>OVBL01000397.1:2839907-4259861 GCA_900406555.1 Pseudoturritis turrita
GATGAGTATTAGATTGATGAACAATATCAAGTTAAGAGAGGCATATTAGATATATGAATGAAATAGTAAACCCAGTGTTTATGAGATAGCTTATTTGTAAGATTTTTTGTTTTAAAGATGTCAGATTTTAATACGATTTTTTCCATATATGCCATATATGGTAATGCAAAGTTCATTTGATACTTATAAATTATTTTAAACCAGATTCAATGTGTTTTACATAATGGATAGGATAAGATTATTCAATTTTTTTTTAAAAAGGTATTGTGTAATACATGAATGATACTTACACTTTCATGTTCATTAAATCAATTGTGTGTATGTGTTTAACTTCTATGTTTCCAGATTGCATATTTAGTACTAGTTGCGACTTGCGAGTTATCTAAGATTCGAAATCACTAAATTATGAAAGAGACCCTTCCCCATCATTAAGTTTACTATAAAAAAAATCGTAAATATTGATTGTAGATAAGACCGTACGTATAAGCTAATATCAACAAGAAAAACTGAAGCACGTTATGTAATGACATGCTCCTATCCCTTTCTAGGTTATTCAAAAGCAAACGTTTAGTATTAAACCCACATGTGCTCCAATTCTCTCGTGGTTAGGCGTCTAATACAAACACTAAGATAAATAGTCCTTATAATTTTGAAATATTTAACTTCTCCATATTTTTCTTCACCAAGTTATACATATATACACCTCATTTGCCATGCCATTCCAACGTGTGTAATTCATTAATATCTTGTAAACGTTTTGACAGTTTAAAATTGTTTAGATTCCGATTAGCGTTTTAGACGTTGAATCGCCGCCTCTTTTGTATCTAGCGTCTTTTTGAAATGTTCAATAGCATAATTTTGTAATTCTATATTTTTTACTCATCTTTGGATTTACATGGGTTAGAGTTAGTTATGGGTCCGAAAAGTGGTCTAATTATTTATAGGCTGAAATATGGGCTTATTTACAGTATAATTTTCTTTATTATTAAATTGAGGTCTAATGTACTTAAAATTAGTACAATGAAAAAAGCATTAGAAACCCATCAAAAAAATAGAACACACATAAAATGTTTGATCACCAAAAATATATTAAGCTAAGCCTAAAGTGGGCCTCAGTTAGGTGATCCAATGGGAAATGGGCTTATATTATTCGTGTGCTGAATCCTTAGTCTGCGCTTGCATATCACGCGCTAGATCATAGCGCGTGGGTAGAGTTTTATGTGAGTTGACAAAGCAAGGATCTTTGCTTGTACGCCAGACGAAAAGCAAACCGGAATTGACCGCGTCGACGCGCTTCTGCAAAATAAATTTCAGAAACTTTGACTAATAAAAATCTGCCACGTAGGAACATAGCCAATAGTAATCAAGCAGTGCAAGGTTTTGGCTCTCAGGGGTAAATCCGTAAATAGAATTGCATCAAGAGGACAATGAGGTTGTCTTTACGTATTTCTCCACATTTATTTAATGAGAAATGTTGTGGGCTCCACCACCGGCCCATCTGATCCACACAGATAATCACCGGGAATATCATTTTTACCCCTTATAAATTTCAAACAAAGCATCACGTGTGCGAGGCTATTTTCGTAATCTTACTATATATGTGAGAGGAAAAAAAAACATAAAAGTGCACTTGCGTCGACGTCTTCGAGTAATTTTACATTTTTCGCCACGGAGCTTTTCTTTTTAAAGTAACCTTTTGAATGAAGTTTCTCAGATTCCATATTCACCAAAACTTTCAGACCAACAAAAAAAAAAAAAAAATTCTTCATTTCATTGATTATCCTACAAAAATCTCAGTCTTGATCATCTTCTCTTCCCCTGTAAGTATTTCCGATCTAAGTTCTTGTGTCCAAATTCCATTTAGTTCAGACATTCTCCAATTTCTACGACCGGATTTTTTTCCGTGTTCGTCGATCAAGAATTTGTTAAAAAGCTGTAGTGCTGGTGGTTTGGTTGTATAGTTTTTGATTTTTTTTCAATCGTGTTTCTCGATTCTTGGAGAATGATGAACAGTAGGAGCAGTATCTGTGTCTCTTCTGCGATGAAACCCTGTTGTAGATTTCTGATTAGTTTTAGAAGTTCCTCGCTTTTCGGGGTTTCTCCACCAAACTCGGGAAAATTGATCAATTCGTCGAAATTACAGTGTAGAAAGATTGATTCCAGAAGTATTAGATCTGGTATTCAATGCCGTCGGATTGTTCTGGATCGGAAAGCTTTTTGTGATTCCGATTCCATTAGTTCTACGGTTTTAAGAGCTAGAGGTAGTAGAGGAAGAGGAAGAGGAAGGGGTGTTTTAGTAATTCCCCGTATAGCTTCCGATTTTAGGAACCATTCGACTTCTTCTTCGTTGGGTTCTCATGTAAATGACAAGAGGTTAGAGAGTATCTTTGTGAAGCCATTGGTTTTCAAGGAACTCGGAAAAACTGAAGAGATACCGAAAAAGGAAAGTGGTGATGGGGGAGAAGATGCTAAATTTGGAAATGTGGGTGTAAGAAGGGAAAAAGAACAGATTTTGAGTCAGAGTGAGGCTGAGAAAGAGGCCTGGAAGCTGCTTCGTGGTGCCGTGGTGAATTATTGTGGGTTCCCTGTGGGGACGGTAGCGGCTAATTATCCTGGAGATAAGCAGACTTTGAACTATGATCAGGTGTTTATTCGTGATTTTGTTCCTTCGGCGTATGCGTTCTTGCTTGATGGAGAAGGGGAGATTGTAAGAAACTTTCTCCTTCATACATTGCAGTTGCAGGTAACATTTTCTTGAACCTTTTTTTTGTTTTAAATGATGTTCTTGAGCTGTCATTTGATTACGTTTGTCCAATACAATCAGTTTTAGACTGGATCAGAGATTGAACTTTTGGTCGATGGTGTTAATTTGCGTGGAAATTTTTTCAGTTGGTTGGTCTTTTATACCCGCATTAACTAGTCCGCTATGGAAATTTCCGGTTTTTAGAGAAGTGATATCTGGCTGAATTCTTTGAATTTTAAAATGGTTTTGCTTTTCTTGTTTGCACGCTCATTATTTGCCATTGGAACTTGATTTCTCATTCTAGGGAAGTTTAGCGGATTTTTGTGAAAATGGGCAATTTATCTAGTTTGTTTACTGAGTTTTCTTGCCTAACGGGGAAAGGCAAGATTTGGAGAAATCTCTCCTCTGTACGTTGCAGTTTCAGGTATGTCTTCTTGTGTTTTAATTTGCTTAGACCCATAATTTTGATTGCTTTTGTCATTCGTTAGCTGTTACAACGAATGATACTGTGATATTTTTTAAAACGCCACCGAGTTTCATTAACTTGGTCTAAGGATTTGCATCTCCTTGCCTGCTCCGTTAGTTTCTGGTTCTTAGAAAAGTGTTTTAATTTGTTCAGAACGCCCAAAAAATTGATAGCTTACTTGATAAAATTAGTTTAATCAGTGAGGATTTGATTTCTATCGAATGTGGTTTTGATGATGCTCGGAGCATTTAAAATATTGAGTTATGACAGTGTGATCTTCTTTTAGATGCGTCTGATATCCATTTACGCAGTCTAAAGATTTGCATTTCCTTGCCTGCTATATAATTTCTGGTTCTTGAAAAAGTGCTTTCCTTTGATTCCAATGACTTCAACTCTTTTGGATACTAATTGATTTTGATTTACTAATCTGTGCCTAAGTTTCTTATTCGAGCTTTATGTTGCTTTGTTGTTAGAGCTGGGAGAAAACAGTGGACTGTCACAGCCCTGGCCCAGGGCTAATGCCGGCGAGTTTTAAAGTGAAATCTGCGCCAATTGAGGGAAATGATGGCTCATTTGAGGAGTTTTTAGATCCAGATTTTGGTGGATCGGCTATTGGACGTGTTAGCCCTGTTGACTCTGGTAACTCCTTGTGCTCAGTTTTTCTGGTTTGATTTCTAAAGTTTTCAATTCCTTTTAGTCTAATAACTTATTTTTACACATATCGTCGAGGAACAAACCCCCTCGACAATCCAGCTACTAAATCACATTTTGTTTTGAAAATTGTGAACTTTTCACTTTAGCGTTGCAATGATAATGTGATTGGAGAATGTTTCTTACCGAGGTTGTAAATTTTGCTTAGGCTTGTGGTGGATCATATTGCTGAGAGCTTATGGAAAGCTCACTGGCGATTACACGTTGCAAGAGAGAATTGATGTTCAAACAGGGATCAAGTTGATCCTTAAGCTATGTCTAGCCGACGGTTTTGACATGTTCCCGACTCTTCTTGTGACTGACGGATCATGTATGATTGATCGAAGAATGGGCATTCATGGGCATCCACTTGAAATCCAAGTAAAGTGTAAATAATGATTTCACATGTGAAAGTAACTAACTAAGGATTTGTTTTTCGTAAGTGATAACTAACGGTTGTGATTTTTGTTCTTTCTCCAGGCACTGTTCTACTCTGCTCTCCGCTGTGCTCGGGAGATGCTTAACGTGAATGATGGAACCAAGAACTTAGTTGCTGCCATCAACAACCGGCTAAGTGCTTTGTCGTTCCATATCAGAGAGTACTATTGGGTGGATATTAAGAAAATAAACGAGATTTATCGTTACAACACTGAGGAGTACTCAGCAGAAGCAACCAACAAGTTTAACATATATCCAGATCAGATCCCTTCATGGCTTGTCGACTGGATTCCTAATAAAGGCGGCTACTTCATAGGAAATCTCCAGCCTGCCCACATGGATTTCAGATTCTTCACACTCGGAAACCTCTGGGCCGTTATTTCATCTCTGGGAAACCAAGAACAGAACGAAGGAGTCATGACCTTGATAGAAGAGAAATGGGATGATCTTGTTGCAAACATGCCTCTCAAGATCTGTTTTCCAGCTCTAGAGCAAGACGAATGGCGAATAATCACCGGCTCTGATCCAAAGAACACGTGAGTCCCTTCGAAATACATTTTTTCGTTCTCTGGGAATTCTGCAGATCTTTGATTTCATACTTTGTCATTGCAGGCCTTGGTCATATCACAATGGCGGATCCTGGCCAACTCTACTCTGGCAGGTACAAAACAAACAAACATATATTGGCTTTTTTTATTCAAAGTAGCTTGTTTTTCAGATTTTTCCGGTTTCTTAAAACACTAAAAACCCTTGAATGCCTGGATTCTTGTAGTTCACATTGGCTTGTATCAAGATGGGAAAGCTAGAACTGGCGAGGAAAGCCGTTGCCGTAGCAGAGAAAAGGCTCAAGGAAGATGAGTGGCCTGAGTATTATGACACGAAAAGCGGGAGATTCGTCGGGAAGCAATCAAGGCTTTACCAGACTTGGACCATCGCAGGTTTCTTGGCTTCTAAGAAACTCATAGAACAACCTGAGAAAGCCTCACTCTTGTTCTGGGAAGAGGATTATCAGCTGCTGGAGACTTGTGTCTGTGCCCTTAGTAGAAGCAGCGGAAGGAAGAAGAACAAGTGTTCACGTTTCACACCTCCAAGATCTTAGTTTCCTGAAACCTTAACTTGACTTTGTCTTAAAAACCTTATTTCAACATGTGCTCATGACTCGTGAAGAATATTACATGATCTTCTTGAACCAGATTTCTTCACCTATGGAAATCACAGTCATAAGTTAGATACACATACAATATCCTTTTATATATTTTTAATGTAAATTATGAATAATATATACCTTGAGAGAGAAAATCTTGTTAGTGTAATGGGCTAATGGCTCGCTTACTTGCGTGAAACATATACGAGTAACAAAAGTGTGAGCTTATTAACAAAACTCATAATTTTTTTTACCCTTTTAATCCCAACTAAATTTTGATTTGCTTTTAGAATGGTTTTTCAGTTTGGTGAATTGGACATGCTAGCTAGACTATGTCGGTCAATCAAAATGGATATTTTGAGGAAAAGGAAACCAAAGGAAATCATTTTCTTTTTAAGGGAATTAAAGGAAATTATTATGTCTCCTACCCAAAAGGCCAAAAGAGTGATTATAACTAATTGGACCACACATTAAAATATACATAGCATTGAGACAAAATCCATCGAGCTCGGAATTACAACCACAAATTCAAATAATTACATGTAAAAACACAAATGTAATTATTTTATGTCAAAAGAAACAACCAACACATGCATCACGTTTCAAATTGGAACTTGAAGATATCATCATGAATCAAATTGGAGATTGAAAATATTTACTCTAACTTTCAATAAATTATGAGTTTTAACATAACATTGATGTGTACTTGCTAAATAAAGAAGCTTTAAAGTCGAAATACGACGTCGTATTAGGACGCACAGAGACGTACACGCACTTTGGAGCTAAGCCATCCACACGAACACGATAAGATTGCGAGCAAAGGATCACCACCACCCAACCACTTCACGTCACGCCGTTTTGATGGGCCCTTAATGGGCTCTCCTTCAAAACCCGGTCTTGTTATCTTTTCTGCGCGCCGGTGGGAACTAGATAGTTCCGGTCATCACTCATCGGGAAAGAATGGAGATTGTCACATTGCTCGTTAAGATCGCCGGTCTCTTGGCCACCATCACCGTCGGAGCCAATGCGTTTTCCTACTCTCGTTATCGTCGTCAGAACCTCGCGAAGATCCGTTCTCCAATCAATGAATCTGCCGAAGTCCTCGCCGATTTCAATTCCCACAGTAAGGCTTTCTCATCTTCTAGGACTGGAATTTTTGTTATTCCGTGTTTCAATCGGTGCCTGAATAAGTTATTTACTGTTGAATGTGTTCTTGCTTCTGATTTATGTGGTTGAGCTTGAGGGGTTTTGTGTACTGAGTGTGAGGTTTGGCTTACCTCATTTCTGCACTTTTCTTGGAAACGATTTTGCCATTTCGGAAACGATTTGTTTCCGTTTGCGCAACTCTTTTTTTGGTTACTCGATTTTTCCCGTTTCTGCCATCTTTCGGAATCAAAATTACCAGAAGCGTTAACCAAAAAAAATGACCAGAAGCAATCTCCTTTACGAAGAACAAATCATCAACTCTATAAACTTTTGATCAGTTTATGTTGAAATTGAATCCGAAAGGTTCACAGTATGTGTGCTGGAATCGCTTGTGTCCCTCGTTTTTTGTTTGTTCCCTTGTTTTATAAGCTATAAACACGTTTGTTTCAGAACATGAGGAGGGTAAATTCTTCTTTGGGTTGGCTACTGCACCTGCTCATGCGGAGGACGAACTTGATGATGCTTGGCTCCAGTTTGCAAAAGAAGACAAGCCATGTGCAGAAGAATCTGACGATAAAAAAGCAAAGAGGAAGAAGGTTAAGCTTGCTGTAGGAGCTATAACGAAAGGGTTGGAGAAGAACACACATGGAAAAGAAGATAAGGCTGCAGCCGATAAGTCACCCACTAAAAATGTAGCTGCGTGGCATAACGCTCCTCATGCGTGAGCTTCATTTATCCTTTTATCTAGATATTATCACCTTGCTGTGCTTTTCTAACAATCAAGTGCACCAAGATAGTTGATGCATGTACGGTAGACATTAGTCTTTAACAGCTCAAATTGAGATTTTCTTAATTTGTTTCAGGGAGGACAGGCTTAAATTTTGGTCAGACCCTGACACTGAAGTGAAGCTAGCTAGAGATACTGGCGTTACTGTCTTTAGGATGGGAATTGATTGGTCTAGGGTCATGCCAGAAGAGCCTACCAAAGGGATTAAGGACGCAGTGAGTCAAGAAAACATAAACCTTGTGTCTGAATATGCTTCTTGTAGCTATGCATTTTTTGTTGTTTTGCCTTTTTTTTCTAAAACTTTGTTTTTCCATTTTTTTTTGCTTTGTAGGTTAACTTTGAGGCCCTCGAACACTATAAATGGATACTCGGTAGAGTTCGTTCAAATGGAATGAAGGTGATGCTAACTCTGTTTCATCATTCATTGCCACCATGGGCTGCTGCTTATGGTGGGTGGAAAATAGAGAAGACAGTTGACTACTTTATGGAGTTTACCAGGTGACTGTCTCTTCAAATGAGCTTTATAAAGATTATGCATTTATAGGTCTAAATCATCTTTCTATAACATGCTACTTTGCCAGGCTTGTTGTGGATTCCATGTTCGATTTGGTAGACTCTTGGGTAACATTTAACGAACCCCATGTCTTCACCATGCTTACCTACATGTGTGGATCTTGGCCCGGTAACAACCCTGATTTTCTGGAGATAGCTACAGCTACTCTACCAATGGGTGTATTCCATCGAGCCTTACACTGGATGGCTGTTGCTCACTCAAAGGCCTATGACTACATCCACGGGAAAATGTTAGTTTTTCTCCTTTTTCTTAAAAATGATTATATGGCTAATCTTAATAGTTTCCAACTCTTATTTGGCAGTTCCTTGAAAAAACCTTTGGTGGGGGTTGCGCACCACGTCTCCTTTACGCGACCATATGGTCTCTTTGATATTGGGGCTGTTACTATTACCAATTCCCTCGCTATATATCCATATGTTGATAACATTTCTGAGAAGTTGGATTTCATAGGCATCAACTACTACGGACAGGTAAGAGAGCTAAGAGTAAAAATTGCTTTTAGGTCTTAAATTTGGATCTATAAAATTGCTTTCTCTCGAATAAGTACTTTGGAATCTGACACTGGGAAATCAGGAAGCAGTGTCTGGTGTTGGACTAAAGCTTGTAGAGACTGATGAATACAGTGAATCTGGAAGAGGGGTATATCCCGATGGTCTCTACCGCGTGTTGTTGATGTTCCACGAGAGATACAAACATCTGAAAATTCCTTTCATCATCACAGAAAATGGCGTGTCTGATGAAACAGATGTGATTAGGCGACCTTACCTGATCGAGCATCTCCTTGCCATTTATGCTGCAATGCTAAAGGTTTTTGTCCCTGAAACTCTCTGAATCATCCAAGTGCTATTCCTGCTTAATTATTGGTACTTGATAGCGTTGTTGTTTTGGGATGACCCCGCCTGTTTTGAGCCTGGCCTGTTATGACCTTGATCTAAGCTTCACCCGGCCATGATTTCGGCCCCGGGCCAGCCTGCAAAACCATTAAGGAAAATGGCGGGTACCTGGCTCATCCAGCACATGACGGGCGGGCTTTGGGTCCACCATTACAACCTTGGGTATTGGCATATCTCTCACTGTGTTTGTGGTTTTCACGACAGGGTGTTCCGGTGCTCGGTTACATATTCTGGACTATTTCTGACAACTGGGAATGGGCTGATGGATATGGTCCAAAATTTGGGCTTGTTGCGGTTGACAGAGCCAATAATCTTGCCCGAACCCTTCGACCATCGTACCATCTCTTTTCCAAGGTTGATCATTATAAACCTTTGTGATTACCACTAAATCAGATCGCTTTTCTTCTCAAATGGCTTTTGTGTTTTTTTTCCCTTACTCTCCAGATAGTGAAAAGCGGCAAAATCACTCGTAAAGATCGGTCTCTTGCGTGGAATGAACTCCAAAAAGCTGCCAAACAAGGAAAACTACGGCCTTTCTACCGAGCCGTTGATAAAAATGGTCTAATGTACGCAGGTTGGTTACATCTTCAACCTTAAGCTTTTTTTCCCTTTTCCAATTTTTACTTTACAATCTTACCTTCCGAGGTTTTTGTTTGTTTGAAGATGGTCTCGACAAGCCTCAATGGAGACCGTTTGTTGACCGTGACTGGCGGTTTGGTCACTACCAAATGGATGGTCTTCAAGACCCACTGAATCGCATGGCTCGAGCCCTTCTGATATGGCCGCTTATCATGAAAAAGAAGATAAGAAAAGTTAAGGTCAAGCACACCGATGATTCTGGGATCATTCTACGACACGCTTTGGCCTCACCCCTTGACTAGAGTCAGTGAGTAGAAACCGAGGAAATAAACTCATTTCCCTGTATGATTTGCCAAAACCTTTGGCGCAATTAGAGACACGATTTACCGTTTTGGTGTTATATTTAGATGAAGGCAAAACGGCACGATGTTCTAGCGTATAGCCTCTGGATTAGGCGCTGTTTTCACCTACGCGTCTTGACTCTGTAGGTCCCTGTAATGATATGCTAAAATTGAATTCGACCATATTTCATATATTGCGACATAGATAGTTCTCTCTTTACTCTTAGGAGTTTTACTAGCCGGTTGAATAATCATTCTGATAAACAAATCCTCGTCGAGCTTACCAGCCAATTGTTGCCATTTATGCAAAACCCTTGTTCCGTCTTGCTCAAGCAACCTCGTGACAGTGAAAACCAACGATTCAAGATTCAAGATTTTGCCTTTGGCGTCAACGATTCTTGCATCGAGGACGTTACCGGCTCCGATACCAAATTTACGCATCATTGGACCGTAGGCTCTACCGGTTATGTGGCCGCCGATGCCTAGACTTGTGCATAAACCTGCCGGAAAACCATGGATTTTGCTTTTCTCTAGGATCCGTTAACAAATAAAAGTAAACCAATTAATAACCGAGTCGTAACCACAGCTAAACCGTATTTGGTTTCCTTTTTTTTTTGGGTCACAAACCGTATTCGGTTTCCTTGTGTTAAAATTTGTGGTTTTATTCGAAAGATTTCAGTTAATTATTAAAATAAACATGAATATACCGGATTTTACCATTTCTAAGATCCCAAATGGAATAAACCAGTCAATACAACCGGAATAAACTGATAATAACCGGTAATTTCAGTTTATTTCACTGCAGATCCATGACCTGTTTGGTTCTATGCGGAATCGTATTCCATGAAATCACGAGTTTCCACTTTTAAAAACTCTAGTCCAAAGAATCACGAGGGTTTTTGTAAGACCCGTGTTCCGCGGACTAGTTGGTTCGGTAAAGTCTGGTGTTGAATCCGAATGTTTAAGGATCAAAGGGATCAAGTTTGATCCGAACAGTCTAAGTCGTTTTGGCCGAGAGAAATAATAAACTAGGTTAGGGAGCATATTCCTTTAGAACATATTCGGGAGAATATTCTGGGGTATATTCCGAGCATATTCTGGGCAGAAATCTGGGCAGAAATCTGGGCAGAGATTTGGGTAGTTGACTCTATCAAATCCGAACTTACCCATTATTCTCGGTTTTAGGCTGAAAAACTGAAGAAAAAGACTTAGAGAGATTTCAGAGAGAAAACTCGAGAGAAAGGGAGAAAAACTTGAGTTCGTGGGCGATCAGATCGAGACCGTGGGTGATTTGATCGTGTCTGGGTGATCGGTGACAAGGGGTGTCAGAACTAAACTGGATCAAGGCAAACGATCTGTTAGGCTAAGGTGAGTGCGTGACCGTGGGCTACATGTTTAGCTCACTTTCTTGCATAGATTCACTTAATCTTTGATTGTTTGGGTGATTCCGACTGTTTGCTTATCATTATTCTGTATCTGCTTGCTTGTCTCGATGATTAAATCCGTGTATCGGAATAATCAGGCTTGACGAGTGTCTGCACTGGTGTCTGAACTGGCTTGTCCTGATGCTTAGTTTCGTTTATCGGAATAATCAGGCTTGACGAGTGTCTGTACTGATGTCTGAACTGATAAGCATGATTGACTGATTGAATGGACTGTTTGATTGCGATATCTATTCTGTGGCTAAGTGGGACGGGATGACCGTTCTCACTAAGCAATTCTGTTGCTTATGCCTCCTTTATGGATGCAGGTAAAGAAATTAACCGCGAAGGTAATCCGAGTGTTTGAGCCGCGAGTCTAAGGCAAGGAAAGGAAGGATGGTGGTTTCGGGTAGAACATAAGGTCTGGTACTTGAACCTCGTTTAATAAAAATCAGTTTATGTTTTTAAAAAACTTGTCTAATTGGATTAAACGCTGAAAAACGGTTAAATAAAAAAAACATTTGAAATTTGACTAAGTCTAGCCGAACTGTCCGAGTCAGAACTTTACCGCGATAAGGAAATCTGGGTCGGGGTGTTTCAGTTTTCCCGTTTTTTGAAAATAAATTTCGTTTTGATACTTTGTAAAAGAAATCACATGTCCCATTGTCCATCGAGAAACCAAACTTTTTTGTACCTTTTTGTGTAAATCCGAAATTTTTAAAACTAGTGTAGAATACTCTTATCTTTTTTATCGATAAATCAGTGTAGCTTTTAATAAATCGTTACAGAAAAAAGAAAAAAGCTTACTTAGCAAAAATAACATAAAGCTTCTAATAATAATATAAACATGTGGGGTTCGGTTGGTGATACAAGGAAAAGGTAACAGTAGATTAGTTAGAAAATATAAGAGGTATCGATAAAAAAAATAGCATAGTACAAAAAAGAAATAAAGAAAACGTTTTTTGTTCCATAAATTGCCAGTGTTTTTATTATTTGTAACTATTAAAGCATATACATTAGTACAAGAATCAAAAAGATGATTTTATTGCTTAAGACTAGGAGTTGCGTAGTTTAACTTATTCGGCACAAGCTATCAATCGACGGAGATCTCTTATAGCCTCTAGTGAGGTTGCTCCGTCTAGCCATCTAAAGGTTGCTCAAGATTTTAATTTTTGAAGTCGTACCATTACAAAGTGAGGACTAAAATCCAGAAGTTTGTGCATGTTGAGATCATGGCTACGTCATTGTATTTCTAAATTTCTGGTTTTGGAGACTCAGGCTAAAAAATGTGAAGATGAAAGGACTAGTGATTCTCAAAGCTTTGATTTTAAGTGTTGTTTGTTTTGGTGTTTGGGTTAAATTCCTCTTTATTTTTGTTGATTTTATTTTCTTTGGTTTTTTTTTGGACTTTTGGTTATGGGGAAATATTACCTTACCGGCTCTTGGCTACGAATGGTTACGTTTCCATACCGGCTCATGTCCCAGGTGTAATATCAAGATCTATGTATCAATAAACGAGAATAAAGTGTTAAAAAAAAAAGACTAGGAGTTGCCTGTAATAAACCTCTCCAATAGAAGCACCCGCATGAACCCACGCGCTGTTACTTTTCAAATCAACGTTGATATGTCTAAGCTTCGACAAACGCCGTTTCCATCTCAGATACGTAAGAAAAGCCTTTGTAATCATGTCCACCACTTCCACAAATAATTTGTAACCTGAACTTTCATTTTAAATGATATTTACATTCTTAGCAAAAAAAAAAAAAAAAGTGAAGAGGCAGCTTCTTGGCACAAACAACTGCGGCTTGAACATGCGTTTCGTAAAGCGGCTCGAATATGAACTCGGGTTTGGGATTTGACGGCATCAAGTAACGGAGGTTTTGAGCCGAGGTCTCTACCGCTAGTTTAAAGGAAGACGCGTTTAGGTCGTGAGTGAAGAACGAAGACTCCATTGGAAAGGCAGCGTCGGAGTTGTCTACGAGACACATCACGAAGTCTTCTTGGCTTGTGGAAGTAGACAATGGAATGGAAGAAAGAGATGGTAAAAGTAGCGTTACAAGAAACGTGTTTGCGTTTGTTGATATCACTGCTAACGCCATTCTTTGGTTATGAGGTTTTAAGTTTGTTGGGTAGTTTCATATGTATGCGTTGGGTTTATATAGAGAGTGTGGATTTAATATACGTAAAGTTGATGTAATGTTTACATCATGCTCTTTTGACTCTTGTAGTCTTGTTAGCGGTGTTTATCAATATTTTGTGATTTTGGAATCCTTGTAGCTAATATTTTATTATTTAATGTATAGCCTTTTTGGAATTGGAGTTTTATCCTTTAACATTTTATTGTAATTTTTTTTTCAGTCAGATCGTTTATGCTTAAAGCCTTAAACATATGCTAATTATAATGTTAAAATTCGTAGTTGTGATGCAATTTCTAGCTAGCGAGGTCATATCTATGCATCAACAACAAATTACAAGAAATTATCATGATTTCTCTTTGTAATTTACATATAATGCCCATTTTGTATTAAAAACGACTGTAACTCATTTTAATTCAAATGATTTTGTAAATTGTTTTGGTCAATTCTCAAAAGTAGTATACTTTGATTTTTTTTTTTTCCAAAATAGCACTATTAGTTTTTTCTTCCCTTCCAAAAATATATACTACTAAAACATTTATGGAACAAAAATTTCATCTAGTAGTATTTTAATGAATTACTTTATTTTGTTTAGAGCAGATTGCTAACCTATTCTGAAACATTATTGACGTAAGCTGAATACGTTATTTCTGAAATTTTGTTTTCATGACTTCAATAGTAACAGATGAAATGTTTTAATGTATATTTTGTTCAATTATTAATTATCATGATCAAAGTTTAGGGAGAAATATATGGTGTTTGAAACTAGGTCATAATTTGTGGATTTCTAACTTTATAGAGACAAATTTGCTCATAATTATAAAGATACTGACACCACCATTTCCAGTAATTGTGGCATAAAGTTCAACCCATTTTCTTCAATTTAATCTTGAATCAAAATAATATAATAATGTATCATAAATCATAACTCTCCTTCTGCAGACCCTCAAATTAGATATTTACTTTATCATAGATTTGATTCATATATATACATTAGAGGGCTACATATACATATTATCTTTAAGTCCCATAATCCAATATCATGTCAGCCCTGCACTCTTTGATATATCACATCTTAATTAAGCACAACGAATTTGAGTATTGAGTTGAGCAGGTTTTTTTCCGTGTATTTAGTAGAAAAATGTGTATATTTCTAGAAGAGGTAAATAGTTGGTCATTTTATATATATTATTTTATTCATTTACTAAAAATATAATCCAAATCCACCAAACTAATAAATTCAAACTACAAAATGAGCATATTTTTTTGTAAGTATTAAGGACATCTCCATACCCAATTTTATTTTCCACTCCAAAATGTTTAAAATGGAGTTTAGAATAATATTTTTTTCCGTCTATTCCATTTTTTTTACGCATGACTCCATTTTAGAATAACAACATGGAATAGAATTGAAATAAAATTCAGTTTCATTTTGGAATTACTCTATTTTAAAATATAAAAATTAAAGAATGGGTTGGAGATGGTATAAGTCTCAATTTCTCAACTCAACTCACTTTAGCTTTTAACTTAAATTCCAAAATGAAAGTAAGATGAAATTTACAGTTTATGCTAATTAAATCTCAGTAGTAGCGTCAACAATAATGCAAAACAAAACACAATTTTTTCACTCTATTACATATAATGCTCATATAAACTCTCATTCAAAATCTTTTTAAATTGTTTATGCCTTTTAAACAACAACAATGATTGGAATAAAACTCGGCTTCATTTTGTGGTATTGAAAAACAAAATATTTTAGTGATATTTTTAGAAAAACATTTTTTCATAAAACAAAACCAAAGAAAACACTTATGAAAAAAAAAAACACATCCACAATAAATGCAAATAATCAGTTCTGAAATAAAAACAAAGTCAACATTTTCTAGAGTCTTTTCATGCGCTCTTATTTTATGATCCTTTTAAATTATAGGATCCTTAACAAAGGCAATACTACATGTTGATGTGAGGTACAAACATGACATTCACTATTGTCTACAAATCCATAACGGCGCATAAACTCCCCATCGTCTCCAGTTTCATGGAGCCTAATTCTTCTGATGTTTTGTGTTGTAACATTGTTGTAGTAAACATAAAAAAACAATAAACAACTTTTTTGACATTGAATTCGTATAATTTGTTGGCAATCATGCAAAAAGACGTGAATAATGAAGCTTGTACTAAATTAGCACATGATTTTTGGATTTACCTTGGATCGAATGCTTACGTAAGCCAAAATAATTTATTTGGAATTAAGGTTTTGAATTATTTCATTATGAGACTCCATATATTTACCAACCTACAATTTATTTTTATTTTATTTTTGTTCTCATAGTAGAATCAAATAAATCATGTTCAAATTGAAGTAATTTGAGAATGTTGGTGAAATTCTACTTTTTTGTTTTCACGAACACACTTTATTTACAGTTTATGTTAAATTCCAAAATAAAAGTAAGATGAAATTTACAGTTTATGTTAATTAAATCTCAGTAGTAGCGTCAACAATAATGCAAAACAAAACACAACTTTTTCACTCTGTTACATATAATGCTCATATAAACTCTCATTCAAAATCTTTTTAAATTGTTTATGCCTTTTAAACAACAACAATGATTGGAATAAAACTCGGTTTCATTTTGTGGTATTGAAAAAAAAAATATTTTAGTGATATTTTAAAAAAAAACATTTTTTCATAAAACAAAACCAAGGAAAACACTTATGAAAAAAAAAAAAACACATCCACAATAAATGCAAATAATCGGTTCTGAAATAAAAACAAAGTCAACATTTTCTAGAGTCTTTTCATGCGCTCTTATCTTAGGATTCTTTTAAATTATAGGATCCTTAACAAAGGTAATACTACATGTTGATGTGAGGTACAAACATGACATTCACTATTGTCTACAAATCCATAACGGTGCATAAACTCCCATCGTCTCCAGTTTCATGGAGCCTAACTCTTCTGATGTTTTGTGTTGTAACATTGTTGTAGAAAACATAAAAAAAAACAATAAACAATTTTTTTGACTTTGAATTCGTATAATTTGTTGGCAATCATGCAAAAAGACGTGAATAATGAAGCTTGTACTAAATTAGCACATGATTTTTGGATTTACCTTGGATTGCAGGTTTACGTAAGCCAAAATAATTTATTTGGAATTAAGGTTTTGAATTATTTCATTATGAGACTCCATATATTTACCAACCTACAATTTATTTTTATTTTATTTTTGTTCTCATATTAGAATCAAATAAATCATGTTCCAATTGAAGTAATTTGAGAATGTTGGTGAAATTCTACTTTTTGTTGTCATGAACACACTTTATTTACAGTTTATGTTAAATTCCAAAATGAAAGTAAGATGAAATTTACAGTTTATGTTAATTAAATCTCAGTAGTAGCATCAACAATAATGCAAAACAAAACACAACTTTTTCACTCTGTTACATATAATGCTCATATAAACTCTCATTCAAAATCTTTTTAAATTGTTTATGCCTTTTAAACAACAACAATGATTGAAATAAAACTCGGCTTCATTTTGTGGTATTAAAAAACAAAATATTTTAGTGATATTTAAAAAAAAAACGTTTTTTCATAAAACAAAACCAAGGAAAACACTTATGAAAAAAAAAAAAAAACACATCCACAATAAATGCAAATAATCGGTTCTGAAATAAAAACAAAGTCAACATTTTCTAGAGTCTTTTCATGCGCTCTTATCTTAGGATCCTTTTAAATTATAGGATCCTTAACAAATGCAATACTACATGTTGATGTGAGGTACAAACATGACATTCACTATTGTCTACAAATCCATAACCGCGCATAAACTCCCCATCGTCTCCAGTTTCATGGAGCCTAACTCTTCTGATGTTTTGTGTTGTAACATTGTTGTAGAAAACATAAAAAAACAATAAACAATTTTTTTGACTTTGAATTCGTATAATTTGTTGGCAATCATGCAAAAAGACGTGAATAATGAAGCTTGTACTAAATTAGCACATGGTTTTTGGATTTACCTTGGATCGCAGGCTTACGTAAGCCAAAATAATTTATTTGGAATTAAGGTTTTGAATTATTTCATTATGAGACTCCATATATTAATTACCAACCTACAATTTATTTTTATTTTATTTTTGTTCTCATAGTAGAATCAAATAAATCATGTTCAAATTGAAGTAATTTGAGAATGTTGGTGCTTGTTTTGTTGTCACGAACACACTTTATTTATCGATTAAACAAAATATGTGATAGGGTATAAGCGGAAAATGCATCTGTTTGTGATAGGATACAAGCGGAAAATGCATCTGTTTGTCAACAAATTGAAATCGCCTTGGAGTATGGTAGAGTATACTCAGGAGGAGAACAAGCGAGGTTTTGCTATTTGCCATTTTGACATACTCTGAGAAAGATAGGGAGATTGTTAGGCGGGGTTGATTTGAATATGAAGAAGTGAATCTCTACACGAAAAAAGGACATTTTATCTTTTGACTTCCACAATAGCTCCTTTCTCATATTGAACTCCTTTTTTGCATTTTATCTTGATAAACTGTGTGACTTAATAGTTCGGTTCAGTTCATCTTTTCTTCAACAGGTAGACCCGTTAATTCTGTATGATATTGAATCTAAGGTTTCAAGCCAGATTTTGTCTTGTGGGATGTCTAATTTTGCAAATTTTCAGCTGTCATTTGTGGGGAAAATAATTGATATTCTGTGGCCTTGCCAAGTGTGGAGAAAAGGGAAATGGACTTGTCCTTAGATAGATGAATAACAGTGATTAAAAGGTTAATTAACGTGACCTGTTTATAGTTTTCTTGGTTAAGTATGTTTATATAACATATGTGATGTTGTTAATATATCTTGTCAATGGAAGAGGTCAAGTGTTTTAATATGTTTTTTCTTACAACTTCAATTAGATAGAACTAATGGGTTTTGTTAATCTTGACCACAACGTACCGTTTTCTTATTGACGGTGACGGCATATTAACAAAGACGTCGTTAATATCCTGGCGGAGCTTGTCTCCTCGGAGGACATACCACTTATCAAATGCTTACCGGTCAGCAAAACTCTCCACGTGGATGGTTTTTGCTGGCAATATACCAAGACAGGTTTATACACTGTAAAGTCTGGATACTGGGTGGCTCGCAATATTTTAAAAAATCAAGGAGAACTAGGATGTACGGAGCCAAGCATCAGTGCTCTTAGAGCACATTCTTGGAAAATCGATGCCCCACACAAGATCCGTCATCTTATTTGGCAGATACTATCTGGATACCTACCGGTTACCAAAAATTTGGTACATAGAGGGATGCGGTGCGACAATTATTGCCCTCGGTGGGAGCTATGGAGGAGTCCCCAAATCATGCCATTTTTGAATGCCCACCGGCGATACAAACATGGGCATTAGCTTTGTCACCATCTTCATCAGAGATGTTTCCCAATAGCGGACTCTTTACCAACCTAGATTATCTTTTCTGGAGGAGATCGGAAGTGCTCATGAATGGACAACCGTTGGAAGACCAAGATCTATATCCATGGTTAATATGGTTCATCTGGAAAGCAAGGAATGATAAACTCTTCCGCGATATCTTACGAGAGGCGCCAGTCATTGTCCGCCATGCCAAAGCCGAATGCTTTGCATGGTTTGAGGCAAACACAAAGACAAGCCCCTTACCTTCAACAGGAAGATCAATGAGAGCCCAACCACATAGGTTGAGGAATATTTGTCTTGTCGATGGATCGTGGTCTCCGACCGACCAAAATAGCGGAGTAGGATGGAGTTGGTACGATTCAAATGGAGTTTTACACCTGCAGGGGGCCAAAAAGCATACACGGAGATTATCGCCCCTACATGCGGAGCTAGAGGCTTTGATTTGGGCAACGGAGTGTCTACGCCATTCGGGCAGAAAACCAGACTTTGGCACCGACTGTCAAGATATTCTCAAAATGATCGCGAATCCTGAAGAATGACCGAGTTTCTCTACTGAGTTACGAGAATTGGCACGCCTAAGGAACCGCTTCCCAAATTTTTCCGTCACATACTATACTCGGACACTCACTTTTTAAGCAGACCATCTAGCCCGTTTAGCTAGACTTAACCATCTTAATGTAAACTTTGTTGGACTTTCTATTCCGGTGTGGCTAGCCACACCACCTCGAGTTTGAGTAATAGAATTTCCTTTTGATGTTAAAAAAAAAAAAAAACAAAGACGTCGTTTTGTTACGTTTTAAAAGCTTGGGGTGGTTTTTAAACCAAAAAAAATCATTATCACAATTTTTATTAGAACGTGTCATCTCATTCAATTCACTCACAAACTTTCGTAAAATTACAACCTTATGCCACTTGATTTAAAAATTAATAAAAGTAAGTAATCTAAAAATAATACTATAACGTAGTCTACAAAATTATGCTAATTTATTTTTAAACAGAAAGAAAGCAGTAAATCGAGTATTTTATAAAAACTATCACTTGAAGTGATTATTAAATAATTTGCGTCTCCACCAAAATTATTTTCACCATCTTTATTACGACGTGTTATCTCATTCAATTCACTCACAAACTTTCATAAAATTACAACCTTATGCCACTCGATTTAAACATTAATAAAAAAGACTAAATGAATATGTAAAATTGCATAAGATCACGAAAAAATTAAATTTCCTCTCTGAAAATAATTGACAATCTTTCAAAAATAGTTGACAATCTTCCATAACTAAAATATTGAATGTAATCCTATGACTTGTAAAACTTGGTAGATATTTTTGGGATCATCTAAAATTTGCTTTTTTGTTTAAATAATAATTTCAGTGTAAAATCTAGCCACATAACATATCCTCACCTATATATGTAGTATCAAATGAATCATACAAAAATTTAAGAAAAACTCTATGCCAAAAATTTGTATATATATTATCTTTTTGAATATCCATATTATCATATTGTATATAAATTTAAACTAATACTTTCAAAATTATTTTGATAACTTTTATAATATTTGCACAAAATTCTTTCGACATAACAATTTTTTTCTTTTTCCACTCTAAAATTATAGGATATCATTTATTGTTTTATCTAAGCGATGAAAAAATGAGTGTTTTTTTAATTACAAATAGACTTTTTTTAGTGAATGAATGTTGTTATGTAGATATATTTTTTTTTATAAAAAAAGAAGTTAGTAGTAAAAAACACTAAAGTTCATTTGGAAAGAGATCCTATTGCTTTTAGCAGTTTATCTAAAAATATATTTACGGTTATAATTAGTCTAAGGATAACTAGAGAGTTCTATGTCATTGGTTCATATGGTAATAATATAATTATATAAAAAAAAATTGATCATCTTTAAGTTGTAATGTTATGATATTGTCATTTAAATATATTTGTACTACTCAGTACTGATCACATAACATCAACCAACTCATACATTTCAGAAGAGTTGAATATTTATAAAATTTGATTTGAGAATTCACACATCCATAGAATTTGAAATACCAAACAAAAAATTACATGCATGACGTGGATGACACCAAAACGGATAAAATATTTTACTATGAAATAGTAAATATATATTATCTAAAAAATCAATAAATATAAAAAGTGATTAATACCATCTAAACATAATATAAAACTTCTTTAAATTTTTTAATGTATTATCATGCGTATAACGCGGGAAGTCACATAGTTATTATATATATATATATATATATATATATATATATATATATATATATATATGAATAATTTTTCAGAGAAATCCACTATTGAGTCTATATAATAAGTAGTAGCTAGTAAGAAGCAAGTACTTGTGGAGGGATACTCTTTATTGCCATTTCTTGGCCATCTTGATTAGCTTCTCTTTGCTCCTCATCATTTTTGGGACAAATATAGAATAAAAAGCAAAGTGGAGAAAGAAAGAAAGAGTAAGTATTTGTAACTTTTGTTTGTAGAGCTCTCTCAATGAAAGTTATGAATGGTGAATAATAACAAACATGTTTCATTTATGGAAGGAGAAACTAATACGTTTAGATAGATTTTGTGACAAGCTCCTAAGCAACCTAACCAGACACAATACATGATACGTCTCTACTCTTTGTGATCTAAGGTTCTCAAATTACTAATCAATTATGTCTGCAAATCAAATTGTGGACTATACAACTTACTATGAGAAGATGTGATAAATGTTGGTATGAATCCTATTTTGGCAAGATTTAGGTACCTAGACGTTGAATAATATTGCATAGGTTGTTGTTACCAAAATTATGGCGGCGTAGTTGTTAATGCAAGGAGTTGGTTTCATTGTATCATGGGTTTAACCTCTTTTTGAGGGGGATGTTCTACGCCGTGTCATAGTATTATCAACTGCCTCTGCCTAGTTTCGGACCCACGAAAATGTACGGACGACAACTCCAAACTTTGAGATTATATAAGAGAACATAAAAATAATTGTTGTTACACTATTTATATATAATGGGAACTTCAAAACTACCAAACTCATGCTTCTGTACCGCTTTGTTTGTTAGCAAAAGGGTCCCCGGTTGGTTAGTAGATCCATCAGCTAATCATATGCAGGTCACAAATATAATAGGTCTAGTAAAATTATTCAAGGGAAAACAAATCTTGAGGTGAAACCAAAGACAAAACATGTGGTTACAATTAATGATCAGAAGTAGGTACAAACATAGATACAAAGAGAATCACGTCATGTTCAATCAAAGACGAGGGACTATGCAGCTCCTTAGATTTTCTCGGCCGCGAATCAACTATTTCTCAGCAATTTTATATATCCTTAAGATATATTAAGCTTAGACTATATAAACAGTTGTTATTTTGAGTTCTTGATGCACAAAATATACCATTCCCTTGATTGATAACGCAACAGATATAAAAGTGATAATCTTAGATTCTGTCTTGTATTCTTACTTTGGTAAAACAGAGCAAAAAGCACATTTAAAACTGGACAAAAATAATAACATACCTCTCAGCAAATGCAAATCATTCGGTCGTAAGATAACAAACTAGCTTGTTGGTGATGAAAGATCAACATTTGAAATATTGAAAAATAAAATATAAAACCGAGTATACCATCTTACATTGGGGTCCTTGAAATGAAGGTATTGAAAATAAAATAAAAACAGAGTCAGATACTTGAATTGAAATGAAGTTAAGTTGTAGGATTCTTAAAAAAGGCAATGCTCTCGATGTGTTGAGGTGAGATACGTACATGACATTCACCCTTGTCTACGAATCCATAGGAGCGCATAAACTCTTGATTGTCTCCAATTCCTTGGAGACTAACTCTTCTGATGTTTTTTGTTTCAACATTGTAGTAAAAGATGTAAAAAGGTTGAACATCGCGTGAGAGTATAGTTGGGGCCATAATGAGCTCACCAGCCTTGTTGGTGCCTGGAAAAGACATTTTGACACCACCAACAAAATCCCACACAGAAAGAGGAACCACGCATGTTTTCTTTGACCATTCATGTTTCTCGACGTCTTCTAGTATCCATAAATCAAAATGATGAAAACGATCATAAGGGTTTGCCACAATGGAAGCTAGCTTCCCTTTGTATTCTATAAATGTTGCATCACTGCAATAATACAGGACATCCGGAGGTGCTTTGATATAACTTAGCTTCTCAGATCGAACATGAAAACACACAATACCTGGATTCATAGGTGGTTTTGGGCTATATGCACCATAGTAGACAAAACCGTTGAAGCTTACTGCCACTAATACGGGAGTATAATAAGGCATGGTAGTGGGAGGTTCAATATGTCTCCATCCTCCATCTTGTCCAATTGTTAACACCTTGTGCACTCGAGTATCAGCTGGTCCATATGGAATACTCAATTGCGTGGATAATGCTTTGTGTTGATCATCAATCGGATCGTATCCCACACATCTGGTGCGGTCGGGTAACTTAATGATTTGCTCAGTGGAAGGGTTACATATCATTAAGTCACCTGAAGCTTCAACAGCGAGAAAGCCATGGAGAGAAGTACAAGACCCTAAGTAGCTAGTAAAGACCACGGAAGGTAATGCCATGTCGAAATTTGGTACCAAAGAAGAAGACTCCCCTTCTTCGTACGAGAAGAGGAAGACAAGCCTCTCCTCAGCCGTGTTGACCATTCCGTTGCTCAAAGCAACTATAAAACGTGGTCGGGTTGAGGAGATAGAGAAGAAGGAACGGACGAATTCTGGGGTTCGAATGATGGAAGACCACATCTTGGACACGCAACGGAACTTGGTAAGAGACTTGGCAGGCAATCTAGTCAGTATATCCAGCTTTAGGTCAAGTGGGAGAGAATCTAACATACTTTGGATTGTGTCTTTCTCCCTGTCCTTGTTGGAAAGAAGTTTCTGTTGGTGGGGCTTTACCATAAACTTCGCAGGCCATCTGGTCATCTTTGGATCAACAGAGATAATCGCAGAGACCTAGACCTTTAAATCTCAGCGTTTGATTGAGGTTTCAATCTGACACAATCTCGTCATCTTATTCTAATTTATTCTATGATAAAAAAAAAAAAAAAAGGAAAATATCAGCCATTTTTTTTTTTTTTTTATCATCAACTTTTTTTTTTCATCAACGAGATTGTGAAATCCTCATGTAACAGAGGTACAAGGTATTGAGGAATATCGAAATAAATTACCAAAGAGTGAGAATCTCTATATCAGCGAATTTTCTATTCGGTTTTCTTTACGACCTTGTTTATTTTTGTCAGTTAATCTCCTTTTATGAACAATTAAATCTCTTTCTGTGAACGACAAAAAAAAAATATATCTCTTTATGTGAATTTCCCAGATTAAAGTATATCTAATTGGGGGAGAAAGTCGGATGTGATAAGCAATTCTCTTTTAGTTTCTCATAAAATTCAAGTTTTATATACTAAAAACCATTTTCTTCGTTTCATTTGCTTTGTTTTTTTTTTAGACAATTAAGCCGTCACAGCATAGTGCCCATATGGCTTGACACCGGATATTTTAGGTTGCTGGGAACACAAAGATTTTATTTTCTTCTTCTGATATAAAAGCATCAGTCTTTTTCTTCTAGTTTAAAATTATCGATTGAATAACAATCGATTATACTTATATTTAAATTCTATTAAAATCTATTATTGAATAACAACCCCCATAAATATCTAGAATTTACCTTCAACATAGGATTTAAAAATGTCCTTGTATGTCCCTCCAATTTTTCTCATCCATGTTTTGAATTCAAGTTCCAAATTTTGGTTTAATCAATAAGGAAGCTTTACATTAAAAGGTTTCTAACCAAAAAAGAAGAAGTGTATGGTTAATTAACTATCAAGTGACTAATAGTCTAATACTACTTTGGATTTATAACATAAATTAATTAAAAAACTAATCATCGCACTAAAAAGAATATAAATTACTCTAAAAGGCAAAAGTTATCAATCAAATTTCATTTCCCCCAATCCTCTAATCCTTTGAGAGAGACACGATCCAAAACCTTAAACCCATTAATTCCCACGGATTTTTCCTAGTAAAACCTATTGTTTTTTTGGTATTAATGCAAGTTCCTTTTATACACCCGTATTTCACTAAATTGTACATTCACGTTTTCATTTCTTCTTCTTCCACAAAACTTATGTACACTAGTTTTTATTATTTTCTAATATATCTCCAATTTCTATGCATTGAGTAATATACTTAATAAACAAAAATATATGATATGAAAAAGCTTTAAAATATTTTAGATACATTTATTTACGTGTAAGACATGTCTATGTTTGAGAAAAATTCAAAATATTTTAAACTGACATCTTTAATATAACAAGCTATTCGGTTATCAAGCTATATATGAAAGTCTTAATTTACCCGGAGTTTATTACGAAATTCGAATTTGACCCCACTATAACCAGTTAAAAAAACTTGCAATATAGACGCTTGATTGTATTATAATAATTTTGAATAATGTCTTAATTACATAGACGAAGAAAGAGTAGAGACCCAAGAAATAAACTCATTTCTTGATAACCGTGTAGCCTCTGGATAGCGTGAGACATTTGGCTGGACCAATGAATCGCAAGCTTAACCGATGCAATGTCCGGTTTAGCATTGGAAAAATGGGACAACTTTCTGGTGAACTTTGGGATGAGGTGGGCTAGGCCCATTTTTGCTGTCCGTGAGTGTTTTTTACTTTTTACTAAAACAACGGCTTCAAGACTTGAACTCCACGCTAGTCACAGATCAACGGCTCTTATTTTGACACGTGAACAAAGCTAAAAAACGCCTCGCATTGTGATCTGAAACATGAATAAAACAGCATGACGTTGTACTGCATAGATTTGAAACGAGGTGTTGTTTTAGTGTTTTCCTTTTTTTTTCTTTTTCTGGCGTTGACTCTTTGACCGACTCAAAAAATAAGAATGTTTACTGTTTTGCCAGTCCCGGTGGGTCTCTCTCTCTCTCTCTACAGAGCTCACCCTTCTCTGATTTCTTTCTTCAGTCATCATCGATTTCTCGCTCATACTCATATTCGTCTTCTCGCTTATCCTTCTTCTCTCGTTTGCACAAATTTTTGCTTAAAATGACGAGCGATAGGTTTTGGCGCGGCGGTGACCGCGTTGAGGTGGAACGAGTCGTTTCCGGCGCGGCGGCGTACTTCCCGGCGACTGTGGTTAGCGCACCTCCGGTGAGAAAGAAACTCGTTTGGGTGGAGCATGAAACCCTCATTGTTGGAGGTTCCGTACGTATGAAGGAGTACGTGATTCCCACGCGCCTCCGCCCATCTCCGCCGCGCGAGCCCAGCCGAAGCTTCAAACCTGGCGATGAAGTTGACGTCTTCAGAGACAGCGAAGGTTGCTGGGTGAGAGGCAACGTGACGGCCGCTCTTGAAGATTCAAGGTACATTGTGGAGTTTAATGGCGATAATCGTCCAGAAACAGAGGTTGTTCATTTTAATCTGAGGCTGCATCGTGAATGGGAAGTTGGAGCTTGGGTGCCGTCTTTTCTTCAACAGGTAAATCCGTTGATTCTCTCTGCGTCTGGTTTAAATTGAATCTAGGGTTTCAAACAAGATTTTGTGGTGTGGATGTCTGATTACTTTTTTGTCTGATTTTGCAAATTTTCAGTCGTTATTTCTAGATTTGGAATGGGATTGGATTGGAGAATATACAATGTTTCACGACTTATATCTAATTTTCTTAATTTAGAATTTGTTTATTGTATGTTCGCCAAAAATCAAGTGCAGTGACTATATGTTGAGCAATTAAATTGGAAAATTTGTTGGGTTTTGGCTTAATATACTAAATGCTTTGATTTACAGGGAAATTTCTTGGAATCTATCCCCAACAAAAGTATGAAACTGAAGATAAAATTCAGAAAAAGAGATCAATATGAGAAGGGAGCTATTGTGGAAGTCAGAAGTGAAGAAGAAGCTTACAAGGGTTCTTGGTATTGCGCACGTATACTTAGTTTATTGGGTGATGATAAGTACATTGTTGAACACTTGAGATTTAAAAGAGATGGCGATGAATCTATCCCTCTGAGAGATTTGGTAGAAGCCGAGAACATGAGACCAGTTCCTCCTCAGGTACCCTCGCCTGTTGCACGCTATGAACCAGGGGATGAAGTTGATGCTTGGTTCAACAAACGGTGGTGGACTGGTAGGGTCTCTAAAGTCCTCGGAGGAGGTTCTAAGTATTTAGTTTATTTCATCTCCACTGGTGAAGACCCGATAGTTCCACATTTCAATTTGAGACCCCGCAAGGACTGGATCAATGGACAATGGATTAATCCTTCAAAGGTACTGACTGATCTTGTTATTGGTTTAAGATAAGTGTTTATGCTGATTTACTTACACTTTGTGTGTTCCTTTTTCTGTACAGGAAGAATGCTGCAAACCTCCATTGAAAAAGCTGAAATCTTGTGAAAGAACAGAGAAGGTGTTTAACAATGGAATGATGGTGGAAGTAAGAAGCGATGAACAAGGTTATGAAGGCTCGTGGTACTCTGCGAGGATCATAAACTACTTAGGAGAAAACAGATACATAGTGGAGTATCAAACACTGAGAACAGATGATGAAAGAGAGTTGTTAAAGGAAGAGGCAAGAGGTTTAGATATAAGACCTATTCCTCCTACATTGATTCAAAGGGCGTGTCGATATGAATTGAACGAATATGTGGATGCTTGGTACAACGATGGATGGTGGTCTGGTCGAGTCTATAAGATAAACAACAACTACACGCGATATGGTGTCTACTTCAAAACGACTGATGAGAAATTGGAGTTTGCGTACAGTGATCTAAGGCCTTGTCAAGTGTGGATTAAAGGGAAATGGACTCGTGCTTAGATAGATGAATAACAGTGATTAAAAGGTTAATTAACGTGACTTGTTTATACTTTTCTTTGTTAAGTATGTTTATATAGCATATGTGATGTTGTGATGTGGTTAATTTACTGAAATCTTGTCAATGAAGAGGTCAAGAGTTGAAGTTCCCTTTTTTTTAAGTCATAATTTTAATATGTTATTGTACATTTTTTATTGAGAAACTATTTTTATTGAATTTCTTAGATATAACTTCAATTTGAAGAACTCATGGGTTTTGTTAATCTTCTTGACCAATGGAATGCAAAGAGTATGCCGTTTTCCTCTTTGACAGTAACGGCAGATTAACGAAAGGGTTTTTTGGTTACGTTTTAAAAGCTTGGGGTGGTTTTTAGACCACAAGAAAGGTCATGCTTTAAAACGCGATTCGTTAAAACTCGGGGTTTTTTTTTTTCATTTTTCTTTAAACTATTTTTCCCGATTATAAGTTATATAACACGTTAGACGACCAAAAAAAAGAAAAAGAAAAAAAAAAGATCGTTAAACCCTAAACCCACTTTAATTTGTTTGTTCTTCTTCTACGCCGCGCTCTCTCTCCTTCCCTCAGACTCTTCTTCGATTTTGCTCGGAAGAACAATCTCGCCCTAATAGCGAGCATGAGTTCTTCAATAGCTTCGCAGTTACAGGCCATCAAATCGGTGTTACAAGTCGATACAGAGCCGTCGAAGAGACCCTATACTCGCCCTTCGATTCTCTTCAGTCCTAAAGAAGCAGCAGATTTCGATATCGAATCCATATACGAACTCGGGCTCAAAGGTCTGTTCTGGGTTTCGATTTTTTCTCTTCAAGTAATATGTAATTTCCAGTGAACAAGCGCATAGACAATTAGATTCTCATCTTTATTTGGTTAATTCAGGTCTCGAAGTGCTTGGGAACAAAGATGAGAGGTTTAAGAGTTACATGAACGATTTGTTTAGTCATAAAAGTAGAGAAATTGATAGGGAATTGCTGGGTAAAGAAGAAAATGCTCGTATTAATGCATCAATCAGTTCTTATCTACGGTTACTCTCGGGCTATCTTCAGTTTCGTGCTTCTTTGGAGACGCTTGAGTATCTGATACGTAGATACAAGTATGTGTTTCCCTATTTACTATCTCTTTTGGACTTGGTTATGTATCTTTACCTTTGTCCGTTCATCAAACTGTCCTAACCGCTGGATTTTACAGGATTCATATATACAATTTCGAAGATGTGGTTTTATGTGCTATGCCCTATCACGACACGCATGCATTTGTCCGTATTGTTCAGCTGCTTTCAACTGGGTGAGCATGATTTATGATTTATTTCATTCACTCTTGAAGTTAAGTCACACGGTTTATCAAATAGTTATGTAAACCTTTGCTCTCGTATTGATTACAGCAATAGCAAGTGGAAATTTCTGGATGGTGTGAAAAATTCAGGTGCTCCACCTCCTAGATCGGTTATTGTTCAGCAATGTATACGTGATATGCAGGTTTTGGATGCCTTGTGTGACTATGTAAGTAACTTTTTTTTTAATCACTAAACTGGTTCTCGAATCTTCTATTTAACTGAACATCTTATTTCTTGGTTATGTTCTAGGCATCTCGTACTAAAAAGTATCAGCCTTCAAAGCCCGTGGTTAGCTTCTCCACAGCAGTTG
The DNA here is from genome assembly GCA_900406555.1 of Pseudoturritis turrita. NCBI lineage: Eukaryota > Viridiplantae > Streptophyta > Magnoliopsida > Brassicales > Brassicaceae > Pseudoturritis > Pseudoturritis turrita. Next base: position 2,869,237 of record OVBL01000397.1, read on the forward strand.
TTGTCGAGCTTCTAGGTTCGGTTACAACTGTTGATGGAGATATTGTAAAGCATATTTTGCCTTTTGTGGACGCTGGTCTTCAATCTGGAGTGAAAGTATGTTTAGATCAGCAGGTTAGTTTCCAAAATATTGTTCTTCAATTAATTTTGTTATTGTTCTTCAATTTATTTTGTAATTCAATCTGGTATTCATTTTTGTCCGTTTCTAGGCCGGTGCACTAATGATTGTTGGCATGTTGGCAAACAGAGCCATGCTGAATAACAATCTTATCAAACATTTCATGAGGTCCATCATCGACATTGCTCGTGAACATGACAAAGAATCATCTGATCCTCATGGACTTCGAGTGACATTTATGGCACTGGTCAATTTTGTTCAGGTACAAGAACTTTCTGTTGTCATGAACCTCTTGCATTTTAATTTTCAATATCACGAATTTATAAACTTTTAATTGTGAGGTGAAACATATTTTCTATTGCTTACTGAGAATTCTGTTCACAACTTGTCGGTGTTGGTCTTTCTGAACTAATTGTTTTTGCTTAATTAACTACAGCTGCAATCCGTGGACTTGATCCCAAAAAAAGCTTTGGATCTCTTAAAAGAGATAAGGTAGTCGAATCTGAACAATCTTCCCTTTAAGCTATTTTAATTGTAAATATATTATTTTTCCAATGAAGACTTCAATTTTGTGTAGAAACATTTCTGGTGTACTTTTGGGCTTGTCCAAAGAGTTCAACATCAAAAGATTCCTTGCAGTGCTACTGGACTCTTTTCTTCTTTACAGGTGTATATCTTACACTGTTTGGTCATTTTCCAAGCGTATGTGTCTGTATTGTTAGGATTCATGTTTTGACTAGCTGTCATCTTTTTGCAGTTCGTCTGATGATCAATGTCGCGAAGCTCTAATTTCGATAATTGATACTATTCCAGCAAACAATTTGGTTGATCATTTGATCTCCAAGATTTTCTCTTTGTGTATGACACAATACCAGAAGAACAGTAATTTTACATCTTCTACACCTGGTTAGTGAAATGCCAACTATATTCTTTTTGAAGATTTTCTTTTGCAGTGCTCTTTTTGTAACGGCTTTGGTGGAATTTAATTGTAGGGAGCTGGGCTAAGAAAATTATGGTTGTTGTTAGCAAGAGGTATCCAACTGAATTGCGTGCAGCGGTTCAAAAATTTATGGAGGTTTGTGGTCCAACTCTCGATGACTTATTTTCTGCCTTCTGTTAGTTATATTTCTGAGTCAATAAATTCTTGCTGCAGGATACTAATGTTCAGTCGAAGAAAGAGGATTTGAAGCTAGAGTTGTTGTCTTGTATGCTGGATGGGAATTCAGACATATCCCAGCCGTTCTTGGATTCGAAATTGTGGTTCCGCCTCCATCATCCCAGGGTACTTATAAAATCTAATCTTAGTATGTGAAATTTTTTTTTTTTTTTTTTTTGAGCAAGACTAAGGACTTGTTATGAATCATAGGCTGCTGTACGTTGTGCTGCGCTTTCTACTCTAAATGGTGTTCTCAAGGCTGATAGCTCTAAGGCAGAGGTATGTGTGGAGCTACTCATTTTAAATATTATGTTACTCTTTACTATGTAGTTCTTGTCATCTGACTATTCTTTTACTTCTGTGCCACTCCATCCAGAACCTTGTCACAATTCAGGATGTTATACTGCGCCAGCTTTGGGATGATGATCTGGCTGTTGTTCAGGCTGCTCTGTCTTTTGATCAGTTGCCGAATATAGTAACCTCGCCTAGTCTTCTGGATGCTTTGCTTCATGTAGTGAAACGGTGTGTTGGTATTCTCCTATCAGGTGATTGAAGATGCTCTGTTCTTTTCTTAACTTTGTTCAGTGTTGTCTTCTAGAGCTTTATTAGCATATCAATAATGATGTCATCTGATACAAATTGTTGTAAGGGATCAAGGATTTTCCATACAATACTATGAGGAAGAATGGATTAAAGAGGTTTTTCTGCCATCAATTTATGTGGTATCAACCATTTTTGTTGCAGGAGTATCACATAATGTTCAACTCGCAGTTGATGTTGTTGCATTGTCTCTTAAAATTGCTGTCTCAAGCTTCTGTAATCAAGCAGACTCTACTGAGAAAGTTACCTCTGCCATGTTCCCATTTCTCTTAATTCAGCCGAAGGTTCTTTCTCGATCTCTTTATTTTATACGGTTATGACGAAAGTCTTTTTTACATTTGCTAATTGTTGTAATCATTTCTTATGAATAGACTTGGAACTTAAATCTACATGTGCTGAAATTGGGGAAGGATGTTAACTGGCCACTTTTCAAGAATCTTGTTGCCGATGATGGAATGGTAAATATGAGTTTACAATTTGCATATTCTTCATACTCAATCACGAATCCTTTTGTATTTGTTGAATAATATTATTGTCATATCATCAAAGAAACTCTTTTTTTTTCCAGAAAAAGCTCCCAGATATCATGTCTGGAAACATATCCTCGATAAGCATGGATATTATCAATAATTTGGGGGAAGCACTTTCCTTGGATCCTGATGAGCGTAGGATTGAGCTTATTGAGAGTTCTTGCAACTTTAAGCTCTCTGAAGTTTTGGAATCATGCAGCAATATCAAATTGACAGAACAGGAACGCGACAAGTTGCAGGTTTGTCATTACTTTCCTGTTGATAAACTTCCACTATTCTTTGGTATTTAACTATTACTCTTGCCTAGTGTTTGCATACGTGAGGGGGAGTTATATTTGATATTATATTGTTCTTTGTTTCTAAGATTTTATCAATGCTCTTAGTGACGTGAAATTCTTCTCTCATATCAGAAGGGACTGTTGATCCGTGAAAGTGTGTCAGCATTGAACATGGATATCGTTAACAAGCTGGTGGAAGCGTTTATGATGCGCCCTGGTGACTTTATTCAGTGGCTTACTGCCAGTTGCCAAGATGCACCCTTGTCAAAGACACTGTTTTTTATGTTGTTGATGCAGTCACTGCACAAGATGAATTCTTCTTCTGGTAAGGTTCTGGCCATTGTTTATACGTTAACTATACATGCTGATGATCAAGTCTTTTCTATTTCTGAGTACCGTAAAATCTTTGTCTCATATGATAAGTTATCAAGATGTGATGTTGATGGCTGTGTTTTCCCTTGATTTAGACCCTAGTCAATTTTTGGATCTTTTCGAACTTTGCTTTCCTGCTTTGAAGACCGAGTGGGAAGAACTTGAGGTTGCAGTTGATGTTTCTTTTAAAGAGGTATAGTGTTCTACTGGCTGATGTAGATTAATGTTTTCATAATTTTCGGTTGTGGCTTATTGTATCTTGTTAGTTTTTGATGTATTCGTGTATACTTGCAGCTGTCGAAAAGCAACTGCCAAGAACTCGTGTATCAACTTTTTGATACCTCTGATTTTACTGCACTGAATTCAAAGCTTCTGCTCTGCTTGTTTTGGAAGTTGGTCGAGTCATTCATTAGACTTGAACCAGCCCATGTCTCGTCGGTGGGTGATGCTCAACTTCATATGCTTACTATTTGGTTATATTGAAATTCTTGCTGCCCAACCAATAGCAATGCTCAAAACTGTTATGTGTGCTACCTTTCCTTCGTCCAGGTTTTTAGCAAAAGGTTGTGTAGCGGACTCGAGGACTTGTTTTTCTTTTTTGCAACAACTCGATCACGGCATGTCTTCATGGAACACCTTCACTACCGTGTGAGAGAAGCCAAAGTCTGTCCTGTTTTGTTTCTATCCCGACTTATATCACGAGAAGGTTTGGTCTGAAATTTATATTTCCTTTAGTTGTACACTCATGTTGTAAACCACTTGAGCATCTCTTATTTCCAGATGGAATTTAGTTGCTGATAACTGTTTTTGTTTTATTCCATCTCTTGTTTCTTATGCTGTTTTCTTCTTCTTGCAGATGTTCCTCCTGTGGTCCAAATTGAAAGTCTCAAATGCTTTTTGTATCTTTGCTCCAACGGGAATAATGAATGGGCGATTCAAATGTTCTCGAGCTTTCCTGTACTTTTGGTTCCTATATCGACTGATAATCAGGTAACACCTGAAGTTTTGTGTTTTTGTGATTGTATTTACTCTTTGCATTATCTTACTTTTCTTAAACCTGATGGGGTCTCGTTACTTTCACTATGTAGGAACTTAAAGTAGCTGCTATGAATTGCATCGAGGCACTCTTCAACTTACGGGGTCGTGTTGACTCTAGCAAAAAAAATGGTAATCTTAGTTTGACATCGGCCATTATGTTTTATCCTAACATTTGTTTTGATGCCTTTTTGAAATTTGAAACCAGGGAGTGCTGCAATCTGTAGTAGTTCTTATGATGAACTTTTGCGAATGATAGTTCAACAAAGGAGGCTTATATTGTCGGACAATAAGTTTATTCCATCCTACTTGACATCATTGCTCAGTTCAACCTCTAATGACTTTCTAGTGCCAGTTGACCTGCAAAAAAGGTACTTAGCTGTGTTTGTCGTACTCAAACTAATCACAGTAAACATTTTTTACCTCAAAGTAGTTGACTAATGACACATGGGTACTACTTTTATTGTTTCATTTATGGCTGTGATGTTGAATACATTGTCGTTTCGACCACGGTAAAAACTGCAAAAGAACATGGTAGATAACAGCGACGCATGATTGCGATAAAACTTGCATTTCCCTTAATGTCGTGTTTTCTTGATTTTCAACTTCAGGTTTGATCAACCCACAAAAGAAAACATTCTTTCTTTGATTTTATTGTGTACGCAAGAACTGCCTGCCTATGGGAAGGTGTGTTTTCTCTATCTGTTTTCGGTTTCATATCCTAATGATTTTACCTTATGGTTTGTGTATTAAAGTCTTACCCTTTTTCTTCTACAGCTAAGAGTCCTATCATTGCTAAAAGGTCTGGGCATCATGCTTCTGCATGATGAAAATGTTAAGTTATTGTCTCAACTTCTAGATAAACGTAGTCAATACTACTTTAAACTGGACAAAACTTCCCAGCCTATATCAGACACTGAGGTCGATTTATTGTGTCTTCTTCTGGAGGTAAATTCACTTTATCTTCATTTCTGTCCTGGGGAAACTTACCTATTGCCTTGCACCTCAGTTTAATGTTAATCTTGCTTTTGCTTTTCTCTCCCTGTGTCAGTGCTCCATGATGCGTTCAACGTCGTTTAAAGGGCAGTCTCTTGATGATCATATACTGAACGCATTGCAAGTAAGAATATCTCATGATTCGATATTTTCTTTGCTTCCTTAAGAGACTTTTTCGTTCCAGTCACAGATGTTTGCTTTTGCAGATGGATTGTATGGCATCAGAACATCCTGCTGTTATCTCTCCATGTCTTACTATTTTGGAGAAGCTAAGCAATCAATTTTATGCTGAACTGAAGACTGATGTTCAGGTCAGTCTTAATGGCATAGTCGAATAGTGCAATATCCTTCTATAGCACGGTACTCTTCGTATATATATATAAAATAAGGATAATTGTTCTTTCTGGATCAGATTCGTTTCTTCCACAAGCTGGTGTCTCTGTTTCGAAGTACAAATGGCAGAATACAAAATGGTGCCAAAGAAGCTGTCTTACGCCTGGAGGTATGTTCACTTTCAATTTATTTCTAGGATTCTTCCTTGTCTTCCTTTTTTTCACCGTCTTTTTTGATACACTGTAAAATTTCTTATCTTTATCCAGTTTTAAAAAACTTTTACGGAAGAAGAGATAATTTATTTCTTCAAAGAGTTTCTGCCTCTTGTATTTTGCTTTATTTACATGGTATCTTCGATGCATTTGCAGATTTCTTGTTCAACGGTGGTCCATGCCCTTGATCATATCACTCAACAGGATAATCTTGTTATTGGTTCTTTGAACAAGAAGAAGAAACAGAAGAACAATTCAAAGTCACGTCCAGAAGAAGACGTAAATAGTGGGGAACTTCTAAGAGGAGAAAAGGCTCTCTGTTTCATTGCCTCGTTACTGGACATGCTGCTTCTAAAGAAAGATCTAGCTCACAGGTCTCTTGAAGTTATATATGCTTATATTTGCATCTACGTTGTAAATTTTGGCAATCAGAGAAATTTTTATTGCCCAACTAATTTTTAAATAATTTACTTCTGTGCTTAGGGAGTCCCTTGTAGGGCCTTTGTTTAAGCTCCTAGGAAGATCTATGTCTAATGAATGGGCGAAAATTGCTTCTTCCGTTGAGGAAACCTCAGTCCAACCTCCTGAGGATGTTCGTGAAACAACTCATACCTCTATTTCTTCCATCCAACAGACAGTGCTCCTGATCCTGAAAGATATTTTTGATTCTCTGAATATGAATCCTTTGAAGGTATGTTTTAATTTTTGATGGAGTTGATTAATGATATTGTTGCTTGATTTCTTCTCTTAATTCTCTTCTCATGGCAGGCTGACATTGCAAATGAAATCAATGTCAAAATGCTGGTTGAGTTTGCTCAATCATCAAATGATGGGGTCACACGGAACTATATCTTCTCCTTGTTCACTTCAGTTGTTAATATTGTCCCAGATAGAGTTTTGGACCATATTATCAGCATACTCACACTTGTTGGTGAATCAGCAGCGACACAGGTTTGTTATTCTATAATCTTCTTAGACTTGTATCAGTTTCATTTTTTCCCTTAGACTCTTCAGATCTCTTGATCTTTCTTGGCACTCCCCGTTATTTTTGTTGTGACTGAATCTTCCCTAACTGCTGGTTCTTTATTTTTGGTTTGTAGTTTGATAGCCACTCAAAGTCTATCTTTGAGGGGTTTATATCAGCGGTCATTCCATTTTGGCTATCTAAGACTAAGAGTGAGGAGCAGTTGCTGCAGGTAAGCTTTACCTGATGTTTCGTTTTCCTTACTTAATACAGTACCTCAAATGGAAAATCAATTGTGGATATGGATTAATACATCCAATTTTGAATTTGATTTTTCAGATTTTTGTGAAAGTGTTACCCGACATTGTTGAGCATAGAAGGCTTTCGATTGTAGCTTACCTGCTGGGGTATGTGTAGATAATAAAATTAAAATTGGGATTTTGTGCTTTTTCTTTAAATACTGAATGGCGATCCTTTATTTCTGCAGAGTTATCGGTGAACAAAATGGATTGCCTTCTTTGCTTGTCCTCTTATTCCAGTCCTTGATTTCAAGGAAAGACTCAGCTTGGCTTGGTAATGCCCAGACTTCTGAAAGTTTTACCTCCGTTGTTAAGAGAGAGTGGGAGTATGCTTTTGCCGTGGAAATATGCGGACAATATGCTTCTTCGACATGGCTCTCATCCCTAGTCATGCTTCTTCAAACTATCAGCAAAGACAGTTCTAGTAAACAATGTTTCTTTCAGATGCGGCTTGTCTTAGAATTTATATTCCAGAAGTTGCAAGACCCAGAGTTTGCATTTGCAGTGTCACGTGAACCAAGAAATAATGTTTCAGATGGCATTCAGGTAAAGTCTCTTCCAATATTTTTTTGTCATACAAATTGTTGTTACTATACCTATGTGTTTATTCCCATGCATGTTATTTCTTGGAATTTGGCAAATTCTACATAATATAGAGATTTTTTGTTACCTTGTTTCTCTGTTTGTGTGCGTTCTTGAATGTCCACTTTTTAGTAATTACTTTTTGTAAACTTTTCAGCACGAACTACAGGAGCTTATGAAGGGTTGTATATTTCTCCTGCAAGCTGTTGATGCCACAAAGGAGAAAGATGTGACTTCTGCAGTTAGAAAGGAAATCAGAACGCGTATACATGATGTCTTGATGACTGTCACGGGAGCCATGGATCTGTCTATATATTTCAGAGTTGTTACTAGCTTGCTTCAGCAGCAGTCGGATCGTAATGGGACCAAAAAGGTATACATTATTACCATTTACTATTTTTATTTTTCGTACTAGAGCAATAAGAGAAGTTTTTATAGTAATTTTGTGGTTATAGTGAGTGTGAACATATTTTATAGCGGATGTTCTTTCTTGTGTTTGCCTATAAGTAGCATTGCCATGTGAATTCCCTTGAGAAAGCACAGATGACTTGATTTATTTAGCCTTAATGGGGATTTTGGAGGCATGTGCTCGCATGCTCATTCGCTTAACTGTTTTTCACGTTGCTATTATTTGTGGATGCAGGTACTTCGGCTTATAAGTGAGAGAGCCAAGGACACCTCCTCTTCTAAACTAAAACACAAGAGGAGGCTCCCCAATCAAAAAAGAAGAAATCCTTGGTTGAACTTGGATGAGGTTGCTGTTGAATCTTTTGGGAAGATGTGCGAGGAAATTGTCCATCTAATTGATGAGACAGATGATGAGTCGGGTGTTCCAGCTAAACGAGCTGCCATTTCTACACTGGAAGTTTTGTCTGGCAGGTTTCCGTCTGGTCATCCAATCTTCAGCAAATGCCTTGCATCTGTTGCAGAAGGCATCAGCTCAAAGAACTTGGGAGTTTCTTCAAGCTGTCTTTGTACAACTGGTGCCCTGATCAATGTTCTTGGACCAAAGGCACTCGTTGAACTTCCACGCATAATGAAAAATTTGGTAAAACAATCACACGAAGTATCATCTGCATCCAAGAGTGGTGGAAATGCAACAGCCGAAGAACAGTTGCTTATGCTGTCTGTTCTAGTCACTTTGGAAGCAGTGATTGATAAACTTGGAGGTTTCCTAAATCCTCATCTTGGAGATATTATTAAACTCATGGTGCTGCGTCCTGAATATGTTTCTGACTTCGACAAGAATCTCAAGTCCAAAGCAAATGCGATTAGGAGGCTCCTAACTGATAAAATACCAGTGAGTTTTTCACATACTTATATGAATCTGATTTGTTTTCCTTGTTGGTAGTGTTCTTAATAATAACCCTTCTTCCAGGTTCGTCTCACTCTGCAACCTCTTCTACGAATATACGATGAGGCTATTAGTTCTGGGAATGCCAGCTTTGTGATTGCCTTTGATATGTTAGAAAATCTGGTTGTGAAAATGGATAGATCATCGATTGTTAACAACCATGGGAAGATTTTTGACCAATGCTTAGTTGCCCTCGATATTCGGCGTCAAAATCCAGCAGCAATTCAGAACATCGATGAGGCTGAGAGAAGTGTAACCAATGCAATGGTTGCTCTCACAAAGAAGCTAACTGAGTCCGAGTTCAGACCCCTCTTTATCAGAAGTATTGATTGGTCAGAGTCAGATGTTGTAGACGGATCCGGGAGTGAAAACAAGAGCATCGACCGGGCTATATCTTTCTATGGTCTGGTGAATAGGCTCTGTGATTCTCACAGGTGAGTGATCAATCACGTATAAAGATTTGTGATGCCCTGCGTATGCTTCTGGATAATTGGGAAATCAACTTTGAGTTTCTCTTACTGTGGAATGCAGGTCCATCTTTGTACCATATTTCAAATTCGTGCTTGAGGGTATTGTATCTCATCTCACCGGTGCGGAAGCTTCAGTTTCAACCCGGAAGAAAAAGAAAGCCAAAATTCAGGAAACAGAGGACTCTATATCACCAAAAAGCTGGCATCTTAGGGCATTGGTGCTTTCTTCCTTGAAGAACTGCTTTCTGCATGATACTGGAAGCTTGAAGTTTCTCGATACAAATAACTTCCAGGTCATTTATCTATAACTTTTACGTTTTCTTGGATCAAAACATCTCTTATCTTTTTCTTAGAGTACTGATTTTGATTCAAGCTGTCTTCTTCTCGACAGGTGCTATTGAAGCCTATTGTATCACAGCTTGTTGTTGAACCGCCGTCTTCTTTAAAGGAGCATCCACTTGTACCATCAGTAGAAGAGGTTGATGACTTGTTGGTTTCTTGCATCGGTCAGATGGCAGTAGCCTCTGGCTCTGACCTCCTCTGGAAACCATTGAACCACGAGGTAACAACAATAACGACTTCGTCGATGGACTTTAGATGTTATCGAGGTTGACAACACTTGAAGTTTTTAACTGTCTTAAAATCATATTTGGTTCAGGTGCTAATGCAAACGAGGAGTGAGATATTGCGTTCGAGGACATTGAGTTTGAGAAGTGTGAAACAGATGCTTGATAATCTGAAAGAAGAGTATCTTGTGTTGCTCGCCGAAACCATTCCATTCTTGGGTGAACTACTCGAAGACGTTGAGCTCTCTGTTAAATCTTTGGCTCAAGATATTATCAAACAGATGGAAGAGATGGGCGGTGAAAGTCTGACGCAATACCTCTGAAACTCTGGTTGCTACAAATCGGTGGATTCCCAATTTTGATGTCTTTTGTTTGTGTTGGTAAATAACTAAATATGAAATATAACTTTCTGAAATCTTAGGGCTTATGATTATGAAGAACAGTTTGAGATCCCTGTTTCTGTTTCTTGAGACTTTGAGAATCGTTTCTGTTGTCATTTTATGTTCCATTTTGGAAGTCAGTTATGTGGAAGAAAGAAATTTTGATCCTTTTCTATGGAGACTATATTGTATCTGTTAATTTGTTGTCCATATTTGAGCAGAAAAAGGGGTAATGAACAGTATCATCGGTGTATATGAAAATACATACCAATAGACAAAAATGTGAAAAATACACTTTGCCTTTGTATATAGCATCACATAATGAAATAAATTAATGGGTAATAATACCAATTTTTTTCGTTAATCAATCTTCTAATTCAACACCACCATCGTTTTCCTTCTCCGTTGTGTTCTCTGGTGAGCTCTCTTCTTTAAACAATACTTCACTCCCCATGAATTGTTCATATAGCTACCAAATCCAAGATGATATATGTTACATTATCAAAATCATACAACTTATCGAGAGATTTGAGAAGAGTGTTTATTAAGGAGCCTTTTACTAACCTTCACGGCTGATTCCACAATCTCATTGTAGTTTAAATTTCCATCTGGACTAGACGCGGAACTGATAGTTCCTCCAAACTCACCCTGATCCAAATCAAACTTTGATTTAGTGAAATGACATTACCAAGCTCGAAATCCGAAAGTCATAAAGAGATAATATCACATTCCACACCTTGACCAGCTCTTGTACGTACAGTGCTCTCCAGAGTACAGCAGGTTTTGCTTCAGCTGTGTCATTCTCAACTACTGAATCGCTTTGATGATTCTTGGAAACAGGCGGTTTGATGAGAGTAGTCATGGCTGATGATAGCGCTTTTTTCCCTTGATCATCATCGTCACACAAAGTTGAGAGATATAGAACATGCCTGCAGCAGCAAAAATATGACTCAGGTAACAATTGAAGAGAAGCAAATGGAAAGAAACAGGCGGAAAATGGGAAGAATCATCTCTGGCTAAACTACAACTTACATGTCAGCAGGACAAACCGCTAAACCACTACCAAGCTGCAGAACCCGAATCGTAGTTGGCTGTTCAGGAAACAAAGCTAAAAGAAAAAACAGTTAATGGTAGAACTTTCAAAGCGCAAATGATGCTATACATGTCAGTGAAACAACTAACAAGTGGGTCTTCAAACTTTATCTTACATTTAGGTGGATAGACGATAAGAGCGTTTGATGTATCAGCTTTCACAGAACCTCTAATGATGCATATTCCTCTTGCTATTTTCCCCTTACTGCTTATCGCCTTTTGGACAAGAACCCGAAGAGTCTCTTTCTGCTGATCAGTCAATGATGACAGTGACTCCAATCCAACAGTAATACATGGATCCAGAATCAACTTTTGGCTGAATATCTCTTGACCAGAAGCTAGTCTAACCCCTTTGTAACCCCCATTTTCCTGCAAAAAAGTTACATAATTAAGTAAGAATGGTATCGTCAAGAAAACCAAGTAAACATATCTTTAGTTACAACAATCTGACTCACTTGCCTTGTCTAGAAGCAGGGCAGTAATAGGCATCCGGAGAACCTGTTCATACATTGAAAGACCATATAAGTAACAAATACCATAGCAAAACAGTACACAATGCAGCAAATTGTTCCAAACGTACATAGATACATCCTTTGACAGCAGCTCGACGACAAAAGGCTTGTGGAAGTTCTCCTTGTCCATAAATTGGGTATATCAACGCCCCAAGTGCGTTAGAAAATCTAAAGTAGAGAATAAAAGGGTTAAAGGCTAAATTATACTGAGTATAACCAACGAGAATCATGATCACAAATGTATAAGAGCCAAGAAAGACAGAATAATGAGTGACCTGCCAATAGATGTAATGTACAGAGCCAATCGATCAATCCCCTCTTTGGTCTTGAGTAAATCTCTACCAGTTTCCGTATTGTCTTGATCATAATCTAGCATCGCAATGGCATACAAGATGATCCTACACAGAAGAAGACGAAACAAAGCCTTACCATCGAGATTTCAAAGACATGTTCTTGAGAAACAAAAGCTGCGAAGAAGTGATTAAGCACACAATTATGCAAAAAGCTGCGACCATACGATTTGATTTTGGGTGGCAAACGCATCTTCGCCAAGAAATTCACAAATGGACTTTCCATGTCTTCCTCCGATATCCTGACTGTTGTCTCATCGGTTTCGGTAGTCGAAGCCAAGTGTTGCTGAACAAGCTTGAAGAATTTCATCAGCTGATTCTTCTCCAACAGAGTCAAACTCTTGTCCTTGAAGATCGCACCTCTCGAATCCGGCACATTTCGTAGCTCTCCGCTCGAATCCCCGACGAAGCTCGCATCGATGCTCTTGAACTCAACGTAATTGTTTGATCCTGATTTCAGCATGAGATTGATGGATTCATCGGCGCAGAAGATAACCCTAGGACCGCACAAGTCAACGTTAAATCTTCTGGAGTGTTCTTCGAGGATCTCCGATTCGAAGCTCGAAACCTCGACGGAAGAATACAAGGATCGGTTAACGAGATCCACGGAGAGGAAATCATGATCGTTAGACGGCTGAGGAGGAGGAGATGGCTGCGGCGGAGGAGAAACGGAGTTTGAATGAAGGAAAGAAGTGAGATCGGGAAGAGAAAGAGAGGCGAAGTGAGAGCCGTAAAAGGGGTTAGGGTCGAGGTGGAGAACAGAACTACCAGAGGAGGAAGCAGCGGCGGCGAAGACGGATTCGGAAACTCCGGTGCCGACGACAATGAGATCGTAGTTAGAAGGATCAAGCGGCGGGTAAGGAGGGAGGTCGCACATGGTGGTCGTGGCTCGCTTCGAGGGGTTGAATAATCGGAAGATGGTGGCTCGAAATAAATAAACCAAAACTAAGAGGAGAATTAGGAGAAGAAAAAGAAAAATCTAATTTTTAAATTTTTTTATATTTAGATTATTATTAAACTGTGTCTAAAGTCTAAACCTAACTTTACCTAAATCTTTTAAATATATAATAGTAAGTATATTTTAAATAACCTAAATATAAAAAAACCAAAAAATCCACCACATTTGAAATACTTGAATCCTCCGTTGTCTTTATAGTCTCCAAAATAAAAACTTCCGAAACCAGAACACTTGTTTAGAGAGGATGTTTCGGCCCCTTACTCGAAACTAGACCAAATTGATTTTCTGGTAATTGAGGGGTAAACTTATTTTATAAATATAAAGAGGCCGCAAATATGGGTTTTGCCCTGCTTGGCCTTTAGGTCGGACATGCATGCATCAAAAAGAAGGCGTGAGTGTTTGGAACTTTGGATTACTTAGTCACACTTCCCCGCACATATGCTATCACAATATCAACAAACAAACCAATTAATCAAAATATGTTCCATACTAGCAATCTATTAATCCCTTTTCCATTCCTCGTTACTTTAACCATTTTCTATCACTTCATTTTAACATTTCCGATCCGAAGGCCATATAACGACCCCAAAAATCAACGATTCCTAAAATCTGAAGATCACATACCGGTTCTAACAGCCAAAAAAGCTCAAAGGCTAACAATCTCAAAGGTCACATACCGGTTCTGAAATCCGAAAGCCACAATATTCTACGCAGTGACGCTAATCAGATACCTCTTCTTCACCGATCATCATCCCTCTCCTTGCTACAAGGAGTTTATTTCATGGAGGGAGAGGATTCCTCAGGCCAACTTCTCGTATTTCACCTTACGTACCCTCATCGTTTCGCCATTAATATATACAGTGTTGATGAAAGAGTTTTTGTTGTCGGGGTCGTTATTCACCATCTCGTTGTTCACAGGTTGGATAGGGCTTATCCAGCTATCGGATAAGCTTATGATGGAGATGAGACATGCTTTGCTCACTCTCTTCCTTGGATGCTTGTTTTGTCTTTCTGGCATCTTTATGTGTTGTTTATACGTTCAAGACACTCAGGGATCGGCATGGTTACTTGGTTTAATTTGTCAGTTGATGCTTTCCGATGTTTTCTTTTTTTATAGTTTACACGACCACAAGGTGGACTCGGCGGACACACTTGCTCTGCTCCTCCTCTACTCGTCTGACAAGCTATGACTACACATTCTATCTGATTTTATGTTCACTTTTTCTTTCTTTTTTGCTGTGATTACTCTGGATTTGATTTTATGTTAACCTCTCTCTCTCTTTTTTCCTGTGATTACTCTGGATTTTGTCGCTATGAAATTACTCTTATGGATTTCCTTAACTCAATTGGTCTAAACAAACAAATCTTTACTTTTAAATCACAAGCTAAGTGCGACTTTTTATTATCAATCAACTGATTTTGGAAAACTGGCGGCAGTAGTAATAAATCTAACATTATCAAATAACAAAACGTAGATAGACAAGAAAGAACACCTTGATTTTGTTCATATATCTAAACAGACATATGACATTAATTATAGCAACATTGTATGCATCTACCTCCGATTTCTATCTTCGTATATCTACCATAGATCGCGTAGTTCATAAACTCCTCTACAATTAACTGATATGAATTCATTCAACAAATCCATTATAAGCCTAACCCTTAAGGTTGCTATCATTGTTTTACCAACAACACTGAGCAAACGTAACAGGTACTTGAGAACCAATGACCGTATTTTTATTTTGTGAATCTAAAAGCTGAATTTTCGACCCATAATTTGCCTAGGTTTAATACCAACCTTTGATCATATACATGTGAAAAACAAATATCCCTGTGGGAACTTAAATTTCAATGCAAGACTCAGTTTCTCAAAAAGGAATCATTATTCAACCGAATGAACAATACAAATGCTACGGAAAAGTAAGCAAAAATATCTCAGGCAAAGTCTAGAGGTCGTTTTGTCTGAGATATGGTCATTCATGATTTAATCAATGTCCAGACGCATTTTTTCAAAATTTTGGGGGCTTGTGAGTTTTCGCAACCGTGAAATTGTGAACAAAAAGAAAATATTAAGATATTTGTACTATGCTTCTTCCATGGGATAAAGGGTCTCTCAGTATAATCATCCATTCATGGCCCAATATAGATCGTTATC
The DNA here is from genome assembly GCA_900406555.1 of Pseudoturritis turrita. Classification (NCBI taxonomy): domain Eukaryota; kingdom Viridiplantae; phylum Streptophyta; class Magnoliopsida; order Brassicales; family Brassicaceae; genus Pseudoturritis; species Pseudoturritis turrita. The sequence goes on from OVBL01000397.1 coordinate 2,884,551, forward strand.
GCTCACGAGAAGATCGACCCGACTTAACCGTCTGATATATTGAGGAAACACTACGTATAAGGAGGAGTTGTGTAGCCACTACCATGACCAAGATAGGGACCGAAACAATGGGATTTGACACCGAGGATGAAAACTTTGTTTTCGATTTGATATTTTCCTGGTAGGGTGTAGCTTGTTGGTTCTTTAGTTACTTACTTAAAAACAATTATGTTACAGCAACATTTTTGTGTTAATCTTACAAAAATTCGGTTGATTTAGGGGAAAAATGTATTTCGTTATGTAACGGACCCGAGAGATGAGTTAGGATTTAAGACTTGGTATCTAAGGCGAGGGAAAGGGCGATGAAAAAAGTCAAATTCAAAGGTTTGACTGAGTTAAAACTCTTATAATAGCACAAGACATAATGTGATGTACGATATATTAGTATATACAAATTTTGGACCAATAAATGTTATTCAATTTTCACATACGATAAATGGTGTCTATTTGTTCCACACTAAAAATAGTTGTTTGCTTTAACAAGACCATAGGAATATAGGAGTAAAATCATGATCACAAAAAGAAATGCGTTATAAAGTCGAGTGATCAAAAAACATCATCAAACTTTAGAGAAGTTCCAACGGACAAAACCTCCGACTTCTTCTTCTCGCACCTGCCCGTCAAGTCACGAAGCTGTTGTTCTATTTCTTGGAGCCTAGCCAAATCAGACTGTTCTTTCCATGGGATAAAGGGCCTATCAGTATAATCATCCATTCATGGCCCAACATATATAGATCGTTATCGCTCACGAGAAGATCGACCCGACTTAACCGTCCGATTTTGGTTTTCCTTAATTTGTTTGGTTCGGTTGTGGCGGCTTTGAGAGTTTAACATTCTTTATTGTTCCTTTCTAAATTAACTTAACCATTCAATGTTCCCATTACTTTCTTTAGACATCATAATTTAACATGCGACGAGTTACATAAGATTAAAACCATAACATACTCAAGCCTAAGAACGCGCTCACGCTTTTTTAATATAACTCAACCACTCACGTAGCTTTGCTATTGCATCCGCTCACACTTTTTATATAACTCAACTACCCTTCGTAGTTTTTATTTATATAATGTTTTAATATTTGTTTTGTATTTCCTTTCAAATGATTGTCCTCTTTTTTCTTGTCAACAATGACATTATTTTCTTTTGTTTGTTAATTGTTTCGTTAGTTTTATGGTTTTATGATCATCGAATTGATTTTTGTGGAATACATATTTTTTTTTTTAATCTTCGAGAATAGTTATTAAGATGATTAAATAAGAAAAATTAAATTTTGTATATAACAACTAGATTTTGAATCACGTGTAAAGATAATTACAGTAGAACTTGGAAACCCTTTCTTATAGAGAGATAGATAAGGGATATATATATATAATGAATATTCAAATTCCTATAAAAATAAGAAAGATAAGGGATATATATAAGAATAACACGCTTACCCACAATAATAGTCTAATTTAATTTCTTTTAATTAAGTTATATTTTATTGGTTTGTTGTGAAGATGTTTTAGTAGTAGGCTAAGTAAAACAAAACATTTTCATCATCCCTAATAAATCTCTTAAACCCCACGGCCTACTATATATATAAACACAACCCACGAGGTGAAGAGAAAACTTAAAAAGGAAACAAAAGAAGAAGAAAAATAGAGAATGGAGAAGATGATGATGATGAGTACAAGAGATGTGATTGTATGCAGAGGAATATGGTACGTACTGACTCTGCTCTCGCTCTTAGGCCTCTACATATCCCTCGATCATATGTGGCCATCTGGAGAGTGTAAGTCATCGTCTCGGTCTCGGTCTCGGTTCCTCAGGGACGGTGCAGTGAGTGCCACAATATTCTACGCAGTGACGCTAATCAGATACCTCTTCTTCACCGATCATCATCCCTCTCCCTGCTACAAGGAGTTTATTTCATGGAGGGAGAGGATTCTTCAGGCCAACTTCTCGTATTTCGCCTTACGTACCCTCATCGTTTCGCCATTAATATATACAGTGTTGATGAAAGAGTTTTTGTTGTCGGGGTCGTTATTCACCATCTCGTTGTTCACAGGAGGGATAGGGCTTATCCAGCTATCGGATAAGCTTAGGATGGAGATGAGACATGCTTTGCTCACTCTCTTCCTTGGATGCTTGTTTTGTCTTTCTGGCATCTTTATGTGTTGTTTATACGTCCAAGACACTCGGGGATCGGCATGGTTACTTGGTTTAATTTGTCAGTTGATGCTTTCCGATGCTTTCTTTTTTTCTAGTTTACACGACCACAAGGTTTATTCCAAGTTACACGACCACAAGGTGGACTCGGCGGACACACTTACTCTGCCCCTCCTACTCGTCTGACAAGCTAATGACTACACATTCTATCTGATTTTATGTTCACTTTTTCTTTCTTTTTTTTGGATATGAAATTACTCTTACGGATTTCCTTAATTTGGTCTAAACAAACAAATCTTTACTTTTAAACCGACTTTTTATCATGAGTCAACTGATTTTGATAGACAAGAAAGAACACCTTGATTTTGTTCATAAATAAATATACAGACATATGACATTAATTATAGACACATTGTATGCATCTACCTCTGATTTCTATCTTCGTATATCTCACCACATCGCGTAGTTCATAAACTCCTCTGCAAATCAATATGCATCCATTCAATTAATCCACTCTGTTCCGATTTAGAAAAGTGCTTCACACCTGTTGTTTAGCATGAAGTAGTAAAACTTTACTATGAGATGGTTCAATCAAATATGAGAGAATGACATTCTCGCTTTACTTTGTGTATAATCAATGAGCTCAAGCATCAAGAACAGCTTTCTTTCTTCCATACAAAAAGAGAGAATTTGTTTTGACTAACCATTTTTTGGGGGATTTTGATGAGAACAAATGAGAAAAAGTAGAGACAAGTGCAGATTATGAGTGCTGAGATCGTGTTGTAGACAAGGCGTTTGTCGTCCTTGGTTGGTATGAAGGCTGTTTTCAAAGTGTTGGTAAGCTCGAAGAGCCTATAAGAGATCTGAAACAGAGCCACAGAATGCCAATCATCAGTTTGTTTAATTTCTTTCTTTCTTTTTGGCTTTCAAATCGTTTTGCAACTGTTGTAGCAGAGTTTGCTTACAGCGACGTAAATCGAAGTTGTGAGCATGAAGTTCAACAACGGGTAATCCGGGATAAGAGATAGTAGTAATTTGGGTTGGCCATCAGGAACGCCAGATCTGCGAGTTCATTAGAAGATTTCAAAGTTCAATGGCTCGAGACAAATTTTGAAGAGCTTAATTATATTGGCATTCTCAACCATTAATTTCCAACTTATGCTACAACTGAGAACATTGAAAAGAAGAAGCGTGACATACCTGAGCCATATATGAAACTGGGAGATATATGTCTCCAGTGTTATCTTCCCAAGCCACCTGAAAGTTCATGAACAAAATAAATTTTCTGGAGAAATCTAAATAGGAGGACGAATATGACTAGTGACTAAAATATTTTACTTACGCCAGAAGGGTCAAACTGTAGCCACGGAAAGACTGGGTGATGTTCCGGAGACAGATATAAACACTGAAAGAAAAGCAAAATGAGATACGCAAGTTAGGACTGGTTTTTGGAAGATCCATTGTATAGATAGAGCTTTGAGAGTAAAGTGAAGTACGTTATTGGAATCCAAGAGGTGTAAGGATGATATTTGTTGTACGTTAGCTTGTCCAGCTTGTATATGTACTCGTACCAAAAATATCCCACCTAAAAGTTTCATAATAACAAAGATAGATTAGCTGGAAGAACAATATGTAAGGCTTCTTTTACTTGGAAGAAAGTGAAATGATGACTTGTTATACCGTTAGTGCTATAAGTGCCACAGTTGTTTTGATAGCCATCCTGAACTTCATATCAGCTTCCTCCAGTTTATCCATCCAACTTTCAACCTATAAGATACGTAATCAAGGAAATGAAGGACGAAATACGGTAAATCTTTATCACTAAGCTACCCGTTTGTGAACAGAGTTGATGTGAAGTTCAAGTGTAAGTATTGGAGACTTACAGTTGGGTGGTAGTATGCATATAACATCCCGATTATCCATATGTACCGATCAAGGCCCGAGCGGAAATGCCACTCATGCAAGAGGGGAAGCGGCGGTTTTGCGGGATCATTGTAACCTGCGATTTTTGTTTTTCGAGTTTTTAAAAAACAGTTGTCTCGTTATCACATTTGTTTTTCATGGGAAACAAAGATTTGGGTCTTCACTAACCCATTAGGAGCGTAAATGGACTCCAAATCCATTCAAAAACGCCAGGAATTTCCCAAACGATGATGACAACTAAGAAGCAGACAACAATTTTGGCAGCTATGACTGAACCCATCTCATTATACTTGTTCATAATACCAAGTGCTCCATAGACCATCAGAGTAAACAGAGTGTGCATTGGGCAGATGTAGTATAGCATGTAACTGTTGTTGAGGACGATGCAGGAGAATATAACCAGAAAATTTAGCCGCCACATCATCTGTAAAACAAGAGTATGTTAGAATTTAAAGGTAGAAATAAGAAACAAAAAAGACGGAGGACGTAGTTGTTACCTGTGCAAACCTTGCAAGGCTAAAGTCCTTGCGAATGTAATAATAAGAGAAATTCCCAAATCCAGTCATCCATACATAGCAAGCAATGAAAACACGGATTGCATTATAGTACTCTGCAGCAGCAAAGTAGTGGTACATCAAAAAGAGGACCTACAACACCAAGAAAAGAGAACAATGATAAGATAACAGCAGATCAAAAGGCACATGAAGCAATGAACACTAGATGCGTCTTTGAAAACTGAAATGATCTTCCCAGCTGATGCATTAACAGACATGTACCAAATCGAAGGGCAAGCCACTAGCATAATAGATAAATGACAAACCTGCATCCAGCCTTTCCACTCCTCAGTTTGATGCCTATTCAAGTACATGATGGATTTTCCGTTGAGTGCTGATTTATCGTTATGTATCGTGAAAGACGTTATTGCTGAAACGATGATGAGAAGGAAGTAAAGGAACAGAAAGAGATCCCGGTTGTAACTCTGTATCAAAAAACAAACAATGTAAGCGAGTCAGACATGTAGAAGAATGAACCGACATAAGCAGGATATTCATCATGACATATCAAATTCAAAATCTTGTAAGTCTATTCTTTGCATATAACATTATACCAACTTGAATGATTAAAAACAAGAGCATATAAGATGTTGCTGAACAATGTATAGCCTCTGTAACTACATAAACCCTTCCAGAATCTACTAAGCAGATTTCAAATAAGACATCATCATCACCTTCTTTGATGAACTGAAGACATCCGTGCGGTCACAAATGTAAAAGTATGCCATAAGTACTGCGAACTCAATTCTGCATACAAAACAAAATAATGGGAGTATTCAAGATAATGGATCTTCGAACATACGTAAACTTTCCTCTAGAAAACGGACCACAATACTCACATTGCTCTTAACGTCAGCCTGTTCTCAACCAAGAACGACTCATCCAAGAGGACAAACCTGCGTAGAACCCGCCATAAGCATAAGGAAAAAACGGCAGAGGTCACTGGTTGCTTCAGTAGAAACTAATGAAAACCTGATGAGAGGAGAATGTGTGGAAGAGCCCTTGGCTCTAGGAGAAGCTGATTGGAGACCACCTCCATCTTCTAATAAAAGAGCTTTGTCATCTTCTTTGACAAAATCTTTCGCAATCTCCACCAAATTGACATCAGATTGCCTACTAACATAACACAACACAAGCGAAAAATCAACACGAAAACTAAAAGCAAAACTCCATCATCACTAAAAAAAAAACGTTGTATATCGTCAACACGTACGCTTTGGCGGAGAACACCGAATGTTTGGTATAGTGCAGATACTCCGAGTAAAGCCAAGCCACGATCACCGGCACAATCCCAAGCACCACCGACATCTGCAATTTTCACGGGAAAACCAAACAAATCACACTCTCGTATCACTACCAAACCAACAAGAACGTGAGTTCCCAGTATCAAGCAAGATCTAAATCAGACGAATGAAAGCTTAAACAACAACAACAACAACAAAATCGGTCATAAGACGTACTAGCCCAGGCGTAACAGGGCTTGAAATCGCCATTTTTTCCGATCAGAGAAAAAAACGACCAAGCACGATAATCAAACACTCCGAACACTAATCAGTTTCCAGAATTGGACTTTGCCCAATTCGCTTGGCTCCTGAAACCAGATCTGGTAGATCTCGTGAACAAAATCGAGAAGAGAAACAAGCAATGGATCAAAGAACAGATCTTAAAACTCTCTTTCGTTCCTTATAGTTTACAAATAACAAATTAGCCTCACAGAGATAAGCTTCAAAAGGAACGAGTGAACACTGTAATGCGAAAGAGTTTGAGCGGTTGGCTCATTACATTAATCAATTTTTCGATTCTTCCAAAAATTACTAACCGACAAAAACTTATGAGGAAATTTATTCGAGAAAATAAATTTGTGAAAATACCATTTTGGTTTTTTTATGCTCTTCTATCAATTCGAGGGCCATTATTAAATTAGAATTTTGCATGGATACAAAAAAAAGTTGTTAATGTGTGTTGTGAGATTTTAACAACGGAAACAACGTGTTAATAGATTATATGTGTTGTTGTAAATAGAAATATAAAGAGACAATTTAATATTTTGTTTTACCCTCGCTGCCTCGCTGGATTTTACGTTTTGATTCCCTATAACATTTTTTCGATTTCAGTATATAGAGATTTCCAATTTAAGAAGAAGATATTTCTAATTAGCCCCATTTTGTGTGACATGTAAAGTTTCAAACCTTATTGCATCGTACTCTTAGAGGATAAATGAGTGGATGATTTTGAATAAAAAATACTCAATGGTGAAGTGTGTCGTATGAACCACCGTATTTAATAACATACGAGATATTATCACATTTTTTGGCATATTGTAAGCTCTATTTTTTTTTTTTTTTGGTATGGCAATTAGCATTTAAACTGCAATTGTTATTTTTTCATATAAATCAAAATCTAATAATTATGAAGGCTAATACGATGCGGGCGAGTGTTTTCAGATTGTTTGTCAACGACGCGTTTCTTTAAAAATTTGAGCTGTCGGCAGATTGATTATTAAGGAAAATAAGGAGCTTGTTAACATGCAATCACTTTGGAGCAAGAATATTGGAACTTTTAATTTTCTATCACCGACATTTGATTTAGCCTCGTATTCGGTCCAAATATATACTAATTAATTATATGATCCATGTATATTCCACTATATGATATCTTTGATCAAATCATTTCATACTCGTCTATGAATAGTTTGTCGTATCAGTCTTTTTTTCTTGGTCAGCACTACTATTAGTCTATTTATATTATCATTCCTGATTTCTTATTGGGGATAAACCAACCTTAGTTAGGTACAAAAGTATTCAAGATAAAATCAGTGTAAGAAGAAAATAAGGATAAGAAAAATTTGTCAAACAAGACTAAGAGATTAGAGAAGGGATCACCTTTATTTATAATGCTTAAAAACACATAATTATAAAGAATATTTGTTAAGAAAATGTTTTTAGTCAAATGGTTAAATGTTTATATATGTGGTTTTTTCATCGAAATTTGACTCCAAATATTCGTGTTATCTTGCATTATAGAATTTAGTTAACTATAGATCGGACCTTAACAATCTAAATAACAAAAAAGACATTTGTTTACAAAAAACAAAAAATTTATATAATTTATATATACGAGAAAGTTTAAAAAATTATAGTTAGTATTTTCTTTACGAATCATATTAAATACTTGTTAACTAATTTATGGTGAACTGACATTTGAAAGAATTATTCTAAAAATTTATGAACGATGGTTCGAATTCCTACACAATGATTTCAATCATTGTTGATCTGGCTTTTCCAAAAATTTGAATATTAAGTTTCGACCTATAATTTCGCAGTTAAAAAAAAAATATTGGTTCTGTTTCCCCTAAAGAACTCAAATTAAATACACAGTCACATTAAATATGCGACCAAGTTAAGGAATGGAAAAATATATCTGGGACTCCCAAAAATGCATATACTGTAACAGTGTTATTCTTTTTCCTCACACTATTGAATACTGATGATTGGTTTGGTTACCCAACAAAAGAAGCCGTAGAAACCTTCCTAAACTTGAAATGGGCTTTATATGGTGGTTTTCCCAAAAAGCCTTGATCATTTTATTTAATAAAAAACCATTTATTCCACGTGTCAATGATTTGGTGGGGTAAGTCTACTGTGCGCTGGATATAGACAATTTTAGTCGTTTCAATTTCAAAAACAAAAGCGAAGAGAAGACACTACAGAAACGGCGGAATCACCAATTTTTTTTTTTTTCTTTTCTCCCAACATTTTCTCGGGAAACAAAAAGCAAGAAAATCTCAAATTCCTGGAAAGGAGAAGGTAAAGGAGGGAGAAAAAGAGGTTAGTCCCATTTTCCCGGCAAAAAAAACTTCTACCTTTTTTTCTGAGTTATTCGTTTGTGTATGGCGGATTATGCAAACCGCCAAAATGTCAATGTCGTCACCGTCTTCGATCATCGCCGCGTTTCTTCCGATTCTTCTTCTCTAAACGCCGATTTCGCTTTCTCTCGCTACCCGATAAACCCTTTATTCGCGCCTCCTCGTAGGGTCTTTCTTCCTCACATTACGGCTCTGGTCATGTCCTCTCCAGGTTTTCCTCCTTCAATGACTGAAATGGAAGAAGAAAGCTCGATTTCGCTTCGTCAGGTAAATTAGGTTTTACTGATTTTCATCACTGAGAAAACTTCGATTCCTTGATCTTGACCTGGTCTCTAACACTGCTTTCGTTTTCATTCTAAAATTTCCGTAAAGCTTATGGCTGATGAAGGACTCGTTCCGTCTCTTGAAGATGAGGAGAAACGAAGAGCTGTTATTAATAAGCTACAAAAGGTTGGAATCATGTTTTATTTTTATCAATTTTGTTTCTTGAGTTAGAAAATGATGTCTCCGAGTTTAGCGATGAACAGATAGTGGTGAAATGGATTAAGAAGGTTGCTTGGCAACGCCGTCTCCCGAATCATCAGATTGCAGCCACCAACGCCACCATGATAGCTTATGGATCTTATGGTCTTGGGGTGATTATCTTTTACTTTCAAAAACTCTTCTTTTTCAAAATCTAATTAATAACGAGTCTGCAAATTGGGACTTGCCTGGTGAATAGTTTAGTCGATTATAGTGTACGGTTTCAATGTTATGTGCAAGATGTTATTATGAGATTTAGAAATAGGAAATGTAAGAAGCAATGTTGAAGAATATGTAATTGTGAATCTATAGCACGTTTTAGCTCAACTGTTATTGTTGTTCTTGTTATCCAGGTTCATGGTTCTGAATCAGACATTGACGCTCTGTGCATTGGCCCTTTCTTTGCCTCTATGGCTGTGAGTTCACCTTTTTTTTGCTGAATGATTTGAACGACTTTCTTTTTTCCAGAAAAATTTAGATTGTTATCTCATTGGTACAGGAGGACTTTTTCATTGTCTTGCGTAACATGTTGAAAAGCAGACCAGAAGTTTCCGAGGTTCTTTGTGTTAAAGACGCGAAAGTTCCTCTCATCCGCTTCAAATTTGATGGGATCTTGGTCGACCTTCCATATGCTCAGCTTAGAGTATTATCCATTCCAAACGTTCGTTCTCAGAACTTTCTAAGTTCTTGTTGACTTTATCTTGCAAACACGAAATAAAGATTTATTATAGTATCTTGTTCAAAATTTAACCGCGAGCACTTCAGGATGTAGATGTGCTTAATCCTTTCTTTTTGAGGAATATTGATGAGACAAGTTGGAAAAGCTTGTCTGGAGTTCGTGCAAATAAATGCATACTTCAAATAGTGCCTTCCTTGGAGGTAATAGTGATACAACAGTGGCTTGATTCCTTCCTCAATTTCTCAGCATTAGTGCTAATGGTTGATTTCTGTTCATTAAATATCTTCTTCCTGTTTTAGTTATTCCAATCTTTGCTGCGGTGTGTCAAATTATGGGCAAAGAGGCGAGGTGTCTACGGTAATGTAAGTGCTAAACGCCTTTCCTTGCTTATAATTAAGCTATACTTCCCAATGAATGCAGAAGTTTAATTCATTTTGATTTTACTTGTTTTAGTTGAATGGATTCCTAGGAGGAGTTCATATGGCTATTCTTGCTGCTTTTGTTTGTCGGTATGACCCGAATGCTACTTTGAGTTCCCTTCTGGCAATATTCTTCACCACATTTGCTTATTGGCGATGGCCTACACCAGTGCTGCTGCTAGAGGACACTTATCCAGCTACTGGGTCTCCTTCAGGCTTAATGCCCATCCAATTGCCCTGCGGTTCACATCAGTACTGCAATTCCAACATAACAAGGAGCACGTTTTCCAAGATAATGGCAGAGTTTATCCGAGGGCATAATTTGACAAAGGTGAGAGATTTACTTTCTCAATGTTCCATCTAAGCAAGTAGTGGTCGATCCCACACAATTACTATTGTGGAATGCAGGAATACTTGAAGCCCAACTTCGATTGGAAGAATTTGTTTGAGCCATTTCCATATGCAAATACGTACACTTGGTTTGCCAAGATACACCTCTCAGCTGCTAATCAGGAAGATCTCAGTGATTGGGTTGGTTGGGTTAAGTCACGTTTCCGCTGTCTTCTGATCAAGGTACGAAACTTCCATCTTTGGTTCAACTCTTTCAGTATGTAATTCTACAAACACCTTTCCTTGGTCTTTGATAGGATTGCCTTTGCTTTAATCCGCAAGTATATTGAAAATCTTTCATCTGGCCTTCAATGCAGATAGAGGAAGTCTATGGCATGTGCGATCCAAACCCAACAGAGTATGTAGAACCCTATGCAAAGCAACCAAACATTGTATTTCACTGGGGATTACAGCTCAGAACCATAGATATTTCGAACATAGAATTCGTGGAGACAGACTTTCTGAAGAATCTCAACAACGGAAGCTTCCAGGGACCAGTTGGTAGAATCCAGTTATCGGTTGTGCAGGCATCTCAGCTGCCTAAGAACAGTGAGTGTGGTGACAGCAAAAGAAGCAAGAAGATGACAAGGGCTTGTTGGAGAATCCGGGAAGATAAGCAATGCAAGAATACACCGGTTTACTCACAGCATTTGCCCGGTTACGTGGTTGGGTATGAGAAGATGGATAACAGAGAGGCTGAGAGTTTGGAGGTTGAATGTTAGGTTGTGTTTGTGATGGTTCTGCTGCTTGAATGTTAAGGCTGTCGTCTGTTTTCGAGTTTTTGGCCGTTTAGTGTTGTGCCGATGAGAGATGGCCATTTAGTTTGACTTTTAACTTTCTAATTTGTAAATGTCTATTGACCAATCCAAATTGTTTGCAAAACAATAGTTTCTCAATTACTATATTAATGCGTATCAAATGCATTATGTAATGGAATAATGGAATTTTGAAAAAAAAAAAAATTAAAATTGAAAGAAAATTTATTTTATTGATTCTTCAACAATATTTATACGAGATTAAGTTTGGATGGCCAATTGCAAACAATTCAGATTGAGAACAGATTTGAATAAATTTTAAAAAAAAAGAAAGAGAGGAGAGATATGTTTAGAAGTTGAAGATGGCAGCACCACTTGAAGGCTTGGAGGCAAATAGGTAAAGCTCCATGTCTTCTTCCTTTACCACTCCTTTCTCTACTCTCTTTTTGTAGTATTTCTCCTGAAACCCCACAATTCCATTTCTTTAACATTAGTATCTCCTCGAAAATTAATAATAACATTAGTGTCCTAAATCCATAAGGAAGCATTTTACTACCTTGACCGCGGCGATGAACTGAGAAACGCCAGACTCCTTAACCAAGGCCACGGCGCAACCGCCCCATCCAGCTCCGGTCAGTCTTGCTCCAAGTGCTCCATTCTCCCTGCAAACTTGAACCAGTTCTTCTAGCTCGGGGCAACTGCGCGATTTCATCAAATTAAAAACCAATCGTTTTTCACATTCAATGGTTTCACACTCACACTTGATCTTAAAATTATGCACCTGCACTCGTATAGGACACTGCAGCTGTAATGGCTTTCATTCATGAGATCACCAAGTTTCTTTAACTTCTCCTCGTCACTGCACAGTTAATATTTCAAGGTCTTAAGGTTCTGACAATCTTGTACAAGATTTATTCAGAAGTTCCATGGCCAAAAAGGGTCTGACCTTAAGTTTGAATAGACGGTGTCCTTAAAACCATGGACTCTCCGGGCTTCGGAATAAACGTGGGCAGCTCTCTATCGATGATCGTAAGTATAGTCTTGTTGTTAGGACTTGGGAAAAAAGAAAACAATATTCTGCAGGTTTGTACATTTATATTTACCTGATGCAATTTGAAATGTGTTGCAGCATTAAGTACAGCTAAAGATGTAGGATCGTTGTTCAAAATTGATGGTAATTTCTCCTCAACGATTTTCTCAATCTCCTCGGCAGTATATGGTTCTTCTTTCAGATATTCCTGCAGCATATAAAAGAACACATAAACCTCAAAATGTTTTTAAAATCGATTGAACAGATAGATAAATATCCATCAGCAGTCTTTTTTAGCAGAGAATGATTGAATGAGTACCTTAACTGCAATAACAGGATCAGACGAGCCACGATCACCAGCAAATGACACACATAATCCCTCCACGTCAGAAAGAGTCTTAACTTTTGATATGGCTTCTTTTGGTTCCATTCCGAGCTTAATGCCAAGTATGATCTACAAAAGCCAAATGGTAGAGAGAATCGTATGTAGTTAGCATATAAAGTTAAGATATTGTAGCAAAAAAAACAAGTTATGCTATGACTTACGGAAGCAAGTCGACATTCAACGACCCTGTTATTGTAATTCTTAGCAGCCGTGACAGCCTTCTGAGATTCTGCAAGAGAATGTGCAATTACAAAACTTCCTCCATCTGGGAGTTGCACATCAGTTGCGCGAACTGGGTTGAAATCAATAAGCTCAGCAAATCCAGTTTTAGCCATAATAGAGATCGCCTGTCGAGAATGGTTAAAACTGATCACTCAGAAACATAAATAATTAAGGGTGCAAGTAATATCATGGATTATTCGAGAAAATTTCTGACCTGGTCCATCCCACCAGATTGTGTTCCAATGTGTCGTTCACATTCGCAGGTGAGCTGTGCAAGCTCTTTCTGAAAGCAAAGAAGACACACAGATCTTGGGCAATTCAATACTCAACAACAAGAAAGCTATGAAGTTCCTTACATCAAGCACGACTGAGTAATAATACCTTCTCAAAGTTCTCACCAAATACAGCCATAATAGCAATCGTTGATGAGCAAACAAACGCAGCAGAACTTGACAACCCAGAACCTAAATCAAAGAACTCTAGTTAAACTTCAAGGTAAGATGATATAATGATGTGTATATTGGGAACTATACCTGTAGGAACAATTCCATCAACAATCACATCAAGTCCAACTGGTGAACCAAGATTCACGCCTTTTGACTTTGCATACTCATGGAACCCTTTGTACCTATAAGAATATAAAATCATAAGGTACCTCAAAAAAATAAAAAAAAAGAGATTGCATCACTTACGCGCATATGAAGTAATGACCCCATTTGTGATTCTGCAAGTCAATTTCCTGCAAAATTAACATATATGATAAGGCAGTAGTATTCTAGCACTACCAAATCTCTATTATTTTGTGGGAGCAACAGAGTAATACAAGACAAAGACATTGTTTTACAGCATTTGGTCAAATACAAAATGTGAAATTGCAGCTGTAATACGAAAAAGAGATGATCAGGGCTAGAAAGCATTATCCACCAGGAAGAAAAGACATTACCTGGTCAGGATCAGCAGGATATGTACACATAGTGTACTTTTCATTAACATTCGCAATCCGAAGCTGCTTTTGATCCTCAGATTTCCGAATCGCTATAATCGTGTCCTGACGAATAGCCATTGGCAGCACTGAATATCCCTCATAGTCAATGTGCTCTCCAATCAGATTCACTCTTCCTAAACTCAACCATACACAAAAACCAAATCTGTTTCAGAAACTTCACAAAACCGATCCAACAACAAATCCAAAGGTTAACGCTATCTAGAGATCATTTGATTATAGCCATCATCAGAATTAACCCATGTTCTGTATTCGATTTCGCATAGTCATCAATACAGCGATCATCATCAATTAGATACCAATCCACCAAAGGTCAACGAATGATCTTCAAGAGATGATTTCGTTTCGTTTTTGCCAAATCCAGAAGAAGAAACCACAGAGATTTTACCTGGAGAGCGAGCAAAGAGTTGGGGAGTAGCACCGAAGACTTGGTTGAATTTGGCCTTCAAAACATCGAATCGTCGTGTAGCTTCTTCGAGCTGAGATCCTTCGCCGTAGACATGCTCAAGGGACGAGAAGATCGGGACGGCAACTTCTTCCTGTTCCGCCATTTTTGATCTCTCTCGAACGATTTTTCACGGTTGTCACGAAATGTGTAAACTTGCGCATTATTATTTCCACCGATGTGATTTATTTATTTTTGAAAAAATAGTAATAAATTGTTAGATCTGTTAAGGAAGATCGCTTACATTTATCCAATATCTTGAAAAGAATATTTCTGAATATCCTACTTATCCACGAATTTGGATAATAATAAAGTCAATAACATTGATTCTTGTTCGATTTTCTTTCAAGAGGATCGCTTACATTTATCGAATATCTTGAAAAGAATATTTCTGAATAGTATCTTACTTATCCAAAACTTTGGATAATAACACTGATTCTTGTTCAGCTTTCTTAGTTTCAGGATGGCTTATTCAGTTCTACACTCTTTAACACATTTATTTTTATAAAACTTTGTAACACTATTTTTAACATGATATAACTTTGAATATTTGAAAAAAAAACCTAAATCATGGTTATTTTTGTAACACTAAAAATACAGAACAAAAAAAACAACAAGAAGTTTCACAGTTTGTTCTATGGCGGAATATTTTTGAAGACCAGTGATTGAATGATTTATCAAAAAATTAGAAGAAAAACAAAAGTAAGAGATTGCGATTTCAATAATGTGAACATTTTAAATGACAAAACAGAGGATAATAATGTTATCACCATGTTTATATAGATCCATTAGTAAACCATAACTTGACTTCGAATATTGTAAAAATATATTGATTTTATGTGTAAAAGAGTTTAAGAAGATTTAGGTTAATGTTATCACCACGTTCATATCTACACAAAAATTCCATAACTAAGCAAATTAAAACGTCTCACTTCGAAAACCCTAAAATATTATTTCTCCACATCATTCATGGATTCTTCGCCTCACCCGGAAGAAGTCGTACGTTATCAATGAGATATTGTCCCGCGTGGCTTCTTCTTCACTCAAAAGCTTTTTAAACCTCAACCTCTTCTGCAAATCATTACATAAATTCTGCAACGACCCTCAAGTAGTTCTCGAACGTGTTTGCTTCGACAACGAACCAATATTAATGATCCAAGAGATGGCTATGAAGACAAAGGGATCGAATGTCTAGCAAAAGCTGCGTCCAAAGGACACGAACTGGCGACATATATATCTCTATGAATCCATGTCTTTTATTCATGGGGAAGAGAGTAATATAAAAAGATCATTGATGAGTATTCCTTTTCTGGCGTTAAATATTCGACGAAATCATGTTACGTTTCGTTACTTATCGCTTGGTTCGCAAGAAAATCTAGAGATTAGAGTAGGGCCATTAATACTGTTTTTTTTTCCCCTCTAGAGACAATAACCAGGCCTAACCCTTGATGTGTTAAAAGATGTTTTGAAAATGATAAGCTCTAATATGCATATTTCTTCTAAAAAAAAACTAAGCAGGCATTTTTTTGTTGAATCGGGACATTTTTGAATAGTGTAGTTGCACATGCTAAAAGATGACCCCGATCACAAAATAATAATTTTTTGTTTTTAAAGAAATAACATATGAAAATGTGATCAAAAGAGTTTTCGTGCAAGTTAATAAGATGAAGCTAAAAAGGAAAGAAGAGGACAAGGCATGGCCACTCCCATGTGCTTCTTCATACTTTTTAGGTCACTTTCCTATATTTTTATATTTTTGCTTTTGTCATTTCCCTCTTCTTGTCGCTTACTCATACTCCATTGATCTTCCTATATAGTATTATACAATAAAATATGTTCTTAATCACTAAACCTTTTACTTTATTAGTTGATAAAATCCTATTAAACAATCTTAATTCATACTTTTAGCACCAAAAAACGCATTTCAAGCTCATTATTAGTGTTTGGAAGAATTTAATTGCTGAGAAAAAACAAAATTCTCGTGAAATAAGAAAAAAAAAAGTGTCACATAGGGATACAAGGGAGGGGCAATAAAGCAACTAGATGATTGAGTGACAGATCAATCTCATCTTCAGTGCATTTGAATGTATTATATCATTCATTCTCTAATGCATCATCAAATACTCTTTACCATAATAAAAATAAGTGTGTAATCCATTATTAATTGTAAAGAAAGAGAAAATAAAAAATTAGAGAACCTACTATTTCCTTACCTTTTTGGTAATAAGAAATCTAAAGAAAAATTATATTCTTGCCACTTTATTGCAGTACAAATATATTTCTTGTTAAATTTCATGTAGTACATAAGATGATATGTACCATATTGGAGGAATTTAAAAAGTACATCAAAATTTCTATATTTATTTTGTCCAATCCAATGGTATCATATAAGGTTTGAAAGACCATTTCCACTAACTGCAACAATGTAGATATCAACTTAACTTAATAATCCACTAAGATTTATTAATCATATACTTAAAAATGAATTTAATTTCTGAATTTATCAAAAAAGTAGAAGACTTTTAATTTTTGTTTAACTCATTTCAAAATTTACTTTAGTTATCATAACAAAGAAGAATCAGTAATTTGGGAGAGAGTACTTACAGATTATACTCAAACCGAATCTTCTATATACATTTTTATATATAATTATTATATATGAAAGTTTTTGGTGTACACAGAGAGAGACAGAGATGGCAGAATAAAAAAGAAAAGAAAAAAAAGACGAATATGGGAAAAATGACGATTTTAACCTCATCAAATCGGCGGCGGAGGAGCTGAGCCGCCGGAGGATGATGAGTAGCTAGAGAGAAGCTCCGCTAGAGAGTTCATGGCTCTGACTTGCATCTCCAGAGCTTGAATGTAATCAGTTGCTTCTTCTAGAATCACCGGTACGGATTGTTTACCGCAACCGGGAACTAACCGGCCGAGAACACGAACTTTCCGGTTAACCGTCGGTAAACTCTTCTTATTCAATCTCACCACCGAGACTCTCCGTTTCTTCGATCTGTTGCTGCTGCTGCTGCTACTTCCAGTCGAAACCACCGTGGTTGTGGCCCGGATCGCCGTTGGTCTCGGCCGTTTCTGTTTCCGAAATTTCAGTTTGATCCGATTAGCCAGGATCGCTCTGCTCCAGAGCGTTCTTCCCCGAGCGGAAACGGCGAGAGCTCGATCGGCGGCTTCGCGGACAGCTTTTCCCCGTTTTTGAGCCGTCGGAGATGATTTCGCAGCGGAGGAGCTGAGGCGGACCTGTTGCAAAGCCTGGATCAGCTTGGCGGAGTAGATCCGTTGTTGCTTCTCCGATCTCCATCGCCCGTGGCTCTCATCGGAGACGGAAGCTGCGCTTCTCCGAGACGATGCGGCGGAGGAAGCAGAGAGTCTCTTCTTCTTTCGAACGAGATCTGTAGAACTTGGGTTTACATTCGTCAGAGACGCCATAACCAGCGAATTGGTTCTGATCTCTTCTCAGTCTTCTCTTCGTATTAAAAAAATCAACAGAATCTGTCTTTCTCTGAAGTTGAGCTGAAGAAAATTTATGAAACCAGAAAATTGTAGAGAGAATATTGGAAGGGAAGGGGAAGGGGAGGGAAGATATATAAAGGGAGAGAGAGGCATCACGAGCCATGGCAGTTAGCAAACGGCGTCGTTTTGCGTATTTGTTTTTCTTTCTGTTTTTCTTTTGTTTTTTTTTCTGTTTTAGCCAGATACGAAAGTGGCGTTTGTAATGCATGATTAGAGGAGTGCTTGAAAAAATAATTTAGTTTCCAAGATAAAACTAATGAAAATGATAATTTATAATGAAGTGGCTTTAGGCCTCTGTTATGGAATTATGAAAGAGACCATTGTGACTTGAAGCAATGTTTTTGTATACTTAAAAGTTTTATCCTCTGTATTAACATAGATATTAGAAAGAGAGTAATATACAAAATTTGATTCAATCATGAGTTAAATTCAACTAAAGACATAATAGTCAAATATAGCATCGTCAATATATTTCACAATAAACCGTTGCCAAACAAAATAATTACAAAACATATAGCAAGATAAACGAGATAGTAATGCTTGGTTTATAAGCGTACCATCATTATACATAATCAATACAACAAAAAAGGTCGTAAATGCTTAGGAAACAAGATGGATGTAACAATGTTAATTGAGTGAGAAAAAAAAACCGATGGTAAATTGAATGCAACTATAGAAATGGTATAAAGATTCTAATGTGGTGGATAGGGCATCCATAATTATTGTTTCCTATTATGTTTATGGTTCGTCTTAATTAGTAGTAGTTTTTTGTAATAGGAGTTAAATGAGCTTATTTTTAGCTCCAAAGATGTTTAAGAAAGAAAAAAAAAAACTTGTATGCGTCATAAAGGCCGATTCTTTGGTGGAATTGAGGAGGATGGTAGATTCAAATGGGATGATGACGCGTAATATAACTATTGGAGAAATCTATTTATGACTTTTAGTGGTCGTTTAATGGACTGACAAGGCAAAAGAGAGGGGCCAAAAACTCAAACTTTGGATTTTGTATTCAGTGCAATGATTTCGTAAATATTAAAATAGTAATTAAACACTACTTTATACCTAAAGTAAAATACCAAAACGAAATGCATGTGCGAGGTAGGTTGGTTAGTGGCATTGCCTCTCTTTAAGGCTTTTTTTTCTTTCTTTTCTGTATTTTTTTTTTTTTTTATAAAACTTTCTTTTCTGTATTGATCATTGAAATCAACTCGTCGATTTTATAAAAACTTTTCTGTATGTATTTTATAAACACGTATACATAAATGTTCAATAATTTGTGTATACATGTTTAAATAAATATTAAACTAATGAGTTTGTTGAGTGGGGGTTATGGGAGTGGCATTTGGTCCATATATCCTGCAGAAAAGGGAGCCTCTGAACCTCTCCGTTTGGTAAAATTACACACCTAGAAGTGTTTATTCTGGTTTTTTATTTGATTTATATTTTGTAATAGAAAATTGCAGTGTTTATTTGATTTTTTTTCTCTTTATTTTCCGTTTTATTCTTTATGCTTTTAGTCATTAGAACGACAATAGCACAAATTACTGCATTAAGAATTTTATGTGCCGAATGTGAAAGTGGAAAAGATGTTAGAAACGGAGCTCATGCTTAAGAATTAGTAAACCCAAGAGTTAATTTTTTTTACAAGTAATATGGCATATTCTCTGTACCTTAGAAAGTTACAAGTTACAACAATGATTGCACATGGCAAATTAGCATTGGAAAAAAAGACAACATATTATATGTCCAGTTATCCACTAAAGGACCACTTGCAATAAAATAACTATTTCGAATTTAAGAATATCTTTTCGTTTTAGATTCAATTCTCTCAATACTTTAGAATCCAGCCAAATTTATGTACACATGATTCATTTTCTCGGGTAATCCTGCATTATTATTATTTTTTTCGTGAAGAAACAAAAGCAATCTAATGAATATGGATAAGCTTCATGATTATTTAATCTAGTAGTATTAGTTTGGGGTTATGTGAGGGATCCTCCTAATCAAAACATTGGACGGATTAAGAGGCTAAGCATTAAACGTGGACCTCATCCCGATGTAATAAAAAAGGAGTTTACATTTGAAATTTAGAACCTTATGTGAGGGTTCTATGGACCAAAATAATCATGAAGCTTATCCATATTTCTTATGAAAAATAATTGTACCATGTGTGGGGATGACACGACTATACAGTAGAGAAGTAAACTAAAAACAATGTCTTTAATTTTAATTAATATTGGTTTCTGTTACATATGTTCTACGTCGGATGTAACTAATGTAAGATGATTTGTTTTTCTTTCTTGTTTTTATATATTAATGAAAATAGTTGATAAAAAGAGGAAAATTAGCTCTTAATTATGATGAAGTGGCACATAGATTGCCTCCCTAATTCGAGACATCACTGAACCTAAGTGAACGACAATGGGTGGAGATGGACTATTTTTAAAAGGAAAAACAAAAGTGAAGTATTGATTAGGTAACGGATAATTCTCAATTATTGCCTTTCAAAGGTCTATTTTAACCACTAGACCTTGCTAATATCAATGAGTAATATCTTGTTTTTTTTTTGTTGGTAATTTTAATATCAACTAAACACTGTTCAGAGGAATTTATGAAATACTTACCTGTGTTGTACGAATTGTTTCAATACTTTTTCCAACTTTTACATGCTTCACCTTCCGAAGAAGCAATAGAGTTTTTGTCCTGTATTCACAATTATACCAGCCAAATCCTGTTTAAATAGCACAAATATGATTATTGTTAGATTAGGTAGACTAAATTGCAAGCATTTTGAAGCCTAACCCTTAAGGTTGCAATAATTGTTTACCAACAACACTGAGCAAACGTGACAGGTACTTGAGAACCAATGACACTATTTTTTTGTGAATCTAAAAGCTGAATGTTCAACCCATAATTTGCCTAGGTTTAATACCGACCTTTGATTCAGTTTCTCAGAAAAGAAATCACTATCCAACAGAATGAATTATACAAATGCTACGGAAAAGTAAGCAAAAAAAAAAAAAAAAAAATGATACCGACCTTTGCTTTTAATAATACAAAAAAATATGGTCATTCATGATTTAATCAATGTCAAGACACAAGGACAAGATCGATTTTTTTTGAGAAAAAAAGTAATGCATCTCCAATAATTGGTGTCCACTAATTCAAATCACCCAGCCGGATTTTTCTTTACTCGCACAGAAACTTTACTTCAAAAGTAAACCTACAAGAGCTGCTTTTCTTTAACACATAGCATATATTAGTTTTTTTTTAATGGTGTTTAGTGGCCTACTACTATAATCTCCAGTAGAAAACCAAAACACCAGTCTGGATTATTCTGTCATTCACTTTTTATATACAGGACTAGTTTCCAGATTCTAATACTTTGTAGTTTGTATCATCATCCATAATTAACCTAACACCTCCAAGAGTTTATCCCAAGGTTTATGAAAGACCAAATCAAGTAATTTCCCAAAAAAGCTTCACAGGCTGGAGTTTCCATAGGATTTGTCTGGTTTAAAAATACTTTAAAAAGTAAGGAACAGCTTGCATAAGAATGGAAACAAAGTCTAGCACATGTCTTGGTTAGAACTAAAACCTATCAATTTGAGAAGCACATAAAAACAAGCATGCTAGATATATGAAGCAAAGCAATTAGGTGGGGTTGCATTGGATTGTATCAAACAGAGCTAAGAATGGAACACATCAAGGTAGACTGGAACCTAGTAACCTAAATGCTACAGAAGCCTATGTATTGGATCTGTGATGCAGAGAAGACATTGTATTTAGCTAACACGAGTCACTATAGATTAGAAGATCAAATGTCATATCAGTTGTGCCAATAAAGTGTTAGGGATCATTCATTGGTTAGGAATGAGACTAACCAGCAGCTTATAAGGTCTACTTAGACACTCACTCTCCACCTACCAAAGGGTCTTGTACTCTTGTGAGACAAACTTGGTTTGGGCCTAGCATGTTGTAGAGTTTTTAACTTCCTATCATAAGGCCTAGATATCTATACTACTTTTGCTAGAGAATGTGTTTCAATTATTCAAAGAAATCTGTGAATTCTACAAACCAAAATAATGTTGAAATTGTTCTTTCTTTTGGTATGATATATGTTAATAGTGATGAAGTTCTAGAGATACCATTAGCCAACTCAAAATAAACAATTGGGATATGCAACTTGAAATGACAGGTTATTATGACAAGCAGCATAGATGAGGTGTTGAAAGCAAATCAGTATACAACCTCAATCCTTTGCAACATTGGTACTATTGTTATTATCATGTTATGAAAAGGAAACCAGTATCAATGCAATAAAGGTAAGAAACCGAAAGTGAGTTACCTTGTGGTTGCCAGTGATTTTAATCCTTCAAGTTGGAAGTGGTCCATAGTAAGCAACTTTCTCTCCTGAGTTGAAGAAGACCACAATCGCAGCTAAGATAGCCCAAACGATGAAACTCAAAAGCACAATGCGGAATTTCACAGTAACAATTCCATCGATCCAGTTAGTTTCTTCGGTCGTGTCAACTGAATAGATCAGTTTCTTCAGCTCATTGATCTCCACGCGCAATGACTGCACAGAAGCAGGCAAGTCCACAATCGACTGGATCCGATCAGTAGAAGAAGCGTCGATGTGGAAATCCTTATTAGTAATGGTTGAAACTGGAGATTCATCAGTGAGAAGAAAAATCTCTGGCGTTGATAACTGGTCTAGACTCGATCCTTGCATAAAACTCTGAGGAGAATAACATAACTCGAACCATCAGAACAGTATCAAAAACACAGAAAACGGCTACGATTGAGCTTTAAATTTTCCAACCCGTTATCAAACACAAATCAAATCGATTCAATTTCAAAATCACATATCTGATCTAAACGGATCTGGAAGTTTTTCAAAGCAACAGAACAGAAACCTTCGATTGAAACGAAACCTAGCTAAAAACGCGAGAGAAGCATACCTCGGCTTCGGAATCAGAGATTGCGCCAGAAATCTGAGAGATCGGAGTAAAATCCATTGGATCCTTCGTGCTTTCGAATGATACATCGGAAAAGGTTGCGCTCTGTCTCTTCTCCGCAAACTTCAGTCCAGCGAAGGAAATGTGATTGAAAATCTCAGTCGTACGGTGGAAGAAGAAGAAGCAGAAGAAACAATGGCGATTCAAGGATTGATTAGATCAAATTACCTTTCGACTCTTCAGCTCAGGATCCTTGGTTCTCTTAGATCCAGAATCAGATGAGCGCGCCAAGTTTTTCCTGGGAATTTGAATATCCTTCATCCCTCCACCGATTTCAAATTTTTGGAGCTTGTGAGTTTTCGCAACTGTGAAAATTGAGGACAAAGAGAAATATCAAGATATTTGTAGTACGCTTCTTCCATGGGCTAAAGGGCCTATCAGTATAATCATCCATTCATGGCCCAATATAGATCGTTCTCGGTCACGAGAAGATCGACCGACTTAACCGTCCAATTTTGGTTTTCGTTTGTTTGGTTCGGTTGAGGCTTTGAGGGAATGATTTAACCGAATAAGAGTTATTTCACGTCGAATTGAAGCAGAGAGACAAATAAAAAACGGTTTAGTTGTGAATTTGGAGTTCGGTTCGGTTTTGGTATTGTTTAGCCGGTTAGATATGGTTTAAAAACACAGCAAATGGAGAGTTTCTGCTGAGAATCCGATAGCTTTAGCCATTAGGGTTTCCAACGTTGAGGCTTGAAACACTTTCGAACCTCAAAATCTCTGTAGCCGGAGACTTCATTCACCGAAACTCAAGAGGAAGAAAGTGAGAGAAGAGAAGAGTTAGAAGCAATGGAGGGAGCAGAAGAAGCTGGGGCGGAGATAACGGTTGATTCAAAGGACTTACAGCAACAAAGCAAAGCTTTCGACAAGCTTACCGATCGCGTTGAGGATCGCCAGCTCGATTCGTCTCGTGTTCAATCGGTTTGTTTCTCTTTCGTGTTCTACATGGACTGATTATTTTCTCCCCAACTTGGGGAAATTAGGAAATCTGAAATTTTGAGCTCAATTAGTAAATTGATTGGCTTACAACAAAGTCAGCTCCGTGTTTCAGGCTATGGCTTCGATTGCTGCTTCCAGGGAGGCTGATTTAAATGCTAAGAGATTGAGGTAAAAAATCTGAGCTTTTTCGTGTTATAAATTGTGGAAAAGTAGATTCTTAGCAATTCTTAAGGAAGCTGGAGCATAAGTCAAACCCGTTTGTTTAACTTGAATACTGCATTACACTTGTAGTAGGTGAAAAAACTTTCTCTGACTGCAGCCAAAATTGGTGTTTATCTGTTTATTTTTTCTGGCTTGTTACACTTGAAGGCTATCTAGTAGGTAGACCAAGAGAGTAAATTTCATCAGATCTGTTTGATTCTTGACATGAATCACATCTAGATAGTATTGATGCTGTAATAGCTTTTACAAGGGAAAATAGAGGGAGGATGATCAAATGAAACAAGTGGCAGTTAATAGTAGTATGTGATTTATGGGTCAATATCAGCTTTTGGCAAAGATGAGAAGATATGATTAGACTTTTCGCGTATCTTCTGTGTCGTATATTTGATTGACAAGTTGCTGGAACTTTATGCAGGGAGAAGGAACTGGCTTCTGTGAAGATCAATGCTGCAGATGTTGAGATTATTGTAAACGAACTCGAGGTTAGCTTCTTTTTTTTATCCATCACAAGCTTCTTCTATACATGAAACATTTCATATTTATTATGTTTGTGTGCAAAATGTACTGAAGTTTCTCACCGTTGTAAATGAGCAGCTGGAAAAGAATGTGGTGGAGAGAACGCTAAGGGAGCACAAAGGCGATGTGGTTGCTGCAACTAGGGAATTGCTTTCGCGATATCCTCTATGATGGACCAAGACTGTATTTTACTTCCAAAGTTTTCTTTTTGGTGAGGTTGAGAGTAACTATCCAAATATTTAACCGATTTGAAACTGTCTCAGGATCAACTGCATTTGCTGTGAATCAATCTGTTTGAGAAGCCCTGGATATAGATACAATCGATTTTGGGGTGGTTTTTTTGTGTTTCTATCTTATGATCTAGATTTGAAAATGTTATTCCTTATTTGCAATTGCTTGGTCTTGAACTGTAATAAACTGTGGGATATTACAGTCTATTTTGAACCAGAAAAATAAATCGAATAATCCTAATTGAAGCCAAGTCATTATTCCGACAAGTAAACAGCCTTCTTCAACGATTGACTCCCAATACAAAAAAACTGCATAAACCCCCAATAAATGTCTGCTCCAAAAGAAAATAAAAGAAAAGAAAAAGCCTCACAATTATGTTGCAATATTCACTCATAATTAGTGTTCCAATTGTGTTCTAGGGGTTGATCAAAAAAAAAATAAAAAAAATTAGTGTTCCAATTTCTCCCTGTACAAACCATCAAATGAATCTACCACGCTTCATCACACATATATGTAACAATTTGCATATAAATCATAATATATATAAATATATGCAACTATACTGTCTTGCACACCTACCCAACTAGTACATATTCAAGCACGGGACACTTTTGCAATCAACTTCACATCAAATCCCTTTCACGCACTTTCTTTAAGCCTCCACGATCGAAAGAGCAGAAACCAGCAACCACAATTACACTAAACCAACCTGAGCCATACGTTTCTTTTGGCGGTTTGTATAACGATCCAAACACATCTCACATCACTTGCTGCTTTTGGACAAAGTCCCAAAACTCCAGTGGCTGTCTCTGCTCATCAGTCTCCTCCACGTTTGAAATTTTACACCCACCCACTGTTACTGCTCAAAAACAGACCAATTCTCTATCTTTCTTTGTTTTCATGAACGTCTTTTGAATCTTGTAGCGTTGAGGAACAAAAGGTTAAAACTTTTGTTTAGTTGTCCTTGAGGAGAGAGTTGTCAAGTAAGGCAGCACGTTTCGCTTGGAACTGTATTGAATACTTTCTTTGCAGGTCTCTTAGTTTCTCCATCAGTTCTTGGAATGTGGGTCTCAGCTTTGTATCACTGCAGCGTGGGACAAACAAAAATAGAGACACAGATTAATGTCAGCATTGCCTGTGAAATATGTAGAACATCTAAATCAAGGAGCAGCGTAATAATATTCTTTTAGCAAGGATTATGCGGTATTCGATATGTTAATTTACCTGTGCCAACAGCTCTCCATTAATGAGATCCAACAAGGATCAATGTCCTTTGGAATTTCCAACCTCTGGTTCATGAACCCCACAGCTCCGATCACCTGCAGGTATATCAAATAAGCATCTCTTCATATTTGATTCGTGTATGTGTGTATATATACAAGAGGAAACGCAGCAAGACTGAAAATGAAAGTTTTCGGCAAGCAGAACGGTCGTGCAATGGAAACAGGACATCAAATTCGTCTCTTGTTGCAAAAATATTCCTTTGAAAATGGCTAGATTGTATATTACACATTTCACTTGTATCTCTGCACATTAGAGTAAGTATAATCGCTTGTATGGCTTTTATGGCTCTTACATTCCTAACTAGTACAATTTAGTTGACGGGAATTAGATGGATTTTTAACAAAGGTTTACCCTGAAACTAATCTTTTGACAGAAAGATTCTTGTTAATTTCTTAGCTTAATTGATAGAACAGAACATGTAGTTTATAAGTAAAACCTGCCCAAATTTGAGAATTCTAGGACCAATTGTCATTTGGAGACACTTTCTTTTCATCGTTATATCTATAAAAACTGATACCTGCATAGAGTTCAGAGTTTCCCATGGGATCTTCTCGGTGGCAAGCTCCCAGAGTACTACTCCAAAGCTGTAAATATCAGACCTGTATAAATGAATAATAAGAGCTAGTTAGCGTAAGGCTAGAAGAACAATTAATCAAGGGAACTTAACCAAACAGAACATGGGAATATACTTCTCATCAGCAGACTCATTTCGAAGAACTTCTGGCGCCATCCATTGAGGCTGTAGAACAAGTAAAAGCAAATCAAGATCATTGTGAGAGGTTAACTATAAATGAGGATTCAAATAAATAAGAGTCTAGGTTAAGTACCGTTCCCTTGCCGGACTTGGAGGTTAGGTATGTTTCATGCTTGATACGTGAAAGACCAAAGTCAGCTACCTGTTAGAGATGTCCGGGTAAGTTAACAATGTTTCTAGTTCCATTTGGGGGATCTGAGTCTCACTTTTCCAGTTCATTCACGTAAAACAGTATTTTTTATCTAAAGCTTCATTTTCGTTTTAGAAAGCTTTACAATCATTATGAAGATGGAAAACCATTATCCATCTGGATTACGGGAAACCAAGTGCATCTGAAGATGAATATCTTACCTTAACGGTCCAGTTCCTGTCTACCAGCAGATTTGACGACTTCAGATCACGATGGATGATGGGTGGACTACAATGGTGAAGATAATTCATACCGCGAGCCTGTGTGAAGAATTATGTAATATGCTGGATGAGATGTACGGTGACTGAGTCAAATAGAAGGGGGAAAGAAGGATCACAAGACAAATACAAAGAAGTAATCAAATAGAGCAGCTCATACTTGGAAAGAAAATGTCTACATGCAATTGTCAATGATAATAGACACGGAAAAAGTCAGATGTCTAATGAACGTATAACTAATACTCACAATGTCCAAGGCCATATGGATACGCCGCCTCCAATCCAGTTTTGACGTACTTCTCTGTAGTAGTCGGAAGAGACTTCCACTGCAAATTGTAATTCAAAATGATTAGGGGCATTGATCAGAGCTATGGCTTGAAGGCAGAAAAGCACAAAGACAGCGAGAGTAGTAATGAAAAGAGATGAGACCGAACCGTGGAAGGAACTCTGACACTATACAGAGGCGCTGTGGTGAAGTCACAGCTCCCATAAACAGCAGGACATTGGGATGTCTAAGCCTTTTCATCAACAATACCTTCACAACAAAACAAGACCAACATAAATAATTTAGAATTTGGAATTAGCTGTTCTCAGAAATTATTCATTCTTCAGTGAGATGCAGTTTGTAAGTGAATATGCTTTAGTACAGTAAAATTGTTGTATTTGAAGAATCAATCGGACTACTAAGATATGAAAGACCAATAAAAATGTCAACTGTCTTTGCCAAAACTACACTAAGAACAATCATTGTGGAGAAGGAATTAAAAATAATACCTCTTGTCTAAAAGATTGTATGACCTCTTCTGAATATTCTTGTTTGGAGAACACTTTTACAGCTACATCCTGTGGTGACATTAGCAGTTCTCATTAAGATGGATCTTTGAACTTACAATTTTTTTTTCATCATGGAAGCGTGTATAAATCAACAAATGCATATTCTACAATATCACCAGAAGCCAAAAACGTACAGATCCAAACCAGAGACCGTGATAGACAGTTCCACATGAACCTATAAAATGGAGAATTACTGCATGTTAGCAGAACGGAGACAGAATATCACATAAAACATATGGTGTTATAAAGAATGGATGTGTCAGGCAAACGAGATAATCTGTTTAAGAGAATAAATCACCTTGTCCGATTTGTTCTCCAATTGTCAAATCATCCCATAAAATTTCGTATTCCAAGCTATCACTATCAGTATCAACCTTGTTCATAACACTGCTGCTGGTACTTCCGCAGCTACTAGCACTGCTTGTGCTGTTCGCATTTACAGAGGAAGACCACAAACTAGAAGCCTCATTATTGATAGGCTTATTATTTTCAAGGGCATGGCTTTCAGACTTAACACCAGAAGAGGGATTGATCTGGTGAGACTTATCTTTCTCTTGTTCATTCTGTACCCATGGCCATACTGAATGAGTTCCTTTTGAACCTTCCTGCTCATTCCCTCCTTTCCATGGCCATGACAAACCTTTCTTTACCATCCATTCTTCAGCTTTTGAGGTTAGAACCTTACGGATTGCAGACGTTCCATCACTCTCATCACTGGAATCTTTGAAGGGCTTCGAAGGAAACTTCTCATCGTTACATGTGAATACACCAAAAGGAGATTGGATAAAATCCCCTCTTGGTGTGCTGGCACCACTTGATGCTGCATCGTCCCTGTGGTCAGAGACAGTAGCACCGAAGACACTATGATCTGAATGATGACTATCCCCACTGCCACCCTCAGAGAGTGTGGCACTATTATCACCTGCTCGCATTTTCGACCTGACCTTGTTGCTCACCTTGGATGCCTGCCATTTTTAACACTAGTCAAAATATGCAACAGCAAAATCAAAGGTGAGAATATGCAACCTACAATTGAACTAACCAAATCTGATATCTTTGATGCTATAGCAACTTGGATAGGCTGATCAGAGCCGAGGCCAAATTTTGATATAACACCTCCTTTGGAGTCCAAACCAAGTTTAGAGGCAAAACTAGTCCTTGCAGGGATAGAGCTCGTTTCACCTTCTTCTTGCGCCTTTAATTTAGCCAAAGTGATTCTCGGGTTCAGATACGGCGCCGTGTTACTTGTGATACAAATGATCCCAATAAGAGTACCGTCATCATCATAGAAAGGGGAACAAGTAGTGACAGCTGAAAATCTCTCCCCTGATTTGCTCTTGACAGGAAACTCGCCGGTCCAGCTCTCTCCACGGACACAACGTCGAGCAATATTCATTGCAAAGGCAGCATCCCGATCATCTGCAATAACATTAATTGGGTTCTCCCCAAGTGCTTCTGCAGCAGAGTACCCATAAAGCTTTTCCGCCATGGCATTCCTGGAACAGTCATGTTATCGAATTGGAATCTGAAGAGATAACAGATTACAGAAAAATACTACAAATGAACAATGCCAAACTATAATGCAATCCATAAAATCACATCTTGCTCCCTATTTACAGGAATCAAAACCAGAATCTGCATAAACTGCATTCACAAGAATCGAACAACTTACCAAAAGATTATTCGCATATTTAGATCAAAGGCATGAACAGCTTGTGCCATCGACTGCAAAATATTCAAATAATGTTTATCAGTGAACTTCCCAGCCGATGGTCCCTCTCCACCTACTCCATCTCTCAATTTCATCGAATCCTGGATACGGCTCTCCTTACGCAACGGCGAAGCGTGACGAAACGAGGCGGCACCGCTCTTCCTCCACGCTGGAGCTCCGTCGCCGACGTTTCTCCTCGCCGGACGATGCGGCGACACAGAATGCGATCGCTGCCTAAGCTCCGTCGATACCTTGAGTCTCGACATCTCCTGCTTTAGATTCTCCTGACTTTCTTCTAGCTCTAGTATCTTCTTCAGAAGCTCCTTCGCAGGTGGAGTCTCCATTACGCTCGAGAAAAACCAGAACACGGAACACAAACTCAACCCTCCGATCAAATCTGAAAGCTAAAGCGAGTTGAATCGGGGATCGTTCGAGTTGAATCGGACCTTGAAACAAACTATGGAGGATAGATTGATGACTCTTGTCTCTCTCTCTCTCGCTCCCTAAGCAAAGAACAAAGTGAAGAAAAAAAATGGAATTGAAGAATTTGACGCGAGAAACGTTGTTAAGGTCTCATAGCAGTCAACAATAATGGAAACCTTCTTCGCTTATCTTTGCTTCTTTTGATTCGCTTTTCTGCTTGTACGTTTTTCTCAATTTTTTTTTTTTTAAATATATTTAATTTCATTTTCCACTTAAATTTTCTTAGATTTTTTTTTTGGCGGTTTATACTTTTTTTCTTCTTTGTACACACAAATCATAGATATCTTTTGTGGTCGTTGTATTTAATTTGGATAGATTCTGGATTAGATTGGAAATGTTGATTTCATTTCAAAATTAAGTAATTTTCGTTCCATTGTTCCATATTAAGCAATACTTGTCTTATAAGTGAGATTTTTTGTTCTAAACTATCTAAAAAGAAAGAACAAAGGAGATGGATATAGATTGATTTCTTCCTAATTTTTTGGACGTTCAATGTTTTTTTATGATCAAGGATATGCCCTATTTTGTCATACTCTCATCATCTCCACTACTTTGGGAATAAAACAATACATAAGAAAATTTTCTCTACAATATTATATGTAATGTTTTGCTTTTCCAATAGTGCAACATTTTTAAAGAATTAACAACGAAAATAAAATAAAACAATTAATAAGAATTCAAAAACTACCATTTTCTAGAGATGGTTTCAAAAAGTTTAGCAACCTTTTCTACACTCGTTTCATACATTCCTTAGATATCTACGAACTCTTTGAAACATTTTTGTGGTACCCTTTTCAACAAAATTGTGGTGTCTTTAGAGAAAGAAAAAAAAGTCTAAAAAATTGTATCTTTTAGCTAGAGTGGTCCGAATTTTAATTAATTTAAAACCAAATCAAGTTAAAGACAAGTTAGACAACATAAACTTATATTTGTGGAATGTCTTTCGTCCCATGGATGACCATATTAATATTCTAGCATGTTGTATATTAAACTGTTTTTCGTATTCGTGTGTGATTTGACTTAGATTACACATATATGGTACCATTTCTTTCGGTTTATAAGTTATCATTGATTGTAAGTTATCATTTTCAAAAGGCTAAGATCTTCTATGAATAATATGATGTAATATTCTACAAAAGATATAATAGCTAATAACCTGGAATCAGAAATTAATATATGGAAATTCGATGAACTAATACGTCGTTAATGTTCATATTTTATTTTATAAGCAAACTCTAAAAGTTAATGCTGCTACCTAACCCATTCTCTTATTGGATTTGCTTCTTCTTTTTTTGTCAACGGATTTGCTTTCTATATGTATTAAAACTAGTATTGATTTTAGCATTAAGGTGTTCTCTAAAATAAAATTAAAATACTATCAACGATGATAAGAAGCTTACTTATACCAAAAAAAAGAAAGAAGAAGCATGTGTTGAAAAGCACCCAACAACATGTTAATTAACTAATTATGTTTATTAAGCACTAGATCACATGTTTGTTGCGGCACCTTACACATAATATGAATGAACATATTTCTCTGTAACTTTTTTTTTCTTAAACTCATTACAGTAGGTAGATTATTTGATTATAACTAAAGAGTGGATAATCTTTCGTTCGCACATATCTAAAATCAAATTCTGAAATCATTGATTATAATTACAGCCAAATCCTTGAAACGCTAATATGTGATATTGTGGACTCAAGTTCTTCGATGGTACGTTGACCGGGAGAGAGATAGAGAATAAAGTTTTCAACAATAAGAATAAGTGTGATCGAGGCAACTTTTTAATACTAAATGATATCAAAATTGTGATAAAATTATTATTTATAAAAATCGAAGATCATATATATGGACGTAAAAATTTAATGCTAGTGGTCTAATATATAAAAAACCCCCATTGATTTGGGAACGAGATATTATATCGCAAAATGATTATTATATTGCGGTATATAAAATTTTGTTGATATAATTTTTTTTTGTAGATATATATAACCAGTTAAACCATGAATGATCGAGAAACTTATATGAATTTTAAAATGGTAGTATATATAATACAAAGGTTTGACCTAAAATTATGAGCGTAGAGAGAGAAGAGATAAAAAGAGGAGGTTGGCCGGTTCTAATTTATCGGTACTCGACAATTTGTTGGTTAGGCAGACAAAAACAAATATACAATCACTTAAAAAAATCATAATACGTAAGAAAGATACAGTGTACGTGTTAGAAGAGTGTTCACAACTATAATCCATAAGCAGAGGAACTTCTAGATCCATTAACAGATTCCTTCCTGTTTATCAAAAAAAAAAAAAAAACTTCTACATTCTTCCTCTTTTTTTTTTAATCTCATTCTTCCTTTTGGTTTTTATTTTATATGTTACGTAATAATTCGTACAATAATTTACCCCCTTTTTTTGTTTTTACCTTGCATGAAATGTAATTTATACGTAGTGCCATATTTACGTAGCAGTGGATATATATTATATATATACCCACGATGACCTGGAGATAAAATCTTGTGTGTTGTGTTGATAGTGGTCTAAACGACGAGACATCAACTAATATTATTAAGTACTGGATAATGTTTTGTTATCTCAGTCGTTGTGCTGTATTACCCGTCACTATCATTAGTAACTGTAAAACGGATATATTTTTTGTCACCTTTTTTTTCCTATCAAAGTTAAAAGTTAAAAACTTAAAAGGTTTAAATTCGAAGTTACAACAGAATTTTTTTTTTAAAAAAAACGTTGAAAAATATGAGAACAAAATTGAAAATTGAAATGAAAATAAATTTGAACTCGCCGCCCCACCGCTTCAATTACAATATTGCAATCGCTATCTAAGACTAATATGTATGTCGGCCAAAATATCAGCAACTAACTAACTTAGCTTTTCAAATTGAAAATCATATTTTATTTTTCTTCTTTTTTGTTTTGTTGATATCTTCTTCATTAATATGCTAACTTACTAAGGTAGGCATAGCTTTCGATTACTATTTTTGGTTAAAAATACCAATTCAAGTTCTGACTTTCTTTAGATGCCGTTTACTACGTAAGAAAATTTACTGAGACGTTGTAAGAATATTAAAAACAATGGGGGTCTTGGTGTGTAAATAACCAGAGTCTTGGGGACTCGCAATGAAAACACAGATAATCTTCAGAACAATATAAAAAGACAACAAAAATAAGCCTCATAATAATAAGTTGACAAGAAGTGGACAATGATTAGGTTTACTTGGTGTACAGGACATCTTCCCACGGGTGTCGGTACAGTGGCTGCTTCAGTCTCTTCTGGTCGAATGTGTGCCTGCAACAATTTGTCCAAACATGGTTTTGAGGATCAAATTGTTTCAAGAACAAAGATGAATGTGTCTGGTTATGAGAGTTACCCGATTAAACCGATGGATCGAGCGAGGACAAAGAGGCCGTTGAGATAACCGATCTGGACGATCTCGTCGATCTCTTGCTTAGTGAACATCCCACTTCCAGCGAGAAGGTCCAAGAAGAGGGATCCAATGGCTCCGTCAACGTTGAGTACGAGGTTGTTGGCTTTAGAGAGTGTGTATGTCTCTACTTGGACTGCGTATTCCATGTACTTCACCGAAGGGAAGTTAGACCGTGCAAATTTCTGAAGCAGCTCAACTCTTTTGTCTCTGTTGTCTCTGCTCTTTATCCTAGCAAATCCCAATAAGATGCAAGGAAAAACAAATCCATAAGAGAATGCTCTGTTTCTGCTCTTGCTAAAACGGGTTAATTGTCTCAAACGCTAGTTTTTATGTTTACATGTGAAATCAAACAATCAAGGCCTAAAACTAGCTTGTTCTTACCTGTGACCAATCCCAGGGACACGGATTCCCTTCTTCTTCATGCCTTCCACAAATTCGTAAGGTGTGAGACTCTGAAAAAGTTTTTGTACCAATCATATATCAGATTCAACAAGAGCTTGAAGCACCCGCAGTGAGAGGGGAATAAGCGTCTTACCCTGTCACAAGCGTCCTTGAAGTATCGTGCTGCGTCATCAATGGCACCACCAAATCTAGGACCAATTGTTAATAGACCTGTTTGTTGGAAGCATTATCAGTTATTATAAGCATAGATTATTATTATAGCAATATTGCAATTGCAAGAGATGGCGAATCGAGATGTTAAACTCACCTGAGACAAGACTTGAGACAAGGTCTTTTCCTGCTCTTGCTGTTACGATGGTGTTGTGAGCGCCGGATACGCATGGACCGTGGTCAGCACACAACATTATGCATATCTGATCATAGCTCAAGGTGTTAGAAAGCAGAGTCGATCTCAGTAGCTAATACTATTCCACATTTGTCTCAGGACATGGAAAGATGAGCAACCTCAATGAATTTGGTACAGTAACGGGGAAGACTACGTTTGAACCATAGGAGAGAAATGACATCTCCCACGCCATAACCTTGTTCTACGATGGAAGACATTGGCACACCAGCATAGCATGGTTCCTCGCCTGCAAATTAAATGCAAAGATAATTAAATTTTGTTTCCAGCAATGTTATTATTGCAAGTATGAGAAATGGTTTACTTTCAGAAGAACGAATAATACCTCTGTCATCAGAGATGGTGGAGATGATGTGAGTAGGAGCCCGGACTTTCCCACTCTTGATTGCAGAGCTGAGATCTTCGGGGATTTGTGGAGGAGTGACTTCCTTAATAGAAGAGACCTTTCCTTCTTCAACCTAGGCGGAACGGAAAAATGAACATAAGATCACAACAAAAGGAAATGCAAGCTAAGGGCACATCTAACTGGAGAGTGGAGACTGACCAATTTGTCAAAAGTTTCCTTGATTGCAGATTCTAGGGCTTCGAATGAAGTGGGTACAATAGCTCCAGCGTCTTGGAGCGCTTGATTCTTGGCTTGTGCAGACTCCATCTCTCCACCACTTTTGGCCCCCTGATCCAGATCATATCAAATAATGATTTATATAGCACGCACAGGACGGTTAGTGTCCAGAGTTTCTTTAAGTCCGTTTTTGGGTGGCACTTACTGCATGGCCAAATTGTACTTCGGACTTGAAGAGACGTGCACAAGTCCCGCTGACCCAAGCAACCACTGGTTTGGTGACTTTTCCCTGTTTCAAAGCTTCAACTAGAGAATATTCATCTCTTCCTCCAAGCTCTCCAAGTACAACCACCATCTTTATCTACAATATTTTAAAAAGGATTACAATAACTTTGGAGTTATTAAAGACGTTAGCTAAACGAGAGAGGGAAAGTCAGATGCCTTCTAAACATAGCTCTTCTCATGGTTAAACAGTAGGAAAAATGGATAGGCATGAAGATATCCCAGTGAGCAACAAAATTTAAAATTCGAGATTAATATACCTGTGGGATGTTGTTAAACCGCAGGATATGGTCAGACAAAGTGGAGCCTGGGAACACATCCCCACCAATAGCAATGCCTGTGGCCATCCCAAAACATAAACTCATCTTCACAATCTTCAGAAATTATAGGCATGAGGAAACGTTCATTAGTATATTCCGAACATAAAATGGAAACTCACCTTCATAGATCCCATCTGTCACACGGGAAATGGTATTGTACATTTCATTAGACATGCCACCCTGTAGAAAATATAGAATGACAAATCAATTCTCAAATTAAGATACTAAAGAGGATAATAATGAGCTTAGGCAGACTACAAATCAGCACATACAGATTTTGAGACAAAGCCAACAGATCCAGGCCTGTACAGTTTGCACTGGATGATATTATCAATTGTTCCGGCAGTGTCACCAATTTTAAAGGCTCCAGCTTGAATACCTCCAACAGTAGCTGGTCCAATAATAACCTGTAATGACCAATCAGTAACAGAAGATGAGTCAAAAAGCTAACATCAATTAGAAAAAATCGATTAGTAATGTGTCCCTAGGAATAATGCCTCGTGTATGAGCTAGTCATCATGAGGAATCAAGTCAAGTTCAGTTTTATAAACCACCTTATTGTTAGCACGAGCATAAGCAATCAACTGCTTAGTGTCTGACTCCGGAACACCTTCTGCTATTATGGCCACCACTTTAATAGTTGGCTGCTTCAAAGCAGCCATGGACGAAGCAGCAGCACTGTCGAATGCAACACAAAAGGTGAAAAAACATTACACAAAGAATCACAAAGAGAGACAGGAAAAATTAAATTTGCAAAACTAAAACTACACAAACCTTCTAAATGAGGCGAAGTTGATGAATACATCTGCTGTGGGATGCGCAGCGCATGCTGCCTCAATGCTGCAAGAAACAGACAACTAAGTTAAAAATGTCTGAACCTTGTCTTTCTCTCTATCTAAATGGGATTTAACTTACGCTGCATGGACAGGGATGGCGATTTCCTCCTGACCAAAAAATAGCTTTTGGAATCCCTCAGAACCTGGGTTAATGATACCAGCAACAGAAGGAGTTTCTCGCCCTGAAACGAGTAAAACACTTAAAACCAAACTGCCTCCTTGAGACCAAATCTAACCGTCAAGTCAACTAAAACCAGGAAATACCGATTAAGACATTGTAATTCATAAATCATTTCAGCAGCTAATGTGTAAGACAGAGACAAAGCGAGCTACACTTACCACAGAGGAAATCAAAATCAAGCATCCGCTGAATGGGAAGCTGCTTATAGTTGTAGAACAACGCTTGTGTGTTGCGTGAAAATAGTTGTCCCGTGGCCATGTTTATAGGCTCGAAGGCAACTGAGAATCACAAAAAAGGGACATTTCCACTCAGAAATAAAATGTTACATTCAAATCCAACAGGAAAATGCAGAAACTGAAACCAATCCAACAGATCAATGGTTCCACACCAACCAAAAATCTTTCCCTTTCCATGCTAATACAACTAGAAATCTGATGAAACCATGATCGAGAACCGAATCAACGAAGAAGCTTTTGATTCCAACTATTCCGGATTAAAAAAAAAGAATACGAACTGGGATCGAAACGAGGAGACCCAGAAATCCAAATCTCAACCACTTGCATTACAGAATTACATGTCACTTTAGATCTCAACCTCGTCGTATAAACAAAATCACTCCACTATCGAATCATCACTAGCCCTCCAGTGCCCTAAACCCAAAAACGATCGACACTTTTTTGTTTGAGATAAGCAAAAAAAACACAGATCGGAATCGATAGAAACACGGATCTGACTCTCCGAATCCTCCAATGGAAAATTAGAAAGGAAGAGAAAAGGAGACGAACCTGGTCACCTGGCGAGTCGAACGAGTCAGTACCGAGCAATGTTAGGTAGAGAGTAGATTGCTGTTAGGAAAATAATGGTTGAGAGAAAACCATTAAATAGAGAGGGAGAGAGAGAAACGGGAGGGAAACAAATAGCTCAGCTCAGCTACCAGAGAGAGAGAAAGACTACCAGAAGAGAGAGAGAGAGAGAGAGAGAGAGAGAGAGAGTGTTAATGTGGTCACGTGGCCCGTTGGGTAGTTAGGTCACAGCTCTGGATCTCCGATCCAAACTTTTCTTTTTCTTTTGTTGTCAAGTCCACGGAAATAACAAGAGTACACTTATGTTAAAGATTGTGTGTATTTTTTATGCAACTGTAGGTGTGAAAAGACTCTCTGTTCACTGAGTTTATCCTCGAATGAAACCATTTTGGTGAGTTGTCCGTTGATGTCAAGGTTCAGGTGAGTGCTGCCTTCGCTGGCGATGTTGGATTTGTCAAGTCGTTCGGAGTTTTCAAGTTACAGTAAAGCCTGAATCGCAAGGTGAACTGAAGAAATTCCATGTGGTGGCTAAGGATTCGAGACCTTGTGTCGACGCTTGCGCTGTGAATCGGCGCACCAAGATGAATGTGTTCGGTTAGGAGAGTTACCCGAAAACACAGATGGATCGAGTGAGGACAAAGAGGCCGTTGAGATAACGATCTCGTCGATCTCTTGCTTAGTAAACATCCCAATTCCAGCGAGAAGGTCCAAGAAGAGAGATCCAATGGTCTACGTTGAGTACGAGGTTGTTGGCTTTCCTTTTGAGCCTGCCTGCTCATTCCCTTTCCATGGCCATGACAAACCTTTCTTCACCATCTATTCTTCAGCTTTTGAGGTGAGTACCTTACGGATTGCAGACTTTCCATCACTCTCATCACTGGAATCTTTCAAGGGCTTCCAAGGAAACTTCTCATCGTTATATGTGAATACACCAAAAGGAGAACAAATAAAATCCACGCTTGTTGTGCTGCTGGTACCACTTGATGCTGCATCGTCCCTGTGGTCAGAGAGAGTAGCACTGACGAAACCATGATCCGAATGATGACTGTCCCCACTGCCACCCTCAGAGAGTATGGCACTATTATCACCTGCTCGCATTTTCGACCTGACCTTGTTGCTCAGCTTAGATGCCTGCAAGTTTTAACACTAGTCAAAATATGCAACACCAAAATAAAAGGTGAGAATATGCCACCTACAATCGAACTAACCAAATGTGATATCTTTGATGCTATAGCAACTTGTATAGGCTGATCAGAGCCGAGGCCAAGTTTCGATATAACAGCTCCTTTGGAGTTCAAACCAAGTTTAGAGGCAAAACTAGTCCTTGAAGGTATAGAGCTCGTTTCACCTTCTTGCGCCTTTGATTCAGCCAAAGAGATTCGGGTGCAGAAACTGCGCCGTGTTACAAGTGATAGAAATGATCCCAACCAGAGAACCGGCATCATCATAGAAGGGGGAACACGAAGTGACAGTTGGAATTTTCTCCCCTGATTTGGTCTTGACAGGAAACTTGCCAGTCCAGCTCTCTCCATTGGCACAACGTCGAGCAACATTCATCGCAAAGGCAGCATCCTGATCATGTACCATAATATTAATTGGGTTCTGACCAACTACCTCTGCAGCAGAGTAACCATAAAGCTTTTCCGACATGGCATTCCTGGAACAATCATGTTATCGTATAGTACATACAAATGAACAAATGCAGAAATGTAATCAAAATTTGTCTGTCCGTGAAATCACATCTTAGTCCTTGATTTATAAGAATCTCATAGCATAAATCCTCGAGCATAAACTGAGTTGACAAGATCGAACTACTCACCA
This sequence comes from Pseudoturritis turrita, assembly GCA_900406555.1. NCBI lineage: Eukaryota > Viridiplantae > Streptophyta > Magnoliopsida > Brassicales > Brassicaceae > Pseudoturritis > Pseudoturritis turrita. The sequence continues at coordinate 2,923,911 of OVBL01000397.1, forward strand.
AAAGATTATTTGCATATTCAGATCGAAGACGTGAACAGATTGTGCCATCGACTTCAAAATATTCAAATACTGTTTATCCGTGAACTTCCCGGCAGATTGTCCCCCTCCAGCTCTCAATTTCCGCAACGGCGAAGGAGCTCCGTCGCCGATGTTTCTCCTCGCCGGCCGATACGGCGACACGGAATGCCTAAGCTCCGTCGATACCTTGAGCCTAGACATCTCCAGCTTAAGATGCTCCTGACTTTCCTCTAGCTCTATTAACTTCTTCAGCAGCTCCTCCGCAGGTGGATTCTCCACTACGCGAGTTGAATCGGGGGATCGTTCGAGTTGAATCGGACCTTGAACAAGCTGCTAAACCGAGTCGAAGTAAGGATTTGATTGATGATTTGACTATGGAGATGATTAGTGTCTGTCTCTCTCGAAATCGACGCGAGAAACGTGTTACCGTCCCAAGCAGTCAAACAATGGCTTCCTAAAATTCTGAGCTTAGAGAGAGAGAGAAGACAAAAGAGGAGATTGGCCGGTTCTATTTAAATTGGTACTCGACAAATTTTTTGTTGGTTACGCAGATAAAACCAAAAATGCAATCACTTGACAAAATCATAATACGTAAGAATGATACAATTGTGTGTATTATATCACAACTATAATAACAGAGGAACTTCTACATTCTTCTTTTTAGTCTGGATTGAAAATATTCCGTCATAACCAATACATTTTTTATTTTTGGGTCAACTTCCATTAAAAAACCAATGTAACAAATACATTTAAGTCGCATTTCTTTTTTATCAAAGCCAAAAACTTAAAAGGCTCAAATTCAAAGTTGTATCAACTTTCTTTTAAAAAAAAACATTGAAAATTAGTATTAGAACAAAATTGAAAATTGAATGGAAATAAATCTAAACTCGCCGCTCCACTGCTTCAACTACAATATTGCAATCGCCATCTTAAGACTAATGTATGTCGGCCAAAATATCAACAACTGACTAACTCTCACCTTTTAAATTGAAAATCATATTTTATTTTTCTTCTTTTTATGTTGATATGTTCTTCATTAATAAATGTTAACCTGCTAAGGTGGTATAGTTTCTTTAGAAAACTACAAATTGAGATGTAATAACCAGAAAGTTAATGGGAAATTACAACGAAAACACAGATAATCTTCAGAACAAGTATATAAAAGACAAAAAAAAAAAAAAAGCCTAATTGAGGGGAGGGAATAAGAATAATAAGATGACAAGAATAAGAAGTGGACAATGATTAGGTTTACTTGGTGTACAGGACATCTTCCCACGGGTGTCGGTACAGTGGCTGCTTCAGTCTCTTCTGGTCGAATGTGTGCCTGCAACAATTTGTCCAAACATGGTTTTGAGGATCAAATTGTTTCAAGAACAAAGATGAATGTGTCTGGTTATGAGAGTTACCCGATTAAACCGATGGATCGAGCGAGGACAAAGAGGCCGTTGAGATAACCGATCTGGACGATCTCGTCGATCTCTTGCTTAGTGAACATCCCACTTCCAGCGAGAAGGTCCAAGAAGAGGGATCCAATGGCTCCGTCAACGTTGAGTACGAGGTTGTTGGCTTTAGAGAGTGTGTATGTCTCTACTTGGACTGCGTATTCCATGTACTTCACCGAAGGGAAGTTAGACCGTGCAAATTTCTGAAGCAGCTCAACTCTTTTGTCTCTGTTGTCTCTGCTCTTTATCCTAGCAAATCCCAATAAGATGCAAGGAAAAACAAATCCATAAGAGAATGCTCTGTTTCTGCTCTTGCTAAAACGGGTTAATTGTCTCAAACGCTAGTTTTTATGTTTACATGTGAAATCAAACAATCAAGGCCTAAAACTAGCTTGTTCTTACCTGTGACCAATCCCAGGGACACGGATTCCCTTCTTCTTCATGCCTTCCACAAATTCGTAAGGTGTGAGACTCTGAAAAAGTTTTTGTACCAATCATATATCAGATTCAACAAGAGCTTGAAGCACCCGCAGTGAGAGGGGAATAAGCGTCTTACCCTGTCACAAGCGTCCTTGAAGTATCGTGCTGCGTCATCAATGGCACCACCAAATCTAGGACCAATTGTTAATAGACCTGTTTGTTGGAAGCATTATCAGTTATTATAAGCATAGATTATTATTATAGCAATATTGCAATTGCAAGAGATGGCGAATCGAGATGTTAAACTCACCTGAGACAAGACTTGAGACAAGGTCTTTTCCTGCTCTTGCTGTTACGATGGTGTTGTGAGCGCCGGATACGCATGGACCGTGGTCAGCACACAACATTATGCATATCTGATCATAGCTCAAGGTGTTAGAAAGCAGAGTCGATCTCAGTAGCTAATACTATTCCACATTTGTCTCAGGACATGGAAAGATGAGCAACCTCAATGAATTTGGTACAGTAACGGGGAAGACTACGTTTGAACCATAGGAGAGAAATGACATCTCCCACGCCATAACCTTGTTCTACGATGGAAGACATTGGCACACCAGCATAGCATGGTTCCTCGCCTGCAAATTAAATGCAAAGATAATTAAATTTTGTTTCCAGCAATGTTATTATTGCAAGTATGAGAAATGGTTTACTTTCAGAAGAACGAATAATACCTCTGTCATCAGAGATGGTGGAGATGATGTGAGTAGGAGCCCGGACTTTCCCACTCTTGATTGCAGAGCTGAGATCTTCGGGGATTTGTGGAGGAGTGACTTCCTTAATAGAAGAGACCTTTCCTTCTTCAACCTAGGCGGAACGGAAAAATGAACATAAGATCACAACAAAAGGAAATGCAAGCTAAGGGCACATCTAACTGGAGAGTGGAGACTGACCAATTTGTCAAAAGTTTCCTTGATTGCAGATTCTAGGGCTTCGAATGAAGTGGGTACAATAGCTCCAGCGTCTTGGAGCGCTTGATTCTTGGCTTGTGCAGACTCCATCTCTCCACCACTTTTGGCCCCCTGATCCAGATCATATCAAATAATGATTTATATAGCACGCACAGGACGGTTAGTGTCCAGAGTTTCTTTAAGTCCGTTTTGGGTGGCACTTACTGCATGACCAAATTGTACTTCGGACTTGAAGAGACGTGCACAAGTCCCGCTGACCCAAGCAACCACTGGTTTGGTGACTTTTCCCTGTTTCAAAGCTTCAACTAGAGAATATTCATCTCTTCCTCCAAGCTCTCCAAGTACAACCACCATCTTTATCTACAATATTTTAAAAAGGATTACAATAACTTTGGAGTTATTAAAGACGTTAGCCAAACGAGAGAGAAAAGGAAAGTCAGATGCCTTCTAAACATAGGCATGGGGATATCCCAGTGATATACCAGTGAGCACCAATATTTATAAATCGAGATTGATATACCTGTGGGATGTTGTTAAACCGCAGGATGTGGTCAGATAAAGTGGATCCCGGGAACACATCCCCACCAATAGCAATGCCTGTGGCCATCCCAAAACATAAACTCAGGTTAAGACTCTTCATAAATGATAGGGATGAGGATACATACACTAGTAGATTCTGAGCATAAAAGAAAACTCACCTTCGTAGATCCCATCTGTAACACGGGCAATGGTATTGTACATTTCATTAGACATGCCTCCCTGTAGAAAATAGAGAACGAAGAAATAAATTCTCAGATTAAAATACAAAAGAGGATAATAAAGAGGACTACAAAAGTGCCAAAAAACAGCACATACAGATTTTGAGACAAAGCCAACAGATCCGGGCCTGTACAGCTTGCACTGGATGATATTGTCAATTGTTCCGGCAGTGTCACCAATTTTAAAGGCTCCAGCTTGAATACCTCCAACAGTAGCCGGTCCAACAATAACCTGTAACAACCAATCAGTAACAGAAGATTGAATCGGAAAGCTCACATCAATTAGAAAAAAAATCGATAAGTAATGAGTCCCAAGGAATACTGCAAATCGAATCAATTCAGCTTTTTAAACCACCTTATTGTTAGCACGAGCATAAGCAATCAACTGCTTAGTGTCTGACTCCGGAACACCTTCTGCTATTATGGCCACCACTTTGATAGTTGGCTGTTTCAAAGCAGCCATGGAAGAAGCAGCAGCACTGTCGAATGCAACACAAAAGAAGAAAAAACATTACACAAAGAATCACAAAGAAAAGGTACATTTTCAAAACTAAAACTACACAAACCTTCTAAACGATGCAAAGTTGATGAATACATCTGCTGTGGGATGAGCAGCGCATGCTGCCTCAATGCTGCAAGAAACAGATAACTAAGTTGAATTGTCTGAACCTTGTGTTCTCTCTATCTAAATGGGATTTAACTTACGCTGCATGGACAGGGATGGCAATTTCTTCCTGACCAAAAAATAGCTTTTGGAATCCCTCGGAACCTGGGTTAATGATACCAGCAACAGAAGGAGTTTCTCGCCCTGAAAAGAGTAGAGATACTTGTAAACCAAACTGCTTCCTTGACACCAAATTTAACCAGAAAAATCTGACTAAAGAAAACGGAAATGTGTAAGACAGAGGCAGACCAAGCTACACTTACCACAGAGGAAATCAAAATCAAGCATCCGCTGAATGGGAAGCTGCTTATAGTTGTAGAACAACGCTTGTGTGTTGCGTGAAAATAGTTGTCCCGTGGCCATGTTTATAGGCTCGAAGGCAACTGAGAACCACAGTAACACAAAAAGTGACATTTTTGCAGTCGTGAATAAAATATATTACATTCAAAATCGAACAGGAAAATGCAGAAACTGAAACCAGATCATCAGATAATTGGTGACAACTAGAAATCTGATGAAACCATGATCGAGAACCGAATCAAAGAAGAAGCTTTTGACTCCAACTATTCCGGATTAAAAGAAAAATATACGAATTGGGATCGAAACCAGGAGACCACAATTCTAAATCTCAACCACTGCATTACAGAATTTAATGTCACTTTAGATCTCAACCTCGTCGTATAAACAAAACCACTCCACTATCGAATCATCACTAGCCCTCCCCTAAACCCAAAAAACTCAGATCGGAATCGATAGAAACACGGATCTGACTCTTCGACTCCAATGAAAAATCGAGAAAGGAACACGAACCTGGTCAGCTGGCGAGTCGAGCGAGTCAATACCGAGCAATGTTAGGTAGAGAGTAGATTACTGATAGGAAGAGAATGGTTGAGAGGAAACCATTAAATAGAGAGAAATGGGAGGGAAATAAAAAAAGAAGATCAGCTCAGCTAACAGAGAGAGAGAGAAAGACTACCAGAGATAGAGGGAGAGAGACTACCAGAAAGACTACCGTGTGGTAGTTAGCTCACAGCTAAGGATCTGCGATCTAAAGTTTGCTTCTTTTTTTTTTCTTCCTTTTGTTGTCAAAGTTGTATGGAAATAACAAGAGGAAAAACAAAAACAAAAACAAAAACTTTGACTAATTATAATGTGCCCATTAGATGAAAGACACAGTTTGGTGTCTTGCCTCTTGTCACTGTAACAAAGACTACCGGTGAACTAAGAGAGTCCTTGTGTTTAGTTTTTGTCTCCTAAAGCTAATCTCCAATCTGTCTATTACATTACATAAACTAAAAAAACTCTAAACCCGATAGAAACTAGTAGCTAACATGGTGGTGCTTTGAAACATACAGGGAGAAAACAGGTCACCAAGCATCTCATTCTTTATCACTTTCTTAGCTTCTTTGTCAAAGAGAGACTTCCACGACTCCAAAATGCTAGACTCCATCGCTTCCCTCACAAACCCATTCGCCTCTGAAACACCTTTCACGGACCTCAACTTCTCATCTACCTTCTTCAGTGCTTCTTCAATTCTAGACGTAAACTCTCGGCCATCTAAACAGTTTCCTTCTCCTCTAAGAATCAAAACAAGGCGATCCAGATCTCTGATTCCAGCATCAAAATTCTTCCAAGTCGTCGAGATCAGTCTCCACTGGACCGATTTGCCATCATTATTCTGATATACACCATTCTTCGGTATGATATATTTTGAGTAGACATAATGAATAACACAATCAGCCTTTCCACCACGGGACTATCAGGATTTCGGTCCCTTTGTGCATCTCCCCATAACTGATAGCAGAACCATAACACACTATGAATGTCATCACACAGCAAGAACATTGATTGAGCCACAGATAGCGAGAGCTCAACTCCTAGTTTCACAACCTCCTCTCTCAGCTCCTGCTTTGCAAAATCCGTCCTGCAAAACAAAAAGCCAACGTGAAGGAAGACTTTGTGGGGGCAGTGCCAGTATTTGGCTATGAAATGGTTTGCCAAAGATATGCGTAAATAGGTCGCGAATAATACTACGCCTTGTCAGTTTCAGAGTCCATGTTGCTCCCTTAGCTTCTTCATCAAAGAGAGACTTCCACAAGTCAGAAATGTTAGGCTCTATGGTCTTCCTCGCAAACCCATTTGCCTCTGAAACATCCTTGGCGGATCTCAACTTATCCTCTAGTTTCTTCAGCACTTGCTTGTATTTTGCAATAGCAGACGATAAGAGTCAATCATCAAAAGAGTAATCTTTTCTGCCGAGAACCAAAACAAGGCGATGCATAACTATGATTCCGATAACAAAATCGTCCCAAGTGGTGCTGATGAGTTCCCATTGGACCGAGTTGCCACCATCCTGAAACACTCCATTGTTGTTTGGTTTGATATAATCTGAGTAGACATAATGCATAACACGAAGCAGCCTTTGTAACAAGGGATTCTGGTGATGAAGAAGACATCTCCATAACTTAGTGCAGAAACATAACATAGTATGAATGTCATCAGACAACAAGAACATGGTTTCAGCCACATATAGAGAGAGATCAACTCCTAGTCGTACAACCTCCTCTTTCATGTCCTCCTTCCCAGAGGAGGTCCTACAAACAACCACAGAGAGTCAGTCAATGTTAATCTGACATAATTTTGTAAACTCTGAAAGGGGAAGAGAACAAGTAACATCACTGAGCCTGTATCGTAAGGATAATATCTAAACGACGACGGTGGCAATCGACCGTTACGACGGAGAACACCGGAGAACGATTTTGATTCCATCTCTCTCTCAAGGCCTTTCCAAGAAATCAAAAAATGAATTACAAGATAAAATTTCCCAACTTCGTTAAAAAACGCAATTGCACTTGAAACCCTACAACTACATATCGTATCTTTTACCATACAAATTGAAACCCTAAACCCATTGACATGAAAATTCCTACCAAAGAAAGAAACAAACTCACCTCTCAAGAATCCTCCTAAGCATTTTGTTTTAATTCCCAGGGACGAAAAAGAGAGAAATAAATAATGAGATAATGGGCCCATTTAAAATTAGACTGATAAAGGCCCGGTCGGTTACTCTTTCTCTCTCTTTCTTGTCGATCAAGTATCGAGAAGCGAAATGTCCGGTTAAGTCTAGACCAGAAAAGGGATTGAATGTAAATGTCCGGTTCGTTAAGTCTTCTCTGTTGTCTCGGTATATAAATAAGACAAAACACGGACTCCATTTCGTAACAGAGAGGGAAAAACACGAGTGAGAGCTTGAAGATCGCTCGTGTAGATTCACTTCAAATTTGTAGAATCTCTGTTTCGATTTCGTTTTTCAATCGATTGCAAGTCTGAGAGAGAGTAATCGGAAGATCTTAGCTTACAATCCTTACAGGTATCTCTCTAACTCGAACCCTAAGTATGCGATTTTGTACCTGAGAGGTGCCTAACCTAATCTTGCGATCTTGTAGAAAATTTCTCTCGATCAAGCGATTTCGTTTCGAAATCTAGGTAAAGAGCAAGGATGACGATAAGGTATCTCTTTTTTCAAGTCTATGAGAGCAAATAAAGTGAGGAATCTTTTAGCAGAGCAAATTGGTAGCTTATTTTCTCTCTGGATTATGCAATGATTGGGATTTTTTGAGTAATTAGTAGACTGATCTTCTTATGGAATTATCCTTTTCTATAAGCCTAAAACTCAAGGACTGAGATGCTTCTTTTTAGTGTTTTTAATGTGTTATTGCTAGTAAGTTTATGCTTCTGCTTTGTCTCTTCTGCTGACCATATTACTTTGTTTGGTTTCTACCTCTCAAGGGTCACGACTTGAGTATTGTGTCAGGGTTTTCTCTTCTTTAGTATGTGTGTCTATCCTGATATGTCTCTTGATGATGAATAGCTGCTAGATATTTCTGTTTACTGGGGTCTACATGAATCGTTAAAATGCTGCATTTGTTTACTTTCTCATGCATTCATGATTGGATTGAGTAAGCTCTCTGTATCTCTTTCTTGACCAACCAGAATCAAGCGAGATGGATCCTCATCGAACCCAAGTTCTGCAGCATTTAGAGAGTTTCAAAGAGGCGTATTCTAGCAAGGATTACGGTGCATGTACTGATTTGTTGTCTCGCCTCAACGGTATTCTGATTGAAAAGACATCCCAAGGAAGAGTGAAGTTGTCGAAAACTGTTGCTGGCATTGAAGAAAAAGAGAAGACTGAGAATAAGCTTGAAGATCCTGAGGATTTTTCGAAAATTCCTCCCGACATGGAGTATCTTAGAACCAACCCTTTCGGGGATATGACAGCGGTGGAAAATGGTGAGAACATCGATGAAAACAATGAGAACCTCGAAGAAAACAATGGGAACCTCGATGAAAACAACCATGACCAAGAGCAGCTTGAAGAAAACCAGGAGCCTGTCCTTCGATCACAGAGAATTCATACTCCTACTACTAGGGTAAGCAGTCACATGTGTATAAGTTTTTTTTTATGTTCATACCTAATCATAACTTTGTTTCCGTGTTTTAGATGCTTCACCGTTTGGAACAGCAGCTTGATTCTGAGAAGAAGACTAAGAAGAGTCAATGATTCTTCGGTTTGATATCTTTTGAGTGGACAAATGGAAGCATGTTTGTAGATAAGCAAAGACTGATGGCCATTTCGGTTTGATATCTTTTGATAGACATAATGAGTAACAGAAAGCATGTATAGAAGGATATAGAAGTATCTAGAAGATATCACAAGATATCGTAAATATTATGTGAAGATATTAATTCATAATTGTATCTATCTAGTTTAGGAAATCTCTTCCCTATCTAAACATATGTAACCAATACTATATTTCTCATGAAAGCAATACACAATTCTTCAAATCTCTATCTCTCATCACTCTATCAGCATGTTTGTAGATAAGGAAAGAGTAACGGCCATTTCGGTTTGATATCTTTTGAGTAGACGTAATGAATAACATGGAGCATGTTGTAGATGAGGAAAATCTAATGGCCATTTTGGTATAGCTTTTTTTTGTGGTTGCAGTGGTTCACTTGTCCTTGAGAATTGAACAAGTGAGATGTGATATGGTAACAGATTAATCAATCAGTTGAATTAGTAATATAGCTATTACTTCATCATTAACTTGTAAGTACTATCGACTGTTTAGTTCTCGTCGTTGCAATGTAAAGAGGGTTGTGGAATCTGTGTTCATGCTTGAGATAGGTTATGTCCTTGTTGTATTGAGTAAGAAATCCTACTCTCATGGAAGACAAAGAAGAGCCCTTTTGATGATGCATGGAAGGAGATTAGTAGTGTCCGTAGTGGTTTGTGATAGTAGTATTAACGTTTTAACGTTTTAACATTTTAACATTTTTGACATATATAACTATATATATAAAAAAAATAATAAATTTTTAGAGACAAATTATTTTTGGTATCTTGTTATAAGACTGATTTGTAACACAATAAAATAAGTATTTTTTTAGCAAGAAGAGAAAGTGATAAACATTACTAAAATAGTAAAAAGTAGTGGTAATTATATATGACAATAAAAAAAACTGAAAATATCGTTTTTGATAATATTGGTTCTTATTGATTTTGTGATTTGTAATTATTAAAGCGGTGAATTTCTTACGGTAAAGAATTACCAATCAAACTCACATATTAATTTTAATTTGAAATAAAATAAAATATTTTGTGTTAGTTTACATTCAAAATTTAAACAAATTTTTATTTATTTTTAAATAGCAAAACGACATCGAATTTAAAACGAAAAGAATATATGTTAAAGATATGTATTTTTATTAACATAAATTATTTATTTATAAATTTAAAGATTAAATTTGCTAAGATCTACTATAATTTTCTCTTATAAATTGTATTCAGTTTTTTTCCTACACAAAATATTTCGTTTTTAAAATTTGAATTTTTAAAAACTACATAAGTAAATGATGTCATACTTATCATCATTTTTAATCCATGGTCGAAATAGGGATTGATTCGACTATGGAGGATAGATTGACTGTGTTCTCTTGCTTCCTAGCAACGATACAAAGCTTCTCTCTATAGTCAACAATGATGAAAACGCATCCTTAAATTTCTGAGCTTTGAGAGAGAGAAGAGATTGACCCGTTCTAATTTAATTGGTACTCGACAATTTTTTTTGGTTACGCATACAAAACCAAAAATACAATCAGTTGACATAATCATAATACGTAAGAAAGATACATTTGTGTATTAGAGAGAATATATACTTTTAGTCACATGTAATTTTATTTATTTATCAAAGTTAAGACTTAAAAGGTTCAAATTCAAAGTTATATCAAACATTTTATTTTAAAAACATTGAAAGATATTAGAAAAAAAATGAGAATCGAAAGGAAAATAAATTTGAAATTGCCGCCACACCGCTTCAAAATATCAGCAACTAACTAACTCACCTTTTTAAATTGAAAAATCATATATTTTATTTTTCAATTCTTCTTTTATGTTTGTTGATATGGTCTTCATTAATAATTGCTAACGTCGCATATCTTCCGTTTGCTATTTGGATAATAATACCAATTCGAGTTCGGACTCTCTTTTATTATTCAAAGTAAGATGCGTTTACAGTGAGAAAATTTCTTGGGACGTTGTAAGAATACTAAAAACATTGGCGTCTTGGGTATAATACACAGAGAGTTTTGGGAAATCACAACGAAAACACAGATTATCTTCAGAACAAATATAATATGAAATACAGAAAAAAATATAAGCCTCCTAATAATACTAAGATGACAAGAAGTGAATTGAATAATAATGATTAGGTTTACTTGGTGTACAAGACATCTTCCCATGGGTGTCGGTACAATGGCTGCTTCAGTCTCTTCTGGTCGAATGTGTGCCTGCAACAATTTATTCAAACATGGTTTTGACTTTTGAGGATCAAAACTTTAATCAAATTAATTTTGCTTCAACAACAAAGATGAATGAGTCTGGTTAGGAGAGTTACCCGATTAAACCGATGGATCTAGCCAGGACGAAGAGGCCGTTGAGATAACCGATCTGGACGATCTCATCAATCTCTTGCTTAGTGAACATCCCACTTCCAGCGAGAAGGTCCAAGAAGAGGGATCCTATGGCTCCGTCAACGTTGAGTACGAGGTTGTTGGCTTTAGAGAGTGTGTATGTCTCTACTTGGTTTGCGTATTCCATGTACTTCACTGAAGGGAAGTTAGACCGAGCGAAATTCTGAAGCAGCTCCACTCTTTTGTCTCTGTTGTCTCTACTCTTTACCCTACAAATTCCCATTAAGATGTAAGAAAACAAATCCAGCAAGAGAATGCTCTGTTTCTGCTCTTGCTAAAACGGTCACATGCCAATTTCTGCGTTTACATGTGAAAACAAACAATCGAGCCCTAAGCTGGTTTGTTCTTACCTGTGACCAATCCCAGGGACACGGATTCCCTTCTTCTTCATGCCTTCCACAAATTCGTAAGGTGTGAGACTCTGAAAAAGGCAAAACGCTTTTGCATCAATTACATCTCAGGTTCTTCAAGAAATGCGTGATGCAGTTGCGGTGAGGGGAAAAAGGGTTTTTACCCTGTCACAAGCGTCCTTGAAGTATCGTGCTGCGTCATCAATGGCACCACCAAATCTAGGACCAATTGTTAATAGACCTGTTTGTTGGAAGCATTAACAGTTATTATAAGCATAGATTATTATTATAGCAATATTGCAACTGCAAGAGATGGCGAATCGAGATGTTAAACTCACCTGAGATAAGACTTGAGACAAGGTCTTTTCCTGCTCTTGCTGTTACGATGGTGTTGTGAGCTCCCGAGGCACATGGACCGTGGTCAGCACACAACATTATGCATATCTGATCAAAGCTCAAAGTATTAGAAAGCAGACTCAATCTCACTAGCTACCAGTATTCAATATTTGTGTTAGGACATAGAAAGATGAACAAAGAAATGGAACCTCAATGAATTTGGTACAGTAACGGGGAAGACTACGTTTGAACCATAGGAGAGAAATGACATCTCCCACGCCATAACCTTGTTCTACGATGGAAGACATTGGTACACCAGCATAGCATGATTCCACCCCTGCAAAGAGAATTAATTTTGTTTACAACAATGTTATTGTTTTAAGTATGAGAAATGGTTTAGTTTCAGAAGAACGAATAATACCTCTTTCATCGGAGATGGTGGAGATGATGTGAGTAGGAGCCCGGACTTTCCCACTCTTAATTGCAGAGCTGAGATCTTCGGGGATTTGTGGAGTAGTGACTTCCTTAATAGAAGAGACCTTTCCTTCTTCAACCTAGGCGGAACGGAAAATTGAACATAAGATCACAACAAAAGGAAATGCAAGCTAAGGGCACATCTAACTGGAGAGTGGAGACTGACCAATTTGTCAAAAGTTTCCTTGACTGCAGATTCTAGGGCTTCGAATGAAGTGGGTACAATAGCTCCAGCGTCTTGGAGCGCTTGATTCTTGGCTTGTGCAGACTCCATCTCTCCACCACTTTTGGCCCCCTGGTTCAGATCATATTAAAGAGTGATTTATATAGCAAGCAGAGGAAGGTTAGTTTCCATCTTTGGGTGGCACTTACTGCATGACCAAATTGTACTTCGGACTTGAAGAGACTTGCACAAGTCCCGCTAACCCAAGCAACCACTGGTTTGGTGACTTTTCCCTGTTTCAAAGCTTCAACTAGAGAATATTCATCTCTTCCTCCAAGCTCTCCAAGTACAACCACCATCTTTATCTGCAATATTGTATTAAGGAAGGTCAGATGCCTTATAAAAGCTTCTCTTATAGTTAAAACTGTCAGATGAAAGCCCAGTGAGCAACAAAACTTGAAACTCGAGATTAATATACCTGTGGGATGTTGTTAAACCGAAGGATATGGTCAGATAAAGTGGATCCCGGGAACACATCCCCACCAATAGCAATGCCTTAGGCCATCCCAAAACATAAACTCAGCTTAAGACTCTTCAGAAATGATAGGCATGAGGGTATATTCATTAGTAGATTCTGAACATAAAATAGAAACTCGCCTTCATAGATCCCATCTGTCACACGAGCAATGGTATTGTACATTTCATTAGACATGCCACCCTTTAGAAAATAGAGAATGAAATAAATAAATTCTCAGATTAAAATACAAAAGAGGATAAAAACGAGCTTAGACAAGCCTACAAAAGTGCAAAAAACAGCTCATACAGATTTCGAGACAAAGCCAACAGATCCAGGCCTGTACAACTTGCACTGGATGATATTGTCAATTGTTCCAGCAGTGTCACCAATTTTAAAGGCTCCAGCTTGAATACCTCCAACTGTAGCTGGTCCAATAATAACCTGTAACAGAAGATGGATTCTAAAAAATCGACAAGTAATGTGTGCCCCAAGGAATAATGCCTCATGTATGAGCTACTCATCATGAGGAATCAAGTCAAGTTCAGTTTTATAAATCACCTTATTGTTAGTACGAGCGTAAGCAATCAACTGCTTAGTGTCTGACTCCGGAACACCTTCTGCTATTATGGCTACCACTTTAATAGTTGGCTGCTTCAAAGCAGCCATGGACGAAGCAGCAGCACTGTCAAATGCAACACAAAAGGAGAAAAGAAAAAACATTACACAAAGAGTCACAAAGGAAAAATTACATATTACAAAAGTAAAACTACACTAACCTTCTAAACGATGCGAAGTTGATGAATACATCTGCTGTGGGATGCGAAGCGCATGCTGCCTCAATGCTGAAAGAAACAGATAAACTAAGTTGAATTGTCTGAACCTTTGTCTTTCTCTATATCTAAATGGTATTTAACTTACGCTGCATGGACAGGGATAGCGATTTCCTCCTGACAAAAAAATAGCTTTTGGAATCCCTCGGAACCTGGATTAATGATACCAGCAACAGAAGGAGTTTCTCGACCTGAAAAGAGTAAAAGATACTTAAAAAACCAAACTGCTTCCTTGAGACTAAATCTAAAACCAGAAAATACTGATTAAGACATTGTACTTCTTAATTCTAATTTGGAGCTAATGTGTAAGACAGAGACAAACCGAGCTACACTCACCACAGAGGAAATCAAAATCAAGCATCCGCTGAATGGGAAGCTGCTTATAGTTGTAGAACAAGGCTTGTGTCTTGCGTGAAAATAGCTGTCCCGTGGCCATGTTATAGGCTCGAAAGCAACTGAGAATCACAGTTAAAAAAGCGACATTTCCACTCAACCACTTGCATTACAGAGTTCCATGTCAGTTTAGATCTCAACCTCTTATAAACGAAATCATTCCACTAGCCCCTAAAACCCAAAAAGGATCGACACTTTTTGTTTGAGATCAACCAAAAAAACACAGATCGGAATCAAAAGAAACACTGATCTGACTCCTGGAATCCTCCAATGAAAATTTGAGAAAGGAAGACGAACCTGGCGAGTCAGTACCGAGCAACTGTAAGGTAGAGAGTAGATTGCTGAGCCTCTAGGAAGCGAATAGTTCAGAGTGAACCATTAAATAGAGAGAGAGAGAGAGAGATAATAATTTTGTTGACATAAACACGTGTTGTATTGTATTTTTTTTTTGTCGGCAACACGTGTTGTATTGTATATTTGCGAAGATGTGCTATAAAAAATTTCTTATAAATTAATATTTTTATAACTATTTTTTTAAGTTGAATTTTTAAAATTATCTAGAATACCATTTATTTCAAAGTCTTTTCAAAATCTACCATTTATTTTAAAATTTTTAAAATCTACCACAAAGCCAATTCAAATGACTATTTTGTCCATCCTCTATCCTTCTTTTGTAATTATCTCTCTTAAATCCCTCTTTTTCTCTTTTGTAAATTCATCTCTCTCTATCTCCTTTTCTCTCTCTTGTAAATTTCTCTTTCTCTTTCTCGTTATTTTAGTGGACAACTTATTATCCAGGCGTAACACCATGTTCACAAGTTGTCGACTCGGTCGTATTTTCTATCTACGCATATATTTGGACGTTGATATCTTTTTCTATTCCTGATGTGGATATAAAAATTACTTAGTTTCGGTCACGTGGACGATAAATAATAAATAGAGACAATACATGTTTCGAAAGTGTTACGATATTCTCGTCCACCAATATTTCAGATTCCTAATATTTCATCAGTTATTATTGTCCATCATTTATCAATTATTCTCGTCCACCAATTAAGTCTTAATTAATCTACCACAATTTATTATATTTAAAGCAAATGGTACAATCGTAATTTAACATTACCGTAAAATATGACTTGTGGTAATTAGATTAGAGATAGTGAAAATGGTAAATTTGGAAGAAATATTACCTTTTAAAAATGAGTTTATTACATCCAAAGACACTTTTTCTATAATTTATATCACATAATACTCTTTTTAAGAAGGGCACACTTCAGGTTAATCTCTTTTCTACCCTTTAACTAAATTTATCTAACTAAATTCAACCCATCACTTTTTCTCTCATTTTCTTTCAATTTCCGCCAAAGATAAATTCTTCCCCTTTTAGATAAATTATTCATAACGTCAAATTCTTCTTTCTTCTTGTCCCCACAATCCTAGCATTTGGGTTTCTTAATGGGACTCTAGAACCCACCAGCCAGATTCCACCGACGAATCCATGGCGACGGAGTAACATCGGAGAGACGATGAAGCAATTGACGAGAGGCTGCTGTAGGATCGATTGAGAATTCCATCGTCATCTGTATCCAAACTTAAGATCTGTGACGAGTTCATGGTAATCAAATTCTTCTTCACCTTCGACTCCTGCGATGATTCTAACAATCAAATTCTTCTTACCTTTACTTCGCTCTGATTCGGTGGTCCCTGTCCCCTTCTATGAACATGAAGAAGTAATCTTCAGAGCATAATTCGTTGTTTATTTGTATTTGGGTTAGGGTTTTTCCCCTCTAATTTCATTTCTTCTTCTGTTGGTTTCAGTTTGGCTAGATGTGTTTTTGATATACATGCACTTGTCTGATTCTCTTTTTTCATTGTTTCTTCGTATGAATTTTCTAGATTTATTTTCATTTTAGCATTTTCTGGGTTACATAAAAAAAAGAATGTTATGATACTTAGAGGTCTGAGATTGGGGAGAAATATGGTAAAGTTTTGATGGCTTTAGCTCTCAAGCTCTAGTTTCATATTTTATTCTCAAATTTTCTTGTTTATGTTTGTGTTTAGAATGCAACTTTTTTTTGTTGAAGAGATTGATTCATGAATGGTTATTAAAAAAAAACCAAACTGCCGAATTTTAGATGATTTTGAGCTCTTATTTCACGTCAAAAGGAATGAAATTTCTAGGGACAATTGATGCTTTTTGATTCGATGGATATGAATCCAGAGAGTTAGTTTGGTAAGGTTTTGATGGCTTTAATTGTAAATCTTTAATTTCATATTCTATTTTCAAAATTTTCTTGTTTATGTTTGTGTTTAGGATGCAACTAATTTATTTGAGGAGATTGATTCATGAATGATGATCTAAAACACAAAACTGTAGAATTTTAGATGCCCTCGAGCTCATATTTCAGATTTCATTCTCTAATACATTAACACTTTTTGCTTGTTTCCTTTCTTCTTGCAGGAATCAGCTGTGCTTCTTTGGCTGGATAGTCTATGTCGACCGATTATCATGGACAGAAAACCATGGACACAGATTTAACAGTAAAACAAGAAAAAATTTAATAGAGATTAGCTCATTGTAATCATGGACATATAAAATATTTATGTGGATATAGAATCTTGGACATACAAAATTTTGTAATGAACATCGTATCATAGTCATATATATGTGGATATAGAATCTTGGATGATGTTGGTTTAGCTTGCATTAGAGAATCCTGCAATTATGCCACTCTCTTTTCTGGCAAATCTCATATTTACTTCATTTCTCTATCGCAGTCTTATCGTACCAAGTTTTAATTACTCTTTTTCTATTGTCTTTCGCATCGTGGATATGTATTTGTGGATAGGCCATTGTGGACATATATGATGGACGTATTTTGTGATGGATCATTCGTGGATGTGTATTTGTTGATAGATCATTTATGGATGTATTTGTGGATGGATTCTTTCTCATTGTGAACATTATGTAATGTTATTTTTAGAAGCAAGATAATACGAAATTATGTAATGAACATCGTATCATGGTCATATTTATGTGAAATATGTTTCCGATTGATATCAAAGTTTCTAAATATGTCCCAAATTCGTCCTCATCTTTTAGTTTCTTTGTAGCTAGTTAAGTACTCGACATTTTGAAAATCTCATGTCTCATCTTTGTCTCACTTGACCATAATGTCATTTCCATTATAATATATTCATGATTAGCGGTGTAAGACCTTTACAGTATATGTGTATCTAGCTGATGAATTTTTGGATGTGGTATCGTGGACACATTATCATGGACATATCGTCGTCAATTTCCATAGTGCCAGATTCTCTTGATGATGGAAGCATCAAAACATTTGAACTTGGAAAGCAAACCAAACGTCAATTTCCACAGTGTCAGGTTCTCTTGATGATGGAAGCATCAAAACATTTGAACTTGGAAAGCAAACCAAACCACATGGATGAGAAATAAAAATAAAACGCAAACCAAACACACAATTTTGTTTGATCTTTAAATCGAAACCCAAGATAATATGACAACACAAAAAGTACATATGGACAAGTTATCGTGGATATAAAAAATCGAAACAAAACGCAAACCCAAACACAATTTTATTTGATCTTTGAACAATGTCCAATATACTACGACCACATAAATATGTCCATGATACGATGTTCATTACACAATTTTGTTTTCTTTTGTTTATAAAAATAACATATTACATAGCCGGCCATCATACATGTCCACAATAGTCCATCCACAAATACATATCCATGATGCGGAGACAACAAAAAGATAAAATTAAAACTTGGACAAAGTATTGTAGACAAGTTAATGTAGACGAATATGATTGTATAATGTTTCAAAACCAAACTGGAATCAAACTCAATTGCGTCCATTTTCATTATGTTCTTTTGTAGACTCTGATTTGCTTTGGGTCGTGTTTGGTGAGTAATTGAGACTTTGTATTTAACTTAAGCGAAACTTTTTATGAGAATCTTCTTGTTGTGTTTAAACTTTAAAGCTTAAACGATGTAAATCTTGCTCTTTTTTTTTGTTTCTTTTTACCTTATAAAAACCAAACTCTATTTATCTTTTAGGTGAAACAATTGAGAAAGTTGAAGGAAACAAAGCACGAACATAGTCGTTGAAGCATAGCGATCTTAGCTTGATTTGGTTTGTATAGTGCACAACGATGTCCAAGATTATCTGTCCACCATACCATCACCATGTGTTCATCATGTGGATACACATACTATACAATTGCGATATGAACCAACTTCACTCCATCACCGACTACTGAACAATTCCGATCACAAATCCCTTCCGTTCATATTCACTTAGTCTATAATCAAATTATTTTTGGGTTTGAGGAGGGGGAGTGTATAATGTATAAGAGTGAAATGATTCAAGCTAAGTATTGGAACACTAAAACGAACATGGACATGTGCTTTATTTGATAAAGATAACGTACAAGTGCATGTGGTATCTTTGTATTGGCAGTGAGTTAAGTGCATGATTAATCGATCATAAAGGCCTAACTCATATAGATAACACAATTTTGGGATCATACAAGCTAATCCTACAATAGAGAAAATTCATGTGAAACGAGTTATGTCTATTTTTGCGTTGTCCATTTTGCGTATCCATATGAATAACTAGAGAAAATTCACTTGAAACATGGTACGACCATTTTTCCTTGTCCATATGGATATCATATTTTATACATAAATTGTCAACAAAACTTCCATGTCCAAGAACTCTAGATTGTTAGTGGGAAAAAGAAAAAAAAAAGACAAGTAGTGTTTCAAAGTGAAGATTTTGGTCTAAATTATCAACTTCATTGTCCGCCTTTGCTGATTAGCTAACATGCTGATCGAGGATGGAAGGTGAAGCAGATCATATGGTCACATCCAAATGGACATGTTTCGTCTGTCCATTGACGCGTATATCGTTCATTCAGAATTTAATATTTTTTTGATTCCTGAAACACAAACAAGCACCAAAAGCCAATGATGAATCATAAAATATGCACAAGTTCCCTAGCGAACAAAAGCCAAAAAAATTAAAACCCTATAGTTTCAAAAGGTACTCAACATGAATTTACATTAACTGATTTGCAAACTTGATTTATGATTTATATCTCAATTTAAAAGACTTGTCCACAGAAATCTTTACATACTCAAAAAGATAGATAGTATTGTACACATATGCATTAACCAAATGTTACTTGGAATTGTAGAAAATTATCTAAAAAAAGAAGTAATCAATTATTCTTCAATTATTGAGAGGGTATTGTACACAGATGCATTCATCTTTCAATTATTTTTCATTGTTGTTTTGAAATTATGCTTCGCTTCAGTTTCCTAGTTTCAGAACATATTTTTCCTCCAATTGTCGCAACAACACAGTATAACTCATCTTTACATGAAACTGAGAGAGAGAGAGAGATAAAGAGAGAGAGAGAGAGAGCCAGATCTCGAATGGATGTCTTCGAATCTCGAATGGATGTCTTTGAACGGTTTTTCTAATATCGTGTAACGAACTGATTCGTCGTTGACGGTGTCGCAATCTGCTGGTTCGAGTAAGATGATGGGTCTTTGGGATTTGAGTTGATTAGTCTTTCGAATTTGGGGTTCTGCACTAGATTATCGCAATCCCCTTGTTTATAATCTATCGATCGAGAAAGATGATTATAATCTAATTGTATATTTTCAGCCACACGATTCTCACACCTCCTAATCAATTTATTTAACTAAATTTCCTCTAACTCTTACGTATTTTTGTGGAAGCGCAATAGGGTATTAAAATATTTTGCAGAGTGTAAAAAAGATCTCATCCCACAAAGTGTCTCTATAGTATTCTTCACAAAGTGTCTATAGGTGTGAATAACCCTTTAAAAATCTACTATATAGAAGTAAATTATGTTTCTCTTTTAATTTTTAATTTTATTTTATTTACAATAAAACTATCTCACATTTTACCAAAAATAAAAAACTAAGAATTATTCGTGTTAGGGTTTATGCCAAAAATAAAAATAAAAAACTCTTCTTTCACTCCAAAATTTATAAGGGTTTATGCCACTGTCCCAAGTGTTAAGACTCTTATGAAATAGAGAAAATCTCTCTGTTGCGAAAATCTGGATTGTTCACTGAGTTTATCCGCGAATGGATTCCACTGATGACGATTTCGGTGAGTTGTACGTTGATGTCAAGGTTCAGGCGAGTGCTCTCGTCGCCGGCGATGTAGGATTCGTAAAGTCGTGCGAAGAATCGGAGTGTGCTGCGATTTTCGACAAAAAAAGGGGTTTTGAAGTTACAGTAAAGCCTGAATCGCAAGGTGAAACGAAGAAATTCGAAGTGGTGGCTAAGGATTCGAGTCCGTGTGTCGACGCTTGTGATGTGAATCTGACCGAGGCGAACGAAGAATCGGAATACAGTGACAGTGACGATGATTTGAATATAGTGCTGAAAGAAGACGATTCCAAAGTGCTTCCTGTTGCTTGTGTGTCGAACACCAACAATGGCGGATACGTCCAACCATCCCAAAATTGCTCGTTTCAGAAACGGAGTATTGGAAACTGGGTAAGTGTCCGAGATTGAGTTAAATTTGGTGCCATTTTATCGAATTTAATCTGATTGTTGTTCTGATGGATTCTTTTTCAGTGCACAATGCCAAATGGTGGGATGGTTAATGGACATATGGCGAGGGACACTTCAGTTAATAATGGTTGCATCGATTCGTCTCTAGGAATGCCGCAATGTGGATATAGTTTCTCGCATCCTTGGTCCAGGTTAGTGACAGTGGTGAGGACCATAGTTTAGACAATAATTGTGCTCTTAGGTTTATTGAATCTTATTGAGATGAACGATGGTAAATGTGTTTGGAGATCATGATATGTACTGTGATGTGTGTTTCTCTTATTCTCAGGACACCTTTTGATGTAAATTCCTATGTGTTTGAGAAGAAGCCATGGAGGAATCCTGGTATGGATATCAATGACTTCTTTAATTTCGGGTTTAACGAGCAAAGCTGGAAAGATTATTGTAAACCGCTGGTAAGTAAACAAGTTTTGGTTCTTGATGCCATATCCCTGTGACAAGGGCGTATTTGTTTTGATCGTGATGAGTTTCTTTTCGTTTCAATCAAAGGGAAGAGCAATTGAGGTTGGAGGTGGAACTCTTGAGCGAATACCATCTGCAGATTTGCGTCATCCACGTGATTCAGATCCTGATGTGGTGATACAGGTAAAAGATTTGAATGATACTTGGTTTGTTGGTTTTTGTTTTTTGTTTTTATTATCTTCCATTGATGATTGACTGTGTGAAACCAGATCCCAGTGACTAATGATGTTGAGGAGCTATCAAACGTGATACCTGTGGAAGCAAGGTCTCTTAGCGTAACATCAAATGAAGCATCTAGAAGTGAGGATTTGCATTTAGATAACGTAGAGGATTTGAATTCATCTGGTGATTCGGTAAAAGAAGAGGCTTTTATGGGGAGTCGAGACGAAAACAGTGGAAATTCCAGTGGTGAGCAGTCTCCTCCAAAAGAGAATTGTTGCAGCAGAGAAGTAACACCTTGTGATAAGGAAATGATTGACGTGGAGAAAGAAGACATTTGCTGCAATTCAGATGAGACCGATCCATACTCAGTGGAGAGGGAATCATCTCATGGAGAAGAAATTAGTTTTAGCCCTACCCCTTCCTGTTCTGTTGGTAAAAATGAGGAATTTGAAAATTCTGAAACAGAATCATCAAAAGGCAGTGATAGTGATGTCCAACGTGAAGTCATTACCCCACCACGACGAACTAGATTTACAGAACATGAAGCAACCAATATCAAAAGTGAGGAAAGGAGTGGTACAAAGCATTCCAGACACAGAAGATCTCAAGAAGACCCAAGCAAAAGGCATAGGAGAATAAAACATGGAATCGTTAAGGATGCATCGCTTTCACCAGATCTTGGCAAGAAAGTGCGTTCTCGGCATGGAAGTTTGTATCGTGAATCAAGCAAAAACTGGCAGAATGGACCACTTTTTACTCTAGAAAAGGATGAGACTGAAGGTAAATGCTTTACTCACTCAAATAGAGAAAAATCTCATGGTAGATTGTATTCATCCGTGGATCATGATCGACGTAGAGATCACAGGTTTGGTTGGCACAGCAGCAAAGAATCATCACGAGGCCGGGACTTGGATCATTCTAATGGTTACATGTATGAGGTGCGTCTTAAAGAGTATACCTCACGTTCGTCCTTCAATCTTAATCAGAGAAATTCTCGATCAAGTTTTAAAGTAGATGAGGATCGATATGGTAGGCAACGTTGTGAAAGAAAATATGGTCATGAAAGAAGTCATGTCCTACCCTATGAAAGCAACAAAGAAAGAAATCGGTATGATTGGTTAAGAGAACCTTATTATCAGGATCGTATTCCAGTAACTGACATGGACTATAGGTACCGGTTAGAGTATTCTTCTGCACATGGAAGACGTAACCCCAAACAGAGTCACGAGAATGATCTTCCTTGCAGAAGAAGGGGTGATTACGAATACAATTTTCATCGTCATAGGTATGAAGAGGGAGTTCACAGGGCAGAAAGTGGAATTCCATCTGAGCTGGCTGACAGGGAGATGCATTCTTTTGCTGAAGTGGGAAGGAGAGAATATCGAGGGTATGAAAGAAATGAGGAATTCTCTGAAATAGATAAAAGACACCATTACACACCTGATTGGTATCTTGATAGATTTGTCTCAGAGAAAGATGGTTATAAGTACAGAGTCCAAGATGCTTGGCCCTCACCGTCTTTATCATTGAGAGATTCTTGGTATACAAAAGGATCAAGAGGTGATTCCTGGAGAGATGATACCAGAGACTTCACAACAACTGAAGCATATGACAGCCAGAATAATCAGTTGTATAAGGCTGGACCAAGAGATGGTTGGACGCAGAATCTTGTTCATAACAATAATGTGAGCACACAAGAGAGGCTAAGGTATGACGATGACTGGGTTCGTCGTGATAATGGGAGATATCCGTCGACAGATGACATTCAATGTTCAATGAGAGAAGTTACTTATTTTGAGCATCCATCATATACTGATGAGATCTCAGTCCACGACATAAGAATGCCAACGCATAATCGAATGTCTACCAAACAACGGTCTGGATATTTTAAGAGCAATATTCGTGAAACTGATGAAAGACATCACAGATCAAAAAAGCTGAGAGGAGATGGGCATGAGCGACAGGATTCGGTTGACTTAACTGGTAGGCAAGGAAAGGTAAAGATGGGGAAAACCATATTTACATACTTTTAAAGCTATATTTTTTAGCAAGTATAAACGCTTTTCCACATTGCATTAGATTTTGCCGTCCTTCCGGTTATAATTCCAGTTAGAGCTAAAAGCATGATGAGATCATTAGTGGTAAACAATTTCTAGCATTTTTGCTTGTTTGCTTCTCATAGAGCCTTGTCCAAGCTCAGTTAATGTTCTTCTTTATCATTGTCTTAAAGTCGGTCTTTAGGAGTAAGCTGCGTTTTATTTTTTTGATAAAAGTAATCTGCGTTTTACACTTGATTTTATTTGTTGTTCTGATCTGAATATGATTAAACATGACTTTGTGTGAAATGCAATGAACATGACCTTTCTCATGTGATCTTTTTGTGTGTGTGTGTTTCAGCTCTCTAACCAATCAAAAAGAAGATTCTCCAATGGTGGAGACACAGTTGAACAAGAAGAACGTGAGATACCGAGAAAGGTAATCTGCAGAAGCAACGAGAAAGCTACTCAGATTCGAGATTTGAATGATAAAGAGGAAGGTGAGATCATAGAAGAAGCAAAGAACGTGAAAGGGATCGAAATAGACGAAGAACGAATACAAGTGAGTCTGAAGAAGATGGAGAAACGGAGAGAGAGGTTCAAGGAAACCCAAGTGGCTAGGACTGTAGTAGCCACACTCGAATCTCAAACCGAACCGGGAGCTAAAACCGATTATACCAATCAACAGAGACCGATTAGGAAGAGGCGATGGTGTGCAAGTTAAAATGTCAAAAGATCGTACAATTCCGGTTTATTGATGGCACGCGAGACCTAAACCGATCAATTAAATCTGACAGAAGTCACAAAACCGAATTATTGATTCTGCCATAGTTTTCAGGTGATTTAGTTTGACCCTTTTAACTAGAAGGTTTGACGTTTTCAAATGCTGCTTTTTTTGTTGTTTTAGTATGTCTATAAAAAAATAAAATGATGCAGCCAAGGATCGAACACGAGACACTTAGAGCGAACCGACTTCCAAATTACGAAAATTAATATTTGTTTTGTTTTGAAACAAAAATACATTGGAGTAATAATATTCGTCGATTTTGGTGAGGTGGAATTGCAGCCGTCGGATAACACGCGGCTGATCTGAAGCACAAAAAAAAAAAGAGACGAGAGAAATTTCAAACCAGTTTCCATCGACGACACGACCAATCTGAAAGACCTACGCGATTCCTCTTGTAATCATTGCTTGTTTCTCTCATAAATCCAACGGAGCTCCTTCTTTCTAACTTCCAGGTTCGTTTTTCATCTCTCTTTAGAGAACCCAATGTCGAATTTACTTGGGATTTCTTTAGAAGATCCGTTTTATTTTGTTAAATTGATTTCAATTCGATCGAGGATTGGAAAAGTAGTGGATCTGCTGTACTGAATAATTTTTCACATGCGTTGATTGATACAAATATGTTAAGACTCCGAATCGGGTCAATACGTAGTGTTAGGGTTTCTTGAGTTGGGTTTTTGATTTTGAATTTTAGTTATGGAACTTGGACTTGAAAGGCTTCAAATTTGGAGGTTTTTTTGCTTGTCACTTACCTTTGGTTTGATGGTATGCAGAGACAAGTTGTATCAGTCATTTGCTACGAAACAAGACCGTAATGGCGAGGATAAAACCTCAGGCTCTTCTTAATCAAAGCAAGAAGAAGAAGGGTCCCAGTCGCATTAGTATTTCGACAATTATCGTGTGTAATCTTGTAGTTGCTGTAGTCATATTATCCTTGGTCACAACTTATCGCCATTGGTCCCAGAGGTTTGTTTCCATCTTTGATTCTCCTTTTACCATATGTTGCTTATAGCTAGAATATAAATTGATATCTATAAACTTAATAGGATCTTTCTGGTTATCTCCCAGGTCAAGAAACACAATCGAACCTGAAACTCGGAGTCAAATATTTGAGGTGAGAGGTTTTTCAATGCATATGCCTTTTGTTTCCATCCCGATCTGACTTTGTCTTGTGTTTCAGGACACAAATGCTGCATCGGAGCAAAAGAGTTTCGATCTTCCTGGCTATGCTGTAAGTTAATCTTCCTTTACGGTCAAACTTCTTGTTTTATCCTTGTTCTTCTTTCTCATGTTTCTGTTCATCGGTATCTGAAAGTTAAACGTGATTTGGCTTATATCTTGATATCCATTTCGATAATATCTTGCTTCTATTTTCTTTTCTCATGTAGGATATAAACACATCAAAAGGACTTATAACTGTGGAACTCTTCAAAGAAGGTTCCCCCGAAGCTGTGGACAAGTTTTTAGATCTATGGTTGGTATCGTAATTCTTTTCTTCTCTTTTAAGCTAGTTAGAAAACGATAAGTATAGGAATTTGATTAAGCCAGGTCATGACTTGTTCTTAGTAGGAGTGTTACTTCTATCTTGATAGGATTCGAGTAATTTCAGTTTCTTCGTTGATTGATTTTGACCTTTAAGGCATATTGTACTCTTCTTGGAGATTTTGTTTGGAACATGAAACCTCACAAAAGAGAAAAGGGCTGATTCACTCTGTGGTTCTAGTCTAGCTTAATAGATAGTAGAAGTAATACACTGAGTATTGTTGCAGTCAAAAAGATCACTTCAAGGGAATGCTGTTTCATCGGGTTATAAAAAACTACTTGGTACAAGCTGGTCATTCACCGAGCTC
Source organism: Pseudoturritis turrita (assembly GCA_900406555.1). Lineage (NCBI taxonomy): Eukaryota > Viridiplantae > Streptophyta > Magnoliopsida > Brassicales > Brassicaceae > Pseudoturritis > Pseudoturritis turrita. The sequence continues at coordinate 2,950,221 of OVBL01000397.1, forward strand.
TATACCTGTGGAAGAATGGACAGCTAAAGGAAAGCTTCGTGGTCGCCTTCACACAAGGTAACTTGCTTGCTCTGCTTTTCTTTTAATTGTAAGTGTTCATAATCCATCTTTGGTTTAAGATCAAAACCTACTCGTGTTCAGCCCAAAACACGAGGCATTCATGTTGGGGACACCAAAAACCAAAGGGAACAACAAGGAATTTGAGCTTCTGATCACAACGGCGCCAATCCCGGATCTGAATGATCAGCTTATAGTGTTTGGAAGAGTCCTTAAGGGAGAGGATGTAGTACAGGTTTGATCCAACAAAACTCTCTTTTCAGCTTTTATGGTTTGTTTTATTGTTTCATGTGTTAATGGCTAAATCATATTATTACAGGAGATTGAGGAAGTGGATACAGATGAGCATTACCAACCGAAATCGTCGATAGGGATCATTAGCGTTATACTGAAACGAGAGATATGAAATGAAAATCACTCTTCCTTCTTCCTCTGTAAATGAGGCCCACGCCAAATCTTTCTTCATACTCACTGTTTGTATTAACCCTCTTTTGAGGTTTCTTTTTCTTTCTTTTCTTTTCTATTTTACTGATAATGTTTTGTAATTTTATTTGATATTTCTTGAAGAAATAGCATCTTAATCTTTGTTTTTATGTTTCTCCTTTAAGACCATATTTGGGTTCTTCATACTTTTCCTGGTCAATGTATTTGGTGGAGTCTTGGACTGACCAGTAAGGATGGATATTAATGCAGTGTAATGGACGACAAAAAATCAAAAATCAACTGTCTCGTTTTTGTTTTAGGATATACGCATAAATATTTGGTATCCTATCATATAAAATTGAATAGTGGTTCCAATTCTTGACATCTAAACATTTTAAAGTTGTTGCATTTATCTTTTTTTGTTTATGCAGTGTAATGGACGACAAAAAGTCAAAAATCAACGGTCTCATTTTTGTTTTAGGATCAGTATTAAATTTATACGCATAAATATTTGGTATCCTATTATATAAAGTTGAATACGCATAAATATTTGGTATCCTATTATATAAAGTTAAATAGTGGTTCCAACTCTTGACATGTAAACATTTTAAAGTTGTTGCATTTTTTTTTTTTTGTTTATGCGGATGACAAAAGTCAAAAATCAACGGTCTCGTTTTTGTTTTAGGTTCAGTATTAAATTTATACGCATAAATATTCGATATACTATTATATAAAGTTGAATAGTGGTTCCAACTCTTGACATCTAAACATTTTAAAGTTATTGCATTTATCTTTTTTTTTGTTTAGAAAAAAAATAAATTAAATATCAAACAATAAAACTTTTACTTACCATAAACTTTTCATCTCCATTAACAAAAAAGAACCCATTATCTTATAAAACTTGAAAATACTTTTTTTTTTATCAAGATCGCGTTTTTTTCCTTTTCAAAATATTAAGAATGGTAACTTGAAGTTTTTAGAGCCAAATGAGATTATTGCTTTTGATCATTAAAAAAAATCTCAAAAAGGGTTGAGACCTTAAGTAAGACAATTTATCTTTTATTGTATTTTTGTTAAACAAATCAATCATAATTGGAATGAAAAGTTTGTTCTTATATAGTTTTTTAGATCTATGCTTGTTTTGAATATTTTTTTATCATAAAATCATGTACATTATAAATCAATAACGATATAATAATAAAATGAAAGGCTAAAGATATGAGGCATAGCACGGGAATTAGTTTAGTTTTATATAATAAAAAGAAAATATTGCGCAACGTACAAGAGTGCATAGTAAAAATAAATTTCCCAAGTGTAGACAAAATCTACAGATAATAACGCAATTACTACTTTAAAATTCTGTATCGTAAATCATGAACAATTTTGATGAATCTGTTGTTCTTGAATTGATAAAATCTTCATAATCAAACAAACAGTCACAACATAACCACTCAATCATGAAGAGGAAGATACAATCGATATCTTGTACCAACCATTTAATACATTTCTACCATATAAATATAAAAGGACCGATACAAAATGAAATCTCCAAATACATCGGTCTAGTTATTTTTATCTCTCATTCGCATAAACTGTTAATTAGACTTAGAGAGAAACATGAGAGAAGACGAAGCTTGCATCTGATTAATGTTACCTTGGATCCCACCATGCATTTTCTTCATCTTAGCTTCAAATTCGTTAAGCTCCTCAAGAGTAAGCTCCTCAATGGGCTTGTTAAACCTCTCTTCTCCAGCAGATTCAAGCCAATTCTGAAGATTTTCGCTTCGTTTCTTCTCAGCTTCAGCCTCTTCGATGATCGCGTTGAGACGTTTGCATATCTTCTTCTCTTGTCTAGCTCTATTACCTCTGCTGCTTCCTGATGTTTCACAGCCATCTGATTCTTCGGATTCGTTCTTATAACGTTCTGCAATCAAATCAAAACTCGGTTTCCCGAAGGAATAAGGTTTGTTTCCAGGAGAGAAGACAACAATACCAACCTCGGCGTTGCACAGAGTCGCAAGCTCACTCGCTTTCTTGAACAAACCCAATCTACGTTTCGAGAACGTAACTTGTTTTGTGTTTGTGTCTTGCACTTTCTCCATCTTAATCTTTCTCCTACCCATTTTCTTTCTTTTTTTTTGTTTTTGTTTTTGTTTTTGAAGTGATTGTAATCTATATTTATGTATATAAGAAAGAAGATTGAATATTTTTTTTGCAGTTAATTCTTTATGTATTTATAGTAATGAATGTGGGGAGAGATTTCACTGAGCCTCATCATCATTTTTATGTGTAGCTTTAGTATGTATTTTGTGGCATAAAGACATATTTAGTAAGTCCATTTTGAAAATCTTGAATTACCTTATAGAGCATTGAATAATTTCTATGTATTCAATCAATATCCATAGATATTTAATTATTATTATTACTATTTTTTTACTACTGGACCTCTTATTAAATGGTAGTTTGAATTATTTAAAGAGAAATTTAGCAAGTTGACAAAAAAAAAAGTTGTTTACCCAAATTAGTTTTCTTACACCCGAAAACAGTAAAAGAAGTTTGGAAAAAAATTAAATTTTATATATCATTTCATTTTCAAAACTAAAAATGTTTTGAAAAATTAACTTTTTATGTATAATATAATTTAACTTCATAATATTTAATTTTTCCAATAAAATAATATTATTATTGATGAATAGAAAAAATCATAAATATCTATAAATAGTTAATTTAAAACTTCATATTTTTATTTATTTTCAATCAAAATAAAATTGTAAGTTTTGACAGTTGGATACCGCGTGGAAGCAATTTGGTTCAATGATTGACCAATGAATAATTAATGTTTCTATACCAATAAATCAGGGGTTCGGTTTCTAAATTATGCGAATTATTATAGATTAAAAAATCTACCGAATATTTCCGACTTCGTACAAGTATAATCTTCGTTGTACTTCCATGTGGTAATGTAAAATTGTCCATTGTAAACATTGTGCAAATAGAATTGTTTGTCATGAATTTTTATGGTACGAACAAAACTATCCGTTGTTGAATCATCAGTAAAATTATTGATATATGTGGTGCTGCAGATGACTAGAGTCGCTCGTCGTAATTGATAAAGAAAAAACATTATTTGTAATAGAACTCATGATATATTTCTAAGTGATGGAGACCGCAGATGGTTTAGCCCACAAAGCTTGTCTTTTTTGGTGTACTAAATTGTCAATTCAATGGTTATTCCATTCCATATGGCTGTACGGTTTTGATGCATCTCAGAATTTCTATAACCCTAATTGGCACCCTAAAGCTAAAACTAAGAATACATTTGGTAGAAAATACTAATGTCTAGAAAGTTCAATCTATACCTTAATACTGTTCTACCTACCAAGCAGCAAAACACCAAAAAGGTCCTTAAGGCATCAAAGATTTCAAGAGACCACATGACATTTTTCTATTAATAAGACAATACAAAAGTGGATTTCAAAATTCAAATATCTCACAAGTCCAAATCGCCCTTCCGAGCAAAAATGTGTCTCTCTGAGACTTATATATGTAAACCCAAAAGGCTCACTAAAAACCAAAATTAGCTTTCCAATATTAGCAACTCAGCTAATGCATGTAAAGGGTAAAAATGTTTTGTGGTCATCAAGTTTTTCGTCGTCGGGTCTTTAGTGGCTCTTTCTAGTTCTGCTCACATGAGAGCTCTGATCGGTAAGGAACTTGAGGACATCAATTAGGGATCTTAGCCGGTCCCAAATGTTGAGTCCGTAAAGGGTTTCCACAAGCGCCTCCTGGAATTCAAATGCGTTTTCTGCTACCGGGTACTGCAGTTTGACCATCACAGAGAAATGTTAACTGATGATGAGGATGAACAGATTAGAGTTTCAAATTTTTGTTATTGTGTAAGAAAAACTTGCCTGAATAGGTTTTGGAATCTTGGTTTTGATGAGTGGCCAAAATCTATCCTCAACCACGGATTTCACAAGACAACAAGCTCTTAAACCTTCTATACCAGCAAACCGTCCAAACCCGCTATCCTTTACACCTCCAAACGGGAGTGACTGCAAAATCAAAAGAGAACAAAAAAATCTTACTCTTAATCATGGAAATAATGGTTAGCCTTTTTCTTTTCTTTTCCAAAGGTAAAATCCTAGACTAAAGCCAGTGATGAGTACCTGGCACATGTAGTTTGATGCAAAGTCATTGATTGCAGCAACGCCACACTGAATTTGGGAAGCGATTTGTTTGGCGCGGCGCTTGCTTCCAGAGAAAACTGCACAGCCGAGCGCATAACGTGAATCATTCGCCAGCTTTATGACCTCTTCATCGGTGCTGAATTGCATGATCGGCATTATTGGTCCAAAGGCCTGATTCTCACATTAATAAAAATATATTAAAACCTCCTGTGTATGCATAGTGTGATGCACCAAACATAAAGAAACGGAAGCAAGAAGTCTATGAACTCCGAGCCAATAACGGAACGGTTACGTACCTCTTCTTTCATTATTTTCATATTGTGGTTTACATTGATAAGAACAGTTGGAGGGAAATATTGATCAACTGCATCTTCGCCCAGATGACCAAAGCTTCCACGGACTGCAATTTCTGCTCCTTTGTCTAAGGCATCATTTACAAGGCTCTGTAAGTTTTCAGAGTGCTCTTGCAAACATATAGCACCCATGTCATACCTCCCACTTAGAGGAGGGCCCTGATGTAAAAGAAGGATTTTAATAAGAAAACAGGAGAAAATTTGAGAAAGAGAAGACTAATGTTGCTGGAACCAAGAAAATATTGTTTAATTCAAACTTCCACAACACCACATATGACAAATTTCAGTTAACCTCCCCCGTCGCTGACAGATACTAGGAAATATAGGAATAGAATTGAAGGGTGGTGAAATTAAGAGAACGGCTACTATGCCTGTTACAACATGACAATTAAATCACAAGAAAACCAGGAAATAGGGACCTCCTGGATTCCGTGTTTGTATTAAAGATCAAACTAAATGCCATGCAAATTGCTAGCAGAGATCAGTGCACTTACAGCAGAAACTGACTTCACAATCTTGGTTACTTGGCTAATGAATGCAGTGTAAATGTCTTTATGAACATAAAATCTTTCAGCACCCGCACAATTTTGCCCGCTGGACTGAAGAGTGCCCCTTACAGCCACTTGTGCAACCTACATTGTACAATATAAGCGTTAGTTTTATCAAAGGAATGCTTTCTTTTCCAATAATAAACAATAGAAAAAACAGAAGAGAGCACCATGACGCAGAAAGAACACTTACGTGGGAGACATCTGCGTCTTCACATATGATAAATGCATCTTTTCCACCAAGCTCAAGAGTGACAGGTGTCAATGTCTCAGCAGCATTTCTCATTATCTGCAACATATTGCATAAGTACAACTCATAGTGAACTGATCAGAATGAAGAACGAAGTCTGAAGACTGTACCATCTTGCCAACAGCTGTGGATCCAACAAATATCATTTTATCAACAGATGAGACAAGTGCTTCTCCGGTCTCTGCAAACCTGTAAAGAGTGTGTTATTTTGAGGAAATCAATTTGATAACAGCATGCTAAGGAGAATTGCATAAAATAAAATATACAGACCCTGTTATCACATCGACTAGATTTTCAGGTGCTCCAACAGCAGCTAAAGCAGCCTGGATAATGCGGAAGTAAAAGCATCCCGACCAGCTAGCGTGTTCTGAAACCTGCAAAAAAGGTTTTCCAACAATCAGAAACATATACAAAATCTCAAAAAGAAATATGAATCAACTTCCTCTCAATGGTTGCACTGCCCAAGATGTCGACATCATATAAACAGTAACATGCTACGCCTATTCAGATATGGAATACAAATAAATGGCATTGTCATTGAAAGATAAAATCAAAAGGGTCAGCGAACTATAATAATAGAAAAAACACATTGCAGTTATACCTTAATAACAATGCCATTCCCAGAGAAGACTGCAGCCAGCATAGGATTGAAAATATTGTGGAACGGATAATTCCATGGGACTATAGCTCCAATGACACCAAGGGGATGGAACTCTACTCTTGATACTTTATGAAGCATAGCTCTTCCAGATGACCTGCGGACAAAGTAGATTTGAATTGAAATCATGTCTATGTAAGAATCAAAGGAGAACTATGATTAATACTGACATCGAAATAAGCTATGATGGAATTACCGATATTCAGGCTTTAACCACCGTTCGCCCTCCGAAAGAAGCCAAGTGATTTTCTCACAAGTAGTCATTATTTCTCCCAAGGACGCATCTACCATAGTCTTTCCAGTATCACGTGAAGAGACTCTAAATAAATACGAAAATATCATTTGTGAAAAAGTACCAAGGAAACCCAAAATCTGTATATCAAACAACTCAGTAACACAGAAATTAATCCTTACTCGCATATAAGCTCTTGGTGCTCAATAATGTACTTCAGAAGAATCCGCAAGAACTGCCTTCTCACCTTGAAGCTACTTTGAGCCCATGTTTTTTGAGCCTTCCTTGATAGTGTTACTCGCTCCTTAACCTGAAACACAAAAGCATAAATCATATCTCAGGATAAGGCGGATCACTTTGGAGAAACCTTTTAGCAAAGTAGCAACATTCTTTAAAATTATACAAACATATTCCCTTAGCAGCTACTAACCTCAGCGGGGGACAGAGCGGGGAAGTATCCCAGATATTTCATCGTGGCAGGTTCGTAGCATTGAACTTTTTTATCTGACTGTTGGCTCCTTCCTCTCGGAGGAATCTAAAGACCATGTCACAGAGAGTTATAATTCAGTATACTATTTCACAAGAGCAAATTGAATAGCTATCATCATATATTAACTATAGTGATTCAATCAGAGTTAATTTCATAATACTGAGTTGAAATAAATTACATGTAAATTGCGCTATCTAAGTCCCAAACCAAAACAACAGGAAAATATTTATGATTAACAACTCAAAATGACTTATCGCTCAAAAAATTTAGCCACAATAAGGATGAAAATGAGAAAATAATGCGATCGATGAACTCACATAAATGAAGCTATTCTCCTCCGTATCTTTCCCATGAGCCAACACTGTTACAAGAAAATCATTCCCAAAAAAACCAATAAATCAAACTTATATAAGCTTCTTCAACGGACTGTTCATACAAAGGAATACGCAGTACTGAACAACCGAGCAAAGCCACACACAAAAGAGGAAGAGATATACCATCGGATGCGTCTACGTCAATGGAAGGAACGTTGGGAGGAATGAGCATAAGAAGGAATCTGCAGATCGCGTAAGCGAAGGCGAGAACGATCAATGGCCACCAGAACGGCATTTCTTCTTCGCTTGTTCAGAGATTAGGGTTTGGAGGAATCCGGCGAGACGAAAACGCCGATGAAAGATAAATCTCGGCGACTCCGTTAATCGGAAAAGGGAAAATAGGAATCAACGAAGGGCAGATGCATTTATTAAATATTTATCTGCTATGAATCGCTTTTTTGTTTGTTTTCTGGTTTTCGAGTCCACTGAGACTGTGAGAATGGCACTGGTGGTAATTTTTGACAACTTCGAGGGTAAATCCGAGAAGATGGATTAAATTCAACAAAGTGTTGCGTCTTTAAAACGACGAGCATCCACGTCGGAGCTACACGCCAAGAACGTGAACACGAAAAACATCATCAACACATTTGCGTTTGTTAAACCAAAATATAGAACCGACGCATATACATGTCGATAAACCGAGTTAAGACAATAAACATGTCTATAAGACTAAACTCTCAATTTGGTTTCGTCTAATTACTTTTCAAAGTTTGAAACCTAACATATTAGACTTATCTCTATCAACAAAAGTCGTTGTTGGTCATACTCCATGGATTATCCCATGCTCTACGTCTTCAGTCAAGTTGTCCACTCTTTCACCCACCAAATACCGTTCATTGAAGACCAATTGGTGAAGGTAGATAATGAGATCACGTGTTAGCTTAGCCATGAGCCAGATCGCAACCAAAGCTAATAACGCCGGCCATATAAACCGCTCAACAGCTAAATTGATGCTTCGGGAAAATCCAAGCGACGGGAACAGAGACTTCACGAGCAGGTAAGGGATTGAGAGTGTGGTTAGAAGTGTGTTTATGATTGAACCAATCACATCTCGAAGCAGCCACATCCAAGGAAGTCTATTGATTCCCACGTTTCTGATTCTCTCCAATTTCTCTCGCCATGCTTCAGTCGCGAAACATTTGATAGGCGTGAGCATTGTCTATGAGAAAAGAAGAAAAAGTAAAATATGTTAGTTGCTCTGCAAGAAAACTAACTGAGTCTTTGTTGAAATCCGCCTTGATGTTTGTTTCTCTTACCATAAAGGTCCAGATGTGAAGCACCACTACACCGATCAACCAATCTTGGATCAAGAAATAGACCGGTGATTCGTTTAGTGGCACTCGATATGGGATGATGACCATAAGGTCGATAAGTAGACCGAGTAATCCCGGTATGACAGAGATCTGTTCAGCAGAGTTTGCAAGTTAGATGACACAATTTTCAAGAGTTTTTTTGGTGAAAAAAGGAAGGTTTTTCTTACCCAGATGGAGAACATCAATCCATTTCGAATCCATATCAAGACATATTCGAGAAGCAAATGGATTCTTCCCTTCTGAATATGATCAGATACAAAGCACGTGCTGATATAGATTGCTCGCAGGATGTAACATCCAATCCAAAAACCACAAAAATCTACAATCACGAAATTTGCAAATAGAGACTTAAAAGGTTAGAACATGTAAAGAACACGAAGAAGAAAAAAGGTCTATAAGAAACAAGATGAAGAAGAAACTACAACACACCGTCATTTTCTAGTCCAAATCTTAGCGTGATGAAAGAGATAGAGTCAAAGAATACTCTCCCCACCAAAATTGGCAAGGCCATGAAGGCTGTACTAACGAGGAACAGACTCAAAGCAGCAAGCACCAACATCAATGCAATCCTCGGCAGAAACCTAAAAGTGCAACTTATCAGAAATTCTATAATTTTATTAAAAGCTTGTTTTAAAAGTGCAACTTATCAGAAATTCTATAATTTTATTAAAAGCTTGTTTGTATCAGTTAATTACCTGTTATCTCTTTGGTCTTTATTATTGTCTTCAGCATTCTGAGATCCATGGAAACTGACCATAGAGCCTTCAGTTATGGAATACAATAGAAACAAAGGATTATCATCGTAAGGCTGTCTTGGTTGCAACAATGGTCTCACATTCTGATCAGCACGGTGAAAGCCCTCTCCTCGAGGAACTACCAGCAAGAAATCACTCAGCTGAAGCCAAGAACTAACAGTGATAATCCAGTTGTGAACTATGAGTTCGATAGCTGGTTTGGTAAGCTTGATTAACCATTTGGGGCCGGATGTCATTAGGTTGAAATAAATTGCATATGCACCAATCACAGGCCTTTCATCGGTAACCCTGCATGTTCAACGTACAAGAAATTAGAAGCGATATAAGGTAATGTTAAGAGGGACGCAAACACAGCAAGCTTACCATAACTCAAGAGGGAAAAATGATGGGCTGATCAGTGTAATTGCTTTAATTGGTAAGTGAACCAAAATCACCAACAGTGCCCCATGAGAAGCAAACGCAAAGAAAGTGTAACCAAGATAGAGTTTGGTGATCTTGTAGTCTGGATCTGTGACATCTAGAAGATACCAAAAGGCTCGTTTACGAATGATCTGTCAAAGAAGAAGAATATGAGGAAAAATCTGATAAAGGAATAAGGTTCCGTTGGGATGAAACAAAAATTTAAACTATTACCTCCTGGATAAGTTCCCTGTAAGAGTCAACAGTCATCAAGCAAAAGATTCCTGACCACCAACGTATGGTCACCAGACATGGGAAGCTTGAAAGAATCTCAAATCTCTGGGAAATTGTGGTTCCAAACAAAGGGGAGGTGCAGATTTCGAGCCAGCATCCAATTAGCCAAGGCAGAACACCAATTTTAAAACAAAAGACGAAAGCATCCTTGATGACAAATAGGTTTTTGCATGCTTTTGCTGAGAAAACTCACAAGAGGCATGGCAATTTCACTGTTATGAAGGGAGATCCCAGCGAAAACCACCTGACTATGGCTGGAAAAGAGTTTTGGCAAAGAGTGAAGAGGATTCCAGAGTAAGCAAAGGGAATTGACAGCATCATTATGTATCCAAGAATAACAGGCGAGTTTCCGGAGAAATAGCTGCCTCCAACAGTTGCTAATACAATCCATCCAATCGAAAATGGCAGAAGAACAAAGAGGGCAGACACACATATGCTGATGGCAAGAGCCTGTAGGGAACAAACAAATCTTGTTAGTTGTTACTCAAGATTCTCCATTGTGGTAATTAAGTTAGTTAGGGTTAATGAAGGAAGATAATTGATGAACAAACAGAAATTTAGGACTCACAGCAAAGGCATCGTCATCTAGAAAGAAGAGCAGCCTCCGGAGAACTCCAAATTCATGAAGTGGCGGGTATGGAGGAACCAATATTAGTCGACGAGGTGGCCCCAAGAAATGGATGAGTTTATGAAAATACCAATCACAAAGGATCTTCATATATTTCCATAAGACCTGCATAACTCCACCAATAACTCCTTGTTGTAGGCCATTCCCAGCGTGAACGCCAGCAAGAAATCTCCTGACATTGAGATCTCCTACTTCCACCCTTATAATAGTGATAATGCTCATGAGACACACGATCAAAGTGCTGTAAAGCAGGCCAGCCGACAAAGAAGCGAACTTCCGAGACATCCAAAAACCTCTATGGAACTCAGCAGCAACTTCTTGGCCCCAAGGGAGTAAGGAATAACAGTATGTGTTCAAGAGAATCACCACAATCCAAGGAACAATCAATTTCACGTAACGTGATACTCTCAATAACACTCCAATTAGAAACTCGTTACATGGAAGCCTCTCCGGAGCATTCTCGGAATAAACGGGAACAAAAGAGTAACTACGCCCACATACCTGCGGTGGAAACAGAGAGAATTTAATCAAACATGTAGAGTGCGAGATTCTTCCTATAGGAAGCCACCGAAATAGAGAGGAAAATCAAAAACTACACTATCTATGACATGACGTTAAACCCTAAAATCAGCCAAGTCACAACCTCGTTAACAACCTTGCATCGGAGATTCTTCCTAGACCCGCCAAAATAGGGAGAAATCGGAAAACCACACTATGACATAACGCTAAAACCCTTAAAACCATACATGTCAAAATCCCAAAACCTTGAAGAAACAGAGATCTTCCTCGACCCACAGAGATTAGGACAAATCGGAGACCACATCATGAGATAACGTCAAAACCCTTAGCTAGCTATGTCAAAATCCCAAATCCTTGTAGAAACAAAGTTGTTTGAAAAAGGTAATACGAATAACAATCACCTCGCATTTCTTGTATCCGCGATGATTCAGCCAAAGACGAAGACAATCTTGGTGGACATATTTGATGGACCCTCGACACAAACACGGATACCTTAACGGGTTTCCTGGTTCCTCCGGTGATCGACAAATCCGACACAGGTCTTCATCTTCGTCTTTGTCCGTATCTTCTGCCGGAAAACCACCGACTTCTGTTATCTCCGGCGAAACATCCATTTTCAGAAAACACAAACCTATTTTTCTCTCTTTCCAGTCTCTTGTACACTCCCTGAAGCGGCAAAGTGCAGAGTGGTTACAAACCTTAAAACATAAATATATATTGAAAATAAATAGTGTTAATGATTCCTCTGTTGCTTTTTGACAGCTACTACAGTACAGAGTGACTTTCTACGTTGCTTCCTATCCATTAATTACCACGGTCAAATCAAACTTTTACCACGGTTTTAAAACTACATTTTTAAGCCCATTTTCGTATAAGAAAAAAATGTTTTAAATTCTTAATACCTGATATTTCAAAGCCAATTTTCTGTTAAATGATGTTACATAATCCCGATATAATAGTGTTTTCGTACATTAGGATCAAAGACAAATCTGCAAAACAAACTCTATTATTTCAACAAATCAATTTTCAATCTATCACATTTCTTCTATTTCCTTTTAACCGGTGTTTAAAAAATAAATCTAAGCTATCGTTTAAAATTCACAAACTTCATCCATAATGAATTCAAATTAAGTTTTTGTTTTCCAATATTTCGTTACAAAAATGCAGTCTTTGTACGTAGTTGACTAGTTGTACACTAAGAATAACTTTTAACGGCAAAAATTAACATAGTTTAAAACTATAAAAAGGTCTACAGTAATCAAAGAAAAAGGAACAAGAATTGAAATGGTGGTAACAAATTTGTAGCTATAGTTAGATTTTAGATTTAATTGAAAGATTACAAATGTTTTAAATACAATTAGACGTTAGTTAGAGACTTAAAGGTCGACGTGTTGACCTATTTTCTCGCAAAACTTCACATTACCCTCTTTAAACAAAATAATAATTACAACTCCAAAAGTTGAATCGCCATTTGCGTTCCTCCGATCCCCCATTTTTTTGTTTTCGTCAGGTTCCCTTTTATCTTTCACAAACCCATATTTCGTTTTTTTTTTTCTTTTCCTCTTAAGAAAAGGGAAACAAATTTGAAAATGGAGTCGAATAAAATCTTTTGGATCATCGTGATCGTTACGTTGGTGACGACGATCTTAACGCCTGTAGATTCCAAACGTGTACCGCTCAGCGATTCCTTCGTCGCGAGATCTCTACTTGCTGTGTTTCCACCTTCGAATCCTCCCTGCGAATCAGAGTCTCCATCTCCGGCACCTGCTCCGGGACCGAATAATAGTCCGGCGAATCCTCCGTCGGAAATAGATACAGACTCGCCCGCATCGTCACCAGAAGCTCCCGCCGATTCGATTTCTCCTACAAATCCTCCCTCGGAGATAGATATAGACTCTCCCGCTGCGTCACCAGACGCTCCGGCCGATTCAATTTCTCCGTCGGAGACAGATATAGACTCTCCCGCAGCGTCACCAGAGGCTCCCGCCGATTCCATTTCTCCGACGGAGATGGATTTAGAATCTCCCGCAGCGTCACCAGATTCTCCCGCCGGTTCGATTTCCCCAATGAATTCACCGTCTCAGGAAAATCCCGAGGCTCCATCAGGGAAAACGCTTATGAATTCGCCCAAAAATCCTTTGAAGCAGCCATTGTTATCTCCTGAAATCAAAACCATTTGCAGCAAAACCGATAACCCTGCGCTTTGCGAATCTTCCGTTACTCCTCTGTTAACGGCTGACTTGAAACCGGACGCTTCCTCCGTTCTAGTTCTCGCGATTCAAGCTTCGATTAACGCGACAAAGGCGGCGATGGTCACCGTCGACAAAGTAGCCGCCGCCGATTGTAAGGAGCTTTACGATGACGCCGTCGCGAATTTGGAAGACGCGATTAACGCCGTTAAGTCACGTGACATTCCCACCGTTAACACTAACCTGAGCGCGGCGATGACAGATTATGGCACGTGCAACGACGGTTTTGAGGAATCCGGTGAGCCTAACCCGTTGGCTGACGTGAGTGATAAGCTAACGAAGATGGTTAGTAACTGTCTAGCTATCTCTACGTTGATCAAGTGAAATACGACAGCGTTTTTCGAATCTGATGTTGTTTTCTTAAATTTGGGCCTTGGATGGGTTTGAACATGATACTACGTCGTTTTCAAATATATTTAAACAGAGGTGAAGCTTTAGGCTTTGTGATTTAACAAAAACCCAAGAGATATTTCTTGCATGTATCTCCTCGTTGTATTGTCATGTGTATGTGGATATATCAATTTCTCGTGAAACAAAGTGTTATATATGCATAAATGTAACTGTGGTGTTCTTAGATACCTGATCGGGTCATGGGAGGATCGACATGAAGCATAGGTCTATGACCCTAAATTTTAAAGAATCGATATATACAAATAATTAACCCCTAAATCGTAAAAGAGAAATTATTTTTAAAAATTCATTAAATTGTCTACGCTATACATCTGAGGGCTGGTTTAGATAATATGGAAAAATTGAATCTATTTTAAAAATGTTTGGTTGCTTTTGTAAGATGATAGTAACACTGTCCGTGTACGAGGCTTTGTGATCAAGTGGTAAGGAAACGGGACTGGAACGTCATAGTGCTCCAAATTCGATCCACCTGCTATGCAAAACAAAAACACATTGCCTTGGACACCCACATGGATATGGGCCCTTGCTTTTGGCCCATTTGAAAAACCGGGGTCTATCCGTGGGTTGCCTTTCCTCAAGAGATTAGTCTGGACCATAGGTCTAGGATCTACCCCTGAATCATTAAAAAAACAAAAAAAACGATAGTAACACGTGTGCACCAAAAATGTTAGGAGAAGTCTTTAGAGGAAAAATGAATGTTGCTTATATTTCCTCATCGTTGTAGTTTACATGCATGATTGCATGGGCTGGTCTTGAGCCCTTGACGAATTGTGATTAGAAAACTGTATGGTTGTGATTAAATGATAAATACAGCAAAATAAATAATATAATTGCTTCTTTAGATGGGCCTGAATGTTAAGGGCCCAACCCAAAATGCATTTGTTGATCGTTTTACGCTTTCACTCCGACAAGGAAACGCTGTGTCTCTCGCCGGAGATATTTAAACGGAGACGGCAAGGAAGTGAAAACCTTTAAAAAAAAAGGAAAAAAAAAAGAAGAAGAAGGAGAGAAAATCAGAAAAATGGAGGAGATAAAGATTTGGGGGCTAAAAGGCAGAAACATCTCTTCCACATTTACCCTTCACTTAAAGCCAATCCACATTCCACATACTTTCTCTCTTTCGAGACTCTTCTTCTTCTTCTCAACTCCATCTAGGGTTTTCTCTCTTCTTTCGTCTTCACCCGTAAGCTCCCTCACTTTCTCTCTCGCTCCCTCTAGAATTGGTGTTATTTTGAGATTCTCGTTTCAATTTTGGGGATTTCTTTATCGAATCGAAGCATTGATTGAGGAGAAGGTGTTAGGTGGGTTTCGTGTCTGGTTTCTCAATTTTCTCTTGTGGATATCAATTCTACTAAGTGATTTCTGAGAAGATGTTAGGTGGTTTTTGGCATCTCTGGGTTTCACAGTTTCATTGGTTTTTTGTCAATTTGAGAATGCAATGTCTAATTTCCTAAGACTACTGTTGCTACGAAAGCATGTCTTTTCAATTTCAAATCATCTTTAAGATATGTCTCTGGGGAACACAGCTTAGTTTTGTTTGATAATTGCTTTGAGTAAACCTTGGAAACATGTCTTCATGAAGTTTCGTAGCCTTTGCTTGCAGCTGTTTTAGTTGAATTACTGTGTATTGACTCTGGTCACTGTGTTCAGGTATTCTGCTGCAGCTATTGTTGCGACGGTTGTCCTGAAATTTGATGATGATGGAGGCCTCTGAAGGTTCTCCTTCTACTTTAGCTGGCTTTACGGATAGGAAAAGGAGAAGCTCTAAGCTTCGTCGACCCCGCGATATAAAAGGGAGCTTGCAGAGTTTCACTTTTATGCCACCTTCAACACATGCAAACATTGCTCTTAGCAATGAAGGTAACCCGAGTTTTAGGAAAGCTGATAGCAATTGTGGATCTGCGAGTGAGAACACACTGAAACTGAAGCTTAAGCTTGGTGGTGTTACTCGTACATTCCAAACCAACTCAGAGACGGGTATTTATACCAAAGCTACGGTAAAACACTCTATTCCAAACTCTCTGTTTAAAAGCTTCGATTTTGTCCATCATTAGTTATTGTGAACTTGTTTCGTATCTAATGTTTGAAACTAATGCAGGATGACGGACAAAAGCCGTTTCAAAATAAGGCAAAAGGCAATGTACCAGAGCAGAGACATATTCAGAAAACTATGTATCTAGGAGAGATCCATCAATCTAGAGTATATCCCTCTGAGATTGTGAATGGAGCAACCATCTGCGAAAAGAGCAAACGAGGTCTTAAAAAACGTTCATTGGATCCAGAACCAGACAGTGATGATGATGGAGATGAGGAAATCAGATACCTCGAAAAGTTAAAGTCTAAAAGGGTCACCAGGGACTATCATGAAGGTAAAGAGGGTGAAGGTGGTAGAAGGATACACAGCAATGGCCACAACATGGAAGACAAAGAACATCTCTCATCAGACAAACATGTTGTAACTGAAAGGAAAAAGCTGAGGATGGGAATGGTTGGTTCAACAAGTGGACAAATTCCTACTACACGTACTCGGGCTTTGCAATCTGGAAAAGATCCATTTTCTCCCATTGGGTCGGGTCCTCTTGAATTCCCTGATGGCTTACCTTGCGCCTCTTCCAAAAGTGAGTTGCATTTTTTTCCCTTTAGCACAAGAAAATGATAGCTGCAAACGCTGATTTCGTAAACCTTGAACAATTCCAGGACAAAAACAGAAGCTTTCTGAGGTAGAGCAACAGTCCAAAAAGGAGGAAGCTGCACAGAGACGGCGAATTCAGTCCGAGAAGGCTGCTCAAGAAGCCGAGGTAAAGTTAACAGTTAATTTATAATGCCAACACAAGCAGAATGCACAGATGATCTAAGGTCTTCTTTCGTCTTCTTCACCAGGCTGAAGCTATCAGAAAAATACTCGGACAAGATTCAGGGAGAAAGAAAAAAGAGGAGAAGATTAAAAAACAACAGGAAGAACGAGCTCAGGTACCTTTGATCGCAGATAACATTGTTTAAACTCTCACTCTCTCACTGTTCTGACTTCATCTTTCCTCTTCACAGGAGAGAGCTGCAAGATCAAGCACACTCGCATCAAACACAGTCAGATTGGTTATTGGTCCAAGTGGAACAACTCTGACATTTTCTGAAGACATTGGTCTTCCAGATATCTTCAAGCCGATGACTAAAAGGTAACCAAACATCTGAGGATATATCAAACCATATATGTGGAATGGTGAGGTTCTTAACTGTGTTTTTGTATGGATCTTTCCTCAGTTATCCTCCTCCGCGAGAGAAATGTGTAGGGCCGAATTGCGAGAAAGCGTACAAGTACAGGGATTCAAAGTCGAAGCTACCACTATGCAGTCTCAGTTGTTACAAGGCCATTTCAAGAAAAGATGCAAAAACCTCTGATTCATTGCTAATTGCTTAACAGATTTTTTGTCATGTGTATTATTATTATCAACACATAAATTTTTCTTAACATGAACAAAAAACTTCGCCTCCTTTGTTCAATGAAAACATGGAATTCGGTCTGCTAGGCTCATAAGAATTAAATTGACCTTTAATTTTTTACTTTTATTCAATTTTCATCTTTTAGAAAATATTCAAAAATTAAATAAATCAAACAGAAAAATCTATAATCAAATGAAATAAATAATTCTTCTCGACTTTGATCAATTTCATTTTTAAACTGTCCTTGGACCTTAATGGATTAAGAATTTGTAAGCCTCGTATTACATTTCAAATTTCGGCCCATTAAATAAAACATCCAAAACAAAAAGTAAATGTGGCTGCTGGGAATCGAGCCCAGGCTCCCACGGCCACAACGTGGAGTACTAACCACTATACTACAGCCACTTTTGTTATCGGTATTAGGGACAGTATATAAATATATTGTATTACATTAAATTAAAATTAAAACAAAAAGTAAGTGTGGCTGCTGGGAATCGAGCCCAGGTTCCCACGGCCACAACGTGGAGTACTAACCACTATACTACAGCCACTTTTGTTTTCAGGAATAGGCACAAAATATAGATATACCGTAATCTAAATTAAGGTTTAAGGACCCAAGTCTAATTTTTTTTTTTGGCGTCAGTATATAATAAAAGACGATGTATAAATTAGCGGGAGAAGCTTCTTGGGGAAGGAGATGGAGAAGAAGAAGAAGAGAGAGAGTCTCAAGCTTGTCAAAATAAACGAAGCAATTAAACTCGTTAACCAAGAAGTTAATCTGATTGGTACTGTTCTTGAACGAAGAGAACCCAAGCGTTGTCGCAATAATGGTATCCAAAACCCAGAATTTTCCATTTTTATTTTGTTTCAATCTATCATTTTTTGTTTCTGTTACTTATCAAATAATTGAGACATTTTCTTGTCATACACAAGTATGTTTGTTTTCAACTGAAAAATCAATTTTTTTTTTCAGATTGGATCTGTACGCTTCGGATAATGGATGATTCGTATCCAAGTCCTGGACTTACTGTTAATGTATTTAGTAACACATTTGAAGAACTTCCTCATATCAAGAACGATGAGGATATGATTCTGTTTATACGCATCAAGGTGGTACAACAAGAATCTTGTCTGAAAATAAAAACATTTCTCTTTCATTTTCCTACTTACAAGTTTTTGTTTTCTTGTAGATGAAATCTTTCGACGGAGTAAATGCTGCCTGTAATAAACGGTTTTCTTCCTTTGCGGTGTATGAAAGAGGTACCGGCGAGGATTTTGTATGTTACCAATTCACTTCAAATTTTCATGAAGAAGCACAATACAAAAGTTCCATATACGATCTGAGCAAATTGCTCGAGAGTTGTAGCAGAGTTGATCAAGGTAACATGTGAGCTTGTTTAGCTCTCAACTTTTCATATTTATTTTCAAGATTTATGTTAGTGGAGCCTACAGTGCGCCACAACTTTCAATGGCTTTAGATGAGGTTTAAGATGGTAGTAGCTATGAAGGAGAAAACAGAAGCAAGCTTTGTTTTATGAGATAATAGTTATGAGGAATGTTGAAATCGGAATTATCGAATAACCTTTGTGAATGATTCTCATAAGCTTTGATTTCCTCTTGTGGTTTCTTAGCATTGCAGAGTGAATCTTACACTGTAGAAAAGTTTTCATTTTTGAGAGAGATCAAGCAAGGAAAATGCTTCGATTTGGTGTGCAGGGTAACATCTCTTAACCTACCACTTGATGATTTACTTTAACTGATCTTTAACCTTGTTTTCTACCGTTTCTCGTAATCGAGATCCTCCATGTCAAGGAAGAAATGACCGCCATTTTTGTTTGGGATGGAACTGATGCACCCCCAGCTTCTATTCTAGCAAAGTGAGTTTTAAAGTGTCAACCAAAAAAGTTTAAAATCCTCAGAGCTGTTTCTTATACATATAGGCAGATCAATCGTGTGTTAGTGTTGCATTATGATGCATTAGTTTCCAACATATTCAAGGGCAGCTGAGATTAGATGTTATAGTGTTGCACCTCTTGACAATTATGATGTTAAAGTTTTCCACAGCTTTTCCATATTCTACAACTTACTCTTCTTCTATTTGGTGTACAATGTTGACCATCAACAGTGGGATTGAAGACAGGGAATTTAGCAGTCTCTCAGCTCATATTCTTCTCTCAAGAGATATATTGCTTGGCTTTCCCACTGTTGGAACGATCTTGAGAGTTTCTCTAAGCAGTCATCTATTTCATTTGGTTAAACCTGGTGAATGGGTGAAACTTTACCATTTACTATGTGAAGTTGATAAGGGATCTTGGATAGGTAAAGCTACCGACTCTACAAAGGTTCATCGCGCTCAAGATAAACGCTTAGTTGAAAAGATCACGAGGTTAGTACTTCTCCATGTTTTTTTGGGTGTAATTACTTCTGATATCTCTGCTTACCACAATAATCTCTCAACTTCTTTAATCTCATGTTCACAAAACTAGCATTTATGATAAGAGAATATCATCCAAGTTGGGACGCATTCCATTTTGGAGTTTCCCGTCGCCTCCTGGATTAACAGGTTGCAATACTCCATCATTCTTTTCATAGGAAACTTTATTTTATCCTTAGTGATCAAGATGTAATGTCAACACATTGTTTTGCTGTCTCGATCGTTAGACATACTTCCTTAACAATCTCGGTGTCTTGCAGAGACAGATGACGATCGTGCCCCATTTGTTACACTGATGGACATCATAACATTCCCCAAGGTACCATTCATGAATCTATTTTTCTGTAGTTCCTGAAAAGATCAAGAATATGTTTTATGTGCTCACCTCCGCTGTTATTACAGGTTACATACAAGTATAGATGCATTGTTCGGGTTGTAGCTGCAAACCCTTGGCAAGTAGAGGATTTCTGTTCAAATGAGAATCGCGGTTACCGAGTCTTGTTGACCCTGGAGGATCCAACCGCGACTTTAGAAGCTTTCCTATGCGAGAAAGATGCAGTAATATCCACATTTGGTTTACTTTTATGCACCTAAACAGTAAACAGAGATTGTCTCTCAATCTCTAAACTTGAGAGGTTATTTATTGGCAGGATTACTTTTGGGGCTTAGGGTTTCAGAAGAAAGACATTTTGAGGAAGAAGTGGAATCGGTTGCTGGGAGTAACGGAAAGCTCAGAGTGTGTGGCTCCAAGAAATCCACCATGGATCGAGTGTTGTATCCTCTCCTACTATACCCATAAAGCTGACCCTTGGAAAACCAGATTCTACAGTATCTTTGGTACCCGCCTTCTTGATTAAGCTTTTTTTTATGGTGTCATTGACCAAATTAGGGGATGTGGCCGAGTGTTGGATTGTTTTATAAAGAACTTGCAACCAAAAGAAACTCTTACTGATTGATATAAACCAAATCCAATCACAATACAAAAAATATCAAAATCATATATTTCATTTGTAACAACACACTTTGGCTACCGACCCACCTAACAAAACGACGTGATTTAGTACCTCTTTTCTATCAAAACTACCCGTCAAAGAGAATCGAAGAAGACGAATTAAAGAAACCATTAGGAACTTGAATTAAGAAAAAAGTTAGTTGCTGATAGACCATTGTCTTACAATATGCAATTGACCAGACCAGAGACTGCTAAGTTTTTTTCAAAGATGAATATAAATAAAACGGCTGCAAACACTATGGACGAAGACCCCGTTACCTCTCAGATGGCGCTCGCTATACATTTCTTCCTCTGTTGGTTGCCTGAAGCTTTCTTTTGCGGTTTCTCATGTCTCCTTCTCAGTCTTAACTTAGAAGGTTTTATTTGCACCCCATGAGAGTGCCTTCTGTCCACAGCCACAACTATAGAGAGTCCAGAGTGTTAAAATCTCAGGATCCATTTACCGCCATTTCAGGTGAAGATTTTGGAGCTACTACCAGGGATTCTTCACCATTTAGCTTTCCATTGTCTGATGTTCCGTGTTCGGAACTGGAAACTCCATCATCCTTATGATTTTCATCATCTGAACTGCTGCTATTATTCTCTTCACTACTTCTCGAGTCCTCATGTTCCTTAGCTACAGTTGACCGTACTGCAGATCCAGTGGTGCCTGGACTTTTCTTACCCGTAAGCACCGCATGGCTTAGCGTCGAACATAGCACAGCAAATACATTTTCCCTTTTCGAACTTTTACCCAGCCGTGGTTTCTTGGACGGCTCTTGTTCTCTTTCTACACAAGGGGATTTGCGTTTCTGCCTAAGGAGCTCGCCTTCCTCCTCCTCCGACGCCTCTGGCTGTTTCCGGGGAGGAGGTTTATAGTCTTCATCGTCTTCATCATCCTCATAATCAACCAATCCTCCAGACCTTGGGCTAGAGAGTTGATAGAAGCAGCAAGCAATTAATTCATTAAAACATAAATGTTGCATATATATTACCTTTCATGAGTTTCCATTGTGGGAATTACTATACCTCGAAGAAGCAGAGCTTGCAGCCACTCCATTTGAAAGATGAGGCTTAGGTTGTTCTTTCTGCATATTGGAAGCAGGTTTTTCCTTTTGTGCATTAGAAGCAGAGGCCGAATCTTCTTCATCGCTGTCGGTATTAAAACGTGTGAGAAAAGGTCAAGCGGAAAAATAAATTAATCACTTTTAGCACCCTGAAACAAACCTGTCTTCATTAAAATAATCTTCCTCCTCTTTATCCAATGCACGCTCGTCAACTCTTCTCCTCGGATCTACCGCATCAGCAGTGCTTTTCGGTCCGGCACTTTCTAAGCACTGAAGAGACATTGTTAAACAAAGATACAGACAAATTATTCCAAATAATAAATCAAGACCCAGAACCATTACCTGTTCATACTTAACCTTGAAAGCCTGGATGGAGGTCAATGACTGAAATGAGGCCAACTGGTCCCAGAACGTATCAACTATGTATTTGAGCAACAGAGTTGCATTTCCCTACACAGAAAAGAAATGATCACTAAATACAATAACATCCGCAACTAGATAAGCAAAAGGGGAAAAAGAGAACCTTGCGTATGTGCTCAAGCAGATCCAAGACTGCAGAGTTCAGCAGATTGTACCGGTTTCCATTGGCGATGAAGACATCTATAATCGGTTTCAGCATGTTGTTCTTAACAACGTGATTCTGGACAAAATCATCCTGAAACAGAAATATATTTCAGCAATTGCATAGCATTCCTAGAAAATTTCTTCACCTGATGAGCTTTTTTGTAGTCATGATGGAAAATCAAAGATAGCATCAGTGCAGAAGAAAAGATCAGTTGTCACAAAGCAGTTTAATCCGTTACACAAAGCGTATGATATGATACCTACCACTTACAATAATTTGGGCAGGTAGGATATGTTTATCTAACTATTCAACAAAAAAACATGACCAGCGACACTAATATGCCTCAATTTTTTACCCACAGGGAGCATTCAGGATCTATTCCAGATAACCAATATATATCATCTCAAATTCAAACGAATCTACTCACATGCACGGATAGCAGAGTACGGACAAATCGTATAGCAGCAACCACTAGGTACTTTTCCTTTCTCCGGGTGAGATGCAAAACCTTTTCAGTCACATTGTTTTGGAGAAA
The DNA here is from genome assembly GCA_900406555.1 of Pseudoturritis turrita. Lineage (NCBI taxonomy): Eukaryota > Viridiplantae > Streptophyta > Magnoliopsida > Brassicales > Brassicaceae > Pseudoturritis > Pseudoturritis turrita. Next base: position 2,973,394 of record OVBL01000397.1, read on the forward strand.
ACTGCATCTGCAGACAAGGAAAAGTTGCACAACAGAAATCAAATGGATGCCAGCATTAGGATAAAACAGAAATCACCAAAATAAGCATCATCATGATTACTTTGTTCTGGATGAATCTTGCATGATGCAAAAGCACAACAATTCACATATGTTTAATAGGACTTCAGGCTTTGTGCCAACCCTTCTGGCTGCACCTTCAGATGTGTTGCCTGACTTTTCAGGACATGAGGCAGTAATAACATCAACTAACTCTGGTAGATGCTTCTCGTAGAAAATATCCATGATATTCGCTCTCTGCTAAAAGGAAATGCATTAAAGAAATAATATAAATCAGGATGTTTATCTACTAGATTAGAAAAGAAAAATAGGTAAGGTTACATAAAATTGCAGGGCCTTATACTCAACATTCTAGCAGATATCTTGAAGAACAATGAATACAACAGTAATGCTAATATCTGGGCTTAACTCTAAAATATAGTGTCTTCTGATTCAGAAACATGCAAGAAAAATCAGTCTCGGTGGAAAGTTAGAGAAAGATTCATAAACAAGCTTGACTATGAACGGATTCACAAAATGTTACACAAAACAGGGGGAGAATACCACCCCCTTCATTATCAGGAGTATCGAAAGGAAACAAGGATGCACCTGAGCTCCACCAGACAATGCATTTGCATCCAGTAAGGTTCTGATAATTTCTAGAAATTGGCAATGCATCTTATCACCAAAGTCTTCCATCATTCCCTTCACCTGTTACCCAAACAAGAGAGCCAATTATTACTCCAGTCTTACAAAGAAAGAAAACAGGAACAGCCTTAAAACTGAAGAAACAATCCAAAGGCTAACAAGGATTACAGAATATTACCAGGAGACCTAAGAGGGGGTTTCCTTCTGTCCGAACAACATAAGAACGTAAAAGGTTGGGGTCTTGAGTCAAGAAAAGAATCAGAATATCTGTCCTGCATCCATAACAACAGTTATCTTGAGTATACACTATACAGCATGCAAATTACCACTCAGATTTCTTAAAGGCATATGAAAATAGAAACAGAGTAATCACAATGAGCTAACATATCGAATCAGAAGTAAAATTGTATACCCAGTTAATACGAGTTTTTTGTCTGGAATCTGCAAGACTTCTTCTATGACATGAAAAATTCCTTCATTAATAAGGTCCCTGGAAAAAATAATGAAAAGACAAGCACGCAACTGAGAAACAGATCATGAAAGATGATTCTTAAAGAAGCACTTGACGAAGAAAGGTAACAACGATCATGTAACTGAGATGTCCCAAAGTCAGCAACTGTTCAACACCAATTGCATTTAGTTTCTGGTGAGTACATACCTAAAAAGCCGCAGCTGCTGCACCACCTGGAGGCTCTTGCTTAAACTACAAAATTCGTGCAAGAAATATACCTATTTTATAGAGAATAAAAACACATCAGTCTGACTAAATCAACTGAACAGCCATATTTTTCTAACTGAGATCTATTGTTTCCATCTGTTGTCACATGTAAATCGTCTCAACATCGGGGCTAGAGAAAGGGGATCCCAATAAAATCTCTTACTCCCAAAAGATTTCAACTAAATAACTTATATAAATGTTATTCACGAATACAGAACCATTGAAGCTCAACACAAATAACAAATGCCTCTTGAAGACAGGAAATACCAAATTTTTCTTGGATTCCATAGATGTAGAAGGTGACCTCAACCTTGCAAATAATTCTTGAATAAAAGTGCTATCGTCCTTCAGCAATGAAACAACCTGGAGAAGATACACTTTAGCTAAGGAAAAATATGGGATGCATGCTTTCAATGTCTCATATATGTAATAGCATTTATATGGACAACTTACAATGGCATTGTTTGCATGGATTACTGAATTCAAGTTTGCAACAATAGCATCATCTAGTACTCTAGCCAAAACAACATCCTGCAAAATGTGATAGAAGGTGAGAGACCTAAACCAGATAAAAAGGGATGTAAAAGTTTTAAGAAAATTTATGGGATCCAACCTTCAAGTAACCAATTCGGTACGTTTGGTGTATCTTTGACAAGACTAACGGATCTTTAATTGGTATAGCCTGCAAAAATAAAGGGATATAATAATCTGAAAAAAAAATTCCCAAACATCCTAGATTAATCTCATTCCTAAAAGCCAAAGGAAGCTAATGCCAAAGTATCCATAGTGAGCATGTTCTTTTCTTACAAAAAAAGAAAGTGTCTCTAATATTTCTAGTAAGCATATTCTGTTCTTGTCAAAGGAAAGCGTCTCTGATATTCCCTTAGTCCAGTCTAGGTTAACTGGTTCTGGACCACATGAAATCAATAGCAATAAGGGAACATTGTGTTACCTCCTTAAAAACAACATGCTCCTTCAGAAAATTCCGGTGATGCTGAGAGTGAGGAACACCGGGATCATCTGTAAGGAGAGACAACAAGCACCGTCATTTATTGCTAAATATTAGGCTTCGCAAACTTAACAACATGTCATGATCCAGCAAGGAACTATCCACCTAATCATCAAAGAAACATAAGCTTCTGGTGTCCATGTACGACTTAGGATATGAACTACAAGATGATTCCTCGGCATTTTATGGGCAAGAAAATCCCAATTTAAGTCCCAATAGAATCTAATTAGTGTCTAGAAGGCCTATGCAAAAGATATACAACAGCTACATTATGAAGGAAATGCCTTTCATTATTTTTATAATACATATTAATTTAAGTTCAACCAATGACATCAAACTTACACTCAAGGCATCCGATAATTTCCATAATCAGTTCATCTCCAAATATTTTCTCCAAGATCTGAGAACTGTTGAGCAAAACTGCATATAAAAGATATAAGAAATGCTAGACATCAAAAAAACAATTCTGAAATATGTGGATAGAAGAAATGATAACGATATGTATGCGAATACTAACTGATTCCCTTGACAATATTGAATATCATGTGAAGGCCATCAACATTTTCCAATTCCTCGCATATTTTAAATACACCCATCAGATTCCGGAAGAAATCATGCTGCACCAAGGGAAAAGTTAGGTTAAGGAGGTTTCCAGAATCTACTCGTTAAGACGTTATAACTTAAAAACTTACATCCTTCAAAATAAGTTCAGTTAGCCGCATCTGATCTGTAATGCTACTCTCTGTAACAATCTGCAAGGAAGATGGAAAGATATAACAATATATTTGGGAGAACAAAAATCCAGGAAACAAATTCAGAGCATCAACGGACATTATTAGTTAACAAGAAAACTTCCACAGATTGATAGCACACAGAGGATAAATATAACCGTGAGAGAAACCGCTGTAGTTCTGGGAGTCACAAATGGATAGAATTAGATTTCTCAAATAACATTAATCCTCCAGACAGTAAAAAGGCTAACGATGAAGGGAAAAAAGGCACCACAGAACATTCGAGAGGGGAAAACTTAAATGATGCCTTCATAAATATCTACGACTTATTTTGCTCTTTTCACCACACATGAGACAGGCAAAAAAGGGGTATCAAAACAAACTACAACATCAATAAAGCATAGGGGCAGTAGAATCTTCAAACCTTTAGTATTAGGGGAAGTGTGGTAAGCTCTACGGCAGGAAGCTCCCTCAACTCACTATTCAGGCTGTGAAATGGTTCGCCTACTCAATCACAGATGTTTATATAATCAGAAGTTAATAATGAAACTTTTATAAAAAGAAGACTGTATGCTTAGATAACGATCAAAAGTTTCAACCACCATGAAAGTGCTTCAAAAAACAGAATGCATTCAGCTATTCTGAAATCCAAATGCCCAACGAGGCTAAGAGTTGGCTCAAGGTATCTGATGACTCAGTTACCACGTAAAACCCTCAAGTTACTTTTACAGTAAAATTAAATACAAACTTTAAATCAAATTAGGATAAAATATATTAAGCATATATATTATATATTAGATATTAGAAGAAAATCACGATTAGTAAGAAGAGTTTCAATCACCATACAAGTGCTAACAAATCTTCACATTCAAAAATTCTGAGATCCAAATGCCTGCGAATGCTAATACGTGGCTCAACAAACCTAGCTAAAGCCCTTGCTTTACTATTACAAAAAATTGAAACACACACTCCAAATTCATTTCCGTGACACGAATAGAATATATAGAATAAGCATATATTATATAAAAGAGGCAATCACGAGTAACAAAGATGTTCTCAGCTAATATAAATCCTCCAGAAGAAAATTCTTACTGTTCAGAGAGCTGAAATGCAAATTTCGTTGCATGGAGCAGATTTGATCCCTGAATATTACAAACACCATATTTGCAGTCAAGCGTATTGTGATATGTAGAAACGAGGGATGACAAGAAGAAGATAATAGGAAAACGTTCTTCGCTCACCATACATACGAGCACCCCGCAGTCTCTTGAAAGCTCAACGCCAATTCTGTTGAGCGCTCTGGGTCTCTCCATGAGATTATTGTGTCTGTACATTGAAACAGACACCACTTATCCAAAAAAAAAACAGAAACCCCAAGATATCATAAGCTAATAAAACCACGACGCACAAAGGCTACCTTCTTGCTTCCTGTAGATGTCCTCAGGGTTGATGGGATGCACAAGTAACGTCTCGTTATCTTCTTCATCAATTACACATAGGCTGAGTTCTTCGGTTCGCTGCATCATATAGAACTTCCATTTAGCTACAGGTTCTGAAAAGTTTATTTACAGAATAAGTGCTGCAGAATACCGGCAGCAGGAGGAATTCAGGAAGTCAGATAGAATCACAACAGACCTCCACGTAGTCGATGCTTACATGCCCAGTTCCTCGATCATCCCATTTACCATCTTCATTCAAATGATAGACCTTCACTCTCTGAACAATGAACAAGATTGAGAAGGCTGCTCCCACAGTGCAAAAAGGAAAAATAACACACCCTTGCTCTCAATTCAACACAATTCATCAAACAACGCAAACTTTCTAGTGTTTTTTCAAGTATCAATCATTGAGATTCGTTTTATATCAAGAAGTAAGATATACCAGATTGTAGGATAGCTACTCCAAATTATCAGCTACGTTACACATCCCTAAAGAGGATAAACACCCACAGAAACTAGCGGACTACGCTACACTACCCAACAGGGTGAATATATACCTCCAGAAACTAATAAAATCACAAGGAATGAAGCATAGAAACAGGTCAAATAACAAATCTCATCTTTGTGGTGCTCTAAACACCGAGATACCAATTGAATTGGACAGCAATTTACTGGGTAACCATGAATTTCTTCAATAAACAACACAGCTACGAAGCAGAGGGGAGACGTAATATGAACAAACAAGGAAAAGAAAATTCTACTAATCGAGACAAATCCCAGTTCGAATCAAGTGACCGAACAAAGTAAACAAAGCGATAGCGAGAGACACACCTGCATCGAATTGGTATTAGATTGCGACTTTTCAGGGGCGCCCATCACTGATTTTCCCACCTCCAACACCAAATCGAGCCGAGAAAGTGGGTGAGAAACACCGAAGCAAAGTTAGGGTTTTTGGAGCAAACGAGAAAGGATTACGGGACTAGAACGCCGTCGATATAAGGCGGGAGATTCAGTTCTCGAAAGGGAGACGAAATCAAACAAAAAACCCTAACCACCAAAGGAAGCATCAAAAAACATTGACATTCTCTCTCTCTCTCTAGCTTTTTATTTTTCTTCTGCGAAAGCCTTCCCCAACCTTCGAAAACGCGAAAGAGGAGAGAAGAAAGGAAAAGAGAAAAAAAACAAAAATTAAAGCAGTCAGAAAAATAATTCTTCATACGTTATGAACCAAATTCCATTAATACCCTCAGTTACCATATATATTCACTAAAAAGCCATCGACCGTAAGGCATTACATCCCCACGCGCTCTCTTCCCGCGAGTGTGCTCGCTTTCTTTAGATATGACAGCCTGTGACGTAGAAGAAATGACAAGCGGAAACGTTTCGTCTATAGTAAAGCACGTTAAATCCAATCAAAAGACGCCAGGTGGGACTCTGATGTTTACTGGCTGTGAGATTAGTGATGCTCTGAAGTGTTAAGAGCTATGTGGTCAAGGAAAAAACCACGTGGCTTTCGGTTGTTGGTAGATCTATCCAAAATCGCAACAAAAAGGCGAGACAAGGAATCGAAACCTCGACATGAGCTTTGTAATCCTTCGTGCACTGAGCAGGGGTTTTTTCGTCATCCCCACTTTTATTTTAATTTTATGTTCGACATCACCATTTTATTTATTTTTTTCCGCCTTCAAAATTTTTATCGATTCCTTTTTCATTATTATCAAATTCCATCAACACTATTTTCAAATAATAGCAAGCAAATTAACATATAATCTTTTGATGTATTGGACATTAACGCTTTGTACAAACGCCAAATCCATACACAATAATAACATCAACGCTTCGTACAAACGCCAAATCCATACACAATAATAACATCAACGCTTCGTACAAACGCCAAATCCATACACAATAATAACAAGGGAGAGTTGTTAAAGACTTTTAACATAGGAAAATAGTGTAAATGGTCATTTCATTATATGCCATTTTCATACCGACAAGACCAAGAGAGGACTAATTTAGAATTTTATAATCTTACAACCCCAAGGAACAAATGAACAACTTCAAGAAGAACAAGTGATTCACAAAGCCATATGGCGTTTAAACCATAGTAGTTTCATGAAACCAGAAACTAGTAAAGCAACAGGCATTGTTGAATCAAAACCAGATTATTTCAGGTCTACATAAACATATACGCGCAAACTATATGAACAAGCTTAAATAGAGTTAAGAATTGCATCAAATCAAGTAGCTAGGAAGATGAAGAATATGAATAGAAAAATCCCTGATATTAAATTAAGGCATGGATAAAGAGTACACAAACCACTTGCATAACGAGATAAGGGGAAAGTAAATTGGTTCCTTTGTCTAAAAAAGTCTCAATTGCATTAAAAAAAACCTCAAAATGTCTCTCACAGAGAATCAAAAGCTTATTACTCTTCGACGCTAGCATTCTCGCCGCTCTTGATGTTGTGCTTCCTTGCGTACCTCTGGTTCCTCAAGAACTTAGGATCCATCTGTAACATTTCACAACAACAACAAAAAAAGCAAATCAAACTCAGAAACTCAAATCGGAAACCAGGATCGTTAGGTTTTTAACTGTAACAGAGATTGCTTACTCCTTTGGTGGAGGTGTGACGGTGCCTCCTCGGCTTCTTGATTCCGTTCTTGTGGGCCTTAGCCGACTGGTTATGCGCCGTGTGATTCTTCGACTTGGCCATCTCTGTAACAAAACCAGAATACCACTTATTCAATTCAAGCACGAACGAAACAACCGAGACAAAGAAGACAGAGATCCGCCGGAAAGAAGAAGCTAACCTGAGTAGGTAAGAAGATAGAGGAGATCTGCCCGGCTAGGGTTGCTTTCCTCGTTACAAATACGGCTTCTGCAATAAAACCCTAATTTCTGGTTGAGTTTATAGTCGAATTTAAATGACCAAAGTGCCCTAATAGATCATTTATGGGCCTACCAAATCTGACCCGTTATGAATCATAAAAAGCCTATAAAATGAAACCAAAATCACGGCCCGAGACCTTTTAAGAAGCGATTTCCCCGTAACGCTTGTTTTTACACATTCTCTTTCGTGAGCCATTAAAGATTATACATTGTTTAACCCGTTAAGAAATTGTTAGCTATCAAATATTTTATTAGGGTGAATAATCACATTTAGGATCTAACTGGTTTAAACGCAGCGGATATAAATGCGGTTGTGGGAGTTTGCGGAAGCGGGTGGTAGCAGTTTTTAGCATTATTGGACGACTGATAAAGCGTATGGAAACGGGTGCATTTGCAGGACATTTATGATTGGTTTACAGCGATGCGATAGCGAATTTACATAAAACTATCAAAAAAATACACATAATATATAATTTATATAGAAATCAAAAATATATTATTATAAAAAATTAAAATTATATATTTTAAATAAATCATAGAATAATTAAATAAAAAATTTAAAGATGTTTGGAACATTTTATATATATACAATAACATTTTTATAATTATTAAAATAAAAATTGAAATCAAAAATATATTATTATTAAAAATTAAAATTATATATTTTAAATAAATAATAGAATAATTAAATAGTATTTTCACAATAACTTTTTTTATAATTACAAGTTTATTTTAATTTAAATAAAATATATATCAAGTGTAAATAATTTTATATGATAATATTTGATATAAAAAGTAAATTTTTAAAATAACTTTTTTTTTTTGTAAATTTTAGTTTATTATTTAAGATAATATTTTAAAAATATATATATTTTTTCAACGGCCTGCAACCGCAAATACTCGTGGGAAAGAGTTTTTGATTTAGAGCAATTCCAAACGATATAAAGCGGTACGGAACAATATGGAACGGTTTCTGTGATTGTTATCAAACGCTACCAATCGCAATTGCCCGCAAATATAGCGTTTGCGGATGATAGCAGGTGAACCAATCAACCCTCGGTCTTCTTGACAGAAAGAACCTATCATATATCATCCTTGCCATAAAGCCAACGATTAAAGATTCTCATTAATGTGAGTAGCTTAAAATTCACAATATTAATTTATTTATAAAAACTGAAATTTTAATTGCAACAGTAAAAATCCTTTGGTTTGACCGTGGTAAATTGATGGATTGGGAAGAGAAAGCGACGTAGAAAGTCTATATACTGTAGTACCTGTCAAAAAGCAACAAACAAAAAACTGTACGAATCATAAACGTTCTTCTTTTCAAATTTTGCGTTTGCTTTAGCTGAAGGAAGTGAAGAAGAGCGAGAGTGAAGGAAGTGAAGAAGAGCGAGAGAAGAAGCTTTCTATTTTCTGGAAAAAAAATGGAGATAACAGAAGTCGGTGGCTACGAACAAGGTTTTCCGGCGGACAAAGACGATGATGAAGAAGAAGAAGATTTGTGCCGGATTTGCCGATCACCGGAGGAACCAGGAAACCCGCTAAGGTATCCGTGCGCGTGTCGAGGATCCATGAAGTATGTTCATCAAGATTGTATTCATCTATGGCTGAATCGCCGCGGATACAGGAAATGCGAGGTTATTATTACCCTTTCACAACCCTTTGTTGATGCTTCGAGTGGGATTTTAGTGGTTTAGCGTTATGCGAAAGCTTCGTGTTCGATTTCACCTCTGTTTATGTGGGTTTTTGAGGAAGAATCTTCAATGCGAGGTTAGCATTAGTCTTTGTTTCTGAACGAATGAGGTTTTGGGGTTTAGGGTTATGTCATGGACCATGGTGGTGGTTTTCGATTTCTTATGTGGGTTGAAGTATAATCTCGCACGCTATATGTTTGATAAAATGCCTTATGTTTCCATTGTAGGTATGTGGGCGTAACTACTCGTTTGTTCCTGTTTATTCCGAGAATGCTCCACAGAGACTTCCATGTCATGAGTTTCTAAAGGGTGTGTTAGTGAGAGCATCACCTTACGCGAGAGTGATTGTTCCTTGGGTTGTGGCGTTTCTCTTGAACACATACTGCTTTTTTTTGCATCCATTGGGCCAAGTACTTGCTTTTGAGCACCAGAGAGTTTCGGGGATGTCATGGAAGTCAGCTTGTCTGTTAAATGGCCTGTTTTACAACGCTTTTATTGTGCTTCTCATGGATTTGTTCACTCTTGTGAGGATACCCATAGAAGAGCTCATTGTCAAGATATTTCCTGGTGGGTTTCACGCTGAGATCTTGATTGAGAATGCCCTAGGACACGGAGTTGTTTCTCGAGCTGCGCATGTGTTATGGAAATATAAGAAGATCATTTGTGATTGGTGTCATTCTCAATTGCACAACTTCTTAGGGGAACCTCCTAGACTAGTTGGTGTTGCTCTACACGAATTTGGAGCCATCCGGCGGCTGCTTTTCTTTCTTGATGACAATGCTTTAACTGTAAGTCCCAAGTCTCTTTTTGTTTATCCTTTTTTTCCTTCGTACACCATATGTAACTTAGTTACCAAATGGAGCATGTTGAGTAACAAGTTCTGTTTGTCCTCTACAGGCTCTTAACATCAGCATATATGTGTCTTTCCTCTTTGTACTTTTGCCGTTTTCCATTGGATGGATTGTATTGGCAACTGTTGGACACAACTATTTTTCCGGCAACTCACCCGTTATTCTTGGATACATGGTGATGCTGTCAATTTCCTTGGCTTACTTTGGAAACTTCTTCCCTCTGCGTCGAACCTTGTTTCCAGCCATAGTCAGGTGGTTTTCCTTGGGATTTCACTTCATAACAGTGAAATTGCCATGCCTCATGTGGGTTTTCTCAATAGGATTATGCAAAAATCTGTTCGTCGTGGTGAAGGGCACTTTCGTGTTGGGTTTGAAAATCGGTGTTTTGCCTTGGATAATTGGTTGCTGGATAGATATATGCACCTTCTCTATGTCTGGAACTACAATGTCAAGGAGGATTGAGATTCTTTCAGACTTTCCATTCTTGATGGGCATATATTGGACGATAGGATTCTTTTGCGTGATGATTGCTTTCAATTTCATGAATCTTATACAGGAGGTAATAGTTTGATTGCTGTTTCATATCCCAACAGAACCTTATTCTTTTGATCAATTTTCTTCTTCTTCTTCTTCCTTTGACAGATCCTTAGAAAACAAGCATTTTGCTTTCTTCTAGATATCAGTGATCCAGACTACAAGATCACCAACCTGAATCTTGGTCAAACTCTCTTTGCGTTTGCTACACATGAGATATTGTTGGTGATTTTGCTTCACTTACCAATTAAAGCCATCACCCTCGTCAGCCCATCATTTTTCCCCCTAGAGTTCTGGTAAGCTCCTCATATGGACCTTCTTTTCTAATTTCTTGCTTCTTCAACAACAGTACTTAACAACACATAAGTGACGATACAGGGCCTATGACCAACGGATTGTGCTTGTCGCATTACCTGCCTATATGTTGATAATGAATGTCAGCACCGCATGGTTGGACGGCGTTATTAGACCAGCTATCACTCCTATTGTTCACAAGTGGATTATCACTGTCAGTTCCTGGCTCCAGTTGAGTGAGTTCTTGCTCCTAGTGCCACAAGGAGAGGGTTTTCAGAATGTGAGACCGTTGCTCCAACAAGTAAGGCAGTTGGATGACGATCCATGGCTCTATGTCAATGCCATAGCTGAAGGATCTGTGGTCAGTTTGTATGGATCTCAGAATGCTGAAAATGATATTGACGACCAAATAGATAACAGGTAGTTAACTGATACTAACAAACTTGAATAAGATTATTATTATTCAAGATTGATTTTGTCTGAAAAGATGTAGTTTCAGGCTTATGCTGAGGCTTGCAATGTTGTTGATTCTGGCTGCTTTGACTCTGTTCCTCGTGAGTACAACTTTCATGTCTCTGCCAATTCTGCTGGGAAGAACATTCTTCTACTCTTTCTCTTTCATCATACGATCCAGACTCAAACATGACGGTTTGTTGTGATTCTACACATCTTGTTTCAGCATATATTTTCTTCCTTTGTTTGCTTCTAATGTTTTTGTAAATCTTGTGATTGTAGATATATATGCTTTCTGGATTGGGATTTATATCCTGCGAGCAATCTATATCAGCACTTGCTTCGTATTTGATCATATTTGGACGAGAAGAACAAATTTGCTTCTCAAATATGTCTTGATATGGACCCGAAATGGCTTGTTTTTCTCCATATGGGTAAGAACTTTTGAAAAATATTAGACTTTAGAATCTTTTTTTGCTCTAGTAACTTGTAAACTCCGATTAACAGATCTCTGTCATACCGGGATTGCTCGGTCTACTCATTGACCTTATGATCATCATACCATCACGAGTGCCAGTAAATGAATCACCGATTTACTTCTTGATCCAAGATTGGTTAATCGGAGTAGTCGTGCTTCACATATGGACCTTTCTGGTAAGAGATTTAACAAAGACTCTGCTTTCTCGTAGAGCAGCTAATGTAATTGCTTTTTCTTATTTTCTCGTAGACAATGCTCACACCTATCACCTGTTTCGCGACTAAGCCATGGCGGAGAAATTTGGAGAGAATCAGAAACGTGGGAATCAATAGACTTCCTTCAATGTGGCTGCTTCGGGATGTGATTGGTTCGATCATAAACACACTTCTTGCCACACTCTGCATCCCTTACTTGCTCTTGAGGTCTCTGTTTCCATTGCTTGGTTTTTCCCAAAGCGACAATGCAACTATTGAGCGGTTTATTTGGCCCGCGTTATTAGCCTTAATTGCGGTCTGGTTTATAGCCAAGCAAACTTGTGATCTCATCGTTTACCTTCACCAGCTGGTCTTCGATGATCGGTATGTGGTCGGTAAAAGAGTGGACGATTTGACTGAAGATCTTTAGAGCAGAGGCTAATCCATGGAGTATGACAAACAATGACTTTTGTTTGATAGAGACAAGTCTAATATGTTGTCATCTTTTAATACAGTACATCATCTTTAGAGATGGCTAAGGTTTGACAGGAATTGTGTTACTCGTAGACATGTAAATTGTCTTACTTTTTGATGAGAATCTTTGGGGCATCTCTACCATTGAAAAAGGTTACAAAAGGTTTGATGCGATGCAAAGATATAAATTGTAGATTGGTTTTAGAGAATGCTAATAAGTAACAACCTTATTAATATGAGTTATCAATAAAGTCGAAAGCCAAAGAAAATTTCAGGAACGATAGATTTACATTTTTTCGGAATCATAGAAAAAGGGATCTATAATCAGTTTGACTGATAGTTCGGAGATTTTTAATATAGTCCGGTTAATTTTCAATCCAGTACAGAAAGGGTATATTACTTGTTAATTTGATTATGAACTTTAGTGTTTTAATGTCCCATGGAAATAAAGCTACACTTTAGGGTTTTAATGAAAAAATTTCCAACAATTTAATATATAAGAAAATCTAATAACATGGAAACACTAACCAACCAACCAACATCTCTTTAATTTTTTATCTTTACTCCTTTTTTCATTAAACAACATTTTTTGTCAACAAAATATATGCATACACACATTTGTCCTACATCGTTTTAAAACATATATTTTTAGTCTTTTTTTAAACGTCAAAATAAATTTTTCCATTTTAAAAAAATCTAATATCATTATATTTTAAAATCAGTATAAAAAAATGTACATTGTATTGTGATTTTTTAAAAAACTTACCACTACGTAGACATCCTAAATATTGTAAAACTGATGTATGAAAAGAAAATTATTTTGAAAGTTTCTCATGTTGTGAAAATTATAAAAAGTAAGAAACCAAGTGATGAAACACATATAATTCGTTTTTCATTGGAAGAAAGATAATACTTGATTCATAAGTGAAAAAGAAAAATTCAAATATGATTAAAAATGTGAGTAAGTCTAATTCAAATAAAAATACGTAAATCAATTTATCAAAAGTTAAAAAAGATATATGAGTAGTTATATAATAAAAAGTAAACATAATTTAAATAGGAATAGGAAAAACTAATAATTTAGAAATATGTGAAAAAAAAAAATGAAAATTCAGTTAATATAAAAAAAGTAGGAGAATCAAAATCAATAAATAATTTGTAGGCTTTTTTATGAGTGATTTCATATTGACGTTTTCAATTTTATTTTATTTATTTTTATGGATGATATGATTTTGTTTTCCATTTTTGTGCGGTTTATAAAATATTAAATGAGTCAAAATAATTCAACTAAAACATGAGAATAAATTCATCAAAATTTTAAAAATGGATTAAAAAATAATATTAATCCAAATAGAATAGAAAAACTAATAATTTGAAAGATATGATAAAATTTAATTGAAAATCAAATAATAAAATAATCAAAGTAAATAAACAAATGTTAGACTTCTAAATTAGTGGTTTTGCATCAGCATTCTCAATTTTATTTTATTTATTTTTACGGGTGATTTAATTTTTATTTCAATTTTTAATTGATTAATTTTTTTACAGGTTATAAACTATTAGATTACAAACCTGCATATATACGATTTTTTATCTAGTATTATTAGGTTATTCATCATTAGATCATGTTTTTCACATGGATCTAATTATATACAAAAACAACATTAACTCTGCTGCAAACAACATTGAAATAAAATAAAATTAAAAGCCACAGACCTTAAACTTTCTATTCTTCTTCGCTCGATTTAGCTTTTTTGCATTGGGACTCATGTCCAAGAAGAAAACTATGAGAAGATATTGTGGCCTAATATGACAGGTTTTACAAGACGCATTTGTTTTTCTTGTCGCACCAGCCAATATCAACATTACTTCAAGCGACACTTTGATATAGCCATCAAAACCAATTGTTTCCCAATTACCACTTTTATAAATCACGATCGTTTCTCTTTCGATTTGTGTACAATCAATCATAAATACATTATCTCAGTTAGTTACATGCATTTTATATTTTGATGAAACTTTTCATATTAACCTACACTAATGATATAATTTTAAAAAAATCTAAAAATGTCATTGAGTGCATGACGCGTACAAACATCTAGTTAGATAAGAAATATAAAGTTTAGTTTTTAGAATTAAAATTTGTGATTGCAATTTGTAGTCTTATACACACAGAGATTTGTAATATATTTATGCAAAATTTTTTGAAATTGATAGTGTATTATACTATTATTACGACATAGATGTACGAATTAGAAAAAAAATAGTGCTTGCAATGCTAGTTAAAACTTGTGGAATGGTCATGTTGAATACGCAAAATTGCAAGATTATGTTCATTTCAAAGAGACCACTTCAACCCAATGGATGATTCGAATGTGACCTCAATTTTCGACATGATTATTTTAATGTTCAAGATCTGTTTTTTGCTCGGCTTTTTGCTGGGCTTTAACTCTAAAAACTCCAAAACATACCATAAAATCAAATTAAAAGCTCGTTAGATGTTGTAATCTCTCAAGCTCATCACAATAAGCTCGTCATCTTATTGTGATTTTCCAAGTTCAATGGCATAATAAAGCAGATGTTACGATGTTACAAAAATAAAAAATAAACTAAAGAAAGATATTAATTAGTTTAAACAAAAAATAATGACAATCTTTTGGTATAAAAATAATTAATTAGATAATTAAAATTGATAAATTACAAAGATGATAGTATTAAAAGAGTGCTGATATTCCCCGGTTGCGCTGTTGTCAACTTGTCCCTCGCTGCCTCTTCTAAACTTTTTCACTCCCAAATCATTATTAGGGTTTTCCTTTTTATTTTTCTCTCCGGAAGATCTATATATACACAAGTCATCCTCCTTGTGTGTGTCTGTGTGCATTGATCGAGTAAATTTCCTTTTTCTCTATCCCTTTATCGGATTTTTCTTTCCAGCCAGAGCCATGTCGCTAAGACCTAACGCAAGGACGGAGGTTCGCCGGAACCGGTACAAAGTTGCGGTGGATGCAGAGGAGGGACGCCGGAGGAGAGAGGACAACTTGGTTGAGATTCGTAAAAACAAGCGCGAAGAGAATCTGATGAAGAAGAGGCGTGAAGGTATGCAAGCTTTTCCGGATTTCCCTCCATCTTCCACCGATCCTCATGCCGCCGTCGATAAGAAGGTAATTTCTGGGGGGTTTGCGATGATTCGATAGTATCTGTAGTCGGTTTCTAGGTTTTTTTTTTTTTTCATGTCGGCTAAGTGAGGTTTTAGGGTTTTGATTCGGGATACTAGCTACGGTTATTGTTTCTGCCCAGAACTGTTTTTTGTTGTCTGATGATTGGCTTGAAATTCCTTGTAGTTGGAGAGTTTGCCGGATATGGTCGCTGGGGTTTGGTCGGATGATCCTTCTTTGCAGCTCGATTCCACAACTCAATTCAGGAAGCTTCTATCTATAGGTAATTCATGTTCTTGAATCTCTTCGTTTCGCGTTTTGACGTTATTTTTAGTGTCCCGTTTAACTTCTGTCTATGTCTGTGTTTATATTTGCACAGAGAGAAGTCCTCCTATCGAGGAAGTGATAGACTCTGGTGTTGTGCCTCGGTTTGTTGAGTTTCTTAAGAAGGAGGATTACCCTCAGCTTCAGGTGAGAGAAACCCAGCTCTTTCATTTTATTCAATCCCGTTTTGACATTATCTACTGTTTCTGATATTCTATGATCATCTCTAGTTTGAGGCAGCTTGGGCTCTAACAAACATTGCATCTGGAACATCGGATCACACAAAGGTTGTAATCGATCACAATGCTGTTCCAATTTTTGTCCAGCTTCTTGCTTCCCCTAGCGATGATGTCCGTGAACAGGTATGGAACTTCTGATGATTACGGAATGTGTTATCATTTAGTATTGGGAGATCATGCAATTAAAAATTTGTAAAATCCTGATCTCAAGATTACGCTCTAACCTGCAGGCTGTATGGGCGTTGGGTAATGTTGCTGGTGATTCACCACAGTGCCGTGATCTTGTTCTTAGTTGTGGGGCACTGGGGCCGCTGCTCAATCAGCTAAATGAGCATGCCAAGTTGTCCATGCTTAGAAATGCCACATGGACATTGTCAAACTTCTGTCGTGGCAAGCCTCAGCCTAATTTTGACCAGGTCTTTCTCTTTTTCTCCTCTCCCGGTTTGTTTCTTCAATTTATCCAGTATTCTTTTAACATATGAAGCATGATTAACAGGTGAACCCCGCTCTTCCGTCCCTTGAACGACTTATTCACTCGAATGACGAAGAAGTCTTGACAGATGCCTGTTGGGCTCTCTCGTACCTCTCTGATGGGACCAATGACAAAATCCTGGCTGTCATTAAAGCCGGTGTTGTCCCAAGACTTGTTGAACTACTCCTGTAAGTACCCTTTTTTTAATTCTCTTTATTTTCTGTCCCCTTTACCCATGCGTAGATAAATAACCTGACACCCTGCTCTTGATTTTCAGCCATCCTTCTCCATCTGTGCTAATTCCTGCACTTCGCACTGTTGGAAATATTGTTACTGGAGATGATCAGCAAACCCAGGTATGAAATCCAAATGCTGTCTATTAAATTTCTCGCAATACTTTTGCTGTTCACATCGTATAAGATAGTATACCTTTTTTGCTTTTCATAATTGAACCGATAGCAGAAACATCTCAAGTTAGGGATATACCATACATATCATCTAATCCAAGACTGGTCTATGCGATAAAGTGTTGGCCAATTGCATGCTACCCCCTTGGTATTATGTCATTTCCAACCTTTCATCAGAACAATGGGAGGGTTGAATGCTTATCATTAGACCCTCCCTCTGATGCCACTCTGTCTATATTAGTAGATAGGATGCAGTGCCTTTTTTGCTATATGTTGCTTATGTTTTATTTTGTTGCAATGAATTCTTGAATTTAAACCAACAACCAAGCATAAGCTGTGATATTATTGAAATTTGGTTTTCCACGAGGTCTATCAAAGCAGACTTTTATATATCTGAAAAAATGTCTTACATGTTTACTCGGGAAATCTGATGAACTTCTTCTCCAGTGGGTGATCAATAGTGGTGCTCTACCTTGTCTTGCCAACCTTCTCACTCAAAACTATAAGAAAAGCATAAAGAAGGAAGCTTGCTGGACGATTTCAAACATCACAGCAGGCAACAGAGAACAGATCCAGGTAGGCAGTTTCTACTGTTCCATCATTTGTTTTGTACTGTTGTCCACCCAGACTTCTGTGACCTATTCATTAATTGTGTTATCTTTTTTTATTTTTCGGATGATTGCAGACAGTAGTTGAGGCTAATTTGATTGCCCCTTTGATCAATCTGCTTCAAAATTCTGAATTTGACATTAAGAAAGAGGCTGCATGGGCAATTTCAAATGCAACTTCAGGTGGTTCTCATGATCAAATCAAGTATGTCACTTGTCTTTTTAGCCTTCCTCTTAACTTCCAGTCCCTTCTCTCTTATATTCTACTTTGGGTTTATATAACAATGTTCTGTTCCCGTTGGTTTTTATACAGATACCTGGTGGAGCAAGGATGCATAAAACCATTATGCGATCTCTTGGTGTGCCCAGATCCAAGAATCATAACAGTCTGCCTTGAAGGATTGGAAAACATTTTGAAGGTGGGAGAGGCAGAGAAGAACTTGGGTAACACAGGGGACACGAACTATTACGCTCAGCTGATTGATGATGCAGAAGGGCTAGAAAAGATCGAGAACCTTCAGAGCCATGACAACAATGATATCTATGAGAAGGCTGTTAAAATTCTGGAGACATACTGGCTTGAAGATGAAGATGACGAGACACAACAACCTCCCGGTGGTGATGGTTCTCAGGCCGGGTTCCAGTTTGGAGGGAACCAAGCTTCTGTCCCATCCGGGGGATTCAACTTCAGCTGAAGGTAAGAAGAAACAAGAACACCATTTAACTTCTAACAACCTCTCTGTTCATGAAAACCTGGAAAATCTGATCATTTAGATCTGAAACACAAACCCCACAGGAATGGGAATTGGAAGCTTGCAGCTTTAAGTGGTGAAAGGTCAAAGTCAGTCAAGAGTCTAGTTTCATTACAGGGGGTTATAGCCTCGGTCTGGTCTCAGAGGGCTATACCGGGTGGTCGGTTTAAAAGTAGAGAGTCTGAGAAAGTGTTTGGTTCCATTGTCCAGGCCAGGGCGCTATTTTTTTGGAATGACTGGTACACACAGGTTCGGAGGTCGCGAGTCTACTTTTGTGTTGTTTTTAAATTTTGGAGGGTTATAAATTTCATACTAGTCTTGTTTCTGTGTTGACAACAAAGTTTGTATGTCGGTAAAAAACCACAAAGCTTTTTTGTCTTAATCTGTGGAAACCAAAAGCTCTTTCGGTGTCTTGTTTTCCAAAGGAAAGGTTTGTTTTCGAGTAAGAGTCAAATATTGCAGTTAATAAGTCGATGATTATAGCAAAACGAAGTGTTTTTTATTTGAAGAGTATGAAATAAGGCGAAGTCACTAAACATAAAACAGCATTGATAAGCAATAAATTGTCTTAACCTAAGCAATAAATTGTAGTAAGACAAAGGATTATTGTCGAAATAATAATATGTCCAATTAAATACTCTTTTTTCTTTGATTTTTTATTGCCTTATCGTCTAAAACCCCTCGAGAGTAAAAAACCTTAAAAGCCAAAACTAAAATCATTTTTCCACTCTAGATTCCCAAAATGGCTCTTGTTCAATCCAGAACACTTCCACACCTCAACGTCCCGATGTCGCCGATTCTATCCTCCCTTCATGCTCCGTCGTCTCTCTTTCTCCGGAAGGAAATCCGACCGGTAGCCTCGCCGTTCTCATCCTCCACCGCCGGGAGTTTGCCATTCTCGCCTTTGACGCGGCCGCGGAAGCTTCTTTGTCCTCCGCCTCGCGGCAAGTTTGTTAGAGAAGATTATCTTGTGGTACCACGATTTATCCCTATCCCTCTCTCCATCTATCCATATTTTCTTGTCGATTTCAAAAGTTTTCGAGTTTGATTTCGTTTTTACGTTTATCCTTTTAGTTTTCCTGGGGAATTAAGTTCGTTGGAGGCAAAATTCTTCTAGTCATTTTTCCCAGAAACTGGGCATAGATGTAGATATATAAGGATAATATGTTTGCGTATATAGCTCTATCAAATCACTGCTAAAAGCTTTCATAATTGAGATTGTATAATTTGAATCTTATGGATGACTCTTGAGAACATTGTATAATTTGAATCTTATGGATGACTCTTGAGAACATCAAGTGTGAGCCTCACTGATCTCTGGATTTGTTTCCTTTCTTTATGGTTTGACAGAGGAAATTGTCAGCTCAAGAACTTCAAGAACTGGTGAAAGGAGAGAGGAAGGTGCCGCTGATTGTCGATTTTTATGCTACGTGGTGTGGACCTTGTATCTTGATGGCCCAGGAACTCGAAATGGTACACCATCGATTCTCATCCCTCCCCTTTTTTAACATATTCTCCATTTCATTTGCTTCATGTTTCTAGCATCTAGTATGCTTATAGTATTATTTACAAACCATTGGCTCTTGGAACTGGTTATTTGTTATATTTACTTGAATCTTGGAATGTGTTGGTTTCTAATAAGATTTTTTTGCTAAGTCTAGTGCATGACTATTGTAACTAACCTAGGGGCGTGATCACTGAATTGTAGCTGTTCCAGCTTAGTGACAGACCTTGATGTTAGTTGAGAGATCAATGTTTCAGGGGAGCTATGAAAAAATGCATTGGATACATTCTGGATTTGTCTAGGGTCTTGTTTTGGGAAATGGTCGAGAGTTTAGAGACTCCTCTCGCTAATCAAGTCTCTTTTATGGTTTAGTTCTTTGGTGAATTAGATAAAGAAGGAGTTTACCAGTTCCAATCTTATCAGTGTTGCATCCATAAGATGTCTTGTTGGAAAGTTGGCATGTTTCCATTTGCAAAAGAAATGTTTGAGTTGTGAAATTTCAGAACCTCAGCTTCTACTTCTTGATTGGTTTTATCTACTTGCATTTTTACTCTGCAAACCTTGTTAGACTCGTGTTTGATAGTTTTGCGCTTTGTGAAACAGCTTGCAGTAGAGTATGAGAGCAATGCAATGATTGTGAAAGTTGATACAGATGATGAGTACGAGTTTGCACGCGACATGCAGGTAACTATAACTTTCAGCTTCTCTTTTCATAACGTATCAATGTAATTCGTTACAACAACCAAATCTTGTGGCGCAGGTTCGCGGCTTACCTACATTGTTCTTCATCAGTCCTGACCCAAACAAAGATGCAATCAGAACAGAAGGACTAATTCCATTACAGATGATGCACGATATCATCGACAACGAGATGTGAAGTCTTTACTGAGGAAACACTTTCTTGCTTTAGGATTGAATAGAATCGCCCGTGATTTAGGAGTTATTTGGATTTTGAAGAATGCGGTAAGAATGTCATCTAGGTTTCATAGATGAAGAGTGATTGTAAAAGAGAAGAATGTAATTTTAAGAAATTTATATGTTTGATGTGTTGGGTTCAGTACTTGATTTTGGTGACAGGCCCTAGCTATTAAGCTCACTCTAACTGTTTTAAAGCTTTTAGTGTCATGAGGAGATTTGTAATGTTGGGTGAGTTGGGGTTTTGAAGTGACACAGAAGATCTGTTCAGATCGAAATTATGTGGCATGTCTAAGCCAATTCTTAGTCTGGGCTAGGCTGAAACAAATCCATTAAACTGATGCAGATTTTTCTAAATTTTCTTAAAACACCACGCAACTCGAAATGGCGCCCTTTCTTCTTTACCCAAATTATCAAAAACTTTCCCTCGGGTTTTTGCGTTTTTTTTTTTTTTTTTTTTTGGCGGGTGGCTCTATGTGATTGATATTAGAGGACGAAGACAGGGGTAATTTCGTCATTTAAGACAATAAATTAAAGCTAGGGTTTAGCCGGCCCGATTTCAATTTATATTTGGTTTAGATCTGCTTCATGTGTGGTATCTGGTCGGGTCGCTTCTTTGAGAAAACAAAAAAATCTCTGTTTCTCTGACTGTCTGACACTCCCTCTCTACTCTCTCTCTCTGTTTCTTAGATTCAAATTTTTGTTTTTGTTTTCTGATCCTCTCGTATTTGAAATCGCATCTTGATCTCGTGATCACTATTTGATCATATTTTCCGAAATCCATCTTCCGATCTGGTATTCACGATCTGCGATTTTAATTCAGAAGCCATGAAAAGCAAGCTCACATCAGTAGACGCGATCGAAGAACACAGTAGCAGCAGTAATGGAGGTAACAGCAACGAGAAGAAGAGTTGTGCTATTTGCGGTACGAGCAAAACCCCTCTCTGGCGTGGCGGTCCCGACGGTCCCAAGGTTAGTAGACTCTTTCCGATCTGATCTGAAACCCAATTTGGGGGAAAAATCGTTAATCCGATCCGATCCGATCCGATCTGATCTCTGTGATTGCTTTATGTAGTCGCTGTGTAACGCATGCGGGATCAGAAACAGGAAGAAACGACGAACAGTGATCGTAAATAGATCGGAAGATAAGAAGAAGAATCACACTACTAGAAATCCGAAGATCGGTGATTCGTTGAAGGAGAGATTGATGGAGTTGGGGAGAGAAGTGATGTTGCAGAGATCAACGGATGAGAATCAACGGCGGAATAAGCTCGGAGAGGAAGAACAAGCCGCCGTATTACTCATGGCTCTCTCTTATGCCTCTTCGGTTTATTATGTTTAACGAATCTCACCTTGTTTTTGAGGTGAAAATTAATAATTATTAGTTTTTGTAGGATGTTTTTCAGATTACAAGAGCAATTAGCTAACGAATTAGTGTGTAATTTGTGTTTTGAATTTTTGTATCTGGTTTATGTGATCTTGAGGAGAGTGATAATTTTCTTCGGACTAACAATTATTATTTTATTTTTATTTTTCTTGAAGTTTTTGTCTTTATTGAGACAAGAATGGAGACTGCCTATCTGTCCAGCACATAGATTTATTTATTTATTTTAAAATTTTGATAATGTAAATGTTCAAATTTGCCGCTTCAATTTTTCCAGTGAAACCTTTCTTAACCAAATTTCTGTATATGTTCCCACGCTATTTCAAATATTTGATTTTTAGTAATAAACTAATAACAATAATTTAAAGTAGAAACTTTCTTATTTGGGAACCAAAGACCAAATTATAGTAGATACTAGATAGTACTGTATAAGGATTTAAAACAATCTATAGTTTGATTCTTGGTACTATTTGCTGTTTCCAATCATTTCAAAAAATATATTCGAGTGGAAATTTGTAAGATTGGTTATTAGTTATAACAAAATTTTCTTGAAGATGGACACCAAACAAGTCGAAGTCAGTGTGAGATGTTTTAGGGGCAAGAACCATATGCAATAAATGTAGCATACGGAATGTTGGGCCTATAACCTTAGTCAAAGGTGACGATTTCGAATCTTATATATTAACCTAGGAGATATCAGAAAGAAAAAACCAATGTGTCACTCAATAAGTAATCTAAGGAACACATTATTTAATTTTAACAAATAATAATATTTCAATTAAAAATATATGTCATTGTGAAAATCTCTACAGATTCTCATTAATTTTATAACATAAACTCATTAATACATATTTTACAAATTTAAATCCAATTAAATATAATATTTTAGATTTGTCATATCTATTTTAAAAAATTTATGATATATTAACAAAATTTTTATTATTATGAAGATCAATTTAGACGAAAAAAATAAAGATCAATTTTACACTTAAAATATAATGAAAGAAATAACGTTTGCATATTTTTAATCAATTTTACGCATAAAATATTAAAACTAATGGCATTAACATATGCATGATCAAAAGTATTTAATTTTATTATATTTAAGCACAATATATGCTATTTTGTACGTTTATAGATATTAGAAATCATATATTTTATTATACACATTTAAATATTAGTCAATTTATTTAATTATTTAATTCTACTGCTGTGGATCAAAATCTAGTATATTAGTATTTTACCTCATAGGTATCACGTGATTGGTCAAGTGTTTGACTCATTGATCCGACTTTTTTGTTTTGTTTTGTTCTTAGTCTATTGGCCACTAGAGATGTGGCTATAAATAAGTAATGCATTTGATCATTTTATAATCTTTCTTCGGATCAGTATTTATACTACTATTTATACAGAGTCGTATTATATTCAAAACATTCTTACTCGTTTTTGTATATATCCTACAAAATTTTAACTTCGTTCTAATTCTTTATATATACTGAACTTGTGTTTCTATTCTTCAGATAAATTTTATATACGTAAAAATTATATATCATATGTTTATCTATTTTTAAGAAACAAAAACTCAAAGGGCTTTGAAGTTCGAATAAATTTTTTTTTTTTTAATTCAGTCAACCAAAAAATGTATAAAATCACTTTAAAGTAATGAAAATATAATAATAACAGGTTTCGTATAGCTGTAAATGCATTAAATTGCATATTATTTTAATACAAATTATTAAAAACTTAGATTGGTATGCTTTTGTTGTTGTTAAAGGTATATGTTTATCCAACAAATGGGTTTATACAAGAAATGGGCTGGCCATATGTGGCCCAACGTTTATCCAACAATATTGAATTAAATTTGGTCGAGAACTTATACCTAGTTTACTTTCTATGCTCCTTACAAAAATGAAAATAACTTTTGTTTTGGCAACTCATGAACTACTTGACTCATTTGTCTTTTCAAAACATTAGTGAGTAGTACATTAATTTTAATTTATACCATAAAACTATAAGCACATCATATGATAGTTGTTTTTGCCCAATTAATTTTTCAACAAAATTGTCAGAGCCTAGAGGTTCCATAAACCACAAGGAAATTGGAAAAGCATTAAAGGACAGGAAAAAAAAGCTTACGGATAAAAAGCTACAAAGTTACCAAAAAGTCAAGCCCAACTTAAAAGCCATTTAATCTTTGATGAGCCTAGCCCAATATAGCAATCGACCGGTTCGGTATAGTGATTTGATCTCGGTTAACTC
The DNA here is from genome assembly GCA_900406555.1 of Pseudoturritis turrita. Taxonomy (NCBI): domain Eukaryota; kingdom Viridiplantae; phylum Streptophyta; class Magnoliopsida; order Brassicales; family Brassicaceae; genus Pseudoturritis; species Pseudoturritis turrita. The sequence continues at coordinate 2,997,862 of OVBL01000397.1, forward strand.
TCTCATTAATCAATTCCTTAAGGAGGAAAATGGTACAGTCGTTGAGATTTTAAACAGAACAAACTCAAAGTTTAGTTTCTGACGTGGATTGATAATCCCATAGTGAATTAAAATTCATCATTCTAATGCAATAAATAGTGACATACCAACCAGTCAAACAGTGTACCGAATTATACCGAATTTGTGTTGGATTAGCTTTTGGTGGGCCCGTAACCCATAACTCGCACGTGCTAACCAGCTAAGATTTTTCATATTATTTTCTTTAGGAGGATGCATAACTAAAGTTAAAAGGCAATCTAATAAAATAAAAAGGAAAAAGATCATAAAAAAAAGTAAGAAGATACGATCACATGGCCAATGACTAAACTCATGGCTTTCAGAGGAATATGATCGGTCTAAACTAAAGCTCTTGGTGGGTAAGAAAGGCACTGGATCTTTGTCCTCAGCAATAATTTGTGTTATTAATTATATTTATATGTTAGTTAATCGAACCATAATTCGTGAATGTATGATTAACAGATAAAGAAACATAGTTCCTTAATTAACAGATAATCGAACCGACAAAACAAAATACAGTGGAAGCAAACTAACCAAAGCTCAATTTATGCCACACAAAAAAAAAGTCTTATTCTTTAACAAAACAATAAAAGTCTTATTAATAACTATTTATTATATATAATAGATCCGAATATTCTGAACAACGAGTAATTATGATGTTAATTAAAAAAGAAATATTAAATACAAATTGTCAACAGAAAGTAAAAATTATAGTTAAAACGGTAAAACAGAGGTTTCATTTCTTGGTGCTTTCCGGCAGAAGTATCCGATGATTCTCCGTCACACAAAACAGAGCAAGACGGCGAACAGAGCAAAGAGAAGAGAACCAAATAAACGATCCGCTCCAGATTCTCCCGGAGGAGGAATGTGATAGTAGAACGGAAAATAAGGAACGATCGGATTCGGCGGAGGCGGCGTCGGATAATTGCCGTAATAAGGAGGCGGATAATAGTTGCCTTGTCCACCGTAGCCGTCGCCACCGTACGGAGGCGGGTATTTACCACCACCGGAGCTTGAAGGAGGAGGAGGAGAGTAATAATAAGATCCACCACCGCCGCCGGAGCTCGGAGGAGTAGGAGGTGGAGGACAAGCGATTGACGGCGGAGGAGGAGATGGGTCAGGGTTACATGGATTGTCGCAAGACGTACACATTGTGCAAGAAACAGTTTGGTCATTTGAAGTCGCAGAGAGAGACAGTGACAGTAGAAATATAAGTAGAAGAAGAGCTGACAAATTAGAAAATCTGATTGCTTCCATTGTGAAGAAATTTTGTTGACGACAAAGTGAGCAAAGAGATTTGGATTAAGATCAAGTGATAAGGGAGGAGAGAGGATGAAATGAAAGCGGTGAGAGAGAGAGGGGAAGAAGCACGTTGATTAAGAGGCTCAGAGTAGAAGTGTACCTCTCTTTATTAAGGAATTTCATTTTTTTTTTCTTTTATTGAAAATAATTATTTTAATGTTTTTAAATAGGTGTACTACTTGCCATATGGCATTTTCCATCATATTAAATAATATAATCATTTGCAAATAGGCATAATAATTTTATGACATAATTAGTATAATTAGTATATACGAGAAGTTTTCTTTTTTCTCTTTATCGTATATTCCGCGCATTTTTAATTTCAAAATTGACAGATTTGTGAATGGTGTTTGAGTAATTATTTCTGATATTTTTTATGTATACTCATCACCACGATTTGGGTAATCAAACAGTGGTAAAATAGTTAATTATTATGTTGACAAAAAAAATGTATATACGAATTATAGCTAATATCTAATTTTTAAAATTTAGTATTTGCGATTACTATTTATTTTGCTTTGAAACATTACGGTTTACATACATTTAATTTTCCAAATCAAATACTGAATCGAAACATATCCAAAGATAATTTATCTAATTTTTAGTGTACATCGTAACTAAGATTTCAGTTTTTTTTGTTAATATATTTTGTTTTTAAAAATAATATCGAATCGAAACATAGCCAAGAAATAATTTACCTGATTTTTCATTAAAATTAAGATTTCATTTGTTTTTCTTGATTAAAACATTTTGTTTCTTAATTATTATTTTTTTGTGTGGCCGTTTTCATCTTTTTATCTTTTCATCGCTACCGTACATATGTACTCAGAAAAATACAAGAAATGGAGAAATCTTCATATTGTTTGTGTTAGGAGTTGCTCCAATGCTAATCGTCACAACTTTTCTCCTAACCAATGTAAAAGCAGAAGATTAATTTCTTAAAATTCATACTAATTCTTAGTGATCAAGCAAAATATGCACCAAAGAGATTAAAAAACTGTAAAATAATACCACAAATCTAAAAAAATATGAGTTTTTTTGTGTAGCACCTCTACATAAATAGTACTCCTGCATAAGTGTTATTTGCGGTGTTACAAGAAGAATGCAAGATTTCGCACTCTTTTTGCAGTATTTTCTCAAAAATTTGCATTTACATTGCATTGATTGGATCATTTTTCTAATTATTGGAGAAGAGTTTGAAAGTCTTAGTGCCGACTGTTTCAGAAATAAAATTTTTCTATAACTAAAACAATTGTTTAAGACGGAATATGATTCACCAAGCAAAAGAAAACAAAACAGTCTCTTACCAAAAAACAATTTACCTAGGTTTTATATAGAAATTATGATTTCGTTGAGGATAGTAGTTGTACGATAGAGGACGTTGATAATCCATCACAGTGCCTACATCAACAAGAAAAAAGCGTGTGCTAAGAGGATGATCGATCGCACCGCGATTGTTAGTATGCCAAAAAAGAATTCCATTAAGCAACTTCTGGATAGATAAAAGCATATCGACATCAAGTAATTCTTTAATCTTCATAAACGCGGTAAGATATCTTATGAGAGCTACCGCCCAACAAAAATCTGGAAACCAACAACACTAAAAAATTATATAAAGTTAGGCAGAGACAAAATATTCAAACCGTGAGCAATCAAAATTAAGATTCTACATAAAAATTATGATTCACTAAGCAAAAGAAAACAAAATAGTCCCCTTTGATAGATAGAGACTAGAGTGACATTGTCTCACAAGGAGCCAGTAGAATATTATACCATCGCATCATTGAAGTAAATTCTACATGTCACCTTGGACAACTATTTTCGGGACCCATTATATTTCGTTGCACTGCATATTCAAAACATGTTTTTGATGCAAAGGATTACAAAAACTACCGACAAATTTTGACTTAAATTCTTATTGGAGAATAGATAAAAAAAAAAACTGGAATTGGATCAGGATTTCATTTTGTATTATTTCCAGCTTCTCACAACAACAAAAAAAGATAGTTAAGACTTGAGAGCTAGCTGGACGATTTTTGGAATTAAGTAAAGAGTCTTCTAATACTAATGTAGATGTAGTTGAAATAGACAATTAGGCCCAATGGAAGTCGACACCCTATATTGATGTAATAGGTTGTACATATAGAGTTACATTGATACAAAAAGATCAGGTGTCATCATCATGTAATAAAAATACCAACAAAATTTAATTGCATTTAATAAAATTTCTCCCAAATCTGCATGTGATTGAGACAAAAATTAAATTCTGCTTTCGAGTGTTTCCATTTATTTATGTAATATGAATGTGGGCTGAAGTAATTTTGAAATATGAAAATGAAAGAAAGAGAGGATCTAACAAAATCACAAAGGCAAAAGGAAAGAAAGCTCTATATTTGTTGGTTGCCAAAATGTAAATTTGATTCTTCCTTGTTTGTTGACAAAAGGATAATTCGTACATTAATCATCTATTACACTAATACAATTCTGTTAAGCCAATTAACCTCCTTCAATCAGACAATTAGACGTAATGCATGGTCGTGTTAATAAAAAAAAAGGTAGATGTTAAGTTTCGACAATGATTAATTTGATTCAGTTTTAATTAATTTGCAATAACCTGATAAACATGGTTTTCCGGTAAATTTTTAATTAATTAGTGCAAATTGTAGCAGTTTAGTTATCTAAAAATTATTACTAATTAATATGGCATTTTTATTTTCTCGGGGAAGACTTTGTGGTAGACCAACGCCACACGTGTGAAGCATACAACGAAACCCCTTAACTTGTTGTTCGGTCCAATCGAAATCAAACCGCGTGAACGACTAATATTAAAAGGGGCAAAAAGATAAATAAGAGTAAAGTTGGAGGGTATAACATGTAAAATATTATATTGCCTTTCTTTTGTCTTCTTCTGTGTCCGAACTCGTAGTTCGGTAACAAGTCTCGCTTCCACTCTCTCTCTCTCCATCTCCTTCCATTTTCTTCCCCTTCTTCTCTCTCTCTACCGTCCTTCTAGGGTTTCGTTTGATCACATTCGATTTTTCTCCTTTAATCTCGAAAATTTCTGTATCATCATTCAATTTTTTTTGTAAAATCATTGTAACGATCAGAGGAAATAATGGATTCGAATTCATGGATCAATTGTCCTTCCGTTTTCTCATCTTCTTCTTCTACGCGACGGTGTCAATCCCGATCAGGTTCGCGCGTTTTCTTGTTTTTATTGTGGGAATTGCGTTGTTGTTTTTTTAGGATTTGTCATGAGATTGATCCGTGAAGTTTTGGGGCAGATTTGTATTTAGGTGGAGGGTACGAGGATCTTGAAGGAGAAGACGATTTGAAGGCGGAGTTTATCTGTCCGTTTTGTGCAGAAGATTTCGACATTGTTGGGCTTTGTTGTCACATTGATGAAGAACATCCTGTCGAAGCCAAGAATGGGGTAATTAAACGATCATCAAATCTTCTTTTAGCTTTAGGAAATCTCGATGATTTGTCCGATTCTTAGGTTGATCAGGTCTAAGCTTTAGCCTTGTTTAGGAAAATTGTTATCATTTTAGAAAATTCGAAGCTTTTCTTGAAATTGAAAATGTTGGTTTTATGTTCTGCTCTGCCTACCTATTGTTTCTTCTTATCAGATGAGGCAATGTAATCCATTTAGCAGCCTTTTCAATCCAATCTTGGAATTTTTCGTTAAATTCAGCATACGTCATTAGCTGGTAATCGGTAAATTAGTGATCTTTCATGATCCGGATGCTACTTTTTGAGCTACTCCATCTGTTTGCTCTTGAACGTGGAGTTGAAAAATTGTGATCTTTGTTTTTCCAGGTCTGTCCTGTATGCACAAAGAGGGTGGGATTGGATATCGTTGGCCATATTACGACGCAACATGCGAATTTTTTCAAGATATCCTTTTTCAACTATTGATATCTTGATCTTTTCTTTTATTTCCAATATATATATCTGATGCTTAATCTGTCTATAGCTTTGTTGGTTCTATAGTGCATAATCCTTTGGTAGAACTTGGAGTGAATTTGTTTATTCCTTGATGAGAGGTTCTACGTGCAGCGAAGGAGAAGGTTGAGAAGAGGTGGATATAGCTCTGCTTATCTCGCTTTGAAAAAGGAACTCCGGGAAGCAAACTTACAGTCTCTTCTTGGTGGATCTTCGAGTTTCACTTCTTCGACCAATATAGATTCTGATCCGTTGCTGTCATCCTTTATGTTTAGTTCTCCTTCAGCTAATGAGTCTGCAAACAAATCTGCTACACCTGCGACTGAAGGAAACTCGGCTACAAAAGTCTCGTATAAGGAATCTCTCAAAAGGTATATATATATATATCTCTGTTGACCCTCCAATCCCAAGAAAGCTAACATTGGGCTTCTTTCTCACTTGGTCTCTGGCTTTCATTTGTGCAGAGACATTCGAGAAGCTCCACTTTCGGGTGAAGATCAAGAGAAGGCGAAAAAGAGCGAGTTTGTGAGAGGTTTGTTGTTGTCAACCATGCTTGGAGACGATTTCTAATTTTCGTTAAATCACTCGCCTTGTTGTGGTTAATGCATGAGTCTGAGGTTGAAATTGTTATTGTTAGAGTGGTCTCAATGTATGATGCAAAACCTTGTAAGTTAAGGAGATTCAGAGTTAAAAATCCATATATTATTGTCATTGTACCTTGGAACCTTTTATGTGCATAATCGGAAACAAAGTACTTTCCTTTGATTGAGATTTTCAGAGATTCAAATAGTAAAACTTAATGGATTCAGCAAGTTTTTGTTAATTAAAATAAAAAGTTTACAAGTTTTGGGAAAAGACAAAAATTTGGATTATTTTTCGATGTGCTCTCACTTTACAGAGTTGATATGTTCGGAAGAGTAATAACCATGAAAGTTGATGAAGCTTGACAAGAGAATATTCAAATAAAAATTTCTGGGAAAACGAAACTGACAATGAAAGATCTCTCCTTTTTATTAATCACGGCATCTGGAAAACTGCTCAACAAAATTTCTTTCTTACACATGAATGAAGAAATGAGCCTGTACAGATTTCTTATCGCACAATATGCAAACACAACTTTAAAAATTAAAAACCTAATAACCAAAGGAACGTGTATGATCTAAGACAATGTGTGGAAAGAATCTGACCTTTTCTAACTTCACAAATATAAATTGATGAATACTAGAAAGAATCCCAAGAAAATTTCTCGTTTTTTTTTTTTTTTTGCGGAGTTACGGTTTCTTTAGATTGCAGCTCTACCGTAAGCATTTTCAGCTCTCTTCAGCTCGGGGCATGGTTCAGGAACCACGGAATTTGAAGACCCGTAAACGTAGGAGCATTGCCAAGAAACAGTAGAAGCCGAGTTCATCGAAAAAGAAACATTGGATAAATCCACTGAGGTGAAAGGAGACTCTTTGATCCCAAACAATCTCCCCGCAACGCCGATATCTACTCCAGAAATGTTGTTTAATCTGATGCGAGTCACAAGTGGGAGAGCATTTGCGTCATATTTATCATCCGGGTGAGTTCCAAAGCTACCATTAGCAACAATCGCAGTACCAATTCTCGACATATCGATATTTGAAATATCAATCTCTTTGATGTAACCACCTCTTCCTTTTGTGGTTCTAAAGGCAATGCCGGATAACGAGTTGTGTATAAGGGCATTTTCGACCACAACATCAGATATTCCACCGGACATTTCACTGCCAAAGGAAATAGACGACCCAGAAGCTGCTCGAAGGTAAACATTTCTTATGTGAACATTTTCAGTGGGACGCGAATAGGCAATTCCATATTCATCCCAACCGCTTTTGAGGGAAATCGCGTCATACCCCACATTAATGGTAGAGTTTTGGATGCAAACATTATCAGAAGAATCTGAGAGACATAACAAAAAAAGTAACTTTCATTCTATATTCTTGTACATAAAAGGAGTTTAATCGACTAGAAGCAGAGGCAAGACAACTAACCTGGTACAATACCGATTGTATACGGAAATTCGGGAGGAGAATGAGCAGATATCTTATGAATATATACATGGCTGCATAAAAGGATAGTGTGATTAGAATCAAGACTTTACCACTCTTAAAAGCCGAAAAAAACGCGGTGGGGGCCTAAATGGTGTTTGATTTAATCTCTTACCTAGAGTAGATTGAATGGATTGTATAAGCCGGAGCATTCAAGAACGTAAGATTTGAGACGATTACATTTTCGGATGAGATAAACTCAACGAGGTGAGGACGGTTATGCTTTAAGGAATGAGAAGTAAACCAATACCACCAAACCAAGCCTTGACCATCTATAGTACCATTATCACCTAAAAACAGAGTAAACCATAAGCTTAAAAGCATATCATCATCACAAGCGAAAATGAGATCAGGATATATAAAAAAAACATTGTTACCTGTTACAACAACATCATGTAGCTTATAACCGTTTATCAAACTCATGTATCGCTTCCCCGGCAAATCAATTCCTCGTCCATATGAAGGTAACGGATCAACAAGTTCCCAATGCGATGGATCCTTTTCAGAGAAAAAAAACACAAAAATCATCATATGACACACATTTGGGTTTTTTTCTAAACAATTACTAAGTCTGGGATTAATATGAGAACATTATAAATATACATACCTGAGAGGCAACTATAACGGCGCCGTTTTCGAGAAAGAGAGTGAGATGGCTGGTGAGGCTGAAACTTCCGGTGAGCCATTTTCCCGGCGGGACATAGAGCTGGGCCCCACCTTTGTCGGCGAAAGACATTAGATAGAAAACGGCGTTTTGAAACGCAAGAGTGTTCAGCGTTTTGCCATCTCCCACAGCTCCAAACTCTGTAATCGAGACACTGTGTGGTCTTGTACTCGATGATCTCCGGCCAAGTTCGTCGCATATTTTACCGGCGTCGTGATTTTTTGCGTAAATCGGAATCAGACTGGTTAATGCCAGCAGCACCAAGATTATTGCGCCCTGCGACAAGAGAGAAAAAAAAAACGGAGTTAATTGAGAGATTTGAGAGTTACAATTTCAAGAACCAACATTTCAAGTTTTAATGGTCTCGTTTCGAATCGGATCTACTGAAATGATGAAAACCCAGAAACTGAAACGAACAGAGGGAATCGTCAACGATGGAGAGTTTCGAGTTTTGTTAGAAATGGTACTAATCGACCAAACCCAGAAAGGGACAACCCAGAAGGACATATAAACATAATTAAAGAGACAAACAAAAAGTGAGAACGCACTTACTGACATCTTTATTTGTAACGAAGTTGTCGGAGAATGTAAGAGAAAAGCTATAAAGCGAAGAACTTTTCGCGCCAAATGTAACCAGACAACTGAGAAAGAGAAGAAGAAGAGAAAGAAGAAGAAGAAGAAGAAGAAGAAGAAGAAGAGTTCTTCGTAACCACACCACACAAACAGAGAGCTTTTTTTTTATTCGAGACAAAACAGTATAATTGACACAAAAAACGAATTTTATTTAACAGGAAACATTAGGTAATTTAATTATTGAAAAAAAGGAAAATAAGATAGGAAGAAGATTGACGCCGAAATGACAGCCTTATATGCCTTTAATAGATTGATTTTGTTAATACGAAAATGAAGCAAAATAAAAGAGAAAAAATGGACAGTGGGAAAGAAAATATATAGAGAATGAGAAATAAAAGGTAATCACTAATGTGTAATTAATTTTCACTATTTTAGCAATAAATATCGGTTTTTGTCATTAAATAGATTAAGGGATCTTGTAACGTATTATCGCCGACAAATCTTCTCGGCATATGAGAGAGAAGACGAAAAATTAGCCAAGAAAAAACAAGAGAGATAAATGGCTGTTTTAAGCTGTGCCTGGCCAACATAATAATAAAATATTTATTGTAGTTTTGTTTTTAGACAATGCATGTGTATATTTTTGTTTTCATGTTTTCTTCAATTATTTTTTCGTTGAATTTTAGCATTTTATTTTTTTATGAATAATTATTTTCTGTAAAAATTTCTTTTTTTATAATATCACGTTTCTGACTGTTTACTCTTATCTTGTTTTAATTTATCGCCGTTTATAAATTAGTAAAAAAATTGTACATTTAAAAAAAATAAGATCCCGATGTTTATAATTAAATGTATTTTAACGTTTACTAATCTGTGATAATTTTTCTTTTTGAATCTATACTATAAAGGTTTTAAGCCAACAATATACTTATATACATCATATAGTTAATAACCAGAAAGAAGAACTTAATCAGGTATGAGTAGAAAATAAAAACATCTGACATTGAAGAAATAATTAAAAGAAATGGTTATAACATTGAAGGAAGAAAGTAGTAAATGTGGGAATGAGAAGGAGACTGGGAAGCATGTGGAGTGACAGGGCGGAGGCAAATGGAATGGGTCCCACTCCAATCATACGTTAATTTGCCAGCCTGGCACTTTTTGTGTGTTTTTCCTTCGTGTTTGTATATTATATTCTCTTTTATTATTTTGTTTATCAATCAAAGTTGATAACCATTAAAAAAATTTATATCATTCCAATTTTGTTTTACATTTTAGTAGTATAATTATCTCTCACCCCTAGATTCGCGAACTTCGTTTGTTTATATAGGCCTCGAAATTATAATTTAAGGCCTAGAGATTCTAAAATTTATGATAACACTACAATAATATACAGTGTCTTTAGCAAAACAAAAAAAAAGTAATATATATATAGTGTATAGCAAATAGTTTTGACTGAAATTTCTTTATTAAATTTTGCCACATAGTTGCTTCAAAATTGCCATTGATTTGCTTTGTTGGTATGTGTAGAATTTAGCACACTCATGGTTCTATAGGTGACAATTAGCATAGCTGATGATTGATAACCAAATGATCATTAGCTTAATTTGAAAAGATTTATGATTATTCAGTCAATTATTATTTTATGGATATATATATATATTGGGATTTTCGATGAATGAAAAGCTTTAATCTACTTCCATTTCAGCCCAAGAATATAAAGCCATCCGTTTTTTATTTAATTGGGCTTTGTAATCGAACGTCTTTTCAATTCAAAGGTTGGGCCCTCAGGCCATACATTTTTCTTTGTAAATAAATCTGGTGGTTAAGGGATCATCTAGGCCTTGATTGTTTCAGTAGTTTTTGGATTTTAGTTTTTGGTTTCTGACTTTTGGTTTTTGATTTTTGAGTTTTTGGTTTTTATTTTATTTGTGTCGAAAGATTTTCGAGTTTGAATAATGGAAGAATTCAATGAAGCTACTAAATTCAATAGTTATATATTTCTCACTTATTTTTAAACTAAAAAGAAAAAGAATAAAAACTAATAAAATCATCACGATGAGTGAACACAAGTGGATCTGCTTCTCATGAACATCCTCCAATCAGACAAGTTGTTGTCCAACACCCGATTTCTCACATGTGGATAACCCCATAACTTGTAATCCAATGGATTAAAAACCGGCAACTCCTTATTAAACCGGTTTCGGTTTGGTACACCGAAAACCGAAGTTTCCTCAGTTCGATTCCCCGTAAATCTCGTACTGCTAGTTTTAAGACATCTCTCTATCACCTTGTTCTCTTCTCTGAACTTGTCCCTAATATCCCTGAGGGTTTGACAGAACCGGTTCGGTTTAGTATCGGTACGATTCTCTTTGGTTTTGTGCGAGACTCGGCTGCATTTCAGACAGATGTTCTTTCGTCGGTCTATGTTGAAGCACCTTCTCTTTGTTTCGTCCGAGAGACATAAATAAGCCTACATGCGTCGAAGACTCGACATAAATAAGATTTGAAACCGGAAAATAACCGGATTTCTCAAGAAACTTACCGGTTAAAAAGTTTTGAAACAAATCGCTTTCTAAAAGCCAAACCGGATTATAGTATATCGTACGATTGTTATAGGGACAATGAATGAGTTCATGTGTAACACGCTGATGCTATTATTAAGCGTACGATTTATATCCACACACATACATTTTATATATAATATTATAATGTATTATTGTCTCTCTTGAGAAAATAATAAATATATATGTTCATGTTTAGATTGCTGGGAATTTTTTTAATTTATAAAAAAAATAAAAAAATGGCTAACCTCGTGGACGAGCTTAAAAGCAATATCTGCTTTCGGGTGATTGTTTTTATCGGGATGAATCTTCAGAGCTGAACAAACATAACGAGTTATCTTAGAAATAGACCATAATTTACTTATTAAATATTCAAAATCTAACATTGATAACTAATCAAAAAATAAATCTTTAAAACGAAACCGAAATAAAAACGGACCTAATTTGTGATATCGTTTACGTACGAGCTTGACCTCTGCATCTTCCTGGATCTGTTTTATCCAAATATCAATCCAATGTTCTCATTTTCTTTAACTTTTTTTTTTTTATCTTGAATAAAAAGTAGCAAGAAAATAGATAAATTAAAAAAAAAAAAAAACATACACCGAGAATGAGATACCAGTCGATGAAACATGAAGCGGAGTTGCGATTGATGTGAATGCAAGAAGATACTGGTGATCTCGATAGGGAACAAATCTCTGAGACCAATGCCGCTTTTGGATCCGGTCCGGATCGGATCTTACCCATTGCAACAAAAGTTTCAAGAAATTTTCTTGGAGATGAAGGAAAAAAGTAATTTCTATGGAGAAAAACAAAAATTGAAGGAGTGAGAAGAGAGAAAGAGAGAGAGAGAGGGAGAATACGTTAAGAGAAGGCAGGCAGACTTTGCGGGATAGACATTTTAAATTAATCCATTTATGATAAATCAATATTTGATTTTTGTTCTTCAAATAATAATTACTGAGAAAAAACAAGTTTAACAAAATTTACTGAAAAAATCAAATTGAAGAACTGGTAAAACTAACCGTAGATTCAGCCACTTTGTAACTCGCTTTTACTGTGGAGATAGTTTTAAAGGAGCGCAATTTGGTAGAGCGGAATAAAAAAAAATTGTTGTAAATTAATCAAAACGGCTGTATCATTATTTTAGACCGACGTAAATGTTAATTACTTTGTTTTCTTTGATGTTGTGGTTAAACAAAATAACTTACGTAATTACACTGGTTTTAGTTAGTATCATATTAAACGACGGAAAATAATATTCTCTGTATCATCCATAAGTGATGTTTTAGCCAAAATTTGTTGTTTCATTTTCAATTCTTAATGGAAAATTAATTTTTTCGTCGTTTATCTAAGAGATGTATAGATCCAAAGAGATTGAAACTTCTATACTAAAAAAAAAAAAAAAAAAAACCAGATGGTCTATCATGTTGCATGTTAAATCACATATTTAAGGTTGCTTGTTGTGGATTACAAGTTATAATGGATAATCGTTACGTGAAGTTTTCTAGTACGATGATAGAATTTATAATTAAAAAAAAAGTACTTCATAAATCATCCACGACGTGACCCTTTGGAGGTTTAAAGATTGGAGGGTTGAATTAAAGAGAAAGGGTTGTAACCGGAGAGTGACCCTTATGGCGCAAAGTATAATTGAGGAAGAAAGATTGCAGTCGTTTATTGCGATAGGGGTTCCACTTTGGCTCAAGGATGTCTTCGAAAAGAAAGATTTTTTGTTCTCGACTTAAAGTCTTAAGTGATCTTTAGATTAAGATAACTGTTATTTTTTTATTATTTTAAGTTTTGGTCTATGTATGTATGAATGGTGTCATATGGGCTTAGGGTTCAGTTTTAAATTAATTCAAAAAATCAGATGACAAAAAAAAAAATCATCCACGACGTTATATAGCTGATAAATGTAGGAAATTTAATAGTGGAACATGAAACTTGTGTGATACATAGAAGAAAAGTGAATAGCCATACAGTACTAAAGGATGCCTTTATTTGAAATAAAATGAAGTGTAGGAGAAAAAAACAAGAAAAATGAAGCGACTATACCCAACTTCTCTTTTCTTTTAACTGCTTACATGAAATATTGAAGCTGTGAGAATTTTATATTGTTTTCGTAGCACAAAATTTTATGGGTTGAATAAAAAAGCTCGGAAGTCTAATATGTGTATGTATATATGAAAAAAGAGAGTGTATGTATATATGTCTAGACATAAAAATATGTAAACAGAAATTTTTAATATAAATATGCCTAGCTTTGCTTTGAAAATTGGCTCCGTGATTTGTTTTCTCGTGTTTGATGTTTGACTATAAGTCTATAACTCGAGAGTGAGACAACAAAAACAGTACTATGACAATGGATTTGGACATAAGCTAAGTGTACCTAATGTTACATGCACGTTGATCTATAAAAAAAAAAAAAGCTCAAAACACGTAGTAGTATATTATATTATGGAAATTAATAGTTAAACTGTAGGTTTTACCTGTGGTTGACTTGTTCTAACGAAGCCAAAACTAATACATGAATATATTCGAAATGTAATTCATTACTGGTTAAAATTAGTATTAAGTCAAATATAGCGGTTGCATTAGGTCACCCGAAAGTAAAATTCACATGGGATGCTAACTTCTTGATTATCAATAAAAAATGCCAATTACATCCTGATTGTGTTTATTAAATTAGGTGTTTAGGTATTTAAATTTTGTTTTTGTTTTTTACTACAGAAGACTTTCCAAGTAAAAAATGTGGACTTATATTCTATTAAAAATATTTCAGAAAAAAATCCTGTTATAATTTTACGACTAAGATTGAAGAAATTTGTTGGAATTGGGAGATCATCAAGAGTTTGAATTGATCTGTGAATTTTTGATAATGGGATGAGAGTTCTTCTGATTAGAAATAATATAATTGATCTGAATTTGATGGTTAGTAACCTGATCGATGTGCCACAAAAAGACTGGAAGTATGAGAGAGTTGAGAGTCTGTTCTATCAGAGGGATATGGAGATTATAGTAGCCAACATACCAGTAGTAAACAAAGATGACATTTGGTGCTGGCAACACAACAAAAGTGGAGATTACACGGTGAGATCAGGTTATTGGCTTTTCAATCAATTAAACAAGGCAAATTTGATTAGAGATGCAGAGATGTTGCCGTCAGTCAATGATATAAAAGTCAAGGTATGGACTCTAAAAACTGCTCCTAAGATCAGATCTTTCTTATGGAGGGTTATGACTGGTGCTATCTCGGTAAATGACAGACTACAATCCATAGGAATAAAAGTGGATCCTAGATGTCAATCTTGTGGTGTGGAAACAGAGACTATCAACCATGTATTGTTCTCTTGTTCTTTAGCAAGGCATATATGAGCTTTAACTAATTTTCCTACTCCAGAGGGGGGGGGGGGTTTGATGAAGTTTCTATATTCTCAAAAATTTACTACCTGCTGAAGATGGAGCAGAACTTTAGAATTTCTTTAAAAATCAGGAGATGTTTCTCATGGATTCTTTGGTTTCTCTGGAAGAATAGAAACAGTTATTTTTTGAAGGCAAGAGTTTCTTTCCTACGGATACGAGTAGGAAGGTTATGGAAGAGGCTACTCTCTGGTTTCAGGCAAGGGTTAAGGAACCTGCTGATGTTGCTACGATGAACACAAGTCCAATTGAAGAAAAAAAGAAATGGAAGAGACCGCCTGACCCTCGGCTCAAATGCAACATCAGGTTTGCTTGGTTAAAAAATAAACAGTTAGGTGGATTCTCTTGGGTGTTTAGAGATTCAAATCGAAAGCTTCTAATGCATAGTAGAAGAGCATTCTCTAACATAAGATCTTTACAGGAGGGAAGACTTTTGAATTTTGTTTGGGCTGCAAAAAGTATGTTTAGTCATAAGCTCAACAAGATCATTTTTTGCTTTTGAGGCTGAGGAGTTGTTGGGTGCTTTGCTCAAGCCAAAAGCTTGGCATAATTTCCAGTTTCAGGCGAATGAAATGTTAAAGGTATTGGCTCCTTTTGAAGATTGGAGAGTGGAGGCAGAATTAAAGAGTACCAATAGAGGAACTTTTCTCATCGCGTAAAGTGTGACTAAAGACAACATATTGCAGTCTTATGTTGCTCAAGATTTTCCTTCGTGGTTAAAAGACCTGTTTGATGATGATGAGGAATGATCACCCTCTGTTTCTAATTAGTATATGCGTAGCTTATTTTGGCAGTAGCTAGTCTAATTTTTGATGTATGTATGAGGCTTTGATGGTTAAGTCATTCATTGACTTTGTTGGTTGAGCAATTTTTGTTTGTAATTATGGTTGTGGCCAGGGGTCAACCGTCGGAAGTGGGCTTATGAGTCCCTTGTCATGTGGTGTATGATGTTCTCTTTATTATATAAAATTAGACCAGATAACAAAAAAAAAATTACGACTAATCCATATTTGACAAAAGGTTAGCATATGAAAAAAAAAGATTTGGAAGGCAGGTATAGTAGAGTCCGAAAAACCAAGTGTCAGTGAAGCACGTGAGATATGCAGAACAATTGTTTATGGCCCGACTATAAATTGTTATCCATCCAAACATCGATTCATACCATTTGGAAAGAACGAAATACGCGACGGTATAGTGAAGCGCCATCTCCTCCTAGCCGTATCATTCAATTCATTGACAAGCAAATGAGGAACAAACTCGTCTCGATCCGAAGCGCTGGGATCGGAGATATGACGAGAGTTTACAAGCCTGGTTCGCTATTTCAGGATAAAGGTTAAAATGTTGTCTCTTTTTTTATTTATTCTAGAACTCAAAATAAAAAAAATATTTGATGTACAAAAGTTTATTCTTTGAATTAATTTAACATATAATTCAAAAAAAAAAAAAAAAATTGTTATCCATTATGCTGCTAAATCTCACTTCAATTTTATGCGTGTTTTAGTTTTAGACAAGGCATAACGAAAAGGGTTTAGAAAATCACATATGTTACTAAAATCACAAATATTTCAATCTACTTTGTCGCTTTGATCTTGTCATTCGATTTATTCCTTTGAGAAAATAATGATCAAGAACATGTGGTGCTCCCACGGTTTTTGCCAGTCCGAGCCCATAGTCTTATCTTTTCTAAATTGGGCTTACAGCTCACATATTTGGGCTTTCAACGTTTTAGAAGTAGAATATGGGCTCCATCTTGAGTCTTACTCACGTATTAAAGACACGTGTCGTCTGTATTCAACGCGCAAACCAGTTACGTGTCCAATTAATCCGCTTCCTTCGGATCCGAATCAGGTTCCCGATATTATTTGAGTCATTACCCGAATTTACCGGCAAGTTTGTAAGATCCCTAATCCAAACTATTTCGTGGATTTGGGAGAGAAAAAATTCGAAGAAGGTCGTCGTCGTCGTCGTCGGATTTGTAGATCATGGAATTTTCTCTGATCGCCGATACAGTCGCAGTTTGCACGGCTAAGCAAGGAATCGTGTTTGGGAAATCTCTTCTTAATCGTTGGGATTTGGCCAATCACATTTCTTTCGCCGATTCTCCCGTTGATCAATCTCCCGGCGGAATCGTTCAAGCATCGGCTGTCATCTTTCCCGTTGATGCAATCGCTCCTCCACCGGTTAGATCCAGCTCTTACAAGACAATCCGCCGGATCCGTAAAAAGAGGCGTACGAGGCGGGTTTCGTTTGGCGGCGATTCGGAAGACGGTGGTGATTTCGGTCGTTTTCTCTTAGAAGGTGATTTCGGTGGTAACGACGGTCCATTCGGGTTTGGTGGTGGAGGCGGTGGAAACGACGGAGGCGGAAAGGGATGGAACTACGGCGGTGGTGGTTTCGGAAGGGAAAACTGGGACGAGTCTTCGTCTTGGTCAGATCCTGCAATGGAGTTCGTGTACGAAGTGATTTGCTGGATCGCGTTGTCGAATTGCGTGCACTTCGCTTTCAAGAGGATAGTGAGGATCGTGACGGACGGTGAAAGGGAGAAGTTGAACATGACATTATCTCCGGTGTGCTGACAAATTCGTGGTTAGGTCGCAGTCATATATTGAACATTCTTATTCTCAGGTCCAGTTTCCGTCATATTTATATACATTGTACATATATATTTCATTTCGGTTGCGATCATTTGCTCTGTTTAGAGGAGTCTAGTCTTTGGAAACAAGAATGATGATTCTGTGGATAATTGAAAAATTCTGTGACATGAGTGTTTGAGGCTGGCATGTAATAATAACACATAAGCCTGATAAACTCCATTACAGATGCATACTTGTTTATGTAAATAACTAGGGTTTATGTTAAGCACTTGGGTTGTTGAAATCTCCGGCATTAGCTGGAGCTTGATGACCCGAGGATGGTGGTTGTTGATTTTGGCTGCTCTGGTTCTGTGTTGGCTCTCTTCTTTCCACCTGCATGGTCTCACGGCGCCTATCGTACCTTGGCCTAGACCGGTTCCTAGTCTGGCGTTGTTCTGTGAACCTGTACTGTGGTCTGGGTATGACCTTCCCTTCAATGTACAAGTCACCTGAACATGAGCCAAAGAAAATGGTTTAGAGTCATATCTCACAATATCCCACAATCATTCAGAAGAAATCCAAAAAAGTTGCACACCTCCATAGTCTTTGTTTGGTACATCAAGATAGGAATCTGGTAGGACCCAAAGAACACCAGGCAACCCTGAAGAATCACACAACTCAGGGTTAGCTATCTTATACACAAGGTCAATAAGTTCCAAACCTAGAGACCAATATGTTATGACAATAATTGAGCTTGAACAAGATCAAGAGAAGTTTCCTCCTTGAACCAGAAAAGCTATCTATCTCAGAAGCAAAGAAGGCTTAAAACCCTAATTGACAAAAAGGAAAAGTTGAAACCTTTGACTTTGCAAGAAAGCTCTTCAGAGATCAAAGCGCCAAAGCCAGTGTACGTCGAAGTGCAAACAGAGTAAATCTTCTTCTTTGCCTCCTCCTCGCTACATAACACAAACCCATCAAAATCCCAAATGCACAAACGAAACGAGAAGCAAAAAAATCAAATCAAATGAAAAGGGATTTGCCTGCCAACGACGGAAGTCAGGGTTTTGACATAAGCATTGATCATTTCATCTTCGGTGGGTTTGGGATCAGTGAACTCCATGACGATGAGCCAGTGCTCGTAATCGCACCCATCGAGAAGAATCGTCTCCTTCGGTGGACGGTTGCTCCAATTCGGCGAAGGATCGTTCAGCGGAGAGTATCCGGACCCGGATGTCTTGGGTCGGGTCGCGATGTAACACGGGCCTAGTCCGGTTCGGGTCGAGGAAACCTTGTCAATTAGAGACACAGCGAATCGAGAGCGAGAAGAGAGCGTAGAAAATGACGAAGAGAAAGCAGAAGAAGAGAGGGTTTTGTTTAGGAGTGTCGCTAATTTGCGCCGCGCGGTGATAAGAGCCATCGCCGGTGAGGGTTTTCGGCTTCTGTTGTCCAAAGGCGTATCTCTCTCTCTCTTCGTTTTTCCCTTCGCTCTTTTTTCAGATCCTTCGAGAAATTGTATGGGCTAAGTGGGCCTTATGTTTATGTTTTTTACATGGGCCATTAAATCTAATCAATCATTTAGCTTTGTTGTTGTGTTTTTTTTTTTTTTTTTATAATCTTTGTCCAATTGTAGTTCACGATCTAAAAGTTGTTTCAAAAAGTTTTTATGATTTTATCAAGAAGAAAATTCGTCTTTCTAGATAAAACCTAAGACTGTGCCGAAAAAAGAAGAAGATAAAACATAAGATTAATAGTTTAATGTACTATGGTATTAGCTTTTATAATTGGAAACATGTCTTCCCAAGTCAAAACATTTGATCAAATATGGCATGAATTGGCAAATATCTATATCCGTTAGTGATTTAAATGTAGGGATAATTTGTAGAATAGCAAACAAAAAATATACATATAAAAAATAGTCAAAAAACCTAAAATGAGAGGAAGAGATTAAGCCATATAAGAGAGTTTTGTTAGATTTTTAGTTAGATTTTTTTTTAAAGTCATTTGACCAATTATTTTTTAAATGTATTCAAATGTTTTTATGGTGATGGATAACTTTCCTACCTACGTGTATTGACTATTTATTAGTGATAATGGTCATGATGATGATGATGATATCAATGATAGAAGTAGAATAAAAAAAGATGACGACGATTCATGATTATAGACGAAGAAGAAAAAAAGACTAATCGAAATGGTTAATGGATTTATAATTAAGAAACAAAATGGAGCTACATAGAATTATCTCATAATAATTAAGTTTGGGTTTGGGTTTTGGTCTTTGGTTATAGAATATTTTAATTTCGATATCAGTTAAAAAATATAAAATGATCCAAAGGTAAGTATTAGTTTGTAATCAGTGCGTCTATTTACGATCTTTGTGTATTAGCTCTTCTTGTTCGCGAAACCTCTTCGATTTGTTGCAACTTGAGGAGCAGCGAGAGAGAGAGAGAGTGAAGGAACATGGGAAGCAGCACAGGCGATCTGGTGACACGTGTCCAATCAGCTCATCGGTTCGATCACGATGCCTTGATTCGTTTCGCCGCCGACAACGTCTCTGGTTTTCCGACCAACCCATCTCAATTCACCGTCTCTCAGGTATCTTTCCAATCTCCGGCGTCTCGAGGTTTTCTCCGGGAAGAAATAAAACCTTATCTGCCTTTTTTGCTGGGTTTTACAGTTCGGACATGGGCAATCGAATCCCACGTTTCTGATCGAGGTCGGCTCAGGGAGTTCCTTGAAACGATACGTTTTGAGGAAGAAGCCTCCTGGGAAGCTCTTGGAATCTGCTCATGCTGTTGATAGAGAGTTTCAGGTATTTAATCAATCTTGACCTCTTGGAACCTGTGTGAGTTATAGAGAAAGCTCCTACTTTGAATTTCGATTTTTGGGTGGTGAAAATGATTATACTGCTCTGATTTTGTTATCCGGATCCGTTCGACTTTTTGAAGAAGATTAATTGGCGATGTTTGTAATTCTGTTTTGATTACAGAATCTTTGTAATTGTTTGTGATGTTGCGTATAGTAGATATATAATGGAATAAAGGTGGAGATTTTTGCATAATGCTTTTGATGATGGTCATGTAGGTGCTTAAGGCTTTGGGTGAACATACACAGGTTCCTGTTCCTAAAGTCTTCTGCTTATGCACTGACCCCACTGTGATTGGGACTGCGTTTTACATTATGGAGTTTATGGAAGGAAGGATTTTTATAGATCCCAAGTTGCCGGTAAGACATTCTGTTATGTGAATGTGAATGTCCGGTTTTCTAGCTTTAGATGTTACACATAGTGAACCGAAAGGCGTAAATTGTATGTGTTTCATTGGTTTTGACTTAGAATGTAGCACCTGGAAGAAGGAGTGCGATCTATCGTGCAACCGCCAAAGCCTTAGCTTCTCTTCATTCTGCTGATGTGGATGCTATTGGTCTTGAGAAATATGGTCGGCGACCCAATTACTGCAAAAGACAAGTTAGTGGATTAATTCGGGCTGGTGACTTTTGACATCACTAGTTTGTTGTTCTCTTAATGCGTGCGTATGTGCTCTTGCTAAAGATCTTTTGAATTGATTGGATATCTAAATTTCAGATAGATAGGTGGTTCAAACAATATTTGGCTTCAACAAGTGAAGGTAAGCCTGAAAGGAATCCAAAGATGTTTGAGCTTGTTGATTGGTTACGCAAAAGCATCCCTGCGGAAGATTCAACAGGAGCAACCTCAGGCCTTGTACACGGAGACTTCCGCATTGACAATCTCGTGTTTCATCCTTCCGAGGTCTGAATACTTTCAAGTCTATTTTTTTATCCTTGGATAGTTACCTTACTGAATACCTTGAGCTGCAGGATCGAGTTATTGGTATTATTGACTGGGAATTGTCCACGCTTGGGAACCAAATGTGTGATGTCGCATACAGCTGTATGGTAATAATTTTTGTTTGTTTGTTACATAGCATTCACAGAGCGTTTTTTTTGCTTCCTGCTCTGATATACAGTTCATGGTATTGGCAGCATTACATTGTGAATGTTCAGCTCGATAAGGAGCACGTGAGTGAAGGTCTTGAAACTGCTGGACTTCCGGAAGGAATTATTTCAATGCCAGAATTTCTCTTAGAATACTGTTCTGCATCGGTAAGTCCTGAACGACATGTAATGTTAAAAAAAAAATTTATATACGCTTCTAGAAAAGGAACCGAGTCAGCGTTCCTCGTAAGTTGCCTATATTTTCTCAAATTTTGATCGTTGTGACATTTTGGCAAATGAACTTTAGGGAAAACCATGGCCTGCTGCAAACTGGAAGTTCTATGTAGCGTTCTCTATGTTTCGGGCTGCTTCAATCTACACTGGGGTGTACAACAGATGGTTAATGGTATTGTCCGGAAAAAAATATTTTTGGAAGATTCTTTGTTATGCAGTTGTAGAGCCACTGACACTGTGTTGGTCATGCAGGGGAATGCTTCTGCCGGTGAACGTGCTCGGAATACAGGGGCTCAAGCCAATGAGCTTGTAGAGTCTGCCTTGGGTTATATTGCACGCGAAAATGTTCTACCGGAGCACCCTCCATCTGGTGATCCACCTCTTTGAGATTCAAGTTTTGCTAAGGAACACTGTTTAATTTACATTTCTTATTTACGGCGCTATTTTGCGTTTCTTGTTTTGGATGCAGTTAAAAGAGATGTGAGCCCGGCATACGAAAGCCTTGTGGATGGAAGCGGGAGATTTGTCCCCAACAGAAAAGTATTGGAGTTAAGGCAGAAGTTGATCAAGTTTATGGAAACTCACATCTACCCGATGGAAAACGAGTTCTACAAACTTGCTCAATCAGATTCGCGATGGACCATTCACCCCGAGGAGGAAAGGTTAAAGGAGGTGGCAAAGAGAGAAGGCTTATGGAACTTATTTATTCCTGTATGTATCTTTTTCTCTACGATTATCTTATTGCTTTTACAGGTGAGTGAGAGTGTACTTATGGATTCTTGGTTCTTGCAGGTAGATAGTGCTGCTAGAGCTAGAAGAGAACTGGCAGCTATTGAGAATAAACATGGTTTCTCGGGCAGGTCTTTTGATCAATTGTTTGGTGAGGGCCTCACAAACCTAGAGTATGGTTACCTTTGTGAGATCATGGGTCGTTCGGTTTGGGCTCCACAGGTATTTAACTGCGGTGCACCTGATACTGGAAACATGGAGGTAAAAGCCTGGTTTTGTTTACAGGTGCAGAAGTCGTCTCATTGCTTGTTACTTAAATTTATATAGTTTGTGCCCTCTTATAGGTAATACTGCGGTATGGAAACAAAGAACAAATTTCCGAATGGCTTATTCCGTTGCTCGAGGGAAAAATTCGTTCTGGATTTGCTATGACTGAGCCACAAGTTGCATCTTCTGATGCAACCAATATTGAGTGCTCTATTAGAAGGTAAGAGATTTTCTTTGATTCTCTTATGTTGGAATCTACTTTCATTCAAGTCCAGTAAAAAAAATGCCAAATGTCATCTTCAATTTCTCTACTGGTAATTCTTGAAAACTGAAATTGTGTTCACATTTCTCCTTATACAGACAAGGTGATTCATACATCATTAATGGCACAAAATGGTGGACAAGTGGAGCCATGGATCCCAGGTGCAGAGTCCTTATTCTCATGGTTAGTTCTCTTTCCTTTCTCTCTTTCTATCTAGAAGACTAAATCTATACATATTTTACACATAAATGTCTTTGTTCTATTTTTGCTAGTTATTCAAAGAAATTATATCTGTGCTGTACAGGGAAAAACAGACTTCAACGGCCCGAAACATAAGCAGCAGTCTATGATATTAGTCGACATGCAGACTTCTGGTATACATGTGAAGAGGCCTCTCACAGTGTTTGGTTTTGATGACGCGCCTCATGGACATGCTGAAATTTCTTTTGAAAATGTGGTTGTCCCGGCCAAGAACATCCTCCTTGGAGAAGGCCGAGGATTCGAAATTGCTCAGGTAATACTACAAAAAATAGACAGAGATTCAGGGCTTGCAGTAACAGAAAGAGTAAAGTATTTATGGGTCGCTTGCTTTGTTTGTTATATCAGGGTAGGTTAGGCCCTGGAAGATTGCACCATTGTATGAGACTAATAGGTGCAGCGGAGCGTGGAATGGAGCTAATGGCTCAACGAGCTCTTAGTAGGAAAACTTTTGGGAAGTTCATAGCGCAGCATGGTTCTTTTGTCTCTGATCTTGCAAAGGTATACGAAACTGTGTGTTTTGATAACCCAGATGTTTCTTATCAGTTCTGATATGAGTGGTTATATATATACAGTTGCGGGTAGAGCTGGAAGGAACCAGATTATTGGTTCTAGAAGCTGCTGATCATCTCGATAAGTTTGGAAACAAAAAAGCTCGAGGAATTCTCGCAATGGCCAAGGTAAAAAAATGTTATATATTTGTAAACTTTTTGTTTCTGTCAAAAACCGACCAAAGTAAATCTTGAAGAACCAAAAATCATTTTTGGTACTCAGGTTGCAGCTCCAAACATGGCGTTGAAGGTACTGGACACGGCAATGCAAGTTCATGGAGCAGCCGGTCTATCCTCGGACACAGTCTTAGCGCATCTGTGGGCCACGGCTAGAACACTGAGGATTGCTGATGGACCTGATGAGGTTCATCTTGGGACCATTGGCAAATTAGAACTACAGAGAGCTTCAAAGCTTTAAAAGCTTTTTCGGATCTGCGAGTCTGATTCTCAGACAAAAGAATAAGATGATTCTTCTTTTATTTACATCATAATAAAGCTGTTCTTGGGTCTTTTACTCCAAATCACTATAGTAAATCTGAATAAAGTTTATACAAGATCTTCTCTTCTGTTTCATGTTGCTAATACTTAATCTGATGATAATGCATTGTGACATTCAGGATTCAGCAGCTAAACGAACGAACCCTTTTGAGATTCTTCTCATGCCTCGTTACAGCTACTTTTTACTCTTTATCTCTAAATCAATTCCTCATTCACTAAGAATCATTCGAATCACAGATTTTCTTAAGAAAATTATCAAGATTACGTTTAACTTATTCCACTTCATTTCACAAATTCGCGACTCCAAAACCATACTATTCATAGGTATCATAAAAGCGGGAAACCAAACATTTTAGATGGATAAATTCCTAAAGACAGAAAATGTAACATAGCCTCATGTTCTTTCCCTTAAACCCCAAAAATAGCATTACTACTCATCTCTATATAAACCCCATCAAGATCTTTCTATCCATTTTGTTCTAAGCTTTGTATATACCAAACACCAAAAAAACAAAGAAAATTCAGAGCAAGAAGGGGCCTTATAGCCACCGTTACAGGCCCCGTCTGCTCCATTTCTAACATGTAAAGCCTAGGGAAAAAACTTGAAAACTACAACAAAAATAACTTTTTCGACCTTCTGAATTTTGTGTAAAAAGAAAACCGAAAAAATGGGGTTTGATGGTGACAAGAAAAAGAAATGCATCATCGCAGGTAGTGTCTCGGGTTTGCTAGTCATCATGGTTGTCTCTGTAGCCGTCGTAACATCTAAACACTCACCCAAAGGCGATGAGAATCAGATCCGGAAAACCACCAAAGCGGTTCAAGCAGTTTGTGCACCCACTGACTACAAAGAAACATGCGTCAAGAGCTTAATGAACGCGGAACCCAAGTCCACTGAGTCTCTCGACCTCATCAAACTCAGCTTCGACGTCACTATTAAATCCATCAACGAAGGCCTTAAAAAAGCTTCTGAAGATGTTAAACCAAAGGCTGATAAAGACCCAGCAGCACAGGGTGCTTTCTTGCTGTGTGAGAAAGTGATGATTGACGCTATTGATGACCTGAAAAAGTGTTTGGATAAAGGGTTATCGGTTGCTCAGATCGAAGACTTTGTTGAGGATCTTCGGGTTTGGCTAAGTGGCTCCATCGCATTCCAGCAAACGTGTATAGATTCCTTTGAGGAAATCAAGTCGAATCTTATGAAAGACATGATCAACATCTTCAAAACACCAAGAGAGCTTAGCAGCAATAGCCTTGCCATGGTTACTGGCATCTCAACCCTTCTCCCAGATTCCAACATCACAGGTATCTTTTCAAAAATTTCCAAATATACATTACCAACCAATCAGAATTAATGGATGTGGTAATGTGATTCTTGATAACAGGACTAACCGGAGCTCTCGCAAGCTACGCGAGAAAGCTTCTGTATACAGAAGATGGTATCCCAACATGGGTTGGACCAGAGGCAAGACGGCTCATGGCGGATCAAGGAGGAGTACCGGTGAAGGCTAATGCCGTGGTGGCTCAAGACGGAAGTGGCCAGTTTAAGACCATCGCCGATGCTTTAAATGCTGTGCCTAAAGGCAACACAGTGCCATTCGTCATCCACATCAAAGAAGGTATCTACAAGGAGAAAGTAGTGGTCACAAGGAAAATGCCACACGTCACTTTCATCGGCGACGGACCAACCAAGACCGTGATCACCCGTAGTCTCAATTTCGGTATCGGAAAAGTCAAGACCTTCCTAACATCCACCGTCAGTGAGTTTCGATTTTCCACTGCTAAAACCCTAAAATTCCCAAAGAGAGATTCTAAACATTACCAAATTTGTTTTTGCAGCGATCGAGGGAGACCACTTCACAGCGAAGAACATCGGAATCGAGAACACAGCTGGACCAGAGGGAGGACAAGCGGTGGCGTTGAGAGTCTCGGCGGATTACGCCGTCTTCCACAACTGTCAAATCGACGGTTACCAAGACACTTTATACGTTCACTCTCACCGGCAATTCTACCGCGACTGCACAGTCTCCGGCACCGTCGATTTCATCTTCGGCGACGCGAAATGCATACTCCAGAACTGTAAAATCGTCGTCCGAAAACCCAAGGGAGGTCAATCGTGTATGGTCACCGCTCAGGGACGCACCGACGTCCGTGAATCGACCGGAATTGTGCTCCATAACTGTCATATAACTGGAGATCCGGCGTATATTCCGGTGAAATCTGTGAACAAAGCTTATCTCGGAAGGCCGTGGAAGGAGTTTTCGAGGACGATCATCATGAAGACGACGATCGATGACGTCATCGTTCCAGCGGGATGGCTTCCTTGGCAGGGAGAGTTTGCGCTCAAGACGCTATTCTACGCCGAGCATCTGAATATTGGGCCTGGATCGAATCAGGCCCAAAGAGTTAGATGGCCCGGAATCAGGAAAATTACTCCCCAAGAGGCTCTTATGTTCACCGGCGACAGATTCTTAGGTGGCGATACGTGGATCCCACAAACACAAGTTCCGTACACCGCGAACATGTAGGAGATTCCAATTTGTAAATGATTTTTTGTTTTTTTTAATGTGTTCTTCTGAAATTGTTTTGAAGAATGATTAATTAATTGATTATTTACCGCCCATTTCATAATGATTTTGGCATCTCCTGAGTGATATGATTAAGCTGAAAACGCTGATTAGTGAATATAAATTCTTTGTTAGACCTATCGAGCTCAATGTCAGACACGAGTTATAATACAAAACCGGTTATATATAGAACTGGTTTACCCCACTCTTTAAACTGATTTATTAAAAATTATGAGTTTTTCCGAATAAGTCGTATACAATTAATTTGAATAATGATATGCTTTTGAGATTGGATGAGAGGATAATATAAATATATAACGATGAGAAAGTCGAGGAGCTTGCATGCGTTATGGAGATCACGTGATGCTCGTGCACATGTATCGTTCTTCGAGATTGCCTGCATCCAATATTGTTCTTCGTCTTTGAACGGTGAATTCAATAACATTCCTCGCTTCACTACAAATTTGTAGCCTACTATGTCCTAAGTACCACTTATGTGTCTATTCAGTTTTGAGGAAGATGTATGTAGCTGGAAAAAAAAGAAAAAAAATGTAACTGGAGAAAATATTGAAGTTAATTATATAGCATTGTAAATGTATAATTGAATAGATAGTTATAAACTTATTATTGAATTAACCTAACATTATCGAAGGATGACAATTATGGCTGATCACAGTAAAATGTTTAAAACGATAAAATACATAATTATTCTACAAGTTTTTGGGATTATTCGACATGGATCCCAGACTCTCAGTTAAAATATTTTGTAGGAAATTCGTTTAAAATTTAAAATTAATAATGAAATGCAGGGAATATAATATTAGGACAATATAACGAAGATGGATTTAAAAAAACAGATAATGTGCTCGACAAAAACAAAAAAAAAGAGATAATGTATGGCCTTTTTAAAAAGTACAAATTGGAAATATGGTGGGAAAGAAGTAAGTGAGGTGTGTTGAAAATGACACAATAGATGACTCGTTGCATTGAATTAAGTGCGCCCCACACTCTCCCCAACGGCCATTAAAGCACTCACGCTCTCACCTTAAAGCTCCAAAGCTCGAACGACAAACAAACGACCCACGAAGAAGTATGTCCAACATTTCCCCTATCTTCCCCATCCTCGATTCTCAACATTTCAACGACTATGGCTTCGATTTCGATCCCCAAATCGACTACTTTCAGGTAGGTACTTATGGTTTCTGAGGTTTTCTTTCTAATGGGTTTTGCTTAATTGTTTCGTATCGAATTAACAAAATCAAATCGAATCGATTTCGTTCTACATTTCGCATTCGGCTCTCTTTTGGGTAAATTTTGGTCTGTTAAAGACTCTGTTTTTGATGTTTAAATGGTTTTTTCGGGGAAAGGTTATGGAAGAAGCGAGAAAGCATAAGAGAGAAACGTCGGCGAAATCCTCCGTTAATCTTCACTTCAAGCTCCAGAAACCCATTTCAAAAGACGACCCGACCCGACCCACATTGCACAACAAGAGGAAGAGACGGTGGTGGTGGAAGAAAGCTTTCCCTTTTTTCAAGTGGCGGAAATGGCCAATCTCCACCGTTGGTCTGAACGAGGATCGTAGGGGCAGGAGTTTTCGCGCCGTAACCGGGTCAATATCAATGTCGGGTCCGGTTTACGCAACTGAGAGCCGGAGCGGGTCGAGCACACCGTACCGTACGACGATAAATAAACCTTCGTCGGGACCTATAGCGGGAACACTTACGCCGGCGAGGAAAGGTGACGTGGCGATCCCATATCTGAGCTTACGAGAGCTCAACATGGAACATCAACAGAGGATCTCTACCTCTTCTTCCCCAATTTACTTGGTCACGTAAAAAAAATTGTAAAATTTAATAATAACACCTTAGAAAAAAATGTAACACAACATTTCTGTTTGGTTGGGGGAGAATTCAATAGGAAAATATGTGATTTTTTAATCTTTTTGCAATTTGTGAAAGCTGCTAAGTTTTTCATCTATCCCACGTGAAGCAATATAGTTGCCCTTTTTTTAATACATAGATTAATTATAGATACATGCTTCTTGTATGCTTGTATTTAACATCTTTATAACAATATAATTTATTTGAATTTTTCAGATCCTGATGGTTAAAAGTGACTGGAACCGGTAAGAATGGAGATTCCCTTGTCTTGTACGACTTAGAGAAAAAAAAGCACATTAGTACACAGATTCGAACGTTGATCCTTTTAAGAATTAATGCGTCTCCTTCGATCTACAAATTTTTATGTAAATGTGACTTTTATTTTATTGGTTTAGTTTACACTTGCTAGCTGAGTTATAGAACAGCACGCACTTCAGACGCTAAACTTGATCTTATTCGAACACGAAGATTAACACAAGTGTTAAACTTGGTCTTATTCGAACATGAAGATTCATACAATTGTTGTTCCCGAGTCCAATCTTCTACAAGACTCAAAGAGAGAGAGAGATTCACAGAGAAACACGAATCATTCTCTTTTATCTCATTTGAAGCATTAGCAACTCCGGTTTCTCAATATACTCTTTCCACTGGCAGCAAAACCGAGCTACCGTTGCTCCGTCTAGAACTCTATGATCCGCAGCCATGTTA
This sequence comes from Pseudoturritis turrita, assembly GCA_900406555.1. Taxonomy (NCBI): domain Eukaryota; kingdom Viridiplantae; phylum Streptophyta; class Magnoliopsida; order Brassicales; family Brassicaceae; genus Pseudoturritis; species Pseudoturritis turrita. The sequence continues at coordinate 3,026,940 of OVBL01000397.1, forward strand.
ACCTGAATCAAAAACCCAATTCATAATCAGGCTTTGGTACTAACAAAAAACCTTGAACTAAGAAATGATGAACTTGATAAGCTTTTACCGTCATTATCGATGCAGGATAAACAGTTCCGTCTTCTGAGAATTTGGGAACTTTCTCGATTCTTCCAAGAGCGATGATGGCAACTTCGGGTAAGTTTAGTAGAGGGGACCCGAATTTCCCACCGATTGCTCCAATGTTACTTAGAGTTATGGTTCCACCGGTTATATCCTCGGGCTTAAGTTTGTTGTTTGTTGCCAAATGTTGTAACCGTGAAAGCTCTTTGGTTATCTCTAGTAGAGATAATGACTGAACATTCTTTATGTTAGGAACGACAAGCCCGTGTTCAGTAGCCATTGCAACTCCAATGTTATGTGAACCTGCGATAAACCAAGGACATATCGATATCTATAATCCAAAGATAATAAACTAAATATCAAAATAAGAACATAAGTTCCTATAAAAAAAAACCTTTGAGGACGATCTCGAGAGACTCTTCGTTGAAGCAACCATTCACGAAGGGATATTTGTTTAGAGCCATTGACAGTGACTTGATTAGGGTAGGAAGGAAAGTGTGTTTGATGGTGGAATCTGTATTGTTCTCTTTAAAGCATTGCTTGAGCTCCACAAGTGCGTCGCAGTTTATCTCTTCAACAAAATGAAAATGTGGCACCTTTGTAGCCATAGTCATTGTCTTGACCATTGCTCGGCTGAATCCCCTGAGAAAAAGGAAAGCTTTCGACATTGATTCAGACACGAGATGGGTTAGTTATCATTATTACCAACCATATATTGACAACAATAGGCGTACCTTAGAGGAACTATTTTATCTTCAAAGCTACTCGTTATAGTGGAAATGGAGTCTCCTTCTATAACAGGATTCTCAGAAGAAACTGAATCTGTTACAATTCCTTTCTGGTCACCAAATCGAAGAACATCCTCTTTCAAAACTCTCCCATCTTTACCAGTTCCAATAACGACATTAATATCTATGCCAAGATCTTTTGCAAGGTTGCGAACAGCAGGTGTTGACAGAGCTCCAACAAGATTGTCTATTTTTTGCTTTGAACCGCCCGGATCTACACTACCTGAACACTCAGAGGTTACTAGAAGAGCATCCTGTGCGTCTTCAACCGCCAGCCTAACCAGAGTCTCTCCAACCTTGCATCAATAGATTTTGCCGCATATAAATACTTCTAAAAGTGATGCATGATCTATCAGAAGCTTTAAACATATATATAACACAACAGACTAACATGTCAAAATCGTTTAGTCGATAACCCAATCCAAAGAAAACTTCAGTTTAGCATCCCTAACAAAATCAATTATCTTGCAGTTTTCTTAGATTGAATGAGTAATGATACGCTCGATCTTAGCCTTATATTATATTTTCCACATTCCATAAAGAAAAAGTGTCGAAATTTTCATTTTGTATGCTCTAACCTTAATAATGTCACCCGGAGAATGTAAAATCAGAGCTACTTTCCCCTTAAAACGGCTCGTTATCTCTATTGTTGCTTTATCGCTCTGAACTTCACAGAGTGGCTGAAACTCTTCGACAGGATCTCCCTGCAAAAGCAAAACACCAAAATGGCTGATTTATAACGCTTGTTTATAACAAAACCCAAAGAACAGTAAGAAAGACTGAATCTTTTAGCAGAAAATAAAACAACCGACCTCTTTCACAAACCACTTGAGAAGCTCACATTCAGCAATACCTTCCCCAGTTTGTGCTAGTGGCACATCAATTAACCCTGCTTTTGAATCTATGGCCATGGCTTCGTTCGAAAACCAGCTTCTACTTCCTCCACACCATTTCATCAACTACCAAATTACGAAAAAATATGACCCAACTTCTTTGATCTTTTGCCCAATAAATTACCAGAAATCAAAACAATTGTCACTAGTCAGTCTTGGCAAACGAGTTTTCCCCATTTATCACCTTAAGTCCCCTTCAAAATTTCTTTCCTTTCTAAATTTTACGGACGAGCTTGTGGAAACTGATCTCAGAGTAATTCTTTAAAAATTAAAAAAAACCTCAACAAAAATTAGAAAATTGGTCTGAAGAAACTTACAGTGAGAGAGTGAACAAGGAATGGGCGCGAAATCGGAGAGGCGAACGACTGAGAATGATACTCCGGTACCCGAAACGGCGGAGCGCAGACGGAAGACGAGCTGAATGGGCGGAGAAACCGGTGGCTCCGCCAGATCCGTCGCGCGATCATCGTCGTTCACGGTTGATCTTTGGTAACAACGGAGAGATAGAAAAAACAGATGAAATGGGGATTTTTTCCAATAACTCTAAAGATTAAAAACAAAAAATCTGGCAGACAAATGTAACGTACTTGTGTTTCGGTATCGGATTAAGGCTAAGTGCTGCTGATTAGATATAACTGTTGGATTAGTGCCAAAAAAAATAAAAATTATCGGATTAGTTAATCTACGCCACGTCAGCAATATTTCGGAGCTTTTGGAGGAGGATCAACGGTACACGCGTGTCCTGAGTCATATGAATATCCAATCACCAAGGGATCGTATTCGTACTAGGTATATCTTGTAGTATTTTACTTATAACACAATATTAAAAAATCCTTATAAACTGGTCTTATGTATAAAATAAGTCCTTATAGTTTGAAGATTGTAAGCATTTAAAACAAAATATGTTGACAAAAAGAAAAACATTTAAACAAAATACGACTTGTTTTGTTCTTTCACTGTTAAAGTTCCGATAATATCTACACGCATGATTATAGTTTGATCATCAATTGGATGCCAAACATTATCTATGGGACGTGAGCTAGCAAACCTAACCCAAATTACATCTAAACTTGCACCATTTCTCTTGAGTTTTGCCAACCTTAACTTTTTTCGACCTTGGAAAGTTTTCGTTAACCAAATCCGTCTTTTAAGCAAACACAACTTTTAAGTGAAGTCTTAAGTTTAAAAGTTTTATTTGTTATGATTAATTGATATGGAAGCTTATTCGATACCTCTCTCATGAATATATATTTCACCGGATACTACATCATAGTAAGTAGACGAAATTTAGCATGACCGATTATATAATTATGGATTCGATTGGTAATACAAGATAGTACAATTTTTTGATATTACAAATAGCAGTACATTTGGAAGCACTACAAATAGTGATAAAAAATGATACTACAATATATATTATTTTTTGTAACGTTACTTTACTGATTAGTTATACAAAATATAGTACAAATTGTACTATTCTATTGAAACTTAACCAATTAAAGCCTATATCACAAATAGCAAGTAAAAACATTTATTATTATTTTTTTCGTTTTATTTCTAGTCAACTTTATTTAAAACTTTAAATCTACGGGTCGCTTAATTACAAATCCGTAGTATTAAGATCCGCCAAGTTTGGTAACCAAACACACATTTTAAGTAAAAAAAATCCCCAGAGTTTAACAGCTAATATTTTTTTCTTTCTTAACCCGTGATTAATTCCATTTTGTTAATTAAAATGTATATATATTCCAATAGTGAATAAAAAAAAAAATCACTTATCGAAAACATTATCAAAGTGTCGTTGGCGTCGAGGAGTGTGCCACTGTACCATTATATCATACGTCATCTTTCCAATTATCTCTGATTTCTCACGTCTCTCTCTCTCTCTCTCTCTATTTCTTAATTCTGAGTTTTGCCTCAACGAAGATCGTAAAGAGAGAGAAGAAACCGAGCACGAAAATGGCTTCACGAACCAAGGGGAAGACGGTGATGGAAGTTGGTTCCGATGGTGTCGCCGTCATAACACTCATCAACCCTCCCGTCAATTCTCTATCTTTCGACGGTATGCTACTCTCAGATTTATTTGATTCAGAGTTTCATTGATTTTACCTCTTCAGATTTAGGTCATTTCGGTGTTTGATTGTTGTCCAATTCCTTTCTCGCTCCGTGTTTTGGTTTTTGTTGTGTCTCCGATTCGATTTCAGCTTCCGGTCGAATTTGTGATCTGATTATGTGAAATTCGGACTACTAGTTTTTGATCTCCATGCTCTTTTGGTTTAGTAAATAGCTCACGACGATGATCTCGAGGAAACGTCGTTTTGGGCTTTCGAGTTGTATCGATTTTATTACTGACGAAGCGGGAAACCTTTTGTGTGCTACTCTGTTTTGTGTATTTCTGTACAGTGCTATACAACCTCAAAAGTAATTACGAGGAGGCCTTGAGCAGGAATGATGTTAAAGCTATTGTTATTACGGGTATGTCTGGAGATCGTTCTCTTCCATATCCAAAAACAGAACACATTTATGCTAATTTTGGAGATGATCTCGTTGTGTTTTTTTCTTCACTACAGGTGCCAAGGGGAAGTTCTCTGGTGGCTTTGATATATCTGGTTTTGGTGAAATGCAGAAGGGGACTAGTATGTTTCAAGTGTCTTTGCATCTTTGGTGATTGTATTAGTGTTATGGATTGATGTAGTTAGTAACGTATACTGGTGTTATTGATTTTGTCAGGGAAGGAGCCAAAGGCTGGATACATTTCAATCGACATCATAACCGACTTGCTTGAAGGTTATCTTTATACTTGCCGACTTAATTGATTAATGCAATGATTCTGATCATGTGTTGCTGAGGGATCAATTTATTTCTTTGGATTCAGCTGCAAAGAAACCGTCTGTCGCTGCCATTGATGGACTTGCCTTGGGAGGAGGGTTAGAACTTGCTATGGTACGAGTTTCTATGCTATCCACTAACTTCCCGAAAATCCTCTTGAGACTGTTGAGCCTGGTAGAGTTTCCGTGTTTCTTCTTCAAGGGATGGTGATGCAGTTGTATGATTTGTTTCCAGGCTTGCCATGCAAGGATATCAGCTCCTGCTGCACAGTTAGGTTTGCCCGAGCTGCAACTTGGTGTTATTCCCGGCTTTGGAGGTACATACTTAACTTTGTTGATTGTCAAGTCCTTGACTCATATGACCATCATATGGTTTAAACTCGTGGAATGGGAAGTCAAAGAATTCTGGATGTATACTGGGCTATGAGGATGGAAAAAGAATTTGTGATTCATGTTTGTGTTAAATAAATCAAGTCACTTTTGTTTATTTTGCTAATTATGCTCCTTTGGGTTGATGCAGGAACGCAGCGTCTTCCACGTCTTGTTGGTCTCACAAAGGCCCTTGAAATGATTCTGGTACTTCAGTGCCTAATTCTTATGGTAGCAGTAGTCTGCTTTGGTTAAAATGTAACAACATTTCTTTTGTTGAAACATATAGACATCTAAGCCGGTTAAAGCCGAGGAAGGTCATTCATTGGGTCTTATTGATGCTGTGGTGCCACCTGCCGAGTTACTAAACACTGCTCGTCGCTGGGCACTTGACATAGTCGAGAGGAGAAAACCATGGGTTTCTAGTGTTTTAAAAACTGATAAGTTACCTCCTCTTGGAGAGGCAAGGGAGATAATGAAGTTTGCCAGGGGACAGACACGCAAGCAAGCCCCCAATTTGAAACACCCCTTAATGTGCCTTGATGCTGTTGAAGTGGGTATCGTTTCTGGTCCAAGGGCTGGTTTAGAGAAGGTATTTTACCGATCTTTTCGTCGCTTCGTTACTCTCTTTAGCCTTTTCTCCCTGACTCTTGACCAGTATGAATTTCCACCACATTGTTTTTTACAGGAGGCTGAAGTCGCTTCACAAGTGGTAAACTTGGATACCACCAAAAGCTTGATCCACGTCTTCTTTTCTCAGCGAGGAACTACAAAGGTCTGTGAGTGGTTATTCATGTAATTTAGACTTATGTACAACTAAATCTCTGATTTCTTTCTTTACAGGATATTAACTATTGACATGAAAATCTGTCCTGTTTTTTATTTTTTTCCAATCTATCTTATGGACAGGTTCCTGGAGTTACTGATCGTGGGTTGGTGCCAAGGAAGATTAAAAAGGTAGCAATAATTGGAGGCGGGTTGATGGGATCTGGAATAGCCACTGCTTTGATCCTCAGTAACTATCCAGTGGTTCTCAAGGAAGTAAATGAGAAGTTCCTGGAGGCAGGAATTGGCAGAGTCAAAGGTGGGGATGGATTTCTGTACATTGTTACCAACGAATTGCAAAAGCTTGATCTGACTAATTTCATAATTTGATCAGCTAATCTTCAGAGTCGTGTAAGGAAAGGAAGCATGTCTCAGGAAAAGTTTGAGAAAACCATGTCTCTCCTTAAGGGTTCTCTTGACTATGAAAGCTTTAGGGATGCGGACATGGTCATCGAGGTAATAATGAACATAAACAAGCTGAAGTTGTTTTTTATATGGCAAGATAAGTGAATTGATTCTGTATGATGTCTTTTTGGTGGCTTGAACAGGCCGTTATCGAGAATATATCTTTGAAGCAACAAATTTTTGCTGATCTAGAGAAGTACTGTCCTCAGCATTGTATCCTTGCTAGCAACACATCTACCATTGATTTGAACAAAATTGGGGAGAGGACCAAGTCCCAGGATCGGATTGTCGGAGCACATTTTTTCAGGTGATTACTTATCCTTTGGAATTTGGATGAATTTCAGTGAATATATTATGGCCGGAGTGGTTTTGCTCGCTCTACACAAATCATGTCTATTCATTTTCCTGATGCAGTCCAGCACATGTCATGCCACTACTTGAAATAGTTCGGACCAATCATACCTCTGCCCAAGTAATCGTTGACCTGTTAGATGTTGGGAAGAAGATTAAGAAAACACCAGTCGTGGTGGGAAACTGCACCGGGTTTGCAGTGAATAGGATGTTCTTCCCATACACACAGGCAGCTATGTTCCTTGTTGAGCGTGGAACAGATCCATATCTAATTGACAGGGCAGTCAGCAAGTTTGGAATGCCAATGGGTCCCTTCAGGTATATCCCGTTGTAAAGATCCATGTCATTCTCATACACCTTTTTTTAACTGTACTTTTGTTACTTGTATGAACGAGCAGATTGTGTGACCTGGTTGGATTCGGTGTGGCGATTGCAACCGCAACACAATTCATCGAGAACTTTCCAGAACGGACAAACAAATCAATGATTATCCCACTCATGCAAGAGGACAAGAGAGCTGGTATATCAGAAAGGACAGCTAGATAATGTTTTATCGATTTAACATTCTTCTAATCTTGTGAACTTTCCTACTGATTTCAGGTGAAGCCACTCGCAAAGGTTTCTATTTGTATGATGATAAGCGCAAGGCTAAACCTGATCCTGAATTAAAGAAATATATTGAGAAGGCAAGGAGCATATCTGGAGTTAACGTTGACCCTAAGGTATCTGTCTGTCCAAAATTCAAATAAAGATCTCCATTTTGCATTTGAGAGGAACTCACTGTTCTTTTCTCACTCCGACTGATTGTTGTGGCTTGCAGTTGGCGAAACTGTCGGAGAAAGAAATTATTGAAATGACATTTTTCCCAGTAGTGAACGAAGCGTGTAGAGTTTTTGCTGAAGGTATTGCTGTGAAAGCAGCAGACCTTGACATTGCTGGCATAATGGGAATGGGTTTTCCACCTTACAGGTCAGTGTTGTCATCAAATAAATCTGTAACTCCGAGATCCTTATCAAATTTTCTTTTGCTCATTTTGGTCTTAATCTAAACCTCTTGTGAACAGAGGAGGAATCATGTTCTGGGCTGATTCCATGGGATCGAAATACATTTACTCGAAGCTAGATGAGTGGTCGAAGACTTATGGTGATTTCTTCAAGCCTTGTGCTTTCTTAGCTGAAAGGGGATCTAAAGGTGCTCCTCTGGTGAGTATTTCTTTCTCTTCTTCCTTTTCCTTTTGGCTTGTATCTTTCAGTTTTGTGCACTTGTCTATGGAGCAGGTTTCTTTTTGGTGATTGCTATAACACTATCAATTTTAGCTTGGTTTATATTACATGACTAGTCCTTAATCGAATCAACATACTAGCACTAGCGCGACTATTCATCTTATCTTATCAAGTTTAGCTTCTCAAATTTGCTTAATTGTAATTCGGATTCTTGATTATACCTCAATTTGTGTTGCAGAGTGCTCCCGTGGAACAAGCCAGATCGCGGTTGTAAGGTCAGCGTTTCAACGGAACCATTTCTTCGTTGCTGCATCTACTGTGTTTTCTTTATGTCGACGTTTACTTGCCGGAAAAGTTGGGATCTTTAGCCTCGGCAGCTTTTAAAATAAAGTCTTATCTCAGACATCAGACAGATGAATCTGGGAGAAAGTAGGAGAGTAAGTTCGAGTAGCAATAAGATTCGTTCATGTTATGTATGATACTTTGTCATACAAAGTCTTCAGATACATTTGTTATAAAGCTCTGTGGAGTAAGTTCTATGATATATTGACAATGTCATGACACTCAAATTTTTCTTTCAATTATTATAGGACTTCAAAAATAAAAGTGTAACTCAATGTTTTATAAAATGCAGAGCCTGTGAAACTCAGTTGAAACAAATTGGTGAATTAATATACGGAATTGATACTCAATTTTTGATATATGTGTAATATTTAGAAATGTAAGGGATAAGTGTGAAGTTAAGTTAAACATGACAGAAATGGAAGGGGACCCTAATAAACAGAGGAATTGGTTTGAGGAGAAAGAAAAGACAAGACACAGAAATGTATAATAAGCTTAAAAAAAGACAAAGGGTATTCATTGCTAATTTGGACCACTCTTTGTTTTTTCTCTCGTCTCTGCTTTACGTTACAACTTACAACACAATAACAGTTTCGTGTATCAATTTTTTCCCCTTGAAAACCAATAAAAATGGATTTTCCGGATAATAGAAGATCGTGGAAAATGATACATATTAGTCATTTAGTATACGTGAATACTATGACATTACGACTTTACGAGACCTTCGACTTCTACAACAATATTAACAGTTTGACACGTATGACAAAATGCTCCATCAAATAGAACTAATTGGGAATTGGTGAATTAAGAATTAACATTTCGTTGTTTACTCAAATTTAGCTAAATATAAAAAGAGAGGTCGCTAATAATAAATTATTTTGTTTGCTTAGCTGGCCCTATAATAAGGAAGCCGGTGAATTTCCTAATTAACAAAACTAAAGGATAAGTGATATTTAATACACTAACATGGGACCGGACTTATAAAATGACTAACATGGGAAACAACTAGGGTATTTGCATAGTAAATGTATTTATTTTTGTTGTCAACAATAAATGTTTATTGATGATAGTTTTAAATTAGCTAACTAGTTGATCATAAAACTTCAATTATGAGGTAAGTCGACGACCAACATGATAAAAGTTTATTTTTTTCCGTGAAATCCATTAAAATAAAAATAAATCATAGTGAATTAAAACCATGAATATACGAAAAATTAGAGTTGGGAAAAAAAGTTGGGATCTTCTGGACTATATACTTCAGAGTTTTCCTAATCCTGTCAGATTTCGGATCCGTATTAGATCAAAATGTTTCTGTTAATTTATTCATTAATTGTTTAATTTTAATTATCTTGGATCAGATTCAATCTAAACAACTCTATCCAAAGTAAAATGGGTGAGATGTGATCTATTTTTTCTTTTCAGTTTATGCATTTGAATCAAACTAACTAAAATAAATCAATTAATACATCCTTAATATTGTTCCGTTATACATTGATTCGCTTCATCGGATTAACCAAATCTTCAAGAACGGTCATTGTTTTTAACGTTAACGGTCACTTATACACATGTAGCTAAGTGTTATCATAAAGCTAAAAAAGAGTTAGAAAGACACGTGGACATCGGGTGAATAATTGGAGACTTGTTAAAGATCTGAAGAACAAACAAAGAAAAAACAAAGCAAAACGATAACAAAAAAAAAAGAAAAAAGAGAAGAGAAAAAGAGAGAGAGAGCTCGAGACGGTACAGGTCAGAAGTCCCACGTGCATTTGGGAACTCAACGCCTTTCTCTTTCTTTACAAACTCTGCACACACTTCTCTCTCTCTCCTTCATCTCTCTCTCTCAAGAAGCTAAAAGCTGTGTTCCTCCTTTCATTACACACAGAAACAGAGGAACAAGAGAGGGCTTGGCAAATTTTGGTTTTTTTCTTCTTGTTGCTTGATTGTTTAGTTTTGTTGTAATGGTGGAGCTCAAGGATCAAGACATGGGAGAAGGGATGCAATGCATAACACACCCATACACGAAAAACCCAGGTGGAATCTGTGCATTATGTCTCCAAGAGAAGCTCGGTAAGCTAGTCACTTCTTCTTTCCCTCTGTCTAAACCCACACACCTCTCTTCTTCTCCTTCCTCTTCCTTCTCTTCTTCTTCCACCGCCTCTCTCGCTCTATCTCTCTCATCGGGAAGCAACGGGAGAGACTCTGCTAACAATCTCCCGTTTCTTCTGGCGAAGAAGAAGAAAGATATGCTCGCAGCTTCTTCTTCTTCTTCTTCTTCCTCGTCTTCGTCTTCCTCGGCTAATCTTATCTACAAGAGAAGCAAATCTACTGCTGCTGCTTACGGTGAGAGTTTCAGTCAGAGGAAACGAAGTGGGTTTTGGTCTTTTCTTCATCTCTACTCTTCCAAACACCAAATCACCAACGCCACCAAGAAAGTCGACAACTTTAGCCATTCTTCCAGACCAAGAAACCAGATCGAAAACGGGAGGAGCCAGAGAACAGAGACAACAGAGACATCGAAGAGGGTCGTTATTGATGTGATAGCGGAGGAAGAAGATGAGAGCCCTAATAACAAAGTGGTTGCTGCAGAAACGCCAACAAACGGTGTTGGTGGTGGTGGTGGTGGTTCGTCTTTTGGGAGGAAAGTGTTGAGATCTAGATCTGTTGGGTGTGGAAGCAGAAGCTTCTCTGGTGATTTCTTCGAGAGGATCTCTAATGGGTTTGGTGATTGTGCCTTGAGAAGGATTGAGTCACAGAGAGAACACACCAAGGTCATTAGTAATGGTGGTGGTGGTGAAGCAGCGGATGCGATGAGTGAAATGGTGAAATGTGGTGGTATCTTTGGTGGCTTTATGATAATGACATCATCGACATCATCATCAACAACATCATCATCAACGGTTGATCATCATCATCATCATAAGATGGGGAATAGAAGCTGGGGATGGGCTTTTGCTAGTCCAATGAGAGCCAAGACTACTACTCATAGAGGTCGTACTATTACAGAGTCTACAACTGACAAGAACACAACTCCAAATTTGGACTCTATTCCTTCATTACTGGCTTTGAGAAGCTAAAGAGATGCATCAATCTCTAGATATCATATTTCATTCATGTGTTTCTAGCTAGGTTGTTCTTTTGTTCTTTGGACATTGGTTTGATTTTGTAATCGATTGGTAATGTAATGTCATACTATTTTCTTTGTCATTTCAATACTTGGCTTCTTGGTTTAGATGTTGTTCATCATCATCATTATCATCATAAAAGCTTGAAACCTTTAGGAGAATGAGCTTAGGATACTTGCTCTGCTTTGTCTTATTCTTCTAAGATTATTTTCTTATTAATGGATTATTAATATTTAATACACACTGTCTAATTCTCCCAAGATTATTTGTCTTGTGGTGTGTCTGTGATGGTAAACCAGATGTGTTACTTATAGTACTATTATAATTGTAATAAAACCCACTTGAAAAAAGCAGTCAACAGGTTTTAGGGTTTTAAGTATTTAATGAGTGGAATCAAAAGTCACATGCCTTTGCACATGCATTATGATCCCATACTCTCTTTCTTTTTTGAGCCCCACAAATTTGTAGTAAGACATGCAAAAACAAGAAGTCAACAACATCTACAAAACTATCATCATCATTATCATCAATTCATCATCACCAACCAGCTAATTAATCTATACATTAAATTACATTTATGCAAGCCAAATTATTGAGTTTGCTGTCCGACAAAACCACAAGTTTGTAACAGGAAAAAAAACATTGAAATGTCAAGTCGATCAAGACATAACAAAAAAACAAATTGTTTTGAGTTTATAAAGTCATATTGATAATGAGATGATATAATTAATGTGTAGAATATGGTTCACAGACATAACAGAAATTGTTATTATAACATTAATAAATTCAGATTGATAATCAGATGATATAATGTGTGGAAGGGATGGTCGGGACAAGGACATCAAAAGGGGTCCATGAGATGAAAATAAAGACGAACATTTCTGCAAAGAGACGCAAGAAAAAAAAAGGCTGCCTTCTGACTTAACCCTATTCATATAATTTTTTGTTTTTTGTATTAAAAATAAAAAATATTATTTTGATTTATATGATTTTTTTTTGTTCTTAGTGGGGACCCAAGTTTGGACTTCTCATACATATTCCAAAAATCTGCATAAAATAGAGGGTTTATCAACAATATAGATTCTTTAGACGTGACCATGTGAATACGATCAATTTTCCGTTGTGAATTTTTTTTTATGAAGCATCCTTTTAGATCAAATGTAGGACCTAGTAAGATCTCAAACAGACAATTACTCCTTAGTCTCTTTCCATTTTTACAATAATTGTTAACTTAAAAGAGTTGTTTGTTTTTATTTTTTTGTTACTAAAAATGTCATTGCACTCTGTTGAAGCATGAGCTTAAGTGATACTAAGAGTGAAGCCCAAGGAGCAACTTAGTATCAGTGTATGCAATTGACTTAGTGGCTGATGTTTGACTATCATTTAACTTTCTAAAGATTGAGATCTTTTGTATAAGTCGAAATGCAGCAAGTGTGCTTCATGTACATTACCATGATTGAAGAGTTACTTCAGGGACATTGATTGTATCTACAAGGTACACAAATATTTTTATTGCTTGATGTTGTACTTGCAAAATCACTATCTACACAAATGTGAAATGGACTGCTCTCTTAAATATAATGCTATGTAACACATGTACAAGTATCACATAGGAAGATTCACTTCACTCTAATGCAAGCTGTGTATTTACTTCTTCGTGGTGATATGAAAAATGAGTCTTCGTGTATCATAACTTCGAGCGGATTGTTGAAAATGTAATGTTTACCTCATATCCTTCTCCCTTGTGCTATAACGGAATCCATCCCTGTTTTGTCGTAAGAAATTAGTGGTAATATAGCCATCCGAAAAGTAAAATGGCTTTGAGAACTTTATAATTAGTGTGTATATTCACCTTAATGACTCCAGCTTCTGTTCCGCAAAATACAATATCGTTAGCAGTAAGGAGGCTTGTTATCTTGCTCCCTGCTGATAGCCTTCCCACTTTCTGTTGTGTCCTTCTCAACCAAACCTTATTTTTTTCACAAACCATATGGTCTTACTTTAATATCAGATACAATTATCTAATGATCCTACATAAGCTAAATATGGTATTGGCAAGCTAAGCTAAGTGTAGTTTCATTTTTATTTGGTTTGGATTTAGGAAGTGTTTTAACTTTGCAGAAAAATATTACCTGAAGAGTGTTTGCGGATGAGCTTCGATTTAGGTATATGAAGTCTTCAACGACACCCATTGCTACTATATTGGACCCTTTTTCAGCTGTAATTGACATTTGAGGATCATAACTCCTTCTCAAATCCTGTAAGCCATTTATTAAAGTCACTTTCTTTAGTTTTTTCACATTGTGACAACTGATAATGTAGTCTTTACCTTTATATTGGACATCTCAACATGGGTGCTTGAGCTATATAACATGTCTTTGTACACAACCACTGAATTGATAGGCTTGTTTTGTATTCTCCAGCTCCTCGTTGGTGCTCTGATCTCTTTCTCCCGTTTATTTGCGAGGATTAGTTCCTGAAATGCTATGTTACTTTTTGTCTTATAATTCAGTATCATTTGGATGAAAGGCAAGAAGATATAATATGGCTATATAATATATACCTGTATGCTTGAATCTATGCATCCTATATAAATCTTTCCTTGTGCTGCTACCATACTCTTCACACCTTTGCCTTTGAAGATACTTTGAGATGTTCTTGATGAATCAAGCAGCTGGAGAAGATTATTAGCCATTATATGATATTATTATGTAATAGACTCTGCTCTCTTGTGGCATAATGAGAGATATCTACCTTCATCTTGTGACCTTTGGTTATGACAAAGATCATATTGCTGAATGCTTCCAGTTTCTTTATTGATTCTTTTGTTTTTATGACTTCAGCGCATTCCAGTTTTCCTTTAACTATCTGCCATATCTATATAAGAGAAGGTTAAACATACATTTCACAAAACTGATCCAAGTGATGTTTCCTGGAAACAAAGAGCTGATATCATACCCTGATAGTTTTATCTGCAGATCCACTTAAGACACTCTCTCCTGCTTCAGAGAGTGAAAAGCATGTTACCCCGCTTTTGTGCTCCTTGGTGTCCCATAAAAGTGTGGCTAATTTCTCATTCACATTCCATACCTGATAATCTTCCATGCTCAAGGTAAGGTTTCTTTTAAACATTTGTTTATTTCCTAATCAATTTTTATTAAAGTATTACACATACCTTGATTGTACCATCTGAGTATCCACTGAAGAGCAAGCCTTTATGGTAGATAAGAGCTGTTACAGCTCCACTGCCAGATTGATGCATCTCTATGGTTTGTGTATGAACACAAGATATGCGCTGGTCCTATCGACATTGAAATGGTCAGAAATATGAATCCACCACTAAAAAACCTGACATCTAAAGACTTGACTATGATTCTGTTACATGGTTGCTTTAACTTGTGGTTTTGATGATGCTAGAGTTTGTAAAAATTTGAAGAAAACTTACTGATTTGCTGAATAGATAATATGTTGCTTTATGCAATTCGTCTGCCATCCAAGTCACATGTGAAAGGCGTCTCAAAGACTCTCTAACTCCTTCCGAGAAATTAATTAGTTTATGGATTCCTGTGTGAACACTACACTTTAGTATAAAACTTACAGTTACATGCTTTAGTTAGCAATTTATCAGAAAAAATGTTTTGCTTGAGGAAATTCACCTTTGCCTGAGCTAAAATTGTAGATGCATATACAAGCAAGAAGTCTTTCTTCAAGCTCCAAACCAGGGTGTAGAAATTGTGCTATCTCATCAAGTAAGACTTCACAAGCTGAGTATTTTAAACTATTTGGACCTTTTGAAATCTCTATACTAAGCCATGCAATGGCTATAAGACATGCCTTTGAAACACTCTTGTTTTTACTCTTCAGCCCTTCTTGTAAACCGCAAAACGTTGCTTTTCCTGTCTCACTAACTCTTCTTGCTATCTTACAACACCATCCATCTATTCCTTGATCCTGCAAAAAGTTATGAAGTTTTTCCATGGATATTCACTCTTTTGGCTTGGCTTATGAGTTATTATTAAAATGTTAATACTTGAAAATAAAGTACCTGTAAGCATTCATCTGACCAGTTGATGTTTCTTATCATATTCATGTGTGACATAGAAGTTAGACCTCCTCTTTTCATTAACCAAGCAGCAGTATATGATTCTCCTTTCCACGAATAAGTTCCACCGATATTCGAAAGAATGAAAGTTGATAAAAGCTGCATATTTGAATCTTCACTATATGTTACTGCATCAAGGAGAGCTCTGGTAGCTTCATTTCTAAACTTTTTGCTATCAGGAGGAGAATCCTGTCGACAAATTTCGATACGGAATTATTTTCTTTAGAAATGGAATCAACAAGATATGGTTTTTTTCTAAAAATGTTTACTACTAACCAGCGCATTCAGTTGAAGCAATATATCTGCTGCAAAGAGTTTGTGATCACCTTGCAATTGTTTAATACACTGCAATAATGTTTCCTTAATGTCAAAACTCCCTTCTTTCTTTATCTGCTGCAGAATCTTAATCGCTGATGACCTGAAATTCCAAGTTATGTTATATGAAAAAAGTGTAATTGTTAGTTGAAAAAGAGAAACTTTTGCTGATATATATATTATATATACCTTGGAATCTTCAAGACCTCATGAAGGAATTGAAGAGAAATGAACATTTCTTCTCTGTCTTTGCTCTGCAGGAGATGCGCAAAAGGAGCTACTCGAGTATGCTGATAGATATACTTCCTGTTAAGTCCATCAAATTGCATACATTTTACTAAAATACTGGCCAAGGAGATAAATTCCCCTGAGTTTCCGTTTTTTGCAACATCAAGAAGTCCGCAAAGGACAGAAGGAGAGCTGATTGCAGCCAAGTGCATTGTGTTTGTAGCTTGATCGAAAGCAGTAATAAGAACTTCAATTATCATCAGTGACGCCGCAGGCGGCGTCAAAAGAGGAGGTGAAGGTCTAAATGTGTAACAAGAAGAAGAAGAATAAGAAGAAGTTGATGCAACAACATCCACAAGAGCTGGTAAAAGCTCAAGACTCTTTATTTCTGTTGGAGATGGCTTTATCAGGTAGATTAGAATAGCTGCTTCTTGCACATTTTGTTTCAAGGCATTTGCTAAATGACTTAAATTTAAACCTTTCCTCTTGATCTCTTCAAGAGCTGTTGTATTGACTGATATGATCTTGGTAAGTGCGGTCATCGATGCCTTTATCACGGTTTTCTCCTCGGAACTAGAAATAGCCGTAAGAAGCTGATCTAGAATGACATCTTTTAGAATGCTATATTTGACTCCTTGTTTTCTGTTCAGCATTTGGTAGATCATTGTAACCTCTGAGACATAATTCTCATCTGCATTCCCTAGCAAACCCTTTATCAAGTACTGAAGATTCTTCCATAGATCCATTCTCCGAGCTCCTCTAGAATGCGTCTCAAGTCCATTTCCTCGTTTTTTGGTATGCAGATTTTTCCTCATTCCTTCAAAAGTTATGCCCCCTTTATGTCCAAAGACTGACATTTCTTCCAACTCTAGTTGCCTCAAAGAAGAGACATCTTCTATTTGGGTATTCCAAGTTGTCTTTGATTGCTGAGCCTGAATGTCAAAGATGGAACGATTAAATTTACCGATAAAACTGTGGGGACTGTTGGCTAATGTGTCCTCGTAATATGTTTTGTTTGCTTCCTTGTGAGCTTGTTGTTTGGAAACATGGAAGATGTTGGCTAATGTGTCCTGATTCACAATACAATTTGTGGAAAATGTTAATTTTCATTCTCTCCTTTTCTCTGAAATATTAAGCAATGGAAGTGTTCGGTTAGAGAACTTACCGTGCCAATGTCTTCTTGATTATTGTATCTTGAGAAGATGTCATTAAGCTCATCCTCTTGCAAATCATCATTGTGGAGGTTTTGGTACTGCAATAACTTCTTCAACATGGAGACCAAGAAATTAAAGAAGGTTTAATCTTACTTTTTGCCCAATTTTTATAAATAGATATCACTGAGCATCTCCAAAAACATGTATGGTCATTTTTCATTTAGTAAAAACCTACCTCACAGGTTTCTGACAACTCTAGCTTCTCTGCAACTGAATGTCCTGTAGCTGCAAATGTTTCTTGCCTGTTCATTGGATTTTCTCTGTTTCAGGAAGCAAACATAAAGAGAAACATAACTAATCTATTTTGATTATAAGCTTGGAAACCTACCTATATATCTTCGGTCTTCGAAGCGGTTTTGCGTTACATTCACTTGGAGGCTGATGAATCTCTCCGTACGACATAACCTGGTAATAAGTTGCTCTGTATTTATACTTCCTTGCAATCTCTCTGATCTCTTCATCTGACTTAGACAGACCACAGGTGAAGAAAATGCTCTCGCATAGTTCCGGGGCAATGTCTGTTCTTACGATATCCGGCGAGACCAAAACCGACTGGAGAAAATGCAATGTGGTCTGCAAGGAATCACCTTGTAGATAACTTACAATGGAGAGGTAAAAGTAGGAGAAAGCAACCAAGATTGTGTTTGGAACACCTGAAGGGGTGGTCCCTTGTTCGTCAAGCAACGCAGGCATTTGAAGCATCCTCTCTGAGTTTCTCAAACGAGACATCTTCTCTTCTGAGCATTCGGGTTGTATAGAAGCTTCGATGCTTTCGATTCCCCAATAGAGATTCGAGAGAGCAGAGTGTTCAGAGGAGAACTCACACAGAGTATTCTCATCTTCAATGCTTAGCATTGTGATGCATTTCTGCTTAAGCGAAATCCATTCTTCGGTGTCTGATATTACGCCGAGAATGTAGTCGTTGATCGAAACTACAATGTCCCGAATCGAATCGAGAGGTGGATTCTCGTTAGAAGGTGAAAGGTAAGCCATTTTCTCATACTTTGTTGTACACAAGTTTTGATGGTTTTTATGGGATAAGATGAGAGAAGTGGTGAAGTGAGAGATTAGAGAGAGAGAGAGAGAGAGAGAGAGAGAGAGAGAGAGAGAGAGAGAGAGAGAGTATGTAAGAAAAATGTAGTCTCGTGAAGGAACCAGCCAAACTCTAGAAAAAAAAAGAAAATGATTGGTCCTGTTTTGTAATCTTTTGCTGTCAAAAGGAAACAAAAAAGAAAAAAGTCAAAAATGTTGCGTGTGTCTGAGGAAAACGAAGAAAAGATCCTAACTTTTAAACCATTTTAGTCATTCACTTTCACTTCCCAACCCTCGTGACTCGTCTCATTAAATTCTAAGGATTCAACTTTCTCAATTAATTATTATGCTAAGGTTATGTAAAATAACCTTATACTATTTTACTCATGTTGAAATATAGCTTTAGGAAATGATATGAAGGAGCTATGATTTGTAAAAGTAGTGGAAGAGGACGGTTGATGAGAGTATTAAGTTAATAAATCTTAATTCAACCACATTATGAATGTTAATGTTTATCAATGACTTTTAAGTTATTGTTTACAATATCTGTGACGATATTTTAAAGTTATACTAGGCGTGGGACTTAAACACGTATCACAGTTTGGAGAAATGAATAGAGAAAACCCACTAGAGTATTAATCAACTCCTTCACAGCTTGTACCGTAAGGTTTGAAGAATATGACAAGAAAAAAAGTGTGATAATTTTTGTTTTCTAATGGATGAGAAAAGATTGACTATCTTATTCTTAATTCGAGTATACGTATATACACGCTAGGTTTGATGAATAATATCATTGTGTCAAAAGCCCATCTTGTCTCTTAATATGATTAGGTTAATGGATTTTAAAGTTATAAAAGGGTTGAACAAAAATTGGGCCCCAAGAAAAAGAAGTAAGTTTGAGAATTATCTGTCACGGGTAACCAAAAATTATGAGCTTTGCAAAATAGAAGAAACGACAAATAAAATAAAAAAGGGTCAAAGAGCTCATTTCCAACCCATTTCTCGCAATCCAACAATTTTTTCTTTAATTCTTGTGTCCTTTGTGTTGTTTTAATTGTGATCGATGAAAGCTTTGTGTTGTTTTTATGTTCGGGTTTACATTCAAATTTGGTTGAGATTAGGTTTACATTGTTCAAACACAATACATAAGAAAACAAAATCTAAAAAAAAAAAATAATCATATTTTCGCATATATATTCTTCGTAAAGTTAACAAATATTTGTCCTCTCAAATTAACTTGTCCCTTATTGTTATTTACAGTGATTGGTGAGGCTATTACAAATTCTATACAGCTTTATTGTAATATTATATATAATGATGCTTTATGGTCTAATATAGATTAGTTCCACTAAAATTTACGATGTCATTTTGCTTGAACAAAAAAAGAAAGTCACATTCTGTGTCTTAATAAGTGTGACTCAAAATTTAAAAAGTGTTGAAACTATTCTTTTAATAACGTATACAAGAAACATCCCACGAATTTCGAAGATATTTAAAAACGCATGACAAAATGATTACAATTACAACTTTTTAAAAAGACAAACGCGTTGCTCGTTTTTCCCTATAATTTAAAAACTCCAACAAACCGATTTCTCAAATCTTCATTTCAAACTGTTACAAAAAAAAAAACACTCTCTGCGATTTACACTCGGGACTCAGTAATGTATCAAGATCGGCAAGGCGTCGTAGGCGGAGGCGGCGGTGGCGGATCTGCGCCACACGGGATCATACTCGCCGTCGTAGTCGCAGTCGTAGTGCTCGTTCCTTTCTTCATCGGAGACGGCGGCGAAGCCATTACAGATGCGATCGCGGAGCTTTTAAGTCCGGTGGGACTTCTCTTACTGCCGATCATCCTCCTCCTCACCATCCAGTTTCTCTCGTCGGAACGTGGTTCCTTCGTATCGGCTATTTTCTCAACCGGAGAACCCGAATCGATTCACCGGGTTAGCGGATCTCCCGTCGGCGTCGCTCTGTTCTTAGTCCTGATCCTGTTCTTACTCTACTATCGCTTCTCTATCTTCGGCGGAGATGATGGCTCCGACGACTGATGCGGAGTCGTTTTTTTCAGATCTAGTTTTTTCTTTGTTTTCCCTCTTTTTCTTTTTTTCGTAAAACAATAAATTTTACTTTCTTTTGTTCGATTTTTGTTTTGTTTTTGTTTTTCTTTCGTTTTATTTGACAGTTGAAGTCAAGTAGTCAACTATACAGCAGTTTTGTGTGTAATGTAGGTACGCACGTGAGTCACGTGATATTGGCCTAAATGCCAACTTGAGATGTGATTAGTTAATGCTAAACTTCTAATTAGCCTTGGATTTCAACATAAACAGCAAAATTGTCAAATTGATGGTAGCAAAATTGATTAGAAAAATTTAAAATTTAATTTTTATTATTATGAAATGGGAATATACAAGGATTTAAGAAGTATATTTAATGGGGGACACATTGGAGTTTCGGACTCATCCCCACATGACCACGTGAGAAACTGAGAATAGTAGAGACATTTTTCTTGTATCTCATTTGCAATCGTATAGAATAATAATTTCGTACTGATCATGTTACTACTTATTACAGGGGACAATTCTTTAAGACAAATTTCTTAAATTTTAAAATAATAATCTTAAAAGTACAAAAATAATAATATTAATATCAAAGTACTTAATAGTGAAAATATAATTTTTAAACAATAATTCGATTTTCACTACTAAGCCTCATCAAATAACACAAATCAGATACAGTGTCACCATTTTGTATGAACATCATCAAAATATCAAAAAGCACCAAAGTGCTTCTAACTTTCTCAACACTTATCTACAAGAAGAAGACCTTCCAAAACTATTCTTCTCAAGTTTCCTTTTTTTTTTTTTTTTTTGCTGAGAATCACTCAGCTTTCAGTTGCAGAATCTCCTTCGCTGTCCTAACCCGAAAATATGGCATTTGTTCCTGTGGAAATCACAAAACAGTTTTTATCTTAAGCAGTCTCAGTCTCTCTCAATGACACTGACACACGAAACACAAATGCCAGTTTTTAGTGTAGTTCCCTGAGAATTACCTCAGTGAAACAAAGATCCAGACCTCTGCTGTAGAAGTCAATGTATTTCAGCATAAACATTCCACAATCGAATCTGCAAAACGCAGAGCCAAAGATAACAAAGTTACCATTGTATGTATGTATGAACTTAGTATCTTAGCTGACATGAGTTTGGACATCTTATTAGTAAAAACATACCCATTTTTCTGCTCAGGAAGGTCTTGGACAAATTCTTGTTTCCACCAACTTACATCAATGTCTGCTTCACTCTTGTCCCTAACTTCATCGACAAAGTATCTAGCCTGACAAATGAAAAAACTACAAGAATCAGGGTAACTGTCACCACGGTAAAATTGATTTTTTTTACTTCCCAAATACTACCAGTGCATCAAGGATTCTAGGCTCCCTTCCTTTGAATGAGTCGAGGTACTGGAATTTCCGGTCCTTTATATTAATAACAGCCAAAGTCCAGTGGATGCTCATATGGACAGGGATAAATATCTGACAACAAACAAGGTCTCTTAGACAGGTGGTAAAACGAAAAAGAGATTGAATATCTCAAAAAAGGAGTGTGATATAGAGAGTAATAGCAAAGAATCACACAGCAAGTCTACCTTGTCACAGTCAATGAGATGGTATCCCAACCTCTTCATTGAAGTCCATCTTCTGACTGCACCGTAGTTGTATCCAGTCCTCAAATTAAATAACTGAAGTGTGGTTTAAGGTTTATGTCTTCTTGTTAAAATTCATCAACATATATACGGACTAAAAACCTAAGATTCATAAGCCATAGGAATGTGTATAACCTTAGTGAAGAAAAACGTATTGAAAAAATGACATTTTAGAAACTTTTCTGGTTCTCTAGCTTCCCTTTCTTTCAGCAATACCAGGTAAAGATTAATGACCTACATAGAACAAAATTCCAAGCTTTTACTAAATCATAGAGGTTCTCACTGGACAAGATTATTATATTCAAACTCAGAAAGAAATCAGGTGAGATTTAGCTTCGGTCACTAACCTCATCATTTAACCATTGACCTGGTTTAAGGCACCTCAGGATTTCCCCTGTAATGTCAATATTTGAATTCTTATGTGAAACCAAGATGTTCCTGCAGCGAAAGACGCTCATAGCATTACATAACAAAAACATAAATGAATTCTCAGAGCAAGTAAACAGAAGACCAAGAATCAAAACCATACGGAATATCAGATGAAAATGCACGCTTGACTGCTGTCTCGTCCTCTTTGGAAAGACGTACAAACGCTTCACGTTGTACATCCTGCAAACCAATTAAAGAACAATGAGACACCTGATTTCACAAAATCAAAAGGAATCAACCGATTCATATCACAAAGCATAAATGAAAATATCCCAACCTCTACTGGTTCTTCTTCATCTTGTTGCCATAAAGAACGCAAGCTTCGCAGTACAGCACGACACCTTTCTTTCAAAACATCACCAAAGCCTCTGCCTTTCAGTTTAGAAGTCCGGTTCTCAGCACTCTTGAGAATCTTTCTGTATGCTTCGAAACTCCAGACATCGGTCACGGGTCGATTCGAAACGACTGAACTTTTCTCATTAGCTTGAGTATCATCATCATCATCCATCATCAAGCTCCCATTTTCCAGATTGACAACCTCTAAAGATACTTCATTTTCCTTCTCCGCCTTCTCTTCCACATCGTCCACCTCCATAGCCACGTTTTCAACAATCTCAACCTCCATACTCGAGTCATCAGATATCATATCCACATCTCCAAGCACATCGTCAACATCAATCAGTTCTCTATTCGTTCTATCGCAGCACAAAGGCAAATCAAGTGCACTTCGTTTTAACATGTTATAGTTCCTTGTGAGAAAATCTCCCAACATATTACCAGAAACTTGTCGTGGGATACGATTCCGCCGATGTATCTGTTGACCGATCTTGAGGACCCGAGAAGGAGCATGAACTTGTCTACGCAACGGAGTTTTCACTTCTGGGTAACGGTAATTTCCTGGAGCCATGGCTCTTGACGAGTGTGAGAATCTGGGGGTTTTCACAAAGGGTTTAAAGCGTCGGGCTTGTGGTAACTGCTCATACCATCCCTTGGTCTGAAACAGAAAGGACCATAAACCCTAAGGATGTCAAAATCCCCAATTCAGGGCTCAAAACCCTAGATTGACTTTCATCAAAACTCGGGAGCAAGCACAATTTTCATTAAAATTTAAAACTTACCGGCGTTTCAGCTTCCATCGGTGGCTTTTTTCGACTCGCGACGCTTCCGATGACGACGATCGGGTATAATCCGACCCGGAAACCCGAGCCGAGCCGACCGTTTTTGATTGGATGAGATAAGTCAAACTCAAATTTGTTGACTTTTATCGAACCCTCTGACCAAAAGGGAGGGTATTCTGGGTCTTGTTCCTTCTCGGCTAAACCTATCTCGTTAAACCCTTTCACTTTCTCTGGGCTTCTCACCTGAGAATTCCTTCAAAAAGAAAGCTTTGATTGTTGAATATATCTGCAGTCGATCGTATTGAAGCTGAGATCATTCGGCTGTTTGGAACGGGAAAGTAAGAAAGATGCGGATTCTATTAAGACCAGGTAACCTGTTTATGGGCATTTTCAGTTTCTGAAAATATTTTCAATAGTTGATGAAAATGGGCATAAAATCTGTTAGATTTTGAGCTCAATTCTGGTGATTTCGATATAGTATTGTGGCTTCCATGGTGGGATTCGGAAAAAGTGTTTCTTTTTTGTTTTTTTTCCTCTTTAGTAGCAACAATTTTCTGTGTTAAGTTAACTTTCTGACTATGTGAATATAATAGTTTGTTCCTGATTTGATTTATGTTTGTCTCTCACGTTTACACTGCAGGAATTATATTCCACACCGATACAAAACCTTCACTTGTTTTCGCTGTCTGTAAGCATCTATCATCTTTGTCTGATAATGGCGAAAATCGTGAGAAGCCGAAAACGTTTGAGGGTAACAGACAAGTTATTAATGAGATTTGCAATGTTTTGGAGAGTGGTCCATGGGGACCTTCAGCTGAGAATGCTCTATCAGCTCTAAACTTACATCCCCAACCAGAATTAGTCATTGGGGTATTACGGAGGCTGAAAGATGTTAATCGAGCAATTGATTATTTCCGGTGGTATGAGAGAAGAACCGAGCTGGCTCATTGTCCAGAATCATACAACTCATTGCTTTTGGTGATGTCTCGTTGTAGAAATTTCGATGCTTTGGAACAGATTCTTGGAGAAATGAGTGTTGCAGGATTCGGCCCTTCTGTTAACACTTGTATTGAGATGGTTCTAAGCTGCGTTAAGGCGAATAAGCTTAGGGAAGGTTTTGATGTCTTGCAGATGATGAGGAAATTCAAGTTCCGACCTGCTTTTTCAGCTTACACGACACTTATCGGTGCTTTCTCAGCGGTTAATCATTCTGATACGATGTTGACTCTCTTTCAGCAGATGCAGGAGTTAGGATATGAGCCAACCGTTCATCTTTTTACGACATTGATTCGGGGCTTTGCCAAAGAGGGTCGAGTCGATTCTGCTTTATCTTTGCTTGATGAGATGAAGAGCAGCTCTCTTGATGCCGACATTGTTCTTTATAATGTATGTATAGATTGCTTCGGTAAAGTGGGCAAGGTTGATATGGCATGGAAATTTTTTCATGAGATGGAAGCGAATGGTTTGAAGCCTGATGAAGTCACTTATACTAGCATGATAGGAGTTCTGTGCAAAGCAAACAGATTGGATGAAGCTGTAGAGATGTTTGAGCATTTAGAAAATAATAGACGGGTCCCTTGCACTTATGCTTACAACACGATGATTATGGGTTATGGTTCAGCTGGAAAATTTGAAGAAGCATACAGTCTCCTAGAGAGACAAAGGGCAAAGGGGTCTATACCGAGTGTGATCGCATATAATTGCATTCTTACATCCTTAAGGAGAATGGGAAAAGTTGACGAAGCTTTGAGACTATTTGAGGAGATGAAAAAAGATGCTGCTCCAAATCTGTCAACCTATAATATTCTCATTGACATGCTGTGTAGAGCTGGTAAACTTGACTGTGCTTTTGAGCTACGCGATTCTATGCAGAAGGCTGGCCTGTTTCCTAATGTTAGGACTGTAAACATTATGGTTGATCGGCTCTGTAAAGCCCAAAAACTTGATGAAGCTTGTGCTATATTTGAGGAGATGGATTATAAGGTTTGTACCCCAGATGAGATTACATTTTGCTCCCTCATAGATGGTTTGGGGAAGGTTGGAAGAGTTGATGATGCTTATAAAATATACGAGAAGATGTTGGATTCTGATTGCCGCACTAACTCTATAGTTTACACATGCCTCGTAAGGAACTTCTTCAACCACGGTAGAAAAGAAGATGGACACAAGATATACAAGGAGATGATCAATCAAAATTGCTCTCCTGATTTGCAGCTTCTTAATACGTACATGGATTGTATGTTCAAGGCTGGAGAACCAGAAAAGGGAAGGGCAATGTTTGAAGAAATAAAAGCACGTCGGTTTGTCCCAGATGCTCGAAGCTACTCGATTTTAATTCATGGACTAATAAAAGCAGGATTTGCGAATGAAACTTATGAGTTGTTTTATTCCATGAAAGAGCAAGGCTGTGTCCTGGACACACGTGCCTACAATATTGTCATTGACGGTTTCTGCAAGTGCGGAAAAGTTAACAAAGCTTATCAGTTGCTGGAGGAGATGAAGACAAAAGGTTTTGAACCAACTGTTGTTACATATGGTTCAGTCATTGACGGACTTGCTAAAATAGATCGGCTGGATGAAGCTTATATGCTCTTTGAGGAAGCAAAATCAAAGAGAATAGAGCTAAACGTGGTAATTTACAGTAGTCTTATTGACGGGTTTGGGAAAGTGGGCAGGATTGATGAAGCTTACCTTATCTTGGAAGAGCTTATGCAGAAAGGATTAACACCTAATGTTTATACATGGAACTCATTGCTTGATGCGTTGGTCAAAGCGGAGGAAATCAACGAAGCCCTCGTCTGTTTCCAGTCGATGAAAGAATTGAAATGCACGCCAAACCAAGTTACTTACGGTATCCTAATAAATGGTCTTTGCAAGGTCAGGAAATTCAATAAAGCCTTTGTCTTTTGGCAAGAGATGCAGAAACAGGGGATGAAACCAAGCACTATTTCCTACACTACCATGATTTCAGGACTTGCAAAGGCTGGGAATATTGCAGAGGCCGGTTCGCTGTTTGATCGGTTTAAGGCAAGCGGTGGGGTTCCAGACGCTGCTTGTTATAATGCTATGATCGAAGGGCTAAGTAACGGGAACAGGGCAATGGATGCTTTTTCCCTTTTTGAGGAAACACGTCGAAAAGGATTAAATATACATACCAAAACCTGTGTTGTTCTTTTGGATACTCTGCATAAGAATGATTGTCTTGAGCAAGCAGCTATTGTTGGAGCTGTTTTGAGGGAAACGGGAAAAGCACGGCACGCTGCACGATCTTGGTAGACAGTTAATCGATAGTCTTGTTTCTTGAACTTGAAAACCAAGAAGGTTCTGCATTATGTCTGATTCCAGTCAAGTGATCATTCTGAAAGTTTTTGATCCGCAAGACTCCCAAGATGACAATGTTTTTGACATCTGTAAATCCTCATTGGAAAAATGCTCGAGTCCGTGGAGTAAGGATCAATAAACACCAGATAATTACTTCTGTTTCCCTTCATTCAGCTCTTTAGAACCAACAAAATCTTCATGGTAACTTATTATGGAATGAAATCATTTAGGGCGTGTAATATTAGATATATGTTTCAAAAGTTAAGAAAATCTAGATGGATTAGTTTTGTTTAATTTATCTAATGTGAATATCTCGTATAAAATAAGATGTGGCATGTCGATCATACCAAAATTACACAAATGTTTTTCTCTAATTTTATGCAACTCATAAACTCAATTATTGTTATCTTGGAAAGCGTTTTTGCTTATTCATATAATCTAGTCCCTTTTTTTTGGTCTTGGAGAGCGGTTTTGCTTATTCATATTACAGATTAATCTCATTAATTTTTAGACGAATATAAAAAACAAATTTTGGTTTTGATATGAGAGTCTTGAGTGTACTTAAAGTCAATAGTTCACGTCAATTTAGTAAGAATGATTTACGCCTTTAAGGTATTATCAACAATTGGATCAAGGACCAAAGGCCCGAAAATGTTGATTTAAAAAAAAGAAACAAAAAGCTAACATATTCAATTTGAAAACAAGAAAATTTAAACTAGAACCCCCCTCAAATGATCAAACATCAACATGTGAACAGTTGATGAGACGAGGCCACTGTCCATTATCAAGTACACAACCACACCACTCAACTTTTACCACAAATCTCTCCTTGTTCATTCTTTTCCACTTTGATCACTCCACACCAAATTAGCTAGTACTTGATATTTGATCATATAAAATACAAGCTTATATTACAAATAGTGTTTTTTTTTCTAAGTTCGGGTATGAAGTAATTATTTTATAATTTTGGTTTTATTTCTATTCTTATAATCCATCGAAAATTCTGATTCTCTTTAAATTATTTATTTGTGAGGTTGTTTCTCATTCGTATAAAGTTTTTTAACGATGCTACCATCGAAATCTTATCGAAGTAGTTGAATTTTGGTTTTCAGAATTTTTCGAGATAATTGTTTCGAACACACACGTATGATATATGCACATATAGATATATGGACACGCATGTTGAGTATTTTGCCTTGGTTGAGTTCAGTTTCTCCATAATCACCATCAATGGACTATTTATGTTACTAGCCACAGTGATTATTCATTATTTGTCCATATATGTTGGTGGGCTTGATGGGGTGAATGATGCTTCTGAGGATGAAGCTGACACTGACCCTGATTATGAGCCTAGTTCAGAGGAGACTGACGAAGACTACCAGCCTGATTACGAGTCTTCTAATTCTGAGCCTGGTGAGGACAATGAGCCCGTATCCTCATCTGATGATGAGGTTGACCATGACTACCAGCCTGAATCCGAGACTGTTGAGGTTTTGGAAGAGAAGGTCTTGGCAAAGAAGAAGAATTCTGATTCTGAGCATTCCGAAAACAGTCTTGCTGGGGTCTTGGAGGAGAAGGTCTTATCAGAGAAGAATTCTGATTCTGAGAACAGTCCTGCTAGGGTCTTGGAGGAGAAGGTCTTGTCAGAGAAGAATTAATTAAACGGGAAACCAATAATGTAAACTACTAACCCTCTTGGGTTTCTCTTTTTTTGTAGGAGTGAATTTCATAAGAAAAAGTCTCTTTGCTTTAGTCAGAGCATCAGTTTGATCTTTTATGATCCTATGATGAGGTTGAGAGCCAAAAACCTCCTCCAAATTCATCACACACTCATATTGTTACTTTCATAATATGTTGTACGTTTGTTTCCATCGTTTTCTTACGATTCTTGCTTGAGAGCAACTAAAATTTATCATTTTAGCAAACCATAGAACTTATTAAGCTATTTCTTTGGTCCCAACCGTAAACTCTCAAGCAAAATGTTTACATTGCGTGTGTATGTTATTAGAGTAAAAAAATAACGCGGGTAAATATTGTAGATAACTTAAATTGATTGATAGGTTTGGGTGTGAAAAAAAAACACCAAGTTGCAGATACTGTTACATGGAAGCAATGAGAATGATAAGATCCTGTCGTGCTACCATTTTACATAGAACCATACCCAAACTCATAAGGAACCAAAACCACTTTTACCTTTTCGACGTTACAAACATGAATCCCAAGTTCAAATATGACTTGGGATATTCAAAGATCTTAGCTTTTAGAGCTGGGTACTCGCGTTCTGTGGCGGTTGTTGCAGTAACTCTTCTTCTAATTCATCGTTCTGTAACTGTATGTCCTGCTCACAGTAAAACGCATATTATATATTAATACACATATAAAAAAGAAAGCAATCATACCTATTCTAGTAGCTGAATCCAATTTTACCTGTGTATTTAGATGCTGTTGTGGTTGTAATGGTGGTTCTTGAGCAACAGGGTATGAAGGCTGAGACATTCTATAATAAGGTTCCTTCAGATCAAATTTGCATGTAGATGATTGGAGGATTCCGCCTTGACTTGCACCGGGACCCCACATTTTCGCTGTTGAAAAAAAACCCAATAGTTTTGTTATCAAATCATGAAAAAAAAAGTTGGAAGTTAGATGACGTGCTTTCGAATGACAAAAAACGCAAGAAAAAAGCAAATTGGACCTGATAGAGTTAGATCTATGGTGTAACTCTGAGCACTGTGGGCTATCAAATGAAGTCTACCAGTGATCTCTTGACCAGCCATCACATAAATGGGTTGAGAGAGAACACATCTGATTTGGTACCAATGCGTTGTAGGTGCACCAGGAGCAGTTGTGAGCCATCTTTGTACCGTGCTGTTGGAAACAGAATAAAACCGTGTTTGGAATCTAAATCTATAATTGCAAAGATAAAATTGAAAACGAAATGGCTTGACAAAAAAAAGCAGAAGTACCTCCCGTCAAAGAGAACGTCGAACCAGCAGGCAAGTCCATGCAATCGGGTACACATGGAAGCAGTAAACTTCAATGGGATATCAATCTCATAAAAATCTTCTTCCTGTGAAATGAGATTGAAAGTTATTCACCCACACCACAAAAGATCGAATTCCTTGGGATTTAAGGTCACAAGGAACAGTGCTAAGTAGCATAATTATTACCTTCATCTGAGTAAAATCTATCGTATGAAACATCGGAGGAGCCACCAATAACCTTGGATCAAATGCATCAACCACGGGCTGTAAAATCCGCAGATATGACATCAATATCCGTTATAATAGTAAGAGAACAACCAAATAAATTAATCAGTTACAAATTACTATTTGCTGGAGTGTAAACGCATATACCTGTGAAAAATAACCTTGGTGTGCTGATCCAAATAGAGGTGTCAGGTCAACTCCATAATAGTTTTGTTGTTGCCAAAACATAGCCTGCATAGAGGAAATGTAAATATTGAATGCTTAGAAGTTCTAAGTTAGAACTAAACTAAACCAGCAATTTCTGTTTATGTTATAAAGAGCAATCTCCACCATATTTTCCTTAGAATAAGCAGTGGCACTCCGTACCTTATTTGCCATTTCAATGAATAAGAATTCATCCGAGAAAGGTGCCATGTGAATCCTACAATGATAAAACTACATGAGAATTCAGACATAATAAGAAATAAAAAGGAAAGCCTCTCAAAGGTAGACTTTATTTACCTTCCAACAGTGGGAAACATTTTGCCATTCGGAGACATAAAACGATCCCTAGCAATTACATACGATTCCAACATTCTCTCGTTGACCAATAGGGTGCCTGATTTAAAATATAAGACATATCATTCAAATGACCAATGGAACTTCCAATCACCTTTTCCACATTTTTTCTTGACCAAGGTTTGGCTTGTCTAAAGATTTGAGCTTTAAGGATAGAGACACATTCTAAAGTCTGCCTCTGAAATACCTACCCATCGGTTCCGAGATCAAAACATCTGCTTTCTCAGGCAACTCTATATCCTCGACTTTTCCCTTGATGACCTACACTTGTGCCAGCTTCAACATCAGAAAAATGCATATAACGCAACAAAATATATTAATGAGATTGAATCAGAAGTCTCACTGTGATTCGTTCAGCAAACAATGGGTTTCCAGCAATCAGCTTACGTGCATATTCAGCCATTTCTGATGCTTCTACAGCATACACATGCTTGGCACCAGCCTAATTTAGGGAAAAAAGCATTAGACATGTATGAAGGAGAGAGAAACAAAAATGCACAAACACCATAAACACCTACTAGTTATGCAGCCGCCATCACCAAGATATAACTAAAACGTTTATTTGGCTGTATTTTGCATATACGGATCACCAACTCTAGTGGGTGGATCAAACTGTCCGAGTAATAAAGGACAGATTGGAATCGGAGATGAAATAGTAAGAAGAGACTGAGGACCTCTTAATAGATACATCATCTTTATCCATTTTCCAGCTTTAAAATATAAAAATTCTACCTATTTATCAACCTATAGTTGCTTGAGCATAGCAAAATCTTAGTTATGTAACCTTTAGGCCTAAATTTTGCATACCTGGGCAGCAAACATTGATAAAATGCCACTCCCAGCACCCACATCGACCACAACACGACCAGCAAAATCTGAACGATTCTCCATGACTGCAGCATAATATGTACCTGAAGACATGAATGAGGTTCATAAAGAGCTATCCCGGGTCAAACAGCTACATCGGTGCCAAGAAAACAGAGGATATTCTTCTGATGGATTTGCATCCAATAAAATCAAGAAAAGAGGAACAGTTCTGAGGCAACCAATACATTAAGGCCAGATATTTTACCTGTCCTCACATAATCTTGTAGCATATTTTGCTGATGTAGAAGTTGTCCATAATAATGGAAATACATTTTGGCCGAGGACGCCTCTATCTTATCGTCGAACTTACTTTTATTAGCTGAAGCTGTTCCATTTTGCAAGGATGACCCTAGAAACGGAAGAATGAGAAGACAGTAAAGGAGTATGCACAAAAATCATGCATAGATTTCAAAAGGGGCAATGAGGGCGAAGAGTGGAAGTAGTGGATAGACAAGTGGCCACAAAGAGAAATTGGTTCTTTAGAGTCAAGAACAAACTTAAAATTCTCATATGACTATTCTATAATGGGTTTCAAAATATTTCTCAAGTAAAAGCCAGAAGAAGACGAACATAAGGCCTCCATGCTATAAGATCTAGAAGTAAATTGATACAGGATTAAAAAAAAAAAGTGCAAAGTCGCACCTTGAACAAGAGCATCCTTTCTCCACTCCTCAAATGAATCACAAAAATCCTTGCTATCCTTGTCATTTTTAAAATTTATATTGACTCCTCGTGAGAATGATTTCTGTTTCAGAAAACTCATTTCATCAAAGACAAAAGAGGAAAAAAACCAAGTATCTTGTTACACATTATTAGTAATGCAATGCGATCAAGGATTAATCAAGGAGAAACGGAGGCAAGATATTCAATTTACAAGAATAAATATAGAAATTGGATCTCATAAGTACCCAGAAGAAAAGTAAATGAAGTTAACGTACCTCTTCTGAGGAATCTGAACTATGAGATACACAGATGAACTGGACAGGCCCCAATTTGAATAACTGAGAAACATAAACAAAAAATACAATACGATCAGATCAATGCATGCATTCTCAGACGTAACAAGACCCAACAAGATTATAAACCATAAGCCAAAACGAGCTTTACCAAAATTTCAATCTTTAAGAGTTAAGAATATTTCTTCAATTGTAAATTTTAGTATGGGAACCATCTTAAATCTCAAACGAATAACAGAGTTTTGTTTCTTCATTAGCAAAAAGAAACGTTTCAAACGAGATAAACCAGATGTGGAACAATAACAGTAGCAAGTGAGAATCGATATCCACCTGAGCCGAAGCGAGATCGAAATTGAAACAATGGGTCGAATCCGATTGCAGAAATCGGAGCTCCGTAACTCCATCAACGCACGAAAACGTAGCTACAGCAGGAGAAGAAGACGAAACGGAAGGGGAAGAGAGATCAGTGACGGAGTCTAGTGAGAACTCCAGCTGCTCAAGTTTCTTCAAAGGAGAGACCTCCATTACAGAACAAACAAGAAGCTGCCGAATGTACAGACACAGTATCTGTGTATGTGTAAAGAAGGCTAAGAATTTTAGGGTTTCTTTCTGCTGAGAGCTTCCGAGCTCTAGAGATGGAGAGAGATAGAGCAGCCAAAAAGGGACTGTATTAAACGGTGGCGTTTTCGTAATTTACTAACCAAAAGCCCTTAATAAGGGAACAAAAATCGAAAGAGAAATTTGCAATTTAAACCGGAATAGCATTTTAGACCGTATCTTAATCTTAAACCAAAATTTGTTTACACCACTTCTTAAACCAATTTTCTTTTAATTTTGTAAAACATATCTATGAAAACTACATTAGCAAAAAAAAAATTAAATGTGAGTGACATAAGATCAACAAGTTCAGCGAAACAAAAAAAGCTCGCTTTGGTCTGAAAACGAACGAGAGATCTTTATTCTTCACCACCCCTTTACTCACTGCCTATCCCAAATCCAACACACAAGAGAAGATCCAAAAATCATCTACTTTAAACTAACTAACGCCATTGTCTCTGTAATAAAAAAACTAAATAGCTTTGCAGGTTTTCTTGTTATGTCCTAGTCCCTTGCACTTGCTACACTGTAGCTGACGTTTTATCATGTCCAACGGCTCGACCCGCTTCATCTTTGGTCTGCCTGGTGTCCTCCTTGTGGGCGGAGGAGTCACGGAAACCAACCCCTCGGGTGGCTCGTCCAGCATCATCCTATCCATGTTCGGGACAGGTTGAATCGACTCTGCATACATTAACCGGTGGCTCTCAACCGTGAAGTATCTAGAGCAATACTCATAAGGGCTTTTCTCTATGAATTCTATCACAGCAACTGCATGGCTACAAGGTAACCCGGTTAGTCGCCAGATCTTGCAGTCGCAATCACACTGATTGATATCAACTATGTTGATGGAAGATTCTCCTCCAGTCACCTGGAATAAGCTACCTTCTGGCGATGAAACTTGAAGTGACTGTGCAAGTCCTATTTCTTTCTGTAACTTCTCTTCGTTAGACGGTGTTAGAATCGTGATCCAGTCCCGGGATTGAACCTGACGGGTATAAATAGATTGCATCATCTTTGCTCGGAATTCGTCAATCATTTGGGTAATGGGGAATTCATGTGCTTCAGACACCCAGCTGTAGAAGTCTATCCCAAAGGTCGAGTACATCTGGTTATATCTCTCTCCTTCGAACAACGCATTTGCCCAATGGTGTGGTTCACTTTCTATAACCCAGTTGTACGCATCAGGAGATATACTTTTTATGTTCTCCAAGGCACTGTAATAACCCTCGGGCGTTGTTGCATACGCCACAGAGTAGAAATCGTTGAGCATATACCGTCTTGCTTCATGAGAAAACTTCCCCTTCAAGTCCATATTCATTTTTTCAGCAAGCTGGCGTAGACAGTACGCATGATGTGCGACTCCAAATACCTGAGGTATTGCATTCTTCAGACCATTCTGGAAATCTGCAACAAATGTGATTCTTCGCGACTCAGACAATGCAGATTTGAGTTGTTCCAAAAACCAAAGCCAGTTCTCCTCTGTCTCTGAATCCACAATAGCAAAGGCTACTGGAAATATGCCATCTTCGGCGTCAGAAGCTGTTGCAATAAGCATAACCCCTTGGTATTTCGAGTTTAAGATAGCATTGTCAAGGAAAAGGAGAGGGCGGGAGCCTAGTTTAAACCCAGATATTGAAGCATAGAACGATATGAAAAGACGATGGAAGCTCGAATCTTCTTTTGTCATGAAAGTGGCAATACTTCCAGGATTTGTCTCCCTGATCTTCTCACAGATTAAGGGAAGTTGACTATACGCCTCTTTATAAGAGCCTTGGAGCTGCTCTCTGGCAATCTCTTTAGCCCTCCATGCCTGTGAGTAATTCAATTGAATACCGTACTCTTTCTTTATGTCCTCAGCAATATCTTTGGGCTTGTAGTCTGGGAAGGCTTTCAACTTCTCTTTCAAGATGGTTCTTACCCATCCTCTAGTTGCACGGTAACCAGGTTTGATGACTGCTCTCTCACACGTGTGCCTCGGGTTCATTTTCTTGATACATATTAACTGAGTCGTTGATAGCCTCGCTGCAGTGATACGCCAAGGACAGCCTTGAGCTTTGCATTTGACAGAAACCCGATGGCTGTCATTTTTCTTGTATTTGTAAGCAAACCCATGGGCGACCGAATACTTGTGCAATGCATCCCGGAATTCAATAAAGCTATTAAACCGTTGATCAACACCCGTGATGACGTTTTCCCACTGCTGTATTGCTGTGTGATGTTTTTGATCAACCAAAACAAAATTGCACGGCAAAGGGCTTTCATCAGGCATAGCCATCTCAATTTGAAAATCATTTATCATATCCTCGTCAACAACATCTCCTGCAGCAGCAATTACAGGCACCACCCCTTCTGATGCCGTTGTCCTACTTGACCTGTAAAAACAATTCACATATTAGTTACTTTCTTCAACCTAATTCACACATGACATCCATTGTACTTAATTAATTTATAATGTTGGTTTTGGCGACTAAATGACAGAACTCATAGCTGCAAACAACTTGAACATAACAGTACTATGATCAGCTCAGTGGAGACCAACACGACTTCTACAATAACCTAAAACTTCTTCTAAAAGTGGATCCAATAGAACAAGGGAATATAGAACAAAGCAAAAGAAACATCTACCTACTGGCTGGCATGTTGGAGACATTTTTGGCACCAGCTTCTTCGGGTATGACGAAGATCTCAACATTCCCTGCATCTGCAGAAAAGCTAACCATGCGTTTGAAATCCTTGTCCTTAGAGATGGTAATAAGGGTCTTCTTGTTTCCAGGGAGAAAATACTTGAGACTCATTGTCTCCAAACCAAACCCGAAATTCTCAGCCAATTCTAACTTGAAATCGCTCATCGAAGTATTCTGATCGATGTCAATTGCAAAAGCATCGCCACCGGAATACGATAAAGATCCATCTTTGATAGTCACAAACTCTCCTCCTGACTGACATATAGCTATCACTTTGTTGGTGGCCATGACAATAAAACCTATACAAAAAAACAAACGAGACTCTATATTATGAGAAATTACATAAAACACGAATCCTCGATGTACAAATTCAGCCAACGCCATGGGCACAGAACGAAATCGAAACATATCAAAACCACAAACCCTAATTTCCGACAAAATCTGAAACTAAACAATAGATCACAATTCAAACAGAACAAGCCGGAAAAGAAAAACCTTGACATCAGAAAATCGAGGATAAGAAGGAGAGAAAAAAAACTTTACAAAAGAATAGAACCAGCTTAAATCGTAGAATTCGAGATAAGACATTAGTGTACCTTTGATTACGCCAGCCTGAAACAGGAAGATCACGAATTGGGTTCTCGTTTCAGGGGAAAAAAAATTGAAATGGCCGAGCTTTTTCTTCTTCTTCTGCAGACTCAGAGAGAGAGAGAGAGAGAGAGAGACGGTGAGAGTTTGAAACGTTCACGTACGGCCCTAAAGAGAAAAGAGAGACGTCAAAAACGCAGCGTTTATGACGTCAGAACCTAGGAAATAGGATTAGCGTTTCGTGTTTATAGACGTACCAAGTTTCTAAATGCTAAAATGCGCCAATCAATCCGGTCCAACTTTTTTGGTTCACTTCTTCGGTTCGGTTTTTTAAAATCGCCAAAATTCTACTATCGCTAATCTGGGACTGACCCGATTTATCATACGCACCGTTTTGCAGGCCAATCTCCAGTTTCACGAAGAAGAAGAAGGAGAAGGAGAGAGGATGGGTTGCGCTACACCAGCGCTTCCTTCTTCACTGTTGACTAATGGGTCTCTCTCGTCTTCTCGCGATACCTCCGTAAGCGCCACAAAAACAATCTCTACCTTCCGAAATTTCGACTTCTCTGCTGACTTGGAAATGCCCAGAAAGTTTTTTGGTGATTTAATGTGGGTTTGTGTTTCTGCAGATTACGAACTTGAACACTATGGTAAAGGTTAGTGATCCTGGTGGTTTTAAATGGCGACTTGTGATTGCCTACGATGGCACCAAATTTGCAGGTTCGTCTTTGACAACTGACAAAATAGTATCTGTAGAGTTGCATCACAGACTCCATGTGATTCTGGTGGGGAGAAATTTTGTTACTTTTCTTGAAATTTCACTTGAATCTGTGTGAGAAAGAGAGGTGAAAGGATTGTTTTTTCCCACTTAGTCATTGAAATCTGGAGTAATATTTCCGAGAACGTTCCTCATAGCTCTTCAAATCCATTATCTTTGTTGTGTAGTTGAAGCATGACACTAGATTTCTCCAACTTGTGATCTTATTTTTGGAACTTTCACTTTGTTTTGCTCCTACTTTGGATGCATCTATCAATCTTGTTTCCTTATATCGGACTGAAACCGAGGCGTTGGTTTCAGGTTGGCAATATCAGGAGTCACCACCAACGATCCAATTGATGTTGGAGAAAGCCTTAATTCAGATAACAAAGCTCGGAAGAAAAGAGCTGCTTCTAGTTGGAGCAGGCAGGACTGATGCAGGAGTTCACGCTTGGGGTCAGGTTCGACTAATTCCCAAATCTCTTTTCTCAACTTCCAAGAAATTTTCATCTGAACACGAAAACGAATCATCCGTTATTCTTTATTCTTTCTTCCCTGATCTTGCTTTTGTTTTTGCAGGTAGCTCATTTTGTCACTCCTTTCAATTATACTAGCTTGGAAAGCATTCACGCTGCATTAAACGGTTTGCTTCCTGAAGATATCCGTGTCAGAGAGATTAGTGCAGCGGTTCCTGAGTTCCACGCTCGGTTTTCTTGCCGTGGCAAGGTTTACCGCTACCAGATATACAACGACACTTTCATGGACCCGTTCCAGCGTCATTGGGCTTACCACTGTGCTTATAAACTGAATGCTTGTAAAATGCGGGAAGCTGCAAAACTTTTCGTTGGAAAGCATGATTTCTCTGCATTTGCTAACGCTACACGGGAAGATGGAGTACCTGATCCTTTGAAAACTATATCTCGCTTTGATGTCATTCAAATGGTAAAAAACCTCAATTCTAGAAAAGTTAGGATAAGGATCAGACTTTGACCTTGTTGTGTTTTGGTGTTTAGGGATCTCTTCTACAGCTTGAAGTTGAAGGTTCAGGCTTTTTGTACAGACAAGTCAGAAACATGGTTAGTTCTCTGGTCTCTCTTAACGAGATAATGTTTTTTAGACTGCTGAGTCCTTCCACATTTGCAGGTAGCTTTGCTGATTCAGATTGGAAAAGAGGCATTGGATTCAGACATTGTCCCAATGATTCTGGAAACCAAAGACAGGAGGGAGCTTGCAAAGTATACTACATTGCCTGCGCCGCCTCATGGTCTTTGTCTTGTGTCTGTTAAATATAAGGAAGATCATCTACAGCTTCCATTGGGTTGTCCAGTAACTAGTTTTGGTAGACATTACACTATAACAAAATGCAAACTTCCCTTCTATTGAAGCATTCTTCTGTTTAACATAGAAATTGAAAGAAACAGAAAAAAAACATTGTCTATTTACTCTGAAGGCTATTTTCACAGGATCTAGCTTGACATTTGAGTGGAAAATCCTGAGGCTATGTCTCGAAGAAACGAAGCTCAACCATGAACTCTTTCTGTTTTGGGGAGTACCAAGCAACAGCCTTGGCAGAAGCAAGCACTTGAAGAGCATATTCGATAGCAAATACTGTGTTATTTATAGTCACGGGGTTAGCTCCATTCTTCAGATCAATCTGAATCCCAGACTCTGCTCTTAAACTAAACGGTCCAACAATCTGCAACAAAATCCGTAGAAGCCTTATGAATCAAGCAGCTGAAACTTATGAATCAGAATAGAATAGTCATGTTTCTTTTACCTGTTGTTGCAGAGAAACTGATACTTCAGGGCAGATTTTCTGAAATGCTTCTAAACTAGGCTGCCGAGAATTCAAAAGTTCTTGTGCGACACTAGTGGCACCGGTAAGAAACCTCAGACCATGCGGAAAGTCTAATCTAGCATGGAAACGGGTGAGATCAAAGAAGAGCTTCTGGAAGTTTCCATATTGAGCTGTGAATGATGCGCGGCCTAAGGCGTCAGCCATGAATCCGGAATTTACAGATGGAAGATGAAGAGAGAACCCTCCAACACCTTCAGAATCTTTCTCAAGTTTTGATCTGATTGAATTTTC
The DNA here is from genome assembly GCA_900406555.1 of Pseudoturritis turrita. Taxonomy (NCBI): domain Eukaryota; kingdom Viridiplantae; phylum Streptophyta; class Magnoliopsida; order Brassicales; family Brassicaceae; genus Pseudoturritis; species Pseudoturritis turrita. The sequence goes on from OVBL01000397.1 coordinate 3,065,948, forward strand.
ACCAAATGCTGCAGTCATCACACTACCTGTGGAATTAATGCAAGTTATCAAAAAAGTCAGAAAGATCATCACAAGACAAGTGCTTCCTAAGGAAGATGGCTCACTCAAACATAAATCTTTCAATCAGAGGAAAAAAATTGACTACTCAATAGTCGCAAGAATCTAAAAGACCCCACCAATTCACCAATTCCATAACTAATTTTGGAGTTGCGGAATTTAGATGATCAGATTTGCACCCTAAAAAGTTAGAGAAATAAAAAAAACTTCCGGTCTTAACAATGCTTCTGAAATGAGTCGAGGAAACTTATCATACCAATAATCCCAGATACTGAGACATGAGGACTGCTGAGGAAGATGTCATAGGGCTTGCAGGTTTCGAGCTTTGGAGTGGTACCCCTCCAAAGATCCATGTTTGTCCTATAAGCGACTGCGGATTTTAGAGACAAACCAGGAAGCAGAGACGGTGGTGGCACATCGATAGTATCAGAATTAAACTTCTTAGGCGATCCGCTGTTATGGTGTAAACATAAATGGTAACTTGGACCAGACTCAGCAGGAAGAGAAGCTAAATCAATAGCCATTGAGAATGGCACATCCCAATATTCACCATGTTTATCCACAAATAGTCCAGGCCAAACCGCTTCTGCTGTCAGATGGTGAAGCGGAAACTGAAAACAATAGGATCACTCAGTAACTAATCACATTGGGAAAAATTGATAAGATGACAAGAAAGCAAAAGAGGGTAAACAAAGGAATTGCCTTGTGATTGAAGACAGCTTTAGCCCTATGATTTTTCTGAAGATCACCTTTGTAAGTATCATAGCTAAGAAGCAAAGTATCATCTGGTGTTAACAACAGCTCAGAGCAGAAACCCAATGCGTACAACGATTTATCCTTCAAATGCTTGGTAATTGTGTTGAAACGAGAAGCTGCTGTAGACGAAGAGCCTCGAACAAAACCTTCACTCTTTTTTACTTCCGATACGAATCTCTGAACATCGAATTGTCCAAGAAGAGACACAAACCTTGGGGATTCACAGAAAAGACAAATTATCGAGCATTTACCGAAAGTATCAGTAGAAGAAAGGGATTTTGATTTTGGTGAAGTACCAGTTGTTGGAGAAAGGGAAAGTGAGAACTCTTTGAAGAGATAATCCACCACCGCCTCCCTCGCCGTTAACGCCGGTTGTGTGACGGAGAGAGGAGAAGGAAGGGACGAGAGCTGTGGCCATGAAGCGGTGGAAGAACTCGACCTGCTTAGGGCGAGTGAGACGAGTGCCTCTGGAGAGACCCAGAGGAAGAGGGTCGTCGGAAACAGCACGTGCGGTGGCCTCTAACGTCACCGGGGTAGACATATCGAGGTCCCAGATATCGCCCTCTCCGACCCATCTCAATCTGTTCATCGCCGCCGTCGCCGTCTCCGCCGCCGCAGCACGATTTCTACAACCAGCTGACCTCGAGATGACCAAACATTTGTTAATCGGTTACTCTTGATTAGTTAGATACACGCCTTGCCGTTTTCATTTTTTGTAAGAAGACTACTTGCCGTTTTGTTCGGTGACAAATGGCGAGCCTGCGACTGTTGATCTGCTTAATTTGTGTGAAACGATTTTAATGGTCAAATGTATAGTTGATTTTTGGTGTGTAAATGTATATAAACTCTTTACAAAATGTGGTAAAAGTATGAAACGTAAAACAAAACAAAAAGAACTCCAATTCAAGATGAGAAAACCGATATTTGAAATTTACATATTTGTTGTGGAGATGAAAAACGAGATAAATGATACATAATAAATCATAATAAATCGGAATACAAGATTGTTAACTAGGTTTAATTTTTATTTAAAACTTGGTAATAAATATGTTGTTCAATTTGACGAAAAAATAAAACATATTTAAGTATTAGTAAATTTTATAAATAATAGAATAGCACAATGTACATATTATTGAGTATCAACATGGAACAACAATGAAATAGCGCCTATGTATATATGTGATAGTTTTTTTCGTAGCAATTAATTTGCCACAGTTTGCTATAAAAACAGTCATAAATTTTGGTAACAACATTATTTTACCAATGCCTATGTGTTAATTAACCCCTCCAAACTTTTTTTAGTGCTTTTTCTTTAGTGATAAAAAATGTTTATAAGTGAAAAGTTCTTTTTTGGTTGGTGGGGTGTTTCGTGCATGGTTCCTCAAAGATTCCAATTTCTCAGCCTTATGTATATAAAGAGACCTAGTGTTTTTAACCCTAAACCATCAGAGACCTCACATGCTTATGTATCTTTAGATATATATACACGCAAGATACATATCTTTCTCTAAAGAATTATAATGGGAGGTTCTTGGCGTTTCTTGTTTAGCTTCTTTGGGAGCTTCAAGGCATGGTGGAGGAGAAGACAGAGATCGAACCAGGGAGGAACAGACGACGAGATGTATGGTGAAGATAGTGAAGCCAACTTCTATAATTGGTACGTCGTCGAACCAGCTATTAACCGGAGATCCACTGATTTCATCAGAAGGTTCCACGAGACTCGTGACTGATTCCATCACCTCTCCTTCTTGTTCATCTTCTTTGAACGTAGTAGTTTGGAAGCAAATTTGTTTTTATTTTTCGTTTTTATTTTTGTCTCTGTAGTGTGTGTTCTCTATTATGGGATTTCAATAAATATAATCATCATTGGTCAAGTCTATCGAGTTGATTATGTGTTTTTCTCTATATACATTATTATTGCACACAATTATGATTTATCAAACGCTGGTTTTATGTTTTGGCAACATAAATGATAAATCTATGGTTTTTGGATGCAAATGTGGAAAATAGACCATAACTATATAAGTTGAATGGTTTTGAGGGAAGTTATTTCAGTAATACCAGAGTTAAAGACTATTTCGGATGTAGGAAAACCACAGCCAGAAGATTGGAATTTTTTATTTAACATAAAAAAATTCTAGTGACCCAATTGTAAATAAATAATATGAATAATATTTCATATATATCAAAGAAAACACACATAAACAATGGATGCTTCTTGTTAAAATGTTAAAAAAATAACTATGGTTTCACGTCACTTCACCTTATTCCAAAATGAATCTCCGACAAATAAATGCATCGATAAATACTATGCATAGAATTGAAATTACACGATCATTTTCTATGGAATTAAACCATTTAACCAACCGTGATCATTTTTAAGAGATTTTTTCTGAATCTAACATATTACTCTCTGAAACTTTTCAAATCTATCATAAAGAAAAAACCATTTCCAATGCATACTACAAGTGACATTGTTTATGAGCTGAAAAGACGGATTTACCCCTATTTATGAAGGGGAAGGCGCTTGTGTCAAGGAGTTGGTGTGTAGGAGGTGACATTGACGAACTGAAATGACAAGTAGCATTAAATGTATTTAATCGTGGTAGATTTAATTGGTGGACGAGAATAACAGAGAATTTGGTGGACGGGAATAACTGATGAAACATTAAGAGTCTTTCAAATTTGGTGGACGAGAATATCGTAACACTTTCGAAGTCTGTATATGTCTCTACCTATTATTTATCGTCCACATGACCGAATCCACTTCAGAAATAGAAAAAGATGTCCAGGTTTAAATGTATGCGTACCCGAATACACGACCGAGTGGACAATTTGTAAACATGTGACAAATAAGTTGTCCACTAAAATCGTGACAGAGAGTGAACCTTGTTACGCGTGGACAATAAGTTATCCACTAAAGTAGAGAAAGAGATGTTTACTAGAGAGAGCGAGGTTTACAAGAGAGGAGTAGTTTCGTCTTTTCATTTCGTCTGTGGTATAGGCCGAAAGGTTTTGTCATTTATGGTATAAATTGAAAGGATTTGAAAAAATATGGTATATTGTGTAAATTTCTCCATTTTAATGCTTATTTAGCCACTTAAACTGTCTACAGTGATTTTTACGGCGGTGTTTAGGCATTTATTATAGCTAAATAAACAGAATAACCATGTTAGAAAATAAATTTGATATCCAAATTTAGTAGTTGCGCCATTGCCATCTGCAATATTCCCCCGAAAGGAATATGATTATGAATCTTCACGGAAGGGAAAAAAAGTTATCCCTTGAAAACAATTTAGTAAGTAATTCACATGGGGTTTACATAAAGCTTTTAATGTGAAGAATGATTGTAATGCATGTAGAAGTATCCGTGAGAGGAATTAATATGTATGTGATTGATCAAATCTTCAACTAAAAATGTATACGTTAGATAGGATAATCGTTTTCTTTTTTAAAAAGTTGTCTTGGAAGGCGAGAAGATTGTTCTCCAGGTTAGACTTAACACATGGGATAGAGTTATCTATGAGTTGCTTAGAATTTTTCTATATTGAAAAAGAAGCCAATAACATGTCTTTATATTTTACTCTCTTATTGTTATAAACTATTTACATTTACTATGATTTTGGATAATTTATGACTTTTAGACAATGTTGTGAATTAGCTGTCTAATCATAAGTTCGCCAAATAATCAGTCCGTTCTTGTTATAAGAAGATATGCACCAAATAATCGAAACCAAAACTCACTTCTTTATACATACTTTTGGAAAAGAAAAACGAATATATGTTAGAAAGAGGAAGCTTTTGTAGGCACGAATCGATACAAAAGCAATGAGAATCAGTCAAAGAACGATATATATGCTTATAATCGAGAAGAAGAAAGAAGATATTTGTTTCACTAATACATGTGCCTCCTTTTTTTTTGTATTTTGTGTCCCAAACTTTAAGACGGCTTTAAAGCACTGCTTTGTGGCCAAGTATCCACATTCTATATATAGGCTTAGGCTCTTTGCTACCTTTCTTAATTCTTACCTTCTCCGAAGCTTCTCGCCTTTGGGGTTTTTGACCTTTTGGGAACATGTCTTACGCCTTTTACTTTTACCTTTCTCTTTGTTTATATGATAAGAAAATGTTTTTTTGTTTGTATCCAATTCATGTTAGTTCAATAGTTGAATGGCTAATCATGAGGTTGGGATGAAAGTTCGAGTTTTTCCACTACGATATCAATCATAACTATTTTAGATTCACTAAAATACAAAAATATTTGTGTTTTATAGGTTCCAAAGATTAATCTAAATTTCGGGTCGGAATCCTCTGGTTATAAAAAAATGTACTTCATATATGCTTAATCATACGACCCTTTCCAATTGTATATGGTATATATATAGTATTGGTAAAACTCGAAGATAGCGTTGTTGTAGTTATTATTATTATTATTTTTTTTTTAAAAACGACATTCTATTTATTGTTGTTGAAGTTTTTGTCAGATTCCAACAAAAAAAATAGATAAATATTGGGTTGTACACTTGTAATATCTCCGGGTTTTAAGAAAGTATGAAATATTACAAATATTTCTTAAGACCTTTAGGATTGAACATTCTTATGATCTTATCGTACACATTTTTTATGTTTCTAAATGCTCGTCTTGTAAATTCAAATCTTTATAGTAACAAAAAAATATGAAAAAGACCAATGATAAATTGTCACATAATCATCTATATATGGACAAAATGTTTAGTTGTTTCTTGAGTAAAAATATATGAACAAGAAGGAGAGATCAGTGGACGAGATCAAAAGTATGGTTTTAGACTTAAATAAATACCTAAGATGGCCCTAGTTCAAGTAAAGGAGCAAGAACCGTATCCCAAAGTACATTAACGTACCAAAAACTCCTAATTTTTTTATGTCCAAAACTCCACTTTTTATGTGTGCCCATCAAATTTCTCTTGAAAGAGAACCACTCAACTACCCAAAGAAAATACTCCATATATCAAATTCGTTAACTCGAACAAATAAAATAAATAAATTAAGAGAAACTAAAAGAACTAGTTAACTTACATAATTTAATACGAATTAATCCTCTTCCATAATGCTTAGTAAGGCATATACAGAAAATAAATATTTTGCTAAGCAAAAGTTATGAAATTTTTTTAATTAAGATAATGAAAATAAAAGTTTTTTTTTGTTAAGGAAAAAGAAAAGAGTTTGGTACTTAACTATAGCAAATAGAAGAAAAAGGAAGATTGATTGTAGTTCAAGTATGATAGAGCAAATCAAATTGATTTATCTCCTTCTCTTACTTCTAACTCACGCATTCTTGTCCTCGTCCTTCTGCTTCCTGACCAATCCCGTTTTTTTGTGATGTGTATTCCCCACTCTCTTCATGATCAACCCCGTTTTCTTGTGGTGTGTCTTCAGCTTCTTCTTCAAGGACTCTCTCGTTTTGGTATGTGAACTGAATTGCAATCTTGAGCTCGTTTAGTACATCTGCATCATGCTTGATGCCTTGTCCACTAATGATCTCTACTTCTTGCTTGATGCCATTGTTTTGTCCTCTCATGGTCTTTACTTCTTGATCCTCTGCATCTTGCTTGATGTCATTATATTGTCCTCTCATGATCTTTACTTCTTGATCCATTGCATCTTGCTCGACGTCATTGTCTTGTCCAGTCAAGATCTCTACTTCCTGATCCTCTGCATCTTGCTTGATGTCATTGTCTTGTCCACTCATGATCCCTACTTCTTGATCCTTTGCATCTTGCTTGATGCCATCTTCATGTTCAGTGATGTCTCCCTCTTGATACTCAACATCTTGCTTGACATCATCATTGTCTTGTCCAATGCTGTCACCTTCTTGATCTTTTGCCTTTAGCTGCTGATCAAAAACATCACCCTCTGGTTCTGTAACCGCCTCATTGTTGTTGTTGTTACGCTCAACATCTGCAGTGACTACTTCTTGATTGTTCTCATTGATGTCTTCAATTCGAACCGATGATCTTTGAGGCTTAGAGATACGGACAGGTTGTTGAATGTTCGTTTGATGCCAGTTCTGTAGCATCCCATACGTTGCAACATGGTGATGATATTGATAGATCTATACACAAATAGCAAAAACCAATAAAATTTCAAAGTATTCAGTAATTAAAGCCAAATTAAACAAACTAAAAAAACACAATATTATGGAACATAAATACCAACCATGGGGCTGTGGCTATACGGATAATATGGAACGTTATACATGTAACAGTATTGTCCATGATTTTGATTCCTGTGACATTAGAAAAGAAATTAGATTAATTATTCATCATAGTCAAATTTTAACCAAGTTTAAGGAATTTACCAGTAGACTGGAGGAAAATGTGGATTTGTATATTGAGGATTTAGCTGATACTGATGCGATGCCGCCTGATTTAACGAACCTGTAATTGTAGAGTTAAGAAAATTAAGAAGCTGTTTAGGAAAAGTTTTGTTACAGAAAAACAAAATTAATTTAGAGATTTAACCATTCTGATATTGATGCGATGATCCTGCCTTAGGTAATAAACCTACAATTTTAAGGTTGTCAAGGTTTTGTTAGAGACAAAATATAAAGAATAAAAAAACCGGAAAAATAAAATTTTAATTTAGAAATTAAACCGTTTTGTTTAGACTGGTTAGATTGGTTATTCTTTGCACGTAGGTAAGCCAGATTGATATTGGTTTGTCTTCCATCAATCATCGGAGTCGGATTTTCCAAAGCTCTAGCGGCAGATTCAGCATCTCTAAACGTAACCTGAAATATTCAAACTCGTAATTACAAAAAATTAATAATTCAATCAATTTGTAATAAATAGCACATAATGGTGAAATCATGAAATTATAAAAGCCCCATTATATAAAACAATACGAGAAAGAAGCTGGACCGATTGTTTATAGTTAAAACCCTAAACAAAAAGCCCAATTGCAAGACAAACATGAGAAGCAGAACAATTGTGTTTTGGTTAACCTAAAGCCCAAATTATAAAAACAAACAAGAACGATCGTTTAGTTTCCACTTTGCAACAACACAACAACATGTATGAAATTGCAAATTCACAACAAAAAAAAAAAAATTGGAAATCTCTGCTAAATGTCGCAATTCACAAGAAAGAAATTGAAAATCTAACAGAAGTTATATAAATAACTTGATTCACAGGAAAAACAATTGAAAATCTCAGCAAAACTGTCGCAATTCACAAGAAAAAAACAACAAAATTATGCAAGAAATTGAAGAAAGAAAAAAAAGAGTTACTTACGAAGCCATAGCCTTTTGATCTTCCTGCTGGGTAAGTTTCAAGAACAACATTAGCATCAAGAACATCTCCAAATTCTTGAAAAAACCCTCTCAAATCATCTGTTGTTGTTCTCCAAGCTAAACCTCCAACGAAGATCTTCGTATCTTTATGATCGATATCATTATGATTCTGGTTTGGCTGAGACATAATTAGCAATAATCTCTTGAAAAAACCAAAAATTTTAGATTGCAGAAGAAAATCGAAGAAGTAGAGAAAAAGCGAAGGCAGGGTTTTTAGAGCGGCACTGTGGGTTTTTGGAAAGAATGTGATATATATATATATATATATATATATATATATATATATATATATATATAAAGTAATTGGAAAATTAGTTTCTGACTCGGAAAAGGAAATTTTTATTATTTTTTTTTTTTTAATTTGTTTTTATTTTTGTAAAAAAAGAAAAGAAAATTATCATCAGTCTCTCTTATCTCTCCGTTTCCTTTTCCCTCTCTGCTTGGGAAAGTGTAGAAGAGAGAGATTTTGTGAGATGTTGGCGAGAGCTCCACCGCCGTCTTTTACTTTTCCGGCGAGGAATAAAGTTTGTAATCGGAGGGAGATTGTGCGTCTGTCTCGTAACGGCGGAGGAGGAGGAGTGGTTGCGAGAGCCGGTTTCACTCGGCGGCCATTGGAAACTTCATGCTCGTATGAGGTCGATAACGATTCCACCGATGACGGATTCGTCGTCATCAAAGTGGCGGATCAGGAGAATGAGTTCTATCCTCCGCCTCCGTCCGATTTACTCTCTTCGACTCCGTCAGGTATTTAGTAGCTCTCAATATGAATATTTAGTTTTCGTTTGATTTTTTTGTCTCCCTCCTGGAACTGTAATTGTAGAGTGTTAGTATTAGGAATTGTGTTCGTTGTTTGTGTTGATGGTTTGGTGCTTGATATGTCGTCGAGGTATATGGCAGAATCTAGTAGAAGAAATGGCTCGCGTTCGAGAGGAGTAGCTGCGAGTTTTGGAAGGCTAAAGGCCCAGAAAGTGAAAGCTCTTGTTGGAAAGGTGACGCAGAAGAAGCAGCACGTGAGTCACAATGAGGAACAAGACGAGGATGACGCCTTTGATGAGGATTATTCTGCGGATGAAGGGTTTGGTTCATCATCAATTCTGGATTTGATGAGGAAGAAGTTGGCTATGAAGGCTATTCCTCGATCAGGAAAGTCTGTAGAGCCAAAGGAAGTACAACGTCTCAGCAAAGTGCGGGAATCTAGAGAGCCAAGAGATTTAGATAGATTGGAAGGACATGATGAAGCTATTGATGAGGTTTCAAATCCTCGAAAGTTTATTAATAGTGAGAGAGCAGGGTCGCGGAGTTCACATTCAAAAGGTTTTGCAGCTAACACCAGGGGTAGGGGAGATAGGCTTTCTGTTGCAAAAGATTTAGATACATTTCAGGGACGTGATAGAGCTACAGATGAGGTTTCGAATGCTCGAAAGTTTACTGATAACGAGAGAGCAGGATCGCGGAGTTCATATTCAAAAGGTTCTGCTGCTAACTCCGGGGGTAGAGAAGATAGGCGTGTTGTTGCCAAAGAGTTGGATACATTCCAGGGACGTGATAGAGCTACTGACGAGGTTTCAAATGCTCGAAAGTTCAATGATAATGAGAGAGCAGGATTGCGGAGTTCATATTCAAAAGGTTCTGCTGCTAACTCCAGGGGTTGGGGAGATAGACGTTCTGTTGTATATGCAAGAGATATGGATGATTGGAGAGAGAGAGGGAATAAAACTAATAGGGAGACTGGCTTTTTTAGCCGGAAAACTTTCGCAGAAATTGGATGTAGTGAATATATGATGAAGGCTTTAAAGGAACAGAATTTTGATCGCCCGGCACATATTCAGGTGCAGAGACTTTTTTTCTTGATAAAATCATCTAGGTGCATGTGTATGTGTACAGTTTTTCTGACAGTTATCGTTTTACCACTTTTCTTTATTATGACGCAGGCTCTGGCTTTTGCGCCAGTTGTTGAAGGAAAGAGTTGTATCATAGCTGACCAAAGTGGATCAGGCAAGACACTGTCATATCTTGTCCCTGTTATTCAGCGTCTCAGAGAAGAGGAACTTCAAGGACAGAGCAAATCGTCTCCTGGTTCTCCTCGTGCTATTGTTCTTGTACCGACCGCAGAGTTGGCTTCCCAGGTTGATTTCTTTATATATGAATGCTCTTCCTAGGTTGATTCATTGCTTATTTTGTGTCTAAATGTTTTATCAGAAGAAAAATTGTTTGATGTAGACGAAATCCTGGGCAGGTTCTTGCCAACTGTAGATCAATATCAAAGTCTGGGGTCCCGTTCCGTTCCATGGTAGTGACGGGTGGTTTCAAACAACGAACCCAGCTAGAAAATTTAGAGCAAGGTGTTGACGTTTTGATTGCAACACCAGGGCGTTTCACGTACCTAATGAAAGAAGGAATTTTGGGGTTGTCAAATTTGAGATGGTACTATAAACCTTTCAACGATGCAAACTTTCACTAATTTTTGTGAGAAAATTGAAAATCGATGGGGCACAATCTTGGTAACTTTTCTTGCAGTGCCATCTTGGATGAGGTGGATATACTCTTTGGCGACGAGGAGTTTGAGGCAGCCCTGCAAAATCTGATAAACTCTTCCCCTGTTACTGCGCAGTATCTGTTTGTTACAGCAACCTTGCCCCTTGAGATATACAACAAACTTGTTGAAGTTTTTCCTGATTGTGAAGTTGTGATGGGACCTCGCGTGCACCGTGTTAGCAATGCTCTCGAAGAGGTTGGTATTAACATAAGTGATTGGGAATATATAATGGGAACAACAACATCGCGGAATTTTGTTTTTTGTAAACTTGGTTGTTGCATAGTCTTCTTTTGATCGTCCCTGAAATGATGGACTTCGCTTTCGCGGATGACCAATATTGAGTTGCACTGTACAGGTTCTTGTTGACTGCAGTGGAGATGATAATGCAGAGAAAAGTCCTGAGACTGCTTTTCTGAACAAGAAAACTGCCCTTCTTCAGATTGTCGAGCAAAACCCTGTTCCTAAAACTATCATCTTCTGCAATAAGGTGCCATGGTCTCCCACTTACTGGTTTTTGCTCCTACTTAAACATTTTGGACATCTCAGTCTCATGTTGAAAGTTGTACCATCTCATTGGCAGATTGAGACATGCAGGAAAGTTGAGAATATATTTAAGCGGTTTGATAGAAAGGAAAGGCAGTTGCACGTCCTACCTTTTCATGCAGCACTCGACCAAGAGTCAAGGCTTACGAACATGGAAGAATTCACCTCATCTCATCCCGAAGAAAATTCACTGTTTCTGGTTTGCACGGATAGGTACTTCATTTTTGGGTTACAAGTAATCGTTTTTGTGATGCTATATTGCCTAAACATTGAAGATGTTAAATTTGTTTCCTCTTTCCAAAACACCGGCAGAGCTTCTCGTGGGATAGATTTCTATGGTGTTGATCATGTGGTGCTCTTTGACTTCCCACGTGACCCGAGTGAATACGTTAGACGTGTTGGAAGAACAGCAAGAGGAGCTAGAGGAGAAGGAAAAGCTTTCGTATTTGTGGTGGGGAAACAAGTAGCGCTGGCACGGAGGATCATTGAGCGAAACCAGAAGGGTCACCCGGTTCATGATGTCCCAAACGCTTACGAATTCACAACCTAACTTAAGGTAAAACTTCTCCTTCGTCTAGCTCTGTAGCACAAAGCCAAGAACATGGTCTCTCTGTTATAGTACAACAGATGAGGAAAGAACATTCACCATTGATTAACAAGGCCCTTTGGCTGTTTCTTGACACTTGTCAATTATCATCGGAACCCAAGACTGAGAATCTGAGATTCTTGGGGTTAGCTTAGGCCAAGCAGAGACTTTGAAAGAGAAGCTTAATTTCCAAAACTTATATGGATTCCTGCTTTGAGTGCCAAAGTGTGTAACCGTATAAAGTTTTTGTTTATATCCAATGAAACGGTTACTTCGTATTGTTATGTGTTTGCTTGTCAACTGTTATGTGTCTTAAGATTCATGTATGCAAATCCTATTGGTACTATAAACATATATAACTCTCTATAGAATTATACTCATTGTATAACTAAAGATTTTTTTTTATAAAAAGAATCGTCTTGGACATCTGAAGCTGTAGCACGCCATGCTTAAAACGTTACACAGGCTCCAAGATTGTCAAAGAGGGGTTGATTAAAAAAAGAGGACTTGCATATACTTTGGTAAATTATGACAAAAATGTCCCTCCATTACACACAACTTCATCTTCTCTTTCTTTATCTTTCTATGTGATTTATGAGACTAAAAATGTAATTTATATTGTAACAACATGCGAAGCTGAGTTGGTTGTCTCGGTAAGTTCGATGACTATCGGTAATACCAATTGGATAATACTAAAATATTTGTATAACCTGGTATCAGGGCACGGGTTATGTTTAAACTTCAAATACAAAAACGAGTTAGTATGACAAAAATACGTACACACTTGTGCCTTTTATTCAATTTTTCGACTTTTACACAAGAAAAATCAAGCCGATCCCAAAACCAAACTACTATGGACCAACCAAATCATAGAGTGAAGATTCCTTGCAATCACCGGTTAGAATACGATGAAATGGAGCATCTCACACACTTGCGAATAATACAACACAAAAGTGATATCAGCTCATACAAATGCATTGGATGCGGTAACTTATCTGGCGTCGGATATTACTGTGAAAGATGCGAGTTTTGGGCGCATGAGGAATGCCTCGAATGGCCAGAGATCATCAATCTTCCATGTCATTCTAGACATCCTCTCAAGAAAGTCTTGGCCGAGACAATTGACTATACTTATGGTAGCTGCCATTTTTGTGGAGAAGAGCTTGGTGATGAGATGTATCATTGTTCCATATGTAATTTCAGCATTCATTTCAAGTGTTGGAGAAATCTTCCCTCGCCAACTATTTATGCGCGAAAGAGCCACAACCATAGATTCACCCTCATGGCGAGAAAGGTATCATTCACTTGTAATGCATGTGGCATGGTTGGTGACCGTAATCCTTATGTTTGTCTTAAATGCGGTTTCATGCTCCACATAGATTGTGTTTATTTGCCCGGAGTCATAAACATCAATCGTCATGAACACCGCATTTCTCGCACGTATTATCTCGATCACGGGGATTGGGAATGCGGAGTTTGTCGCAAAAAGATTGATTGGACCTTTGGAGCTTTCTCTTGCAAGCGTTGTCCTAATTATGCTGTTCACTCAATATGTGCGACGAGGGTAGACGTGTGGGATGGAAAAGAACTCGAAGATGAGCCTGAAGAGGAAGAAATTGAAGATCCTTACAAGGTAATAAATGAGAAAGAAATCATTCATTTTAGTCATGAAGAACATAATCTAAGACTTGGTGATGATTATGTTACCGATTATGAAAAGATGTTGTGTGACGCTTGCATGCTTCCCATCAATTTTGATCCATTCTTCAAATGTGCGCAATGCGAATTCTTCCTTCATAAAGTATGTGCTAGTCTTCCTCGGAAGAAACGAAATATCCTGCACAACCACAAGCTTACCCTAGTGGTTGATAATGATCCGTGGGAAATGCCTTTCTGGTGTAGATATTGTCTTCAATTCTTCGATGGCTTTAGCTACCATTGTCATTTTGACGGAATCTGTAGCATTATTTCTTCTCCATTTGATGTGCGGTGTGCTTCCATTTCTGAGCCTTTTCACCATGAACTTCACCCACATCCCTTATACCGCACCTCGGCAGAGCATAAGACTTGTGGTGCATGTGGTAAAGAATCAAAGTATGTCTTAAGTTGTACTGTTTGTGATGAGTTTGCATTAGGTATGGAGTGTGCCACTTTACCGAGAAAAGTGAAACATCGATGCGATGATCATGATTTATCGTTGCACCATGGCGTTGGAAACTCAATGGGTCCATTGTGGTGTGATATTTGTGAAGGAAAGACAGATCCAAGCGTATGTTATTATGGTTGTGATGATTGTGGTGTCACTCTCCATATCAAATGTGTACTTGGAGACATGTATTACTTGAAACCAGGAAAAAAATACAAGAAAGGTGAACTAGTTCCCAACAATGGTATGTCTAGACCTTTTTGCATGGTTTGTGGAAAGTGTTGCATGTTCCCTTCGTTTCTTAAGGGTAATGCTCTGTCAGATTCAACTGTTGTATACGCTTGTTCAATGGAGTGTGCAAGGACCGATAAGTGGCAGATAAAAGAGCCAAGCCAAGAAAAGGTGCGCAAAGACCGACAAGTGGAGCGGAAAAGGGTCAAGTCAAGAAGCTATATAATATGGATGTATCGGCGTATTTTACCTTTGCTTCTTCGTATGCTCTTTTCTTATTGTCTTTCCTATTTATTATTGTCCGTTTTTTATTTTTGTTGGGGACTCTTCCAGAATTTGATTTGATTTGTATTCTGTGGTCTTATCTGTGTGAGGGGTTAATAAATATGATCCATTTGCTTAAGTCCAAATAGATCTTCAGTCTGTCTTTAATGTTGTTAATGCCACTTAACCTCCAAGCTCATGGAGTTTGAACTGAAGTAATGTCCCAAATCAAAATCATTACGCTATCCTAATGCCCAACATTAGAATACAAAATTTTACAAAATCTAAATTTTTGCTAACCAGACTTATTTTAGGGTAATATATACATGGGTCTAATGTTCATTTCTCGTTACCTGTCCCACGCTTCACTTGTGACAATGTAGTGCTCACTTTAATTAATTTTGGTTAATTCGATCAACTCGGTTTGGTTTCATAAATCCAGATTCGGTTTAAATAATTCAGCATAAAAATTTATAAACCGTTCGAATTCGAGAATTTCGGCCAAGTTGAAAATTTTGTCCCGCCTTAACATAATCACGGACATTAATAGAACGACCTAGAAATGGCACATGCACGTTACACAGGCTCCAAGATTGCCAACATGCAATTAAAAACATACAATCTCGGAAAATAATACATATGCTGAGTGACAAAGTGGTTTACCAAAAGTCTTGCCGGTTGGAGTAGTTAATGAGTCAACGAATTACCTGCTCACTTTTTAAAAATCATTTTTAAGTATGTATGACCACTTTGATAAGTCTTAGATAAAAAAATTAAGATCATGGTTTATTTATATATTCAAATATTTAAACTATATATTGAAAAATTACAAAATATCAAAATTAAAAGAAATAAAAAGAAAATTTCGTCAACGAGAACTAGACAAAAAAATACATATTAATATCAAAACTTTAAAATTTAGCACGGAAAAATATTCATAGTTATCTATCCAAACAACTCTAATTAGGTTTAACCTTTTGGGTTGATGATGAATTTGTATAGTTTTGGTGCTAACGGGTAACTCCAATATAATCGATGTAACAAACGTTCTATTATATTCTAATCTAGATGCAAGAAAAAAATCTATCCAAACAAAACTAAATATGAACTTCATCAAATTATTAATTGTATTAGACCCTAAAACTAATAAATTAAAGCACAGTTAAATCAAACAAAACATATGATTATTTTGACAAACATGTAAATGTGACGCTAGAAATTTTAAATAAATTTTTACGTAAACATAATTAAAAGTCTTTACCGGTTCGGAAAAAAACAAAGAATTGGTTTTATGAATCCAAGTAAAGTCGTCTTCACTTTGATTTTTTTTTTTTTTTTTGATAGTCTTCACTTTGATTTATAACGTAGTCATTTGGTTCTAATGTCTAAGAAATAATACCAAAGTCAATGAATACATTACCTTCTTTTTATGTTTTGATAATAAGGAGATCTCAGAGACTCAGACTGAATCCAAAAATAATCACCATATATAATCTATAAAAATATATCAAAACGTTTTGACATATTAAACGTTTACAACAATCGATTATAAATAAAATTGCGTTGGAAACTCAAAATCTGTTTTTAACCTATGGAATTAAACTTTAACCAATAAACCAACATGAGCTAACTATAACATTGATCCAAAGTATTCGGCCTAAAATCCATGTGCATTATTATTTCTCGATCCGTGGACCGTATCGAAATTTAAAATGATCGCTGCTAGCTGTTCATATATAAAACTATCAAATTTTAGAGGAGTCAAAAAAAAAAAAGAATATCCAGCTAGACTAAATTAAAAGGTAATGTATATAGTAGATCAATTTTAATTAGACCTGCCCATTTAGGGTTGGATAACTCTACCCTACCTTTACTCGACTCAAATTACCAGATTTTTTGGGATAAGGTAATTTATATTACCCATTACGATAACGATAATTTATTTTAATGGATAAAGGTAAGGGTCGGATAATTATTCTGGGTATTCGATTATCCATTTGGATAATTAAAATTTTTAAATTATATAAATATATTTAAATCCTATATATTAAAATGATAAATATCATCTATTTGATAATTTTGGAGATGTGTTTTTATAATATTTTTTAAAATTATCCACCATTTTTTAAAGTAATTTCCAAGTTAATAAATTATTTCAAAACTCAACAAATTTTTTGCTAATATTATCCGAATTATTCATAATTATCCGTTCAAATAACGATTTTAATTGTCAATATTATCCGTTCGGATATTTATTTTAATTAAACGTATTATCTTAAATTATCCGTTTGGATAGTGATTTTTGATATCCTAAATATCCTTACCCGCTATTACCCGTAATGTAATGTGGAGGTCTAATTTTAATTATCAACAAATAAATGCATGAGAAGGGACCATATTCGTAATTAATTATGTTTTAATCTGTCACGATGAGGTGGTTGTGTCGGTAAGGTCAATGACTATCGGTAAGACCAATTACTAAAATATATGACCATGCATCAGGTCACTGGTTACACGATGAAATAGCCAGATAAAGTATACAAAGGTACCCCTCACATGAGAAACGTACAAACTTGTTGTTCCTTTTGATATTCAATCTTTCAACTTTACCCAACAAAAAATCAAGCCGATCCCATACTCACTACATGGACCAACCAAATCATAGAGTGAAGATTTTACCAAAAAAAGAAAAAAAAAGAGTGAAGTTTCCCTGCAATCATCCGTTAGTATACATAGGCTTGCAGAATGTCAGCCAAAATCCATATCTGGATGATAATTTTCCACATGATTGTGATGGATGCGGTAAGGCATCTGGCTACGGCTATTACTGTTCAATCTGCGAGTTTAGGGCGCATAAGAAATGCCTCGAATGGCCAGAGATCATCAACCATCCATGTCACTCCAGACATCCTCTCAAGAAAGTCTCGCGGAAGACAATTGACTATACAGATGGTAAATGCCATTTTTGTAGAAGCCCACTTGGTGATCCGATGTATCATTGTTCCATATGTAATTTCAGCGTAGATTTGAACTGTTCGAGAGATCCGCCACCGCTTACTATCTATCAACCAAAGAACCACAACCATACGTTCACCCTCATGTCGACAAAGGTCTCATTCACTTGTCATGCATGTGGGATGGTTGGTGATCGTAATCCTTACGTCTGTCTTGAATGTGATTTCATGATGCACCAAGATTGTGTCAATTTGCCCCGAGTCATAAACATCAATCGTCATGAACACCGCATTTCTCACATTTATCATCTCCATCACGGCGACTGGGAATGCGGAGTTTGTCGCAAAAAGATGGAGTGGGCCCTAGGAGCTTTCACTTGCAAGATTTGTCCTGATTATGCTGTTCATTCAAAGTGTGCCATAAGGGAAGATGTGTGGGATGGAGAAGAACTTGAAGACGAGCCTGAAGAGGAAGAAATTGAAGATCCGTATAAGGTGATTAATGAAAAAGAAATCCTTCATTTCAGCCATGAACATAATCTAAGACTCTGTGAGGATAATGTTACTGATTACGAAAAGATGAGGTGTGACGCTTGCATCAGTCCCATCAACTCTGATCCATTCTTCAAATGTGTGCAATGCAAGTTCTTCCTCGTTCATAAAGTATGTGCTAGTCTTCCTCGAAAAAAAAGAAATATTTTGCACAAGCATAGGCTTGTTCTACATGTTGAGAAAAAGGTTGGAGAGCGTTTCGGGTGTACATATTGTCGTAAAGACTTCGATGGCTTCAGGTACAACTGTGAAATACCTGAAAAGTGTTCAGCTTATTTTTATTTTGTATTAGATGCACGGTGCGGTTCCATTTCTGAGCCTTTTCACCATGAACTACATCCACATCCCTTATACCGCACCTCGACAGAGCATAAGACTTGTGGAGCATGTCGTAAATATTCAGAGTATGTCTTAAGATGTATTGTCTGTGAGTTCGCTTTAGGCATGGAGTGTGCCACTTTACCAAGAAAAGTGAAACACAGATGCGACGATCATGATTTGTCGTTGCATCATGGCGCTGGAAACTCCAAGGGTCAATTGTGGTGTGATATTTGTGAGGGAAAGACAGATCCAAGCGTATGGTATTATGGCTGTGATGATTGTGGTGTCACTCTCCACATCAAGTGTGTACTTGGAGACATGTTTTACATCAAGCCAGGGAGCACATACAACGGAGGCAAACTAGTTCCAAACAATGGTATGTTTAGACCTTTTTGCTTTGTTTGTAAAAACCGTTCCATGTTCCCTTCCTTTCTTAAGGGCATTCTTGAGTCAGATTCAACTGTTATATACGCTTGTTCACTCAAGTGCGCAGACGAGTACGAGTGGCGTGGGTATGTTAAGTATGGTTAGGTTAGGCAAAAAAAAGGTTTTTGTATCTCTCTGAAAGGCCCACGAGGCACAGAAAAGGGAAACTCCTATTCTCAGGAAAGGGAAAGCTATATGATGTATAAGCAAGCTCCTATTCTCATGTCTTCCTTATCGTTTCTTTGTATTCGGCTTTATTATGTCATGTGTTTGGGATTCTTTTAGATTTTGATTTAATTTGTATTCCGATCCTATTAGAGCTTGGGTTTGGGCTTTCTAAATAGGATCGTTTGCTTCCATGTAATGTACTTTTTATTTTGATAATAATAGAGGAAAAAGAGCTTTCTCTTTCAATTCCTTAATTTGAGTTTAAAAAAAAAAAAATTCAATTGAATTCAACGCACTAGAATTAAAAAGTTCAGCAAGGTCATATATGTGACGTTGTTAAATTTTGAGATGGTTCCATAAATCTTGCAATATTGAATCCCTCATCTATGAATAAACAGCAGGTATAACAAGATTCAAGATATATGAAGATTTTAACTTTTTTTTTTTTTGTGAAAATTGAGAATTGATAGAGCACAATCATGGTAATTGTGTCACTACACACATATATATATATATATATATACTTTTTTGGCGACCAGGATTTTGAGGCAACCCTGCAAATTTCCATCACTGGAATTAAACAAAGACCGAGAAGTGGCTTAGTAGTAAATAAGGTTACTCATGCTCCAAGATTGTCAAAGGAAGGTAGGTATGGGGACTTTTAAAAAAGACTTGCTAGTTGGCTAATGCATGATTCAACGAGGTACCTGCTCAATTTTTTTTAATATACATTTTTAAGTATGCCTATATATATAATTACAAAATTTAAACTATAATTGAAAAGTAAACAGATCAAAATTAAAAGGAAAAAAATATTTAACAAGGATTATACCCAAAAAAAAAAAAACATAGAGAGATCAATACTTCAATTTAAAAATGAACAAATATATGAATTTATTTATCCAAAAAAATAATATCAATTTCAGCAAATTAGTATGTATCAGGCCTTAACATAAACAAATCATCAAATCAGTTCAATTTAAACCAAACAACATAAAAATAATAATTTTGAAAATACGTAATCATAATGTCAAACATTTAACGTAAATAAACTTTAAAAACTTACCGATCCGAACAAAATTTGTTGATTGGACGACAATTTATTAATAACCAGTAGACCGTATAGATCTGTCCAAAGTCGATTTGAGTCCGATTAATAACAAATATTGAGAGGAATTTTTTAAAATATTATTAAAATATGCGCTTGTTCCAAAAATACCATTGTTGAGTTTTTTTTTTCAAAAAATACTACTAAAAATTTTGTTTTTTTCAAAATACCACAAACATTAAAAATGAGTTTTAAGAGTTTATAATTTAATTTTTTTTTGTTTGAGTTTATTATTTTGGGTTTAGTTTTTAGGGGTTAGAATTTAGTTTTAGGGTTTAGAATTTAATTTTGAGGGTTTAAAATTTAGTTTTAATTTTGTGGTATTTTAAAAAAAGAAAATTTTTAGTGGTATGTTTGAAAAAAAAAACTAAATAATAATATATTTAGAACAAAAATTTATTTTTGTGGTATTTTTGAGAATTGTCCAATTTAAAATGATCGCCATGTTTAGAAGCATCAAATTTCAGAAGAAAACAAAGTATCCACCTAGACTAAAGGAAAAAGTAATGTAATTTATACACGACAAAAACGGCCTATTAAATATTATCTTGTAATCTGTCACGATGAGGTGGTTGTGTTGGTAAGGTCAATGACTATAGCCAGTAGGTAATACATCAATTGGGTAATACTAAAATATATGACCAGGCATCAGGTCACTGGTTACATGATTCATGTATAACTCAAATACATAAGTTGAGCTAGCAAGGAAGTATAGCCTCACATGAGAAACGTACAGACTTGTACCTTTTGATAATCAATCTTTCCACTTTACCCAACAAAAATCAAGCCAATCTCAAACCCACTATGGACCTACGAAACCAAAAACTGAAGATTCCTTGGCATCTTTGCAATCAACCGTTGGAATACGCATCCATGGAACGTGAAGACAGAGAGTTTTATTATCAGATGGGCTCAGATTATGGTATGCCATATGAGTGCCAAGTATGCCGTAAAAAAGGTGGCTACATCTATTACTGTTCAAGCTGCGAGTTTGGGGCGCATGAGGAATGCATCGACTTCCCAGAGGTCATCAACCACCCCTGTCACTCTAGACATCCTCTCAAGATTGTCCAGAAAAAGACAATTATTGACTATTCAGATGGTAGATGCCATTTTTGCAGAAGCTCACGTGATCCGATGTATCATTGTTCCATATGTAATTTCAACATAGATGTGGACTGTTGGAAGACTCCGCCACCGCTTACTATTTATCAACCAAAGAGCCACGACCATACATTCACCCTCATGCCGAGAAAGGCCCCTTTCACTTGTAATGCATGTGGGATGGATGGTGACCGTAATCCTTACGTTTGTCTTGTATGTGATTTCATGCTGCACAAAGATTGTATCGATTTGCCCCGAGTCATTAACATCAATCGTCATGAACACCGCATTATTCGCACTTATCACCTTGGTCACGGCGATTGGGAGTCATGTGGAGTTTGTCGCAAAGAGATAGATTGGACTTTTGGAGCTTTCTCTTGCAAGCTTTGTCCTCGCTATGCTGTTCATTCAAAGTGTGCGACAAGGTACGATGTATGGGTTGGAGAAGAACTGGAAGATGAGCCTGAAGAGGAAGAAATCGAAGATCCATACAAGGTAATAAATGAGAAAGAAATCATTCATTTCAGTCATGGTGAACATATTTTAAGACTTGGGGAGGGAAATGTTAAGGATTTTGAGAAGATGCGCTGTGATGCTTGCATCCTTCCCATCAATGTTGATCCATTCTTCAAATGTGTGCAATGCGAGTTCTTCCTTCATGAAGTATGTGCTAGTCTTCCTCGGAAGAAACGAAATATCATGCACAACCACAAGCTTACTCTACGGGTTAATCATAAGGCAGGCAAGGATTTCAAGTGTGCACCTGGTGGTAATAATGTTACCGATTATGAAAAGATGTTGTGCGGCGCTTGCATGCTTCCCATCAATTCTGATCCATTCTTCAAATGTGTGCAATATTGTGAATTCTTCCTTCATGAAGTATGTGCTAGTCTTCCTTGGAGGAATCAATATATAATACACACCCATAAGCTTAAACTAGTTGTTAAGGGTGAGTATTACGGGTGCACATATTGTGGTCAATACTTCGATGGCTTCAGCTACACATGCCCCGTAAGATGTTCAAAGTTTTTTACATTAGATGTGCGATGCGGTTCCATTTCTGAACCTTTTCACCACGAGTTGCATCCCCATCCCTTATACCACACTTCGACAGAGTATAGGCTTTGTGGAGCATGTGGTAAAACTTCAGCGTATGTCTTAAACTGTATTGTCTGTGATTTCGCTTTAGGCATGGAGTGTGCCACTTTACCAAGAAAAGTGAAACACAGATGCGACGATCATGATTTATCGTTGCATCATGGCGCTGGAAACTCAAAGGGTGAATTGTGGTGTGATATTTGTGAGGGAAAGGCAGATCCAAGCGTATGGTACTATGGCTGTGATGATTGTGGGGTCACTCTCCATATCAAGTGTGTACTTGGAGACATGTATTACTTCAAGCCAGGGAACAAATACTGGAGAGGTGAACTAGTTCCCAACAATAATATGACTAGACCTTTTTGCATAGTATGTGAAAACCGTTGCATGTTCCCTTTCTTTCTTAAGGGTATTGCTGCTTCAGATTCAACTGCTGTATATGCTTGTTCAATGGAGTGTGCAGACGCAAGGGACGACAGATATGTGAAGTGGTATGAAGCAGTTAAGGATGATGTTTAGTATGTCTGAAAGTCCCACAAGGCACTTTGAATAGGGAAAGCTATATGATGGTATCAGCACGGTTGCTTCATATCTTCTTTTATCTTTTATATTTTCTTTATAATCGTCTTTATTGTTTCGTGTGTTTGGCATAATTCTACACTTTGATTTAATTTGTATTCCGATCCTATAATTGGAACTTGTGTGAGGGGTTTATAAATAGGATCTATTTGCTTCCATGTAATGCACCTTTTTTTTAATATATAGTATATATATGTAGAAACCGAAAAGACCGGATTGAAGAAAAGCGAATTAAGGAGAATATAAACGATATATATATAAAACGATTTAAAAGAACACAGAGTCGAGATATGATCTCTCTCCTTAATTCATAAAATCTCCCGCAGTGTGGCGGATCTGTGAGATTCTGAATCCCAGGATAAAACTGTGTTAGACTATAGTCGCGACATTCGACTATAGTCGCGACATTCGACTATAGAATCTACGAACCAAGAATCTGCGCTATACTCTCAAGACACTTACTGGAAAAAGGAGAGAGAGAGAGATTGCTGGAGTTTTTTCTTTCTGATGTTTCAGAGATGAGTGAGTGAAGAATGAGAAGAGATGAGGCTTGTATATATAGCCAAGAGAGAGAGGTGATCAGCTCCTCTATCATAAAGACAGGGCGCAGATCGTGGGTATTAATCACAAGGCGTGATGTCAGGGCGTGGAGCGCAAGACACAGAGCCATTATGATTCTGCAATAAAGGAGAAATATTTTGATTTCGTTTGTGATTTCAAAATGTGTTGACTTTCTTGTTGACATTGACCAAATATAAAGCCCACGAGCCTCGAGCCTCGAGGCTCGAGCCACGTGCCACGTGCCGAGCCGAACGAGCGGCGCGTGCGTGTGGCTTAATCATCTCTCTTTCTATGTGCACACTTTTGAACATAGTAGTGTGTGTCCTCTCTTATATATCACTTGATTTTTTATAATCTAAGCAATGTGGGACAAATGATAAAACACACTTAAACTTTTAGGCCCAAGTGATTTAGCATTTGTCCATTTCTCTTCACATTTTACCAATTAATTTTTTAATTAATTTGATCCATGAAACCTTAATTAAATTTGATTTTAATTGGTCCAACAATATATTATGTGTTTTGAAGTAAAAGATTCAAAATGTGGGTTCTCCTTTTTTAGATTATGTGTTTTGAAGTAAAAGATTTTGCTGAACATATTTATTGAATTTTTGTGTTGAAGTTGAACCATAACCATATCTGAAGAGTATAATAAAAACAAATAAATAAAGGAGTATAATAACAATTCGTATATTAATACAAATTCACATTATCACACAGAAATTTCAAAATATAGAAGAACAAGAGTTTTATTCTAAAAGTTTTGCAGACGTGGACGGCCCATGGTGTCCGTAAGTTTTGTATGCTGTCCATGTGGGCAAACCCATTTTTGTCCACTATTCATGTGGGCTGACCAAATTGTAATTAATAAAAATAATTGTCTGCACGGACAAGCCCATCTGGTCGTGGACAGGCCAATTGACATTTTTAATAATAACAGAGGAAAGATCTTCATCTTCAATTCCTTTTAGTTCAACTATAAAGTTCAGCTAGAAAATTTAGAGCAATGTGTTGACGTTTTGATTGCAACATCATGGCGTTTCATGACATACCTGATGAAAGAAGGAAGTTTGGGCATATACTTCAATTATTCAATTTAAATACACCAGGGAGTTCATCAAATTATTAATTGTATTTTAGGCCTTAACATAAACTAATCACTAAATTATTCAAATTAAATCAGACAACATATAAGTGATTATTATTTTGACAAATTAAAGAATTTATCTTGAGTTCCTTTGACTTCGACAGTTCGCATTTTCCACCTTGCCTAAACAATAGTGTTTGACTGGTACGTAAGTGCATTTTGTTGAACAATTGCTTGCAATTTTCAAATCCATAAAGCCTTGTCCAATTATGTTATATTATACCAAAATTTGGTAGGTACGACGATTAATTTCTTGCTATCTTTAAAAAAAAAAAAAAAAAAACAAAGAATATTATCTCAAAATTCTAAGAGAAATAAATAATATGTGCATCTATTTTTTCTAAGTAAGAAATTGATCACTATCAATCTATCAATATAAATAGTTCCTGAAAATCCAAAACCTAAAACAGAAAACTAAACATCACAAGTGAAATTTTTTTTTGAGTGTGTAAAATACAAATAAAATGGAGAGTAGGAATCTTCTTATGCTTTTGTTTCGGTTTTGATCCTTGTTGTGCTCTTTTTTTCAGGTTGAAACTATTTCTAGACATGAATGTAGAATTACGAATTCTATTCTACGTTTGAAATGTGTAATCATAAAATGTTCTTCTCTAATTAATGGAAGTTTGTTGATGGATTTGCAGGAGAAGCATATAATGTTTGTTTTGGGATCGGAGAGTGTGAAAATGCAAGCAAGTGTCAGAAAGATTGCATAGATCAAGGGTTTTTCTTTGGAGGAGAGTGTAAAATAATTAAAAAGGATCTGACGTGTTGTTGCATTAGAGGACTATCACCCACAAACCAATTAATTGTATGAGTAATATTGTGTAATCCATAAATTAAAGTCTCAAGAAAATAAATGGAGTTATCTTTCTAGCTCTCGTACTAATTGCCTTCTAGTCGATGTTGAATTGCAACATGTGTTACGTGGTGGAAACAATGGTGTAAATGTTACGATATGATAAATTTTTTGAGGCCAACTCGTTATTAAATCCAAAACATAATTTAAAAAAGATTCTATATATAATAGTTTACTCATATCGGATATCCTAGTATATCATATCGTAACATTAAACAAAATAAATTTCATAGAATCCATACTCGAAAGTAACATTGTTACCATAACTGATGTTGTCAGGTTCAACTCTGACTAGAGTCGATCTAATAGGATTAATTAACCGTATATGGCTCATGCTTTTAATTAAACGAGAAATGGAAAGTGGAATTAACTAATATCTAACCCCGCAAGACTCACCCGACGGATTGTGGCCGCCTCAGCCACCAGACCTACGCCGGATTGCCGCCACCGTTGTTGCCATCGTCACTGAACATTGATTATTTAAAATCTCAAATCTGTCTCTAAGTTTTACAAATAACATTACGACATATTTTATACGACAAAATAAATATTTATCAGTAATATGTCGCAAAAAACCTGATGAGCAACAGAATCCAAAAAAAAAAACTGTTTATAACCATATTAAAATTCAAACATAAGAATTAATTTAGGGAATTGAATTTATTTTACATAAAGCCATATTAAATTAATTGAATAAAAATCAATTAATAAATACTACTAAAAAGGTCAGAACAAATATTTAATCATCGTCAATTTTTTTTTTTGGGGTCAAAATCATCATCAATCTATTTATAGACATCTATCTATGTAATGAAAATGAGGATAGATTTGAAATAAAAACAAAAATTCATCCAAAATCACTTACCAATCAAATTAATACACGTGTTAATTATAAATTGATCAATAAAATTTTAATAAATAAAAATCTAAAAATAAAAAACTGTGTGATATAAAATTTAATTTATCAAATAAAAATATATATTTTAGGATATTTAATTTAATTTACACAAAACTATATTGAATTAAATTGTACAACAAAATCAATGTATAAGTATTAAAAACATTTAAAAATATTCAATCATCATATCTATCTATTTGGCTATATAATGAAAAATAACGTCAGGAGAGAGAATATTAAACTAGTGTGAGTTTTTTTGTCCAAAATTATCTATTAAACATAATTGTTTTTTCTTTTAATCATTTCTTATGTCTATATCTTATTTGTGATATATTTTTTACCATTCTATAATCTTAATTTTTTGAATATAATTTTTATATTATAGAATAATTAATAAAAGTAAGTTGGTGATCAGCTAATATTTATATAAAAACAGAAAAGAAAAGAAAAAACAAAAATATCCCTAGATTATAAATAATTTTTTTGAAATGTGTGGAAACTAATACAAATCAGATTTGTTTGAGTCACAAAATCTATAAAAAAGAACTCATCGGAACATATATAAAAAAAAAGTGATATATATTGACAATATAGTGAAAATGAATAGCAAGATTGGATTCATGAGTTTCGTACTGATTACTTCAATAATCATTCTATTTCTCATGGTTTCAGGTTAGTACTCTGCACATCTCATCGTATCTATTTTAATACAGCAAACTATTTGAGAAATATTAATAATGTGTGATTATATCTCAGTCGACTTTTTATTATATTTTATTTATTTTGGTTTTGGGTGAAATGTAGGGAAAGTTGAAGCTAAACCACACTGCATTGGATTATGTGAAAAGCTTGACTGTTCGGCCGCTTGCATCAAGATGGGATACAAATTTGGCCAATGCGTTGGCTGGAATAATCCCGATAAGTGTTGTTGCGATCATTAATTTTTTCCTATCTAAATGTATTGAAAATCATTAATAACAAATAATAAATATCCCCACCATATTCACGAAATTGGCTTCCTTCATTTTTCAGCTAACCGCTTAGTTTTACTCAAATGTAAAAGGAAAAAAACATTTTCGTTTCATTAACAATAGTAATGTATAATAGTGCATATACTGAAACAGTCCACGATCCAATGGACTGGTCGACCAAAGCCTCCACATCGGAAAATAGTACGTAGAGTATGGATTTTTAAGAAAAACATATAGCTAAAGAGCAATCAATGCACCAGCTGAAATCGAACCATGGTTTTGCACCGTGGCATGGTATAGTAGAACCTCTATAAATTAATATTCTATAAATTAATAATCATTATAAATTAATAAATTATTTTGGTTCCAAGTTGGGTCAGTGTAAAAAATGATGAAATTCGATAAGATAATAATTTTTTTTGAAACTCCTATGTAAAATATGGTTTCAATAATAACATAAAATAATAATTATAAATCTTATGCGCATATATATATCTAAGATAATTTAGTAATGTATGACTCTAGTGTTGTATATTTTTTTCTTAAAGTTAGAATTTGTTGGAACTAATCTCTAATTTTTTTTATTGCAACAAAAATTCATGGTGTTGTCATCTTGATCTTCATCCAGTTGAAGAGTTCTAGATGTGATAATTATTATCTTATGAATAAATACTTCCAAAAGTATTGTTATCTCGTTTTTAACTTCATCATCAATACCAAGAATTGTAGCCGCAATTTTTTCTCATTTTCATATGGATAGTCAACTAGGCTATTAACATCTATCTTATTACGATAACCGAAATTATTAACATAATCTGGAATAAAATGAATATGTAAACAATATATAAAAAAACAAAATTAAAAAAATTTGTTTTAAATAAAGAAAAAATTTAGAAAAATCATTTACTAGAAAAATCAATCTATAAATTAATAAATATTAATTTATCGATTAATTAATAACTTTATAAATTAATAAATTTTCAAAATCTCAAAACCTGTAGTATTCTACTAGTAAACCGTTGGTGCATCACTTGAGCTCTGTGGGGATCTATATAGTTTTAAAACCAAATACATATTGCACAAACAATTATATATTGAAGCAAATTAATTGCATTGGACCATGTAAAGTAATTACCGACCGATTGCGTTAAGGAAGATATCTAACATGCCAATATGTTGGACCTGACAATCTCGTTAGTTGTTATTGTCAGAACATAAAGAACTCCATAACTACTTCTATTCATACCTACATGTTTTTAAAATCATCATTAATAGTTACTAAAATATTACTTTATCAAAAAAAAAATTACTAAACTATTTCTCTAATTGATAACATTCGGGTTGTTTTATTATCGACAAGTGTGTGCGTTATTAAAAATTTGGATCGGCCTTTTTGGTCTTTGATCATAGTTTTATTTGGTTGTGAAGAGTCGGCGAACAAAGCGCGAGAAAATGATAGAAAACAAGATTTTTAGGTTGTTTTGGAGTGTTAGAAATTTTGAGTACGTCTTGCATGTCAAAGAATTAAAAGAATCAATGTCTCCTCACATTGGCAGTAAAAACATTGGCATTGGCAATAAAAAAAACATCTTTCATTTTAAATAAAAAAAAACATTGGTAATTAAATAATTGAAAATGTATCAGTCAATGAAAACTAACACAATATATATAAAGTGAAAAAACATAATTATCCCTAGATTGGAAACAAAATGTTTGAAAATGGCAGTGCCGGCCCTGAGGGGAGCAAGATGAAGCATGGACCTCTGCTCCCAAATTTTAGAACATCAATTTATATGATAATTGGTCCACAAATCGTACAAAAAAAAAATTATTAAAATTTCTATTGAATTGTCTCTAACCCCATAAATCTCAGGACCGGTCCTGGTCAATGGAAAAATAATACAAATCAATTTTTCCTGGAGTCAAAGATAACTCACAGCAACATCCTTAGAAACAGGCTATAAATACAGATTTCAGGACAAACCAAAAGTGATAGCAACATCCTTATAAACAAGCTATAAATACTGATTTCAGGACAAACCAAAAGTGATATATCGACAATTAATACAATGAAAATGAATTACAAGATTGGATTCATGAGCTTGGCCGTGATTTCTTCATTAATCTTCATCTTTCTTTTGGTTCCAGGTTAGGCTGTATATGAGCTGCACATCTCGTTTTGTCTATATTTTAATAGCAAATTATGAGAAATATTAATATTATGTTACGATATTTCAGTCTTTTTTCTCTTTTTTTTTTTGGAGTGAAATGTAGAGAAAGTAGAAGCCCAAACAGAATGCGTTGGACCATGTGGGCTGGTTCGGGACTGTACGGCCGCTTGCCTCAATAAAGGATATCGAGTTGGCCAATGTGTTGGCTGGGACGATCCTGATATCTGTTGTTGCAACTAAATAAACTCCATATCTAATCATATCATATCTAAATGTTTTGAAAATCATAATAAATATTCCTGATTAATAATATGCATGCGAGTTGTTGACAGTTTTAGCCTTTTAGGATCGAATAATGTCGCAAACCCTCGATGGTAACTCTTGGATATTCATTCGTAAATAGAAATTACGTCTTCACTGGAAAACAAAGTAAAAATCAAGGACAAAAAGAAAAGACAAAACAAATTAGTTAAAATCGGGTTGTAACGAAGGAGAAGCAGTCACATGATCATTTGGCCAAAAATATCACATGACTCAAAAACAGAGCTTTCTTCTTTAAAAGCACACTTCCATCTTTGCAATCTCATGTGCTTCTTGTCCCTTCACTGTTTCCTTTTTAAGTTCAACATGTCCCCACCACATTCACTTCCTTCAGTTCTCAATCCAATCACACTACTTTACTATTGATTCCTTTTGGAGTAACCCTCCAAAGTACTTAGCTTCATTTAGTGCTTTAAGACCACTAAAGCAAGATAACAACTAAGAAACAACTTTATATCAAATGGAGGTGAAATAAATAATCATACAACTTTATATTACACTTGAGGCCGTTTAAATTATGCATTCACATCCAATAGGAAGTGTATATCGCAATAACCCCAAAAGTTAAAAAAACAGAGTGCCTGAGATCGGTAAACTTGTCGACTTATGTAAAACCAAAAAAATGGTTTTTCTGATTCTGATACTTAACATCGGCGACCGGCTCTGCAGTTAAGAGCGCCCGAGTAAGAGGTCATGGTGCCGACGAGTGAGGATGATTTGGCTGATAAACTCGCGTAGCCGGCTCCAGCTCCAGCTCCAGAACGTGTGAAAAATGCTCCGTTTAAGAAAAGATCTCCTTCTGATCTCCAATTCCAATGCTTCCATTTCGATTGTCCTGTGTACTCTCTCTTAGTCACCTGTTATATTCAACAATTTCACCAATCATCAATCGAGTTAGAAAGATCAATGTCGCATTTTGTGTTTTCATCGCGTCAAACGTCAATCGTAATAAGACCTCTTCCTCTTGGGGAAAAAAGGGGATTACACACCATCAATATGGTTCAGCATCACTACCATTGACATATAGTTATGTAAAAAAAAAAAAAAAAAGATAAAGATCGATCCTTTGAATTGTTAGAAGTTTTAAAATTGTTGCGGAGAGTACAAATCTAGTTAATGTAACGCACTACAATTAAAAGTTCAGCTAGAAAATTTAGGGCAATGTGTTGCCGTTTTGATTGCAACACCAGGGCGTTTCACGTTCCTGATGAAAGAAGGAAGTTGCATATACTTCAATTGTTCAATTTAAATACATCAGGGCGTTCACCAAATTATTAATTGTATTATAGGCCTTAACATAAACTAATCATTAAATTATTTAATTTAAATCAGACAACATATAAGTGATTATTATTTTAACAAATTAAAGAATTTCTCTTGAGAGTTCCTTTGACTTCGACAGTTCTCATTTTCCACCTTACCTAAACAATAGTGTTTGAATGGTACGTATGTCCATTTTGTAGAACAATTGCTTGCAATTTGCAAATCCATAAAGTCTTGTCCAAATTTATATTATACCAAAATTTGGTAGGTGCGACGATAAATTTCTTGCTATCTTCAAAAAAAAAATTCAAAGAAGAATATTATCTCAAAATTCAAAGAGAAATAAATAATATGTGCATCTATTTTTTTAAGTAAGAAATTAATCACTATTAATCTATCAATATAAATAGTTCCTGAAAATCCAAAACCTAAAACAGAAAACTAAACATCACAAGTGAAATATTATTGTTATTTTTTGTAAAATACAATTAAAATGGAGAGTAGGAAATCTTCTTATGCTTTTGTTTCGGTTTTGATCCTTGTTGTGCTCTTGTTTTCAGGTTGAAACTATTTCTAGACATGAATGTAGAATTACGAATTCTATTCTACGTTTGAAATGTGTAATCATAAAATGTTCTTCTCTAATTAATGGAAGTTTGTTGATTGATTTGCAGGAGAAGCATATAATGTTTGTTTTGGGATCGGAAAGTGTGAAACTGCAAGCAAGTGTCAGAAAGATTGCATAGATCAAGGGTTTTTCTTTGGAGGAGAGTGTAAAATAATTAAAAAGGATCTGACGTGTTGTTGCATTAGAGGACTATCATCCACAAACAATTAATTGTATGAGTAATATTGTATCATCCCTAAATTAAAGTCTCAAGAAAATAAATGGAGTTTCTTTCTGGCTCTCGTACTAATTGCCTTCTAGTCGATGTTGAATTGCAACATGTGTTACGTGGTGGAAACAATGGTGTAAACAAAAGAAATTTCATAGAGTCCATACTCGAAATTAAAGTAACATTGTTACCATAACTGATGTTTTCTCTCGTTCAACTCTAGCTAGCGTCGATCTAATAGGATTAATTAAGATTATAATGATTTCAGAATAATAAGACGAAAAAAACATTTCAATAAATCTAAGCAAACTTTTTAGAGTAACTAAGCGCCAGCTAGAAGAGGGAAGTGCCACAAACCAAGAACGGAGTCAAACATTAGATGATAGGAATTGATTAAAGGGAATTTAATTTATTTTATTTTACATTAAACCATATTAAAATTCAAACATAAGAACTGATTTCGGGAATAAAATCAATTCTTAAATTAATTTATTTAAGGAATTGATTTAGGAAATTTCATTTATTCTACATAAAACCATATTCAGTTAAATTGAATAAAATTTTAATAAATGAATCATATATGTAGATCTATATAATGAAAATGAAAGCGAGGATAGATTATTTTTTTGGATTGTTGCCAAAAATACCATTTTTTGGAAATTTTCTTTTCAAATATACCATAATTGAAAACATCTTTCAAAATCTATCACAAACGACACTGTTCACGGAATGAAAAATATATTTCTACCATTAGCTATGACTTATGGTGTAGTCAGTGTTTTCTGTCCACCATTGTCCAGTGTTTTGTCCACCACCATTCATCGCCGTCTCTGTCTTTGTCAACTATCCATCACCGTTTCCAACATTGTCCACTACCGTCTCCATCCACAACCACCGTCTCCATCCACAATCACCATCTCCATCTCTATCAACCACCGTTTCAGTCCACAACCACCATCCACCACCGTCTATGTCCACAATCCACCACCGTCTACGTTTTCGTCCACAAAATACCGTCTCCGTCTTTATCCACCACCATCCGTCACCATCTCTGTTTTTGTCCACAACCACCGTCTCCGTCCACAACCACCGTTTTTGTCTCTGTCCACCACTGTCTCAGTCCACAACCACCGTCTCTGTCCACAATCCACCACTGTCTACGTTTTCGTCCACAAAATACCATCTCCGTCGTTGTCCACCACCATCCGCCATGGTCTCCATTTTTGTCCACAACCACCGTTTTCGTCTTTGTCCACCACCGTCTAAGTCCACAACCACCATCCACCACCGTCTCTGTCCACCATCCACCGCCGTCTCTCTCCACCATCCATCACGTCTCATCCACAATCAGCATTCATCACCGTCTCCGTCACCACCATCCACCACCGTCTCCGTCACCACCATCCACCACCGTCTCAATCCACAACCACCATCCACCACCGTCTATGTCCACAATCCACCACCGTCTACGTTTTCGTCCACAAAATACCGTCTCCGTCTTTATCCACCACCATCCGTCACCATCTCTATTTTTGTCCACAACCACCGTCTCCGTCCACAACCACCGTTTCTGTCTCTGTCCACCACCGTCTCAGTCCACAACCACCGTCTCTGTCCACAATCCACCACTGTCTACGTTTTCGTCCACAAAATACGGTCTCCGTCGTTGTCCACCATCATCCACCACGGTCTCCGTTTTTGTCCACAACCACCGTTTTCGTCTTTGTCCACCACCGTCTACGTCCACAACCACCATCCACCACCGTCTCTGTCCACCATCCACCACCGTCTCTCTCCACCATCCATCACGTCTCATCCACAACCAGCATTCACCACCGTCTCCGTCACCACCATTCACCACCGTCTCCGTCACCACCATCCACCACTTTCATCCTAATCTACCACCTTCATCATAGAGCGTGGGAGGGAGGGAGGGAGGGAGGGAGGGAGGGAGGGAGGGAGGGAAAGAGAGATAGAGAGAATAAATATTTTATTATAGTAAAAATATATTTTTATGATGTAAGAGAGAGAGAAATGTGGTAGATTAGAAAAGAGAAAGTGAAAAATGGTAGATTTAGAAAAATTTTGGAAAAAATGATATTTTGTAATTTTTTTTTATTTTTAAATCTCCAAAATCACTTACCAATCAAATTAATACATGTGTTAATTTAACTACACAATAAAATCTTAAATAAATAAAAATCTAAAATTAAAAATGTGTTATCTAAAATTAGATTAATTAAAGTTAAAAAAATATATATATTTAATTTAGTTTAACAAAAATCAATGTATAAGTATTAAAAACATTTAAAAATATTCAATCATCATCTATCTATTTGTCTATATAATGAAAATAACGTCATTAAAGAGAAGATTAAACAAGTATGAGTTTTTTGTCCAAAATTATCCATTATACATACACATTGTATATGCATGAGTTTCATTTAATCATTTTAATGTTTATTTGTTATTTATAAGATATTTTTTGAACCTATGTTGGTTGATACTCCTAGGTTGTGGTTTGTGTTGTTGTCTGTGGCTTTCTCTTATCACAGACTGTGTGATTCGATCTTATCTCGTATTGAGGCCTTTACTAGCATGTGTCTAGTCTCTCTAATTGATATGTCTCTCGCCTTAGTGTAACCCCTTACTGCAGTATGCATATTATGTTTCCTGATATTTGGGAATTTTGTTCGTTTGGGCATTTATTGCCTTGTTTGCTCTGTTACCGAGCATGTTTTCCTCCTAATGTTTCCATTTCTGGTGAGTGGTCTCATTGTAGGGAGCAAATGCTTCGATTCTCACCTTGTTTAACGGCTCAGCAAGTCAGTGTACCTCTGCATTTGTAGCCTACATCTCGATTGTTTATGTTGTCCTAGTTGCAACTTCAATCTCGGATATTAGATCACTGAGTGTGCTCTTTGATTCCAAAAGTGTTATCTTACCTCTTAGAAACAATGGCGTCCAGTTCTTCCATGACTTTAGTTGTTCAAGCGTTTGGCTCGCATCTATCTATTTGAATATAATTTTTATATTATAATATAATTGGTCGACGATCTATTTCCTCCCCCTCCTCCCCCCCAAAACAAACTTATAGCACCAGATCTACACCGACTTTGGGCCTCGATCTATTTCTCCATACTTTTAAAGTTAAAGACTTATTTACACACGAAATTCAAATTTCAAAATTATATCAACATAACGGTTGTTTATGCTGGTTTTGACTCAAACCCGATACCAAACCACCTAAGACCAAAAACAAACCGAATTAGAAAATCGAAACCGACTTGTAACCCGACCCGTAAACAATTCGAAAAAGAGCCGTTGTGAAAGATAAAAATCCCCAAATTATAAAACGACGAACCCTAAAAATCGATTCTCGAAATCGATTGTCAATTGTTCAATAGTTCTCGAGATCGAGTAAGTTTATTGTTAGGGTTGTATTTCGTAGCGTAGATAGTCGATTTGAAACAACAAAAATCGATTTCATAGGCATGTGAGGTTTGTCGTCGGATTTTGATTTCATGGTGAAGTTTCTGGTTTTTGTAGGTTACTGGAGATTCGACTGTGAACATGACCGCTGGATCTGGAGCTTCTACTGGAACATCAATTGCCCGACGAAGAGGAAGAATCATGGGTGTTCCGAAGAAATGTTGGTGTGGGCAACAAACCGTGGAATTGATCTCCAAATCCGATGCTAATCCTTATCGTCGGTACTATCGATGTGCTTTTGTTGCAGCACAGAAGCTTATCAATGACAACCATACATTCAAGTGGGTCGATGAGGCATTGTTAAATGAGATTTAAGCATTGAGTTTTCAAATTTCAAGTCTTCAACAATCGGTGAAAGATATTACAGCAGAGAAGATGGAGCTTGAGAAAATAGTGTATGAGAAGATGCAATTGAATCTGGAGGTCGACGTTGTCTGTTGAAGAATCGTGGTCGTTTATCGGCGTAATCGATGGCCGAGATAGTGGAGTATGACGGCGCTGCTGGAGATCTCAATGAATCTGATTACGAAGATGCTCGGGAACGAAATGGCTACAACATCGAGCAAGCCATTGCCGATTTTAATGACGAGCCTCCAATTCATCATAACGTCTGTCCAGACAGTGAGAGTGATGAAGACGAAGATGTTCCTGTAAGAGAGAGATTTTAGGGTTTGCGATTTGGAGATTTTTCT
The DNA here is from genome assembly GCA_900406555.1 of Pseudoturritis turrita. Taxonomy (NCBI): domain Eukaryota; kingdom Viridiplantae; phylum Streptophyta; class Magnoliopsida; order Brassicales; family Brassicaceae; genus Pseudoturritis; species Pseudoturritis turrita. The sequence goes on from OVBL01000397.1 coordinate 3,101,918, forward strand.
ATTTGGAGATTTTTCGATTTGGAGATTTTTCGATTTTAGAGTTTTAGGTTTCGAAATTGGGTCTAGGTAGGTTATATGTTGTAATCGGGTCATAATTGGGTTTAATCGGGTTTAATCTCGGTTTATTTCGTGTTTATATGGTTAATATTGGATTGGTAAACAGTAATCCGAAACAAATCGTGGTATTTGTGTAAATTGATTTCAAACTTTCATTCTGTGTGGATATAAGTGTTTAACTATCATTCCGTGTGTAAATAAGTCTGTAACTTTAAAAGCATGGAGAAATAGATCGAGGCCCAACTCTGTATAAATCTGGTGCTATAAATTTGTTTTGAGAGGAAAATAGATCGTCGACCATTATATAATTAATAAAAGTATGTGGTTGATCTCTAGTATTTATATAAAACAGAAAAGAAAGGAAAAAAACATAAATATCTATAGATTATAAATCATTTTATTTGAATGTGCCAGAATGAAAACTAATAGAAACCAGATTCTGTTTTGAGTCACAGAATCTATAAAAAGAACTCATTAGGAACATATATAAAAAAAGAAAGAAAAAAAGAAAAAGCGATATATTGACAATACAGAGAAAATGAATTGCAAGGTTGGATTCATGAGCTTCGTAGTGATTACTTCAATAATCATCCTATTTCTCATGGTTTCAGGTTAGTCCGTCTACGAGTAGCAAACTATATGAGAAATTTATTTATGGAATTTTTGGTTCTGGATGAAATGTAGGGAAAGTTGAAGCCGAACCACACTGCATTGGATTATGTGAAATGCTTTTTGACTGTACGACCGCTTGCATAAAGATGGGTTACCATTTTGGCCAATGCGTTGGATGGGAGGATCCCTTTAAATGTTGTTGTGACTATTAAATTTTCGTATCTAAAATGTATTGAAAAAAATCATCAATAACAAATACTAATAAATATCCCCACCATATTCACGAAGTTGGTTTCCTACAATTTTTCAGCTAAAGTATACCCAAAAAAAAAAAAAATTCATTTCATTAACAATAATGATGTATAATAGTGTGTGTCAGTATCTAAAATGTATTGAAAATCGTCAATAACAAACACTAATAAATATCTCCACCATATTCACGAAGTTGGTTTCCTGCATTTTTCAGCTAAAGTTTTACTCAAATAAAAAAAAAACATTTTCATTTCATTAACAATAATGATGTATAATAGACTTAATAGTGTATACAATAATCAGTCCACAATCCAAAGATAGCAGAGTATGAATTTTTTTAGTGAATTTATTCAATATTAATGGTTGACTCAAAAATTAAGTTTATAGTAATGATAATTAGAAAATTAAGAAACTAAGAAAGAGAAAGAAAATTTATACCATAATTATCCTTATTATTTAAATAAATTATAAAAAATGTCATTGATCAGAATTAATTTTTTTTTAATGTCAGATTGTCGTTGATATTGTTCATATGAAATCGATGACACTGTTCATTCTGCTGTCGGTGACACTGTTCATCACCATGTAGTAAACAAGCTGTTTTTTTGTGTGGATATCTATTTAATTAACATGAAAAATAATATAGTACCGCGATAAATTTACGTATTATGTGTTTAACGAATATTTATCGTGTTAAATGAGTTATTGCATCATACAAAATATAAAGTATCAATTTAAAATTATGAATTAATGTTTTTTTTAAATGTATATATAAGCTTATCAAAAAATGATTAGATTTTATTTTACATGAATAACATGATAACAATTATAATAATAAAGTATATACAATGATAGCGATAACAATAGTAAAAAACGAGTTATCGATACTTTTAGCATGATAACAAATTAAATATTCAAATAATATTTGTATTAAAATGATAAGATAGTAAATATACAAATAATAGTTATATTAATGTGTGATTTATACATAATATTCATCAATAATAATAACGAAGTTAAGATGATAAATTTTATAATAATAAATTATATAAAATGATACCAATAACAATAACAAGTCACATAAATTGTTACGTGTATAGATTCACGTTAACAATTCAGGTAACCCATTAACTAATGTTGTTATTGATTAACTTGCTCTCAGGCAATAATTCAACGATCTTTGAGCTCATGTTTCGTTTGTGATCTCCACTCTACACATGATGAACCTTCATTCTTCTGTTCATATCCAAAACTAAGTTATGGATGGAGGATTCTTTCGATGCTCTCGAATCTCGGATCGGCAAAAGTGCCGCCAACGGCGTCGTCTTCTTGTCACCGACATTAGTCTCGGCAGTGGAGAACTCATCGTTTTGCGTAACACGAGACTGAGATGTTTCCATTGTTTGCGCCGGAGCTCCGTAGATCTCGCCCCTCCGCCAAAATACGGAACCACATCTCTGCATGGATCTTGCTCTTCACGAAATTGTAATCACCACCACCATTAGGAAAAAGATGCATTCATCTTTAATTTTTCTTCTCCGACGGTATCAAAGAACCGATGCCTCATTTCGTTTGTTTTGCTGAAATATTGACTTACCGAAATCAGACTATGTTCGTATTTGTCATGTCAATTTTACAGTGATTTTATCTTTAAGAAAAAGAATTTACAGTGATATATATTGAATAGTTCTTCGGAGACATAAAACGGTGAAGAGAGAATAAATGAAAGATTTTTTAGTTAAAGGACTGGTTAGGGACTGTACGGCTGCTTGCATCGGTAAAGGATGTCAAGTTGGCCAATGCGTTGGCTGGCACGATCCTGATATCTGTTGTTGCACCTAAATAAACATCATAACTAATCATTGCATATCTAAATGTTTTGGAAATAGTTAACAATAATTAAATAATATTTGGATCGATAATGTCGTAAATCCTCGATGGTAAACTTTTGGGTATTGATTTGTAGATAGAAATTACATCTTCATGGAAAACAAAGTAAAAATCGAGAACACGAAGAAAATACGAATCAAATTAGTTCAAATGGGGTTGTAATGAAGGAGAAGCAATCACATAATCGTTTGGCCAAAAGATCACATGATTCAAAAACAGAGCTTTCTTCTTTAAAAGCACAATTCCATCTTTGCACTCTCTCATGTGCTTCTTGTCTCTTCACTGTTTCCTTTTTAAGTTCAACATGTCCCCACAACATTCACTTCCTTTAGTTCTCAATCCAATCACACTACTTTACTATTGATTCCTTTTGGAGTAAGTAACCCACCAAAGTACCTAGCTTTCATTTAGTGCTTTAAGACCACTAAAGCAAGATAACAACTAAGAAACAATTTTATATCAATGGAGGTGATAAGAATAATCATACAACTTTATATTACACTTGAGGCCGTTTAAATTAGGCCTCCACATCCAATAGGAAGTGTCTATCGCAATAACCCCAAAAGTTATAAATAAAAAACAGAGTGCCTGAGATCGGTAAACTTTGTCGACTTATGTAAAACCAAAAAAAAAAAGGTTTTTTTCTGATTCTGATACTTAACATCGGCGACCGGCTCTGCAGTTAAGAGCACCCGAGTAAGAAGTCATGGTGCCGACGAGTGAGGATGATTTGGCTGATAAACTTGAAGCTCTGGCGTAGCCGGCTCCAGCTCCAGCTCCAGAACGTGTGAAAAATGCTCCGTTTAAGAAAAGATCTCCTTCTGATCTCCAATTCCAGTGCTTCCATTTCGATTGTCCTGTGTACTCTCTCTTAGTCACCTGTTATATTCCACAATTTCACCAATCATCAATCGAGTTATAAAGATCAATGTCGCAGTTTGTTTTTTCATCGCGTCTAACTTCAATCGTAATAAGACCTCTTCCTCTTGGGAAATAAGGGGGATTACACACCATCAATATGGTTCAGCATTGACATAGAGTTATGTGAAAAAAAAAGCGATAAAGATCGATCCTTTGAATCTATTGATAGTCAAAAGAAACATACCTCCTTGGCAAATGGGTTTGTTGGGGCAAGGAATCGATTGCCCTGACTGTTGATAGTAGGATCAGCACTACCACCAATTGCATACATTTCCCAATGCGTGTAGTCGTTGTTTACTACATGGAAATATCCATGCCTACACCTGCAAGGACCAAAGATTACTTATTTGTCTTTAGAATCTACACAGCTTCTCTAATGATACAACTAGCAAATCCAGAGGCTTTCTGAGGATTATAAGATCATTTTTCAAGCAAGTCAGTACCTTGGCATTCTCTGAATTAAGCCCTCACCAAAATGGTTGTAAGCAATTGTGACTTGCATCACCTTGTCCCTTGTGTATGAATCACTGTGCCCCAACAGCATAACCTGGTCAACACAATCGTTACTAAAACCCTAATTCCCAATTTCAATCCATGATGCTTGAAGCCATGAACAGAGAAATTGTATACAGATAAATCAATCATCCAATTGTAATCTTGGTTTTACCTCATTGTGATGGGTGAAGAAATTGTTCGAGACGGTAATTGCAGTGGAGCTCATAACGGCGTCGACAAGCCCATCGGCACAATTGGAAAGCGAATTGTGATCAATCCAAATATGACTCGACCCGAAAATCGAGATCGCGTCACCATCAGCCATCGATCTCCACCCGTAATGCGATGGAGAGCTTCTAACCATGGCGTTACCAGTGGGCTTACAGTCGTGTATATGGATCCCATGGACGATGATGTTGGTGACGAATTGGATGGTTAAGCAAGCGCCATTAGCGATGTGGACATTGACGCCACGACCATCGATGGTTTTGAAGCTGTTCATGATCAGCTCTTGTTTCAAGGTTATGACCATATCGCGCTTGAAGATGATCCAGAGTGGCTCGTCTTGGATCACGGCGTGACGGAGTGTTCCCGGTATCGGATTAACCGGATTGTCGTCACCCGGGTCGGTCACGACGTAGAAACGGCCGTCGCGACCGCCGATTGCGTTGCGACCAAATCCGATTGAACAATCGGCCAAACGTTTTCGCCGGAGCTCCCATTTACGGTCACAACGCCAGCAATCGTCGATTGGATTTCCGGTGGCGCAAGAGAAATAACCTAATTTTCTCCGCTCTGTGCTATTGCGAATGCTCCTGTCACATTATTAAATATCGAACCAAATTAGGAAAATGGAAATCATATGGATGAATAATAATTTTTTTACTCGATAATCATCAAAAACATTAGTAAATTTTATTTTATTGTATGATTTGAGTTTTATTACATGTTTTTAGCTAATTATACTAGTACCTATAGAAAATAGCAATTTAAAAAAAAAAAAAAAGATAAAATATTAAATATTATAAAATTATATAACGAAAAACATGAAAAGTGTTGTAGATAACATTCACATTCTATGCTATAAATTATAATGTAGTTTATAATTTTTCCCGCAAAAATTATAGAAACAAAGTCATCAAAGAGTGAAACCCTTAAAAGGGTTAATTACTTAACTCAATGGTTGGGGGGGGGGGGGGGGGGGGGGGTGGGGGGTTCAATGAGCATATAGATAGGATTTATCTTTTGTTTGACCAAAAAAGTTTGTTTTTGTACTGAAAATCTAAAAAAGTAAATAAAATCTTCAGAAAAATAAAATCTTGCCTTCTGAATAACCCTTTTCGTACGTTTGAAAACTCAAACTCAAGATATGGTATTTCGGTTTCAAGAAAAAATCCAAATTCCACAATTTAAGAAAAAGAAAAAACAACACATGTCATGAAGTGTACGTGTCACTGCTCTGCATGTGGCATGAGCATGTGCATGGGCTGGCAAATCATTGTTCCAAAGATTAGTATTGAAACATTTACACATGTTCTCGAGACTGGACCAATGCCTCAATAATACACAGCATTTTTCACTAACTAAATATCAATTTTTTTATTAAAAAATATCTATAAATTATGTGATCAAAATGCATTATTGCCTTTAATGAAGAATCCACCAAGGACTTACATGTGAGCAGTGGGAGAATAAGCAAAAAAGTACCTCTAACTTGCCAGTTTATATCACCACGATTATGTTTTTTATTTTTTTGACAACTACCACAATTAATTATCGAATGACATTAATTTCCTTTTATAGGTGGTGAGAAAGTAGGAAAAAAGGGTAGAAAATTGTGACAAATCTAGATTCTTCTTTCTTTTTGGTTAAATTCGAATTTTATACATATTGGAATGACCTTTCTGTCATTAAGCATTTCGATGCCACTAAAACTTCAAACATAAATTATAAAACTAAATGCTAAGCGTTTACCTAAATCATTTAAAATTTTAACCCAAAAGAAAACTTAATCATCTAAAATACTTTCATTGTCCTAGGAAAACAAAGTTTCTATTTGATGAAAAATATATGTACTAGTGAAATATTAGAAAAAAAAATCATTATTTAATTATCAAGAATATAGAAAAAAGGAAATAGTAAGAGGAATGTGGCTATGGTTGGACCCACTTTGACTAGAAATATGAAAGTGACGTGTCAAACTGTTAACAAGAACTTCATGTGAGCTCTGATTTGTCATAAATTATACTGCCTGTTTTTTTTTCTCGATTAAAAGGTATCAAATATGAAAAGTTTAATTATTTTATTTACAAAAGCATCACGAGATGCTGGACCCCTTGAAGTGAGAGTTTTTGGTTTTTTTGTTTTGGATAAATGGGAGTAGGAGTTGAGTGTATTTAGGGGCGGACGTAGAGAGACATGAGGGGGTGCACAATGTTTTAAGAAAAATTAATGTAATTTTGTATTGAATTTCAATCATTCACCCATTAAACTACGAGATTGTGCCCCCATTACTTTAAGTTGTTTGATGAACTGACTAAAAACAATTAGACAAAGCCCAAAATATGGAAAAACAACGTAAACCCATTTAACAACAACAACAAAAAGTCAACTAAAATCATAAAGCCCACATGTTTTTTCTATTAAAAATCTCTAAATGTTTTATTTAGTATTTATTTTAATTTTAATATAATATTATGTTTGTAATATATTATTTAAGTATTTATTAATTTAATATGTGTGCCCCCCACTGAAATTTTTTTCTAGATCCTCCCCTGCTTATTAGTTAATTAAAAACAAAACATTAGATAATTATCAATTATAGTAAAGTTAAAAAACATCTATATTTTTTTTTGTTAAAAAAAAAAAAACATCTATATTCGTGGAATATATTTTTGTTTTATAGAGAAACTCACATGTCCACCATGGCAGCTACTTCATCTGGGTTCTCAACTGCGTGTTCATGCCATGTTTCATTGGACCTGGAAATCATTTAATGAAAAAATCTAACAATTATTGTCTCATTTATGATATGATGTACTACAAATTACTTACATAAATTATTATTTTTTTACTCGGATAACTATATAATATATACGCCAATATAAAAGTGATGAAAAGGATATATATATATATATATATATATGTGTGTGTTTTTAGAAAACCCATCGAAACCCATTATAAAGCCCCTTTAAGTTTTAGATTTATGAGAGAAATGAGGTATTCCATGAACTAGAACACGTAGAATTAAGCTGCATTGAGCTAGAAAATCTTCAATGGTTATCTAATTAATCAATGTACAATAATAATGATTATAGTGATGTAGTAAGTGTTACCTGGATGAATTAACGCCGATAAAGAGCGTTGTTATAAGTAATGCAGAAGCAAAGAGGATAAGTTTTGTGACAGCCATTGTTATGGTGGATGTGTTCTTCTTCCTCTGTTCTGCTTCGTTGTCTCTGTCTGAGGCAGAGACTTTTCTCGAAAGAAAAGAAAGGAAAGGAATAGGAGAAGAAAAGTAGAAGAAAGGCTCCGAGAGAGAGAAGTTAATATATAAGAAGATTGCGTGACTATTCCCACTATCTTATTGGCCTAATTTCTTGGAAAAAAAAAAAAAAAAAAAAAAAAAATCGATAAAGAAAAAATATCTAAAAGCAATACCAAGACCATATAAAAGACATGCACGGATTTTTATACCGATGTTATATATCTTGATTTTTATTGTGGAAAAATATTTATTTTGTATATGCTAGTATTGATCCATTCACATTTTTGATGTAGAATTTTAACACGCTTCTAAATATTTCGTCTTATAAAAATAGGCAGTCCTGCTATAATCCCGGTTTATAGTAGTTAATTTGGATTGATCTGAATATAAAGATTATTTACTATGAGCAAACAAAAACAAGTGACTATGGACCTATCGTATATCATGTTTAGTACTGTAGTTATAAGCTTTCAAGCATAAAATTGTTTTTTCATAAAACATATAACTGATTTAGCGGTTTCAATGTATTAAAATGAAAATATAAGGAATAAAAACTGTTAGAAAGGGGTTAGATTTCTAAAGCATTTTTTTTTTAATGTTCTCAAATATTAAACTAGTAAATAAAGTATATTTGAGTTTACAAAAAAGTATATTATTTGTTCTTAGGAAATGGAAACACATGTGTATGTGTACTTGCATAAATATAAGTGGTCAGTAATACCAATAATGAGTTTGGCCAACAACGGTATCATGTCATGTGATTGGTATTCCTCATCCCTCTTTTTCTCTAGCGAACTATTGGATAATAATTTGTAAAAGACAATAAGAAAATTATAATTAAAAACCATATAAAGTTATAGACAGCTAATTGAAACTTGTTGTAGGTCTCATAGTGTCCGGATAATTTTATTTCCTTAAATTCAGCACATTTGACTTTCCCCATGTGACCATTATACCTTATGCTCATTACAAAGTTCAATCAGTTAATTTTAACCCGTGGTAATGTTATAATTATGCAATAATTAACTAATCATCGTTTGATAAGCGGACAATAATTTTATTTATTTTTATAAGAAACTAAGTTGCATATACAAATATTTCATCATTTGCTCATATCTTCGGTAGTTAATATAGGCATCAACGTGTTAAATTTCGGTGAAGACGTTTATACGAATAAAAAACAAGTGGTGTGGCTTTTCCGATGAAGCTATTTTATTGGATGTCCTTCTTTTTTTAAGTTAATTTTTCATATACCAGCGACTTTGGAAGTAATTTTAAAAATACCAAAAAGTAAATTGATGCAATTGCACAAAAAAAATTACTCCTTTTCTTCAATTTATATTTTTGTATAACAAGTTATATATAGCAAAATGGCTTCTATTAATGGGTCTCTTAAACCCAATCAGCTTTGTGTTCTGTGTCCCTAACATTAGTGCTTACGACGAAAAGAACACAAATTTGACAACAGAAGTAAGCATGGCTTTTTTTTTTTTTTGGGTCAACTAGTAAGCATGGCTATACATAAGAAAAACACACTATACTTAAATTATCAAGTCATGTTTCCACCTCCGTAAAGTTGTAATAATGTATGTCCATTTCAACTAATGTCGGTGACATAGCATTCCAACTTCACAATAAAATCTAATGACCAAACATGCACTTTCATAGGTTATGCTGCTTACGCGTATTTAAAAAAACAAAAAGAAACAATCCGCATAATTTACTCAAATTTATACGAAGTAATGACGCAAGAAAAAATAAACAAAAGTAGATCACCACATTTGGGAATCCATTTTTTTCGTCATAACAATTATATCAAAACAACACGCAATCAAGAAAAAGGCACCAAAACAAACAAAAATTAAATAGAAAATAGAGACTTGTTGTTTCTGTACACCACTCCATAGAAGTTGCAGCTCAAGACACTGAAACAAAATATGGCATATGATATTAAAAATAGATACCACAATGTTCACTAATCTGCACATCTTAAGAAATTTGTATCCTTTTTCCTTTTGCTGCTTTATAACAATTTAAAATTATATGCATCACCTAAACATTAAATTCCCAAGTACTTCACAAATGTTAAAACTTTTCCTAAGTGAGTTGTTGTAAAAGCAGAACCACGGAAGAAGAAGAAGAGAAAACAGACATACAAGAGACAGTAATGCAAAAGAGAGAAGAGGAGATTCAGAGGTGGAGAAGAAGTTACGAACAGCCAAAGCATTTTCTGAAAGAGAGAAATCCAGCAGGTTCTGGAATCGGATCCGGAAGATTCTCTTTCACACTCGGAAGATGTTTAAAGAAGGCTTTCACGGCTCCAGCCACACCATCCTCGTCCTTCATCGCCTTTGCTAGTGTCTCTGCACTGCTCTTCACCTGCTCCCACTTAAATGCTCAGTTTCATTTGTAAACAAACCCATGGCATTGCCATGAGCACAACTAGGGATGGGGATATAACCGAATCGAAATGCTTAGACCAAAATCAAACAAAAATGTGTTTAAAACTGGATTGGTTTCTGAAAGTATTATTTACCTTATCGTCGAGCATGTAATTTATGGCATCTTCAAGCTTATGAAGTGAGAATTCGTCCACTGGGATCGGTGCAGGACCCACTCCTCTAGCGTGCACTCGTTCTCCCCAAAAAGGTTGGTCTCCAAAGAAGGGCACAATTGTAGTTGGGCACTGTGTTTAAGAAAAAAGCAAAAGACTTTCATATTAACTACTAAAGTCCCATCTCAACAAGCAGACTTTAGCTTACACTCAAATTAAACTTACCGATGCTTTAAGACCTGCAGCCGTTGTTCCAGCACCACCATGATGAACCTGAAAGCAGGAGAGCAACATTTTCAGGCTAAGATCCTGTTAAAGATGAGAGTCCAAAAATACTAGTCCCAGATAAGCAAAATGTGTGACTGGGTCTTAAAAAAAATGCAATGAGAACACAACAATGTCAAACATCACAACAAGAACTAGAAGTTTCCAGAACCAAATAAAGCAACAAGATGTTCAGGGACTAAACTACGAGGACTTCCAGATTATTATAGACATACCACAGCCTTGCATCTGGGGAATAACCAGTCATGTGGGACATTATCCAACAAGTAAACGAAGTCCTTGGGTTCTTTCACTGTATGAAAACCACATCAAGCATATATTATAACCAAACAGGCAAGCATCCAATAAAGGAAAGGTAACACGGATTGAAGAAAGGGTAGACCTACAGTTTCCAAGGCCACCCCACCCTTTGTTGATGATTCCTCTCTGTTTGGTTCTTTGAAGTGCTTCCACAATGATTTCAGTCATTTTCTCTGGTTCTTGGACAGGCTTTACCACAAATAAACAGAACGGGAGAGACATTATTTTCAATTTATTATAAATAGTTAATTACACAGCCATAGATAAAAAAGTTCGATCTATCAGAGGATCCTCTAGATCATGAGTCATGACATCCATTCAGTTACTATAAAATATGCACATCATGGCATCAATTCCGTTAGTCGGTGAAAAAAGTGGGAAAAAAGACTCACGAGACTTCCAAAGCCGATATAAATGGGTTTGTCACCAGCTTCTAGCCACTCCACAAGTTCCGCAGGAGGTTCATAATTTGATGCTAGATCAAGGAAGCAAAATCCCACTACATCGATTTGTGGCCCCCAGTCTGAAATAAACGAAAAGTAGCGATCTAAACTGCTATTCAACGAAACAGAAAAAAAAATCATTTCATCAGTAAGCTCATGAGCTGTACTACCTTTTGGCTTTGGGACTAGATGAGGACTCCACATATATCCATGTGGAATATTAGAGCCAGAGCCTTGGGTTCCACTTAGATATGTAACAGGCCGTAGCTTCAATTTCTTTTTCCTAAGGTCATTCACCATGTCTCTTATTCCAAGCCAGATCAATGAATCGACGATTTGATACGAAAGCTGAAATTGCATTAAGTCGATGTTGAACGAAGAAGTCAAGTTTAATAGCAAACAACATTCAGATAATATGTGAATAAACAAGTCTCACTCTGTATCCTGCTGGTTGTTTGACACGGGACAAGGGGTGTGGAAACTCACTGGTTGGCCTGGATCATTATTTAATAGCAGAAAGATAACGAATGATTCAGAACAAAAATATTTAAAAAGAAAAAAAAAAATGTGTTTAAAGTAACATTCATTCGGCCACAATCTGTTGCCAATACAAGACTTACGTCCATGGCATGGTGAAAAATACGTGAATCGGTATCTTCAGTGCTTCTGCCACATGGGTATGTCCTGAAATGGCGATTCCCAAGTTAGTCCCCATTAGAAGTTAATCTATGATAAGTAGGGAAGCCAGAAAAACAAAATATCTCAAACTATAGTAGCATCGTAACAATCGGTTGTTTCCTCAATGGTGCACACCCCAAGCTCTAAATGACATTGCATATGTAAAAAAGTAGCTAGTGATTCAAAATTTGCTGAAACTAACCATATGCTGGAGGATTGGCAATGATTGCATCAGCCTTAAAGGAAATCCCAGAATCTGGATCAGGTTCTTTACATGCTGGAAGTAGAGAATATATGATGTCCTTCATCTGATTTCGTTGTATTGGGATCTCTGAAGGGCCTGATGGCAAAAATCCCTTGTTCTTAACCATATCTGTACACAACATAGCAAGGAAATCGGTGAATTGCTGATAATTTTTAAAGCTAAAACAGATTAACTAACAAGGATGAAGAAAGAATGGGAACGTTTGGTAGATACATACAACCGGCTAACACTTTTGGATCTCCGCCTAAAGGGTAGAACTCCAATCCAGCAGTCAAAACAAACTCTTTAAAATTTGCATGAGTTGCAAGTCTAACTCGATGCCCATAGTCCTGCATAAATAAAATGAAAGCAGTCAATTACTTTCTCCCAAACAATTTAGGTTTTATGAACATGAAAGAAAGAAGAATGAAGAGACATCTACTGCAACTCCACTGAATTCACAAGAGTCACGACACCAAGCCTTCCAAATTTAAGGTTGTACGAAAAATCTGTAAATGTGCAACTATTTAAGGAACTATAATATTGTGCAATATGAAAATATCTGCCAACCTGAAGTCGTTTGGCAATTGCAACAAAAGGTTGAACATCTCCGCGTGTTCCAACAATTAGCATCACAATTTGCATAGGAGGGATGTACTGAAGGTCTACCCCATCAATAGACTCATCAGCGGAAACACCGTTTTTCGATTCTTCACGGTCAACAACAATAGGTTGGGGGATAGCATCTGCTGGAACTTCAAACTCAACTGTCCCATCATGTTTCACAGTAGCTATACGGTTCAGCAATTTAAGCTGCAAAATATGACATTTAGAAAAAAGACTATTGTCATTCCAAATTGTAAACCACTTTTGAAAGAGTGAGAGTAACATTGCCCAGGAAAGTAGGAATCATATAAGAAACTCTCACAGGATTCATAGTCAGAGAGATTTCAATATATAACGGGATAACTAAAAATAGAAGCAAGACAAGAAAACAACCCCAAAAATAGACGATTTTACCTTCTTCCCTGCAGATATTCTGTCATCGAATATCTTAGCGGCATCCTCAGCAAGAATGTGAGTAACTTTTTGTTGCCTCTCAGTCTTTGATTTATCTAACCTAGGGTTTGATGATGATGATTCAGCCCTATCACTGCTCGAAGAACCTTCCACAGGCATTGTCCATACTCGAGAAACGCTTTTATTGCCAGCACCTGAAAGAAAACCCCCAAATCACGAAAGCAGGCAATGAAACTTCAAATTGAAAATCATCCAAAAGAAGGGAATACGCGATAGCGTGAAGGGTTCGATCCAAAACCCAACAAAGATCAACATTTAACCTAAATTGTTTTCCAATCCGATTCTGCCATTTCGCTACAATTACACGGAGAAACCAGATAAAACGATACCTGAAGAAGATTCAGCCACAGCGTTGTCAGCAATGGAGGCAACAGCAGTTTCCGGTTCTTCAGAGCCATTAACGACGACGCCACCACCACCACCACCTTCATCAATCTCCTCGATTTTCACGGAAGCTCGGTCGGAACTTGAAGAAGAAGAAGAAGAAGACGACGAAGAAACCCTTCCAAGTTTAGCCGGCGAGGTTTCCGGCATCGTATTCCCTCTCTCTATCTCTCTCTCTCTCTCTCTCCACCAGCAAAAAACGATCTTGATCCTCCTCCCCTTGGTGTCTCTCGAATTTGCGTAAAGCCCAGAAAGTGGAATGGAGAAATAATTATACGATTCGTTTCTTGCTTTTCTTGTAATTCTTTCAAAAAAAAATCGAAAATTGAAATATAAAAAGAAAAGATGAAAATGTTTCGAATGATGATGTCTCGAGAGAGAAGCGACACGTTCGAAAGAAGTGGGTTCGATGGCTACGTGATGGGTTCGCTCTGGTTCAAGGCTAAGATTTCGGAATTAACTGTCGGAGTGATGGATAATTTGGTCAATTTACTAAATTAAAACAAAAAAACAAAAATTGGCTGAAAATAAATATTCTTGAAACGCTGTCGTATTTGCCTTTGACAGCGAATCTTTGACTCTTTTCGTATTTTACGTCCTTGTCGTCTTTTATTTCCCTCCACCTGGATATTTAATGAAATTTATTAAAGAAAAGAAAATAAATTTCACAATTAAGATATTTTTCCAAATTTTACCCCAAGAAAACATATGAAAGCTATTTGATCGTCCCCAATCTTATGTTTATGTTGCTCGGGGTCCTCCGATTTGGTTGACAGAGTTATTTGATTGTGAGAAAAGCTTAGCGGATTTGTACACCTGATTTTGCTAATGTTTTACATGTTGATCACGATTTTTAGTGGTTTGAGTTGTCTTTTGGAATTGGCTTTAATCGTTGTAATCCAAAATTGTTTTTGTATCTGGATCTCCTTATTTATATATAAAATCAGATGACAAAAAAAAATATCTGAGAGCTATATTAAAGGAGATTTAATTAATGTTTTACCATTTTTTCTGATTTTTTTCCAACTTGTATACTACTCCAGCTTTCTTTTTTTAGTCTTTTTTTGGAATAGCTGTAAATGCACTTTTTTATAATTTAATTCATGTTGTGAAGGTAAAATATTGATTTTTGTTTGATGCTTTTTTTCTTCCTCTTAAATACTAAGACTGATTGGTTAATTTTAAGGTAAAATTTTTTATTTATGCATTAAGAAAACACACGTAATTCACCAGTCCAGTTTTATCGTTTGCGAAGCTTTGAACAATGATTTTAATTAATAAAAAAATTTAGTGGTCAAAGTAAAGCTACAAAATGATGATAGCGCTCTGTTGTAGCCTCTTTCTTAGTTTTGCATACTAAACTATCAAAAGTTTACAACTTTGGTTTCCAAAAATCACATTGTAAACCATAAGGTGCTGTGGTGTAGTGGTTATCACGTTTGCCTTACACGCAAAAGGTCTCCAGTTCGATCCTGGGCAGCACCAATTTTTTGTTTGCTTTGCTTAACATAAAAAACATCTGATAACATTTTAAAACAATAAGTTATGTGAATAAGAACAATTACTTCTTTCTTTCGTTCTGGCAAATCTTACGTGGATCTAAACTTCTTCAACATTTTCTTTCTTTCAAAAGTATAGAATAAAAAGGATAAAAAGAGTTGAGAGTGATTGTTTCAACTTTCAACAGGTGTTAAGACTTGAGAGGGATTTGTATTTGTAGATGTCAATCCCGAGGGTAGTGCAAGCTAAGTTTGGCTGTTTTCTCTGTGCTTCTTTCACTAAAATATTGGTGTCTTCCTTAACAAAAGATTTAATTTGATTTCCTCACAATTGTTAAAGAAAAATATACAACACATTATAGAGAGACTTTGACAAATACATATATATATATTCCTTAATTACTTTGCCCTATTCTAAATCCATAGCTAGGTGTGACTAATCTATTTATTCGCTTTTTATTCCGAAAATGAACATCCCAAAAGATCAGTCATGTTAAAACCTTAAAGCAGAATCTAACTTAAAGAGCTTCTCAATTACCATAAAGCAGATCGTAGAACATCAACATTCAAATGTATAACCAAAGCATGTAAGTTTGATCATAACATTATTAATTGTCCTCTGAACCCTTAGTTCTACTATAATGTGCTGGAAATGTAGCCGATTTTCACGATTAAAACTTGATTTTCTCAAACCTAACAAAAAAGTAATTTAAAGCAGATTGCTTTGGTGAAGTAGTTTGTGGTAGCCATTGAGACATGATTTTTCCATGAATATAATAAGATCAAAATTTCCACAGCCACAAGAAAGGTGGTTGAAACAAACTATTTGCACCAATACATTGAGATAGGTTGGTCCCGCCAGTGTGTAGACTTCTATAGAGTATGTGGTAAAGGTGTCTTGTGGTGACAAATTGTAGAACAACTAGTATTTAAGCAAGTCTAGTTTCATCAAATAAAAAGTTCATAATTATAAGTGTTCTCTCTACATATATAGTATGATCAAACAAACAAGTAATAACAATCTAAAGATGGAAGGCAAAACAGTGATTCTAAGTGTGCTCATAATGACTCTTGTCATGGAGCAAATTCAAGTAGAAGCATTTAGGGTTTGCTGCCCTACCGATGCTGCTCATGATATCTTTGAAGGATGCACTTTCGATGAAGGACAAAACTACGCAGTTTGTGCATTACGCAGTGGATGCCAACCCATTCGATGGGGTAAATGCCCTCCGGGCTATGATCATGGCATTCTCGAAAACTCAGGTAAATTGATTTTTTTTTTTTTTGTGTGTGTGTTTATTATGTATTTGTTACAAGATTCATTAAGATTTTCATTTTTGATTCAAGAATAGATTTGCAATGTATTTTTCTTTTTTTTTTTGGCTCAAGGTGATACTGTCAATGAATATTGTAAGTTGGGATGTGCATCCTCTGTGTGTGGTGCCATGACCACTCTTAAGAACTCTGGTAAAACAAACTTCCCTAACTCATTATTATTATTGTTAGAGAATATTGTTTTTAATAATAATCATTTCTAATTTTATTAATTGTTTCGGTGATTAGACGCAAGCGGAATTGTGAATGGAGCGGTTGAAAAATGCGTCAAGGCATGTTCTACTTTATGCACCAAAGGTTCTATGACCGCATTTCAAATTGCCTAAACAAACATATCCTAAGAGATACCGCATCAAAGTTTCAGTGTGTTGTTTTCCATGTTTCCGATAATTGTCGTGTATGTGAAAAAGATGCTAGAAGCTTGTACTAGTATATGAATAAGTCGTGTCCGGTTTCTGTTTGTGTCGTAGAAGGTTGTCGATCCTTCGATTGTGGGAGTGCAGCTAAGTTTGGCTGTTTTTTTTGTTGTTCTTTTTACTCCACTCTCTCACTTAAGATATTTGTCTTTTGCTTAGCAAAGTATTTAAATTGATTACCTCACAATTGTTAACGAGAAATATACAACACATCATAGAGAGACTTTGACAAATACTAAAAAAGGTAGCCATAATTAATTACAAGAAGCAAAGAACGGGACACATGAGCTGATTTTGCACTTGGCTAAATTTGTGCATAAGAAGATAAAAAAGAACAAAAACAAAAAGAAACCCCTTCCTTTAAACTCCCCTGGGCTTTTGATATGGAAACTACCAAAGGAAGAAGATCACATAATTTAACCATAACCTTTAAAAACATCAAAACCCTTGGGAGTGGCCGGTAGGTTGTGCTACGAACTTTAAGGGTCTTTTAGGTAACGAAAAACTCGCAAATTGCCCATCATATAGCTTAAGAGAATGGCAAATGAAACACCATAAAACTTAGGCTTGGTTTTGGTCACTAGCACCACCCCTTGAGCGCCCACCATTACCCATCCTTCCACGTCCACGACCATAGCTGCCTCTTCCTCCACCGTATCCACCTCGACCTCCCTCATAACCATCACCTCGACCTCCACCATACCCATCACCTCGACCTCTCTCATAACCATCACCTCGACCTCCACCATACCCATCACCTCGACCTCTCTCATAACCATCACCTCGACCTCCACCATACCCATCACCTCGACCTCCTCCAAACATGTCACCTCGGCCTCCACCATACCCGTCACCTCGGCCTCCTCCATACCCGTCACCTCGGCCTCCTCCATATCCGTCACCTCGGCCTCCTCCATACCCGTCACCTCGGCCTCCGCCCCTGCCTCGCCCTCCACCGTATCCATCATCTCTACCTCCACCATATCTATCACCTCTACCTCCACCTCGACCACCTCGAAATCCGCCTCTTCTTCCCCCAAATCCGTTATCTCTGCCTCCACCATATCCGTCGTCTCTGCCTCCACCGTACACTTCATCTCTTCCACCACCATACCTGTCGTCTCTTCCACCACCATATCCGTCGTCTCTGCCTCCACCATATCCGCCATCTCTCCCACCACCATACCCACCATCTCTCCCACCACCATACCCGCCTCTGCCACCCTGATATCCAGCACCTAACACAAATCCAACAATTGTATTTCAGACAAAACTTAAAGATTAAAACCAAAAGGAGAATAACACTTGATACAGAGCTATGTGACACTCATAAGAACTAATCAATGTTGATCTATGATATAGTATCTTACACCTTGTCATTTTGCTGGCTTTTGTTAATTGACAATGTTCTGACTTACCTCGATAGCCATAGCTCCGGCCACGTCCACGGCCTCTGCCCCAGTTTGAATACCCGCCATCATTTTCTATTCATTTCACGATAAAGCTACGAGTCAGTTACAAACTAAACAAATAAGAACACATGATTATCATTGGTTTTCTTAAATTATACTATTGACAAAATAGATATCAGTTTCTCAGAAACACTTGAATGCCATAAGATTCCCAAGCCATAAGATTCCCAAGTTAAGGAAAAGGAACTATTTTCTTTTATGGCATATCAATACCTTGATAATCTTCTTGATAGTTCCCTTGGTATTTTCCTTGATAACCACCTTGGTAGTTTCCATATCCACCTCTTCCCCTGCCTCTCCCTCTGCCACGACCTCTCCCACGACCATACGAATCTACAATCCAAATTTTCAAAAGATGTTATAATATAACCCAACGTTAACAGCTTTAAATTCTCAAGAAAGTCACAGGCATCACCTTCACCATACGGAGGTCGGGATTGTCTTGCTTGTTGTGGCTGATATTGAGGCTTAGACTGATCTATCGGTGTTGGAGCTTGGTACCTGAACACATTTATAAGCCTTTATTGTAGCTATATCTTAAGAACCGCGGAAACCATGTGAAGTAAAATGCCATAATTATCTGAGTCCACCAGATACTGGCAACTGAGATGATTCTCTTGAGCAAAAATAATTAAAAGCAAACAAACTATATGAATTCAGACTTTCCAAGTTCCAAGAAAAAAAAAAGAGATGAACAAAAGTGTAACTCACCCAGGAGAGTCTTTATTTAGCTCACTCAACGACAATGTGATTGAAATCATGGAAACATGGCGCGTCAACTCCACCCTGCATAATATGGTAATTCACTTTGAAGCCACCCAAAAAAACAAAAAGCAAGGAACAGAGTAATGCAAGACACTCACGGTACAAGACCCTCCTCAATAGGCTCCCAGACATCAGTAATGCTCATAGAACTGATTGCAATATCTTGATGCAAACCTGGAATTTTATTCTGCAGTATGTATTGATTAACAAAGTCTTAGCCACTTCTATGTATATCAGCAAATCACAATCAGATGATATTCTTCCCAAGTTTATCAAAAGAGCACTGACTTTTAGTATCTCAGAGATCGCCACCGTCTTGCTGATTGCCTGCCCCATTGCCTTCAACACAATGTCTTTCACACCTTTCTCCTAAAAGCAAATGAAACGGAAAATTAAACACAAAAGATCCCAAAAGAACAATGCACAATCCATAGCCTCAAATCGAAAAATAGACCCATTAACCCTGAAAACTGGAAAAAAAATTCGACACACCAAAAAACCCTTAAAACAAACCACTCGAAACACAAATCTAGAGGAGAATCAAAACGCTTTGTTATTTCCAAAGAAAACATTGTATTATCCACTGAACATTCCGATTTTAGCGAATGACATCGAAGAAATTAGATTGCATATACAAAATCACAGAGAGTTAGAAAACCATTACCTGAAGAAGACTGGTGGCATAACTGATGTAGTTTCGGATAAGGCCTTGGCTGGTGATACGGATCTCATTCTCGTTAATCGGAGATTCTGGTTTTGGTTTCTCGACTCTCTGGTATCTATCCATTATACCAGTAGATAGATGAAAAAATCGAAAACCCTAGATTTTAGAGAGAGAAGTGAAACGCTCACTGGAGAAGAGTTTGGATAGAGAGAGAAGGAGAGAGAAACCCTTAGTATAAACCCTAGGAATCGCGAGTTTCCAGATGAACAGCATCGGGAAAGGCCGATAATACGAAGGGGATACCAAAGAGCCTTCAGAGCTATTGACTGGCCCAAAAACGGTAACCGTTTCAAAACGGGTCAGCTATTTTCGGATCCGGATCCGAAATTTGGGGAGATTATTTATCTGTTTTTTTACTTGCGCGTGACTAACACGAACGGTCGGATATCCATGGTATCTCCATTTTAACCGCCGTGGATCGTTGATAAAAAGATTTCTTTTACCTTTTTTTTTTCAAAACTCAAAATTTCAACACTTTGGATTTGTTTTGAAATGGAACGAGGAGAGAAAAATAAAAATGGAAATTTTCAAACGTTTTGGGATTGTGATTCACTTTTAATTTAGAAGATTTCTGCAAAATGTGATGTGCTAATTGGATCAGGTTGATTTTTATGAGATTGGTTGGGCTGAAATTTTTTTTTAAATTGAAATTTACTCTCATTAAACATATTTTAATCCAAATATAATATTTATGTAGATTGCGACATATTTTATGTTAGTTGGTGCATATTATTATGTATTAGTTTGTGTGGTTAAACATATAATTTTTTAAGAGTTGGTTTGCGATGTCTGCGTGTAAGAGTTTTTCTTTGACGTTTTTCATTTCGGAGGTCAAGATTCTTACCTTGAGCTTAGGTCTCTTTGAATTCTCCTGTTAATTGGAGCGGTCGTGACAATAGAGTTTCTTTGCTCTTTTATTCCTTTTCGTTCTTGCGTTCGTTTCTGTTTGTACTGTTGTCAGATGAGCTCGATCTAGTCCTGCCTTCAAAATAATGTTTGGTGTTGTTCGTTGCTTATGTTTGTTGGCTCAGTTACTACATCTTCCGATTTTTTGGGAGTGTCGTGGAAGAGTTTCGGTGCGGCAGTTTAGTTTTTAGTGGCTATGTTTTTTGGTCTTTCGTCTTATTCCCTTTCTCTTTGTTTTAAAGATTTTCGATTTCTTTGGCTTGTTTTTTGCTTCCAGATAGAACTGTCAATTCAAACTAAAGTCCGCAGATCATAGTCCGGTCCGCCCTGTAATAAAGCGGTTTAGGACTCTTTTTTTCCTATCCGCGGTCTAGCGGATTGAGACCGCCGCGGTTCGCGGTCTGTAACGGATTGGTACATGCGGTTTATGGACTTTACCGCGAATTCATAAAAAAATTTAAATATTAAAATTAAAATAATTTTTTTGCAACCGTTTCACTTCTAGGATTTTGACTTATGAAATGTGAAAGAAAAACATCTTAGTTATTTCTTTTGTTTTCAAACTCATGAAATTATTTCTGAGTCTGTTACTTATACTTCTCTAGTTCTCTTGCTTATAAGGTTACTTCTTCAATCTACTTCTCTAGTTCTCTTGCTTCTGAAGTTTCTCTTTTAATCTTCAAATTATTAGTTGGTTTTTATTTATTGTTATGGACATTAAGATAGTTAGGGCTCCTATGATCAATTGAGAACAAAAAGTTTTTCGTTCCAATTAAAATATTAATCCGCGGATTGATCCGAATATCCGCAAACCTTAAGCGGTTTGGATTACGATTTTAATTTTTAGTACCGCAATCCGCCGTGGACTAATCCGTCAAAATCCGCAAAAACAAAAAACCGCCGCGGTACGGATTGATAATCTGCGGATTAATCCGAATTGACAATACTACTTCCAGAGATGTCTATTTTCCTTCGACTTAGTTTTTTGGGAATATGTTCCGTCAACTCAGTTTTCGGGGTTGCTCTTTAATCCGCCGACTTGGTGGCTCTTTGTAATTTCGAAACTACGGTGTTTAGATGCAAATATTTTTGATTAATCATTAATAGAAGGTCATTGTACCGTTCCGGTCCGGTTTATTAAGAAGTATCTCGGTGATCGATTCGATTGACTCGGTTACTCCACAATCCGACGACCACATATTGTGCCCAAGGAGATCTGTACGCGTGCGGAAGAAGAACACCGAGAAATCGCGCCACTTTGTGATCAAAGTATTTGATTTTACTGGTAATTAATCTCCTCTGAGTCCAAAATTCGCGAAAATTTTGGTTTTTCGTGACACCGTAATTGGGATATCTCTGTTTTCCCGATTGTCCCATTTACTCTGCTTGCTCTCGCATCGAAAGAAGATAGCTTTTGCACAAGTTTTGTTGCAGAAACGTTTAAGATTCTTGATTTTACTGTCTTAGCGGTTGGGATTATGCTTCCGGGTTTGTCTTTGGAAATGCCCATATTGATTTGATTAGGATTTGATTAGGATTACTGTCTGTTTGTCTTTGGGTTTTCGTTACTGTGTCTGTTTGTCTTTGGGTTTTCGTTACTTTTGTCAGTTGCTTGTGTGGAGTTAGTATGGATCTGGAAACAGAGAATCGAATAGCTTCAATTCTTTTAAGAGAAGCAGCAGAGTTGAGGAGACAAGCTGAAAAAGAAGGTGTTCGAGCATATCTTGAGAAGCCTAATGTAAGGCATCGACCTAACTCAAGATTTCTCACAGCAACCGTTCTTGGTGTTCAACAATGTATGTTTTTCTATTGACCCTTTACTTTTTTCCACTACATATGTTCGATTTCACCCGATTGTAGGAGAAAAGGAGAAATATTTGCATCACTGTAGTTTTTGACATTTTTTTGTTCATTGAACCAATAGCTGCATTTTTTGGAAGAGGATTAGTTTCTTTGTTGGTTAATGATTGAAACATGATAAGAAGGTTGGTAACATGTGAAAGTTTTGTTCGGGTTTATGTTTCTTATATGGATCCTCCGTAATAGTTTCTTGACTAGTTCAAATATTATTTGGTCTGTTTGAAAAAAAAGAAGAAGATATATCTACTAAGGGATTGAGTATCATTTCTTGTTTACCCAGGTTTACGAGGGTTTGTGACTTGCGTGTCTGTCTAGTACTCAACGTAGCTTAAAAGGTTAATTGTTTATTCTAATATTTCACATGTTCTGTTTCTTGACTGTACAGCAAACAAAGCGGTAGAAACCAATGAGATGTGGAGGGTTCGGCAGAAAGAGATTGAGCTAAAAGATGAAAGGCTCAAAAGAAAATCAAGAGAGGAAAGCAGCAGCAGTAGCCATTTCCAAATGGAGCGGAGTGGTAGTTTCTCGAAAAGGAGTTTGGATAAGAGATGCAGTTCCGGTGATGAGAAAAAGGTTACTCATGCATCATCATCATCAGACAAAAGGTGGTACTCGGAAGATGATGAAGGCTTAGGAGATGATGAGATCGAGTCTTTTCTCCAATCACGGTATGTCCTTTCACACTCAACGTAACAGCTTATGTTACCTTTGAGTTTGCTAGCTATCCTCATCTTCTGAATCTCTCGTCAATGACAGGATCAAACGTGGCAGAGGCTCTATCGGTCCTAGGATGGATGAAACAGGCCCTTATCTTCCCGTGGAGAAGGTAGATAAATTGCAAAGTTCTGGTACAGGAGAACGGAAGGTAGTCCTGGGCCCAGAGAGACCACCTTCACTGAGGCAACGCTCAGATGATAGAATGAGAAAGGAATCTATGAAGAAGCGTAGTAAAAAAGACAAGAAAACAGAAAAGAAGAGAAAACGGGACAGACACTAAAGATTTTCTCATGACAGTGATGTTTCTTCTAGTCGAAGATCCGGAACGATATTGATAACGGAAGTTCTTGCTTCAGTTGTCCGAACAATTCGTAGATTAAGGTGACAACTATTCTTTAGAAGCAACACTTGTACGTAGAAATTTGTTATGCATGATCGTTCATTGTCTTTACACTATTGTTCAGCTTATTCACATAGAGATTTATTGCATAAAAATTTCTCTGTCCGGTAACATTTTCAAAAGTGCAAAGAACGATCTTTCAAGTTCGGACCACCCGGCGTTTGATGGTCTTGGTTGCAAGATTGAAAACACATATGTCAAAGAAAGGCCTCATGTTAGAGATGAGAGGGAAATGATGAGTGGTGAAATAGATGGAGTTTGGTTCGATACCAAGGTTTTGGTTAGCAGGCACAGTGATACACGAATCAAGAATCAGAGCCTCATCACCTAGAGAATCTACCTCAACAAGCTTAACATTCTTCTTGTAGAGGCGGAAACCACCGCAGTACCTCCTACGTACCGCTCATTAAACGGGTTGAGATATTTGCGACCAACAAAACCTCTCCTGATGTTGTAACCGCAATGCTGATTTCGGTCTGATCATCAAATGGAGAATATGTTGTGAATGGGTCACTCCAGGTGACATCTTGGAAACCTTGTTGTGGTCCAGACAAATCTAGGAATCGAATGAAAGAATGAGACGGTGTGATGTAAAGATGGTAACCTCGGCGTACCACATCAATTACGCTTTGTAACACATCGGAGACTCCCAAACGCATCGGAATGTAAGTGTAATGATCATCACCTTTCTAAGAACCACACTACAACGTACTCTTCCGTCTTCTCGTCTACCCACAAAGCTCAATAGTTCGAAGATGGATACCAGCAAATCACGAGGGAGCTCCGACCAGGTACCGGGATTAGGAGTATATATGAGAGAGGCTATGTATATACGAGAGTGTTGATTTGTTGACCGATCTTCATCCGCCTGCTCGGGGCGGTTGGCGTTGGTATCCATGTTGAAGTCCTTGAGGCTGATATCCCTTTGAGTTTGCCAGCAGCCAGTCTGCAGCGAGTTTCAAACCTAGGATTAGAAGGTAGAGAGAGGCTATGTATATATGAGAGAGGCTATGTATATACGTAACAATTAAAGACTAAATGAAGCTGGGCCAATCATAGGCGACTAGACATAGAAACAAAAGGAAAATAACAGAGGAAAAAGTCTGGAAATTTCAGGAACATGCACCAAAATGCAGCAATCAAGTCCCGCAAGGACCACCCAGCGGTTTTGGAATCATAAGATCAGAAGAGAAACAAATTAATGAAAATAGTAATCATTGATTGAATAGAAGAAGAGCAAATGAAAAAAACAAAAACTAGGATTTGTAAATTGAGACTAATCATCTCGTTTTCTTCTTTTGCCTTCCTCCTGCAGATTACACATGACTCGCTTTTCAAGTGCGACACGTCTCAACATGAGTCGCTCTTCAAGTGCGACAAGTCTCAACATGTTTTCATCAAATCGACGCTTTTCTAAGTCGCTTTGTTGTTTCTTTTCACCTCCTGCAGATTGCTTGATTAGCACTAAACTTGGAACATCCCCGACACCTACTGTCGGCATGTTCTCCGAGATCCAATACTTTAAAGTATCCAGCCTCTCCAATGATGCTAAGTGAGTAGCGATTCCAGATTTCTTCATAAATACCCATGGCGACTTTCTTCTCCTCGTCAATGAAGAAACTAGATGAAATCGGATATTCAGGTTCCGTGTTCAATGTCAAGAACTTGCTCCACGACACATTCTCGGCCTCAATCTTTGTCGAGATCCATATGTCAAGCTCATAAGGATTTACTTCGTTGTGAATAAGTAAAACCGCAAGCTTCTCTTCTCTGACACAAGATAAAGTCACATAGTCATCATGCCCAGCGTCAAAGGGAAGACGCAGAAGCGGTCCAAATCTCTCGCTTGTAAAATCAAAACAGATGATGTGACAGTCAAGTTCGTCTTCTGAGTTCCTTTGTGAAGCAAGCCAGTAAGTATTTCCCTTGAGAGAAACACCACGCGAACCAAACAATATACGCCAATATGGAGTGACATCAAGAGTAGTCCATAAACCAGAGTCGAAATGATAGATTTCATACCAAAAAAATTGGTCTTCGGGTGCATCCAAGTAATATCTGTCTATAAACCTCAAGAATTTGTGGCTACGACAAGATTTCTTATCCTCGTATCCGACAGCGTAACTAAACCTGTCCCATCCGTTTGGGCGGTGAGAATATCTAGATTCGATACACCTTGTTTGCCGCCAATACGGATTCCAAACCACAACCTTAGTATCGTCTTCTTTCAAGATGCATAACAATAAACCATCACAGTGAAAAACTTGAGATATCTTGACTTGTTCGTCGAGGCAAGTAAGTTTACCTATACACTCTGTAGATGGATCATTGACAAAGACGCTCATTAAATAAAGATTGTAATCCATCATCACGACCATCTGAAACTCCCCTTCCTTTGCTGTTGCTGCTTTACTAATATGCATCTTCGTAAAGCTCTCACTTTTGGTTAAAGTGTTCCACTTTTTGCAAGTTAATCGTGTAAAGACAAGTCTAGTCCAAGCCCAATGTTGATCCAACAAGCTTAAGAGCCAAAGGAAGACCCATGTGTTTAGGGTTTCTAACAAGTATTTTCAGATATATATATCAATGTTTTAGTTCTCATGTTTGTAACCAAGGCTGCCGAAAGTGCAGCCTCCTTCTTCCCTTTGTATGAAATCAATCTAAAGCTTTGTGTTCTTGGTGACAACATTAAGCTTCTTCCTTCTTTCCTTTATTGTTCTTAATAAAGCTCTAATGAGTTATGTCAATTTCAATCTTCTTTATCTCTTTTGTTAAAGCTCTTTTACCAAATCCCTTGGAAGATCGGAGATCATCGTCATTGTTTCAATTTTGCAACAAAGGGATATTTTTTCTTTTTCTTTTCCTTTGATTTTTTTCTTGCGGCTTCAAGTAGAGAGAGGGTATGTGTATATGTAACAATTAACAAAAAAAAAAAAAATGTAAACTCGGAAACCCTAAATGAAGCTGGGCCAACCATGGGCTTAAAATTTGATAATCACATTCACAACGTTTTTAATTCGTTTATTGATCTTAGAGATTTTTTTTTGGATTTGCTTCATAGATTCAACAACGGGGTTTCGAGTAGAAGGGGGAGGGGGGAAACGAACTTAAGCAAATCAAACTAGTTAAACTGCAACCAAACTAAAATTTATCTATAAACGTTTGGTTTTCATTATTTTAAAAACCAAAAACCAAAATCGTTTCTTGGTAACCTAACCGAATTGAACTAGATATAATCATTAAAATTTATATTTGTTTAAATAGATGTATGTATCAAAATAGATATGTAAATCATTATGTATTTATACGTTTAAGTTGTTTTCAAGTAAAAACCAAACCAAAATCGAAACAAAAACCAAAGCAATCCGAAACCGAAATTGCGTCAAAACAAAACTTCCAACCCGAAAAACAAGTAGTCTATATGGTTTTAATTTTAAAAAATTGCTGTGAAGAATTTAACTTAAAAATAATAGGTTGTAGCTTTAAAAATATAAAAGTCATATTTTATAGGTTTTAAAAAAAAACTGTCAAGAAATAAGAGGAAAAGGAAATATATGGGGATTTTTGAAGTAAAAAAAGCCATTATTATTTGTTTATATTTTTAAGTTATTTTTAAACAAAAATCAAAGGGAAACCAAAATTGCGTCAAAACGAAACCGAAACTAAACCGAACTACAAATGGTTTTAATTTTTATAAAAACGAAAAATACCGAACCGTAAATCGGATTGTCCACACCTAGTAACGTAAAAAGCCTTAGATGATCATGCCTTTCATATTATCAAAGCTTGAGAGTAATACAGAATATTTGGGATTAACTGCAACTCTTGTAGATGAAGCTTGTCTAGCCACTCAAGATGAAAGGCTGACATAGAAAGAGCCATGATCAGTTCTGAAATGATGCTTAATGGTAGGAATGTGTTTAACCCTTGACCGGTCTACACTCCCTTCTCCACGAATCCGCTCAACTAGCTGATCAGAAACATGACTCAAATGCAGCTCTTGAATATTTACAAGATTCTCAATTCCTTTGGGTACCGACTCTAACCCTCTGCAATCTCTGACATGGAGTTTCTGAAGCTCAGACATCGCGCCATCTTCTATTACAACTTCTGTCAGATGTTGCTGCTGAACTATATCTAGAATCTTCAGATTCTGAAACCCTTGTGCAAAACACATCCTAGGTCCCACGTATGCATTGTAAAATGAAAGCCATACCAATTTCGGAAGCGCTTGGATATAGCGAATGGCGTTTTCTTGCAACTGAGATCCGCGCAAACCCAGATAGGTAAGGTTGCCAAGATTATTGAACCAACTTGGTACACTTTCCAGTTTCCCAGCAAGAAAAAGCTTCTCAATGCTTGCAGTTGCTATCAATTCACCAATCTCTAACGGTTCCTCTTCATGGATGGACGTCAGAGATAAGAATCTGAGTCTTTTAATCTTATTCAATGACTCGCATAAGTCACTTCCATGTTCTCTTCTAACCATGACAAGACTTATTCTTGTGAGTTGAGTCATGTTCCCGAGCTTTTTGATAAGCTCAGCTTCTGCGTTGAAGCAGTCCATGACTTGCAAATCCTTCAACTGGTAAATATTAGGAGAAGCCCTTGTACCTAAAACATAGTTCCAATTGGAATCATGTCCATAGTTGCAACGAAAAGTAATCAGATAACGCAACTTCCTCAACTTGGACATCCGTGGAGGAAGTTCCTCAATCTTGGAGTGCTTAGTGTTCAATGTCTCCAAGTTGATGAGTTTATGGAAGTTTCTCGGGAGCTCCTTCACCTCGGTTTTCGACAAATTCAAGTACTTTAAGTTGAACAGAGTTACTAAACAATCTGGCAGCTTGCTAATGGCAGAGCCTTCGAGGTCTAAAGCTCTCAAAAGGTTCAGACTTGGAGGTAGTTCAATGATCTGTTTAGCAGAAGAGCAAACCAAAAGAGAGTGAAGGTTTGTTGTTCGTACGATACCTGATCTCATCTCTCTCTGAATGCATAAATGGCGAGTATTGTAATCCTCTGTTGTCTCTGTATCATCATCATCATCACCATCATTGTCACTAGTATATACATCACAAAACCTCTCAGCTTTGGATAAAGATAGAGCGATCTCCCTTATCACGTCATGCATCTTGAACACTTTGGGTCGTCCAAAAGGATTCCACAAGATAACTTGAAGCATATTTCTGTAAACAAGCTCATTGAGGTAACTGTCAGCCACTTCCTCTGCTTTAACTCCTCTGATCGGCTCCACAAACCTTTGTGCCATCCACATCCTAACGAGCCTCTTTCTTTTCATCCGATAGTTGACAGGGAAGAGAGAGCAATACAAGAAACAACGTTTAAGCGTGTATGGCAAATCGTTGAAGCTAAGCAACAAAATGCTTCGAACAACCTTGAGTTCGAGATTGTTGTTCAATTCCCAATTCAAAGTATTGTACACTTTCTTCCATTCTGATTCCAACTTCTTTGTTGACATCATGCTCCCTAAAGAAGCAATAGCTAATGGTAAGCCTTGACATCTCTCGAGTAATCTCCGTGCTATCAACTCCAGATTCCTCCTTCCGCATTGCTCAAGACTTCCCGAAAACGCTTTGTTGCAGAAGAGCAGCCAAGCTTCGTCTTCTTTCAAGAGCTCAATCTCGTGCTTTCGGCTCCCAATGCCATATGAGAAAGAAGCCACGTTATTGCTCCTAGTGGTTATCATAACACGACTTCCACAAATACCATCTGGTAGAGCGATGCTTATCTCCCTCCACAGACCAGTGGTCCATACATCATCAAGCACAACAAAGTACCTCTTTGACTGCAAATACTCCACAAGTTTTTCCACCAACTCTCTGTAACTTAAAGAGTGTAATTCAGCTGGAATCTGTGTTTCTGCTTCTTTGTAGAACTCCTTGATCATTGTCCTAAACACATCTTCAATCACATAAGATTTCGAGATTGTTACCCAAGCGTATGACTCGAAATGCCTCCGCACGCCTCGGGACTTGAAGATATTAGCTGAGTGTAGTCTTCCCTGAGCCACCCATTCCAACCACCGAGACAACTATTCGTTGAGGCTCTTGACTCAGAAGCCATCCAATGAGCTTTCCCTTGGCTGCATCAATCCCTACAAGACTATTTTCACTAAAGAAAAGAGACGACTCGCTGATGTTATTCACCCACTTTGCACAGCCATCATCAATAGGCAATGATGATGATGCTCCTTGATAGTTTCTTGAACTATAATACCTTTTCATGGAATCAGAAATGGATTGAATCATGACATTCACCATTCTTAGCTTCTGAGCTATCGAGTGCCTCGCCCACATATACTTGGGGAAATGAAATGCACGCCAAAGCTTTGTGTAGCTGCGATAACCATGGATGTGATAGGCAAACTCGTCTATAATGTCTTCCATTTGGTAAGCCAAATCTCTTGTGTTTGTCACAAAAGTTTGGAAGAGTTGTGTTGTTGTAGTGGATCCATTTCCACCATGTTTATGGGTGTCTTCAAGAAAAGACTTCATGATAAGCAACTCCTTCTTCATCTTCTCAATCTCGCCATGGACTCCTGACAACAACAAGGTCTCGTTTTCTAGGAGATTAAGAATCAGTCCGATCCCAAAATCATCAGTAGCTGAACTCATCTTCCCTATAGCTTGAGCTCACGGTCTCTCTTACTATCTTCTTGAATTTGAGCAAAAATGCCAAGCTTCAATTCACACCATACCAGGCTGTCACAGTTATCCTTCAATGACCTCAACAAAGTCAAGTCAACGTTCACATTTGCAACTTGGAATTTTAATTGATCAATTTCAAAATGTTTGTAAATTTCCAAGATATTTCATTACCCAACATAACTGGTGGAGGAAAAGAAAAGGTCTTACTGATAAAATCAAAATTGCTTTTTAGTTTTACTGCTACTTCAAAAAGCAAAAACATATATAACAAAAGTTTACTCAACAAAATCATCACAAAACGCAAAAAAGAAAAAACAAAGAACACTGTTTTAAATCACTCATTCTTCAGGCAATTCTGCAAGTACAGCCATTGGTACTTTAGCCTCGATTTCGTATTTGTCTCCTTCATCCATGGCAGAATCTTTGTTCTTGGCATAATCCACTTTGAAATCATAATCTCCGTCCATAAGATCCTCACCAGCTGATGCTTTCTTCGCTTGCTTCCTCCTCTTCTTCTCCGCTTTCTGCTTTTTCGTATTTAGCATACTATCAGCTACGTATAGCTTCTCGTTCTGCCTGCTCGTCTCTGATCTCTCCTTCGACTTTCCAGTTTCTTCCGCTTCTTCCCCTCCCATAGACTCATCATCACTGTCGTGTCCAGGCTCTTCTTCAGCCTGAGTCTTAGACCCATCCTGTAATTTTTGTGATACATAACCAAGGTTAAACCAGGCCGAGCAGTTTACAAGCAAATGGAATTTTGAGAGAATTATTAACCAACCTCTATCATAGTTTCATCGAAATTGAGAGGACCATTGGATGGAACTTCAACAGGGTTGAACTCGTTAACCGTCTTCAAGCTCCCAATGAAAGAGGATTCACCACTGTAAACCTCATCAATATTGAATTCCTTAGCCAACTCGGTCACAATCTTTGACTCTGCGTGTCCACCTTGGTCCCTCTTTGGAGGCATTGTATAGTATGGAATTTTACCTGCACAACCATTCATATTTAGAGATAATGATGAGTTAAACTGGTTTTGAAAATTCTAAAGTTTATGAGGAACTAAAAGATGATAACAGCTCCGCACCTTCATTCCAGTCATGCAAAACAATCCTTGCAGCAGCTTCGATATCCACAAGACCACCCTTTTTAAGCTTACCCCTTACGGTGGCAACTTTATATAGAAAATCATCAACTGCTTCAAAGCTCGGTATCTTGTACAAAGTCACTAGCATTTGTGTTGGACAAAGCTTGAGAATTTCCTTCACTGAATTTTCCATAAAGTAGAAGATTTCCAGGTTAGGTCACTGAGATTTATAACTTTAACAAAGACTAAGGACAAAAAATGTGCAATTCTATCTTAAGCTTAATTCTAATTACCTGGACTAACTGGGTCATCCAGCTTCTCGATTCTTTTACAATTCCGGAGAGCTATAGAAGAATCATTTCCTGAAGATTTGAGCATCACAACTCCAGGACAATCCAACAATTTCACGTTTTTGTCCAAGTGAACCTCTTGCAGAGACCTAGTCAGTCCAGGAGTGGCACCGACATTGACAACATGAGCTCTCTTCAAACTGTTAATAAGACTACTCTTCCCGACATTAGGCAGTCCAATAATACCAACTGTTATAGATTTTTTTAACTGCCAAAAAGAACAACAAAGGAAGATTCAATCAAAACTGGATAATATACCTCAATGCAAGGGTGATCGAAGTGTAAATTATGAAAAAACAACCTCATGACTTCTTGAGTAATTTTTCAGCAATTTGATAAGAGTGTCTGCTCCAAGACAATCACTCGTCTGCAAAAGATTGCTTGGTTTTGATGCTTTAGATGATTTCCAACCCAAGTTTGATCTCTGTTCCTGGGTGCTACATTTGAAGGCAACAGCTGGAAATTCTTCCCTAAGGTACTTAAGCCATTTCTCAGCAGCCTCTCGGGGAACAAGATCTAGACAAAGAGAATCCATTACAAAAATTAATGACACCACCCGGAGGAAACAAATAACTCTTTAGGTCCACAAGCAGAGACTTTTCTACAACTTACCAATCTTGTTCAGCAGCAACACAAGGTGCTTATTGGGACCAGCTTGCATCACCATTCTCTCCATGTCGGTACAACGAGTGCCAAGGGGATCACGGGCATCAAGAACCTCCAAAATGACATCAGACAATTCAATGACTTTAACAAGCTCCTTGTAGAAAGCCCTCTCCGAGTTATCTGTCAAACAATAGACACCAATGAATGTTAAGGCAGATAGAAATCACATAAACGTGTGGAGAAGATATCAATATCAAAGCACAATAACACTCACCACGAACATTAACAACTCTAGTTGAGTCATCTTTGCTCTTCTCCTCTCCATATCCTTGTTCTTCCGTCTTGGTATCCTCATCGTCAACCAAACCAAGTTTCCTCTTTTTGGCCTGAGATACATTTATTAAGAGAGATCAGAACACAAACATCACTTTATGACAATTAGTACCAGAAAATCAAACAGCAAGACATGGAAAATGCTATCCCTTATCAATCAACCAAAACCCAGAACACAAAGGAAATATCTGTAACAATTGCGACCTCAAATTGAAGTTATACGATCATCGAAAACCAGAAGATACTGTATCTGTGTCTAAATCTCGGACGATATAAGGCAACATAAATCATAGATTGGAGCTACAAAGTTTTAAGAACGATGATACCCTTTCTTTACGGGCGATTTTCTTCTGCTCAATCTCCTCGAGAGCACGGGCACGTCGAGCTTCTAAAGCCTTAAGCTCCTGTTCCTTGAAAGGCCAGTCATTGGGGATACCTGGGTCCTTCTCTACTTTTGGCTTACGGTTAAGGCCGAGCTTTTTAGCCTCCTTTGCCTTCTTCTTGTGGTGCTCCTTCACCTTTCTAAGGACCTTGTGCTTTTGCTTCAAGGTCACCCTCTTACTCTTGCTCTCTGCAAAACCATCACCACACAATCAAACAATCAATAAGAACCCAATAAAATCCTCAACTTGATTTCAGTTCATCGACGAAGAGAAATCCAGAATATAAAATTTGATTGAAGGATTTATCTTACTTTTACTCCGTTTCACCATCTTTAGCCTTCCGCTGAGAACGAAGCAGAAAAAATGAGTAGGTTAGAAGAAAAGGGTTTATGGAGAAGGAAGATGGAGATATCGGCGCGAATTAGGGTTTTGCTAATAGCTGGAATTGGATCATGACCCGACCCAGCCCATTTGACCCGAATCTATTTGAGTTTAACTAAAAAAACCAAAAATTATTTGGGGTGAGAGAGGCTCGAACTCTCGACCTCAGGATTACTCAGATAGCTATGAGACCTACGCGCTAGCCAACTGCGCCACCACCCCGATGTACATTTCCTTGACCTATTAATTTAGTAACGTATAAATTTAAGGTTTTTTTTTCTCCCAAATTATGACCTTTACTTGTATCGGTTGCCTGAAAGTTTGGTCTTTTCAAGATCCCGCCGGCTTCCGGTGCTGGCGGTTAAACCCCTTCAAAAATCTGAGTTTCCTAAACTCGTTGGAGTGCAGAATATTGACGCCACGATTTCAGAATGTCTAATAGAAGTCTCCATTTGAAGAAAATTTCATGGCTTTCTTCTCGGATTGTCTCAGGTTCGGAAATTTGATCGTCTTCTTCAAGTCAAGCTTTCTGGGGTTTCACTAATTTAAGCGTTTTAACGATTTGTTTACTAGACAATATTCACGGGCGATTTCGGCGACCCATTACTACTGCAGCCATTTGCTTAGCTCCTTCGTTCGATACAGACATGAACATTACTGGGTCGAAGACCTTGGTCGGAAATTTTTTTTCTCGCGGGTAAATTCGATTTGTAATCTTGATTACTTCGAGTAGTGTATTCTCAATTTCGATTCTGGGTTCTAATTTGTATTGGGCAGTTTCTTTCAGGTTCGCATCAGTAAAACGAGCATCTCGAGCTTCTGTTTCTTCTCCACATGTTGATTTACTCTCTTATATTAGAGCTTCACTTGATAAACTTGAAGGTACTGATTTTTATACTGATTCTCACATCTTATTCTATTGTCTTGAAACATCTCTTTCTGTTGAAACAAAGTTTGGAAATGTGACTCTTAGGTCCTTCCCATCATTGGTTGAATCGAGACACTGGAAATAAACAGCTTTTCAAGGACAAAGGAACTTATGTAGTTCTAGCTGGACATTTGCTAAACGGAACAAGTGATCAGATTGAGAAACTAAAGTTGCTTCAGCAGAGGTTTAAGAAAGTTTCTTTTTTGTTTTGTTTTCCTGCAAATTTAACCAAAGAATCATGGCAACTTAACCAGATTTATTGTCTTTAAAGGTCTCCGGGTGTATGTTTCATGGGCATCCACTTCAGTGATCAAGCTCGAATCACTGATGATCGAACTGCTTTATCCGAGTTGATTGTGAAGGAATACCTCACTTTTCCTGTACTAATTTCTGAGAAAGAATTTCCAAAGGTAAACATTGGATCTCCAAGAAAGAGCCATTTTGCTGTAAATTACATCTTTATATATTATTCTCTCAAGTTATATGCTTATATTTCGATTTGAACTGAATGTTTTGCTACTTGCATTAGTCAAGTGGAGAAGAAGTACGCTACATCTTGTTTAGAGATTTTAAGAATCCTTTAATCTACGAAGAAAAGGATCTGGATATTGCTTCCGTAGCTAAAGGTATGCCTACATTATCATCCTATTCACTACAAATGTTCTCTAACAATGCCATAGCTATTGTTTCATGTTCACCTTATAAAAAAGAATTTTATATTGTTGCTCTAGGCTAATTTTAGCTATTGAATAGTCTTCGCTTAATACCTTCAATCTTTCCTCAGAATTTAAGAAGGCGAGAGCATCTAATTATTCCCTTTGATTTGTGTGCTTAATTGCATATTCTGGTTTCTTCTTCTTGTGCTTTGCTGCAGCTCTTGACAGCCTCACTCAAGATACTGAGAAATCCAAGTCTGTCAAAATTTTCACAAACACTTGGTCAAAACAGGCTGAGGCTATCAAGGAATCACATTTCTCTTCTTTCTTGCAGGATTTGTTTCTTTACTTTCCAGGTATATATCTTCAATCTTCTTCTTTTTGAGTTTTATCTGGAATTTACCTTTTATCTTTCACGCTGCTCTCTAATATTTGCGGAACTTTGGAATACGGTTTTGATGTTTTCATTTGTGAATAGTACTCTCACTGTCTGACATTCTCCATCACAGGTTGTATCTCTGCAGATGAAGGTGGAGATCGTCTCTTTCTCTCTGATAGCAACCATCATCGCATTATTATATTCGATAACAGTGGGAAGATTTTAGACAGTGTAAGTGAACTGAATCACATTTGGGAAAGTAAAAATTTTAAAGATTTGTTTGCTCAGTTTCTCTTCGAAGGGGCATTCTTAGAGAGAAAAGTTCATTTGGAGCTACTTGTTTAACAAAGCTAAACTTCAAGACAATGTTTTATTTCAGATTGGTTGTTTCCCAGGTTTTGAGGATGGAGAATTTGAATCTGCAAAGATGTTACGTCCTGCGGCAACCCTCTATGACGAAGAGGAGGATTGCCTTTACATTGTAGATTCTGAGGTATGACTCCTAGAAGAAGTTACAAAATTATGATCACTGACTGTGGCATTGAATGTTTTCATGTTAATTTCGTTTTTCCTCTTTGCTTCCTTTTCTTTTCCCCATTCTCTGAGTTAAGAATCATGCCATTAGAAGAGCAAATATAAAGACGCGGGTCCTGGAAACGGTATATCCAAAGGTTATTAAGAAGAGTGGTGGCATATGGTCTTGGATAATGGAGAAAATGGGTCTTGGAAAAGATGATACAGCAGTTGATGCTGATGCCAAATCAGAAGAATCTGATGCTCTCTCCCTGATGTTTCCATGGCATATACTGAAGCGTGATGATGATAGTCTTTTAGTCATTAACAAAAGGTAAATAGACTAGTTAAAGGGGTTGCTTCTTTATAGTAGAGAAAGCTCACTCTCTTTGTTTCTATTGGTACCCTTTACCCTCATAACCAAATTGATTTGTCATTTTTTCCAGCTTTACGAAGTTATGGATAGTAAATTTAGCTGCAGGAGAAATCGAAGAAGTCGTGGAAGGTTACATATAAGAATCGGCATATGGTACTTGGCTTGTTGACCTATTGTATCTAACATATATTTATTAAACTTTGAAGGGTTTCCGGGGATAATGGAGATCTGTGGGAAATTGATCACGGAGAAGCTATCAGTCTTGAAACATTTTCCTTCTAATTGGTTGCAACAGCAAACTGAGGCTATCACCTTGTGCAAGGAGCTGCCAAGTGTTGCTCTTTTTTCTTCTTTCTCTAAACTTGGCAACGACGTTGTCATGACAGATATAGGTAAAAGACATTGACGCAGCTTCTTTAGATTGTTTCATCTCTATGCATCATCTAACCAATTTTGCTTTCTACATTTAGCTTGTCAGAGGGTGTTGAAGCTAGATAGAGAATCTGGAGCATGCTCTAGCGTTCAGTTCTCAAACATTGGGATCCTTGGGTTGCCCTATTGGTTGTCCATTCCACTGGAGAGAGTTTTTAATCTGTTAGTGATTCCTTAATTCCATTGTGTTTTTATTGCTTTCTGAGACTCCCAAATGTCATTTTCTTATCCATAAAATGCTCATTATACAATTATTCTTGTTCTGAACCTAACTAATGTTGTTGTGCTCTTTTGGTTAATATATAACAGAGCTAATGGGGTTCAGGAAGCACACTTCAGTCATACTCAGGAACTCCGGCTGTTACCAGGTGCGATTTTATAACTAACCCGAATGTTTCACTATACAGTAGACACTTATGTTGTCCCAATTAGCTGCAGCATGAAGATGGTTTTGACATTGGGTCTAGCCGGCAATCTAAGTATCCTGTCTGATTCAACTACTACTTTTTTATTTGAACAGGTAAAATTAGCATACGGTTGAACATAGAGATTCCTCCATGCACAGAGCTTGTTGAACCGATACAAGAAAGCTGCATATGGCGACAGGCAAGAGGCTCAATCACTGAAGTCTCGAATGCTGGAAGCACTGTGGAACCTTCTGAAAAGGTTAAGAGAATTGCATCCCCGACGTTTGCTCTGGTTTAACTCCGAGTTGGCTTAGAAAATTTGATGTCATGACTTGCAGGTTGGAGTCTCACAGCAATGGTATGATGAATTAGACAGCCTCGCCAAAGAAATAGCCAACCCCGAAGTAGCTGAGGAAGAGGAAGAAGAAGATGAAGATATTAACCCTTCTGAGATCGAAAGGGAAGAAGATGGACGGATTCACATTGATTGCACGGTCAATACAAGTCCTGGCACAGGCGAGGTATGCCTAAAATCTTCTCCCATGTCTCTGTAATCAACAAGAGCCAAAGTTTACTGCTTCCAAAAAAAGAAATATAACTTTGTCGACCCGGTTTTGTGCAGCTTACTGTTTATGCAGCTTTGTATTTAAGATTGGCGAAGAATGAAGAGACAGAAAGTGCGAGCCAGGAAGAACTAGTGAGTAGAATAGCAGTCATTTTAAAGCCAGCAAGAAACATGACGACGATGAATGAAGATTTGTTTGTGAAACTGTTATCGAAGTCAAAGAGAGAAGTGAGAGACATTGTCTTCTTGAAGCCTATGCATGTCCGAATAAGGTTAGACTCGATGGATCACCCGAAAGCCGATAACTCAAGAGACGTAATCTTGACCGACTCTTCTGCTCAGGTCGATGTCTCTCTATGACGACGATAGAGCGAGCGTGCAAAATGCTGCCGCGTTGTTTCGTGCTTTCACATCTATGTGAGTTAAACGAGACTTTCATAAGTTTGTGACATTACTAGATATAGGATTTATTGGTCGGTCCATTTTTATGAAATGGGTCACAATTTATTTAACATGGACTAAGTTTCATGATAACCATTTTTGTGTCAATAATATGCATTTTATCGGTTTGAATCGGATGGTGACGGCACATTTATACAAACCAACACAATATATGTCCTGGTTGGATTTCTATATATTGGTTTTTTTTTTATAAAGTAAATAATTAGTTAGAATCTAGAAAATATGAAAATATCATTTTTGGGGGGTGCCATCAGTAAATAGCAATGTTACAGGTGAAAAAAAATAGTATTTCAATTTATTTCACTGTGGTTGATAGATACTTGGGAAGAAAATTGTTTTCATCCTAATGGAGATCTATCTCAATCGTATTTGCAAGAGCCTCATGAAGAAGATTGTTGACTTATTTTTATAAACAAAAGAGACAGAGAAATGTCATTACACAGTCATTTCCAGGTCTCTTGCTTCTAATGCCTCTTCTTCTATATCCTATTCTTATTTGTTCTCAATTTAAAAAAAGATTTTGGAATAATAATGGTTTGTTACGTGCATGTATCAAGAATCCGTTTGTCCGATAAATATATCAAAAATATTATCGTTTTGTTCCGAGAATTCGCGATGGAAACCAAATGCAGCTTTGACAAAGGAAAAACACCATAATTTTGATAGAAATCAACTTTTGAAGATATGCATAAATCAAATCTGATGAAGGAAGGAATGAAGAAAGAGGTTGGTCAGGGATCAACCTTAAGATTGCATAAAGACCCTTGGCTGCCTTCTATACCACCAAGACCACCAATGGTAAACCCCTTACTGGATCCGGATAGTGTTGGATTTTCAATGTTGAGATCAGGCAATTCAGAGGAGTGGAATCTTCAGATGGTGAGACAAGTTTATTCTGAGGAAGACACTAGGC
Source organism: Pseudoturritis turrita (assembly GCA_900406555.1). NCBI lineage: Eukaryota > Viridiplantae > Streptophyta > Magnoliopsida > Brassicales > Brassicaceae > Pseudoturritis > Pseudoturritis turrita. Next base: position 3,141,133 of record OVBL01000397.1, read on the forward strand.
TGATGTGCTAAGTTGGTGGTGTATATTCTTCTGAAGGATACTCCTGGATGTTTAATCATCATGGCAACTACACTGTTAAGTCGGGTTATTGAGTGTGGCTTCACAGGATTAAAGAGACGAGTAAGAGTGGAGAGATACTAGAACCAAGTCTCAATCCTATCTTTAAAGCAGTGTGGAATGCCAAGACCATACCCAAAATTCAGAACTTCATGTGGAGTTGCCTTTCCAATTGTCTAGTTGTCTCAGCTAATATGTTCCAGAAAAGGCTAACTCCGGAGAAGCAGTGTCCTCGATGTGGCTTAAATGATGAAACAGTCAATCATGTTCTCTTTGAGTGTCCTTTTGCCAGAGTGATTTGGGCTGAGTCTCCTCTAGCATACTTGTTTCTGTCTTCTCCAACAGGTTCGATCTATGTTAATTTTGCAAGGGGCCTATTACCAAATGAGGACAGAGATGAGGAAGACAAGGAGAGAAGGAACATTTTCCCATGGCTTGTATGGAGAATTTGGAAGGCTATAAATGATTTTTGCTTCTCTAATCTGCCAGATAGAGGCAGACCTTCTTGTGGATAAGGCTTAAATGGATGGAGCAAATCAGGTGAGTAGAAGTCAGACTGCTCCCTTAATCTATGCCGAAGCTAATGTGAGGTGGACTCCTCCACCTTTGGGTACTTTTAAATGTAATGTTGATGGAGCCTGTGATAAGGAGAAGGCAGTAAGTGGTGTTGGATGGGTGGTGAGAGATGCGGCAGGCCAAGTGAGATGGTATGTAGCTAAAGCTTACCCTCTCCTTAGGGCCAGCCTTGAAGCAGAAGCTACAACCTTAGTTTGGGCAATGAGTTGTCTGGATAACTTGGGTTTCTCGAATCTTGTTTTTGAAAGCGACTCTAAACAAGTGATTGAAGCATTACATAATCCTTTAGCATGGCCAAGACTTATAGTCCTCCTGAATGTTTGACCAAGAGAAAGCCGACAAGCTTAAGCAATCTCTTCCTTCAGGTTAATAACTCGGCTCTCCTATTGTTATAACGCTATACACAAACTGTCGCACTTTAAATAATTTGAAACACAAACAAAATTAGATTTTGGCAAATTTGGTCCTAAACCTAGTTTTGTGGATACCATATGTCTGTTTTTTTTGTTTCCAAAAATAAATTAATACAATAGTCAAATTCTCACACATTAAACCTTCACAATTTGAATTGAAACCTAGCTTAGCTTCGGTTTTTATCAAACAAAGATGGCAGATAACCTAACTTGTTCTATCTATATTGCTCCAGATCTAGTCAAAGAGATATTTTTGAGGCTTCCCCTGAAATCTCTGGTGAAATTCAAAACTGTGTCGAAAGAATGGAGATCGATATTAGAATCTCAGAGTTTCATTGATATGCATCTGAATTTTCAGAAATCCGTCAAGAGACGCCAGAAAATCTTGGCAGCTTACGATTGCGACTGCTGTGACCGGCCGAATCTCTCACCGGAGTCAGGATCCGAAGGCGACGAAGAGATCGCATATCTTCACTGCAACACTTCACGGCCGTCGATGACTTGTGACGGTTTGGTCTGCCTTCCCGAACCAGGTTGGGTCAACATCTTGAATCCATCAACCGGTGAACTCCTGAGATTTCCTTCCGGCCCAGATCCTGTGCCTTCCTCGTTACGCCCTCGCCATGCTTCGTTTAGAGGTAATTCTTTTCTTTGCTATTATGATTTTTGGAATAATCAAAATATTGAATTTGGAATCATCAAAATTGCAGTAGCATGTTTGACTTATTTCCCGGGATATTGGGCAATGGGATTCGGTAGAGACAAAGTGAATGGGAGGTATAAAATGGTGAGGATGTGTTTTGATCCTGTGGAATGCCATGTTCTCGCGGTTGACATTGGTGAATGGCAGAGACAGAGTCCACCCCCTTACCAGGTCGATGCGGGGAGAAGATCGGCTTGTGTGAACGGGTCCATCTACTGGCTTGAAATTGCTTTTGTTGGCAAGATACTAGCCATGGATCTTCACACACAAGAGTTCCGTGATGTCAAATTTCTTTCGATGCCTTATATAGCCGAGCTGGAGTCTGAGATACTGAACCTCCACGACCGTCTAGCCTTATCGATGACAAGAAAAGAGGAAAAGGAGCTAGAGATTTGGTGCATGGACTTAGTAGAACAAAGATGGAGCAAAACCTATTCAATAAGTTTATCCCATGTAACTACCCTTCCATGGTGGCAGAGTTGGTGGTTCACGCCGGTGATGGTTTCTAAGGAAGGGAATGTTTTCATGTGTGACAATCAAAAGAGTTTATTCAAACATTATCCACGTACAAACGTCACTCGTCGTCTCTCATCCTCTACTTGTTGGGTTATATCTCCTTATCTCGAAAATTTGGTCCGACTAAACATCTAGGGAAAATCTCTTTTTTTCTTTTTCTTTTATCTTTACATTAAGACTTCGATTTATTAGGGAGAATCTTTTATTTATGCAATTTCGGTGTTTTCCTTTGTTTCAAGTTCAAAATCACTAGTTACTTGTGAATTTATCACATTTTGTCATAAGACAACAAAGAACCATTCAAAAAAGAATTATGAGAACCGCGAAGAAATACGGCCTTGATTGGTTACAATCATGAATGAAGATGCGTTTGTGAAACTGTTGTTGAAGTCGAAGAGAGAAGTGAGAGACAATGTTTTCTTGAAGCCGATGCTCATATGTTGTTTCATTCTTTCACATCTATAAGGTTTCTTACTCTATGTGAGTTAAAAGAGAATTTTATTGGTCGGTCTATTAGTATGTAAAATGGGTCACAATTTATTTATCATAGATAGCCTATGTTTCATGATGATTTTTTTTTCTTAACAACATGCATTTTATCGCTTGAATTCGGACGGTGATATAACACATTAATACAAACCATTAGACAATAATTCGATGTATTGAAAGTAACTAATATAATTAGTTAGAATCTTGAAAGTATGTGAAAATAAATTAGTATTCAATTCATTCAATGTGTGGTTGATAGATATTAGATACTGGAGAAATAAAACTGTTTCATCTCTATCTCTCAATCGTATTTGCAAGAGCATAATGAAGAAGATTGTTGACTTAATTTAAAAAACAAAAGAGACAGAGAAATGATCATTACACAGTCATTTACAGGTCTCCTGCTTCTAATGCCTCTTCTTCTATATCTTATTCTTATTTGTTCTCAATTTTAAAAGAGATTTTGGAATAATAATATATAACAATGTTACAATTATTCGCATTAGATTTTAAAATATATAATATATAGTTCGTGCCACCATCAACATTACATCCAACCTTTCTGTTACATTTAGTTTATTCACTTCATGGTCTCCATGTCATTCTTCTTCTTTTTCAATCCTCTTTCTTCTCTCTATTTCTCATTTCTTCTAACCATACAATATATTAATAACTTTTATATTTGTTTATAATACATTTTGTGGGGGAGGTTGTTAGCTTATTTTTATAATACAAATTGCACACCAAAAAACTCTTAGAGAAATGTGAGGCACACAAACATGAGAGCAATGAGATATGGACCCCATTTTCATATTTTAATTACTAATTAAACAGTAGTTTTAATTCTCTATATTAAGAGAAATTTAGAAACCTAAACCTGAAAAAAAAAATCCAGTTTTCTCCCTCCAATTTTATCGGAGTCTCTTCAGCGCTTCGAATCCCAACGGATTTGCTATTGATTTTATTTTTCTTGATCTGGGTTTTGTTAGATCTTGACGAAAAGAAAACATATCTAACGTGAAGATTAAGGGAAAACCCTAAGGGTTTCTTGGGAAAGGGACAACCATTGTTCATGAAAAGATTCAAAGGTTTGCTCTGCTTTCTCTCAACAAACCCACATTTATTTTCTCGTTTTTACCTTAAAATGTCGTTTTTTTTTCTTGTCAACGCAGGCATTAACAAGATCCATCTTTGGTGTTAATTTTGTGGTCCTCAAAACTCTGTTTTATATAAGTTTCTTCAGAGTTTGATTCCGATTGAGAGTTTCTGCAGAATCCCAAAATAGTCTATGTTCATAATTAATCTCTAATCGCAAGAAAGGAAAAAACAAAAACAAAAAGATTGAAGTTTTCTTGAGAAAGGGTTCTTCGTAAGGGAATTAGAGAAACAATGAATTGCTTTTCATGTTTTTATTTCCATGAAAAGAAAAAAGCTCCGGGAGAGTCAGATAAAATTGGTCGGAGAAATGGTGAGTTGACCGGTAGAGACAACAACAAAACACACCCTGGTAAGCACAGAAAATCTACACAATTTTTCAGATATATTTCAATTTTTATATATATTAATTAGGGTTTTATAAGACGAGATTCAGTAATCTTTTTGCGATGCTTATAACAGAGAATCCAAAGCCTAATAAGACTGGGAATGAGCAGAACAAGAACAATGATGCTGACAAAGAAGTGACAAACAACATCGCTGCGCAAACATTCACCTTCAGGGAGCTAGCTACTGCAACCAAGAATTTCAGACAGGAATGTCTGATCGGTGAAGGCGGTTTCGGAAGGGTTTACAAGGGGAAACTCGAGAAATGCGGCAAGGTAATTCCTTAGCAATAGTGAAAACACTCTTGCAGATAATCTCAAAACGTTAAAAAATGTCTTTCATTTCGGTTTAACTAGTTATATTTTTAAAACTTACATACTATGGTCTAAAATCACTTTATAGAAACTCGAAAATGTTAAAATTTGATAAATGATGTTACACATGATCTCTGTTTCTACATTTCTATACAACAAATCTCTCAAGATTTTTCTAATGGTTATTTGGGATTTCAGATTGTGGCAGTGAAGCAATTAGATAGAAATGGGTTGCAAGGGAACAAAGAGTTCATCGTAGAGGTGTTGATGTTAAGTCTTTTGCATCACAGGCATCTTGTGAATCTCATTGGTTATTGTGCTGATGGAGATCAGAGACTTCTCGTCTATGAGTACATGTCTCGTGGTTCACTCGAAGATCATCTCCTCGGTAAAATTACAAAACCGAGGATCACTATTGACTGATATGTTGGATTAGTCTCAATGTTTGATTGTCTTGAAATGCTTACAGATCTAACACCTGACCAAGTACCATTGGATTGGGACACAAGGATAAGAATCGCGCTAGGAGCTGCAAAGGGTCTTGAATACTTGCATGACAAGGCAGATCCTCCGGTGATCTACAGAGATCTCAAGGCAGCTAATATCCTTCTGGACAGTGAATTCAACGCCAAGTTATCCGATTTTGGGTTAGCAAAGCTAGGCCCTGTCGGGGACAAACAACATGTGTCTTCCAGGGTTATGGGAACTTACGGATACTGTGCTCCAGAGTATCAGAGAACCGGTCAGCTAACCATTAAATCCGATGTTTATAGCTTCGGAGTTGTGTTGTTAGAATTGATAACTGGACGAAGAGTTATTGATACGACCAGACCCAAAGATGAACAGAATCTTGTGACTTGGGTGAGTTTTCTTTTCTTTTTCTCATATTATATGAACACCCTTTTACTTCAATTGCTTACTAAAACTTACATTATAAAGAAAGACTGATACTTTAGCTTCAGTTTCATAAAAGATCTTAACTTTACACTAAAACAAAAAGAAAGACTTGTGCTTTGGCTTCAATTGTTTAAAAGATCTCAACTTTACATTAAAATTGGTGTGTTTTTTAGGCACAACCGGTGTTCAAAGAACCGAGTAGATTCCCGGAGTTAGCGGATCCGAGTCTGGAGGGAGTGTACCCGGAGAAAGCTCTGAATCAGGCGGTGGCGGTAGCAGCAATGTGTTTACAGGAAGAGGCAACGGTAAGGCCACTCATAAGCGACGTCGTGACCGCTCTCGGTTTCTTAGGAACCGCTCCTGATGGCTCTATCTCTGTTCCAAACTACGACGACATTCCTCCTCCTCCTCAGCCGTCAGATGGAACGTCCTGTGAAGATTCTGCGGCGGCGGAAGAACGGGAAAGAGCCGTGGCAGAGGCAATGGAGTGGGGAGTTGCTTCGAGAGCACATTCCCGGAACCCAAGTGCAGCACATTCCCGGAACCCAAGTGCTTCTTGATTTTAAAAATTTTACATCTTTTTTTTTGTCTTCTTGGTTTTTAATTTTGGGTTTGGTTGTTTTTGTATCTTTTGTTTTGGCTTTCGTTTTAAGTTTCAGAGAGTTAGTGATAGATGTTGTTACACTTAATTTCTTTGTGTTGTAATGTTAAAATGTTCTGTTTTGTTTGAAATCTGTATATTCCAGCTGAGTTTTCATAGCTCGAGAATGCAATTTTTCGTGGATACTTGGTTTTAAGCTTTGCAAATTGATAGACTTTTATTTTATAATTAACTTCTTGCTACTTGAGTCCTTTTTTTTTTTGCATCTATCAAACTTACTCTAACCTAAATTGAACTAAATCTAAACAAATCTTCATGATATTAATTACCAGTTTGAGAATTTTCTATTTATTTTTATAGACTTTTATTTTATAGACTTTTATTTTATAGACTTATTTTATAGACTGTTATTTTATAATTAACTTCTTGCTACTAGAGAACCAACATGTTTCTCTACAAGCTCAAGAATTCTATTTATAATTCCACGAACAAAATAAACAAATAGAAAATCTAAAAGAAGTTAATTAAAAATCGAAACAAAACCCTAAATAGAAATCCATAAACATCCCTAGGTCAAAACAGAAAAACAATAGCGTGCAACGCAAGAGAAGTCCGCAAACTCGTGCTTGGTTTGCTTGGCTCAGTGGTCGGCCCTGGCGTTAAGAACTCGTATTCGTATAGCTCTGGATCTAGATCCTCAACCGCGATCCCAACCTCTAGCACCAAACCCTTTGTCTTCAAACCACGATTTGCAAATTGCAACTAACTCTCCCTCTTATTCCTACCTTTTGATTTTGCCTCCATAAACCCGCAAACTTATCCTTCCATTCAACCAAATCATCATCTCATTCCGTTTCATCCTCTGTCACACGATCCGCTAACTCTTCCAAAAACTTTTGCTTCCACAAGTCATTGTCTGAAGCCACATTCCGTATCTCTGTACAAACGCAAAAAACCCTACCAATATAGACGCCGTGAAGTGACTCTAGAATCTTCGTTCGTCGGAGCTACGTTTCGACGAGTCGCCATGATCGAATAGTCTCTGTTAAAATCTCAAAAATTAACGACAACAAGACCTAATAGTAGAAAACAAAAAACAACATGACTGGGCTGTTAAAGGCTTTTAAACGATATTGGGCCGAGAAGAAAGCCCATACTCGAACTCAAAACTCCGCCAATCTTTCTTCTCTCGTCTCTCGCTCCCTCGTTCGCGCTGGTTATCTGATTCCGCTTCTGAATCGCCATTGATTGAGCAATTTAGACGCCGATTTTGATCTCTGTCGGTGTGAAGGTGATTCATCTTCACGTGGTGCTCTGTTTTTCGATCAATTTGGTTGGCCAGATCTCTGGGTCATTTTCCGGTGCAAGAGATCTTTTTGATTCATGGGTGTTGAAGCATTCGCTGTAAAAATGCATCATTGATCCTCCCCGGTGAGATCGGTGAGATCAAGTTTCTGTTTTTTTTTGTTCTCCCCCCTAATTTGGATTCGAAGAGATATGTCAAGTAAGGTATGGAGATGGGTATTAGGGTTGATATACATATTTGCTGTTGCCACGATTTGGATTGCGGCCAGTTTTGTAGTCCAGTCTGTGGTCGATGCTGGCGTTTCTCCGTTCTTGATCACTTTCATTTGTAACTCATTGTTCGTCGTTTATCTTCCTCTTTTTGAGATCGGTCGATATTTGGAAGATGCGTATGGGAGTTTATTGTTTTGGAGAAACAAAAGGTCGCATTTACGGGAATTGGTCGAATCAGAGAAGGCTGTTTTGCTTGGACAAGATGTTTCAGGTGTGAAATCAGATGATGCAACTGAAGGTTCAGGGCATGTTGTGAGAGAGGAAGGAGATAGTGAGGATGGTAATGGAATTGAATCTGGATTGGAAAACGTAGAGCTTGAGATTGACGGTAGTGTCAATGTTAGTGGTGAAACCGGTGGAATCTGTAGCAAAGGATTAGATGAGAAGGGACGTTGGACACGGATGCGGGTTGCTAAAGTTAGTCTTGTGATATGTCCGTTTTGGTTTCTGGCACAGCTCACTTTTAATCTCTCTCTCAAGTACACAACAGTTACGGTAAGAACATATCGAAAATCCCGTCTTGTTGTTCTTATTTTGAATCTACTTTTATGCTCGACTGAAGACTTTTTTCCATTTTGTGAATTTGCAGTCAAATACCATTTTAAGCAGTGCATCGAGCCTTTTCACATTTCTTGTATCACTAGTATTCTTGGGCGAGAAGTTCACGTGGTTGAAACTCTTCAGCGTTCTTCTTTGTATGTCTGGGACCATAGTTGTGAGTATGGGTGACTCAGAATCCAACGCAACTGCAACAGCCAAAAATCCTCTTCTGGGAGATATACTTTCTCTGATCTCAGCGGCGTTATATGCTGTCTACATCACTCTTATACGCAAAAAGCTTCCGGATGATGATGAAAGAAATGGTCGTGTCAGTATGGCTCAATTCCTCGGGTTTCTAGGTCTTTTCAATTTCTTCATTTTCCTTCCTGCTGCTCTGATACTCAACTTCACAAAGCGAGAACGGTTCAACGCACTGACCTTGAAACAATTTGGTCTAGTTGTTGGCAAAGGTATGCAAACCCCATCTCTTATTTCCACCATTGTCTCATTTCTATTGAAAGTTGAAACCTTTGTGAATAATCTTGGTACTTCTGTATACTGGTTGGAGGATAAGTCATGACAACGGGATCTGATGGTGCAAGTAGTAAACTAGGATTTGATGTTAAAATGCTGATTTGAATGTGCATCGTGATTTCAGGTTTGTTAGATAATGTGCTTAGTGACTATCTATGGGCAAAGGCAGTACTATTGACAACAACCACAGTGGCAACGGCTGGGCTAACCATTCAGGTTCCATTGGCAGCCATTGTAGACAGCTTATCAGGGAACAAACCAAGCTTCACCGACTACATTGGTGCTGCAGCTGTAATGGTTGGCTTTGCAGGCATCAACATTCCTTCAGAGATGTTTTGCAGATCCAAAGAGACAGCTATCGAGTTAGAACCTGGGACTTCGTTCACAGATCCTCCTCGGATTGTGTCGGATAGCATACGAGTAGATTCTTCAGAGACCATAGTGCCTTGATTGTTCCAAATTTATAACCCACGATTTTAAAAAAAAAAAATATTTTTCTCTTATAATCTGTTAGTAACCTTTTTGTGGCGATTATTAAATCTGTAAATCGTTGGAAATGATATACGAACATAGCCGGAAAAATAGTAATAAAGTCGTTCAAGATTCTGGAATTAGTTTCAATACAGACAAATAAACTGTTTCATCTCTGTTATTGGACTAAGCAGCTACATTGAGATGTCCATACTTTTGCATCACTCTCCTTGTCGCCATTGCAGCTGCCTCACTTGCTCTAAGTGTGCCTTGTGCCATGAGAGCTGCAAATTCACGAGTAATCTCTTCCTGAATCTTGGTCCTAGCATCACCCAACGGGTCCTTCACCTTCTCTTTACTAGCTGACGGTTGAACAACAGGTGGCACTTTTTCAGTTGGAGCCGAGGTTTGTGCTTCCTCAGGCTTAGAAGCTTTCTCGAATTTGAAGTGATGCTCGTTGGGTTTGTCAGATGGTTTTGGACCTTCATTTTTACCAAAAGCCCCGAAAGGTTGCGGTTGTGGCCTAAACTGTGGAGCATGAGGAACAGCGCCGGCTCTCATAGTTGCTTCAAGGTTTTGTATCATAGGCACTGCAAATAAGGAGATGAAATTAGATCAATTAGAGAGCCGAGCAAAACGGGTCCAAGGGAGGTTTTGCATATTAGCGACTTACTTATAAGACCACCCATCGGGCTGTTCAAAACCTCATTGGGAAGCTGAAGAATGTAGTCCGGAATCCCTTTACCAACCAAAAACTGAGCGACCTCGTTGCTGAAGTTGTTGCAATTGTGAGCAAGCAAATTGTAGGATTCAGCAGTGTAACGAGGACTGATTTCCTCCAAGTACATCTCAAATACATCTTTAGGAACATGTGTTTCGCCCAACTCTATTGTTCGAATTGGTATTCCGTATTGAGTTGTTCCAGCTGCCACATGCTGTATTCCTCCCCCAAAAAAATACTCATTCCCATAGACAACTATTCCCGTATGCCTGAAAAAGGGATACATAGCTCACATATTATTATACCAGCTTACACAACGCAGAAGAAGAAGAAGACTCGAGGCAAAACAATTTTAACAATAAGCAGAGGTTCATACAGCCTCAAACGAAAACCGCACTTGGTTCAGTTGATATCAAAAAGCAGATGCTTAGCCACATTCAACTACTCCTAATTCTTAACTCATACATACCACAACATGGAAATATCTAAAACTGGTTAATTGCAACCCTGTTCTGCGATTGACAATCAAAGTAAGTGCAAAAATGTCAAAGCTTCAATTAAATTCGGCAGAGATCATACTTTGAGATATCACAAATTATATGAGTATGTTGAATAGATAAACTCACCATACACCTTCGATAACCTTTCCCAAAAGCGAAGCCGAAAGCTGGCGTGCCAAGCCTCGGCTTAGGTCATAGACATTCAACGTAACCCTATGTGCTTCCTGCCATCACATATTCCAATCCATTAAATCAAAAACTAAACAACGAGGCAACGCATTTAAACTACGAACCAGAGATGAGAAAGAGATGCTACCTCAGCCATTTTCGACTCCAACAAATCCGTGAATATCCTCGAAAAACAATCAACTACCTGAAATATTTAGGTATAGAATCAAAATTCGCGCACAAGATTTAGAATCCAACAGATCTAAGACCTAAGTTACAAGAAACTATAAGAACATTCCGCAAATAAGAATACCAAATCTTGCAGATCGAATCAAGAAAACGATTTCCCGATACAACTACAAAACCTTAAAAGGAGTATCCGCAAATAGAAAAAAAAAAATTCCAAATCTAGAAAAATATCAAATCCAGAAGCCAAGATGCTAAATCGGGACACAAAATTGAACAAAGAGATTACGATAAAAGAGGGAGTGATCACATACGAAAACAAAACAAGGAAAATCGCCGCTCTTTTCTTCCCCAGCAAGCTCGAAAAAATTTGTCGGTTTGCTCAAAATCTGAAACTTTCTTGGAAAGCAATGGTTCTGAGAGGTTTATAAAGGCAATCGATTGGTGATTCGAAGATTCTTCAACGGTGTCGTTTAAGCAAACGTGTGCCCAAACCATCTCTATTCTATACCTTTCTAGAACGTACCACCCAATAAGAAATCGACACGTGTTTTCTCCTATCCAAACCGTTCCGGTTCGACCGACCAGAATCTCTGAAACAGAGACGTTACAGAATTATAGAAGTTTCTTCGCTTTTTTCTTTCTTTCCCCAATTAAATAAAGTCTAGTTGCACAAAGCCAAAAAAGTCTTTGGTCAAATTCAGACCTATAGATGATTTTCTTTTTTCGTACGAGCTTAGAAGAAACATTCTTAAAAGCTGGTCAACAAATGTTTTTTTTTGTTTTTTTTGCTAAAGTGATCAACAAATGTTTTAATAGCTTTTTCATATTCGCTAGCAATGCTGTGGAAATTCTCTTGTGGGCTTTGATGATATGTTGTTTTCATGAATTTAAAGAGAGACCAACAAAAAAAGACGTGCTTGACGTTTATTTCTGTCACAAAATAAGCTGAACAATCAACAAGTGACATCAAATGATTAGAAGTGAAACATGAGACAACAAAGTATAATCATAGTTTGCATACACCAAAAGAACATAGGCATTCCAAATAAAAACGATATAGTCTTACCAAAAGAACAAACGTTAAAGCCATTCATTCATCAAAGAGTAGCAGCAAGAACTTTGACGAAATCATATCCTAGAGGGAGTGTAAGCACATGATCAAACCACTCAACTAACCCCCAAATTTCACAGCTTTTGCGCCGCCTATCGAGGGCAATCTGTGCACACCAAATCTTCTTCTTAGTATCGCCAAGCAAATTCCCCAACCATAAAATCACCATCTTTCCACCATAATCAGCCAATCTAACACAAACATCACGAGGGAACTTAGGTAGTCCTACCAAACCATTCAAATATCTCCACGTGCTTACCTCAGTGTCATACCATCTGAAAGCTCCGTAAAAAAAAGAGTACAAAACATTATCTATCTCGCAAAAAGAATCCGAATACAACATAAATCGACCAGCATCTTTTGCCTCGCTGCAAGGGACATGGTCCCAAATTCCGGTTTTTGTGTCCAACACCTCGATCGTGTTCTTCAGGGAATCATCGTCATCTTCGTAGCAACCTGCTACATATATCTTTCGATCAACGACGCAAGCAGTAACTGACAATAGCTCCACTCGGAAGCTTGGAGCCTCGCGCCACTTGTGAGACGTGCAATCCAGAATAGAGACGCTACTAGAGGATTTGGATCCGCCAATGTTGTAGATACTTGAACCAACCGCCACTAGACCCGTAAACTGGGCACGAGGAGAATGGGGAATTGGGACTTTAGCCAAAACATACCCACTTGACTCGGGGACATTGGTTAGGGTTTGATCAGGTTTCCGGCAGAGGGTGAACCAGGTAGGGTTCCGATCACGATAGAAATGCATGCACACATAGAGACAACTCTCGGTGTGTCCCAAGAGTGATCGAGTCTTGTAAAGCTCCGGTGAAGCAAGGAGAGATCGAAAGCTCTTGGAGACGAGGGAGAGAGTCGGATAGTACAACCTTGATACGCGTGCGAGGCAGCTCAATAGCAAATCATGGGGAAGCGACATAATCGAGGTCGATTGCGGTGTCGGAGACGGCTTCTTCTTATTTTTCGCCGCCGTCGTCGTCGTAGCGGTTCTCTTCCGCTTCTGCTCCGGGGACAACATCGGCGGAATTAACGAGACGATGATAGTAGACAGAGGCTATGTAAGGGATAATTGAAGACTCGGAAACCATAAATGAAGATGGGCCAACCATGGGCTTAAGAACTTCTTGTTGTTTGATAATCACATATGGATTTTGCTTCGTTCAAAGGTTTTTGACGTTTTTAATTCATAACGTTCCTTACTTGAATTTATTTTGCTAGTTCCCATTCTTGGTAGAAATTATTTGTAGTCGCATTTTTTATGGAAAGAAGATGTATAAATCATAAATTTTAACAGACGCCATCTTCTTGTTAATATCCCTAATTAAGACAGATTCATGAACTGTAACTCCCAAAATAAATCTGGCACAGACGCAAAAGAAACATAAAAAAGCAACAAAGGATAAACAAAAACGTCTAATCTTACGGACAAAACCATTCCGGTTAAGGCAAATAAAAGCCTGGACTTGAGAAAAGTTCTATAGAAAAGAAATGAAGAAAAATCAAACTAGTGCTTCTTTTTTCCAAAATAACACATTGTGCCCAAGGAAGCAAGCAGACCACAATGATCCGTATTTTTTTTTACCTTGTGATACCTTAAACGGCTTAAGAAGAAGATTTTGAGCTCAAGAGTTCTTCAATGATTACAATGAGGCGCATTCTCGCAACCAAATTGTCTGAAAAGAAACCGCTGCATAAGATGCGTTGAACATGATTCGGGACTCTTAAGCATGTATTGGAAGTTATGATATGGAATGAAGGTTTCATACCATTGTGAGCTATATTAGGCATTTTGTTGGATTTGGCGGTGAAGTTGCAGAATCCAATCAACATAACCAGTCGACCCCCCCATCTGGTCCTCAATGAGATTTCTGAGGAGAAGGAAGCCTTCCCGGGGTTGTTCTCCTTGCCTCACGGGAAAACACATGGGATAATATGAAGGATCATTCTCCCTCAGTTTCTTTACCAACCTCATTAGCTTTTTTGACATCCCATTCTCTTGCTCTTGCAGTGTAACCTAAGACCCAACGCAAAGAAAGACATGGGTGGGTTTCACGCAGATTGTGATGTTTCAGAAACTTAAAAAAGCAAGGAACCAGCATCGAGAAAAATACTATTCATGCATATAAATCATTGAACGTAACGCCCGTTCATATATTCATATATGCAAGGATGCATGTGGATAAAAGAACATACCCTTGAGAGCTCTGCTGCAAAGTCAACCCCAAGAAGATTTTTAGCAATGTCAGGTGAAAGCATCCGGCCAAACCACAAGACTAATCGAAAACCATCATCATAAATGTAAAGGCCTCTAGAATCCAAACTCTCTGCAGCCAGAGGCAATCTCCTTACTACGTCCTTAAGGTCATCGTGGTCTGCTGATGGCTGCAAACATGTAAATTCATAAATGATTTTAAGATTTCTTGAACAGATGTTTCATAATGGACATTGAGATTAAAGATGCACGAACCTTTAAGAGCCACTCGTCAACACGGAACAAATTGGGATATAAAAGCTTCAATAGCTTTTTGACAGGCAGAGCCATCATGGTGAATCCTGCCGTACAGCGCTCATCAAGCGAAGCATCAGCAGGTCCACCTTGAAGAGGAGTGGACTTAGAAATTGCTAATCCGTACAATGGCAAGAACTTCAGAGACTCTGGGTATATTAATCTAGACCCCAACCGATGCTGCACCGCATGAAGATTACGATATTCTCTGAGGGCTTTAACAATCTTTTGCTGTATTGCATTCCGTGCATCATCCAATTTTGCGGATAAAGATTTCTCAATTGCTGCAGAATTTAAATGGTCATAAATAATATCCAAATTAGAATATGATGTTACCGGAAAAAACTTGAATGTATCCTACCTAATCTAGTATATACAGAGACAATGGAACCAGTGTCTGCTTGTCTATACATCTCTCCAAGATCTGTAACCACTGGTGCAACAGCTGTATGTACCCTTATACGCCTCTCTCCGCAAGAAGCAGTATATCTTAGTTCTGTTAAGGATTACGAAAACCACGTGATGCCTTGTACCAGCTAAAAATCAAACTTCAAACTCAAGTATGTTATAAATAACAACTATTCAAGGATACAGCAAAGCGACTTGGAAATACACAGTTGGGGTTGTGAGCAATGTCTCTTCCAGAGATAGCTGCATTGCATATGCTTTGTCACAGTCAACAGCAGGAAGAGCAAGCAGGTCAGTAGACCTTAGCATGAAATTCCCATGGTAGGACGAGAAACGAATTCCTGCATGCAAAAATACATAAGATCACATGTAGCATATGACAGGTAGCACAAATGCACATTGTATCAAGTATTAAACCTTTTCCACATCTTATTCGCATAACCGCTTCCCAGGCAGTTTCCCTTGTAAGGTCTCTAGCCAGCTCGTGTCTTAACTTATCTCCATGAACAGATGATTGGAAACCTGGATAATAGTACACCTGTCCTCCAGTGTATTTTGCCAGAGTCCCTACACAAACCAATGCATTTTACTACATAAAAAAATTACAGGCTCATCACTTAGAACTATTTAAGGGGGAAGAAAGCACCACTAACTACCACCCATTGACTCAAAACACCTGAAATAAACATCACTGATTACCATAATATTCACGTACCTAAGGAGGCAATATCAGTGTACTTATCACTGAATGCATAAACATTAATTCCTATCTGGAACTTGGTACAATCGGCAGCCATTTGCTTATAAAAGGGGTCTTCAGCTACCCTTAAAGTATATTCTTTGTCAGTTCCATAGACACGAGGATCATCTCCCCGCAACTTTAACCGTCCAGCACCAAGAGAAGGTAATGAGTTCTGGAAAATTAGCAACTTTCCCCCAAGTTGGTTCTGAAATAGAGAAAGAAAACAGAGTCAACAACAAACTGATACAAATTTCAGATGAAGATCCAAATAGGACACTCCACATCAAATGAATTATGTGATAATTATTTGACATGGCAGGATAGTAACTAACCATAACCATAAACGCCGCTCTGAGGGCTGGACCAAAAGCCGATTCCACATTCACATTATCTTGAAACATCAAAGGTAGACTGTCCAAAAAGGCTTCCACCACATTTCTAGATTCAGATAGATTGACAAGGAGATCATCCGGCAATGGGACAAATATATCATCTAGATCCGATACCACCATCATTTGCGGCTGGCTCAAAGATGACTGCATTGCCAAGCTCCACAAAAAATAAGTGATGGAAGCTTAAGTATTTAAAAAAAAAAAAAAAGTTCCTGTGTATTCAAAACTCTCTTACCTTCATGTTGTAAAAATGTAATGTGCTGTCATAAGTAATAAATCCAATTTGAGTTCTGGGATAACCAGGCAGGTTATCCAAACAAGACTTAATCGTTTGAGCAACAACCTGCAAACGGAGTAAAAAGGTCAGTGTAAGATCTAAATTTCAGGAAAGCTTGCATCTAAAAGAGAGAGAGAGAGAGAACGTCTAAGCTACACAAAGAACTATGAAGTGTATTAAAATAAAATCAGGTCAAAATTGGCTCTTACTAACTATGGAACAATAATGCCGATGCACAACAAAATTACAAAGAGGAATATTAAAATCAAACATGCTTACCTCAAGCATCCCACTTTTCGTAGCCGAAATCGAAACATCAATAAGGAAGAAGTAGATTGGTGGCATCGGAGGCCGAACCATGTATTCAGTTGGAGCTATAATTTCAACACTACCCTTTATCAGCTCAGGCCGTTGATCCATATCCATTCTTCGGCCAGTAGCATCCAAATGTGAGAAGTATTCACCAGGCACTGAACAAAAAATTTGACCCATAACTATGAATATTCATCTTATAGCATATGCCTGAAAGTACTGAACACATAGCACCATCGATCAAATAATTTCTGTAAAAGGAAAAGAAGGGATTCCAATGACTAGGCAATAGTTCACCACAAAAGAAAAACCATTTACAACACCAAGAACAGGTCCTTGTAGCTTTCACCATATCCATTTACGATAATTCTACTAAGAACTGATAGATAGACATTCCCCATCAGGTAAAACCAGAGAAAAATCACTCTTGACTTAAGCATAAACAGATTAGACCAACAAAACTGGAAAAAGGTCTTTTTCAGAAAAAAATCAGAGAGAAAGAAATTAGAACACTATTTACAAGGCATGTACAGACAGAAATTATGTTCAATAGCACCTTCGTGAACAAGATTTGGGTGAATTACCATCATTAAGCATAGAACAGATATTACACCGCCACTTTCTTCCGGAATCGGTAAAAGTCACATAAGGATTCACATAGGTACGGCATCTTCTGCAGCGGATGATGCCAGTTGAGCCAAAATCAATAAGTGGTACTTCCTCCTGAACAGGTTAAAATGACAATATGCAAATAAAGGCAAAGTTATATGTGGCTCATGTGTAACACGTGAAGAGTTCCAGATAATCAAACATAAAAGAATTAAGATGAATTTCTTGTTAACAGATACTAACCCCTTCAGGAGTCTCTGCAAGTGGACAAACCACAGCTCCTAGAGGTAAATGCCACCTCGAAGCCAAAGACTGGGAATTCGGTATAGCACTAGTTGTCAGCCGGAGATATCTAGAATGGCAATTCATGGGGTACATTTCAGCAAATGAATTTGGCTCCACGTCACCATCCAATGGCCTCGGGAATGAGTTATGATCAAGTCCTGGCTCAAGAGAACCTGGAATAGATGAAAGGGATAGCGAATTGAAATCTTCAACCAAGTTTTGAACGTTACTGGTAGGAGGTGCATAGCTTGGATGCAGATTCTGCTGTGCTGCCAGATTTGGGTGCTGAGCAAAACCTCCTGTCTGAGGAGGATATGGTGAGACTGTAGACGGAGGACCCTGAGATACGGACTGGAATGGCATCGGAGGAGCCTGTAAGACCTGCTTGCTGGGATAACCAGGAAAAGATGGTTGTGAACCACCAGGATAAGACGGATTAACTGGAGGCATCGACTGTTGAAAACCAGGCCTGGCAGCCATATGAGAATCTGCAGCAGGGGGAAAAGCATTTGGTCCAGGTAGCCCGGAAGTCATACTTTGTGGCGGAGGCCCCATTGTTACAGGCGCCATTGGTTGCTGTGGGTGAAAAGACATCGGAGGCGATAAGTGACCTGCAAGAGTTTGAGTTGGTGGTGGACCACGAGGAGGGTTTTGTGTAGTCGGGAATGGCGGGGATGGAAAACGCTGAAAAGAGCCACCACCAGGAGGACCATATGCTGTTGAAGGAAACGAATTTGCTGATGGCGGCGGAGGTCTACTCCCTGGAATCTGAGAAACAAAAGGAGATGGAACAGGCCTCATCGCACCCACTGATGGAGCCACAGGAGGACCAGAAGGTGTGAACGGTCTAGTAGGTTGGGAAGCAGATGGTGAGAAAGGTCTAAAGCCAACCGTCTCTGATCCAGTGCCTGGTCCACCAGATTGAGGGGGGATCCCTGGTGGCGGAGCAGCCGCGAATGGAGACGAGGTCGGTCTAGCAGGAAAATTCGGATAACCCTGATTTTCCGTACCCATTATTGTTTACACCTGGAAATCGTTGTCAAATTTATAGGCAAACTGGAAGCAAAGGGACCAGATCAATTATCCCAGATTCTACCTAGAATCAGATTCGTTCACAGAAACCTCATTCCCTCTGGAATAAACTGGCGTAGTTTCCCTTTGACACCTGGGCAGATCCGCCTCTGAAAATCGGTAGTTTTCTTCAAGATTTTTCAAAATTGGAAACTTCTGCAGTGATATCTCGTCCGTTCTCAAGACGATCTTCAACGATGGCTTTGGATCTTGGCAAAATTAGGCTTCTCCGATTCCCACTTCCTTGTTTCTACTACTTACCTTTTTCAATTATTCTCGAGCAAAGAGGATCTTACCGAGAAAAAGATATCCAGTGAGAAACGTATAAGAGAAACTCCCTCTCCGTTTGTGATTTCCTCTTCCTCTAGAAATCAGAAAGATCTGGATCAATTACCATTGAACATCAGCTAAAAATCGACATCAACAACATCAATTTAATATGGTTTAGAGCGCTAAGACTACCTTAAGTGAGAGAAAACTGGAGAATCTGCGCAGCACGAAACTGATTCTACAGCGATCGGCTTCAGATCGTATGACCCCTAAGAAGATTCGACACGGAATTGGAGAATCAAGCGCAGCGAAAGAGACGAGGTGGTATATCATGGGCCAACAATAGGGCTTACAGTTTTATACCTTATAGCCCATTTATCATTTCTCTATTAATAATCTTTTCCATAAAAATAATTTTCATCAATCGTTTCTAGGATTTATATAACAAAACTAATAGTAAAACGGTATAATTTTTCAGTTTAATATATAAAATCTCTTTCTAACTTTTTTTTCGGTTTTATATACACTTTTATTGTAGCTTCCTTGTCAATAAACTATGCACAACTTTTCCATCTCCGGCCATCTCCAACATTAAATTTTCAAAGTTTATATTATAAAATGCAAAAAAATTAGAAGCATCATAATGCATGACATTGAGTCTTTGACCCCAACAGTTTATATAATTTCAGGGGAACTTATTAAAAAAAAAAAAAAATCAGGGGAAGAAGAATAAAGCTTTTCTTCTTCTTTTCCACTTTCACAATTTGACCCCAATAGTTTCTATAATATTTCCGATCTACATTTTTTCTGCAAGGAATTGATGAAAGATGGGCCTTGTTATATTGGACTACATAACCCAACGCCCACTTGTCTCGGCCCAATAAAATGGTCTAAGAGGTCACAACAAAACCCTAATTCTAAAAAGTTCCTCATTTTGTAAACACACCGGAGAAGAGTAAACCAGCGGCTGATCAAAGTAGGGTTAAAAAATGGTGTCGGGATCAGGGATATGCTCGAAGCGCGTTGTGGTGGATGGTCGCCATCACATGCTAGGTCGCTTGAGCTCGATTGTGGCGAAGGAGCTGCTCAATGGTCAGAAGGTTGTGGTTGTACGATGCGAGGAGATTTGTCTCTCCGGCGGACTTGTTCGTCAGAAGATGAAGTATATGAGGTTTCTCCGCAAGCGTATGAACACTAAACCGTCTCACGGACCCATTCACTTCCGTGCTCCGTCCAAAATCTTCTGGCGCACCGTTCGCGGGTTCGTACATCGATCTATCTCTCTCTGTTTAATCATTCGGTATTGATTTTAGGAAATTGGTACTTTGAATGATGTAGCTAAGTAAGTAAGCCTCATCGCCGTTTAATTTTGTAAATTTTCTCAATCCATGTGGTTTTCTGGATGCTCTACCATTCTCGTACTTCATTTCTGCTCTTTATTCAGACATCCTGTTCTTTCAATCTCTGTATGGTGTCCTGAGTTCTTGCAAATATTCGTCATTGCTTTGCTCTAGGATTCGTGTTGAGATCCCCTTTTGATGGTTTTGTAGTTGGAAATTGAAATGAGCTAGAAATTTCCTAGTTGAAAGTAGTTCTAGCTAAAACTTACTAGAGTCTGTATTGTTTTCAGTATGATTCCGCACAAGACTAAGCGTGGAGCTGCTGCGCTTGCTCGCTTGAAGGTCTTTGAAGGTGTTCCTCCTCCATATGACAAGATCAAGAGGATGGTCATTCCTGATGCCCTCAAGTTTGTCCTTTTACACTTTCATTTTCAATTTTCTTGGGTTTCTTTAATTTTATATTGGTGTGTAGTAATCATCTCTCAAACGTTGAATCTTTTTCCTCGATATCAGGGTCTTGAGGCTGCAGGCTGGCCACAAATACTGTCTGTTGGGACGTCTTTCTTCTGAAGTTGGGTGGAACCACTACGACACCATCAAGGTATGTGTCATGATCCGTCATACGAATCACAGATACACATCCAAACGCACATAAGAAAGAGAGATTATAAGCTAATGAATTTGTGTTTGATAAAAAATGAGCAGGAGCTGGAGAACAAGAGAAAGGAAAGAGCTCAAGTCGTTTACGAGCGAAAGAAGCAACTTAACAAACTCAGAGCTAAGGCCGAGAAGGTTGCTGAAGAGAAGCTTGGATCTCAATTGGACGTGCTTGCACCCGTCAAGTACTGAGTTTTATCAGTATATTGTTTTTGAATGTTTCCTCAAGTTTTGCTCCGACCTGTGATCCTATTATATTACGAGGTTTTGTTCTATGGAATTCTGACTTCTCGTTAATTTCTTGAGAGTTTTGAGTTTATTTAACTGAGTTATGTTTACTCGCAATAGTATTCAGCTATTTACTCTGATAAAGCCAATACCAACATTATTATCATGTCTTTTCCAAAACCGTTTCGTGGTTAAATTTTTCTTCTACACGTATCCTCTGCATCAGCAGTTTCATGTTGAAGCCTGAGAATTTCGTTGATTTGCTTATGGCACTTGAAATATGTCTGCGAAATCAAGCGTAAGCGTACTAGCAACATTGGTTGTTGGATCTGACGATTTGTCGGGGGAAAAAGTTGATTAATAAAGTTAAGACGAATCTAATGTAAAAAGTAAAAAGTTTACGTCAACAGCAGGGTTCGAACCTGCGCGGGCGAAGCCCAATAGATTTCAAGTCTATCTCCTTAACCACTCGGACATATTGACTACTTTGTCAACTGCTGAAACCTTCTAATATATAACCTTTATTTACATAGCTCGTCTTAACTAAAACTTTGCATATACTTCATTCATGCACCACTCCCAGTTTCATACTCCAGAATCGAAGACTGTAAAATCACGAGTGCTTGCTTCATGATTCACATTGGTTATACTTGCATTCCCGTGCAGGACAATTAGCTTTGATATAAGATGATGCTCTTTGGACTCAAATAGGAATAATTAAATTCATAGCTACTTTTTTAAAAAATCTTAACACAATATATATTTTTCTTGTATTAGGCAAATTGGACATGAAAAAGCCAAAAACTGTCCAAAATGCCCGTACCATCTGATACCCACTCGTTGGGGGCAGTTCAAAACCAATTATTGGTAACTGAAGCAGTTACATGGGCCCCCTGTTAACATGAATTGTAATTGGAGACGAGCTGTAATATATGTACGGACAACGAGAAATTTTTGAATTCAAAGTCCACTGACTATGAAACTTTTTCCCACGCCACATCGTGCACAAAACAAATCTATGGATGGCTTCCGTTGGATGTGGTACGGATTAAAGGTGTTTGTGTGGATAAGATTTAACACTAATTGAGTGGTTTAGATTTCTTTACATATGTAAAAAATCTAAATATAGGATAGTGATAAAGATCTGAGTGGATAACTAGGTTAAAACTTGGAGAGTTTTTCGAGTTCTTGAACATTTTACGGCATCCATTTATGAGGCTAGGTAAAAAACACGAATCTATTGGTGGTCAAATTATGTGTGGACAATACATAATTTCTATATGTGTCCTTGCAGGATACTATGGACGACCAATGCTTAGTTATTTGTGGGGAATGGCGCTGCGAAAGAGATGGCAAATGGGAATTCTCGATAGAAAAACGACATATTTCTAGGGTTTTGGTGTTGAAAGACGGGGTTCGAAAGTCCGAGTTGGAAGGTATGATTTCAAGAGAGTTCGGTGTTACTGGGGAATCTACGGTTCTCAGTTATTGACCATCTAACACCGCAGAATTAGCAATTGGTTTGCTAACGCCTCTGGTCTTGGTAACAAGTGACATGGCAGTCATTTGTTTTTTCAAACTCTTTCGGGAAAACAAAACTAAGAACTTGTTTGTTGGGTTCGAAAGTATTTCAAAATCTGAACAAAAAAGTGATTTTGAGGAAGGTTTCACCACCCCTGCCCCATTCAGCAAGCGACGTAGTGTGTTTGAAGAAGGAAGCAATTCTGCCAAATTTGGAATCGGCATAGAAAATGGTTTTGCCGACCCTTTTGGTGAAGGATCCCAAACACAACCCCTTCTGATTGACGATACTATTTTCGATGAACTATTTGTTGCTCATGCTGATAAGGTAGAAGCAAGCTTTTGGAGCGGTGGAGGTTACGAATCAGATTCTGTTGGGGGTGACGACAATGGGGAAGCAAACAACCTATATCATGTGGATGTTGAACCAATAAGACCAAAAGGGTACGACATTGATTTTTGGGGCCCCATTGTGGAAGATGTATATGGTGGATCTGATGCGGTGGATGTCATGTTCGAACCCAAGGGTGATAGTGAGGCAAAATTTGTTGGGCGGAGAGAAGTATTATGCACCTCCAATGATGCCTTTGACCACGTGGTTGTCACTGGTGGGAAGAGCGCATAAGCATTCTAAAAAAAGGCATCCATACAAGACCATCCATGTCGACAATATCAGAACCTCCCCGAATGCATGGCAGGGCTTATATGGATCGTCCACAAGGTATAACTCTTCCCCATAAATTAGACGAAGTGGATGACGAGAAATTTGTTATACCGCCGTTGTTTGATGATACTATGTATGAGTGGGACGAAATTCCAGACTTAGACATTGATGAAACAACGGTTAAGATATTTTCATTCTTATCCATTCAGTGCACCATTCATGGATGAGAACCTTGTCCACAATTTCATATGATGGATGTCCACGTATGCAGTAATGGTTACGATATTTTAATTCTTATCCATTCTTTGAACACTGTGTGGATGAGAACTCCGTCCACAACCCAAGAGGATGGATGTGGACGCACATATATGGATAATCCATTTAGAAACTCATATGTCCATATCCACTTATACAGTAACGGTCACGACATTTTCATTCTTATCCATTCCATGCACCATGTGTGGATGACTACTTTGTCCACAATCTCATATGCTGGATGTGGATGCACATTTGGACTCATTCTTATCCATTTCGTGTACCATGTGTGGATGACTACATTTTATGTCTACACATCACTCAATACTAACTAATCTGGACTGCCTCTCGTGGATACACATTATCCCGTAGTTTCGTGAGTTATACCAATCGTTGACTCTGTACTAACTAATTTGGACATGAAATAGTGGATATCAAGCACATGTTACAGCTCTATAGCTAAGCAACGTTTAAAACCATAAAATATTTTGTAAACCAGAAAATATTTCGTTATGTTCTGCCAAACAAACAAGTTTTCAATGCAAACAAATACAGGTTCAACGTTTACAATACAAACACTTTTACTGCTTCATTTCAGAAGTAAAGTGGGACAACTAAGTCTTTGTATATGTCCATGGCGTATCCCTTCCTGAAATCACCAACATGTTTATCAGTCATTTTGGACATCCCCTCCCCGCCATCACCCTGTGCATGCAACTCTAGGAATTTAATAGCCACAGGTCCATAATCACCAGTCCGCTTGTTCTCATAAATACCATCCATCCTTCTCCACTTAAACGTCTCCAAGCCGTGGGATTGGGATGCTTGCTGGCAGCAAAAACTCTTGATTACGTATGGCAACGTCTCTGTCACCCGTGCCATATGCGTTTTAACCTCCGTCTCGTAGTAGAGGGTCGGGTACGGGTCCATTATTTCTACATACCATAGTTTCAGGTTGATGACCAGGCCCATCCAGTGTGAATTATTCCAGATCATTGGGACATAGACGGTGTCCACGTCTTCCATACACTCCGCCCCTGGCTCCTACACAAAACCTTCTATCCTGTCTCCCCATCGGAAACACTTTTGGTTCTTTGAAGCAGAGAATGCGCGGTGTTTCCCTTGTAAGTGGTTTTACAGCTAAGGCGCAACGAAGCGAGAGCGTTCAACCGCCACTACATCCTTGTGTCCACCAAATACCGTCCACATTTCGTACTTCTTTTTAGTGGCCAACTGTTTGTATAACAAGGCGTGTATTAGTTTGCAGGAAATCGCACATCTACTCACCGGGATTTCAAACAGTTGACTGAACCCATATCCGAGGATGGTTTCGAGTTATGGTGTGTCCCTCAAAGTTTCACGCACAACCTTTAAGATGTCAGGCTTTGAGTAAATGTTTAGTCGGGCGTTGGGGTATCGATCAGTCGCAAATAGCCTAGTTGGAAGCCGGTTGTCAGCCTCATTTCTTCCGCCGCTGCCTGCAAAATCAGGTTTATCCGAAGTAAAAATCATTCCACAATCAGAGATTGTTTCCATGTCCGTAAGTATATACAAAGACCACCAACAATAAAACCCACCATTCACCAAAAGTCTCTAAACAACAACAAAATCTCTACAAACTTCATCTCAGAAATCGATATAACGCAGTCCAATAAGTTTATCGGAATTTACCTTCCATTCCGCAAACCCCAGTGCCGCAAAGATGGTACAGATTGGAGATTTGCTTCGTCGGATAGATTGTACACGGCGGAATTCCACTTTTTCTTCACCGCCGGAACAGTTAGGGTTTTTACTGAGAAGATGTTTCGGTGAAAGTGAATCGTCAATAAGTTTACCGAGAAAGTGAAATCGTCAATAAGTTTAATTTTTTTTTTTTTTTCTATTTTTTTTTTTCAGTTTTAATCATAACTAAGTAAAAGAGGCTAACTAAGTTTTTTTTGTTGTTATCTCATTTTTCTATGGGTATTTTTGTCATTCCAGCCCAATAATTTACCTACAACAACAAAAATACCTATTGTATAAAGACTGAGAAAATATTTGTCTATGTAATCAACCCCTCAAACAGTGTGTCCTTTTAAATTACCCATACTTCACAAAAAGGAGAAAAAAAAATTAAACAACTTTCTTTTTTCCTTGCAAAAAATTATGAAGACATCCTTAATTTAGCTCTTTCTTCTTTACCTTAAGACTCGTTCTTCCTTACTCTTTCTTCTCCATTCCAAAACGATTTTACCCACAAATTTTCTTTCAATTTAAGGAGGTAAAAGAAGAAAAAAAAGCAAAGTCTAAATGATAAATAGTTAAAAGACAAATTCTCAAATTTCTACCATAATTTCTCCATTTGCAGATTACCGATTCCCAAAAAAATTGAAACTTTCAATCTAAGCAAAAACGATGTTCAACACTCTCTAATTTCGATGCAAGAGGTAACATTTCCATCTTAGTTACTACTGCGGAAAAGAAAAAGAAAAAACTCATTATTTTTTGTTTTTTATTAATTTATTTGTTTTGACCGTTATTGATCGGACTCCGATGATGGAAAAAGGTGGCGGGAAACGCCGTGGAGTTAAATGTCGGCGTTAAAGAGCCGTAGTAACTCGTTAGCCGGACTAACTTTAGACGCTGTTCTTGGCGGCGAGATCGTTATACAACCGTCGTCTCCACCGTCACCACCGCCTCTACCGCAAAAATCTCTCGTACCGCACCGCACAACAACAACCCAAACGCTCTTCGATATCATACGTGAAGAATACAGCAAAGAAGGCCACAAAGATCGGACCACGTGGCAGATTTTCCGTGAGAAACTCCGTCTCAAACGCACCGGTTCCGCTTGGACCTCGTCTCTTCATATCCCCACATCGGATATTCTTATCCCTAATCCCAAACACCTTAGATCGGCTTTCCGATCACACTCCGGCGGTTTGAGCAACGATACGATCAACCTACGAGATCTTGTCTGCGCAATTCCGATGTCGGATCCACCTGGTTCTTCAGGACGCGCTATGTTCACTCGCGGATCTTCGATGCGTGTCGGGTCGAGTAAAAACCCGGACGATTCTGCTGACGTCAGCATCCCGGGAGATGGACCTCCGTCGAGGAGTTTCAAGCCGCAGTTATCACGGCACGATTCCGTTAGAGATCACGGTGACGGCGAGGAAGATAACAGACGCCGTCATCCTGTTGTCACGTTCGTTGAAGAGAGGCAGATGTCGGCGAGAGAAGCTGTTGCGGCGCAAGAAGCGGCGGAAGCGGAAGCTGCGGCGGCTGCAAGCAGTGACGAGGACGAAGACGACAACAACGAGGAGGATGATTCTGGAGAAACAGAGGAGAAATCATCGTCAGCTTCTGCGCCGAAGCAGACAATGTCGTTGATGGATCTGTTGGAAGAGACAGATCGACAAATGGGATTAACAGGATCAAGATACGCCATGGATGAAGAAGAAGAATACGAAGAAGAAGAAGAGGAAAAAGATGAGAATTACGAGGAAGAAGGAGATGGTCATGGAGATGGAGAGCTTAATTGCTGCGTTTGTATGGTGAAAATCAAAGGAGCTTCTTTTACACCTTGTGGTCACACGTTTTGTAAGCTCTGTTCTAAAGAGCTTATGGCTCAGAAAGGTCATTGTCCCGTTTGCAGTAGGTTCGTCCTCGAATTCCTCGAGATCTTTTAGAAACACAATTTTGAAACTTTTGTTTTGGAGAAAATTTGAAACTTTTATTTTCTTGGAGAAATTCCGTAGTTGTTGTAGACAAAAAGATTCAATCTTTTATTGGATGAGACTGTAAGACATTTCTGTTTAAGCTTGAGCTTTAGCAATGGTTGACAAGGCGGTTGCGCCTGGGACATCGATCAGGTTGTCTCACAATGTAAATCTGATCTCCGACTTTACTGCTCGAGTCTTGATTCCGATACCATGTCCATAGTGCCCATGTCTCGTTCTTCATCTGCCAAGTAATCATCTTTTAATTAGACTTGATCCTAATCTGGTTTTGATGCGTTTAAGAGTTAATTAAATCCAGTACCTCTAGGATTCCATGGCCAAAGCTGCTTTCTCTCAAGGCGCTATAATCAGG
The DNA here is from genome assembly GCA_900406555.1 of Pseudoturritis turrita. NCBI lineage: Eukaryota > Viridiplantae > Streptophyta > Magnoliopsida > Brassicales > Brassicaceae > Pseudoturritis > Pseudoturritis turrita. Next base: position 3,168,679 of record OVBL01000397.1, read on the forward strand.
TTGCCGATCCCAACAGAACTTACCAGACGTCGTGAAGTTCGAAGCGCAAAATTTCCCACCCATGGCTGGATCCGGCGTGGTTAAAGGCTCAGGACATTTACCGGGTTCATCGGCGTGCTCAATCGCCATCTTTTCACGGTTACCTCCATCACCAACCACAATGTAAACAGGACCACATGGGTCTAGTTCGTAATTGTAAACTCGGTTCGACCGTTCATAAGCATGAACCTGGAAAAATGTTTTCACATAAAGAAAAACGGTCAATCATACCAAATCAAAAGGCGAAGAAGATAAAGAGACAGCTCTATGTTTCGGGTCTTACATGTCCGTTGAAGACAATGTCGGTACCATAAGAGTAAAGTAACTCCTCCATAGCTTCTTTCATACATTCAGCTTCTCTGTAATGCGCTGTGTAAGAGCTATACCAAGGTGGATGAAAAGAAACTACTAACCATGGAGTTACCGATCTATCGACTTTAGCCAAATCCTTCTTTAGCCACTCATATTGTTCCGCTGAAAAAACCGACAAAATCCTTAAAGAGATGAGCAAACATGTAAATTTAGAGGTTAGAGTCTGAGAATATTAAACCTGATTTGTCATAAGCAATGTAGGCACCGAGCATGACAAAGTGAATCCCACCAGCGTTGAAAGAGTAATAGAGCGTAGAAGACGAGCCGCTTTCTTTAAAAGGAAAAGCGAATCTTGAGCTATAAGCTTCAAATGTCTTGTTCTTGGCTTGCAATTCGATCTCATGATTCCCTTCGATCACCATCAAAGGAACTTTAGAAGTCAGATTCTCCATAAACCTACCCCAATAATCCCAACGTGGCTGATACGTCTCGTGTATAGGCGTCTCCGGGAAAGAGCAAGAATAACAATCCGAGCTAGTACCGTTCGTTAGATACAAGTTTGCGTAACTCACATCGCCGATCAATAAAACAAGATCCGGAGAATTATGAATCAAGTGACTAATTGTATCCGTTGTGTTATAAGTAAGACCAAGATCACCCACAACCGCTATTCGACCAGGATAACTCGAGGGCCTAGAAACCGGCATTGTCCTGAAATGGCGTATCTTACTCATAGCCCGTTTTGAAGGATCTCCACATCGATAGTAATAAACAGTACTCGGTTTCAGCCCTGCGTTTAGAAAACCAACCCGTTATCAAGAATCGATTAACGACTATGGTCTCGAGCGTTTCAAACGCCAAATTCTTCGTTTGCGTTTGCATTTATGTAGTTTTCAAAAAGAAAGTTAAAACGTTTTTAAAAACTAGAACATTTTCACTCTTATAAAATATTTTGGAAATTGAAAACGCAAAGGAGAACTTTCTTTCTGCGTTTACAATTAACAAAATACTTTTCTTACGATGCTCTGTTTCGTTTGGAAAATATACACACTAGGCAAACACAAAAACGAAAACAAACAATCGAGGCCTGTATATATAGCTTAAATCAAGAAAAGAACAAAAGCTGAACCTGTAATGCGAACATGGTGTATGATTCCAGAAGTGTAGTTAAGGAGACCGTCAAAAGGGTAAAGCTGACTATAAACAAGTGAATGTCCTTTGGCTTCATGACTCAGTGAGTGCCTCAAGGTCCCGAATTGGACAATACTGTCGACTCTTGTCGGATCTAATGGCTTCACGTTCTTGCCGATTTGAAACTCACCTTTCAAACCCAACAATAACTTCATCAAATAACAAAATTTTATATTTATCTTTGTCAGCTTTCACACAAGATCCTAACTTTCGATTGAAGTAACTAAAAAAGAGTAAAATAGTTGGTGATAAGATTCTTCACTCTTACGTCAGAGTTAGCATTTATTACATAATAATTCAGTTCGAAAAAATAAAAATATAGAATTATGCTTGAAGAGAATTACAAATCATGTTATGTTCTGTCAATGAAAGAAAGTGATTAAAGGAAGGTGGAAAAGATTAACCTGTGATCCAAGAGACCCATATGGAATCGTGATCGGAGGAAAGAGATAAAGAAATCTGCTCCGGCTCGAAACCGGTGACGCGGCGGCGGACGCGAGGATCCGTGTCGGGCAAATCGATGGCTTTTCCCCGATGAGTTGTGTCTAGCGGAACCGTCACAGGAACGAACGGACCGTCCAACGTTGACGGGATAGCCCCGCCGTTATTGGCGGAGGCGAGGAAGCTTGCCGGCGAGATAAAGAAGAAGAGCAGAAGAAGTGGAAGTCGGAGGAAGATGATAGAATCGTCACGAAACGTCATCGTTTTCACAGGGTGGTGGCGGAGCTTTTCATTGTTGTGGGCGGGTTTCGGCTTTTTTTTTTTTTTATTAATGTTGTGGAGTAGGGGTATTTTGGGAAAAACGTTTTTAAAGTGCCCGATTAAAATAGTCATTATCGTTAAGCAAATGATGACTCTCCTCTAGACTCTATTCATGTAACTCGCAACTATAAATAATGAGACAGACGAATTAAAAATAAGAAGATTTTTATGATTTTTGTATAGATTTCGGTGTATGTATAGTATACGTGCAGTTCGAGGAGATTTGTATTATAATTGTGTGGTATATAATTAGTTACAGAGTGACGTTTTTGGTTTATATAAAATAATGTTCCAATCTTCGATGGTGGAGAAATCTAACCATCATGTTTTGTGCCTTTCTGCTTTGTATTTATGTGTATACTTTTAACAGATTTTAGTCTGCCTTGCCAATTCTTCTTCTTCTTTTTTTGTTTTCGTAGAGTTATAGGAGTTTATTGGATATTTGATAAAATTGTGAGTTATTCGACCATAAATTTTGTTTTTTTTTCCCCTCAAAATTTGGTGTAATATGTACAAAATAGATTTTGGAATTGTTTATCATCACATATTTATCATGCTTTTAGGCATATCATACTGTCATTATAATTTTATATATAGAGAATTTCCACAACTATGAATGACACTGAGTATTTTTGTCGTCAATGGCACCCAAAAGCTGCATGTCAAATGTGTAACAAGTGTCATCACATAACATGCTTTCCATAGAACTAATTTTTTTTTTTTTTTTTAAATGTAGAATTCTTCATATATATGTTTTTGATATTGCGTATCATAACATCGTTTATTCACACACGGCAGAAGATACATTATTCTCTTCCTGTATCTTCACCATCTTTATTCGAGTTTACAAGAGTGTTATCTATGTTACAGGTTGTTCAACAAATCAAAAATGAGATGTAGAAGAACAGACAACAGAGTATTACTAGGGAAATAAGTTTTCTAAAAAAAAAAACAAAAACAAGTTTTCTAACTGGGTTTATAAAGCCGATTCTAACTAATCCTAACAACTGGGCCAGTTTATGGCCCAGAAAAGCTGTGAAGCCCAATCTTGAACCCACACTCCAACTCGACTCTCTTCCGGTTTAGAGCTTAAAACCAAACCAGCTCAAAACCGTGAAGCAGCTTATCTCAGCTTAAACTAGCATATCTCATCGCCGGAGCTCAGGAATCTACTCCGTAATGCGCGATCCGCGGTAATTCAAGTCAGTCACCGTCTCCGGCGATTATCACTGGATCCGATTATGGCCAGACTTGTTCTATCGCTGATCACTTTGTTGATTTTGCAATCGTTTCTGGTTGCGATCGCATTTGAGTCGAAAGAAGTTGAAGAATTCAGCGAAGAATTGCTTTTGAAGCCTTTGCCTGATCGAAAAGTCTTAGCTCATTTCCATTTCGAGAATCGAGCTCCTCCTTCAAACTCCCATGGCCGCCATCACCATCTCTTCCCCAAAGCTATTTCTCAGTTGGTAATAACCTCTTTGTCTTTCCCGGAAAATGTATTGACCTAGGAGAAAAATTTCAGTGGTCGGGAATTTCAGCTGGAATGCAATTAGGTCGTCTCAAATTTGCTTTCTTCTGTAATTTGAAAAATGGAGGCTTAAGATCGTGGAAGGTTTTAACTACTAATTGTTCCAATTAAATTGTCACCATATCATTCTAGCTCTTGTGATCTTGATACCCAACTTTCACCATATCATTATAGCTTCGGAAGTAACCTGTGTTTGCTACGCCATTTGTGACAATATTCCTTTTCCATCAGTGTAGTGACTTGTTTACCTGTGTTTAGTGTAATCTCTGAAACGTGAATTCTTAAACAGGTTCAGAAATTTCGGGTCAAGGAGATGGAACTATCTTTTACTCAGGGTCGTTGGAATCATGAACACTGGGGAGGATTTGACCCGCTATCAAGCATGAACGCGAAGCCTGTTGGGGTCGAGCTGTGGGCTGTGTTTGATGTTCCTCTCTCTCAGGTTGATACTTCTTGGAAGAACTTAACCCACGCATTGTCAGGGCTTTTCTGTGCTTCCATCAACTTTCTAGAATCTTCCACTTCCTATGCGGCTCCTACATGGGGTTTCGGGGCAAATTCAGACAAGCTGAGGTATGGTTCACTGCCACGTGAAGCTGTTTGTACCGAGAACTTGACCCCGTGGCTAAAGCTGCTTCCGTGTAGAGACAAGGATGGAATTTCTGCATTAATGAATAGGCCATCTGTTTACAGAGGGTTTTATCATTCTCAGAGATTGCATTTATCCACGGTTGAATCTGGTGAAGAGGGATTGGGTTCTGGGATAATGCTGGAGCAGACTCTTACTGTTGTTCTTCAGCCTGACACTATTTCTGGTGAAGCAAATATACAGCCAAGTTGGTTACTTAGCTCCCTCTTTGGGAGAAATGTAGTAGGAAGATGTGTTCTTGCAAAGTCAAGTAATGTGTATCTTCAATTAGAGGGTCTTCCTGCTCATGAACTAAAGAACGTGGATCCAGAAATTGAAGCGGACAAACTCTGGAAGAACGTAGAATTCGAATTGTCCTTAAAGCCAGACAGGATTCTTCGAGAAATCAACAGCTTCCTTTTTATGTTTGATATCGACAAATCTAGTGACAGCGAGCCATTTGATCTTGGTCTTACTTGGAAGCTTCCCTCAAAGTGGTCATGTCAACAGGCTCCATTACATGCGAGCCGGTTCTTGATGGGAAGCGGGAACGAAAGGGGTGCAATAGCCATCTTGTTAAAAGCGACAGAATCGCAGGAGAAGTTACAGGGCAGAGATCTCACCGATGGCCGCTGTACAATAAAGGCTAACATTTTCCAGATTTTCCCATGGTATGTCAAGGTTTACTATCATACTCTACAAATCTTTGTGGACCAACAACAGAAGACTGGCAGTGAGGTGTTAAAGAAGATCAATGTCTCACCATCTACGGATAAGGTGTCATCTGGCATGATGGAGATGATGCTGGAACTACCATGTGAAGTGAAATCTGCTGCTATATACATAGAATATGATAAGGTGATCTTTGGTTCTTCATACTTTCTATGTGTTATCTTTCTTCATCTACCATAACCTGATCGCCAAATCGATTGAGAAAACTGTTGGTGGTACTAATTTGTTTCTGAAAATTGCTCAACAGGGTTTTCTACATATAGATGAATATCCTCCTGATGCTAATCAAGGATTTGACATTCCATCGGCTTTGATAAGCTTCCCTAATCATCATGCAAGTTTAGATTTCAAAGAAGAACTCAGCAAATCACCCTTATTATCAAAATTTAAGGTAGAGGAGCGATACAACACTCAAAAGGTTTAAAGTTCTGCCTTTGTCCCCTATTCAAATGCTATAATTTTCAGTTGTCCTCTGGTTTGTTGCAGGGAAAGCCCTTAGTACGCTCTTACACAGAAGTATTGCTCGTACCTTTGACAACCCCTGATTTTAGCATGCCTTACAACGTAATCACGATCACTTGCACCGTTTTCGCATTGTATTTCGGATCGTTGCTCAATGTTCTCCGTAGACGAATAGGCGAAGAAGAAAGGTTTCTCAAAAGCAGAGGTTAGTCACCAAATGCTCTGATGCCGGAATTCGAGATCATTTCAGGCTCAATTTGGCTGACAAAATTTACCTTGATTCTAATGTCAAGATTATGATTGTTCTTTTTTTCTCCAGCAGGAAAGAAAACAGGTAGGCTTAAGCAGTTGTTATCAAGACTCAATGCCAAGATTAGAGGAAGACCAATTGAAGCACCATCATCAACTGAATCACCTGAAGCTCGATCTTCGGTCTTGTCTAGTAAACTTATCTTCAAAATCATATTAGTTGCAGGAGTTGCTGCGGCATGGCAATATTTTTCCACGGACAAGTAGGCTGAAAACTTTTAAGAGACGCGAGTTGTACCATATGTATCAACAAGGTAATTTTGGACATGTAAGATTTGCTCTTAGAGTTGGAATTTTGCATTCTCGTTTAGTCAAATACTCAAGGGAACTATTACAGCCTGCTATTTCTACATTGTCCTTCATCATCGTATCTTCTTACAAGATGCAGAAGCAATCATATCATCTTCTCTTGTCCTCTTCAGACCATCACTAATGAAACTGCATTTCAATGGCGTTTTGCTGACTCCGCTTTGTCTTCCTGCAACATCTTTAAACCACATAGTACATTAAAGAAAGAGACCATACTGGAATTTTAGTACATCAAAGAAGAAACGATACTGGAGTTTTACCAAAGCTTTCATCCATGTTGAGTTTTAGTTTCTTGAGCGAGTGCGTATCAGACAGTAGCTTTCTCTTGTTGCATCCAAAGGCCAGAGATTCTCCAACTGAGGAAAATGAAAAAGTCAGATTAAACTCGTAAGCAAATATTACAATTAACCACTTGGTGTGACAACAAAGTTCCCATACCTGAACACTTATCTTTCAACTTCTTGTTTTTGATTAGACCAAGATCGTTGCAGGTTAAGTCCTCCTGAGGATCAGAGTGTGCTCCTGGGAAATCAATAACCAATCAAACAGTAAATTTGACTGTTCTTGAATTTTCCTATGCTTTCTCGGGAAACTAAACAAGAAGAGGAAAAGCTTAAAGAAACTCACTTTTGGCACCGACTTTAGAGAGCTTGCCGTCGACGAGGAGAGCATCGGCTTCGTCTTTCCCAGTAGACAAGCCTTTAGCGGAGAAGAAAGCTAGCAAAGACTGCCACGTCACGCAAGAAGCCACTAGATCAATACCTCTGCTTATGAAGTGACCATTGAGCTTCACCGTCGATGGTTCGAGCCCAAACGCGGCGGCTATGGACCCAAAGTCAAGTCTCTGATCAATCCAAGCAACACACTCAATCATCTTCGATACAGAGGGACAGAAAAGTCTGATCTTTCTCCGACCATCGTCTCCCACCATCACTCTCTCTCTCTGCTTTGAAGCTCCCAACGGATTCTAGAGTTTGTCTGGATTTTCTCCCAACGGTACCTTTGTAGACTTCGGAGACCTTCCGACTAGAACCTTCTGCTTCCATCAGCGATTCATTGCGGGGTTTGGGAATTTTTCTATTTTGTTAGATGGGCCATAAGATTATATGGGCTTTCATTGGGCCTAACATACTTACGGATGTTTCTGTGGCTTTGGTTAAATTTATATAACAAAATCTAAAATTTTAATCTAATCTTTAAAAAAGAAAATTCAAATCTAAACAACTAGTAATTTAGGATTTCTTAATTTTCTTATAACAACTTGACTCATTTTAGCAAAATCGGTAACAGCTATGTCGTGATGAAGAAAGACGAGAACATTTAATCTGACTTGCAACATGTTTGTGAATCTACAAAGAAATAATATTACAGAAGTCTTAAAAATGCCTAAAAATTACAAATAGGCTCTCATCATTTTCTACTGCTACACTCATAATTTATGAAACTAATGAGATAAACAAAAATAAATGTATATGGGAAACACAAACAAAAGCTAATGAAATTTCAAAGACCAGAATTGGGATTGTTTCCTGCGAGGATAAGAGAGATCTCGAGACCACGACTAAAGGCTTGGTTAAACATCATACGTGTTTGGAAGGTCGACACAAAAGGGAACCACGAGCACAGCGCAACGGGAAGAAATATGAGCATTCCCATTCCTGCGTCATATAGCCTTGCGAGTGATCGGATCGATTTCCACATCCCAATTCGCTTAACGATTGGCTTCCAAGCACACGCAATCTACAGCAAGAGAGATTTGTCTGTGAAATTGGACTCTGCAGAAATTAGAAAAGTGAAGGTATCGATGTGAGAAAGAAGAAAGCTTACAGAAAGAATTCCCCATCCAGTCGGTATAAAAGCCAATATGCAAGCAAATATGTCCGTCACCGACAAGCGTGTGAGCACAACCGCTACGACTATGCCAGCTAGAGCCATCAATAAGGAAATGCCTTGTACAAACCTCAGCACAAGCTGGAAATTGACAGAAATCTTCTGGCTGAAGGTAAAGACCTATTTCAACACGGGAGAGATATATGTGATCATGCACCGCAATTTAGTCCGAGAATAAGGTTATTGGAAAAAATGAAGCGTGCTGATGGAAAAAAAACCAACCTTGAAAAGAACTATACTCATCGCAAACGCAGCCCATGACCAACCATACACCTGCAGATGTATAAGCGCTAGCATTAAGCAGCTGCGTTCACAGCAAATATCATAAGAAAACCTTATAACAAAACCATAGATGCTACTCTTCAACTTGTTTCAGACTCAATGTCCTTTTCTAGAGAAAATGTTATGGTATGCCCGAAGAAATAAAATGTCAGCTGTACTATATGTATGAAATGGCATATATTGCACATATACACGACATGCTAATTCTTTCAAGGTAATTATCACTGCAACTAAAAATAAAACCACTCCTGATTGGAAGATGAAGGTTATCGAAATTCATATAAAGTCCTATGTAATCCCACCAGCCAGGTCATTACCCCACGCATTCAAAACTTTGTCCAACCCCAATATAACAAACCAAAACCTTTCTACCCTCACAAGTAACTTTCAGGTGGTTTTAAAATAAATCATGAAACATGGATCATTAATCGACTATGGCCCTGTAGTAGTAGTTCTTGCTCCACAGATACCGTTCCAAGATGTGGAAAATGCAACACAAGCTTAATTATAGCGCAAAAACTAGTAAACTAAGATGCGTTAAGGTGCAGATACAAGCAGTAAATGAAGGAATTACCGCAAATGATGTATTTGATCCTTGTAGCTCCAATTTGTAGACAATACCATACTGGAAGATGAAGAACCGCAGACTTAAAATAGTCTCCATGATCCTCCCGCTCAAAGTTCGAATGTGAGACTGTTGACACACAAATATAATTATTATTTGCCAAATAAGGTAAAAACATTGACAAAAATCCGTGCACAAGCAAGGACAAATTCCTAAAACATCCCCAGTAAGTGTATTGTTACGGCCTGAAGAGAATTAGTCAGACAATCTCAAGGATCCAACAAGAGTTAAAAATCTACAAGCAGATGTAGAAGTTTTTTTTGATAAAAGTTCAACTAGCAAGCAGATGTAGAAGTTTTTTTGATAAATGTAGATGTAGAAGTTCAACTAGCTGGTTCTCGTCCATTAATTTTTGTTTGAAGAACTATCTAAGGATCCAGATTCTCTACTCTTTATTGTCCAGCGTTTTTACATGTACATGTAGTGGATAATTTTAAGACAAGAAAATTAGATGCCTATTCAAGTGTATTCAAAACTGGCGTTCATAACTCAAAGCTAAACTGTAAAGTGATTTTTGATGTACATGGGAAACATATTTGCTTGAAAATTTTGAATTGTAGTTGATTAGAAAGGCTATACAACAAAGAAGCAAAAATCATAGCGCCATATATAATCAAACAGTAGAGTTTGGATAAATGGAGTTATCCAAGGAATATAAACAAAACAGAAAAAATGCTGGGAATTGGAGTTCTTACCAGTTCTTCTTCCCACCATGCTTCCCAGCTTTCAGCTCCTTTCACGCCAATTCCACCTCTGTAAAAGAGCCAATTTGTCCATTCTTTGAAGTCCTCCACGACTCTGAAAAGAGAAAAAATCTTGCTCAATAAGAGAACATGTTACTCAACAGGATATAAATAAGATAGCACTACTTACTTTTGCCACTCAAATCCAGCAGGGTTGAACAGGTAAGGAGCAAAAAGCCAAGAAGCAGCCAAAAACCAGCTGCTAACGGTCAGAAGAATGTAGGAAACTGCACCAGCCTCATCATTGCCATAAGCAAGGTAGACAACCAATAAGAGAATAACCTCCATCCTAGAGAAACCAAAAAAAGTAGCATATCAGTGAATTTCCATCCTTTACTATGGCTAAACAGGCATACATAAAAAAATGTATGTACATAAGGAACAAAGAGTGTAAATCACCCTTTGACAAAATGACTTCTGGAATAAAGACGGTAGTTTTCAGAAAATTTGATATGCTTGACGACAAATCCTCTTCCAGTGGCTTGGTACTGTTGACAAACATTGTTTATCACATTCCAGACAATATAGAGAGATTTAAGAACCGAGGATGAGAATATACCCTTGCACCACCGTGGAGAAGTGTCCGTCCAAAATAATGGGTTCTTGTGCCAAGGGAAAATGTGAAGAAGACAGTACACAACTGAAACTGCATTGTAATGAAACTGACAATGGCCTACATAATGAAAGATGGTTAAAGAAGAATAAGTTCTACCAACTAACAAAACACAGAAAAAAACATTTTGACCAAATGATTATATATATCCAGTAAGGACTGCTTTTAGATAATCGAACAAACAAATATGATAATTCAGAACACTAGAGTCCTTCTCCGGAATACGGTGCAAAGCTGAAACTGACGATGCCTATACCACGAAAGATGGTTTAAAGAAAGATAAATGCCTAACTAACAACAAAACATCAGAAAGAAAACCTGTGAATGTGTGATCATAAGGCAACTTATTATCAAATACAAGTAAATGATGAGCTAACTCAGAACCCGTTTCAGTCTAAAGGAACTTTTAAACACACAGCTTCCCTGTCAATCATAACAGAAAATATGGCATAACATTATGATATGACTATAATGGTGGAAAACCAGTACCTGAAGAAAACCCTGTTCCAAAATAAAGCCCAAAACCATTGGCACAGCAGTGAAGACTCCAATCTGAAACAGAAACTGAGCATTCAAGGCGGCGCTAAGTGCAGTATCGTCCAGAAGAATAGCTCTTTCTCGAATAGTAGCTCCAACTCCAGAAAGTGCCTATAAAAAATCAAACAAGTAGGGATAAAGAGACCTTCACCCCGCTTCATGGGTAATATGCACATGCGTCATAACCAACATTAGGTAACCATGCTTACCAGATATGCCCTCCCATATAAGAAAATATACACAGTAAGCACCGTCAACTGCAAGAGACCATGTAAATGTCAATTAATCAGCAATAGTTCCTCGAAAGCATACTTGGAGAAACTTGGAACTTATCAGGAACAGCTCCAGATACAAGGGACAAAAATAAAGTGACCCACAGAAATTTACTTTTCCAAGAGTTGTCGTAAACTTCTTTTATAGAGTTGACAGCTAAGTATTGTTTTTTTTTTTTTGTCACACAGCTAAGTATTGTTATGGAGGTAAAATAAGAAACCATGACGCTAAGACTGCACTTTTTAAATCAGGTAAACATTCTGGATGCAGGTTTCAACTTGAAAACTGCAGTGAGGGACGAATAAATCACGATGACTCGATTAAGGGTTTACATACCATTGTGCAGAAATAGAAGCCAACAGTTGTAAAGTAGAAAGACATCATTCTGAAGAAATCAAGGAGCTGGCCAAGCCTGTATACATCCCGACTTAGAACCTGTTCACCATTCCCACCAGCAACCTTCCCTTCAAACAGAGCTATTTGATTGAGCCCAACATCTCGCCCTTTGCCCACCTGTAAATAGAATTAATGCATATACATTGTTTATCATTTTAATTGTAAAGAGTTAAAAAGTACGAACCTGAATATACTCGTGATGAGTAATATTCCCTTGACGTAGAGTTGAGTTGAAACCTGAAATCATAGCATCATAGAATCAACATTAAACGAGTGTGGAAGAAATTTAGATACTGAACAGTTTTGAAGGTAACTGTCAATTAACGAATCGACTTTACCAGCAAAAATATCTTCACTAATATTGATGACCCGAGAGGCCTTGCTGATACCACCACGTGTAATATGAAAAACTCTGTCAAAGACATCTGGATGACCATAATGCATCCGGATCCTAGAATTCAGAAGAATAGAATAAGGATCCATCTGAGTTCAAGGAAGATAAAACTTATGGTAGTAGCTTACTTTAAGGGTTTCGCCAATACTCGTTGACCCAGAGTTACAAAGCTGGTTTCTTGATTGGACATGAAAGAGGCCAAGGAGGAAACACTGCATATTGTCACAAACAATTATGTAAGGTGACATGTATAAAATAAGAAAATAGATATATGAATGTCTGGTTCACACCTTCCAGTAAATACATGTTCCCTAACTCCAAGAATGGTAGGTGGTCGAATTCCATGGTCCCGATCGAATTCCTCCAAAAGATTTCTCATCTTCAAGGCTTCTTCAAAATAGTTATCCTAAAAAATAATGAAAGAAAAAGAAATAGAACATGATGCTAGAGGTTGGAGATGCATCTAGCTCTCATACAGAATGTAAAGCAGGCATGTACACATTCACATGTGATGAGATGTCCAACTCCAAACTCAAATGAATCAGTTTGTGCTTTTCAGTTAGGAAATATTCTCTGTTAGTGAAAGAAAATAAAGTATTCGTACTCCAGATTTATGTGTTTAGTTTATTTGAACTTCAAACTTAAAAACTAGGTTAGGAACCACCCTTTGTTAGTGAACTCCAGATTTGATGTACTTGGCAAAATTGTGTGTTTAATTAGATTTGGCAAAATTTCACTTTGGTCTAAGGGAAGCGAAATTTTGTTTAATCTAATTCTAATGTCGCATAACCGAAAATTTTGCTCAAGTAAGATTCCACATAGTGACACCTTCAGTTTTCTAGTACCAAAAGGAAATCCAGTCAATTCATCCAATCTACATGGATTGAACAAGGTATTGGATAATGCTCGGTTAGCCAAATCAAACTACAGCAGCATATGATAAGTTTAAGCTGGATTATCCAATTCTCAAATATTTTCTACAGTTCTGACCCCAAAAAAAAAACCTTTTCTACAGTCAGAGACATGCCCATGAGCTATGAAGAGCTGTTGTTCTCACAGCCTATTTTTATTTTGTAACATACCACAATTTGAAAGTGTTATTCTTAATATTCTTTACAAAGCCTATATTTCTAATCTACTAAAGTTAACTTCCAGAGAAACTTAACTATAACAAACCCACACAAAATCTCGCAAAGAAAGCATTTAAAACAAAAAGATGCCAAGAGAAGACAAAAGAATTGCATACAAACCTGATTCATATCAATAGTTTGGATTGCATTTCCACGAGTAAACACAATGGCATGGTTTTGATTCTCAGGTTTGCCTTCGCCAAGTTTCGGGTCCCCAGGCAACTTTATGGAGTAAATTTCCTGCATAACCAGAAAAGACAAAATAATAAGACCAAAAAGGAAAAGGGGGAAGAAACGCCAATTCCCTATACAGCCCAATCATAGTTTACCCATCACTTAAAGCATGTTTTGTTTCGAACATTAAGAATACAAGAACACTAGTCTCGTGACTGGGTTCACAGATAATCACAGTTTACCTTATCCTTTCCACTGATGTCGGCCTTCACAAGTTTTGAATAATATTCTGTATGAGATTTACCCTCTTTTGGAGTATCAACAACATCAATATAAGCAATGCGAAGGGCTTCATTTCTGAAAATAGAGTGAACGAGATTACCTTGGTAATACAATATTTATAACAGAAGTATAGGTCGTCCAAAAAAAAAAAAACAGAATGATAGCAGAAGCTCTAGACCTGAGGTAGAAAAGCCCATCTCCTTAACCTAGAGAGAAATTCAGAAAGGTGTCCTCTTACCTTTGCATTAGCAATGCAATGTCAACAGCTTCAGGTTTTTGTTCTTCTTTCTGTCTTCCATATATTTGGCATGTGACAACGTACGTGAACTTTAGATCTGCTTGGGCCCTTGCTTCAGGAGATAACTCAAACCCTTCAGCATCCGTTGTGTCATTACCATTAAGTGCAGACTCCACGTCTGTAATAGTGAGATTGCCCTAAGCAAAAAAGCTTGGCCAAAATTGATATTTATACAAAGCTCTTAGCCTCTTACCTCTTCCCGCCTTTCTTTCCAGATAAGACTGAAGCATGAGGGATTTCCTATAATACATCATCCCGCGAACTGCACGAATAATGCCAGATCACACGTAAAGAAAAATACTGAAAATATATGCTAGTGAACAGTGAAAATTAAGGCCCTTTATTGATAGATAACAATATGACTTGCAATGTAAGATCGCGAAGTGAATAGTGTATCCCCAAGTTCACGGTAAGTGAATATTGTTTACTTTACCTGTTCTAGCTAACGTTTGTCCACGGTAAGAAGCCCAAAATCGAAGTTCAAGTATGTCTCTCTCATTATCCAGATCGCCTTCTAATGCATTTTCATCCCGTCCTATTCGTGCAAGAAAATTTTTCCACTCATCTGCAACAAATCAAATATCTATCAGAAACATTATAGGCACATATCCATAACGGTAACACAACTAAGCACAGAAAGCATAACAAAAGCAAGTCAACAAGCTAAGATAACAACCGTTAAACCATTAAAGCCAGGCAAGAGTCACTAATCTTTTTAAGGAACTCACACCAATATACCTGGATATATTTTCTGAAGGTAAAACAAGATTGATATTCCATCCTCATTTCTCTTAGTGAGTTCAGCCATGCTGTATAGCACAACCTCAGAATAATATGGAGTGAAGACACTGAAAACAAAATCGGAAGGAAGATAGTAAGCTTGTGAAGAGCTTGTTTGGATAATATGATGAAAGTATGGAGAAAGAAATACCTGAAGGATAACATCTTGCGGACAGACTTTGGTGGTGGCACATCCATGAAAAGAGAATTGGTGAAGAATTGCAGTCTACGTCTGGCCTCAAGATTTCTAGGAACATGCGCCGCAGAATCTTTGATAGTAAATAGAGAGTACAATCTTTTGACGAGTGCTTTCTGTAAATCATAGAGATTCATAGATAATTATCAGACTGAGAAAATAAACGAGTGCACTAATAGTCTTGACAACAAGAATCATCATTATACCATCTCAGGATCTTTAGGCCATTTCAACTTTGTAAAAAGCCGACCTTCATTCCACGCTTGAGTTATCCTGTTCCACGATTCATAGTGACCCCTACACAGAGCAACATATTCCGAGAAAAATATCAAATGAGAAAAAGAAAAGAACAAAGGGATTGTTGCAAAAAATGCAGCCAAAGCGTCAACTTTGAATGTACCTCATATTAAAAGTTAGTATGTCAAGCCGCATAACATCGTAGAGATCCTGAAGTGCTTTGATGGCCCCTTTTGCATGCTCCGGTGTTTCATTTTCTTTCTGTCCATGGAATTGAGCACCATTTAAAATCAAATATATAAAGAATCATGTGAGGAAAAGAAAAAGAAAATAATACTCCGTCCAATTAATAACAGTCAACAAAGTACGACACCCTTCTCCCACTAATAGGTAAGGACGCCTATATTTCAAAGTAATCTAACTTTCAGCATCATGTGAAGATTACTACTATAATAATTACGAGCCAGTTCAACAAAGGCATTTCTGACAAGAGGCATAATTAGCACTGGCAATGAGAATACCAGGATTCCCAAGAGTGCAGTCACTCTAGTGATAACAAGGGAGAGCTTGTTCAACTGAAAGTCATGATGTATATTTCTCTCCTTTAAGCTGCCCTGGATGACTTCGTAGATTCTTTCCACCCTACAAAATTCACAGTAAATATCATCTTTTTATCCAGCAAAACTCTGTGCAAGTCATTTTAGGGCCAAAAACCCATTACCAAGTCCTCCCTTCTTCTTCCAGAGTTTCTGTCAGGACAAGTTTAAGAGTGTGATAGACTTCCTCAACAGCATACTTCATATAGTCATCCCTTTCGATCCTCTCCAGAATCTCCTCTTGCGAATTACTCTCAGCAGCAATCTCTTTGGCCAATAATATCTACAGATTATAAGAAAATACTTGTCAACAGGAAGTAACCTCATATGCAATTTTTATGGATACCCAGATAGCCTCAATAAAACGTTCAATTATAATAAAGAAGCAGGTAAAGTAACAAACTCACCTTGCTGGAAAGAAGAAAAAGTGGCCACTGAACCAATTGGAGCCTACCAGAATTCTTGGGCATCAGGAGCAAGTCCATCTCACTAGAAAATGGGTAAAAGCGAAGTCATCAAAAGCAGAAGCTAAGAGCATTAAGCACACAGCATAGTTATTGTAGAGCATAAAGCACTTACAAATCAGTGATGTTGTCTTCCTCTCGTAGACTTTTTATTATTTGGTTCCAAAATGGAGCAAAGTGTGCTGCATCTACTTTGTTCTTATCCACAGCCTTTGAATTGATAATCACATGCAGATATGAACAAACGTTAAAAGAAAACTAACATGCCAGTCCCCTTGAATCAGCGGGAACAAACTTTTAACGTACATTCATTTAGGAAATTAGTGTTTCATAAATGTAAAACAGGCCAACAGCTACAAAACCAAGAAGAGGAAAAAGTATCACTACCTGATGAGAAGGATCAGAAGTCCTGCACATGATTTTGAATTATAGGCGAAAGGCAACAAAGACAAGAAAATGTTAATATTCAACAAAGATAAAGGGAGATATGCAGGAAAATGAAGTTTTTAGATGACAGATGGAAAGGAACCTAACTGGTTGGTAAGAGGAACATGAAGAGCCCTCATAAAGGCCCCTGGAAACTCCTCAAAGAGTTTGTGAATTGCTTCCAAAGATCTTATCTGTGAAAATTGCAAGGAAAGGAAAAGAAACGTAAGGCCTCTTACAAACAGTGTAGTAACAGTTTTAAATATCTGAATTTTGACATTTGTAAGACAAAGAGAAGTGTAACCACATTTACCTCTCCCAAGCGATCTCTTGCACCGAGCAAGAACCCCAAAAAAGCAGAGACAATGGTGTAGAATATATGGATGTCTAATAGGTATATCTGTGTTAGAAGAAAGCGAAAGTTACAATACAACAAAGAAAAACTTGACTGTGAACCCCCAGCAGCAACATTCATTCTAATCAGAACAAACTTCACCAAGATTGGTGAAATAGTTTTTAACAAAATTCAAGTGATTCTCTGGAGACAACTACTTCTTGATTAAGTGATTGCCGCCAACAAAACCTAGAGCAACAGAAGTGCCAACCCTCATGTAAAGACCATTGAACTTACAGCGACCACAGGAGCCCATAAACTGGCAACAGTCAGAGCATTATAGTTTTCTGCATCCAGAGAAACAAATATTAGAGTATGAGAATCTTATAACATAGAAGACAAGCCCCCTTTTCCAGGAAAAGGATTTATTCGAGATTATCAGTATAGTTAGGAGCACGAAACCCAATAGCAGAGCTAATAACATCCCTAGACGGACCTACTTTCAGAGTTCGACTTTGATATCATACACTGCAAACAAGATAGAGGTAGGATTCCAGATAGAACTAACATAATGCACCACAATCCTTCAAACAACTAGGCTTAAATAATTAAGCATCGTACATGGAAAAGGCCATGTCTATGGTCAACTCTACTCTCACTAAACAAAATCTACAAATTCCATACTTACTTCTTGACACAAAATCATGCCAGGAGTACGGAATATTATTCTGTTTCACTATCATCCTTGTTGGGCCAACGAGTGGCTCAATCTGCAAATTCATCCGCAAGGAAAAAAAAAGTAATTAGAGTCGCACTTGAACTGCCAAACAAAGCATCTTGCCATGTTTATCGAATAAATTACTTCAGGATCTGACTACAAGAGATCGCAATGAAGAAACATATCCGTCAATTGTCAGATATATTTTTATTTCTGTATAAAAATAATTGTATGCTTGCATTCATAAATTTACTTCCAACTCTAAGAGTTCACTGGATCACTTGAGCAAGAATCTACACTGAATACAACAGGAAACTCTTGATTAACACAGAGAAGAAAAACTTTTGGTACATAAGTAGTATTTTATGCATGTAACATATATATATATATATATATATATATATATATATATTCGACACGTAATCCCAATCTTCAGTACAACTGTCAACATATCACAATTATGTTTCCTGCTAGAAGTACCAACCTGAAGAAAGTACGCAAATGAGAACTTTGCAGACAGAACGACAAGCCAAAATAGCAAGTACCTGCGTTGTAAGATTGGGTCAGTAAAATCTTTACAGATTAAAAACATAAAGACCATATGGGGTGAAGTTTGTTGGTTTCAATCAAACAAGTATATCTACTGCTCCTCCCACACTAGATGAAACACAGGTTAATACGCATTACAGTTTATCGGAAGTAAGCTGCCCAAATATTTGCAGTAGCAGATATTTCTAAATCAACTTTTGAAGTCTCAAGAAAACAGATAACTAAAATAAAGTAACAGGAAATAGGTAAAGAGATTACTTTATAAAATCAGATGTCCTTTCATACATGCCACGGCCAACATAATGTCTCTCCTGAAAAAAACAATAAAGTACGCATCAGAGATTATAAGAAATGATCCAAATTTCAAGCATAAAGAATGAAAGAGAAACATGAGGCTCAAAACCTGGCGCATCCACTGAAAGAATCGAATCACAGGCCACCGGTCACATTTATTAGCAATGTTGTGACAAGTTGGGATACGCATCAGGATACTAAAAAAGAGCTGAACACCACCATAGATGGCTATGACAATCAAATAAAGCTTAAATAGGACTGAATCAGAATTTCGTGCTTGAAGTGCTTGCCTGCACACAAAAAAACTATCAAACAAGGAATGCAAAAGCTACCCCGAATAAAAAAGGAAAATAGCAAATGCTAAATGAAAAATGAAGAAGGTGCAAGAAAAGAATGTTAACATACACATAGAGGAAAGATATGAAGACGGAAGCAAGGCCAAACCAAATGAAACGGAGAAAAATGCGAGAAACAGCCAGCCGTCTTGTTGTAGAATAGGCACCATACATCATGATAACATCCAGAACACCTATTAACATTAAGCGTACTTTTTCTTCACTAGTTCAAGACAATAAATGAAGATAAAGTAAAGCGTATTAGGTTTAAGACTGACTCTCAGAAAACTTCATCACTACGAAAGTCGGACCCAGGCTGAGAATTTCAAGCAAAGTCTTCCTGGAACTAAGGTCATCTTTATTGAACGCAATTATGGCTAGTGCCTGTAAAAGAAATTTGTTAGAGTAGTAGCAGAAGAACCTTTTTTCGATACGATAATAATCCATACTACCAATGATAGTGCAAGAACATATAACCACACATCTTAATCTATAATGCGACTATCGCGAAACACAGTCCCAGAAAACAGTAGGCCACCAAGGATAGGCATTGTTTAATTATACGCGTCTTCTGAGGAATATCGAAAAAGAGCATGACAAATAAATGGAACCCTGAGACGGGATTAAAAACCTGAAACATCATAACAAGGAATATCCATAACCGATGGAAACTGTGGTAGAGATGCAAAAATGTCCGATGCTCAACAAAGGAAGTCTTTCCTCGATGTTTTGCCCTGCCAGTTTTAAGCTCATACTGCAGGGATAAAACCAAAAAATCTAACATCAGATACACCGATGGAAATTAAAAAAAAAAAAGTCTGTATCTAGCTCTTATACGAAAGAGAAAAGGACTGAACCTCAACTTGTCTAAATAAAATCAAAAAAACAAAATACAGAACCTACTTGGCAACAAGGAAAGTAAATGAGAACAAAGCGAGACCACATGCCAAGTAACTTCAATAGAACTTCTGAAACATGGTCTAGGAACTTATTTATAAACATTTTCAAATTTTCATCATGAATGTAACAAATGGCTTCTTACCAGTGGTATAGAATCTTAAATATTTTTCATTTCATGGTAGCGTGCACCACAGAAGCAACAAAACCAGTATGATACAAAATTCCAAAAAAAAATATATAGGTCCCATTGCAGACCTTTTTTCTCGGTATAGGTTTCTGAAAAAAAGATGAGCTGGTGCGCCACGGCCAACCAAGCTCGAAGGAGTGAATCGACCTTGTATGTAAATAAAAAACATAAGTCAGCAGAGGCAATGGAAATTCACCCAACAGATAAAGATAATTAAATATTTACCAAAAATATTCATTGAAATCATCATAGTTTCTCCAAGCTGAATGAGGTGCTCGGCCATTGTCATTGTTAAAAGCTTCCTGCACATACCCCATTTAATTACAGTACATTTCTATGCATGATTATTGAATCAGAACCAACAACACAATTTAGAAAAGGAATATTCACACATAAAAAAGCACGATACAAACAGCATTCTGTTTTGATACAGGACATTTGAATCGAAGCCACCATAGATTATATCTACAAATATGCATGCTATGAAACAAATTTCAACATTTTAAATGAGTGTGAAAAAATGTAACGAAACCCATCAAGTAAAACCAAACAAAAAAACAAAATCCCCCGTTGGTATCAACCAATTTATCGATCAAAGAGATCCATACACCTATCCAACTAAAAACAGTAGTAGACCAATCAGCAGTCTACATATTACTAAAGGAGCAGATTAGGAAAAGTCGTTCCATCTAAGAAAATAGCAAACATTCTCGTGCTGCATTCCATGGTATACGTTTGTCTATTAAGAAGCAGCAATCTATGATTCAAGGAAGATACTTCTTATTTAACATGAAGAGAGCAGAGAACGGAAAATCCCTAAAAGTCTAGGGTGAAAGAATACTTCAGAGAACATACCGCTGAAACCACATCATACAGCGGAGCAATGACATGATCAAGGAATGATACACCATCATCAGAGCCACGACTATCAACTGGCATACAACTCTCAGCCGGACGAGCAACCTGCTGGCGTAAGATCTCATCCATTTCTCTAACCATCTATAGAAAATATTCAGCATCAGCACAAAAGACCAAACGAACAACATATCATGATAAAAATGAACTAGTAGCAAGTCAGAGCGGTAAGAAGTTAGGAGATTTCATTAATCTCAAAATAGCTAAGAACAGAATTACGGAAGAGACCCCAGAAACCCATTAACCTATACAAATATACGGAGAAAAAAAGCAGTCAGCATAAAACTTACATGGTGGAATATGTAGCACAAACATTCTGGAAGAAACCGTATGTTGGAAGCTTCCCCCCAAATCAGGAAATACAAAGAGAGGAATAGTAGTTTCTTTTCTCCACTGATGGCCTCTAAGCTGCATCTTACAAAATGTGGGAGTGAGTATGCAAGAGTGGAGCAGGAAAAATAGAGAAGGGAGAGGGAATAATTTACTTGCTCCAAGCAGGTTGAATGCACAGGTAATCACACCACTTGATGTAGTTGTCTAGGGACTTCAAAAACACCTTACGCACTGCAGCATCATCCAGCTTCTGAGCATAAGCAAAAAAGTTATTCTTGAGATCTTAAAACTTAACTCACTGCCTTCTACACAAAGAGGCAGTCGAGCTAAAAACGTGTGCACTGCACAATTACCACGCATCAAGTTTCTAGAATGAATACAACAATACTTCACTTTTAAGCTTTATTAACTAGAAGTCATACAAAGAACAACCAAAATCATGTATAATTTACTTCATATCCAGAAGCTTTTGAGAAAATAATCATATGAAGTTCAAATAAGCGTTGGTACTTACAGGTTCCGTTTCTTCTGGAATACTAAGGCGGGATTGCTCATTAGCGAGTAGAAGAACTATATGTTCACGCTGATTCGAGACGCTGTCATTCTGAGGCCATAAAAGTTGTTATGTTAAAAAATGACCAAAAAGAAAAGCTTTGATGTACGATACGAAGCTGGATAAAAGCTGCTCACATATACGAACCTGAAACCCAAATATATAGTGGAGAAAATCAAGCATATCAGCATTCCTTGTAGCGGGAATGGGGAAATCAGCAGGCAATTTTGGCAAGCCTGGAAAATACTTCAACGCTGCAACTGCCGCTTGAACCTGCCCACATTTTTTTGTCATGAAGCAAGACAAGCCACATAGCATGCACGAATGTGTAAAATAGGAAATACCTCACCTCAGGGAAAGCCGTAGTGGCATTTGTCGTGACAGGAGCATCAAGAGGAATAATGTTATAAGCAATTGTGTCTTCACTCATTGCAGCATCTGAATCAATAACATGCTTCAGCTGTAGAAGCACAAAATAAACAACTATTAGCTGAAATCTGTATACGACCAAAACTTAAATAAATATTACGAGATTGATTGAGTAGACTTGTTTTGGAGTAATACTCTCGTCCTCGCAATTCTTCTGTTCAGGTCAACAAATGTAAGAATGAAATGAGAGGTGCTAAAAGAAATTTACACAACCTCTTCAGGAATCTCTTTTGCCAACTGCTCCAACACATTTCCCAGAACTTTGAGGGTGGCAAAAACTCTTTTCCTTTTGACGGTTTTCCGCTCCAGCCTGGAAGCAAATATCAAACCGTTCGGACAACAATTAAGATATCTGAGTAATTTTGACTTTCAACAACCATAGCCAGGACATAAAATTCACAGATTATGTGAAACGGTGATTAATTCCAAACCAAAGTGTCGGATAACAAAGGAAAAAGTAGTAAGCGCTACATACTCATCAGTGAATGCCCCCGACTCACGGAGCTGCTTTTCCTCCTCCTTCAACTTGTCAACATTGTTCTTTTCTCTGTATAGCCTGTAGAAATCTTGCAGTCGGATAATATCCTGACTTCTGTCTATGGTCCCAACCTCTCTTTTTGCTAATTTTTGCTGAAATAAACCGAGGCAGAACAAAGTATTAGGATGCAGAACCATGGGCAAGTCAAATAAAATATTCAACGCAGTCAATCATATTATCCACTAGCAATGCATTCAAGTGTCCAAAAAACAGATTCAAATTTCCAAATTATCCGCCACACATTGATCATCTAATAAAACCTTAACAAAATAATATCAATGGCATCACAGAATTCATGCAGCTACTAATGACATCACAAACATATTCAGTGAAATGGTAAGTTACAAACAAATGAATAACCGTATCAAACTTAGAATGTACAGAAAAGAAACATACCTTAATAACTGACATCAAGCCAGTTTTGAATTGTAAAACACCTCTGCCTTCGCTATTTGGATCAAGATTCTGTGCAAGTGAGTAACCATGCTCACATACTGCAGTAAAACAATCGTCAAGAAGATCACAACGGTGGCTTTGCACAGACGGAAAGAAAAGCTAACCCGCAAAAAAAAAAAAGACTGAAAAAACCCAAGTAACAGCTTACAGATCCTTGCTATGTTGGGATCTTCATCTTGGATTTCATCTGCAGCTCTGAGAATTGCATCTATGTCCCTATTGTTCGATAGAGATGAAGGAACATAACCAACAATACTGCCCTGACCAGGACCACCAGCAGCTCCTCCCGTTCTATCCCTTACTAACGCAGCATTTACTAGCCGCTCCCATAAAGACTCCGCTCGAGACATTTTCTACCTACAAAACATCAAAGAACTCAGCAGCTTAAAACTAAAGAAAAAACCCAACAGAAAGTAGAATGATTCACAGTGAAATGCAATCAAATCCAAGAATACACAATAAATTAATACAAATTCGGACAAGTGACCTAGCAGAAACTGAAAATGCAAATTTACACACCGTAAGCTATAGAGAACAAACGAAACGATGTTCTTTAATCCTGGGACTAGTTGTAATCAATGAAACAAAAAGGAAATAATTAAGAAAAAAGATTGGGATCCCGAATCTGAGCTTTCTCGTGCCTCGACTTCGTGGACGAACGAAACAAGTAAAACAACAAAGACATAAAACAAAAAAAAAGACCAAACACACCAAAAATCATACGCAGGAGTTACCTAATCTGAAACGTCAGAAACCCTAGATATGGAATTTAAGCAGAATTGGATCAGTCATGGAAGAATCAGCGAAGAAAGTTGAAAAGCTTAGCTCGCTTCGCTATGTCTCTTTCTGAGTTTCAAATGTTTTTAGGGATTTTTAGTTTTTTTTTTTTCTACCCAAAAACATTGCAACGAAGGAAACGATGTTTTAAAAAACCGCGTGTTGACAGAAAAATAAAAAGGAGAAAAGCAAGCGAACCGCGTTGGCAAAAAAGTCTTTTTGGCTTACCGTATTAAACCGGCTAAATCGCAGATCAATCTCAAAAAAACCAACACAAACAAGATAACTAACAGTCAAACCGGTTAACCGTTTTTTTTTTTTGTTCGGAGCGCATTATCCTGATTCCCGACCCGACCCGACCCGACCCGTTACTTGATTGGATGATAATTTTCTCGACGTAGATCCTCGTGAAGCCAAAACCTTGTCGACTGCAAATCCGCAGTTTTTTTTTAACATTAATGGATTGTTTCTGTTCAAGAGCTCTTTTTTTCTCTGTGATTTCTGGGTAAATTCTAGGGTTTCGATTTGGGTCTCTTTGAAACCTGGGAGCTGCTAAGCCACCAGAGGACTTTTCTCTCTTTGGGTATTTGTGTTGTGGGTTTTCCTGATTTAGGGTTAGGAACAATTTCTGTAATTTTTTTTTTCATCCAAGAAAGATAAACATGTATGCTGATAGATTGGAGGCTGAGTCTGGAAGCAGACAGATGGTAAAGGATCGTATCAATGGTGGTACTGGCGACATCTCTACTCGCGTGCGACAAGTGACTGGGAAAAGGTTATAATTTATCTCCCTCTTTTCGTCATCGAGATTTAGCTTGCTTTCCTCGAGGACTCTTCAGTGTTGTTAGCTTGGTACTTGGTATATAGCTACATTAGGATCTTCCTTTCAGCAGCCAAGCCGATACTTGCTTAGCTCTATGAATTTTGATTATGGAAATCCACTCTTTTGGTGAGCTTAGGAGGTTTTTCTGACTCTCGGATTTGCCCTTTTTGATTTGGTAATCATTGAATTTTCAAATAGATCAGCATTATAAACTTCTCTACTTTTGAGTCCCTACCTGCATAGTCTGGAGATATTGTCCCTCTGATTTTGTTTGTTGTGATGGTTTCTTGGACTTGATTTCTGGTGATTTGATAAGGGTTTTAAGGGGCAATTTATTGAATCTCTGTGTGATGAACTATGTTTGTTTTTATGATGGAGAATGGTTTATGTTTTTCTCCTTCTGTAGTCTTCATTGTTTAATCGTGTACCATATGTTTCTCCTTTCTCATGCTTTCAGGCAAAGGCAGGACGACAAATGGGAGCATGATCTTTTCAATAGTGACAAACCTCAACTTTCAAGTATGCTTTTTCTCTCACATATTCTCTCCAGCTGAAAATTAAGTATGACAAAAATATATCTGTCTGGTTGTTGATTCTCCGTCTGATGGCTTACTAAGATCGCAGAGTTGATCCTAGAGATCTTCGCCTGAAGCTCCAGAAGAGACATCATGGGTCTCAAAGTGGGCGAGAAGCTGGTTCAGGTGTCCGGGACTTACGGGAAAAGCTCTCTGGGACAATGAATCTGCAACCAAAAAACGGTGACCCACCAAAATCTAAAGTGGAGGCTGCTAGACCAACCATGAAGAGCGTAGCAACTGAAACTGCAACAGAGACTAGAAAAACTTCCAATCAAGCTACCAGGAAGAAAACACAGCAGGCAATATGATTTACTTTTCTTCAACTATTTTTTTCCATCATACTTAATACCTTTGGGGAAAAACCATATAATTGGACACATAGCTTGCAGTGCCTCTTCCATTGTATGGATGCCTTCCACTACTGTTTCTTAGCATGTCATCTTTTGGTTCAGGCTGGTGCATCGGTCGATAGCTTTCTG
Source organism: Pseudoturritis turrita (assembly GCA_900406555.1). Taxonomy (NCBI): domain Eukaryota; kingdom Viridiplantae; phylum Streptophyta; class Magnoliopsida; order Brassicales; family Brassicaceae; genus Pseudoturritis; species Pseudoturritis turrita. Next base: position 3,194,485 of record OVBL01000397.1, read on the forward strand.
GAATCATTGGGTCTAGAGAAATATTCGACCGCTTTTCAAGTGGAAGAAGTATGTAATATCTGCTATTAGGTTGATTTGGTATATATGTTATGCTATTGATGTCATCCTTTCACAGACACATGTTCTCATTCTTTTCGGTCTTTCCCAGGTTGATATGGATGCTCTCATGCATATGACAGATGATGACCTCAAGGCTATGCTCATACCAATGGTAAGCCCCATGTTTAAGTGCCACAATATATATTACAATTCTGCTTTATGCCTATCCTTTGTTCAACATCGTTATGCTCTCTTTTCACAAGTTGTGCTTTTGTTTCAGGGCCCGAGGAAGAAGATACTTCTTGCTTTGGGATCGAAACGCTAATAGTTCAGTGTCTTTTACATGATGGCTTCAAGCTCAGCTGAATGGTCTCCGGGAGTCGTTACATTAAGACATTGTTGAAATGATTCCGGATTTGGCTTTCTTTTTTTCGTATTTTGATTGTATCTGCCCATTTCAAGAGGTTAGATTTTTGGGGTTAGACATCTGTAATCTTATACATAGTGAAACAAACACTGCCCGTTTGCACCACTTTTGATGTGAAGGCTTTAAGATTAAACACAATGAAGAAGCTGCCGGAAATTTAAAGTTCTTTCACAATACAATGTTGTTGCCTAATTTTGTATTCAAGCAACCAAAAATTTAGAAGTTACATAGAATCTGTAAATATGCTAAAGTGTTACTTTTCAAAGTGACCACAAGAGTCCTAGGCCGTCTTCTTTCTGGTTAGCCATGTCAAGTACTTTGCCTTCTCTTGTTTGTATCTTTTCCATTCTCGTCGGACTGCAAGGACAACATGTCCTACCACGGGCAGGAAAAATGGCTGTCCAAGAAAGTATATTCAGATGAGACTCAGAGAAACAAGAAGATGCTAATAATAATGGTAACAGTAGTAGAGACAATGAAACTAACCGAGTACACTGCAAAGCAATGTTCGTAAGAAAAGTAGCTGACCGACATGATGGATGGATGGAAGAAGGCATCCTCGGCTAGGGACCTTGCTTTTCTTGATGAACCTTTATGGAACACAAAAGCCGCAACTTCTTATTAGATTCACCAACATTAAGGTGTATATAACAGAGTATTTTGAGTATAGGAAGTGTGTAACATACTGGCTGAAGAACTGTATCCTCCCAGAGAAGCATTAGATTGAGCCAACTTTGCTGCTTTCAGAGAGTATTTCACCTGGTTTGGGGGGAAACAATGAAATGGTCAGAACAGAAAAGATTTCCGGGAATAGGTTCTAGATGAGGAACATACTTGTTCTCCAATTTCATCCTTGATTATCATCCTGGGGAGTGACTGAACCTGCAAGTGCCAAGTGATGAAGATCAGAAAAAATGAAAAAAAAACACCAAAATGCAGCGGAGCATGCCATAACCAGGCATGTGGAGATAATCACACACCAATCTAGAGAGAGAACCGAGGGTTGTTGAACAAGAGTGGAGATTGAAACATGTGTGTTTCCGTGACAAGACATCCAATTCCCTGCAAACGACACCAAGAAAGACAACACTCATCAATATCCATTACTCATTAGCATCCCTTGCTTTAAGGTGAGACCTTATTGGTCGATAAGCATCACGGGCAGTGAGAGAAGACTCAAACCTACACAAATATTACATCAATTCTAGAATTTATCACATTCTTACCACTCTGTAAAGCCTCTTTCACTAGGTAAAATCTGGTAAGTTCCCAATCCACTGGTATAAATGGCTTCAGACTTAAAGCCAAAAAGTTGTCGGAATTGCCCCAAGAAAACTTCAACTATTTGCTCAAGATCCTGTTTCAGAAAGTGCAAAAAGAATATGATGCTTCAGTGATCTTCCAAGGCTCTCCAAATACACAAGATGTCAACCAATTATAATTGGTTTAAAGCATATTATTAATAGGAAAAGTGAACCGGACCTGAGGCGAGATCGTGTTCCTACTTGGGCTTCCAGAGTCCTTGTCACAATTTCTAGGGTTCCACACAATCACACCGCCCCACATCTATAGAACAAAAAGACAAGATGAATTTCTTTTCACAGAGTGTCTACCAACAGATTAGGAGAAGGGAAGCAAATGTTGATGTGTGGCAACTAACTGGTGATATGAAGCCATTTGTTTTAGATATCTCTCCATTTGGCAACTGCAAGTGAAGAGGGCATTCTTTTCCGGATGGAATATATCTGACAATATGAGGAAAGAACATTGAATTGAGATATTTCTGTACAAACATTCCTGCTCACTTTATCAGGAAAATGTATAGTATAATCACAGCATCAAGCGACAGATAGAAATCTATAGGCATGATCCTGCTATAAGAGTACAATAAAAAGCAAGCATGGACAGAGTAGAATAATATACACCACAAATTGCAATATCTTGGACCGTCCACTGGCTCCAGCAGAAGTATCCAAATGCCATTCATTCGAGTTCACCTGGCAAAACCATTTAAGATAATCTGTTAAACAATCAGTTATATACTTATATCCAAATTAGCCATGGGATTTTGAGAAAAGGTACGTACAAAGAAGGGAAGGTCACTGGTCCTGAAGATGTAGCTCTGAAGTTTTTCATCCCAAGATGAAAACGAAGACTTGGGCGTATGATACAAAACCTAAGAACAGAAAACATAAAACAGCAACTCGAGAGAATAATGTAGATGCTATGGATTAGGGTCGGATGATGAATGCTACCTGGCTTTCAACACTTATATTAGCTATAGGTGCTAAGGCCTTAGACATCGGAGCCAAAAATGCCTCGTCTATCCTCTGAAAGTCCCTGTCAACGTAGCACACAGATAACAAGTCACAGCCAAGTACGGAAACAAATCCAAAAGAAATGACCCAAACTTAACTAGGTAAACAAAAAACGATAAAAGAAACAGTATTTCCTTCAGGCCAAAGCCGAAATGGAAGTTGTAAAGGCAGTACAAAAAATCCAAATTAAGCTTCAGATGTATATATAAGAAGATGGTGAGAAAGCATAACACTTTGATCATACCAATCGTAGACCCAATCACGTGGATTGGAATTTAATAGACTGAAAGAAAGAACAATCCTCCCATCTGATCCCACAGGCATAAACTCCCCATGAATAGAGTCTTCTTCTCTTCCACCATTCATAAACACCTTCACGAAAATCTCAGAAACTCTAGCCACCACATCTCCATATCTCTCTTCCAATCCACTCCCCACAATCCAAGCATGCCTTCGCTTGCCCACCACAGCTTTTACCTCATCTTCCCCATTGGCATTTTCTTTATTCACCACAACAACGCTGTACAGTTTCCCAATGTGCCCAGAACAGCCACTGAACACATCATTCAGTGACTCATCCACTGCATCTTCCAATCCAACACCAAAAACATTTCTTTTGATCACTCCGCAACGATAAGAGCACATGGAATAATCACTTGAAAGGGTTTCTGAGCAGTGGTCATCTGGATTTTGAATGGTGACAGAGAGGGAAAAATTGCAAGAACCACATTGTGAACTTTGATGGGTCAACTGATTTATACCATCTTCTATCTCAGATCGCAATTTATCCGGATCCGTCGATCGGAAACCCACGAATACGGCGTGGAAACTGCAAGGGAAACGCAAAGGCGTCGACTCAATTTGATCGGAAAGCGAGTCGATGTCGTTGAACGGTAACGGAGAGCGATATATCTCCACTGACTTCCACAGAAATGGCAGACCTGAAACATCCAAAATCAGAATGAATCAAAATCTAAATAGTCGAAAATCAAGAGATGAATAACACCCAAAAACTATACCTAAAAGGAATGAAAAGAGCACAGTGGTGGTGATGAAGAGGCGCTTCAAGCCAGGTTTGGAAGAACGCATGGTCTTCGGATCAAACTCCGGCATGAGTCCCGAAGTGTCAGTCGTCGGCGGATTCAGAGCGTCGGAGGCTTCTTCCATCGGCTTCACGAGAGTTGAAGACGCCACAACACTTGCTTCGATTTTGTCATTTCATAGGAATATGCCTTCTTATAATAAGAGTCGGAACAAATGTTCAATAGCCGTCTTAGCTCAGTGGTAGAGCGCGTGACTTTTAATCCCGTGGCCGTGGGTTCGATCCCCACAGACGGCGAGAGTCTTATTTTTTTTCAACTCTGTTAGTTCTTTACACAGCTATGCTCAAATTACAAGGCTTTTTAAAATGTTCAGATGGCTTTTGGCTGATGGTGAAACTATAGTTTTTTCATAAATCCAAACACCATTTCTGCATTAACTATTAGGAAGCCATTCGTTACAAACACTCTAAAACTCTATTTAAAGGCTCTGAAGAATATAGCCGAAGAATCTTGAATCATTTCAGGTTTTTGGTTCCAACCAAAATCTGGCTTTGGAGAGTCTGGTTATCTTCTAGCAATCTGTCATACTCCAACAATAGCTCTGAAGACTGTTTCTGAAGAGCTGTAACATGGGCTTCAGCTGTTTCGAGCTTCGTTTCTTTTTCTTTTGCTTCCTTCTCTATTCTCTTTAGATTCTCTGAAACAAATGACAGTTTTTCTTTCAGCTGCTTAATTTCCTTGGATGTCTTCTCTTCTTTCTCCTTCAGTTCGGTTTTCTCTTTCCTAAGTCGTTCGAGTTCTCCTGTCGATGACCCGACATTGCTTCTTAAAGTGATTAGCTTTCCGAGGTAATGGTGTGTCCGGTCAATGATGAAGCCGAGAAAGAGCACAACACCTGCAAGATCATGAGGTCCAAGGTGGTTTAGCATCATCAGAACGAGTTTCACTTTTCTTTCAAATCCAGAGGAAGATCCCAAATTTGGTGAACAAAAAGCACAGACAGTACCAAGCAAAGCATAACTATGGACTCATTGGAATGGAAACAATCATAGAGAGATTTTCCTTGCCAAAGAAATGTCTCACTAATACACAACAATTCAAGCTGTTGTTTGCTTCTTCTATTCATATCATCTTCCAGCTATAACATAAAAAGACTTCAACTTTCTTTCAGAAGCCATTGCTAATAGCTAATAGCTAATAGCAAGAACTGAAGTGTGGATTAGGAATTTTCTTACTAGAACATAACTACACTGAGATTCATTCAAACAAGAGGAAAAAAGAGAGGAAACAAAAAGAAAAAACTGACCCATTAGAGAAGCCTCGAGCAAGTGGGTTCTCCAGAGAACCTGATCCATAGGAGACATCGTCCCGAGTTTCGCACCCTTGTTCTGGATCTTGATAATATTCATGAGATTCGACAAGAGGATCACAGACATGGTTCCAGCTATGGTTTTCACAGTAGCAGGACCTTTCCCCAATTTAAGCTGGTCTAAGCTTTTTATTACAAGCTCCCTTAAAGGACCAATCTTCACCAGTAGTAAGAACGCAATCGCACCTTCTACAAACAGAACCAGGAACAGTAGCTGAATCATGTCTGATTCCCCCAAAAGGTAAAGTTTGTGCCTTTCTATCAAAATTCACGCCCAATTAAAAAAACCCTAAATTCTCGTCCTCGACAGCTTTTTCAAGCAACAATATTTGGAGCTGAAAACCAAAACCCAGATCGGCAAACGCTTAAACGAAGACACAATTGGGAACTCTCTAAAAATATATGCTTTTCCACGAATTCAGCTGCTAAATCATTGACACCACCAAGAAATCATGAAATTGAGAGGAGTTATGAGGAGAAAAAGACGAGATGGGTTTCGCAGCAGAGAAGAAACAAGGCAGAGCCAAGGATGTGTTAGGAGGCTAGAAGCGAGTTCATAGAGTACGAAGTGTTGTTTTTGCTTTAACCTTTTAGAGAGGTCAATAGTTACTTGTGTTTACTGATTAGTGACATAAAAAGTGTGACCAGTCAAAAAGTGGAATCGCACAATGGTTGAGTAGGGAAAAAAAAAATCATGAAAAATGTATGACCACCCTAAAATACCAACATTACCATAATCATAACTCAAAAGTATAATTCCTGTTATAATTCTTCATAACCATTTCATCGGATCGGCACAAAACAGAAATTTAGAGTCTAAAGAAAATAAAAGTTGCGTAAAGAGTTTGGATTGAAAAGAGGCTACGATTTTAGAGAGTGTATCAAGACCACACCATCCCAACTTCGACTACTATATATAGGCCTTGGCAAATAAACTGAACCGAAGTTTGGTAATTTCAGTTTTGATTTGGTTATTGGGAGAAAATCGATCAGCAGAATTTTTAAATATTTTTGGTTTGGTTTGGTTCGACCGAACCGAACGGTTATCCAAATTTTTTAAAAAATCTTAAAATTTAATTATGCATCTCATTCTTATCAGTTAATCCATCCAACATAAAAATTAATTGAACTAATCAAATTAATCAAAAATAACCGTACTTTTCACTACAAAAACCAAAACAAATTAACACTTTGGTTTAATTCGGTATCATTACATCCAAACCGAACTTTATCATAACCGAATCAAACCGAACTATAGTTTTATTAGGTTAGTTTCGTTAAAATATTTTTTAACCCGAAAAAAACCAACGAATCGAACTAAATCGATCCGAACTAATCGAATGGCGAGGCCTAAAACTATATACATACCTATTTACTATTTCAACATCCGAAAACAAGGGGTTTTAATGTGAAGAACTAATTGCTAAAGTCAAAGACTCAAAACATATTAAAATTTGGTGCTTTACAAGTTGGGTTGTAGCCGTTGGGCATAATATATAGACAGTCATTGAAGTCGTCGTCCCCTTAAAAGTCAATTTATCTTCTTGTACATCCACCATTGAATTTATATAATGTCCTGTGGTAGTTAATTATATATTAATATAAGGAAATAAATTAGTTTAATTGCAGTTGTAACCATGTTGGCATTCACCAGCTAACCTAAAGACACCAAAAAATATTTTAGAATGCCTCCGGCAATAGTTTTTATTGGGACAAAATTCCGGCAATAGTTTAAAGAAACTATATTGCAACTACTTGATTCAGCTGCCAGTTACACACACATACAATGTGTTTATGTTCTTAACAAATCCTATATAGGCAAGATTTAAAATTTTACTTCATAGATGTCTCTGACAAAAGTGGAAGTGTATATGAGCTGGAAATAGAAAAATGTGAAGCGCGTGGCTTCGAGACGCGGTTGATCCCGCGTCATGCCGTAAGGTTTTGATTGAAGGAGTCGTTGTGGACTGTGAAAGAAGAAACGGAGACATTCAAACTTTACAGGGTAACAAGAAAACGACGACGAATCGTCAACGCCTTTATATATATACACACGTTTCATGTATATCTCTCTGTCTCAAACACTTCTCTATCTTCTCTCTGTTTCAGACGTAAGCCATTGAAGCCTTTCTTCATTTCTCTCTGTAGATCGAGAAATATGGCAGTAAGTTGGAACAAGTCATCTTTTTGTATCTACAATTATGTTTTATCTCCTTCTCGTTTGTTCTCATCTCGAATCTTTATATCAAAACATGTTTATGACGAAACCATCATAGTTTGTCGGAATTTTCAGCTTGTCAGTCCTTTATTTTCCCATGAATCTTTAAGAGTGATTTGTCTGATCATCGGAACAGAGATCTGGGTTTGTTTAAAATCCGTTGACTTTCGTAGAAATTTTTCTTCTGGAGTTAGTCTGTTTTAGTATGCAATGCGAAATGGGAAGCTAGAGCTAGCTCTCTTGGTTTTGATTAGGGTTCATATACATATCGGTTTCTTGCAATCCAAGATTTATCTTTTAAGTCATTTAAACTCAAAACCCTTTTGACCATTTTCTCGAAACAATTTCGTCGTTGAATGATTGATTGGCAGAATCGTCCACACGTTCCAAAGTTTGGGGATTGGAACAACCAAGACCAACCATTCACGGTCGTCTTCGACAACGCGAGGACAAACAAACGACCAGACTTGTACGAATCTATGGAGAACTCGGAGACCAAACCTCCAGCAAAAGCTCCTCCTCCTCCTCAACCTGCTCCTAGAAATCAAAGACCGGAACCACCAAAACCGGTTAGGGAGGATACGCCAAGAGCGCCTCCTCCACAAACCGATAGAAACAGAGTCAGAGCTCCTCCGGCCGATCAACTATACGGAGGAGGAGGCGGAGGCAGAAGCGGAGGTAGAGACGGAGGCGGCGGAGGCGGACTATACGGAGGTTATGGAGGTGGAGGCGGATCAGGAAACCAGCGGCAGCCGCAAGCTCCTCCTCGTCCCGTCCAGCCTAAACCTAATCTTAGAGGCAACAACGGAAGGGTATGGCATACTAATTACTATTACTATGTACCTCAATTGTTTGTTTGCATTTACATATTTCTTTTAGCATTCTAAACAAAAATTATTTGTTTAACAGTAAACGCGAACGCAAAAAGAAACCTCGCTTGCGTTTTACATTTGCGGCTACGTATCGAAATATGAAATGTTTTTGAATATTTTTTGTTGTACACGTAGAAATTGGCGTTCGAAGAGTCAAATTTTATAATACGTGATATTAATGAATTAGTTATCTTACTATCATTATATGGTTTGTGAACAAATGATAAAATATGTTATAGGGAGCGACGATTCCACCATTTCCAGGATCTGTTGGTTCAGGGGAAAACTTGAGTTACACACACATATTCGATCAAGTCAAGGAAGAGAGAAGAGAAGGTGCCAGATCCTACGGTACTGGTTCTACCGGCAACACTCCATCTCGCCCCATCAACGGTCAACATGAATCTCCCGCCCCAAACTCCTCCAAGGTACTACTACACATTATTATCATCTAATTAAACATATAATGTGTATTAATTACTTTATAGTATCCATCATCATTAGTTATAATGTGTATTGATGTGAAATGGGATCGATTGCGCAGGTATGCTGCTTTCCATGGTGCCGAAAGGGAAGCAAGTATTGAAGACAATGTACATATTTATCAACTTACCACTTTTCCCTATTTCATTTTCTTGGATATATCATTTTTTCTTTTTCTTTCTTACGTGTTCTTATTTTGTAACAAAAAGAGTGATTTTTTTGTGTGGACACGTTGGAGCTTCTACTACTTAAAAAACTATTTAAAGTTTGTTTCTCAAATATGGTTAGCGTGTTTGTGTTGTGTAGTTTATTTTTGTTTATCTCAACAAAACATTTGCGTATGGAAATAAATGTGTAGTCTACCTTCATGCTATAAAAATACGATTTTAAAATTTTCTCTATATATGATCATTTTCAGCCATTCTAATTTACTCATAACTTCACAACTATCAATACAAATGAGTTCTCTCACAACTATCAAACAGATCAAATTCATAATTGTTTCTTTTTGCTCATTGTACATGCCTTTGAAACTCCAATTATCTTTTACTTATTATATATATTTTTATTCTTTTTTACAATTTTTTTATTTTTTCTATCTTAAGCAAAGCCCACGTTTTGAAAAAAGCAAAGCCCACGGGTCTTAAGGTCCAGTAAGGACCAAAATAGCGACTGTACGGTAACACGTAAATTAGTAGCAAAGCAAAGTACAACTTGTTAAATCGATAGTGGAAGCAACCGTACATAAGAGTGTAACGGAGTCAAATCTTCTCACATCCAAACTAAAGTAGTGATCGACTGAGTAAAACCTCTCTACTTGTTCATTCTTCAATTTCCACTCCCAAATCTCTGCTTTATCGTCAAAGGTACCAACTGATTTTGTTTGCCCTAATTTAACAATGTTTTTTTTTGGTAAACATGTTAAGAATGTCATGGATCTGTCGATTGATTTCTCTTTTTTTTTTTCTTTTTTTTTTTGCATCTTTTTGTTCTTGCTTAGGTTATTTCGTTTACCGCCTCACTGGATATTCTGGAATTTTTTTTATAATTTCTTAGTTCCCTCAATTTAAATTTGACAAAAATCAGTGAATTGTTTACTCGGAATTCATAGGGAGGTCTTATGAAATGTGACAAAAATATTTGATATTTTTGTTGATTTAAAACTCTTAATATTATTGAGTTGAAAGATGAATTCTCGGGTGGTGAGGACAAATACGAGACTTCGAAGGAGGGAACAACATGTGAATGGGGGGACACAAACCCAACACCAGCAAAATCAACAAGGGACTGAACAAGCTCCAATGGTGCCTCAGATTGTGTCTGGTCCTTCTATGATCGATATCGAAGATGATGATGATGATGTTGTTGAATCAACTGCATCTGCTTTTGCTCGAGTCTGCTCTCTTCTTTTTTCTCTTTTTTAACTCATGGTGTTTTGTGTACAAGTTTATTTACCCTGTTTCATTCCTGTGCCAGGCTAAAAACAATTCGACAGGCACACGCCGAGGACCCGTAGTAGTTGATGTAGAGTCAGGTGAAATAATATCATGTCTTAAATAGTTTGGAGAATACAGTTATGTGTTTCTTTGTTCACTTTAGTAAGTGTGATGGTATGAATGCAGGTGTTACTGCAAGATCAGGCAAAAACCGCACAAGGCTTCATTCCGATCGAGCTAATGTTGAATGTGATGAGCTGAACAAGTCGGTAAGAGACGTGTTGATTCTTTTTTTATTAGTTTAGCTTTTCCTGTTTGGAGTTAGGCTCGCCAACTTTCATTTTGCTTGTTCAGAGAAAGTCCAAGGCCGTTGCTGTTGTAGAGGAACCGAAATTTAACTGTCCAATCTGTATGTGTCCATTTACTGAGGAGACGTCAACGAAGTGCGGTCATATTTTCTGCAACAATTGCATAAAGAAAGCAATTTCTCGTCAAGCTAAATGCCCTACGTGTAGGAAAAAAGTCATTGCTAAGGACCTGATTCGGGTATTCCTTCCAACCACCGCATGAATGTTACATAACATCATCAGTAACCATGTGAGTTTAGCTTACTAATATTGTTTTTGTCTTGAATTCTAGAAATTGCTTGCCTTTAAATCTTTATTTACAAACCAGATCCTTCATTGTTCCCTTTTTTTCTTTTCTTTTTCCAATCTTGCAGGGTTAATGGTCTATCAATTCAACTCTATCCCCCAGATTGGTTTAGGAACAATGAAGACATGTTCATCAGTTGTAGTTTTTTGTGTGAATATCTTTATGTTTTGTGAGAGAAATATTTAGGAATCATGGAAGACCTTTTTCTAATGGATATCATTCATTGGTGATCTATATTTCTTTCTTGTCTAGCGATTGTTGAGATATTTTGGGGATCTTAAGAAATCGTTTTTACATCACGAGCCTCTGGTATACGCAGTTACGTTCTCACTTTATAGTTGTATTAGGTATGTTAAGTTGGTATAAGTCTTTAAGCTAATAATAGGAACTAGATGGCAGTGAATGGCGTATGCATATGCTCCCTTCGTCCACAGTTTACTCTACTATATGATAAATTTGTTCTAATGGTGTTATTACCATGAAATCATTGACTGTGCAATTCAAAGAACATATCAATAAGTCGTGGCCATGTTTGTTGATCACTAGCTTTGGATGTTCATGATTTTTGTTTGCAAAATGCTCGTTTGATTGTTCTTCTATTGCCGTAAGGAAACAATAAGCCCTATGGTCTGATAGCAAAAAAGACAGTATTTTTAACTTCTTGGGACTCAAAATCACAGATTGCTTTCGGGGCTTAACCCCGAATGGTTCAAGACTATATGTTTCCTATTTGTTGCGTTCTCTTCAATATGTCTGCACAAGAGTTGAAATAAAATTAGTTATACAAGAATGCAAGACATCTAATTTAAACAAAGATGTCTTCTCTTTCTATGAAGGTGTTTGGCTTTTTCTCCGGCCTGTATTGGCCTCAGAACATCCATCTTGGGGAAGAACTTACAGCTCTAGGTCTAGGTACCGGTTTAAAAACCTGCTGCTCTGAACTATTATTCCTTTTCTTCATGATCGATGAGACCGTTGGGCTGTAATAGTCATTACTCCTCTGCGAGGTTGTTCCTTGTGAATGCATCTTATTTCCATGGACGAAGCTTCTCTGTTTCTCCAGCATTGCTCTTCTACCGTTCAAACTCTTCTGAGGAGTTCCCCATCTGCTGGAGCTCACACAGCTTTGACTCCTTCCAACTATCTCATGATGGAAATTGCTTTTTCTTGGAGGAGTTGGGTAGTTTCGGCTCTCAGCTGTTTCTGCAGAGTACATCGTCTCTTCCTCGCTGCTGTATCCATGATTGTTATATACATAGTGAGCTTCTGCTGGCGGTGAGCTTGAAATGACCTCACTGAGAGCACCGTTTACTGAACCTGTTGAAGCAATCTGCGCATCTGATCCCTCAGAGGCAATCTCAGCCTCTTCCACCACATGATTACTCTGTGGAGAGTTGAGCTGAGGAAGAAAGGTTGTAACTTTAGGTATCCGTGGAGGGAAGTTTATATCCAAAAGATGTACTTGACCGGTCTCCTTTTTCAAAGGACCTGAAGTCAACTTTGGCGATTCATATATCTCAGGGGTAGGGATACCCTGCGCATGAGTAGTACTAGTGCCGCCTTGTGGATTGTTTTTTGAGGTTTCTTCTTCTTTTTCTTCCTCAGCTGCGATAGATGAGCTCGGATGAGTTTGATCTCTAGTGTTAGATGAAGATGGTGTTCCGACATCAGCAGAGTCGTTTGGCTTGAAAACACGGCGCATGGTGAATGAAGTACAAGAACGCTCGCTCTTCTGACCAGAAGACATTAACCGAATGAGAGGCAACTTGGGTTTTGACGTATGTTCATCCAAACTACCTTCCCAATGCTGATTCAGCCAGTCACAGATCACTGGTATGGGTATGCCAAACTGCATCATCAGTGTCTTGTTGTTATCTTTCTTCAATGATGAAGAGGAAGACGTGGAGGTTGAGGCTGGTGATGTCGCTAGTTTCCTCGGATCGCAGATCATGAAAGCGAGATTCCCTTGAACATCAAATCCAGCAGATCCAGGACTCCAGATCATTTCATCGGTCGAGAGTTTGATGAGATTGTCAGTAGCTACCACTAACTTTCCCTCGCCAATCTTGAGCTCGTTCTGAGCGGCATAGCCTAAGAGGTACACTACACTTCCTAGATCCAGGTTTGGTTTGGAACATGTCTTCAGGTAATGTGGCTGTTGTGTTTGAGTCTGCGAATTTGAGTCTCCATCAACAAGGTCTAAGCCAACTATGGTGAGATCAATAACCGAACTTGTGATGAAAAACCTGCAAGTGCCACCAAAGAAACCATTGGCCAAACAATCCACAATTCAAACAATCAAGGAATTGCCTTTTTTTAGGCAATCTCTAAAAAAAAAAGGAGTTTTCAGGTTTCTTGGAAATGTTGACATTCTGATTTGCAACAGATTGGTAAATTTCCCTGAAGATAATAAGGTTTTTTTTCTTCAGTAATTACAAAGGTGAAGTATACATTTTGCTTTAAGAAAAAATAAAACTTACCAAATTTAGCTATAGATCCAGAATCATTACCAAATAAACATAACAACAGTATAAAGCTCCTGGCTCTCTCTTTTGGTCGGACGAAAAGCCATGGATTGTTTTTTTTTTTGAAAATGTGAATTGGAGCCATTTTATATCGAATTGATTCAAAATTTCCCCAAATCGTGCAACCGACAATACAGGAAAGTGAAATTGAATCAAACTCAAGAGTGTAAAGAGAGTGGTGGGACCTGTGAGGGAAGAGAGCGGCGGCGACACCGTTCTGGAGGCGAACCTCGGCGGTTTCTGTGGCGGAGATGGAAGGGAGATTGAGATGAGTCGTCAGAAGAAGATTCCGATGAATGAGGAATCCAGTCCCGGAAGTAACTCCATTAGGTCCGGAGACAGAGATTCGAGCCATCGCCGGAGCTTTGCCGGAAAAAATGGAAGCTTTCATCTTCTCGCTTTTGCCCACTCCTTTGCAAAAGCACCATGAGTCCAATATCACCCCCATTCTCTCTCTCTCTCTCTCTCTTGATTCGGCAGATTCTGGTCTCAGATGGGTTTTGTCTAAATTTCCCTTTTTGTTAATCTGGTTTTTTGGGAGAGTGTTGGATCTGAAAAGGATGGGAATTTAGGAGAGAAGTGTGAATCGGTGGTGATTTAATAATAATGGGATTATGGAGACACAACACATGTATGTGTCTGTGTCTGTTTATGCTGTAAAAACATCAACTTTCTCAGCGGATTTGGTCTCGATGAAGAGAAAACTCAAAGAGGAAGTGTGAGAGAAACGTGAAGTGAGTAAAGAGATGTGCTTCCTTCTTTAAGCTGGACTTCTTCTCCTATTACTTTTTTTTTTTGTAAATTATACAAAAAATTAATAAAATTGGGGAAATATATATATATATATATATATATATATATATTTGGTTATTGTTCAAGTGTGCATTTTGTAAGAAGAAGCAAAAGAGGGGAAAAGTCTAGGGGTGACAGGTTGGTCTCTGGGAGGATCTTGTTCCATGTGATGAACATGGACCTTTTTTTTGCTTATTATTAATGATTAGTCATTCTTGCTTAACGTTTTCTTTACTTGTCGATTGGTCTACTCATAATTTCTTTCGAGTTTCATTCATTTAAAAAAGAAGTATCAAATAGATTTGGAAGTTTATCCAAATTGTAATATGTTTTTTTTTTTCAGCTTAACATTTTTTTTTCAGTTTATAACTAAACTTAAGCCCCGAAATATAAATGGTTTATATTAGCAGTAGCAAAACTACCAAAGTCAAAACAAATTGTCCGTTTCAGAAATTTGGCATACAAAAACTTGAAACAATAGAAAAATAGGAATATCTATTTAACACATGTCAGAATCCAATAACTTTAAAACTACTAAAAGTATTTTTTTTAGTTGTCTACATACAAAATTCAATTTTGTTAGATTGATTCAGTTATTGCTTAATGTCAATTGAAGTCCAACTAACTTTTCCCTTCAGATTGACCAAACTGAATTAGAAAATCCAGTTCAATCAAATTAGATTTTTTGCTTATAATAACAATTTGAACTAGTTTAAAACCCAAATTTTGTCTTATAACCGTTGGTTCATGTTTAAACTATTAGTAACGAATGTAGGACAATGACAACATTCTAATATAAACCCAAATTTTGTCTTATAACTGTTACTTCATGTTTAAAACCCAAATTTTGTCTTATAACTTGGTTCATGTTTAAAACCAAAATTTTGTCTTTTAACTGTTAGTTCATGTTTAAAACCCAAATTTTGTTTCTCAAAAAAGTATGTACATCTCTCAAATCTAGCTAAAAAAAATAGAAAAATATAATGTTTAATGAAAATGGAAATCCTTTCCATGGACAATCCAAGTATTCCATACACTGGTGAGTTTCACGGAATGTGTCAATCCGATCCAATTTCTATTCCGTTTGCGCTTAGGAAGTCTTTTGCCTCTGCAATATCGCAAGGCAAGCAATCGCGCACCAAAATGATTAGTAAAGTATCAACATCAAGAACAGCAATAAGGAGCACAATAACTCTGCAAAATCAACTTATGTCCACACCAGAATCTAGCATAGTCTTGGTAGCTCCTAAAACCATATTATCCAAACCAAAATGGGGAGAGAAAATTAACGACTTATCACAGTCCCTCGGATTACAAAAATACAAGCCTCAGGAGCTCAAAGCCCCTTGCACTAAAATTTCCAATCATCACAAGCCAAAAAATCCGCAGAACCTAAATCCTAAGATAATCTGAGCTGCTTAAGACCAGAAGCAATATGACTCTAATCATAATGGTAACACATATTCTAAATTTTTTCTACTTCTCCTCCCTCTTTCTCTATTTTCTCTTAAGATGAAAAAGAGGGTGGGAAACACCAAAGAGCCAGAAGCCCTCTATTTTCTACTTCTCCCTCTTTGGTGTTTCTCACTCATTTTCTCATCTTAGCCAAAGGTATTATGGCAACCATAAAAGATTCAGACTAACAAAACAGAAAAGAATCAATTTGAAGAATAATATCTAATTCTGCCTATCCGAATCTAACCATCTAGCCCAAAAACTCGAATATTAAATTTGATCTCTTTTAACATTGATCAGCTGCCATCAGACTAAAGCATGTAGAAATTGGTTTTCTCACGGCTTCATTCAGATCAGAGTATCCTCCGATCTTCCGAAACTCAAAACCCTTGCGCAAATTTTTCAATCATCATATGGCAACTTAAACGATCAAATCCATAACGAAAATAAGAATGATTCCGTAAAAATGAAAAGATAACCACCAAAGTAACATAAAAAAACAAACCCAGCCTATCTTCTACAGCGAATGAAACATTTTCAATCAAATCAACAAAAATGCTCGACCATTTCTCAGAAAGATCGAACCTTTCTCGCCGCCACACTCAAAGTTTCTACCTTTCGGCTCATTTAAACCTGATCGTGTTTTCTAGGGTTTTTATTCAGGTCTTAACATGATGGGTATAATAGTCATTTGACAACCTTGGATAAAGATAAACCTGTTTCCAAACAGATATTGCTTGGTTCCTCAAATGATTACGATTTGCAATCCCTAATTTGATAGTCCCGTTCCTCTTTGACCTCCGACTTCAAAACCGATCAACTCAATCGCCGGAGAAGATTTTCACGGGGATGGCTACGGCCATTGGAGGCGGTAGTGACGTAGAGGTCGGATTTGCGAAGCTTCAAGGTGAGGATTTCGAGTATTATATGCAGTCATACTCCATTATGCTCGGCCGGAATTCCAAGAAATCGACCGTCGACGTCGATTTATCATCCCTCGGCGGCGGGATGAACATTTCGCGCAACCACGCTCGGATCTTCTACGACTTTACGCGACGCCGTTTCTCCCTCGAGGTCCTTGGCAAAAATGGCTGCCTCGTTGAAGGTGTACTCCATCTCCCTGGGAACCCTAACGTCAAGCTCGACTCACAGGACCTTTTGCAGATTGGAGACAAAGAGTTTTACTTTCTGCTACCGGTTCGGAGTATCCTAGGCGGGCCGTTGGGACCTAGGCACCACGTCTCAACGCCTACTAGTGCCGGGGCGGTTGTTCCGTACCATAACTATCATTCGGGTCCTGGTTCCGGGTCGGGTAAGAAGGGTGGACGGAGTAGAGAGTTGTATGAGTATGATGATGACGATGATGATGATGATGAAGATGACGAAGATATCAGGGGCAGTGGGAAGAAGACGAGGAGAGATGGACATGGAGGATATGTGTCTGCAGCTGCTTCCGGTGGTAAAACCAGATTGCTCATGAAATTTCGAGTTTTTATTAGCTTAATTTCATTGTGAAACTAAATAGGTCTGAGGTTTCAGATTATGATGCTTACTTGATCAGATCATATGCTTGTTTGAGAATATGTTGTAGTGATTGTGTTTTTGCTGATTGAACGTTGTTAAGAGTTGGATTGCTTTATAGTGACACAACGATATTGTATCTGCTTCATGTGTGTAGAGAAGAAGAGAGAGGGAAGAACAAAGGTAGATCGTGAAGCTGATGATCAACAAGTTTTGCAGCTGGAGGAAAAGGATGTTGTATCATCTGTTGCCACTGTGCTTTCTGATTTGTGTGGTCCGGGAGATTGGATGCCTATGGAAAAACTTCATTCGGTGGTTAGTTCTTACTTGAAATTTTCCTGCCTTTTAGTACAGAACCTAGCCACGAGTCTTCTACGATCAAAAACGCAATTTATCTTACAAGAGTGCATGTTATAGGTCTATAACAACCTATACAATTCATGGGAATATCCACCCTTAAATGCTAGCTTCTCATACACTACTTAGTAGTAATATCCCACCTCACTTACTTAAGGCCGCTTTAATCTGGCTATATCATTGGTAGCATTAATCCATTGAAACCAAGCCTGTATGGTGTGGGTCTAAGTTCTTACCACTTTTCCAATGGTATCGCATAACGAAGTTTTGTACGACCCTAGAAAGTATAAACTTCTGGATATTACTCCACAAGTTGATAACTATAATTTATAAGTATTGTGTTGCAGAGTTTCATCCTGTTTCCATAAATCAACCTCTTTGTGATTCAATATAATGCTAATGCATCATAGTGCTTGGTCTGTAACAGATATCAAAGAAGTATGGAAACGTATGGCATCACAGTCGAGTAAGACGATACCTGACACAAGAAGATTGGGGTATCCCTGAAGCAAAGGGTAAACCATGGTATGGTTTGCTGATGCTGCTGAGAAAATACCCGGAGCACTTCGTAATCAACACTAGATCAAAGGGAAGAGTTACGCTCGAGTTTGTATCTCTCGTCTCCCTACTCTCATGAAAACCATAATTACCAACATGATTATTGCATGTTTTGCTAGTGCAGTAAAAAATTGTTATATCTTTTGATGTCTCCACGAATTGAGTGTATAAACGGGGTTGATTAAGCTTTTCACTCTCATCTTTGATACGTTATATATGTAGTATGTTTTTGACATTGATGAGTAACACGCTCAGTCGTTTTTCTGCACCAAAATCGCCAACGTATGGATCCTTGGAACTGAGATTTTTTCTTCTTTTTTTATAACATCGAGAATTCGAGATTTTCTTTCATCTTTGACAAAGAACAAAAACAATTCGCGCTAAAATGGAAAGAAGTGTACGGAATCTGAAATCGTTGTGTTTGGTGGGTTAGGCCCATAGAAATAGAAAAAGGCCCAATAAGAGTATGGCCCGAATGTGACCGACCAGACCATATAAAGTAGTTGAATGTGGAGCATTTAGGGTTATCATCATTTCTGTTGCAGCCATAAAAAATCTGAGATCGAAGCTAACGAGAGATTTGCGTGAAAAATGATCTACGACGTGAACTCCGTTCTCTTCAAGTCCTTCCTGAGCCAGAAGGGAAGCTCTTCCGACAAAAGGTACAAACGCTTTTCTCTCTTTTCTTTTGTCTGAGATCCAAATATAAGATGAGCGATGTTTGTTTCTGGATCTCAAAATGTTGATTTTTTGTCAATTTAGTGATGTTATTATTCTTCTTCTTCTCTCTGTCATCGTATTTGTATGTTAATTAGGAAAATGGAGGACAAGCCAAGAGAACAGAAGCCCAAAGCCAGCGACAACAAACCTGTCATGAATGAGTAGAATAGATTTTTACCCTTTGTTGAGCTTGTTCATGTAACATTTCTGTTCTAAGGATATTTTTTAATTTTAAATTATATTCAAGTTTTCTTTCCTTTGCAAGTGCTCTCTTTTGGGTTAATCAAATTGCAGAAAACACTAAAAACACAAAGTAAAAAGCTTCACAAAGATCCAATTCGTTAATTCCAAATATTTCTGACCACTGCTGCCACTACTCAAAGAACAATCAGTTTGGTAAGATTCTATCACTACATGTATGTCAATTCCAGCCCTCTATATCTACATGACTAGTCAGGTTTAGTTTTGGTTCTCTTCTTCTTTCTCCTCCAGAAACTTCCTATGTTCCTCCATAACCACTTCATAGTCCCAAGAATGGTCAACTCCCTCTTCCTCCCGAAGCTTACTCTGTTTCTCCATTGACCTCTGCCAGTCCCAGAAGTTTCCTGTTCCTCTCTCTTCCTCCTGAAACCAAATGACATTAACTACTGTTGTTCCTCTCACTTGCTCGCTTCTGTATCTGTTTTGATTGTGTTGTCGTCCTTCTTCCTCGTGAACCCTCCTCCTCCTATGTTCCAAGTAACCTGATTCTCAAGCCAAACAAAACTGGAGCCTTCAGCACCGGAGACTAGATAGCTAGACTTGCTACTTATGATACCCCCAAAATACTCACTTCTATATGCACCTCGCTTCTTCTCCACGTGAACTTTTCGCCCACAAATCGTCACAGGAGACGCCTGAACAAGAATCATGCCAGCATTATCAAAAAGTTACGCAATTGTGGCTTCCCAAGACTCGGACCAAATGTTTGTCAACGGTCCAGGTCCAAAAGCTTGTACCTTTACTGCCCTCTCCGCGGCTTTTGCTTCCTCAAACTTCACAGTACCATAGTAGTAGGTCTACATGGTTTATACAAGTACACAAATTAGTGTTTTGTTTTATCCCCCATGAACGACAAGGGTTGGAAAAAATGCTTTTTGTTAATAGATTTAGTTAACACTTACCCGGACTTCAGTTCCACCTCTTTTAATTGCTCCAAACTTCTTAAATGCATTCTCAATAGAGGCAATTGTGTAATTTGCAGGAAGATTTTTCAAGTGAATTACTGAACACTCAGTTAACGCTGACAAACAAACAAAGGTTACATAGAGTGGATAAATAGATAAAACATAAAAGAGAAGCGAAAAACAAGAGAATCAAAAGTATGTTTACGAATTCCTTACCTAGGGACTCCTGATTGTTCCTATTTTCAGTATCATCAACTGCATCAGCTTTTATCTCTGGGGAAGGATCAGAAGACGAATGTTGACCTTGACCTTTTGGTATTGCCTTCATCACCTTCACGTAATATTATAAACATCATTACTTACTAGTTTCCAAGTCCAGAAGTTAGCTATTTAGATCCTTTTGAGTGTCTACTTACAAGAGAGGCATCAACTATCTTGGAGCTATCTTCAAGTCCATCATTTGGTTCCGAAACTCTCGGTGAACCATCTGCAACTTCTTCGCGAGCGACCTCCGTGTATGGAACTTTCTCCACTATGACTGAACCATTCCCGTTAAACAAAAACTCTTAGACAATATGCATAGGCTGCTTTATAATTGAAGTGATTGACTTGTCACCCACCATTATCATTAGCAGGAGGAATGGGGTTGTCATGAAATATGAACGTGTCATTCAAAACAAAGTAGCCTTTCTCTTGGGGAACAAGAAAGAAATTTTGGGTGAAGTTCCTTATCAGTCTCTCGTTTAAAGCAAAGTAGCCACCAACATTTACCAAGACACCCCCATTTATAGAGTATTGGGAATCGACACTGGTTACTACAACCGAGTTATAACCTCCAGAAGATATCATGTTAAGATTCTCATCTATATCCTGCTCCAAGAATAGGAATCAATCAGAAGAAGAAGAACAAAAAGTTGGATTTCAGTCATTTCAAGAAAAGTATCTTTACCGATAAGGTGCAGGTACACATCCTTCCATCTTTTCCAGGCCTCCCAATCTTGCTGAAATCTTTATAAACCCGACATAGCTCCGTGGGATGATCTTCCAAGAGGAGATAGTACTGCTTTACAAATGCATCCCCCACCTAGGTTTTTTTCATGAAGAGTTACAATCACAAGGCATTATAGATGACAAGAAGAAATGAAGAAAACCCATATTAGGTCATCATCATACAGTTGTTGGATTGTTACTATACCTCTTTAGCAGGTGGTCGTGCAGGAGAAGGATCAGAAGACGAATGTTGACCTTGACCTTTCGGTATTGCCTTGATCACCTTCATGTAATATTAAACATCATAAATTACTTATCAGTTTCTTAGTCCACAAGTTAGTTATTTAGATCCTTTGAGTGTCTACTTACAACAGAGGCATCAGCTATCTTGGAGCCATCTTCAAGTCCATCGTCTGGTTCCGAAACTGTTGGTGAACCATCTGCAACTTCTTCGCGAGTGACCTCCGTTTCTGAAACTTCCTCCTCTGCGACTGAACCATTCCCATTAAACCAAAGCTCTTAAGACACTTCCTCGCGAGCAAAACATGCTTTATAATTAGAAGTGATTGACTTGTTACCCACCATCATTAGCAGCAGGAGGAGGAATGGGGTTGTCATGAAATGTGAACGTGTCATTCAAAACAAAGTAGCCCTTTTCGTGGGGAGCAAGAAAGAAATCTTGGGTGAAGTTCCTTATAGGTCTCTCGTTTAAAGCAAAGTAGCCACCAACATTGACCAAGACACCCCCATTTATAGAGTCTTGGGAAACGACACTGGTTAACTCAGCCGACTTAAAACCTCCAGATGATAACATATTAAGATTCTCATCTACATCCTGCTCCAAGAATAGGAATCAAACCATATCAAGAAAAACACAAAAATATGTTTTCACCAAAAAGTTGGATTTCAGGCATATCAGGAAAAGCGTATTTACCGATAAGGTGTAGTAACACATGTCTCCATCTTTTCCAGGCCGCCCAATCTTACTGGAATCTTTATACAGCCGATGGAGCTCCTCCGGATAATCTTGCAAGAGAAGATAGTACTGCTTTGCAAATAAATCTCCCACCTATGTTTTTACACAAACAGTTACAATCATAAGACAAGAACAAGACATTGTAGATCATCATACAGTTGTTGGATTGTTATTATACCTCTGTAGCAGGAGCCATCGGATCAGAGAATTAGCAATTCCCCTGAATCTAAAGATCAAAATTTTCCAAACGTCAAATCCTTAAATCTGACGAACACAAAAGAGACGACTATCCAGAGAAGACGACTCGCGAACAAACGCGCGAAATTGTTGAAAGACGACTCGACTCACCTGAGATTTCTACCGATCGAGAGACTTGTTTGTGGCGAGTTCTGCGACAACTCACTCCAATGGCGGTTCCTAGGATTCGATTGCGAGAAGGAAGGAGAAGAGTAAAAGACGAAGATGAAGAAGAAGAGAGCTTTTTTTATTCCACTCGCAGAGTCCTATTTATGCATATTTACATTTGTTGCCACTGGGCACGAGTCTACTCGGCGACTAACCGTTAAGCGTCTCTTTAAAAACAAACAAAAATCGTACATAGTTGGTTGGTAAATCTGTTATGCTTAACCGCATTTGTTATCGGTTTAATTAGTGTTTGGATAAGATATTTCTGCTTTGTTTTTAGCGGTTACAGGGGTAATGCTTAATCGTTATTGAAGTTTTTATGTAGAAGCTTTATGAACGAAGATACGTTTGAAGCTTTTTGGCAGAGAAGTTGACCTACTTTAAGTTTTTATGGGACCAATTTTGTATGTTTTTTACTAGAGATTAGTTGACGAGGAACAAAAATTTATCTTAATAGACAAATAATTTTATATTTAGTAGAAAGGTGTGGGACGTACCAATCTTGTAGAAAGAGAGTATATAACAAGAATTCTTCGCATTTACAGTTGCGTTAAAGTAGACAAAGTCAAATGCAAAAAAAAAACTAAATGTTAAAAATTAGTTTTAAATCGTTGCAAAAAATTTAAACTCAAAAATCCGTCAGCTAAATATATATAATACAAAAAAAAACACAACACAACGTAACAAAGACGAAACCGTTCATCAAAACGTTGACGGAACAACAGTTATTTGCCTTAACGGATGCGAGACGTTGGTCCCACCGGCGTGAGCGATGAACTCAGCCGGCGAGAAAGACGTACCGTGGCAGACGCAGATGATACTGATCTCTGATTTTGAGTACCGATACAGAAACCCATTTACGGTTTTGCCCTCGGGTCCGTTACCAGTGCTAGTCACGCACGGCATCTGAGCAAACGGAAGCAAGCTGCCGTTAACTCCGTTAACGTTACCGGTCGGACGCGGTTTTGGCGGTTTTCTCGCGTCTTTGGCTACAGAGTTGGACCATTCTTGGGTCTCCACTACCACCGCATCGTTTAAACCGAGTGTGCTCTGCACGGTTTCCTCTGAAACGGTCTGAATGCTGTTAACCGTAGATTTAACCGGTTTGGTTTGGTCAGAATTTGCCACAAAGTCGCAACTTCCACCTAAACATGAGAACACAGCCATAATTCCGAATCATTTTCATGCAAACACCATAGTTTTTGTGATTTTTCAACATGTCGAACCTATTATAATTTGACTAATTCTAATACGCCATACGGTAGATAAATTGTTATATACCTTCTTGAATAAAATGAGATTTGTTGTATACATACCTTCATGGCGAGAAGAGCTGCTGGGATCGGATACGTCGGAGGAGCTGCAAATGGGTGACCCGATTGTAACGGCTTTGTTGTTTTCCTTAAACTGACCCGACCCGTTTTTGCTAAAGCTCAAATCCAAATCCACGCCGTTAGTAACTCCGTTAAGGATTCCGTTACATTCTGTTTTGATCCTCTTGCACTCTCCTTCTTCTCCCCTTCTCAGCTCCCGCTTCATCCGTGTTTCCTTTCTCCTCGTCGCATTGATCTCACGCTTCGTTGTTCCGCCGTCAATATTAACGCCGACATCCTTCGCAAATCTGACGGCGTTAACTTGTCCATCCGTACGGATTTCTGTTGGTTTAGATTTCTCTGTTTTCTTGAAAGGACCTCCCAGAGAAAGACGTAGCTCGAGCTCAACCTCCACATCCTCGTCTTCCCCAAACCGTGTTGCCATTGATGAAGATTCAACCACCATTAATGTCAAAAGAAGAGATTGATTTCTTATCGATATTTGTGTGTTCTTTCAAATTTTTCGTTTGAAGGGTTTTTGAAACTTCGTCCATTATTTTTTGGAATAAAAAGAGAAGGGAAGGCTTTGGGACAAAGACACGTGTCCGACGAGGATAGTGTACATGGGCGGTTTACAAATTACACGTATGATTAATATTGATCTTTTAACATTAAGAGAAGGGTTAAGAAACTTTATTAGCGCTATAATCTCGGATTATCAGATAAACGCTTTACCATTTTGCTTTGTTTGGTTTATATTTTATTGGTTAAAAAACGAGCGGATATTTTTGAACGGAAAGTCCCGATGTCGACACGTGTAACTAGTGTAACATGCATTTGACACGTGTACCTTGAGAGCCTGCTGGCTTTGACGAGGACACGTTGGTTATGTCCCCTATCTGACTCCGCGAATCTCGAGCACGAACTCGACTCTTGGTTGGACACGTGGCTGAAATCTGTTAAATACGGTCCCACAATCTTGAGGTGAAAGCGAAAGACAGTGGAATAGGTTAGACCGGTCCAGGTCAGCAAATGCGCCGTTTCGTTGATGTGACGGATGTGTAACCACGTGGTTTGTTTTGACGCGATTAATGAGCACGTGGCCGAAGACAAGTGGTTGTAAAAAACTATGTTGACAGAAAGATGACACGTGTCTTGATTCAAATCGTGGAACAGCCTTCAGAAGTTGGCTTTAGCTTGTTCCGGTCTTCCTCTTGCATGAGTTGCATCTGGAAAGTGGAAAAAGGAAATTAAATATGGTTTTCGAATTTTGAAATCTTTGTTTACAAAATGTTTTATTAATTAAACAAACTGAAAATTAACAAGGCAAAAAAGAACATTCGAGGGGAAAAAAGAAACAATTTATGTGTATTTCATATTGTTAAGTAGTGCATTAGTTTAAAATAATTTTTCAATAAATTAGGTTTTGAATTTTACCAGATATGTTTAATGATATGTTTATTTATTTCTCTATGTTAATAGAACATCGATTGAAATGGGTAATTCAAATAAGATCATTTTTAATACGTCTTACTTCTAGTCCAGGCCCAAATAAGCCTTTATTTCTTCGGCTTCAAGTCAATGGGCTAATGTTTTTACCTCAGGCCCAAATATGCGACTTATGGAAAGATTCATTTTTATTATATTTTAGTGTAAGAAAAAATGTACGGTGGTGACAGGAAAATGGTCGATTTATTCTTCAACTATTTACAATTAACATTTTTATTTCCTAACCATGAGGATTACAATTTTATTTCTGAATTTTTTGTTGACTTTACAATTTAAGGGTTAAAATAAGTCAACGTTCAACATGAAACAGTCAAGACAAATTAAAGGTTAAAATAAGTCAACGTTAAACATGAAACATAAATCGTTAACTTTAATTTCAGTCTAATTTTTAGTTCGATGTTCTTCCCCAAATTTAGAATATAAACCCTAAATCAATTCCAAGATAATCGAATTTGCTAAGGAGAAAAGATTTGCTAAAGGGAAACTCGAATTTGTTAAAGGGAAAAGATAATCGTAAAAGAGGTTGAAGAGCTAGAAGAGGAAGTGGAGAAGGAAGTTGAGAAAGTCGGTAAGACTGAGATGACCTTGTTCCAGAGATTGGCTGAAGGATTTAACGAATTAAAGCGAGACGAGGAGAATTTTTTGAAAGGGTTAAGTGAAGAAGAGATGGAGCTCTTGAATGAGCTCAAAATGGAAGCAAGTGAGGTTGATAAATTGTTCGGGAAAGCTTTGCCGATCGGGAAGGCTAG
Source organism: Pseudoturritis turrita (assembly GCA_900406555.1). Taxonomy (NCBI): domain Eukaryota; kingdom Viridiplantae; phylum Streptophyta; class Magnoliopsida; order Brassicales; family Brassicaceae; genus Pseudoturritis; species Pseudoturritis turrita. Next base: position 3,220,380 of record OVBL01000397.1, read on the forward strand.
GTAGAAGAAGAAGAAACCATGTTGTCAAAACCAAAACTACATTATACAAAAAAGGATTAAGACATCCTTTACAAGTGTGGTAAAACCGGTATCTCAAGAAGAAGTGAAGCTGGTAATGATGGGGATGACAACAATAAGAATGATCAAAAGCAGCACAATGATACCAATGCACATCCATTTCCTACTGTTTCTTTGATGATTCTTAGCGGTCTTCAGCTCGTTAGCCCCATCCTTCACGTAATGGCTCGCGTTCAACACATGATGCTCAATCTCATCCATCTGTTCACTTTGTGCTTCAACCATCACAGCCATGTCAAGAAACACCTGGTGAAGCTCTAACAAACTCTTCTCTATCTCCTTCGTAGCATCGTACCTTTCCAATGTTTACACAAAACTTTACAAGTCAGCAACAACAAAAACATAATCAAACCAAACCAAAAATTTTACTGTTCGCTTTATCCATCTCTTCAAGCTTCGATTTTATCGCCTTCCTCAGTCCAGACACAATCTCGTTTGAGATCTTGTTACAAAAAGATTTCACCGATTCTGCTTTGTGCACACCTTTGCTTTCTTCGTTGTACTGCTCGATACGAGACAATGTCTCACCGATCAAACCCATCTCTACTTTTACTTTCTCTGCTTCTTCTAAGAAAGAAGACAAATTCTCGTCCGTCTTGTTCGCCATTTCTACATCAAAGTCAGGTCTTGCGCTCAAATCCTTCATCGCTGCTTTCTTCAAGTCTACGTCAAACTCGGATTTTTTCATCTTAATTCGAGTTTTCCTTTAGCAAATCGCCTACGTTCACTACTGAAATTGATTTAGGGTTTATGTTCTAAATTTGGAGAAAAACATCGAGCTAAAAATTAGACTAAAATTAAAGTTAACGATTTATGTTTCATGTTTAACGTTGACATATTTTAACCTTTAATTTGAAAAGTCAACAAGAAATTTAAAAATAAAATTATAACTTCATAAAAAATAAAAATGTCAATTGCAAATATTTGGAAAATAAATAAATTATTTTCTCTGGGTGGTGACTGGTGAATGGATAAAAGATGAAACGACCACATAAGAGATTAATGTAAAATAGCCTAAGTAAAAAAAGAGAAGATAGTTTGGCAAGGGAAAGACTATTTATCCATAATAAGGTTACTTCTTTAACACATAATAGTGATGCTATATAGACTAATTATAAAATCAAAAGATATCATCCACCACAAATTCTCTTTAATCGGTGGTTTTGGAGTGGAGGAATCTTAATCATTTCCTTCCCCCCCCCCAACAAATCGCTAAAACCATTTGCCCAAATGTTAACATCATAATGAACGATTCCATTTAAGTATAAGTGTGAAACAAATGTGGTTACTAGTATAATTAATATAAATTAGCGATACAATGTTTTTCCTATACGATACTAACTTAAATTATTAGATTACGTATTATGTTCGATTACAAAATGCAACTAAACTAAAATGTTAAGCAGTGATTTTAAGCAATCCAATAATTTCTTCAAAGAATATTAAAACAAGTTAGATTTTTAAGATGACAAGCAACGACTTTGTATATGAGTAGGTTTCATAATTAATATTTAAAATGCAAGACCAAATTGCAGAGATAAACTTTAGAATAAGTTAAATTCTTACGTTAAATATACGACCCATCAAATCATTGAAACTAATTCACTGTGTATCCTAAACGTGTTTTTTACAAATGTCGAGACTGTATTGAACACTCCCAAGTTGGGAGTAACCCAATGAAAACGCTTTATACAAACCCAAAAATTGACTTTCTGTCGTTTGCTTTTAGTCGGTGGTCGAAATCTAGCTGTTCGCAATTTTTTCGTTTTTATCGATAGTTTGGTGCTTCACCAACTTGCTTATATGTTTATTTATTTATCAACTTGGCCAAGATGCTTAGTATTTTTCAATTTGGCTGCAAATGGCGTAGTGTGATTAGTTTTATAAATTCTCGAAAATATTAAACTAATAAAAAAAGGCAGGAACATGCGAACAAAAGGCCTCACATAAAAAAAATTAAAAAGAAATAAACTTTTTAATTTCAACTAATAGTCTCACCCACTAATGCTTTAAGGGATTATATCATGAGTTCATTGAAAACATATATAAACTTTTTGAAACGCAAAGAAACTTTATATATATCATATATTTATATATGTATTAGTGATTACAGTTGTTAAAATATAGAAACAATAATCCATCTGCTTTACAATCATTTGCGAGTGAAGTTTCTTACAGACTGATTACCGTTGCTACAAATAAATATTAGCACAAGATTTAATTACTATTCCCATATATAAAGTTAGTTACAGACCCGCCAAAAAAGAAAGGTACAGAACCATAACCTGGGTTTTGATGAGATTCCTCATTTTTATTTTCTTATCATCTCGCAGATTTCAATTCTATTTGTTTAAACAATAAAAAGAGACTCAGTGAAACAAAAAAAAATTACTCGATGGCAAAAAACAAACAAAAAAACAATGGTCAATTTGTTTGATAGCAAAAAAAAATTAAAAAATTAAAAATCTAATCAAAACTCTTAAAATGAGTGACTAAAATGATGATACATGGAGAATTTTGGTTAAATTATAGAGGAAATTTTTGTTTCTTAGTTATTAACCCAATTAATGCAAAACACAATAAAAGAGACTGGCGGGAAAAAAAAAACTTTAAAAACATTAGAAAAAGACTGATGCATAACAATTTCTTTCTAGATTAAAAATCTTTTGACATATAAAATTTAAATTTACAAAGTGATCAGTTAAGTAAAATAATTTGTCATTTTCAAAAAGTAATTTGAATTTTCATACTTATAAAAATATCTAATAAACATATGTTAAGTGGAAATTCACTTTTTCAACACATAAAAAACTGGAAATTTCACTTATGAATTAACTACTTAAAATATATTTTTAGAGACTGTGAATTACTGTACACAACATTATTTAGTTATATTTAAGATGTTTTATGTATCTACTATTATATATATGCTGTTGTTCATTTAAAATGGTAGTTAAGAAGAGATTTTTTTCCATGATTATTACTAAAATCAGTTTTTAATATGGGCTCTCCTAAATAGGCTTTTAGATTTATCACTTTCCAGACCAACCAGTAATTAATTGAGTAAATTTGAGAAAAAAAATTATTACAAAAAATAATGTTGAACCATGCTATTGGATAATTGTTTATTTTCTAGCATTTTGTTTCTATGTCAAAATTGAAAATACCTATAATGTTTTTGTTAAATGACCACGTCATCCTTATCCGTATAATATGAATTTTCTTCTTAATTACCACTAGATAGAGTTGGTTTTATCTAAATACTATGGGCTATATAGTTCATTTTTAAATTAATAAATATTTTAAAATTTTAGTGCACGTTATTACTAATGGAAAATTGAAATAATTAATTACTACTCTATTTATTTAGTTTGTGAATGGAGACTTGTCATAAAATAACATGTAAACATTGATCTTGATGCATGAAAAGACACTATACTCTCTTTCTTTTTGTTAAAAATAAAATACTTTTTCTTTTATATAAATTAATAGTCGGGGATTTTTCTTATAAAAATATAGGATGAACAATTGTCCCATTTAATACAGTTTCATTTCGTCTCATTTTTGGTTCTGAATTTCTGTTCAATACAAAAATGCATTCTTATACGATAATTTTTTTTTATTCTCATTTGTGAACAGGACATGAATTTTTTTTCTCAAAATCCTATTTTAGACAAAATTTATACAAATATTATATAAATAATTGAATATATATCTCATAATAATAAAAAATTTAAAATATATAATATTACATACAAACATTATGTTAATTTACTATTTTTCTTTAAATATAACAAAATTATTGATTATTATATTTTATATTATGTAAAATAATAATTAATTTATATGAATTTATAATTGTCACATTCATTTTTTATAATGTCCGTTATGTTCCGTCCTATCCCGTTTATGAATCTAATTTTAAATGGGACAACTAATTTGGTTTTCAAATTCAGTCATATTTCCGTTTCTGTAAAATCCCATTCCAAAATTTCGTTTACCTACCTCTATAAAAATTGTTAGAATGAATTGTCTAATCGAAAAAATGTTGAGAGATTTATTTATAACTAATCTAGATTTGATAATTAAAATATACTAATAAATGACAAAATCATTGAATTTGGAAAACTAATTTGCTTTGTAACTATATATAAATGTAGGAAAATATAATGAGAAACTAAGTTCAAGCTTCATATTATTTAATTATATTAAATTAGTATTTAATTTTTATATGTTTTTATCTACGTTGCATGAGATCAGAATCGGATATGCGGAAGCGGAAGCGTATAGAAGCGCGTAAGCGACTTTTTAAAGAAAATTAGGAAGCGGGTACGTGTTGAAAGCATAGTATATATACGCATATATATATATATAATTAAATATCATGCTATATTTAAAAAATGTTAAAAAGTATACATATTCAATACATTTTTATATAACTCAATAGGAATAATTCAAAATAATATGAATCAAAATCAAAAATCTAAATCACCATCTTCATTCTTAATTTTCTCAACTCCATCAAATAATCTTGCTTAAAATTCTACGTTTTAATCACCAAACTCAAATCTTCCAAAATAATCTCATTCAATTAATCAAATTAATCACTTCTAACATCTCACGTGATTAAAACACTATTTCTAAGCAAGATAATTTGTAGATAAAAGACGAAAATTAGTGTGCATCTATGTCAAAATACTAAATTAGTTTTTGGTTTTGTTTTATAATGAGAGACATATCAAAAATAATTATACCCTTCATATTTATTTACGACACAATATTTTCAAAACGGAATCACAAACTTTCAACGTGTTTTCAAATGAGGTTTTTAGGAAGCGACATTGAAGCGAGCTTCCGAAAGTTTCCGAGAGCTTTTGAGAGCTTCCGATTCCTATTTCGAAGCGAGAAACGAACCTCCGACAAAGCTTTCGTGCTACTTAGGTTTTTATGACATCATATTATTTATTATTTCGTACCTATATTTTTAGGCTTTAATTAATATAAAGACAAGTGACACTTTTTCATACGATGAAATGACGCAATACGGAGAGAATTAGCTTTTTCGTATATATGATTATAAAGAAAGTAAATATTTAATTACCATTACTTTTATTTATTATGAAAATATAAAGACTGGTCATAAAATGGTATACATATATAAGATTAAATATTGTTTTCTCTTTTATGTCTATAATAAAACGGATTATTTCACCAAAATCAAGTCTTCTTCGTCCTTTTTTTCTTAGCATATTCCATAGACATGAAATTTCTTGATTACAGAATTGGTTTAATATAGGGTTACTAGTATCCACATATTCTCTGGCGGGATTCTCAATGAACCCGTCGAAAAGATTTGTCACGTTCGCCGGAGCTCTCTGAATACTCTCCGGCGGGATATACGGCGGGATTACAACATGCTCTGCTTCTTGACATGGATGCTTGTAATAAACTCCAAAAGTCTGTAAAATTATCGAATTCTTCATAAACTTCGGAATCCCTTGCTCAATCCCCATATCCTCCTTCACAAAACCCAAAAATAAAAATCAAAATCGTTGTCTTTCTTTCGATTAATGACCGTAAAATTTCTCGAATTTTGATGGTTTGGTGTTAGATCATGTTGCAGTTTGAGGTAATCGAAAGTTAATTGTTAGTATTTTTTGCAAATGCAACTTGAATCATAGATCGATGTGTGTTAAATCTGACGATGCAATTGGATTAGCCTAAGAATTTTCGTTTTGGGGATGACCACGAATGGGTGGATCTTAGTGATTTGGTTTTCGATTCTATTTGATTTAATTGGAAGTTACTAGTTCGTGTCTTTGGGAAATGCAATTTGCATCAAAGAATCCGCTGTGTGCAGAGGAAGGAGGAAGATGATGGTGATTTTTGTTTTGTCTGTTTTTTTCATTTTTCATTTTTTTAAAAAAATTTGTTAATAAAAATAAAAATGATATGTAGTTTCTATAGTCAGAATGATGTTTTAATTTACGTGATGGATATAATGTCTGTTAACTCCGAAGATTATATTGTGGGTTGACTCGCACCTTATAGGTTGACTTGTATTTTTCGAACGTCGAGGATAAAATCGCAAATCCTAATCCAGACATGCATGTTTGCTAACCAAAGTGAATTTCAAATCTACCTTGGCTTTAGGATCTTTTACCACTTTGTTCTCTTTTGTTCATTTTACTTGTGTTTTACTGCTATGTTTGTCCTTCTTCAAAAAAGGTTTTTTTTCTTCAAAAAACCCAAAAATTATTTAAATATTTTCGCTATATATATCATCATCAAACCTAGCTAAGGAACGAGAACGTGCAACAAACCATCCTTCTTCCATGGATACCACAGGTAATTTTCCTTGTTCTATCTTTCTTTATTAACTTCGTATTGTTTTGGGTACCCTATTGTTTTATTACATTACATTAAACCCTTTTTATACATTTGATCATTGCAAATTAACTTACATTTATATGTATATATCATTATCGATGCCCTTTCGCTAACGATTTGGCAATCTTTCTCCCCCAACCATTCAATTCCATAGTTTTGCAATTATAGGATCTGCCTATAGCTTATCAAAGAGAGGATTAATTAACTCTAGCTTTTGATTTGATTTTCTGTTAGTTTTGCCCCATAACACCATGGCTTCCTCGGTTGGTTGAGGAAGACAACACTAGATTTTTTATTTATTTTTGATAAAAACAACAATACTAGATTGTTTCCACCTCCTTTTAAGTTGGAATAAACATTTCGCTTAAAGACAAAAATTAAAAATACTTTAATAAAACAAATCAGAAGATTTTATTTTCATTTTATTTTTATTAAAAACAAAAATTTAGACGGTTCGTTCAGACACAGTTCCCCGAAAAAAGTAAACCTAAAGCTTATCTCCCTTATTCTCGGAGGCTCCGCCGCTGGACCGTCGCACCTCTCTGTCGGTGAGTCTTCTTCCCTGTGGATCTCTTGTTGATCGACCTCTACGTTCTCTCTTCTGATCCTCGTCATGGTTTCTTCTCCTCAAAATGCAAATCTATCCCCAAAGGATTCTCAACAAATAATCGATTTCGACACAATCATACCGTCGTCGGAGAAGAGAATGGATTTCGTTCCTCCGGCACCGGTACTCGGCTCAATAGCTCAGGAAATCAGTTCTTCTTCCTCTGCAATTGCTCTAAAGCTACTCAACAAGGAACCCTCTGATACATTCATAGGAATTCCCTCTCCAGATCCGTGATGGCCCTTACTCAATCGATGGTCTGCACAATTCTCTTCGATTACACCAGCGACGAATCTCATGGATGATACTAATCTCGCCGATGGATCGCCAGTGGCAGCAGCTTGCAGTTACAGTCTCACCTCGGTCAGGAGAGCAACATCCTCCACTAGTGAATAGTTCTCCGCCTCTATCAGTCACGACTCACAGAATTGAAGATACTGTTGCCACTGCTGACAACGTTGAGTAGCAGATTCCTCTTCAAATAGTTAAAGGAGCTTGGGGAAAACCTTTGGCAAATCGCCAAATCCATATCCTGGATAATTCAGCTAACGCACAGTAGCCAGCTCTGAAGGGTGCAGAACAACCACGATCAACTCAGGCTCCTGTAATCGTTTCAAGAGGACCATAATTTCAAAGCGCTATTTTGAAGGCACATTCAAAGGAACTATCCTTGGGTAGCAAAGATGAATCCAGCTTTGCGGAACCTTCACAGAGTCACCATTCTAGATTATATGGAAGATGGAACCCCAAAGGTAAAAATATCGAGCCATGTTCTTCTAGGAGGTCTAGAGAACCAAAAGGAGTTTGTGGTTGGTCAGTTTTATCGTTGTTCTGTTCTGTCTAGGGGACAAATTTAGGCGGTCGCTACTAGGATTTGGGGCAGAAAGTGCAGGATATTTACGCGCAAATTAGGAGAATCAACTTATTTGTTTCACATCCCGGATGAATCAACCCGGAAATGGGTTCTCCAGAGAGGCTTGTGCCATGTTGACGATTGTTTGATGTTCGTTTCAACATGGACTCCTGCAGAAACTATCTATTTGCCGAAAATTACAACTGTCACTGTTTGATTGACACTAAAGAATATCACGGACCAGCTCTATTCGATTAAGGGAGTTAAGTGGATTGCTTCTGGTATAGGTGAGCCTATGTTAACTGAGAAGCCATGGCTATATCCAACACATATGGGAGAAACGAAGATACTTGTTGAGGTAAAACTCGACAAACCCTTTCCACAAAGAGTTGCTCTAACGGAGATAAGTGATGCAATCACCATGGTGAATATTATCTATTCGTGGTTGCCCTCTAACTGTCGTCTTTGTGGACAATTAGGACATAAAGCAACTCGTTGCTTACTTCAGAGTGCAAGTACGATATCTAACCCAATTCCAAAGGATAGCGTGATCACTACAAATTTTGTACCATTTGTTGCTTATGTTGCTGCCTTGCCTTCTACTACTACCACTATCTCTGAAATAGAGACTTTTAAAGAGACCAATCCCATTGTTACAGCCTCTACTACTTCTCCATTATGTGCTCGTATCACACTATTGGAGCGTGTAACCATCTCTGCTGCTTCTCCCATTGCACCAGGTATTATTTCATCTGCTTCAAAGATCGTCTCTTCTCCTTTAGGTACATGTGACACTAGCAACAACAACTCTACTACTATGATCTTGAAAGAGACCTCCACTCCCAAACAAGTATGCAATCCTACTACCCAAGCATAGGATAGTATTCGCAGGACCTCTTCCATTAAAGATTTAGGTTTAAACAGGTTTGCCTCTTTGGTTTCCTCAGAGAATGATGACGAAACACATGTTTCAGAAGACGATTCTGACCCGGTGGATCTATTGACTCAATCAGGCAAAAGAATCCTTAGAGAAAGACCGGTTAAACCTTCAACAAAAGCTAAAGAGATGCAATTGCATTTCAAATTGGTTCCACGTAGAAATCGTGGTCGTAGTAAGAGTGGTCGTGGCTAAAATGATTACCCGAACAAACACTTCTATAAAATCGAAGTGGAAGACTCGATTTAGTATCTAGTTTCATTTGTTGTGACTTTATCTTTACATTTCGTTTGATCTACTTCCAAAACTACTGTATGACTTTGGTCAACATTTGTAATCGTTTGAATAATAAAATATAACCGTTAAAAAAAAAAAACTTTAATATCAATTAGTACGATGTTTGAGTGCTCAAATTTTGGATGATAGAAACACATACTTAATTATAAACAATATATATATTTGTCGCCAACTTGAAAATATTATTCAAGAGATTAACTCAACCCGAAGTACAAACATCCCAAAAAAAAGAGAAAATTTCAAACCCCGTAAAACATTTTTTGGATATCTTATAAGGGTTTTCTCAACAATGGTGTAATACAGGATTTTTCTCAAAATATAATTATTATTTTGAATCCACTAGGTGAGTTACCCAAAAAAAAAAAGAATCCACTAGGTGAAAAAATAAAAATAAAAATAAAATACATAGTCAAAACAGTCGAAACAGGGCTCGCCGCCTTACTTTTCCTTTTGAATATTCTATAGAATTAGAAAAGAAAAGAAAAAGTTTTTTTTTCCTCCTCGCAGATGCTCTGAATATTATTACGATTTCCTATACGCGAAAAGTTAATGAAACTTTTAGTTTTTTTTTAAAATGATAATCTGATCATAATTTTTAAACGATTTTACGAATCCACATATTCCTGGATCAACGGCAACCCTTCGTTTCTTCCCACCCGCGTATTATCTCGTTTCTGATTTTTTTTCTCGAGAACGGAATTAGTTTTCCGGGAAAATATCACCTTTTTCTGGGAAGATTTTGTTGTGGTGATAAATTTTAGTGGGCATCTGGGGAATCTCCAAAATTTTCGAAATTTCTTTGTCCCTTACCTAATCTGGTGATACATCAACACTCGATTCGCTCTGGGTCTCTTCTAAATCCGGATTTGCGGATTCAAAAAAGGAACATTTTTACAGATTCCCATATCAGTTTTTATCTCTGCGGGATTGAAAATACCTTGGATCGTGTCTGATTTGTTGTTTTTTTGGGATAATTTCCTTTTGTCGATTGGATCTGGTGGTGTGTTGGTGTTCTTATCAATGGGCGCATTAGATGAAGGTCATTTGAATCTGGAGCTTGAGATTGGAATGAAAAATGGCTGCATTGAGCTTGCTTTCGAGCATCAACCAGAGACTTTAGCAATCCAAGACGCTGTGAAACTTCTCTTGCAAGGTCTTCGTGAGGATATCAATAGAGAAGGCATCAAAAAGACTCCTTTTCGTGTCGCTAAGGCCCTTCGAGAAGGCACCAGAGGTATTCACATACGTAATATTGCTGCTTTCCTCTTACCTGTCTTCGAATCTGATTCTCTCCATTAGCTTTTAAGTAACTGTTTTTGGGTTAGTGATGTAAGTTAGTTTCTGTTGCTTTGTTGATGAACCTCCCTGGGTTAGATTTTATTTGTTCTTAACTCATGTTTGGTTGAATTTCCGTTGTTGTGATTTCCCATTTCTTGGTTTCAATTGGTGAAAGTATTTTGGGTCATGTTTCGCTGGTGGCTTGTTTTCTCAGGTTATAAGCAAAAGGTGAAGGAGTTTGTACAAAGTGCTCTGTTTCCAGAAGCAGGGTTGGATGAAGGAGTTGGGCAAGCAGGAGGAGTGGGAGGACTTGTTGTTGTGCGAGATCTCGATCATTACTCTTACTGTGAATCTTGCTTGCTTCCTTTTCATGTGAGGTGTCACATTGGTTATGTCCCTTCGGGCCAACGGGTTTTAGGGCTGAGCAAGTTCTCTAGAGTCGCTGATGTTTTCGCCAAGCGGCTCCAAGAGCCTCAGCGTTTGGCTGATGATATATGTTCAGCTCTCCAACATTGGGTCAAACCATCTGGAGTCGCTGTTGTTCTCCAATGCTCTCACATTCAGTTCCCGAGTTTGGACTTAGACTCTCTGGACTCGTCGAGCCACCATGGATTTGTGAAGCTACTTGTTTCCTCGGGTTCAGGAGTTTTTGAGGATGAAAGCTCGAATCTTTGGGGTGAATTTCAGAGTTTCTTAAAGTTCAAAGGCGTAAAAACGCAAGCTTTGTGTGGGAACGGAGGCTCTGTGAAAGAGTGGTGCCCCAGCGTTAAAAGCTCGTCTAAACTATCACCTGAACAAGACCCGGAAATGGTTTCTGTGGTCGTTTCTATTCTGAAATCATTAGGAGAAGATCCGTCGAGGAAAGAACTCATTGCTACACCCACTCGATTCCTCAAGTGGATGATGAACTTCCAAAACGCCAACCTCGAGATGAAGCTAAACGGCTTTAACTGTGTCAAAGTCAACGGCGAGGTCAACGAGAGGAGGCTGCACTGTGAACTGAACATACAGTTTTGGTCAATGTGTGAGCATCATTTGCTTCCTTTCTATGGAGTTGTTCATACTGGCTACTTTTGTGCTGAAGGATCCAACCCCAATTCTATTGCAAGCTCACTCATAAAATCGATTGTACACTTTTACGGGTTCAAGCTTCAAGTGCAAGAGAGAATGACTCGACAGATCGCTGAGACGCTATCTCCTCTCGTTGGAGGGGATGTGATCGTAGTGGCGGAAGCTGGGCATACTTGTATGATTTCTAGAGGAATTGAGAAGTTTGGAAGCAGCACCGCGACCATTGCGGTTTTGGGTCGGTTTTCGAGTGACAATTCCGCAAGAGCCGCGTTTCTAGACAAGATCCATACAACAACTGCCTTAAAGACAGATTCAAGCTCCCCAATTTGAGAGGGTTTCATGTTTGTTTGTTGTCTTTTCTATGCTTTTGGTTGGTTTTTCCTTTTATTATATGACAAACTTCGAAGCCTCAAAACGTCGGAAGAAAATAGATTATTTCTTGGTTTTTGATTGTTCATCATGGCTTCGTTTGTTTCTGACATGGAAATGAACATCCATCTATATGTTAGGTGTGATATTCTCCTAATAAATATATATTTTGTTAGCCATTCTCTTAAATGTATCCAGAGCTTGAGCTTAAAACATCTCTCTTTCCAAAAATGGCAATAAGGGAAAAAGAAAAAGACAGTTGAGATCGAGATTTGTTTGAATTCCAAGAATAATTCTGACCCAGAAAAGGGGAAACAAAGTAGATACAAATGTAATGTATTAGTGGGTAAATTATAAGATCTCCCCTATTCTCTATATCCTCTCTAATATACAACTTAATGCTAATCCCATCTACTGAAGATGATGCAACAGAATCAAAAGTCTGAAATCTCATTCCCAACAACCACAACACTCTCAAAAAGATTTTACTCTAAAACCTACACTGCCCTTAGAGGCCTCTCCTATCTCATGATATCACCCATCCAAAGGTTTGTAACCAGTCACATCCCAACATTTCCCATTTCAGCTGTGCCCGGCTATAGATGAACCAGCCGTCATTGGGCTGCTAAACCGAGCAGAAGTCACTGCAATGCGATGGGACGGAGGATCTTTCTCCTGGCTTGAAGTGAATGAGCATCAGAATGTAGTCAAAACTAGAATGGAACAACATACGGAAGAGCCACTATATCAGCAGATTCTATTCTAAGAGCCTGGTTCCAGACTTGAGTCTCATCCGATGAAGTAGTCAAATCTATTCTTTGCTTCTTTAATAACTTCATACCAGACTGACCAAATAGCCATTCTTGTTCATCATCATCAACCTCGTGCAATTCCTCCCTTTTCGGTACATTCAGTATCTGATCCAAATACTTTAAGTCCGAATGAGGCCGCTTTTTTGCAGATGCTTCACCGTTTTCTTTCACTTTCACTGAAGGAACAGGTGGATGGCTTTTGGGTTCTTGAGAATCAATGAAACCGTTAATTCTACGCTCCTTGACCTCTGGGTTACACACTATTCCTTCCAACTCAGAAACAGGCTTCGGAGGAGTTTGGCATGCTCCCAACTTTCTTCCGTTTTCCACGGATGATATAGGAGAAGCAACTGGCCTCTGTATCTTGTTTGGCCTAGATCCATTCTCTGCATAACAATTAAAGAACCGTGCTAAGACATACAGTAATAGCATAAGAAAAACACATTCACATATTGCAGGAAAATAAAATCAGAAAAATCGATCTTCCATTAATAGTAATATACTAATTTATAAAGAAATCAAATGAGTTATCAACGTCAAGAAACATATCATGATTGAACAAAACATTAGGTAAAAACACACCAATGCATATATATATATCTGTGCCATTAAAAAAAGAGTTGGATCAGGGAAGGACTCACCATACAACAATCCATTTGTCTCCAGATTCTTCCGCTTGCCAAGAATTCCCTCAGTGCTAAGGTTCTTGACACTCGCCCTTGAAAGTTCTGGCACTCTAAAATTCTTAGTATTCACGGAATCATGTTCTCTCTCTTTTAATCTGGGCCCTCCCTCTACAAATTTTGGCTTCTCCTGACCAGTTTTGTTTATCACCTCTGTTTTCTCATCTTTCTTCTCTTTACTACTTCTATCTGTTATGTTCTTTGGTTCACTTTTCTTTATCCCTCCGTTATCCCATGGTTTATCACTCTTTGTCACACTTTCCCTGCGGTGATTCTTCTCTTGTAGTTCTTTTTTATTTGCCTGGTCTCTTTTCTCCACTGGTTTAACCATAACCTCAGCTCCTTTCTGATCCGTGCAAGATGATACTCTAAGAACCGCATTTTCAGGCCTTTTCGCCATGGCAAAGTTCCTATGGGTATTGATTCTCTTTTCGTCAACTTTCGTATGGTTGGTTTGAGGAACTGGGCAGGAGAGGTTGTTCTCTGCAACTCCACAAGGAAGGTTAATCTTTCGTGGACTTTGGCTTTCTGTAGCTTCTTCTTCATGTCTGATCCTTCTTGCCAGGTCCTGTATAAACTTAGACTCTCCATTACCATTATTCTGGAAGGTAGTTGTTACAAGTTTTTCTGTGTCCCCGTTTCTCGGCAGAACACCAGCAGCTTTTTTGTCCTCTGAAGTTCTGCTCTTTTCCTTATCCCGGTCTTTGTCTTTCCTATCTTTATGTTTCTCTTTTTTCTCCTTCCTTTCCTTATGTTTGTCTTTGCTTGTTTCTTTATCCTTTTTCTCTTTTCCTTCTTTCTTTTCTTTATCTTTCTTATCCTTCTTGTGCTTCTTCTCCTTGTGCTTTTCCTGCGGTTTAAATCCCAGGACAAAAAGACCACATATATAAGTGATGATTAGAAGGAAGGCATACAAATAATTAATTACCTTTACTTGTCATTTCTTGGGTCAACTTAAAGAAGTTTTGAGAGAAGAAACCAGGTGAATCATTATTTCAAGACGGACAACCTCCAGTTACATACCTAGTCTGACAAATTTAGCTCGACATACTAATTCTTAAGCTATTTACTACATTTCCTGCAGTTTCATTATCATTTCCTTATTAAGTGATATTACTAAGTCTGGAGTTGACAGTAAACTTCAGGTCAAATAGCCAAACCCTTACGCCAATAATCCATAGGGATACAATTATCTAACTTCCAAAACCACCAGCTACAGGAACACATGTTCACTTCAATATGTCAGCATCCTAAGCTAGTCATGATCCTGCAAACCATCCTGGGTACTAGGAAAAATATATAAGAAAAAGAAGTGGAAGGAAAAATAGGGCAGACCAGAAGCTACTAATGCAAGGACATGAACAGCACCTATTTTTAAGGAAATAAAAGATAGAACGTGGACGATTCCTTAACTTATCTAAGCCTAAATTCATTGGCATTTATGATTCTCTCATATGAGGTAGTTTAAGTCCATCAGTATTTATTCTCATTACAGGTATCAATTCCTTTTTCTCTACTTAACTTTTTTGGGTGACAATACCTAAAACTTGACCAACTAACAATTATACGAGAAATTAATTCTGAAAGAGTCTCTATGTCCCTTACTCCAACACTTTACTGGGTCCATATGTTCTAGAACACAACACCAAGGATTCCACGAATTCTTCCATTCATGATTCTCCTCCATTAGATAAAAGTATTCAAAGTAGAGGAACTCATCAGAGTCTAGTCTCCTGATATGCTAAGTTTTCTTCATCTATTCCTAAGAGCCTAGAGGCAAGACATGTGTTATCTAACTACTCTAGTCACTCTCCAACAAAACATCAAGCACGATACGAGCTTAGAAACACCAGAAATATCAAAATTTCAAAGGAGAGTAGATCCTAAAGAGTAATAACATATAGAACCTTTATTAAAGAGCCTGCTTCATCGGTTCTAATCTTCTTCTCATATCCTGGAGGTGGAAATGGGAAGCAACGAGACATGGCACTTGTCCGACAAAACCGTAAAGTGGTATACTTTCAACCACTCTTGTTTACTTTCTCGCTCCTTTATCCCAGCACCTGACCAGATCAGAATCTATGATCCAGTCCACCATATCAATTAAAACAACTTAGAAGCTCCAAACTTTTCTTTATCATCTCCCAAAAGTCACTTCAATTCCCAACTTCAGAGACCCTAAATACACTATAAATTTAGTAATTTTACACCTTTGGAACCGCAAGATTCTCCGCTAACCTGCCAAAACCAATCATTTCCAGACCATAAGCATTTCGTAACTCAGATTAATAAGTTATGGAGTTAAGATATGAGCAGCTCAAAGCACCTTATAGGTAGCCGCCAACAAAGTTGGCCTGATTTCCGATTGAATGTGAAGAAAATCCGATTTTGGGAGCTACTAACTCGCGAACCAAACTTATTCGGCTACAATTTCAATCCCACAGACTCTTTTGACAAGTCTTTAATCTCCGAGAGTTTACCCTAATAGTATACAAAACCGCAATTAGGGTCCAAATCAAGGTTGCGATCCAAAATCAAACCCTAAAAAAAAAACAATCGAAACAAAAATTGCAAAGTGCAACAATTACACGCGCGAGAGGAAGTAAGAAAACCGAAATCTTTGGGAAACCCAGATAGCAAAAACAAAGAAAAAACGTAATTTAGCTTCAAGTATCGACGGATCAAATTTCAAAACTTTGTGGGGAGAGACAAAAAAAAGAACACTTTTTTTTCCTTCTCAGCTTATGGAGAAAAGAATAGAAATCAACGGTGTTCTTTGAAACAGCTTCGGTTGTTTTTATTTATTTATTTTTTTTGAAAATAATACACAAGAGAGAGATTGGAAGATCTCAAAGAGAAGAGGAGAGAGAGAGAGAGAAGAAGAAGAAATACACCGAAGGAAATGAGAAATATCTCTCCTCTATCTCTCTCTCTCCCTATATCAATATCCATGTGTTGGCATATGGGTGTGTATATATATATATACCTTCTCTTTCTGTATATATCCGTAATGTTCTTGTGTCTTTCTTTTTTTTTAATAATTACGGGTCTTTTTTTATATATATGGGTTTGTTCTTGAACAAGAAGAAAGAAGAATCTCTCTCTCACTCAAAACCGGAGCCAAGAGAAAAGAAGAAACTTTGTTAATTTATAAAGTGAGATAAAACAAGAAAGGGCTTTTTTGGTATTTTAATATTTGGGCTCAGCCCAATTCTCCGTAGTTTCTCATTGACCCGAAAGCAGAGTAACGAAATGCTATACAAAAATACAAAAATCCCAATTCTCCGTAGTTTCTTAATTACACAAAACAAAATGCTATACAAAATCTAGAGAGTAATTTAGAAGGTGGGTCTTTCTCTGCAGTGCAATTGAACAACCAAATCTATGACTTCACTGCAACCACCAGTTTCATCTCCTTCCATGAGACACTCAACATAAGGCAACACTTCGGTTTTCTCCAAAACCCCATTTGAGCTCAGCAGCTCCATTACGAGCTCGCGTGCCCGCTCGGTATCTCCTTCCTTCTTGAATCCTTGAATCACTAGGCAGAAGGATTTGAAACTCGGGACAAACCCGGTTTTGAGAACAAGTGTGATCAGCTCCAGACACTTGGTGTGTTCCTTCTTGCTGCAATAAGACGCTATCATGATGTCTATGGCCTTCTCAAGAAAAACACCGCTCTTGAGCATAGTTTGGATCAGTTCGTTGGACTCATCTGTTCTTCCTTCTTTGCATAACCATGTAACCAAGAAATCACATAATCCGGTAGTAGACCCACCGAATTGTTTAACCACAGATACGAGCTTGATGATACATTCAGGATCGGTTTCTCTAAGAGCAATATCTGAACCAGTACTCTCATCTGAATTATCAATACTCTTTTGAGATAAGACAAATCCCCGTAACATAGAAGAATAGATACGATCATTTAGTTCATATCCTCTTTCAACCATTGCTCTTACGGTTTCAAGAGCACAGTCTAGTCTTCCATTATCGACATATCCTTTCACCATAACGGTATAAGTAACATGGTTTGGTGAAACTCCTGAATCTTGCATAGCAGAAAGAAGCTTCTCTGCTTCCTCGACTCTTCCAAATTGACAAAGACCGTTGATGATTATTGTGTATGGATAAACATTCGGCAAACAACCACTTAACTTCATCAGTTCTAGCATCCTCAAGGAACCGCTAATATCACCTGATCGAATCAACCCATCAACCAATGTCGTGTAAGTCACCACAGAAGGAACTAAACCAAGCTTATTGATTTTCCCGAGCATCGCTAATTCCTCTTTCACTTTACAACCTTTACTGAGCACATCAAGAAGCACATTCAGGGAGTGAGGAGTTGTCAGGATTCTCATCTTGACCAATGTCTCCAGGATAAACAATGCATCCTGGGTTTTACCGACTTTACAGAAACCATCTATAAGAGTTGTACCGGTTACTTCATCTAGGTTTATTCCTTTTCTCAGCATCAAACCTAAGAACGCGCTAGCTACATCAGCCTTCCCTTGTTTGCAGAAAGCATTGATTATAGCGGTGAAGGTAAGACAATCAGGCTCAAGGTCAAACGAGTTCATCGAGTTAAGTAGCTTGTAAGCCATATTCATATGGCCTTCTCTACAAAGCCCATCAATCAAAACGTTATAGCTCACTATGTCAGGTGACAGGCCATTGTCAACCATTCTCTTCAAAAGGTGCACGGCCTTGAACGGTTTCCCGACTCTACACAACCCTTCCATAAGCTCGTTGAAAGTTCTTACATTTGGTTTGCAAGCCCTCTTCTCCATTACAGTAAGAAGTTCAAAAGCGGGAACAACCCGCCCATCTTTGCAGTAGCCATTTATCAACGCATTGTAAGTTATCACACTAGGAAATATCCCGTCTTTAACCATCTTTCGACAAATCCCATTAGCCTCTTCAATCTTTCCGTCTCTACACAACCCATCAATTAAAACGGTGTAAGTGTGAACGTTTGGTTTGCACCCTCTAGCAATCATCTCATCAAGCAAGTTAAAAGCTTTATCAATTAAACCTCTATCGCACAAGGCTTTGATAAGAACAGTATATGTACGTGTGCTTGGTTGGCAACCTTTCTCACGCATTTGATCTTTTAAGCCAAAGGCTTCCTCAAGTCTCCCTACTTCACACAACCCGTGTATCAAAATCGAGTAACTTACAGAGTTTGGTGCACAAGCTCCCACTCCGGACATTACATCAAACACCTTGAGTGCATCTCTAAGATTCAATCCACGGCAAAAACCCAGCAACAAAGAAGTGCATATATGGGAATCTAACACAAACCCGATTTTAAGAATCTTACACATGAACATCTCAGCGGCTTCCGTGAATCCATTCTTGCACAGAGCATTGACAATGGTTCTGTAATCAATCATGCCAACCACAAATCCGTCAGCTTCCATTCTTCTGTAAGTCAGGTAAGCCAAAAACCCTAAATCAAGTTTAGCCAAGGACATCAAAAGAGAGCTATAACAAGGGTAATTTAACCGGAATCCAGCATCATCTCTGAGCTCATCAAAACAACCCATGAGTTTCAACATCTCTTCCTCGCACCTACTACATTCCCTGATCAACGCAACAATAACATGATGCGCGACTCGGTACAAACCGGAAGAGACAATCAGTTTCAGAAGCTGGGTTTTCTGACTTGGGTCGAAACAATACGAGGAATGCTTGCAGACCCACATGAAAAAACGAACGGAAATGTCGTTGTCGCTGCGTTGAAGCGAAATCACCTGCGAAGCGACATGTGGGCTCATGTAAGAGACGAGAGATTTAAGAGAATTGTTCTTCTCCCAATTGGGACTTTTTAGCAAAGATGCGGCATCATGAGCCGCCACCTCGTCCGGTGAAAACTGAGAAGGTCGAGAAGAGACGGAGAAAAACGCATTAGAAGAAGGAAAAACATGACGAGCCAAAGCCGAGATCTTTCGAGGACTTCTGATATGTATCAGCATGCACAGGTTGAAAGAGAGCCGGAGAAGAAACAGTAAAAATGATTACTTTATCTGCGGTGTTTAGGGTTTTTAAATCTCTCTGCCTCTATTTGAACAAAGGGGTTTATGCAGCGAAAGCAGGTCTTGTCTGTTTGCATCTGGAATTCTCACGGAGACCATAGAAATTCAATAGAGTGACCCGGTTATGAGCTGATTGAAGTTAAACCGTACCGAACCAATGCATCGCGTCATAATCTTGAATTTTGGATTTTCATTTTCAGTCAAATAGCACCCAAAACTTTCAATTAACCTCCGTTAGTAACCAAACGGTCGTATTGGCAAATAAAAAAGACAAAAGAAAGAAAATGTTTAGTGTTGAGGAAAAGTTTATCGAATGTAACAATAGACACGATTGAGACTGAGCTAAAGGAGACACGGCAAAAATAAACTTGGCCTAACCAATTTCAGACACAAAAGATGTTTCTCTCACTCTCTCTCATTCATAATCCTTGAGCAACCGTTTTGTGCAATATACATATATCCTCCAATTGTGATTTGTGAATGACCGACCAAGTGAGTGTTGTTGTGTGGTCAAGTGACCAAAAACTAGTCCTTTATTGCTACATCACCAAATCATCAGCAGAGTAATAGTCGGCAATCAGACGGTACATGTAAGATGGGTTGTGTCCTCCACTGTAACCAAAATAGAACTGCCATCATCAGCTTCTTATCCAAACAAAGCTACAACGCCATGAAAGCCAATCTAAACAAATAATAACTAGAACAAACCATGGCTATGTAAGACTTACGTGTCGGTTATAAAGAGACTAACAAGGTTTGGCGGGACATAATCGAATGTTGGGTTGACAACTTGAAGCAGGGGAGACCCGGAACCCGCAAAATCCAGGCAATCAGAGAATTCACCAAAATCCAACAGTTCAGAAGGAGATCTCAGCTCGTTTAGTAATACCTCCGGATTGTGAGGATAGAGTGGGCATAACTGTTTATTACATTAAAAACCCTAAGTCAAGCTTTGAGGTTCACGAGAGCAATCAATGGTTTAGCAAAAACACAACTCAGAAACCAACCTTGTGACTACCGGCTAGGACCACAAATGGGACTGCGTGCTTTTGTGCTGCAAGAGCAGCCATGTTGACTCCAACAGGTCCTATAACCCCACCATTAGCCATCACTGCATGAGCTCCAATTATAACCTGTGCATCATTTGTAATCTATTTTTAGAAGCCAAGGAGAAGAAAACATAGAAATGTGCAAGATTGAACACGTACCATATTCACTCGAGATATCATAGCAAACACTGCAGAGTCGGTGATCACAGTGGTCTGCAAACCTCTAGCTACCAATTCTTTTGCTAATAGATGGCCCTGATACCTAATATAATAGAATTGGAAAACAGCCGAGTTAGATGGTAGAGGAAATATTGGGCAAAGCAGAAAACACTAACAATTAAGGATGAAACATATAGGATAGAGTAGACACCAAACCTTGGAGCACCTTCGGCGACAAATACACGAAATGATCTTTTTTTCTCCTTTGCAGCACATAGAAACTCAAGCACAGTTCTTGAGCTACCTAGGGTTAGAATCACCTCACTGACAAAAAGGAGGCAATACAAAAGTTGTCATGAACACTGATAAACAAACATTTTGGTTCCCCATCTATTGCATGTTACAGAAAATTAATGGTATAGAGACAAAAAGTACTTTTGATGTATATGCTCTATAGCTTGCTCAGCGATCTGCTCATGACAACCAGCAATCTCATGGATAAGTTGATTGACTCCTTCTATAACATCATGCTTCAGCTTCCGAGTTATTGAACTTTTATCGGCAGCTAAAAAAAGTACATACCATTAATATCAACAAAAATGTAACTTATTTTAGCTGCCAAACAAAATTTTGTCCTATGATTCATCCAAGATAATCTCAATAAAAGTGAGACAGACCACCCAAAACCAGACTGTTAAGAACAGAAATTGATTCCCTTTATTTATCTATGTAACTCGGCACTGCAAATTGACAGAGAATTCCAGCAATAAAACTACCAGAGCCAGTGATCTAGGGATCTCTCTATAGTTCCCTAAAATCTCCCAATCCTAAAAGTCCCCAAAGCGGAACCAGCTTCCTCTGATACCTAAATCTGTTACATTCACTGTCAATTTATAGTCCAAAAGAAAACCATGAGTATCGACTTGTAAAAGAGAATGTAAAAAAATAACATTATTCTATTCCTACCATAACACTTCTCTTAATGGCTTATCAAGGACATAACTAAAACAGGCAGTCTACTGGAAAAAACGAGCATTTGGAAAGGAGAGCCAAAGGCATGGAAAAGGTACATTTACTTTTGCTTTCGGAATCAGCACCGGATGAAGATGTGTACGGGACAGTTGCAGATTCAGGAGTGCCCTCGAGAAGCGTTTGCAAAGATGGAGGGCGTAACGTACTCCTAGCTGCAGCTGCAACAACTGCAGACATTGCAGGATACCCAATTCCTTTGCTATTATCATCTTCATCATCATCACTTGCATCCAACAAGTCCAACCCAGCCATAGCTGCTGTAGTGAGAGAGAGATCTTCCTCCCTTATAATATGTAAAACCCGTCTAACTACATTTCCCACCGCAAGCTCTACAAAATCATATCCAACGATTGATAAAGAGAAATTGCACAGGCTGAATAGAAAATATGTAAGCAAAAAGAAAACATACCAACAGGATTTGCAGCGACCAATTGCTCACCAACGGCTTTCACAGCATCGATAAGAGCTGAAGCCTGGTTAGCGTGAGGCACCCGGTGCTGCGAAATCACTGACCTAAGAAGCTCTACGGTGTATCTGGCTGTAGCCTGTGATCCCTCAATCTTACTGTATACAATATATGATCAAATCAGCAATTCTCTTAACAAAGGGTTTTACGAAAATCACAGAACAGAGAGCCGGAAAAAAATAAGATATACCGTTTTCTGAGCTTGTTAACAAATTCCATCACCGTTGATTGGACGTCTGGCATCTTCCTTATCCGAAATCACCGAGAAACTTGATAAAAATTCGAAACCAGAGGCGTCAGATTTCATAAACCCTAATCACACGCGATTCGCGGCAGGAGAAAGGAGAAAATGCCTATCTAATGGGAGAGATAAAGAATAAGGAAGCAAAATGGGTTTGCTTACCGGTGAGTATGTAACGGTGGCGAACGATAAGGAGATGAAGTAGAAGAAATATTCCGGCGAGAGAGAAACGGAATTGAATAAGGAGACCAGATTTTACAATTTCATTCGCTTCTAGTGAGAATTGGGGTTTGGTAGGTCTAAGCTTTTGGGCCAAAATACGGTAGCTTTTGGGCCGACAAGTAGAAAGCCCAAAACCAAAGCTTCAATTTTTTTTAGTTTTTTCTTTTTAAATTTTCGAAAAATATTTATCAGTCCAAATCCGATATCACATAATCAATGAAACAAAGTAAAATAAAAGGGTTATCCTTTCATGGGATAAGCTTCTTTAGGACCCAAGTCTTAGTTTTGTACTTTGGTTTCGTTTTGACAGATAAAACTACTTTCATCAAAAGGAGAAAGATCAAATCGCACAAGACGACTAAACCCATAAAATTAAACCCCACTCTCTCTTATTCCTTATAACCACCACATTCTTATTCGCCCGTCAGAATATTTATAACTAAGCAAAAAGCTATACACTAAAGAATTGCCTGAGAGATTCGGCAAGAAACATTTCTTTATATATACACAACCAGAAGATGATGAAGCTTTGATGGAAACACCAGAAGATTATATGCTTCTATTTTCTTCCTCTTGTTCTTCTGCATTCCCATTCTCCTTGAGCTTATACGCGCCATCTACATACAACTCCGTGTCCCAAAGAAACGCCCCAAACGCCACAGCTTCCAGAACCAACCGCTTCAGGCTCGAAAACGATGTCACAATGGTCTCGTCGCTCTCCTCCGTGCCAAAAAGGGCCAAACTTTGCTTCTCTATCAGATTCCTTGCTTCCTCTGTCCTCGGTTTTGCACATCTCTGCAGTGTCTCGGGATCGAACCCTGAGATGTAATGTCTCAGCTGCTGATTGGTGGAGATCTGTCCAGTCCCCGTACTGAACGAGCATCCGAAGACCGGACTTTTCAGATATCCGTTTCCATGGAGATCTGATAAGGAACACTCGAGCTGGTGCCTGAGTGAAGCGGATTTCAAGAAGTAACCGTACAAGATCGAGGCGGCGTATACTTTCCCGAGATGATGCTTCTGTATCTGTGTTGTTGCCCAATTGTCAGTCACACATGAATTGACCCGTAATCCAATGACTGCGCTTACGTGTTCTTTGATAAGCTCAAGGGTATCGCAGCAGTGAATTGACTCTAACTCCCAGTCTTTTGTAGGCCAAATCTCGAGTCTGCCATTGTAGATGCATCTGGAGAGCTTTGGAACTAGTGGGACTCTTATCTCGGAGTATTTGTAGAAGATTAACATGTACATTATGTCTTGGACCGCAGTTTTGCAGTAACGCTCCTTGAGTTGAGCTATCCTTCTGCCAACCATGGAGAAAATCAGGGAATTAGGGTTCGCAAAAGAGCAGCCAGCAGCAAAAACATCAACACACAGAGTATAGAAATGTCCGAGCTGCAAGTTAAACCTAGTGAGCTGCAGAAACAGGACAGTAAGTGGAGGCAGAGTGTTAACAGAGGCAAGATGAATAAAACATACAGAAAATGGCTAACAAACTAAATCGACACTGAATAGAAAAGCCACTCCATGAAGAGTTTCGCAAATAAAACTAAAGTTGACCAGTTATAGAAACATGAGAGAAGCTTAATTAGGCAAACCAGCATATTATCGAACATTAAACAAAACTTGCTTCACAAGGCAGAGCTTCAGAAATCGTAATCGTAAGCTTCCCCTGTTTCAAATCAGCCATATTACGATTCTCCGATCAGAAATTTCTCAAACTACTTAAACACACAATAAACGAACAACTTATAATCTGAGTGTGCAAGCTTATGCGGTGAATACAAATATTAGCCCTTAGGTGTATGAATATCATGTACCTAATGATTTACACAGGTTTCTGTGTGTGCTCCAACTCTACGAATGTTAACGCAAAACGGATTTGTGTATTGTAAGTGTTTAGATTAAGCTTCAGTTTAACGGACCTGTGAAGAGAGGCCTCGTCGGAACCAGAGCTGAGTGACATACGAGCTAAGGCGGCTTCCCGGTCATCAGCAAGTTGCTTGAGCTCATCGGCGGCGGCGTAGTGAAAGAGCTGCCGCTTGTTTAGCAACACACTTCTCAGAAACCTCCCCTGCGCCGATCGGGGTTCAAGCGGCGCGTTAAGACTGCTTCCAGGCTCACACCGGCTCGGTCCCGCCGCCGCAACCACTACCATCGAACTATACCGGATCTTCCACCTCGCCGGAATAACAGATCCACCGCCGCCACCTCCGTCGCCGCTCTGTCTCCTCAAACGCGACGGGAGAAACGGGAGCGCCGCTTGATTGGTAAGACAACTGTCCATGACGCAGATTGAGCGAAAAACCTAGAATCAGTGGGAAAAACCCTAAGGATCTGTGATTGAGAGGAATTTTGGATTGTGAATGAGAGAAGATTGATTTGCGGATTAGTGGGAGAAGTGGCGAAGATTGGATAAGGTTAGAGAGTATCTTTTATTATTCTTTTCTATTTTTAAATAATAAATATAATATCTGATTCTGTTTTTTTCTTTTCTTTTCTATGGGCTCCTTTAAGACGGTGTGTGGTCTTATTTATCTCCAACTTGACAAGTGGGTAGATGTCATTGGCTCCTGAGTAATTATTGATTTATATATATATATATATATATATATATATGTAAATCTTATTTTTCGTAAAAAAAAAAATCTCTTCTCAAGCTTATCTTCTCTTATAGAGTCATAAAATAACCTATAGAATTTTCAAGAATCCTAGAAAATGGAGTCGGAAAAAGTCTGAAGAATCGTAATTTCACAGGATTGATTATAAAATATGAAATTAGGAAGTTTATGAAACCTCAATCAATTATCAAGCGTAATTAAAACTATGTTCTTTCTCTATCTAGGAGAATAATTGTTTCGGAATCGTATAATTACGTAGTCCTTTATTTAGTCGTCCAAATTTCATATTCATGATAGTTAGGTTGTTGATACTTTTATATACTTACGCATAGATTATAATATTTAGTAGTCTTCCGGTCTAGATTTGACACCTAATCTCAATTATTGACGATTATCAAAAACAAATTTAAGATGGCCCATCATGTTTTGTGCATTTGAATATTATGGGGTTGGACCGCTTCGTGTTTTCTAAAGCCAACTTACATATTATAAAACACACTCGATTTTCTATTTACATTCACTGATTGACTTATAACAATTTGATTATTTGTTTTGGTACATTAGCGCAAGTGTAAGTTTACAAATGTCATGTTAATTTCGCCCTGAACGCGATTTGAAAAAAGCAGATTTTGTATCTTACGAGCTTATAGCTCGAGATCGATGCTACTTATTGATTTCATCATAATATTTTAGATGCAGTAAACATTTATTTTTCTTAGAAGAGAAGAGTGAACATGTTCAAGATTTTTATTTTTTTTTGATAAAAAACATGTTCAAGATGTTTATCACTTAAAGTTTAATGCAACGTTTGGCTCTATATTTTTTTTCTAAGAAGTTTCGGACTAGAGCTCATAATCTCTTCACAGTACCGAAGATCATAGTGGATTGAGTGGATATTTCAAACTCCAATCCTTCTTTAACTTACATTTGCTTCCAAAACAATAGACTGAACTCCGCTTTCGGAAAAATATTTTTCCTGATTTGGAAACTTACACATTTATACAAATTACAAAGTATAAACAAGGTATTGAATGAGTCATGAGGCCCATGGCCCATGATATTGAATAATTGATTGTTTCGATACGTGGTCGTTCCTATCATATCTGTATACATTGTTTGTTGTCACTTTGGGTCCACAACCTAATTTAGAGTTTAAAAACCCATCACTAGAAAAGTTGGTTAATCTAGAAAGATGAGATAACAACTAAGATGCAAGAGCATCTCGAACCCAACATCAAATCTTATTTTGGTATAAAATTTTCTCCAATCCAATACCATTTTCAATATTAAAATGGTATAAATTCATTTTTACACCATATTTGATGTAAAAAAATAAGTTTACACTATTTTGGTGTTGAACTTTTTTATTTATATAAAGATCCTTCAAATTTTAAAGAATTTCAAAATTAATTATTATAAAGATCAAAAATAATTTATAGATAAATTATCCAAAACAATTTATAAACAAATGGTGATGATTAAACAAAAATCTAAAATGTTTTGTTATTTTATATGGCGTAATATATGCAACTTTGTATAATAAATGTTAAATTCAAATAATATTATAATTTATGAAAGTTTAAAATAAAATAAAAATAGTTAGGGTCAATTCGTAAATTTTAAATATAAAGTGTACTACGAACAACTAATAGTAAAATTGAAAAAAAAGAATATACTTGGAATATTTTCTTTTGGTGTAAAAAATGGTGCAATACATTGGAATAAAATCCAACACCATTTTGGAGTTATGCTATTTTGGTGTAATACATTGGAGATGCTCTAACACACTGAGACTACTATGGGAATGTTCGATTTAGCGTATGAATGCTAAACATTGATGCTGATTTTAAACTCGTTATTTTAACTCTTTATTCATAGATTGTTCGTTTGTATTTAGTTTCTCTAGTTATATACTTGAGTTCAGATTTTGTCTCGTTTGGGTTTGATAAAAGAAAGAAGAGCAAATAATTACGAGATATTCCCGTTGTTTCATTTTACTTGATATTTTAGGAATTTTTTTTTGTTTTATTTTAAGTGATATTTTCAAGTTTCTATACCAAATTAATGGTATTTTTGACTGTTTAAATTCTGCAGATTATTTTTTTATTGGTTGAATTATTTTGGAATTGATGAAAAAACATGTTTTATTTTGAAACAATAGAAAATTAAATGATTTTTTAATCTTTGTGTAAAAACTTTAAACATCAACTAATATGAAACAGAGGGAGTATATGTGTAAAGAGTTTATACATCTTAGAGCATCTCCATTGGTGAGAGATCGATAGAATTTCTCACAAATATAATAGGAGAAATTTTAGAAATGCCACTTTTGGTGTGTCAATATTCAAAAATGCCACAATAAGTTGTCTATTTTCAAAAATGCCACTTATTAAAAAAAATTAAACCATAAATCCTAACATTCTAAACCGTAAAAAGGGTTTTGATCCCTAATAAACTCTAAACCCTAAAAACTAAACTCTAACATAATATAGTTAATTCAAACATAAATGATATTTTGAATAAATGATATAATTTTAGTGGTATTTAAAAAAAAAAAAAAAAATGGCACTTTTGAAAAGTGGCATTTTTCAAAATTTCTCAATATAATATTAGTATTTTTAATCTATTTTAATTTGAGAAACTTACATGAATTCTTCTCCTTCTTTGGTAAGAAACTCATAGAATCTTTCACAAATATAATATTAATATAAATAATATATTTTATTAATATTTTTAAAAACTATTTCTTAAATATTTTTTAAAACATATCAAATTATATTTAAAATATATTTAATTACAATAATTAATTATATTTATTTTTATCATCTATTATAATAAATGTAATAAAACTGTTAAATTTTAATAATCTTAATAACAATATTAATAACATATTTAAAATGTCAAAATACAAATTTAATTTTTAAAATCCCATATTATTCTAATATATTAATATAATTATATTAACTAAAATATTATTAATTTCATATTATTGTATTAATTTTAATTAATATCAAGTAAAAAATAATATTAATATATAATTTAAACTTATGCATAATGGAACTTAATAGATATATAATTTTATTTTAAGATTTATAAAAAAAATAAAAATATACAAACCATTTAATTAGTGTTTATATTATTGAATATTTGATTTGTCACTAAAAAAACTGAACTAATGATAAAATATCATGTGTCCAAAAAATGAGTTTCTCATTTAATTCTCCAATTGAGAACCGATTCTCATCTTTAAAAAAAAAAAAATATTTTCCTTGTATTTATAATGAAAAACTCCCTTAAAAATCCATTTAGAATTTCCATGGGAGATGTTACTATGTTGTGAATTCTTAAGTCACATATACAATCCTTTATTCCTTTCTATATAAGTTAAAAAGCAAAGACACAAATTCATGTTTGACTTTTTTGTTGCAAACAAAATTATTTTGTAAAGTCACAAAAATCTATACTTTATATATATATATATATATATATAACCAAATTCTATATTTATGTATGTATTTTTGTTACTATTCTCCCACCGCACTGTCACTACTAGGAGTCTAGTGGAGAATAGAATAATGGAATCTGATTTTTAATAGTTACTTTTTAAAATAGAAATTATAAAAAAAATTACATCTTTTATCATTTTCATCACTACTACTTTTATATGTGCAAGCTAAAATCCCAATTATTATTTAGCGGTTAAGTTTTCGGAAATGTTTGCCAATCCGTATTAAATCCCAGTTTTCCTCTAACAATTTTACGTATATTAGAGTCCTTTTTATCAACAGTCATAAGAGAACTAATACGAGAAACCACAACAGATATTTTTAAAATTGATTCATCATTGTCAGCTTTGGAAATTCAAATAGATAAAAAAACCTTTTTTATTGCTGAACACAAAATTAATTAGAGATAAGGTACCGGTTGCGTTATCCGACAAAACATATTTATTACTCATGAGTTTTTATTATTCGCCGGGGAACAAATTAAATAAACAGCACCGGACCGTAATCACGTGCCGTTTATAGTAATCAATCCGTATTCCGTACATCGTGCGGTTTCACGTGCCATCTCTACTAATCAAAAGCCGGCCTTTCCTCGTGCGTCTCTTCTCGACATCGTCGTAACTCGTAAGTCGTCACAATGTCACACTCGGAAACTCGCAGCGTCCATAACCTGGGTCAAACCACAAAATCAACCTCCGGTTTAAACATCCAGAGAAATTACTAAACCGAAACAAATTTTTAGAAATTGGACTTACTTGGATCTTTGATCGTTTGGGTAGCGAGGCCGTTGAAAGAGCAGGACCCACCGGATTTACGAAATTGGGCCCAATAAGAGCTGAAAGCGTAGCTGGCGTGCAATACGGTCAAATCGGGTTTGTGACATGGGCCTCCGGATTGGATCGGGTCACAGGTATTATTCCCCTGTGAGCAAGCGTACGATAGAGCATCACCAAGCTGAGTCCAATTAGCTCCTTTAGCCACCACACACCATATCTTCCCTTTGTACAACTCGTTATTCTCCGGCGCCGGCAACGATTCCTTGTACTCCGTCGTCTTCCCCGATAACTCGATCTCGTAAACCTGACTCCCGTTCGGATGTAGGAGTCCGAAATGCCGCTCCGTGCCCGGACCCGTTTTCTGATTCTCGTTGTAAAGCGCGAAAATAAACGCGGGAAGGACTTTTCCGGGTCGTGCCGGAGTACCTACGGGCGGGTCGGCGGCGAGTTTCTTGACGGCGTTGCGATTGTAAGTGGCGGCGTTGTAGATATTCGCTCCGATCTGGTCGTAATCTCCGTTATTGGGCCAACCCGTTTCCGCGACCCAGATCCGAAGATCCGGATACCCGATTCGTTTCATAGCGAAGACGAAAGCGTCTATCATCTGGTCGAAGAGGTTGTGGTAGGTCAGATTCGTGACCGGATCCGTGACGGTGACGTTGTTAGATTCGAAAATCGCGTAATCGAGATCCACATGGGTCGGATCTTGTGCCCAAGCGAAATACGGGTAAACATCAACGAAGATGAACGATTTAGTCCGGTTTAAGAACTGGAGCATCGGTTTCATGACCGAACCGGATATATCCTCCCGAAACTCACCGCTCGACGGAGGAAACGACGATTGAAGAACGTCGACGGCGAGTGTGGTCCCCACTTTGACTTTTTTTACGCCAAGAGACTTTAAGGACCGTTGGATCTTGCGCATTGCCGGGACAAGTGCTGATTTGAGCTCGGAATCTTGGGAAGAGAGGATCTCGTTGCCGACGAGGAGGTAACGGATCTTGGTGGATGGGTAAAACGGGAGGATGTTGGATCGGATCCAGTCGTCGGAGAGTGAATCGGATTTTGAGATGTTGACGATGAGCTGGTTCGGGACCATGACGGAGACGGCGATGTCGGTGGCGTTTAATGCGGCGAGGATTTTTGGGTTTGCGTCGTAGAGCTTGACGCGTTTCGCGTTTAGTGATTTGATGAGGTTGACTGAGTCGGACGGTGACGGGAGGTTGTTTCCGAGCTGGCCGTAGTTGATTCCTGGTCGGCCGGAGAATTTAGCTCCTGTAGAAAAGAAAGGGTTAACATTTTTTAAGGAAATAGTAAGCCGCCATTAATGGAGGTTGTTCTAGAGAGAGAGAGGTTATACCTGAAACAGAGATGAGCAGAGAGAGAGTGAGGAGATGAAGAACACTCATGATGATAATTGATAACTCTTCTTCTTCTTCTTCTTCTTCGTCTCTGAAGCAAATAGAGAGGAAATGTGTGTTTTGGGAAGACGAGAGAAGAGTGTAGATATTTAATGGCTGGTGTTTACGTGTTACCCATAAAAAAGCCTGTGGCTTTGAGTATTAAATTTATAGTACACTGTATTCGTTTAGTTTGTATACAATGTATTTATATAGGTTTTGATTGGTAATTTTATACCGCTCTGTATAAGGTATACCAAAATTTTTATCAAAAATATTATATTTAGTTTCATTTATACCGTTTTTTTTTACAACTACTTCTTACTTCTTTGCATTTTATAATTGTTTACCGCTCAGATCCATAATTTTGTATATGTTTAAAATTGTATAGCTTATTTAGATGATATGTATGAATAGATTCTTGTGATCTAACATTTACTCATGTTATAATTTTTTTTCAGTCCCACTGATATTTTAATTTTATGGGCGCCTAATGATTATTGGTTACTTAGGTAGATGGGTAGCTGAAGAACTATTGTTAAAGGATTTTAATTCAACTCTTATTGTTTATAAATTAACAAAAACAAAAAATTCTCAACAATTTTTCACTAAACTCTCATTGTTCATTAAAAAATGTATTTATGTTGACTCCTAGAATAAGTACTGAAAATTTTATCAAAGAGATTAGTATGTGATGAAAAGGTTAAGTAAATGAATACTACAAGACAGTGTTGATTGGTGTCTTAATTCTAGACAAATCTCAACGGTCGTCTTGTAATAAAGAACTTAAAAAGTTCAATGAGAGTTGAGAAAAACGAAAAAAGTAACGTTCTAATGCTTTAATGATGTGACGTGACATTATGCTCTAGATCTCATTGTTTATTACAGTAATAATAATAATAAAAAAATCATAAATATTGTCAGTACATTTCAGGTCTGGTAAACTGACCCATATTCAACCAGAATAATGTAAAATTGATAGTTTCAATATTTGTTTCAATTAGCCGTTCGAATAGTATCACAATTTAATAAAATCGGGTACGAATATCAGATTTTTCATCAAATTATTAGAAAACCAAGAACGACAGTAAAAGTCTCCCTCTTGTACAATCTCTTTTTTCTCTTCTCCTTTTTGTCCTTTGGTCCTTTTTTTCTTTCTTTCTCTGAGATTCCTTTTTTTGTTAGATATTTTTCTATGTCGGAGTAGATCTAATAAATCCGGGTTAATGAATTTAATATTTAGGAAATGTAATTATAGCATTATGATCATTTATGTAATTTGTTAATAGGTTGTTTTCAATGTTTTTTTCTACAATTATTCATTTGTTAGCTGTTGCCGTTTGTGCTGGGTCAAATTGGGAGAGTTCAGTGAACTTGGGCCTTCAATCATACAAGAGATTGTCTAACAGAGGCACAAAATTAGTAAAATGAGAAAACAAATTTTGAAAAAGGCAAACATTCAATTCAAAAGTATAAATGAAATTCTTAAGAAGGAAACAAGAAGAATACTCAAAAGAATTGAGGGTGGCATTACAACAAATCTCTAAATCTGCCTCCGCCTCAGCATCAAAACAAAAACAACAACCTAACAACAAATTTTTGCACAACAAAAAGAAAACCAAGTTTTGGCTTAATACCACAACAAAAAGACAAGTCTTCAAGTCTTTGAAATCCTCTTCTTTCTGCCATTCTCTAATACTATCCGGAAAAAAAAAAGATTCTAAACCAACCCAAAGTAGAGTATAAAATCATGCTCCCAAGACAGAAACTTTAAATGAATTGTTTTTATGTATCTATCTGTAACGAATAGACCTGCGAGTATCCATAACTGAGTTGGTTTGTTCCTTCCTGACTTGGTCTTTGGGTCCTGTTTGTTGTTCTTCAGGCGGTATGGTGGCTCAATGTAGTTTTAAACGAGAAAAAGGGTTATATAAACTAACTGACCTGTTCCCCGATCAAATCTAGACCGACGATAACGAAAGTAATTCCTTGGAACAAGAGGAAGTAGAAGTGGATCCCTTGCGCAGACAACAAGCTTCTCACCGAGGCTGCCAAGAGGATAAACGCGAGTGCGATTTCTGTTCTGTACAAACGGTTTCTTCTGGTTTTACCAGCTTTCTTTGCTGCTCCTAGCTTGCTGAGCTCGGTTAGACCTGAATCAGAGGATGATCTTTGGATGCTTGTTGACTCGCCCAGAGAATCTGACTCTGCGTATGCAACCAGATCAGCCTCTGAGGATCTCCCTAGCTTTTTGGTGACTACCCACTCGTAAGAACTTCCAAACTTGAACAAACCAGAGATCATGGCTCCAAATTTGGTAACTGACATGGTGTTTTCGAACAGGAGATATGGGACTATGAAAGGGAAGGATCTTGGGGATGGGATGATGTTTAAGATGGACATGATCCCAGGGATGTAGCAGACAACCCAAGATGGTAAGTTAGCTTCTGGGAAGAACATTGTTAATGGAAGAATGACGCAGAAGAGAGTGAATGAGTAGAATGGCAGGATAAGCTTCCGAAGCAAGAAGAAGAGAAATATCATATTTGCTTTCTTGGCAACACTCACCTGCAGTAGGGAAAATACGCAAAACAAATATTAGACCGGCCATTTTATTGAAATTTCATGAACATAATAAACTCTGAAGGGAGTGCAAGAGGAAAATAATCTCAATATAATTCTCATCTTCACCTTTGAGCGAAGAATGTCCATGAAGCACAAACGGAACAATTGCATTGGACCCGAATGCCAACGGTATTGCTGTTTTTTGTATGCCTCATAGGACTCCGGAAGTTCACAGAGACACTGTGTAAGGGGGAAACAGATGGATGAGATCAAAGAGTTTGGTTTTATGTATTCTGGTGAATGAAAGGTTATTTTTTCGTAATAAATGAAAGGAAACTTCTGAGCAACTTAGTTAACACAAGTACCTTTACATCATTCAGATAGATGAACTTCCATCCACAAAGATGCGCACGAACGGCGATATCCATGTCTTCAACAGTTGTTCGCTCCAACCATCCCCCACAGTCCTCGAGGGCTTTGATTCTCCAAACACCAGCAGTTCCGTTAAAGCCAAAGAAGTTAATAAAGACACCATTAACCTGCTGTTCGACTTCAAAGTGGAAAGACAAGTTTATGTTCTGTAGTCTTGTAAGCAAGTTTTCGTCTTTGTTCACAAAGGCCCACCGTGTTTGGACCAAGGCTAAATCATCATTCCCCTGGAAGAAACACAGAAACTGTCATGTGAGAAAGGCTAGTGTATGGCAAGCATACTGTACTACTGTTCCCGGTGTAAACCTTCAACCAAAAATTTAAAAAATCCGTGTCTCCAAGGACAAAGTCAAAACTTATGTCTCTCCAAAGAAGAAGCTTTCGAAGTTCAAGTAGGGTTCATACTTACTACTATATGAAAGATTAATTATAACGAATTCATGATGTGAGCAAAACTTATGTGTGCAACCAAAGAGGGAAATTCTGACTGGTGTCATTGGTTGCCCCGAGGCTGTGACAAATTGATAACTTGAGTTTTGTCAAGGAAGATTAAGCAAATTCTCTCCATTTCAGCGTTTGATGTTCATCCTTAACCCTGCAATGAAGACACATATCCAAATTGCAGCGGAAGGCCTACACACCCAGAATAGTCCCCCACTATGTGACACGCTATGCCATATGTGTCAGACTAATAAGTTGCTAAGATCAGGATATAACTACTCTATAGATTTGAAATGACCTACTAATAGCAAACCAGTCGCACAACATCTCCAACGAACATGCGATAAAAAAAAAAAAAAAAAGTGATTGATCACCTTGAAATGAGGCACAGTTTTCTTCAAAAAATCTGCTGGTGGCTGAAAATCCGCATCAAATATGGCGACAAACTCGTAGTCTTTGACGTATTCACAGTTCATTGCAGCCTTAAGGTTTCCAGCCTTGTAACCAGTACGTATGAGACGGTGTCTATACAAAATCCGAACACCCCTTTGTTGCCATTTCTGTACTTCAGCCTTTATAAGCACCTGAACGTCTAACTCACTTGAGTCATCAAGAATCTGGATTAGCATTCTCTCCTTTGGCCAGTCGAGCATACACACAGCTCCAATAGATTGTTGGTAAACCTGCAAGTGCCACAGACCAAAATCAACTAGATGAGGTAACAAAACAGGAACTGCAAGAGCTCAAAAAAGGAATCAGCAGGCAGATCAAAGTAAACGTATTATAATGAGTTTCAGCTATGAAACCGCACAAGAAACACTTAGATTACGAGTAACCCATAGCAACAAAACCTACCTAACGATGCTTGATTCTCAATTCAACTCATTTTAACAATAGGGTCGATTTCGAACAGCAAGATGCAACTAGGGATTAGGTAGGGACCTACATACATGTGCTTACCTCCTTCTCATTGCACATTGGAATCTGCACAAGCACCATTGGATAATCCTCCAATCTTACCCCTTCTCCAACCGGTTTAACCGGGTACTCCGTGGAAGCCACAGGCTTGATGCGGCGGAGCTTGATCCAGAAACATCCGAGCACGAGCACCAGACGGTCGACCGATTGGATCAAAAAGAGAACAATGCATACATTGGTCAAGCTCTGAAGCGGCGGCGCAAGGTAAGACGCCCTGATCTCAAGCCACCAAGCGTAAACCACCTCCACCGCCACCTCGGCGGATGCGACGGAGGGTGGCGTGAAATGCCATCCCTTGAAATAAGCGGCGAGCTCGAAACAGAGGAGAAGTATGACAACGACGAGGAATCCCTTGATTATACGGTACAATCTAGCGGAGGATGAAACGGAGGGCGGATTATCGTTGGCAATGCGGCGATTGGCGGTGCGAACAAGATAAACGAAGGAGGTAGCGATCCAGGCGAAGGAAGAGGCGAGTTGTCGGAACTTGAGGAGGTAGAGGCGAGAGAGCTGGCGAGCGGACCGAGTCCGGATCCGATCTTTATCCGGGTCAACGGCGGGAGTACGGATTTCAACGGTGAGGAAAGCTTCATCATCACCGGCGTAAAGAACATCGTTGTTCCTATCTCGCTGCTTGTTCCACCATTGTTGAAACTCCTCGTTCTGGGAGCGAGACATTCAACGCAAACACACAGCGAATCTCAAGAAAGCTTGCAAAATCAGAGGAATCGGGATTAGATCTGAGAATTTGGGAGAGAAGGAGAGAACACGATTGGGCTAAACTTAGTAACAAGAGATGACGTCTTTCGTCCCAGTGTCTGCTCCGGTTTTTTTTTTTTTTTTTTTTTTTTTTAACTCTTAATATATGATTAATATTAATTTAAGTGATTTAATTATAGTTTCGCAGTTTATGGTGGTGGAAGCAAAGCATGTGTGTTAGAAGAGCCTTAGAGGGTTTCCATTGACAAGAGATGTGTTTAGTTTATAGTTTTATTTTCTTAACCCGTTGATTGCGGTGAAGACTTGCTTGGTTTATTTTATTTTAGGGATGATGCAATGAATATGATAGCTTAGGATTACATATTATTTTTAAGAAATTATTTGCATCAAGATTAATTATTATTGTTGGACTATATATATATATATATATATATATATATATATATATATATATATATATATATACTAGATAAAGGACCCACATATATGCGGGTTTGTAATCTAATATTTATAACCTCTAAAAAAAAGTTAATCGATTAAAAGTAGAAATAAAAATTAATCAACCGTAAAAATAAATAAAATAAAATTGAAAACGCTGATGCAAAACCACTAATTCAAAAACCTAACATTTATTTATTTACTTTGATTATTTTATTATTTAATTTTCAATTAAATTTTATCACATATTTTCAAATTATTAGTTTTCCTATTCTATTTGAATTAATACTACTTTTTAATCCATTTTTTAAATCTTGATGAATTTATTCTCATGTTTTAGTTGAATTATTTTGAGTCCTTTAATATTTTATAAATCGCACAAAAATGGGGAAAAAAATTATATCATCCGTAAAAATAAATAAAATAAGATTGAAAACGTCGATGTGAAACCACTCATAGAAAATTCTACAAATTATTTATTGATTTTGATTCTCCAACTTTTTTTTATATTAACTGAATTTTCAATTTTTTTCACATATTTCTAAATTATTAGTCTTTCTTATTCCTATTTAAATTATGTTTACTTTTTATTATGCAACTACTCATATATCTTTTTTTTTTAACTCTTGACAAATCGATTTACGTATTTTTATTTGAATTAGACTTACTCACATTTTTAATCATATTTGAATTTTTTTTTTTCACTTATGAATCAATTATTATCTTTCTTCCAACGAAAAATGAATTATATGTGTTTCATCACTTGGTTTCTTACTTTTTATAATTTTCACAACATGAGAAACTTTCAAAATAATTTTCTTCTCATAAATCAATTTTACAATATTTAGGATGTTTACGAGTGATAAGTCTTTAAAAAACCACAATACAATGTATATTTTTTTAGTCTGATTTTAAAATATAATGATATTATATTTTTGTTTATTGGAAAGTTTTATTTTGACATGTGGCTAAAGCTAATTGGAAAAAAAAAAATTAGAAGAGGTTACTGAAATTTTAAATTGGTTGGTGGAAAGATCGAGAGAGTACAAAATTGTTTAAATAAAGATGAAATATTATAATTCTTAAAGATTTGAGTATATAAATATAATTCTATTCAAAAGATTTTTACACGTGTATTTAATATTCTAATGAAAAAAATACGTTTGATTTTTTTTTTGTCATATCAATTTCAATTTAAAATCAAAATATATGTAAGCGTGTATATATGTAGCTTATTTGGTTTTTTTTTATGAATTATTAAAATAAATTAATTAGAAAATGTTTAGATATGTTGTTTTTATCGAATAAGAGAGTAATCGATGATTTTTTTAAATAAAAAAACTGAAATAAAATTTTTGGAATAGATTATTGAAGTTTGAAATTTCTTGGTGAGAAGATTTAGAGAGTACAAAAACTTGTTATATAAAGATAAAATATTATAATAAACCTAAGTATATTTGAACTCAAAATATTTTTACACGTGTATTAATTAATATTCTAATGAAAAAATTTGAAACCTAATTCATCTTAATAAACGTAAAGGAAAAGAGGGGTAAGAAAAGAATGGTTGTACGAAAAAAACAAAACCGAGACATATAAAAAAATCAATATTTAAAGGAATAGACCATGTTTATCAATTAATTATTTTAATGAATTATTCATTAGAAACTAATTATTTTTTTTATATATGTTGATTTTTATAATCTACTTGATAAATACAAATGTATAAGTTTAAAAAGAAATAAGATTTGTATGACACATGTCAAAATATAATTGGAAAAAAAAATTACATGTGTCAAAATCCAATCGACCAAAGAATGGTTGTACGAAAAAAACAAAATCGAGACATATAAAAAAATCAATATTTAAAGGAATAGACCATGTTTATCAACTAATTATTTTAATGAATTATTTATTAGAAACTATTTTTTTTTTTTATATATGTTGATTTTTATAATCTACTTGATAAATACAAATGTATAAGTTTAAAAAGAAATAAGATTTGTATGACACATGTCAAAATATAATTGGAAAAAAAAATTACATGTGTCAAAATCCAATCGACCAAAGAATGGTTGTACGAAAAAAACAAAACCGAGACATATAAAAAATTCAATATTTAAAGGAATAGACCATGTTTATCAACTAATTATTTTAATGAATTATTTATTAGAAACTAATTTTTTTTATATATATGTTGATTTTTATAATTTACTTGATAAATACAAATGTATAAGTTTAAAAAAAAAAAGATTTGTATGAGACATGTCAAAATATAATTGGAAAAAAAAATTACATGTGTCAAAATTCAATCGACCGACTGACATGTGTTATGATCATGTTAATTACGAAGTTTAACGCATCAAGCTTTATATAATTAGTCATGATTTTAATACTACCGTTTTACATTGTCATTAATTCTCTAATAATAAAGTAGAGACAAATAAGGTATTATGCTAAAGTCCAATCTTTATTATATGTGCTAAAGCAAATGTGAGAGAAAAATTAACAGATTTATTGAATCATGATTAGTCAATTAAAATGGCGTGGTGGAGTGGTAGATGATCAATCATATGGATTAAGATCGAAAAACAACTTTTACAATCTATGCTTTTTATAAATATATTTTTATCATTATAAACGATTTAAATTGTAAAAATATTCGATTTTCGAATATTAGTCTAGTTTTTGTTAAGAATTTACTCTGGTTTTATTTACTATGGAGTATATAAGATTTTTAAAAAATATATTTAAGGAAATTATAAAATCTATACGTATGAGTAAACGTAAACAATATATAGATTAATAACTATTTGACAACACGTATCTATAATTGTCTAGTTTTAAATTGTTCTTCTGTCTATAATATATTTTTCTGTTTACAACATGCCATGCCACACAATAAAAGTATGCCACACACTAACTCACGATGAGATCTCTCGCTACTAGTTTTTTAATCAAATATGATAAATAAAAAAATGATTAGTTTTAATTATTTAATTTATAATTATTTTATTTTATCGGATGTTCTCGAAGGAACAGTTAAGTACTCCATAAAGTATATGATATAACAATGCCTTGACATTTGATCTAAGAGATTGAGTGACGACAACGAACACAAAAAAAAAAAACATTTTGACAGATCCAAAAAGTCGTATGGGTGTGTTTAGTTGGGCCCAAAAAGACCCACTAAAAAATCCACATCCTAATAAGTTTTAGTTATAGCCCACAACACATTTAAGGTTCGTAAGATCGGCTTCGCAGGATTAATTACAAGCCCATTCTATCGAATACTTTTTGAGAAATAATTATAACTTACTAATTCAAATACTCAGTGGGAGATTTGTATGAAACGGATATCGAAAACTTTTGTGATATTATGGTATATGCGATCCGTTATGTTATGTCCGGAATGGTATATAGGCAATTTGTATATGTTTTGGAATTAGTTGAACATCCAGTTACCAGTTTGTGTTATAAATTACCATGATTAATTGATTGTGTAAAACACTATATCAACTTCAGACAAATACCAAGTAGAAGTTGGGGGGGGGGGGGTGTCGAGTTCTTGAATTTCTAAATACTGTGCATCTTTGCGTCTCTTATTTCGATTCTCGTTTAGGAAAAAGACCAATGTTTTTCGACGAAAAAATTTATGGGTTTCGGTCTAAAACTTCTTAACTAATCTTTAAAAAATAACTTGATAGATAAATGGTTATTGATTAGACATTTGAATATTTTTGTTGTTGCGGGGTCCTTGACTGGTTTCTACAATAGGTGAACAGAAAGAGACGCTTGTGTGTTCTCTGAAATATCTTTGAAATTAAAATCGGATCTATGTAATTTCCAGAAATCACGGCGTGATCCCATTATATCAAAATCATAATTAATCAAATTTGGTTTTTAGCTCATAACCACTCGTATTAGACTTTTTAATGCGTCTTTTTTTGAAGAACTCCCCACAACACACAATAGAGAAAATGACAGAACACCTTACACAGCTGGTTAACACTACCAACGATCAAATCAAACAAATCAACTAATGTGATTTAACATTGAAATTGACTTTAACGAGTTTGAGTAAAATAGAAAAATCGAGACTCGATGTATTTGCTTAGTTAGTGTTGTATAAGTTACCTATATAGTACCTGTTATTTGCAGGAAATAATCATTTGAGAAAACACAAGTCTTATTGTTTGATGTTTTTTAAGATCGTTTTTTTTTCACTTCCAAAAGTTTTTGTTTTTGGCATATTATAAGATCGTTTTAATAGTTTTGGCATATTATAAGATCGTTTTTTTTTAACTTCCAAAAGTTTTTTTTTTGGCATATTATAAGATCGTTTTAATAGTTTTGGCATATTATAAGATCGTTTTTTTTTCACTTCCAAAAGTTTGATGTTTAATAAAATTAATAATCAATGAGATTGATAAACACAAGTCTTGTTGTTCGAGAGAAAAATGGATTAGTTATTGTGGACATAGAACTGGGAATGCCAAATTGTTGTCTAAGATCTAAAAGACTAAAACCATTGAACAAAGATCGGAAGGAAAAAAACAGAGATTAACCATTGTGGACAGTAATAATAATAGATCAAATTATAGCTATATTATTTTATAGTGGAGTTAAAACTTACATTGATACTAATTTCAAGCAAATAATTATAATTAAAAAAGCATAAAGAATCCGATAATAATAACAATAGTGGGTGACAATACAATTTGAGCCCCACAAATGAATCGGAACCTAAAATTTCAATTAACACAAGGACACAAAAATAAAAATAAAATGTTTTTTTGATATATATGAAGATGATTATAGAAATTAAATTTGCAAATAGTGTGGTCCAATTCAAGCTTCTTGTTATGTACACCCATCAATCCTTTTCTTACTTTCTACCCTTGAGACCTTAAAGTGACACTCCAATATTTTTTTAGTAAAAAATGCAAATAATGGTTGTTCAAAGCTCAGCTTTCATGTGTGATGGTACTTGGCTTGATGGACCTGCATAGTACAAATTTCACATCTCAAATCCAAATTATCGTGTTTGATATAAAATGAAACGGAAAAGAGTATATGCCTTAACTTTCCATACCTTGAAAACTATGCGATTTAGTTTGGTTCGATTCGCGGTTTTGCGCAAAACCCATATGAATAATGCTATGTAAATCATCCTCTGAAAATGTTGAATACTGAAACAAAACCGAAAAAAGGTTAAGAACGTCTCGAGTGGAAATATGAGGATTCGCATATAAGAAGCTAAAAAGTGATAGAAGAAACAAAACCTGAGAAATAGAGTCAGTGAAATGGGTAAGTGTTGGTAAATGAGAAATGAAGCTTCTAGTTTCAGAAGTTTCCAAAGGGTCCATAATGTTATTGGAAGAAATGTTAGGGTTA
This sequence comes from Pseudoturritis turrita, assembly GCA_900406555.1. NCBI lineage: Eukaryota > Viridiplantae > Streptophyta > Magnoliopsida > Brassicales > Brassicaceae > Pseudoturritis > Pseudoturritis turrita. The sequence continues at coordinate 3,262,236 of OVBL01000397.1, forward strand.
AATTGTAAAGTTTTACTATGATGATCACCCAATAAACTTTCTGATGAAGAATCTAATTGAAGCACTTGCTGATCCATTAGATTGTTGCTTGAAGGAAATATCTGTCAGAAAATAAGAGAATTTAGTTTTTAAAAAATTACACACGATTGGTTCAGAAAGTAATTATTGTTATTAATAATTTGTCAATTACAAAATGTATAATTACTCGTATTAATGTTGTTTAAATTCGTGACGGTGACTTACATCCTTTGACACGAGAGCTTCCATGTTAAACTCCAGCCTGGTGTTCACTGAAGATAACTTCATTGACAAGAACTGCCATTATTAAATCAATAATGAAAATATAATTAAGAAAAATTCGAAATCCTGTCGTTATTTAAAAAAAATGATTATGAAATAATGTAAAGAGTTTAAAGCGGACCAATAATCTAATGGGAATTACCTCAACTTGTCTTTGCAATGATTGGACATAGTTTATAATTTCATCCAACATCAGTGCTTTCCCAGTAACCTACAATTAATTTAATCACAACTACATTACAACTAACGAAATAATTAATTAGTTATTTAATCATAATAAAAAATCAAAATCGCTCTCACCTTGTTGCATCCAGGGACAAGATCTTGAAGCAGCTTCATTCTTTCGCTTATTTTCTCCCTTCGAACCTTTTAAAATTCGAAATCATGATTAATTCAAATAGTCAAGGACATAATTAAACCTTAAGAACTGAATAAAAATTGGTAATTTCTGTAAGGTAAAATAAAAAGTTATTACTGACTCGTTCGGCGAGACTGTGACTATCGGTGGCTTGGCCTCGTCGAGCTCTGACATGTATGAAATCTTTGTAAGGATCATCAACTTGTTTCGTTTTCTCTCCATTTTCTTCTGATTTCTTGCTTCTCTTCGGATCCGAATCTTCCCTGTCTTCAATCTCCTGAACATAAAACGAAAATCAATTTCAAAACTTGTTACGCAGATTTGGGCTTATTCTAATCAAAAGCTCAATTATGAAACCTTGGATAAATTGGGAGATGGGGAAGCCATGGAAGGAGGATTCTCCTTGGGTTTTGCTTTTCTTTTCCGGGAAACTTCGCCGGAAGATTCGCCGGCGGGAATCTGAGACGACATTGGTTTAAGAGCTGGGGTGCTCAAGACACGTGGCAGTTTCTCGTTGGTTGTCACTGTTGCAGCGACGGGTCCGTTATTAATCGGAAACGGCGAGTTGGTTCTGCCGTTAAAACTCCGGCTACCGAAACACGAGAACCTCGCCGCTCTCTCAGCGAATCCCGGGTCGCCGGAGAATTCCGCCAACGGCGACGTTCTCGTCGCCATCATCGATCTCTGCGGTGGAGAGCTAATCGGAGTTGCGTAACATGAACCGGAGCCGTTTCCGTAGATCTCGCCGATGCTACCCAATTTCCCGATGAGCTCTCTGATAACGAAATTATCTCCGTCTCTACCTCCGCCGGAAAAGTTAGAATTTGACGGCGTCGGTGAAGAGACGAGTGAGCTCAGAGCCGAATCGAAGATGCTCTGTTCCGTTGACTTTTCCCAGAAAAAGCAATCCCGAGATAGATTGCGACTGAGACTCGGGTTTTCCACTGGCTGCTGGGTCTCCATTGAAACCCAGTTAATCATCGCCGGTGACGTCATCTCCGGCGGATGCGAAACTCCTGCATTCACAAACAGCTCATTCTCCATCGAGCTCAATTCTTAGGAGAGTGAACGAAAAAAATCAAAAGGTAAAGATCTAAATTCAGGTTAAAAAATCCTAAATCAAGCGTAATTAGTTAAATCCCAGATCAGAGATTTATCAAATAAGAGGATAAAGTTTGCAATTTTTTCGAAAGTGAAGAACAGAGGAAAAGGGGAAGACCATTAATGGCCGTAATGAAGGGTTTATATAGTTGTTTAATAATTGTATTAATAATTTCTAGCAATTAATGAGTTTCTAATAAATGGAAATAAAATTATTAAAAAAAAAAGAAATAAATAATGTTTTGCGTGTCGGACCGTAACGGGTGGAAGTGGTTAGGAGGAGGGGTTTATTGTGGCTTCGACGTTAAACGATAAACATGTCTTTACAATACGAAATGTTACGAAACAAAGCTTAATTTATTTTTTTATGTAAAATAAATCTTACACTACTTATTAAACACCGACAAAAATAATATAAAATATTTCTAACAAAACTAATTTTGACGAATAGCGTTTCCCTTGCGCAAGTTCCTTAACCATCGCCGGTTCTTTTGTTGATTTGTTTCTAGTCAAAGTCTTGAAATACTTCGCTTGTGATTGGATCAAGGAAGAGACAAATGTTGAATTTGAATGATGAGATTGGGTTTGTATATGCAATCAAGGAAGCTAAATTCTCTTAAATAGGTTTTGTTGTTTCTAGCATCACGAGTGTCTTAATTTGTCGATTTTGACCATTTTTGCAATTAGGGAAGCAAATGCAGCCACTTGCAATTAATCTCTCATATGGACATGTATATAACAAGGTCTGACGAGAAAGATTTACCGTGCTATGAATAACACATTTTGGCCTTGACTTTGGTGAGATTTTTAAGTTATTAAAACACGCAAGTTCACAAGAAAACATGTCAAAGTTGACTTTTTTTTTTGCATAAAGATATATGATAAATCACTGTGTGACAGATATGATAAATTACTGTACGATAGTAGTAACATGGCGATCGCTAATACTGATTCACCGCATCATTTACTCCCTTCAAACTTATCCCGAATGTGTGTAACATTCGTCTTGGGCTATTTATCAAGTTACCTGAATTATACAGCAATATGCATATTAGAGACTAAATTCCCACATCGAAAATTAAAAAGAATTCGAAGTGGGACAATCCACACATTGCCAATTGGTTTTGAGTTGGAAGCCCATATTCTAACATGGTATCAGAGCCCGATCCATGCTGTCCAATCCGATCCAAAATTGATCTGACCCAAAAATTGGTCCATCGAAACTAGGCCGGATCCTAAAATTGGTTCCGCCTCTCCATGCCCAATATTCCGAAATTAATGGCCAAAAAGAGCTATTATTTCGAGGGGGTGTATTAGGGACTAAATTCTGAAGAAATTCTAAGTAATATATAAAGGATATGGGATAATCCACTCATTGCCAATTGGTTTTGAGTTGGAAGCCCATATTCTAACACTGCATGTACGTGAGTGAAAGACAAATTTACATCACATAGGAGAATATGAAAACATAATATATACCTTAAGCTTTTTTTCCATACAACTACATTCAAACAATATATACGCACTTGGATCGGATTTCGGATCCAGAATAATATCTCCACTCTTACGTCACGAATGATGCAAAAAAAATTGCTCAATAGTCAATAGTCCATTCACATCGATTGTAAGCAAATGGGGCGCATCAATAAGAACTTCTTGCCTGCTGGGCCTTCTACTCAACTGGGGTTTCTATTTAGATGCGCCTTCCACTTCTAAGCCCATTAATGTATTTAAACGGGCTTCTATATAAAAATCGTTAATCATATAGTCATACATATAGTGAGATATATTGCATTTAGAAAAATACACGAACCATACATATTGTATAATCCTAGTCGAATACTCATACCAATCATATTGTTTGTGATTTTCACCCTCGACTTAATAAATGTATAACATGATTAAAACGCCAGTTAAATCTACTAACAACGTTGTTTTTTACGTCCTATCCTCTTATTCTCTTAACATTATTTGTGAAGTGATTTTGGAAAAAACGCTTACGTGTCACCTCTACAATTACTCTTATCAAAATAATTATGACGTGGCTTGAAAAAGTATGATTTGGCTTAAAAAATAATGACATGGAATTTTTTTAAAGAAATTTTCGATTATAAATTTAAATTAATCATAACTAAATCTCCTAAGAAATCTTCCATAACTAAGTTGATATTTATTTCTTTAAAATTTTAATTCGAAATTAACAAAACTATATATTCAATAAATAAATACTTACCAAATTTTGTGACTGAACTAAAAAAAAAATAAGTATTCTTTTAATTACCAAATTTAAAAACATTTAATTACCAATTTTTCTACATATTGAAAGTTGAACCAAAAAATACATAAAGCTATGAATTTTGATGGAATTTGACCAACCAATGAGCGGTTTTTATCATGCCTTCAAGTATTTATTTTATATATTTTCGCAATACTCATCTCAAACATAATTTTTTTTGGTAAAAAGTAAATAATTTTGTTTTTTTAATTCAGTTAAAAAGTATTAAATAATCTAATTAATCAAAAATCTAAAATAAAAAATTTAAAATTTAAATTTATTTTCACCATTACTATATTTTTCTTAAAACAAAATTCCAATAAGAAGTATTTGGAAAAAAAAAATCCAAACCAGATTATAAAAAAAAACCAAAAAATGAAGACGGTCAAAAAGTGAAAAATGTAGGAGGTGAAGGAAAAAAAGTGAAGATTTTTTTAATTTTAAGACACAAATTATGTTATTTTATCTTGAAAATGTTATTTACAATTTGGTATAACGTGGATAAAGTATTTTAATACTCTATTTGTATCACTTTAAATGATGTTTAAAGATGTTACACACATTAAAAACAACATAAATAATATAATTTTATGTACTTTCTATATTAAATAATCATTTATTATGTAAATAAAATTAATTCAACCAATCACAAAAAATATTGTAAAATTCAAATAGTCAAAAAAGATAAAAGAAATTAAATTTTTACCTAGAAAAATGAAAACATCAGCTAATTTGATATAAAAAACTTTCTCTAAAATATCAATTAATTTGATACAAAAAGAGTATGAGATAATAAATATGTATATAAGAAAATTTTCAATAAATATCAAAAATGACTTATACCATCTTACTCAAAATATCAAATTGTTTTAAATTTGTTTTCAAATTATTATCCCCGCGTATAACACGGGAATTCACCTAGTATATATTAATAGAGGAGACATTACAGAGAAATCCAATGTGTTACCCAATGAGCAATTTAAGGGACACATCATTTAACTTTAACCAATCAAAACATTTCAATTAAAAATATATGTCATAGTGAAAATTTCTACATATTCTCATTAATTTTATAACATAAGCCTATTAATACATTTTTTACAAATTTATGCACGACTAAATATAATATTAGACTTGCCATATCTATTTTTAATTTTTTATTATATATTAACAAAAAAATTATTATTATGAAGATCAATTTAGATGAAAAAAAGAATATCAATTTTACACTTAAAAGATATTGAAATAAATAACATTTGCATATTTTTAATCAATTTTACACATAAAACTATTAAAACTAATGGCATTAACATATGTTTGATCAAAAGTATTTAATTTTATTACATTTATGCACAATATATATCATTTTGTACGTTTATAGATATTAGAAATCAAATTTTGTTATACACATTTAATATTAAAAAATTGTATATATTAAAATCGATTCGTCAATCTATTTAATTATTTAATCTCGCGTTTGGCGTGGATCAAAATCTAGTTAACTATTAATTATGCTAATGTTCATTAACAAACTCAATCCAGAGTTTAGTAAAGGTAATAGAAGTTATTGTTAAATTTCATAGGTTTCAAGATCAATATCAATTGGCAATAAGTGGATTGACTCATTTCTTTTATATGCTATTTAGGTCTCATCATGTGAGATTACTAACACGTCATTTCGAGATAATGGTGCTTCCATCCCATCTCAAATCGAATTTCACTCTATGACCGACAATAAATATTTCTTAAGCCATTCTATTTGAATCAATAAGATGGATATCATGTTAAGTTTTATTAGTTTTCATCTTAAAATTAATTGACAATTACTGAATTTGCTCATATTTTTCTATATACTGCTTATGTCACATCACAATTTTCGATATAGAATTACTAAATGTTATCTGTTTAATATAATTTATTATAATGGATATTTAACTCTTAAAATTCTAAAAGTTATTTTAAATACCTAAATTGTCCAAATTCTACCGTTACTCGCATTACCTAATTCGTTTTTGTTTTAATGTACAATTTTTCTAATAAATTTGGATATTTAAATTGTTCCCTGTTTACTTGAAATAAACATGCCTCTATATAACTAAGAATTTTCTTTTGGTTGCAGCTTTTTTTTAATACATTGTAAACAGCATGATTTATGAAAGATGCTTGATTTTCTTATAGACTGCTATAGTGGAGTACTTTTCGTATTGTTTTTCCGTAATATTTTATACTAAAACTGGCAGAATTTCACGATAGATTAAAAATTAGGACAGACGACTTATGAAGAACAGATAATCCCCTTGACTCTTCGCATTCAAATAAGATTTCAATAGTATACAAATAAATGGATTTGGGTCGTTTTTTAATACTAATAATATATCGCAACCTGCATGGGACAAGGAGCATAAATAGACACCAAACAACAAACCCACTTGTCACGTTCTTGTTCTTACAGAAGATTAGTAGTATTAGATATTGTCACTTGTTCGTTACCACATTTAGAGAACTCTTCACATCTCCCAAATTCCAACTTTTTCTTTAAGTTAATTAATAAAAGCTGTTCGACGAGGTTCTCTGTTTCACTCTTAACATCAACCCGTCGAAATGAATTAGAAGTACTCGTCAATAATATAGTAACACTATATAGATTAGATGGAAAATCATTACAAATTCATATCACTATAGTAAAACAAAAAAAATCCGTCCTTTAGTAAACGCCACACGGTAAAAGAGATTAAAGAAAAAATATGGGTGAAAGGAGCGTGACATATTTAAAAACAAAAATTATTTAAATTACCGGTCCAATATTTTCTAGAGTGATTTTGCTAGATAACCAAAAAAATTAAAAAATTAAAAATCTAACAGAAAAACCTAAAATTAATGGGTTTGGAGAATGACACATAGGAGATTTTAGATAGATAGTAAAGAGTTTTTTTTTTCTTTGTCATTTGTGCCAATTTCTCTATTTTCTAATGTCCATGCAAAATTAAATAATGGGTCTCTGGAATGATTGTGCTATTGTCATATATTTTTTTGTTAATAATTTTTTTTTAAAAGTAAAAATTTATTGAAAAAATGAAGGTTTAAAAATGTGAGATATAAAGTGATAACTTCACTTGCCTTTGCTATAAACTGGACATGGATTAGTATTAATTGGCACAACCTGCACTAAAACCTCTATCTCTAGGCCTTTTTTGAGTCCACAATACCTTTATTTTATACTCGTCAATCTCTGAAGAAATTGCTTGTTTCCTAATACCGTGGAGAGTATCTAACTAAACACATTACTATTACGTTCAACCACCAATTAAGACCGAGTCTTCTATCGACTTGTTCTCCATTTAAACCACAATTTTCCTTGAACCGAAAATAGATCACATATAAATTATGTTTTGGTTTGAACAAGATTAGTTAAATAATTAAAAAATTACACTAGACGATGCATCTACATTCTACACCTTTCCCTTTCATGAAGAGCCAAAAGAAATGTGGATTAAATCAAAAGGAGAAAAAACGGGATAGGGAGACAAAGGTGAAAGGCTCTTTGGTTGGTTCTTGGCCCTACGCTTACCTTTCGCAATCATCTATCTCTAGGCCCTTATGTGGGTCCCACCACAATAATATTCCCAATTTCCTCTCTGTCACGTGTCCTATTTTCATGTAATTCCACGCTTTTTTTATTTTTCTTCTGGATAATCCTTTGTTCCTATCTTCCAATCTCTTCGTAATTTTAACCGCGACAATCACATCCGTCTTGTCAATTTTATCAAAAATTTTAACTAATAAGTGGTTTCATATCGAAATCCAAATTTATAAGAAAACAAAAAATCTGTAAATATGATTTTTTTTTTTAAATAAATGGCAACATGAATTTACGCACACTACGGCTTTGGTGATACTATAATGCAGAATGTGATATAGGTGTGGAATTATTCGAATAATAATAAAAATATATTAATATATAAATATAAATATAAATTTTTGTTATTATTTAATATAGATACGGATAATAAATCACTAGTAAACTACTATAGTTGATAGTTTTGTAACGCGTTTAATGCAGTGATTGGAAATAAGTGTGGTACATTTTTTATGTGGTTTTCTGTTACCATTTTATAATACAACAATTAATAACTTTGTTGTAGTATAAACGTATCATCATTAGAATGTGCATAAACAAATATGAAGAACCATATAGCAATATTTGATATGCATCTCTTCTCGTTCGTATAGCATTAATCGCATGGTGTACATATGCGGTTTAACTAATTTTTTTATTTAAAATTTTTGAAAAAATTATGTGTGTTAACTAGCTATATCGGTAAATATATGGTCATTCCAAATATTAGATAAAATCATCCAAATTATATAAACAATTGGCTTACATCGCATAATATTTTTTTAATAATCAAACATTATTTCGTTCCGCTTTTTTCATGAAACCGCACTGATTCGGCATATCACACAATCCGCACTTGTACCGTACTGGTTTGCACAATTTTTTCATCCGTATTGTTCAATTTAATCTCATCATTTGGATCTTAAGTTAATAATTAAATAAATATTGTAAAAACGTTTAAGTTTATGGATATCATTAAAAATGAAATGGAGAAAAATTTGTCAAATTTGAAGTTGAAGGCTTGAAGCGATATCTCTGCTTTTTTATATAATTAAAATCTACCGGAATATGATTTTCTTTCATTTGGTCAAATCGAATCGGGCAGAGCATGGGTCATGTAGTCTACTAATCATTTTTTCTAAAAACTATTTCAATCGTTGAATAACTATTTAACTGGATAATAGCAAGAAAATTTTCTTGCAAGAATTGTTATGAGCAGACTCGAGTTTTAGTTATTTTATATTTTTATCAGCATATATGTTATTTTCATTTTTTCCATCATGTTATTTTCATTATTGGGCACGAATAATTAATTTTTAAAAATATATTGATAATGATCCAAAATATATGTTCATACGTATAGTATAAATATATATATATATATATGTTTTAGTACATATATATTTGATATCTCTCCTCTTCAAAATAAAAAAAATTATAAAAAATTACCAATCATATACACTTTCTTTTTAATTTATAAACGTATCATATTTCATACCATCATTTTTTTCTGCCTAGAACCGCCACAAAACCTATAATTACACCGTTCTAAACGCAGTCACTAGTTAGACTCTCATCAACATAAATAAATGAAAATCACATGCATAGATGATCTTGGCAAAAAGAGCAATGATATCGACAAAATATTTTGAAGTGTTTAGTTATAGCCTATTAGCCTCCATTGTTTTTTAAGCAAAGATTTACATTATAAATGGAGGCTATAGCTATAACGTGACAAAAATTAAATGGAAGCTATAACTAAACAATTAAAAAAAATTACAGTAGAAATGTTTTCCAGAAATGTGTGTGGAAACTGTAAACGCGAGAGGAGACGAATAAACCCTAAATACTCGTTTGCCTGTTGGGATATGCCTTTTCTCTGCCTAACCCATCGGGCCAAAAGTCGTCCTAATGCTTATTAGTTACCAAGAAGTGGTATATCCTCCGGTTCTGCTTTCCCCCATCATTACGTGTCTCCTTACTTACGTTTGATATTTTTTAAATACTTTTCTATCAAATTAATATAAATAACTTTCGCTACTCTTCGAATATTCGGACCCCAACTCTTCTCTCTCTCTCTCTCTCTCCACGCATTTTTCGTTCTCAAAAAGAAAGGTCTCTCCTTTTATAAAAACCCCATCTCCTCCTTCTCTCTCTTCTTCACAAACCTGAGATTTCTATTTCCTTCTCACATAGTAAATCCGAGTGAGGTTTCTTTACACATTACTCATAGGTTTAACAGTGAGAAATGGGTTTCTCGAGAGCAAAACGTGTCACTGATCCACTCGCCGACGAGGTTAGGGCTCGTCTCGTTGGATGCAGCAGCAGCTTCAGCAGCGGCAGCGAACATACCGGCGACGGTATGGATGACTACGATGACGATGATTCCCCTTGTCTCTCCGATCTTGTTCAAGGTTTCTTGGAAGACGAAGTTGATCAGAACGTTAACGATGACTCACGATGGTCCGACAACGACTCGGGATCAGACTCTGATTCTGACTCGGAACGATTCGCGCTCCCTGATTTCGCCGACGATATAGCGAGAATTCTGAGGAATTCTCTCAGGGATGACTCTTACGGACGAATGGTGTTGCTCCACGTGGCGAGGGCGATGGAAATGTTGTCGTCTCTCGGATCTGATCACGAACAGCGTGACGTTTTCCGGCGTAAGGTTATGTCTCTTCTTAGAGAGCTTGGCCACAATGCAGCGATCTGCAAAACCAAATGGAACTCCTCCGGTGGCCTCACCGCCGGTAATCACGAGTTTATCGATGTCGTTCATACACCCGCCGGCTCGTCTCAGACCGTCCGTTACATCGTCGATTTGGAGTTTGCGTCGCGGTTCCAGATCGCAAGACCGACGGCACAGTACGCGCGTGTGCTTCAATCTCTTCCGGCGGTTTTCGTCGGACGAGGGGACGATCTGAAGCGGATCTTACGGCTCGTGTGCGACGCGGCGAGGTTGTCGCTCAAGAGCCGCGGCCTCACGCTTCCGCCGTGGAGGAAAAACCGTTATATGCAGACGCGGTGGCTTGGTCCGTACAAACGCACCGCTAACTTAACGACGTCGTCTCCCGCCGTTAACACCGTCATATGTCGTGCCATTGGTTTCGATGATGCCGTCGGTGGCCGTCTATTCGTGCGGACTCAATAAATATAATTATAGGAAAAAAGCCACGTGTCATTTTTTAACTCGAAATATTCCGTAATTCTAGAGAATAATAATTCATTATTTAGAATTTTCTCGTCTGAAAGTTATTTAAAAAATAATCTGAAACAAAAAAAAAACAAATTAAAGCCAAAAAAAATCCAGATTTTACGAAGAAAAATATTTGACGCGGAAAATGAACATTGTGAAGAAAACACAAACGTTAGAAGTATTATCAAGTGCGACAGGCGCACAGATAAGGCTTTGATTGATAGCCGTTGGATCTCGTTGAAGAGTCAGATCCAATGGTTGAAGAGTAAAGAGACAGATCAAATGGACGTGAAAATTGATGTAGAGGATAATGTATTATATTAATTATGCGTCGACGTGGTAGTGACACGTAACGTAGTTTTTGGTGTGTACATTGAATGTGACTTGGCGTAAGAAGTCATGTCCAGGTCTAGGCGCATGGGTTTGTCGTGTAGTATCGACCACACCTGATCAAAGCCTGAGGAGATAGGGAAAAAAAATTTGGAGCACGTGGAATACGATAAGGTTTATTAATATTTTTTAGATTTGTTTTTATACTTTTGTTTTATGCGAATATTCGGTTTTTCTTTTTCAGACCAGATTTTATTATCCACAACTGACCTAATCCTTCTGTCTCGATATTATTACGATTTACATCTTTCGTTAATAAATTTTAAAATATTGTTGTATTTAACTAATGATTTATGTCGATGGTCCACTACTTGTGCATTAAGTTTAATCATGTGATGCTGCAAATCGAATTGTATAGTTTCCAAGAAAGATTTTAGAAGTAGGTCTAAAAGATCACGACTCATGTATCGAACGAGTCATTCCATAAAGTTGGTCGGAATTGATCTCATCTACTCAAATGATAATAATTGTTTATTGATCTAGCTAGTCAAATTTTCAAACGTTAATTATTCATATACTTCTTTGCTACAAATAAAGTATTATAGATCTGATTTGTGATAGAAGATATTACTTTTTTTTTTCTGTGGCTAAACCGTAAATATCATATAAAATATGTGCTTATTACACAAGTTAAACTCTCTATACTTTGTGCCTTGGCAAAAAATATAAAAACAAGGCAACAAATATTTTAACCATTACGATTCCAGATCAAGCCAATCAAAAAGACATTAAGTCATCAAAGTATCTTTTATTCCTTCGTGCGTTGATGGTGTTTCGAATCTCTCCGTCGATCTCCTTGAAGATAATATTAGAAGGAGTCGAATGAGAATTATGTACTCGATGATTCCGCTACTTCCAAACATGGTAGATTGTGCCACCAATTTTCGTAAAATCGAAGAAGAAGAGCTTTCATTAGTCTCTGTCTAAAAAAGAAGATCCAACCAAAATTGGAAGAAATATGAAGAGATTTTCAGTTTCTCATAGACGGAAAGCCATATTACTTTGCTGAAATTACAGCTCAAAAACAAATGTTCTCTTGTTTAAAAAGAATTTAAAAAGAAAATTTAGAGGAGTCTAATTATCAAACCAAAAACTAGTTTTTATTACCATTTCTCACCGATAGATTAAGATATTACTTATTAACTATAAATAAAACTGTGAATCGTAATTCTGTTAATATAAATAAAATTATATTTTTCCGTTGATGTTAAATGCATTCACTGAATGAGAGCAAAACCTAAACTTGTTTCTTTTCAATTCGATTACCGCATAAAACAAACACATGCATTTTTGTTGGGTTATGGACTTCGGTTCGGATAGTTCAAATAGTGTGCTTATATCCAAGAAGATTATATAATTTGAAATTAGTCGGATTTAAGTCCGGATCATTATATTTCTTTAAAAAAAATGGATGAAAATAAGTTATTTGAATTTTCTTATTTAATTAATTATATATTTTACCAAAACATTTTGTCGACAGTTCTAATTAATTATACAAATAGACTCTTACTCTTTTGAGAGTAAAATATACATTTTTATTTTTCGGTTATCTATCTATCTTTTAGACCATCTCCAATGTATTTTCTTATTTTTGACTCTAAAATAGAAGAACTCTATAATAGAGGTGGATTTCACTGTAATGTATTTATCTATTTTTGACTCTAAAAAAAATATTCTAAAATATATTCTCTTTTTATTTTATTATAAAATACATTTTATTTGTAAAATTTACAAATTGACTTTAATTATTTTATTCTTGTAAAAATCTTCACTAAACTATAATTTTTAAAAAATTATACATTTATTATACAAATAAAATCACATTACATAAGATAAAAATAATAAAACATGGTAGATTTTGATTTAACCATCATTAGTGTATTTTATATTTTATTTTATACTTCATAAATATTCATTAAGTTATAAATAACTTAATATATTCATATTTCTTTATACTTAACAAATATTATTTAACTTATCATAATATTCACTAAGTCTCCTAAAATTTTTTTTCAATCATAAATAAATAAATTAAATTCAAAAACCATTTTGTAAATAATTTTTTTTTAACTCTAAAATAGAGGTGGAAATACCTTTCCTCTATATATAGTTATTATTTTTATCTTATGTTTTTACAGTTGGCCTTGAAAAATATTGTGAGCTTGTTCTTGTGAATGCATCTTATGTATCTCGGAAAGGTAATTTCAATTTGATGGCTTTGAAAATATTTGTGAGCTTGTTCTTGTGAATGCATTCTATGTAGGTGTGATTCATTATGCCTAATGAGGCTGAAACTCGAGATGAAATCTTACCGAGAAATGTTGTCAAGAAACTGAGGTATATAATAAAATAAAAAGAAAATATATTTTAGATAATTTTTTTAGAGTCAAAAATAAAAAAATACATTGAAATAAAATCCACTTCTATCATAAAAATTTATATTTTAAAATTAAAAATAGAAAATATATTGGAAATTGTCTTAAATAGCAAAAAAACTATAGGTTATGTGTGTGACAAAAAGGAAAAAGACCAAAAAAGAATAAAAAAAAGTAGGGGTGGACATTTTAACCTAACCAAACCGAATCGAACCGATCCAACCAAACTCAAACCGACCTAAATCAAACTAAAGTCTCTATACAAACCATTTAGTTGACTTTCTTCCCAACCCGAATGGTTCGGTTTGGTTTTAAACCAAACCGAACTTAAAATCCTATGTATTTATTTTATTAATTAGTTAATTATATTTAATTATATTATAGATGTATGAAACTCAAGTTTGTTTTTTTCCAATATTTAATGTAAAAATTAATTAGTTTAATTTTTCATATTTTAAAAGACTTTAACTCAAGACAAAAATATGTATTATTTTATAATAGTGCAGTGAAGGCTAACAATCGAATAATGAAGAAATCAATAAGCATTGATTTAATTTATGTATGACTTATATATAAATTACTAATTTGTTGGAAAGATATAAGATATGATAAAGTGTTAGGTTATTTTTATTTGTTTTTTTTTATTTTAAATAAATTTTGTTTTAATATGTTTTTTAGTTTGTTTCCATAAATTTTTTTTTTTATGAGTTTGGTTTCATGTTATGTGAAATTTTTTTTTTTTAAATCGAATTAAAATCGAACCGAACTCAAATCGAATTACCTCGAACCAAATCCAAACCAAACCATACTAATTTTGGTTGAGTTCGGTTAGAGTTTTATCAAAATCGAATAAACCAAACCGAACCAAATCCAAACCAAACTTAATATAAACCGAAATGTCCGCTCCTAAAAAAAAAAAAAGAAAAGAAAAGAAATGGCCTTTGGAGAGAATATGAAGTGGCCCAATGAGGGAAGGGGCAATCAAGGTGTGGGGTCTCTTACCTCTCCACGTTTTTATTTTTCCAATTGTCTCTTCGACTCGACTCGCCTTCTTTTTCTTCGGGTCTCGTATTTATTGATTTTTCTTTGTATTATTCTAATTACAATGATTCTCTTAGGAAACAAACGAAAGAAGTGATGGAGATATATAATTCTATTATATTATTTTTTTGGGATATAAATATAATTCTGTTATATAATAATCCATGTAAAATAATTTGTATTCAACACTTACATAACAACTATACAAAGGGTTGGTTTTCTTGTGCTCTATATTTAATATTCTTTTGGGACGAAATATTATTCTTTAAATCAAAATATCTAAAAGTTTACTCAAAATGCTCAAAAAATTTATGGGTCGGAAGTCCGAAACTTCCACAATTTATTAATAAAACACTTATATACAAACCATCCAACGCCGATAAATAGTATATTACTATATTTGTTGTCCTAAACCAAAAATAAAATAAAATTAGATATGAACTTTTAATCGTCTACAAAATATTAAATTAGTTTATGACTATTAAATACGTGTAAATTGTAACATTCTGAAATATCATAATATTTTTATAATAGTAATTAAGAAAGATACATTATTTTATAAACCCTTTTATCTAATACACTGATACATTATTTATAGAGTTGAAAATAAAAGAAAATTGTTATAATTTTTTTTAACGTCAAGACATTTGTTATAATTTCATTTTTATATCAACTAATTTTTAAAATTTGTACTATACAACAAACAATTAATGTCTACAAATCATGCAAAGTTTTGAAAATAACCTAAAATCCAGTTACTATAACGATACGGCTGCGATCTTAATAAATGATGTCTATTTTTATGGATCTTTTTCTATATTTTATTGCTCTTTTCATATTTTTCTTTATACAATTGTTAAAATTTTAAGTGGACCGTCCTTTTTCTCCACGAGCCAAGGGTGCTTGTTGCCATATAAAATATTTAATGAGTCGTTAAGATTGGCTAGTGGCTTCTTCAAACCGGCTGTGCCCATACCGGCGCTTGCCCACAGACAGAGCAGATGTTCGTGGACGATAACGCGTTTAAACCATAAAAGAAATGAAATTTATAACAAAATTAAAATCTATCTCCTCTCCATCTTTAGAAGACGACAGACGTGTTTTTATTGGTTTATGACAAGGTTTATTTGTATAACTAATTACAACTTGATAGATCATTCAGCCCCTCAAACATTTATATGCATACCATACATGACAATTCGGACCGTCTGTGTTGAAATGGTTCATTCATACGCAATTTTAAAATTTAAAATTGATTTTTTATATAATATATACATATGTTGAAATTCTTATTTTCTTACTATATACATTATTTTTGTCATCCTTTTTTAATTTACGGTACACGTAGTGGAAGAATAAACTTAAAGATGATATCTGATCATTCAGAAATCAGAATTGAGGCTTTTTGTCTTTCATTCAAGTACTTGGAGGAGACATGTGGGTTCGATAGATAAAGTATGAGATCTTCTATTCTATGGTTTTGCAAATGGGCCTCAGGGTCAAGTTTGTATCCTATTTAGGGCCTCCTAATCACCCAAGCTATACAATTGTCATTTGTTGGATATAATATAACCCATCAATTGGATTTGTTAGGCTTTACATCTTTTTCTTCTCAGCGAGGCCTATTACATATTCAAAACCCAATCATTAACATATTTGGTCTATTAGATTTTCATTCATAATAAAAGGATTAAAAAAGGAGAATCTGATATTCGTCATTTCCATTTATGAATAGAAGAACATAGGGTTTTAAAACAGATTTTGGAGCATAAAACATTCGAATGTTTGCTTTATTAAATTGAATAATTTCGATCTTTAGCAGTTAGCACATTGTTCAAACTCTACATAGCTAGCATTTGATAATACATGTAAAATGTCCGAGACAAAGTGCAAAGTTTATCTGGTTTAATTGGAAAATAATACGAAGAGCTTCAATCAATCAGTAAAATAAAGTGTAAAGTATATCTGGTTTTTTAAATTTATCTGTGATATTAAACAGGCGAGGAATACCATATATGTTAACGAATGCAAGTTTATCCAATCTTATGGACCATTTTAGAATAAAGTTCTTTAGGTACATTTAATTCAATAAGAAACTAATAAATATTTTATTTCGAAAAAAAATATCGTAACGTACAAAGTGATGACAAGAAAGATTATATAGGTTGTTCACTTGTTTGTAAAAAGAAGAAGAAAAAAACAAAACATATGGGTTGTTGACAAAGAACAACATATGGGTCAAATGGGCCTCCTTTTTGTATGTTCCACATACCATAATAATATGATAATAAAATGTTTATTTCTCTCAATTATTGGTCTTGTCTTCCATCTTACAACACTTTGATTGGTTTCCAAGTACGTCCAAATCCCATAAATGATCTTCTGCATTGATGTATGTTTTTTCTTTTTTTTCTAATGTACGAAATAAAATAGACAAATACGAATCTGATTTTCAACCAAAAAGAAAAACCTAAAAGATCTTCGAGCTTTTAAGTGTGCATGGACTTTACAAATCACTAAATACCATTGAAAATGAGCTTTCAAGACGATATTTTCGTGAAAAAAAAAGACTTATCTTTTCGTCGCGAGTGTTTAAGAGTCAAGACCGTATAATTACATATGAATACCCCATTAATTTCGACGTGCATTCAATACATAATATCTAAAACAAATTGTGGATCTTTATCTTTTTTTGTATATAACAAATTTCGACATGGTTTCCACTTGATGACTTGAACCTTCAAAATATTCCGTCGACAAAACAAGAGCGATGAACAATCGAAGTTTGAGAAAGAAAAAAAACAAATACTAAGAATTAAAAATAATTTGCCAAACAAAAAAACACACATAAAAATATCCCAAAGTGTAAATACATGTCCAGCTGTACAGTACGTGTCTTTTTATGTGGATAGCCTTACATTGATTTTTTGTTAGCGTACACCACAAGGTCCATAACTCAAAAGTCAACAACTATTAACACTGTCCAGGATTTCTACTGTATAAAATGATAAAATCGCATCTGTGGAATTACATTATACGCATGATGCAAAACTTGTTGCATTGTATAGACTCGATGATTAATCTACAAATGTAACTGCAGAAAGCTTCGTCAATTACTTTGTCACCAAAATTTTGGAAATTACATGTTCACTGTTCAAGATAAGACTGTTGTTATCACACAATAAAAACAAAGATAAAAAGCAAATGTGTCTCGCAAGCAGGGGAAAAAAAAGACAGTTCGAAGATAATGAGGGCATTGGAAATTGACACGTGGGCTTAAGAGGTCCTACGTAAGCTGATTTATGACCAGCAGTCCAGCTTGGCACTTGTAAGATTCTCTGTGTTTTGCAGATGAGTGGTCCCTACTTTCTCAGAAATACGTAATTATATATTCATTCACGTTTCTAATTTCAGTATTTCCTTTAATAATTTAAACGTTTATATAACTAGTAGTCTAGTATTTGTTTGTAGAACAACTTCAATTTTGAACCTACCCGGATTCTTTGCATGGACTATGGACGTCAACCACCCACCTTCTTTGTGGTTATTGATCGGTCAACTAAACCGAGTATCAATCATATATAGACTTTTTACAGTTTTCGTATCTTTGGTGGAAAAAAGTTGTTTTTTAACTTTGTTTCTGATGATGGTGTCATGTTGTTCAATAACAAATTAACAATAAAATGTTACTAAAAAGTTGAAAATTACTTACATCGTGAAAAAGAAGTTAAATTTAAAGACCTAACCTTCCTGAGTTTCTTGTTACCTATTGTTGAAATGCAATTTCATTGGTCAACGTTTTTAATGCAGCCAATCACGCGTCGAAAGCTATAATAACACTTGTTTCTTTTCTATTTTCATATATTTTTTCTCATAACAAAAACCCGAAAAAAAAAAAAAAAATAACAAAAAGGTAGAAAACGGCAGGGGTAAAACCGTCAAAGAATAAAATAGAGAGTGAAAGAGTAGAGTACAAAAGAATCCACGCGGAGAGACAGCTGTTCCCATGTTGCCATGTTGGAATAACTGTGTGGGTCCCACTTCACTCCCTCTCCCCTCCCTCCTAGTTTCTCTCTTCTCGCTGATCTCTCAGCCTCGCCGCCTTTACCATTCTATAATTTCTATTTTCATTTTTAGCACATCCCTATATTTTATACAACTTCACATCTTTTGAATATTTACAAATTTTCTACTACGGAAAAATAATACTACTACTACTATATCTTCTAATAGTTGATTAGGAATTAAAACATTAAATACGTGCTAGTTGATTAGGAATTTAAAAACATTAAATATGTGTGTATATATTCAACATTCAATACGTAATCTAAACAATAGAGAAAGAAACAAGTTTTCACAAATAATTATGGAAGAAATAATTGTTTTCAACTAGTCCCTCTGTTTTTCCTGGTCAAGATATTTAATCAATTAATCTGCACTTTTTGATTCAAAATCTCTGCATCATATTTTTTGTTTTTTACACCAATCTCTGCATTATAGAAAAAAGTAAAATAAAGATTAATTATAACAAAAAAAAATTACCAATAACGTGTATGTATGAGACTAATCGTGTCGGCTGTAGTTTGACACATTAGTCGCGAAGTAGGTCATACGTGCTTCATTATTAAATTTTAAATTTTTCATTTCTTTAATAAGTAATTATGAATGAATAATGACGTGTCAAATTTCGGTGCAAGCCACAATTTTATAAGTGGCACTACACTACAACAACACTTCCTCTCTTCCTCCTCCTCATATTTATTACTCTCTCTTTCACACAGAGAGAAGAAAATTAAATTTAAAAAAAAAAAAATTTAATGAGAAAAATCAATTCAAAACATTCGGCACCGTAATCCGAGGAGAGTTTGGTGATTACCCGGCGGTGGATCCGACGGCGATGGCGAAGACGGCTCTTTTCGATTCGGATCCGACGGCGATTGCGAAAGCGAAGGAACTAAAACGTGAGATGAAGAAGATTCTGAGGAACATCGAGGAAGAGGATGATTTGGGTGTTCAGACAATCGATCAGTTGTTGGAGGCTTTGTCTGCTTTGAAAGAAGCGACGATGGGGAAGAAGATGTCTAAATCTTCTTCTTTAGAGATGCTAGAGACCGTGTCTTGTCCTGAAGAGTTTCGTTGTCCTCTTTCTAATGAGCTTATGCGAGATCCCGTCGTTTTGGCTTCTGGTCAGGTTTGTGACTTCACATTCTGATTTGGTTTTTTTTCTTCTAGGGTTTATGAATTTTCTGTTCCGATTTTGTTTCTCTGTTAGGTTTGGTGACTGAGATTTTTGGAATTTGGGGGGGATTTTGATTGGCTTGAAACTTATTCATCTGATTTTCTCGACCGAACGGAGAAAATCCGACACAGAGTCTCAGGTTTTCATGAAATTTTTTTATTTGTGTCGGTAGGAAATTTTTTTGATAATCGAAACAATTGGAATCTCAGAACGATGAAATCTTGAGATTTTTTTCATGGAAATGAACAAAAAAATTGATCTTAGATAATCATTCTGTATTGTCTTCTTAAAAGTCTCGTGCTTGTTTGATAAATCTGGGAAGAATATTAACATCCCCTGAAATCGAATATATGTGTATAATTGAATTGAAATTTACATTTTGTGTGTGTTTTTGCAGACATATGACAAGTTATTCATCCAGAAATGGTTGAGCTCAGGCAATCGAACATGTCCCAAGACACAGCAAGTTTTGCCTCACACAGCAATAACTCCCAATCTCTTAATCCGTGAAATGATCTCAAAATGGTGCAAGAAGGTTGGGATAGAGATGATGAACCAATATCATTCCAATCCTGTCAATGAAGAGGAAGCTGTCACAAGATCAGATCGTGAGATTTTCAATTCCTTGCTCTGTAAAGTCTCGTCTTCGAACCTTCAAGATCAAAAATCAGCTGCCAAGGAGCTAAGACTTCTCACCAGGAAGGGTACAGAGTTTCGAGCTCTGTTCGGTGAATCTTCGGATGGAATCACCCGCTTACTGAATCCGTTGTTACACGGGTCAAATCCTGATGAACATATTCAAGAAGACGTGATCACAACATTGTTGAACATATCCATACATGATGACGGCAACAAGAAGCTCGTATGCGAAAATCCTAATGTGATTCCTCTCCTGATCGATGCATTGAGGCGTGGAACTGTAGCCACGAGAAGCAATGCAGCTGCGGCGATCTTCACGCTGTCTGCGCTCGATTCGAACAAAGTACTGATAGGGAAATCCGGAATCCTGAAACCGCTTATCGATCTACTAGAAGAAGGGAATCCATTGGCTATCAAAGACGTAGCTGCAGCCATCTTCACTCTGTGTATTGCCCATGAAAACAGGAGTAGAGCCGTGAAAGACGGTGCTGTTAGGGTTTTAGGTAAGAAAATCTCAAATGGGTTGTACGTCGATGAGCTTTTAGCTATATTAGCAATGCTTGTTACTCACTGGAAGGCTGTGGAAGAATTGGGTGAGCTCGGTGGGGTTTCTTGGTTGCTGAAGATAACCCGAGAGAGCGAATGCAAGCGAAACAAAGAGAATGCGATCGTGATATTGCATACTATATGTTTCAGTGATAGGACAAAGTGGAAGGAGATCAAAGAAGAGGAGAATGTTCATGGAACGATAACAAAGCTTGCGCGTGAAGGAACGTCGAGGGCACAGAGGAAAGCAAATGGGATCTTGGACAGACTGAGAAAAGCTATGAATCTTACTCACACAGCCTGAGAGAAGAAGCCCTAAAATCCACAATGTAAATTATCTAAATCTTTGCTCTCTTTTTTTGCTTTATTTGGTTTTTTTTCTTTGGCTTTCAGAATTTTTGTAAATTATTCATATCTTTAGGATCTGAATGATATAATATGCTATTCGTATATGAGGTGTAAGTAGAAATCTGTTTGAATAGTTTTTACTTTTTTTTCGTTTGATGTTTTCTGGGGAATCAATAAAATCAATGTTGGCTTTATTCGGCTGTGAATGCCTTGGTCAACAAGTAACTGTGTATCTTTCGTCTGTATATACATTATTAAAAATACATAGAAAGGCTGTCATGTCGCGTTCCTCAACACACACAACCAAAAAACAAATCAATCTTATTCCACTCTCTGTGGAAAAAGAGTTGTTTATTATAGAGTCACGAGTTTTCATGATTCATGATGTAATTGATGTGATATCTGTTATATTTATTTGTATCACGTATGTAATTGTAATGTAATGTGATCCCTCTTGCCTTCTGTTATTTCTTAAAAGAATTAGAAAACACTGTCATTTAAAAAAAAGATTTTATATTTTGATTTGTATAAAAATTACTAATAGAATTATCATTTTGAATTTTAAGATATATATGTCAAATATTTTAACGGAGTTAGGTTTTAAATTTTTTTTTTTTTTTTTTCATACATAGCAAGAAAAGGTATGAAAGTAATGATAAAAATCACATGTATTTCGCCTGTTAGATTTGCTTGGAAGTATAGAATTGAATCACGAAATTGCCACAACTCGTGATTCGTAATAATTAGGGGTCAATAGATCGAGAAAGTTTGAAAATGGAATATTTAATAGAGAGGATAGAATATGGATTCGTCCTACACCACTCTTTGGTGTTTCCTCACTCAACTTTCACGAAAAAGGCCAAGAAAATAAAGAATTTGATTCTTCCAACTTTTTATCCACAAGAAGTAATGTTTATAATAAATGGATTTTTATTCTACGGATAAAAACAATTCCCATAAAAAGAAAACGAATCGTAATAATCAGTTTACGTCCCCGTGAAATCATATATATATACAAGGAAAATATTCATGGACACAAGATATCTCGCCTTATTAGGCAGAATCCATTCATTATTACTTTGAATGTCTCAATCTCATCATTTATTAATTGCCTAATAAGAACAATTTTCAGTACTACCTATCTTGATTTCTCTAAATTAATTTACAAACTTAAATCAGTTTTTTTTTTCGTTTTTTTCTCTTAGAAAAATTTCTGTAGTTTTCTACAAACCGTGAGCCTCTCTTTGGTACAGTGGTTCATATTGCCCTTGTGCTTGCTGTCAGCAAACATGTCAATATGTTTCTTGTGAATTACCATGTCAATATGGTTCTTGTGAATTACCAACTCTGCCACCTTTTGTCTTTTTGTGAATTTGAACCACTGTACCAAATTCGAACCATATTTCAACAAAGACAATAGGTATGACATGAGATATATAGTCTCTATTACATGAAGCCATCTCATACCCAAAAAGTAAGCTATCCCAAATGTTGCTACAGGAGACCGAAGTAAAAACCTGGACAAAAAAAAAGATGTTTCTCCACGTCATGACTGAAACTTTTCACAGCTACAAGAGATTCAAGGCCACCTCTGGAGTATGACAATGTAGAGGAACCACATCATGATTTTGGTTTGGACTTTCCTCCATGGCTAAACAAAGTCTGTGTGTGTGTTTTATAGGCTTAAACGGTATGGCCAATGTGTGCAAAATAAAAATATATATACACAGCAGAGAATCTTACACTGACAAGTGAAAACATTGGCAAGCAATGTAAAAAAAAAAAAGCATTTGGCAAAAGCAAAAAATACACGAAACCGAAAAAGAGTAAACGCACCCGTCTGTTTTGTTTCTCATATGCCGCATTGTGGGTATGTTAATCCCCATTTGATTCAACAACCCATCTTGTAAGCCCAGACGTGTTTGTCTAGATAAGCAGCCACTGCCTCTTTGATAGCCAGATTTGGTACGAGTTTAGACTGGTCGATTTTTTCACGCGTTATAGGATCAAACTTCCCCACCTAGCAAGTGGTTTAAACGATCAAGCCTTAACAGGAATGAATTAAAAAAGAGAGAGATCAATGCTACAGCAAAGAGCGATGATAATGCCAACCTTGTTAAGATGTTCAAGGATTGCTGCTCTTTCATATGTAACACCACTTGGAGAAATCACAGGATCTCGGAATATCTCAAGAGTAATGTTGCAGCACAAATAATCTGGCACCTGTAAAAAATGACCCTGATTGGTACTGACCTCAAATTTGAATAGACAAGGGGTCCAAATAAAAAGCTTTTCAAGAAAAGTTAATGCACCTCAGTTGGTTTGTCGTCAATTGCAGCTTTCTCAAACACTCTATCAAGGGCTTTCAATCGCTCAGTATGGGAAGCATAGGCTTCTTGCGAGATATCTTCTGTTCGGGACATATCTAAAGCACGTTGTTGATTAAGAGCAGCCTCACAAGTTTCCCTAAGACGGACATGAATAGTTCCATAAAGCCACAGTGAAGTATAATTCCAAGTAGAATGTTTGCACTGGATTAAGTCAGAGACGGAACCTACTTCAAACTACTCAATTCCCACGAGCGCCTCGCAGAAACCAGTTCCCACTCCATGTATTTTGCTTTAGCAAGCTCTTCCCATATTTCTTCTATCATATATCCTGTTGGATTTGCGCCTCTTCCAAGATCTAAAGCCTATATGAAACGTAGCCACATGAATTAGTCAAAACTATTGCTTTGTAGCATTTGATGATTTCAACAAATTAACCCATCCTTTTTAGCAAAAAAAAAAACAAATTAACCCATCCCTCGTGGTTTTTCTCACTAAAACCAGTGTCCATAGTATCCACAAAGACAGCTTTCAAAGAAAAAGATGGGGACTCAAGTGATACCTTACATCTTCTTTAAGATGCTTGCAAACTACACTACTCAGGTGTCAAGGTCATGGCGTAAAAAAATCATGTCAACTAAAAACCTTTACAGACAAAGCTTAGAATAAACAAGGATCCATACCCTTTGCAATTGTTTAACTCCATCAGCATATTCTTTCCTCTGCAACAGTGCAAGTCCTAGCATGTAGTGGGCCTACCACAGAACATAAGTGTAAAATCCCCATATGAGAGAGGAGAAAGGATCAAAGAATGCCGGAAAAAAATTGAAGAAAACCAAAACAAAGAAAACTTGATAGACTCCATAATTAGCACGCCGAGCAAAAGATTATTGTCTAGATATTAACCAAAAGAATCAAACCTTAACAGAATTGTGATCAAGCTGAATAGCTTTGCGACAATCCTCTTCAACCCTAGTCCAATCCCTGATTTTGATGCAGTCACCACAAGTAAACAAGCCAAACATAAACAAAAAAATGCAAATAAACTTTATATGCACAAGAATTGATCACAAGTATAAATGTATTTGACAGAACATACATACTTTCGCTTCATGTGGCAAAGAGCTCGATTTGTCCAATAAACAGGAACCTTTGGGGACAAGGTTATCGCCTATAAATTTACACAAGATTATAATCAAATCACGAAAAATACAAATGAATAAGTCACTGTAGTTGTCAAACTGATAACTTATCGATGAACACATAAAGATTCCTAAATTCCAAACTGTAAACATTCAAACCAATTTGTATATTCTCGAATACACTCCATCTAAGCTGAATTAGGATGAATTTTCCAATTTCGAGATTCTAAATCAAAATCAAAATCAAAATCCTAGGGATACGACCAGAAAAACAAAACCCTAACGATGAAATAAGAGAAGGAAAGTGAAAAGCTAGTGAGAATCATGTACCTCGGTATAAGCATCAATGGCAGCACCAAAGCGTTCTTTCTTAAAGCAACTGTTACCGTCTTCCTTTAACCGCTCGGCTTGTTTTGCCGACATGGCGGAGACCGCGCCTGTCACCATTCTAAGCCACTCCGACTGAAACGAAACGAATCGATTCTCCTTTCCTACTTCTCTCTACCGTTCTCCGGCGACGCGTGCGTAGAATCTCTCGAGGAAGGAGAGACGAAAAGCAAAGGTAATTAAAATTTTGAAACAATCGGTTTATCGAAGAAATTAGAAGACTCTTTACCGGATCAGCCCGATAAGACTTGGGAGCATATTCCGGGTCGTGAAGTTTATGTTTTAAATCGGGTCGCCTTTATCCTTGGTTTAACTTTTATTAAATAGTGTACCCTCAACCGAATCCTTGGGTCATTTTGTAAATTATTTAATAAAATATTTCATGTATAATATAGTTTTATATATTAAATTGTTACTTAAATGAAATTGGACGCCAATCACCAAGTTGGAAACAAAAAGGCAGACAAAACAAATAAAATTATAATATCCGATCATAATTTAACACTTGGGCATTTTAATAATTAGAAAAGATTTAAACCTGATGGCTGATGATTAGCACGTGAACATCTCAAGAGTTAGCTAACACATGATGCTAAGCCCAAGGCAAAAAAATCAAAATCTTTAACAAGAGACATTTGAAGGCAAAATATATGTGTTCCAAGTCTTGGAACATAATATAAGAGAAAGAAGAGACTTGGGACAAAGAATCATTCTTTTACTCATCTTCTTGGCTTAGCAACGTAGCCAATCTATTAGTAACAATAACATCCAATTGAGAAGCACGCTCAACAATCTCCTTCTGTTTCTTTGTCGATACATTGTGCGCAATCTCCGCACAGTAAGTGCTGTGTAAACCAGTTCCAGGATCATTGTGAACCAAACAGCTTCTTATTACAAAAGTTAGAGCTATCGTTGTAGGAGACGAATATGGATGTTTATGTTTGGCATCAATACACATCCTTTAAACTTTCTTCCTACACGTGAATCAATACCCTTTGGTCTTCTCCAGCTTTCCTATAACTCCATTAAAAAGACATTAATACGTTACAGTGGATTGATATATCAAACTTGATTTCGAACTTTTTCTCTTCGATTGCTTATAAAAAGCATCTAAATGATTACAATATTCCAAAGTAAGCAAGCAATGAGCAGTATATGACCAAAACAGAACAAACCTTGACAGTAATTCTCTTTCACTCTGGCAATAAACTTATGGGCACGTTTTTTCACAATCTTCTTGGTCAACAATGGAACCCCATGTCTTCCTAGAGGTATCAAGTTTTAAGCAATTAGAAATCCATTTACCAAATCACTAATCACTGTTAGCAAGTATAGACTCATGCTCAAATGAGCTTTATTGAGATAGAAAACTAGAAACAAACTTTGAAATAGCTCATTGGAGCTTTATTATACAAAGAAAGATAAAATAAGAGAAGAGTAATTGAAGAACACCAAGACTATTAATGTTTTGATTGAATCATAAAATATGATGAAGTAGAGTTGCCTTTTTGAACAACTCTCTAGGTTACAATCCACAATGACATAAAAGGTATATTTATACTTATCTACTTGCAAGGATATTCTAAACACATGGGCTTATGGATTTGTCATGAGACATTAATATTGGGCTTTTTGGATGCTTTAATAATCACGAGGACTACGGTTTTCAGAGAATTTGCGACGACGAGTAATAACAAATTTACGAGGAAAGTGAATCGAGAAATATTGTGGTGAGCTAAGAATATTTGGAGTGATGGTGTACCTGATGAACAAAGCTCCGTCTGCTCACAAAACCCCTAACCAAGTGAGGGAAAACAACTCGAAAGTCAGGTTTTTAAAAGAATGATTATATATGAAAGCTAACGTAGTTATGGGCCCAAAGCCCATTATTAATGAATTTTGAATGAGCTATTGGCCCAAATAGAATTGGCTTAAAATAATGCAAGTTAGTTGAGGTCAATCCATGGTTAAATATGCTGACCTGCTCATAATGATTGATGTTGAAAGAAGTTTTAGTGTATCTTTAATGTCAGTCGTCCGCGATTATCCAAAACTTATAAATACTTCATTTATTTAAGTAATGACAGATGTTTTAGACTTTTTTTATAGATCGATATACTGTTCATATGCAAATATAGCATTTATTATTTATCTACTTTTACATATAGTAATAATTTTGTTTTAAACTAAAATGTTTATGTGCCTCTCTTAGAATCGATCGAAGACAAGAGTAGGTAAATTACCTATTATCTATGCAGTCGATTCTCGAAGTTACTGGACTTATCTCAAAACATGATTTCATGTTCAACTGGTTGAGTTATTAACTCTAGAAATCGAGCATAAACGTAGTGAGAATTTAAATACTGATGCAAATGTAATGATTAAAGACTAATGACGTATTTACTAGAGTGGGTAGCCATGATTAATGACTAATGACGTGAATGCAAAAAAAAATTAAGGACTAAAGCGTGTGCAAAATCTTCTAACCCTTTTTCAACTAATTTTCTTCCCGTTTCTTCGGATGTTTCTTTTATCTGACGTCTTTACTCACTTTTGGATAAGATTTTGTGAATACTTTTGTCAGAATTAGGCGTTTGTTGTTTATTCAATCAGTGATAGTTGTGTTTGTGTTTTGTAATGAAAATGGTCCACGTTCAATATTTTTGAAAAGTCTGATGTAAACTATATTTTCGGTTTACTAATAAGCAATAACCAAAAAAAGAAAAGAGACACAATTGTTGACAAAATTATTTTCTTTAATTTATTTTCCAACTTGCTCTATGCCTGTTTCTCGGCTCAAAACTATATAATTAGAATACATAAAAGAATGTCGAACTATACTTAGTTCAGAATATTGTAGTACTGAATTATTCAAGTTACACGAGTCAGTATAGATTAAAATATCTGACTATCTGATCAAAAAAAATACTATTATAAGTTTTTGGTTACCAGCTCCTTGGTAGGTATAAATATATATAAAGAATATACTATAAATAGGAGGACAATATTACATTTTCCACAAACCCACGTGAACAAGAAACACATAGAGACTATATAAACGTCACGTATGCAATAAGGCTTATGTAAGCAGCCTTTTATGTCTTCTTCTCCATCTTTCGTCTAACATCTCACGGAAAATCGGAAAAAAGGACGAAAAGAACATCGACTTTTCAGCTAGAGGTATTAAATTAAAGAAACATTTTGCAGAAATTTGGTATTGACAATTTGTTCATCTGGGTCTATAGGCCTAGTTTTATATACAAATAATTGATTCTAGAATTAAAAAAACAAAAATTTAAAAAGACAATGAAAAAAAGAGTAATTGAAGAAGACGGGCATTGGTATATATATTCAAAGTTGCCCAACAACTTGGGTAAGAAAAGTAAAGCAAAAACACATAAACATTAAAGAAAAGAAATTTGGCTTATTTCCAATTCACATGAAACGACCTTAAAGAAAAATCCGATATTACCCTTTGTTCAGCGTTATTGACATTGTCGTTTGGGGGAAAAAATCAATATTTTCGTCCCTACACTTTTCAAATTCGAAATTGAATTGTAAGTCGTAACTAACATAACTTTACTTTTTTTTTTTTATAAAACATTTCCATTTTCATTTCATATCTCACATTGCCCACCTTTTGTTATGTCGTTCTTATAAATATCATATTTAAAAACCCCATTTTCTTTCAAAACTATAATTTTCAAGTTTGTTTTATATTCGAAAATTCACTTACGCTATCTCCACAAACGATATACGTTATATATATATATATATTAAAAATATGAATTTTATACGAAGGGATTTTGCAACGAAGTGATGCATATAAACCAAAAATACATTTCAACTAATTTGAAAAAAAATAAGTTGACAAAATAATAATATAAAACAAAATAGGAAATATCAGAGACGCCACTTGCGGTCAACTTCCGTAAGAACACGCACTCTCCACATGCTCTACCCAAATTCCTCCTTCCCCCTTATTAAATCACCTCCGACTTTTTTCTTTTCAAACAAAACACCAATTCACATCTGTCGGTCAACTCAACACGTGTCATCATCTTAACGGCTTTCCTTGATTCCCTCATCGTAAAACCGGATACACTGAATCAATCTCCATAACTTTAGGTGTCTTTCACCGTCTATATAAACGTTACATACGTCCACGTATCTTATCAAGCACCGCACCACACCACACCACACCACACCAGAACACTTCAAAAGCCATGGCTTCTTCTTCTCTTCTTCTTATCTTCGCCGTTGCTTGCTTCGTCTCTCTAATCTCACCGGCGATTTCACAAACTTGCGCTACACAGAACGTACGCACCGCCGAGAGAACACCGTTCGAGACTTGCCTGGACCTTCCCGTACTCGATTCCTACCTTCATTACACTTACAATGCATCTAACTCATCTCTCACCGTCGCTTTCGTCGGTACTCAATCTCGATCCGACGGTTGGGTTGCTTGGGCTATTAATCCGACGGCGACTGGTATGATCGGTTCTCAGGCTTTCCTAGCTTACAGATCTGGAGGGGCCGGTTCGGCTCCTGTCGTGAAGACGTACAACATCAGTGCTGGTTATGTTCTAAACGAAGGTAGACTTGCGTTCGACTTTTGGGATCTACGCGCTGAGTCCATGAGCGGTAATAGGATCGCGATTTTCACGTCGGTTAAGGTTCCGGCTGGAGCTGATAGTGTGAACCAGGTGTGGCAGACCGGCGGGAATGTGACCAACGGTCGTCCTGGAGTGCATCCTTTTGCTCCGGCGAATTTAAACTCCAGAGAAGTGCTGAGATTCAACGACTCTGACGCTCCGACCTCTGCTCCGGGATCTTCTCCGGGGCCGAATAGTGGTGGTGGTGGTGGTGGCTCGACTACTCCGGGACAGGCGGGTGGTCCGGGGAACGCGGGTTCGATGACGACAAGCGTAAATTTTGGGGTCAATTTGGGAATTTTGGTTTTGTTGGGTAGTATGTTTATTTTCTGAATATGATTTTCTTCTCTCTTCTGAGTCTTTTTTTTTTTTCTCTCTATTTTTTTTTTTTACGCACAATAAAGGAGGAGCCCTATACGTTTTAACCTTTTTAGTCCTGTAGAGTCATTTACTTTTCTTGTTTTCACCTTCCTTTTCCCCACATTATTCAGAGTTATTATTGGATTTGTATGGACCATTAGGACCATTACTATTTATCATCTTATCTGCTTTAAATAACTGCGTCTATTTACATAAACATGGGCAATTACACCGATTTTTATTTTTATTTTTGTCCTTCAATTTTAAACTCAAATTAATCGACATGGATTAGAAAATGTTTTTAAACAGACATAACCAAACCAACACCAGATTTGAGTTTTTGGTGTATATTACCATATTCGTGTGTGTTTCTCTTTCTCTATTTCATTTGCTGGTATATAATTTCAAGCTTGAAAGAAGTTATTGTCTGTTCGATTTGCTGTTGTCTGCAATGAACATCAACAATCAGTGATAAAACGATATTCGTTTTGTTGTTGTTGGTTCAACGATACATTTAGACGACAAGGTTACACTTTGGTAACGAAATTACAATTTTTTGTCGTCAAACGATATATTGCAGATATAAAATTTTTGACGTTTACAAATTTCAATAGTTAACACCAAAATATTTTAACGTTTCGAAAATATTCAGTTGCTAGCTGTCGCTGAACTAAGTTCTAAACCAAACCAGCTACAACAAGACAAAACATAAATTAATACAACGAAACAAACAACGGAATGTCTTGTCTGTGTCGCTGATTAGTCCATGAAATCTCAAAAACTTAATTTCCGCGGGACCACTCTACAAAACATGGGCCTAAAGCCCAATAGTTATACATCACTTATACGGCCCAATAAATAAAATGCAGTTTCTACATTTAGCGATATGGAGGCGCATATGCCTTTTGATGCTCAGTCTCTCATCATCGCTCTCTGTTACATAAAACATTAAAAATCTCTCTTTTAAGGCGCTTCATTTTGCTTCTTCTCCTTCAATTCTCTCATCTTCTCAAAAAATTCACACGCGTTTTCCAAAACGCAAATGCTCGAAAGCTGTCGCGGTCTTCTCGAGTTTCGATTTAGAGCACAGAGGGATTGATTTATAGAGTTATTTACACAGAGGTAGATAGTAATGGAGTCGATACAGAGCCGAGTGGAATCGTGGATCAGAGATCAGAGAGCAAGGTTCTTACGGGTTTCGTGGGGTCCGCTTCAATGGAGGTTTCGGTGGCCGCCATGGAACGGAGGAGATGCCGATCAGAGGGTTAAGATCCGACGAGAGTACGAGAAGCGCAAAAAGCAAATCCAGGATCTTTGTCTCGCCTTTAAATCCGAATCGGTCGAAGATTTACAGGATTTGCTCTGTTGCATGGTACTCTCCGAGTGTGTTTACAAGGTAAATCAATCCTTCCTTAACTTTCGTTAACACTTGCTCTAATGTAAAATCAATTTAGAGTTATAACCAGTTGAATTAGAGGGAACCTGATCTTAATACTAGGTTTAGTTAACAGTTTTTGTTAGTTAGTTAGTTAGAAGGTTGGTTTAGGTGTAATGAGCTTATATACAGGAAGTTAAATTGAACACTATTTCCTACATTTTACAGTCCATCTTTCTCCTTACTCAGTCACTCTGTTTCATCTCCTGTTTAGTCTCTTTTTTTTTCTTCTCAATTTAGTACTTAAATGTAACGTTGTAATGAGAGGTAAGTATCTATATTTGGAGAAGTTCTGTTTACGCTTTTGCATTGTTATTTTAATGGTGGTGTGTATTCTGATAGAGACCTGCAAGTGAGATGGTTCGAGCTGTAAACAAATTTAAAGCGGACTTCGGTGGCCAATTTATTTCGTTGGAGAGGGTTCAACCTTCATCAGATCACGTTCCTCACAGGTTGTTTTACGTCTCTTAGTGGTTGGAAAGATTTTTGAACTTCTTTGTATGTTTTTGCGCTCTTCGGTTTCTACTTTACAGATTTCATTTATATGCAAATTAACTTAAGTAGAATATCTTAATTCAGGTATCTACTCGCTGAGGCAGGTGATACGTTATTTGCATCCTTTGTCGGAACTAAGCAATATAAGTAAGCCTTGGAGTTTCTATTCCCTGGATAACAAAATAGGGCAGATGTAAAAGATGTGTTGTTTTTTATTCGTGGGTGTGTTTGTTCTAGGGACATCATGGCCGATGCAAATATACTTCAAGGTCACATATTTCACGATGATGTCGCAGAGGATGAATGCGTCGCAGCATCTGAACCTATACAAAGTGAACCACAGAAGAATAATGGAGAGGGTCTGCGGAATCCTCTTGATTCAAAGGCTAAGCAACGTAGACAGAAGCCCAAACCTGCTGCTCATCGGGTATGCTTGTGGCGCCGTTGGAGTAAACTTCTTTTTCATTTTTTAATTCTTCGGTGCACTATTAGCTTATGCAAGGTTTAAAATATTCTTAATTTCTAAAAAAGTTATCATTAACAACTAGGGATTCTTGGCCCGTGCTAAGGGTATACCTGCTCTGGAACTGTATAGGCTTGCTCAGAAAAAGAAACAAAAACTTGTATTATGTGGACACTCACTTGGTGGAGCTGTAAGTCTGATTGCTTTAGATTTTCTTACCTTTGTAGCTCATTGTCTACATCTGACTTCTCTTTGTTGAGTCCCGGGTTAAATATTTGTATTTTAATTTACGTAGGTTGCTGCGTTAGCTACACTCGCCATTTTAAGGGTTGTTGCTGCCTCTTCTACAAAGAAAGAAAATGATAATATTCATGTCAAATGTATAACCTTTTCCCAGCCTCCTGTTGGGAATGCTGCGTTGCGAGAGTATGTTTTTGGAGTACTAGTTAAACATACGGCTGGGCTTAGCAATAGCATTCTGATATTTTTTTTCCCTCGTTTGGTTCGTTTGGCAGCTACGTACATGAAAAAGGGTGGCATCATTTTTTCAAGAGCTACTGTATACCTGAAGATTTGGTCCCCAGAATATTATCTCCTGCATATTTTCATCACTACAATGAGCAAAGAGTGTCAATGGCTGAAGCCACAGATTCGTCATTGTCAAAAAAGAATGGTCAGGGTGTAACATCAGAGGCAGAAAAGACAAAAGGTAAAGAACACGAGCAGTTAGTCATTGGTGTTGGCCCTGTTCAGAACTCATTCTGGAGGCTTTCAAGACTTGTTCCCTTAGAGGCTGTTAGAAAACAACTGGATAGGTATAGAGGAAAGAAAGTGGATCCTGCAGAGACTTCTATTGCAAATGAATCTGTAGTGTCAACTCCTATTCAGGACGTGGTTATTGAACCACAATCTCTTGAAATAGAAGAGGGTAGGGATGGTATATCTCTCAAGCCATTGCCAGATACTGGTAACGGACAAACATTTAGTGGAAGGAGTGAAGGAAAGACCGATTCATCCAATGGGTTTGGAAATAGTTGGGGCAAGGTTCCTTCTTTACCTTCTTACGTTCCCTTTGGACAGGTAGATGTTCTTATACATAAATGTGATAAGCTTTATTGATCTACTTGAATTTGTCAGCAATATGCAAAGATCGGCAATGCTAATTCTAGTTATCTGTCAATGACATATCATCAGCTTTGATGGTATTTTTGTTTTCAGTAGAATTGTGGTTCCTTAAAAATAATCGACAGCTCATTAAGTTTATTCTGCGTATCACAGCTATATCTCTTGGGAACTGCATCTGTGGAATCACTTTCAGAAGGAGAGTACTCTAAATTGACATCGGTACGAGCTTCCTTTGCTTATAAATATGCTAATAAGTGTTTACTAACCTCAACCTGTGAACAATCCAAACAGTTTAAGGCATACTAGATCAACTAGATCTGCTTTTGGGGTTCTCTAACAAACTTTAGGAGCTTGTATATTTGGATAGTTAATATCTTGAAGCTCAATATTACAGTATGTTTGGGTCCTGTCATTGCACGCTTGTCTTCATATTTAGCTTGTGGTTGAGGTCCTCTTATTTGGTTGCATTTTTCTGGCAAAGATATTTTCAGGTCAGATCTGTGATTACTGAACTGAGGGAACGTCTGCAGTCACATTCTATGAAATCCTATAGGTCTCGCTTCCTGAGGTGATAGTTCCTCTTACCCTAGGCCGATTACTCCTTGATTCATGCCTAAGCAGGTGACATAGTCTTGGTATGTTTTTTTCACTGACATGCGTTTTTTCATGCTGTAGAATACATGACCTCTGCATGGATATTGAGGGATTTTTCGTAGTGGATCAACAGAAGCAATTCCCACATCTACAACACTGGCTTGGACTTGCTGTTGGTGGTAGTGTAGAACTTGGGCACATCGTTGAATCACCGGTCATTAGAACCGCCACATCTATTGCTCCTCTTGGCTGGAATGGCGTCCCTGGTGATAAGAATGCAGAACCTCTAAAAGTTGATATCACTGGATTTGGCTTGCATTTGTGTTCTTTTGTTCATGCACAAGTGAATGGCAACTGGTATTAATCCAATATCGCTTTTTATTTTTTCCTTTTCTAATTAATGACAAATTTATGTGATACAGTTGTGAAATATCTATTTAGGTGCTCAACTTCTGTGGAATCCTTCCCTTCAACACCTGCTTATTCTTCAGATAATGTAGAACAGACAGAACTACAGAAAATTAGGGTGACCATTGGAAGTCCTCTGAAACGACCTCCAAGCAATCAGATAGTTGAAGATCCTTTAGTTCCTATGTTCTCTTCTGTTGATTCAAACACCGGTTTGCTGAAGGAAGGAATCAATATAGGATTTTTTCAAGAGGACAAGTTTGTTCGTCCTGAAGGTTTGGAGGACTTTTACATATTCTGCACTAGTGATTTCACTACTGTAGCTAAGGAGGTTGAGGTCAGAACACGGAGGGTGCGATTACTCGGGCTTGAGGTACCTCTAATTCTTGTTTCATCAGAGATACCATTTCATGCTTTCATACAGTGCACGTAATTACAAAATCTGGCTCATCTGTCTGCGCAGGGTGCTGGTAAAACCTCTCTGTTTCGGGCAATACTGGGTCAAAGCATGCTGAGTTCGATGACCCATGTGGAGAATCTGCAGATACAATCCGATGTTCAAGAATGTATTGTTGGTGGTGTTTGCTACTCGGACACAGTGGGCGTAAACCTGCAGGTTGATTTCTTTGCATTCGGGTTCCACCAGTTTTAAGTTCATTTTTTCCTGAGGTATTAAATTCTTTTTGGTATTCTGCCGCAGGAGCTGCAATTAGAGGCTTCTCGCTTTAGAGAGGAACTATGGAAAGGAGTTCGTAACCTAAGTAAGAAGATCGATTTAATTATTCTTGTGCACAATCTGTCTCACAGAATACCACGTTACCAGAACTCAACAACACAACAGCAACCAGCACTTGCTCTTCTGTTAGACGAGGTTAAATCTCTCGGCATCCCTTGGGTCCTCGCCATAACAAACAAGTTCTCAGTAAGTGCCCATCAGCAGAAATCTATTATCGAAGCTGTTCTTCAGGCATATCAAGCGTCTCCAAGCACAACCGGAATTGTCAACTCTATCCCTTATGTTATTTCTGGCTCTGGAAGTTCCTCATTGCCTTGGGCAGCTGTGAATGCGGGTAATGAAGGATCAGTAGGCGCTCAAAAGTTGATATTCGCTCCGCTCGACCTTGTCAAAAAGCCTTTTCAGAGAAAAGACACTGTTTTTCCAGTGGATGGTGTGAGTTCCCTTTGCCAGCTTGTCCATCGCATCCTTCAAACTCAAGAAGAAGCTTGTTTTCAGGTATTAACTCTCTCCTACCTTTCCTATTTATGCAGTGGTTAAGTTTTAGTAGTTGAGGCTATACACCAGCTTGAGTTATATGACGATAAGTAATTATCCCGGTGAACTACTGAACCCAGTATACAATCGAGTTTGGGGGTGGTTAATCTTCGTTTTAACCATTTGATGAAAAGAATGTTATAGCTGTCAAATGTAATAATGCCCAAGTCGCTTCAATGTTTCAGGAACTTGCTAGAGACAGACTGTTGGTGGAACTAGCTAAAGACCGTGCCGTAGATGGTTCACAAGCCAAGTCATCCTCGATGTCCGCAGCAGCCGTGGGCGCTTCACTTGGAGCTGGTCTTGGCCTTGTCTTGGCAGTAGTGATGGGTGCAGGTTCCGCTTTACGAAAGCCCTGATTGTAAACCAACCAACCATTGAATCTGTTATATCTTTATATGTACATATAGTTAGAGTTGGATTTCAAATTCATGATCTCAGCCATTTTCTCGATTCAGTCAGGTCATTTTTTGCTCTAATCCCACGGCCAGAATCCAGAGTGTGGTATAGTATCAACACAAAATAGATAGGAAATATCTACTGGTAAATTCCTTAAAACTATAGTTAAACATCGTATTTGATAACTATGATGAATAATAAATCTAATTTCTTCTGCAATTTCCCAGGTATCAAAATTATGGACAATATCGTTACATGTATAACGTTCCATTCCATATTATCATTGCCACACCCCCATGGTTGGTATTTTTATGTTCCATAATATTGTGTTTTTTAGTTTGTTTAAATTTGGCTTTACTGAAACAATTTGAAATTTTATTGGTTTTTGGTATTTGTGGAACTTATTCTGTGAATGAAATCATGTATAAACCGATTCATCATTTCATTTTCATCCACAAAAGCATATTCACAAATCATATAATTCTCATAGAGATGAATAAGAAACAAAAGCTGCAAATTCAGAGATATCAATGAAAAATACAACGCAACATCAGAACAATGGATTAATATGTTTTTCTTCACAGCATCAAACCAAAAACTAAACACAAACTGTTCAAAGATTTCACACTATTTTTTTGTTCAGAGAATCAAACAAAAAAACTTCTTAGGAATATAATCTTTTATAATTTACATAAATATATAATTTACATAAATATATAAGATATGTATGTGTATCGAACTTATGTCATATGACTCATATTATAAACTAAAATAATATGACTCATATTCTAGATAAATAAATACATAAATTTTTTTTTTGTTCCTTTTCCAATGTCATATGACTCATATTATAAACTAAAATAAAATTACACCTTTTATACGTTAAGCTAAAAGAAATATTTTATTTATGAAGACTAAAATAGATTCTCTGTGAAAGCGTTGTCCTTTAGAGTAATTTCATAAGGTTGTTATAGTAAGTTTTCAGTTTAATTAAAATATTAAAGTTTGTGAGTTTTAATTTTTAGAAATTTCAGATATCAATACTACGGATTGATTATTTACGTTTGTTGGGTGGACAATATTAATATACACAAGGTTGTTAGGGAGTTAAGAGTGGTTAATGGTTTGTCGAGAGAGATTATGCTTATGATCATTTACACAATTAATAAATAAAATACATTGTCAAATAAGATATATATATTTATGGGTTTAACGAAAAATACTCCTTCTTAATTCCCTTCAAAGCTTCTGGGATTAAGTTCAAGATTCCTTTCCATATAAAACGCCCAAGCATCGTCAAATAAACAGCATCATCATCAATGTCAACAAAAATCTTCCCCTTGTAAGACTTCAAGGACTTCAACAGATTCCCATCAAGACAGATAAGAAAATTTACAAATAGCACTTCAACATTCTTCTGGGCAAGTTTGTTGAGTCCACTTCTATATGAAGAGAGATCGTGATGGTAATAAATAACCTTCTGCTCTGGCTTCATCTTCTCTATGTAGTTATCTAAAGAAATGTGGTGTTTCCCACTATGTGAAGAGAGAAAACGAAGCAGAGACGCAACTTCATCACGATTAGCAATATCATTGCAACCCATAACTATGAATCGATCAAACATCTTCCAAAATGCTTTGTCATCTGCAATTCCAGCCAGTAGTTTCAAGGTTTTGGCAATCAACCTTCTGTTGATGATGCGCAAAACATCATCCGGAAGAGATTCAGCAGCAACATCAACAACACCCTTCACAAAGGGTAAATAAGCGGGAAACTCTTTGAAGCTTCCATCAGCAACATAGTCAGAATTCGCATAGAGCAAGATCTTCTGGTTGAAGACGTTTTTAATTGTTGGTGTTGCCACATAGAGTATTGAAGTAAACTCTACTTCACCCTACAAAAAAAATGTTTGGCAAATCAAGTCAGTATAAAGACCACATAAGCGACTGGGAAATTTAAAAGCCAACTAAGAAATAAAAAGGTAAGTAATCAAACTGTCATAGACCAAGTCGGATCAAACAGAATCTTAAGCAGCTACAATTAAGCAAAGGCAGAAATTTCCAACAAGTGAAATTGTTTCCTAGTATAATAGCAATACCAAATTTCTAGTCCAAGGTTAGAAAAAACCACAACGAAAATTGAATTCATACAAATTGAGATCTTCTAAAAACATACTTCTCAAGTTTGACAAATCAAACTGTCGTAGACCAAGTCAGTTTAAAGACCACATAAGCGACTGGGAAATTTAAACAGCCATACTAAGGAATAAACTGATATAAAAGGTAAGAAAGCAAGCAGAAAAAATTAAGCAAACAGAACCTTAAGCAGACAAAGGCAGAAATTTCCAACAAGCAAAATGGTTTCCTTATAATAGCTATACCAAAGTTTAAAGAAATCAATACGGAAATTGAATAACCTTTCTTATGCAATCTGAAAAATGTGTATAAGCCAAAGGATTCACTGGATCCTTAAACATCTGTTGATAGAAGACATTGTAGTCATGGTCTGTCAAATCCTTGGGGCTTTTTAACCAGATCCGAGTTGGGGAAATCTGAGACTCAGATGAAAACCCTCTGAAGAGAAAATCCTAAAATGAGAAAAAGCAATAGTAAAACTTGTAAGTATCACATTTAGAAGAAACAGAACCGGAGATGCAAAGTAATTACCAAAGAGACAAAGTAATACCGTAGCAGAACCAGACAGGCGGAAACTTCGGTAGAAGTTTCGGTGAACAGAGCTTGAGTTCCTTGAGATCTTGACCAAGGTACACAACATCTTCTTGTTGAAGAAAGAGGCGAACAGTAAAACCTAAGATCGACCTACGGTAAACACTAAGATTGTCGCAGAAGAGCCGATCTACAGTAAACCCAAAGATCATCGCAGAAGAGCCGACCTAAGTAGAGGGTAAACAATAATTTGGACGAAGCCCAAAATAT
The DNA here is from genome assembly GCA_900406555.1 of Pseudoturritis turrita. Lineage (NCBI taxonomy): Eukaryota > Viridiplantae > Streptophyta > Magnoliopsida > Brassicales > Brassicaceae > Pseudoturritis > Pseudoturritis turrita. The sequence goes on from OVBL01000397.1 coordinate 3,301,662, forward strand.
TGATAAAAAAAATCATCTTCTCAATGTCTATCAAAAGAAGATTTCAAGAAATTAAACAAGCCAATAGTATTTGAAGAACAGATATAAGTGTATACTTGTAGCACAAGGAAAGAGTATATTAAAAATTAAAAGGGGTATTCAACAACATATCCCAAAAAAAGCTTTTCTTGTAGATCTGTGAAGAGAACAAAACAAGCCAATAGTATTTTGATACCAAAGAATCATGTTCTCATGGATCTATCAAACGCTTCTATATATATTACAAAAAAAAAAACCCTCTAAAAATAGCTACAAAGCATATTTTCAAAAGGATCTATCCAAATATTGCAGATCATGGGCCGAGTAACTTCCACGGGTTTTCAGAATGCGTATATAACGAGTATTTAAAATCAGCAGAAAAAATAAAAAAAACTTAAAAATCAGCAACTGTTTATACTTGTATGGCTAAGATCAAATTGAGTTAGACAAGCCATTTTCCCAAAAGATAGCTTTGGATGATGAAAAGAGTACACTTACTATGTTTGATGTGGAATATTCTTGGATCCCAACAAAATGTGCTCGCTGTGGTCAGCTGGGGCACAAGGAATCCAGATGTCTCCAACAATGTATTACTAAACTCAGAGACTTGCCTCAATGTTCAAAAGATCAAGCCTATGTCCTTGCACCAGACAGTTGAGCCAATTTCTGACCTTACATCTGCATCAGTTTCAAGAGATCATGCCTCTATCAATGCAGCAACTGTTGAGTTTGTTCATGTCCCTGTCTTTGGAGGTGTCCATGTCCCTATCTCTGCCACTGTATCAGACTTTATCACAGCCCCTGGCTCAGCTTCTGCTACAACAGTGTCATTCAACCCGCTCTGATGTCTGGACCGGAATCAGAGCTGCAGAGGAACGGCTGATGCTTGAACCCGAATGTGCAGCCACACATGTCCAGCTAGCGAATCTTTACGCCAGTGTCCGGTACTGGAAAGAAGCGGCGACAGTGAGGAAGCTGATGAAAGATAAAGGATTGAGGACGAATCCAGGTTGCAGTTGGATCGAAATCAATAACGATGTTTTCATGTTTAAAGCTGAAGATGGTAGCAACTGTCGAATGCCAGAGATTGTTCATCTTCTTCATTGTCTCGTAGATCACATGGAATACCTCTAATACCGCGCTCGCGGTGGTGCTTTTGGCGGTGGCGCTTTTGGCGGTGGCTCTCTCTTACTCTCAGAAACTCTCTTTGGAAGGAGAAATGATATACTCTGTTTTCCGATCGTTTCTTCAGCTCTCCGTTATCGGATTTGTTCTTCAATTCATCTTCAATCAGGAAAACTCCGGCTGGATCATACTCGCTTATCGCAAAACTTGATATTCGCTCCGCTCGACCTTGTCAAAAAGCCTTTTCAGAGAAAAGACACTGTTTTTCCAGTGGATGGTGTGAATTCCCTTTGCCAGCTTGTCCATCGCATCCTTCAAACTCAACAAGAAGCTTGCTTTCAGGTATTAACTCTCTCCTACATGTCCTATTTACACAGTGGTTAGGTTTTAGTAGTTGAGGCTATAACCCCGCCAGCTTGAATTATATGATGATAAGTAAATATCCCGATGAACTTTTGGACCACCCAAGATACAATCGACTTTGGGGGTGGTTAACCATTTGATGAAAAGAATGTTATAGATGTCAATGTAATAATGCCCAAGTCGCTTCAATGTTTCAGGAACTTGCTAGAGACAGACTGTTGGTGGAACTAGCCAAAGACCGTGCTGTAGATGGTTCACAGGCCAAGTCATCGTCAAGCTCACTTGGAGCTGGTCTTGGCCTTGTCTTGGCAGTAGTGATGGGTGCAGGCTCTGCTTTACGAAATCCCTGATTGTAACCCAATCAACCATTGAATCTGTTATATCTTTATATGTACACATAGTCCCATTTTAGTTGGATTTCAAATTCACGATCTCAACCATTTTCTCGATTCAGTCAGGTCATTTTTTGCTCTAATCCCACGGCCAGAATCCGGAGTGTGGTATAGTATCAACACAAAATAGATAGCAAATATCTTATAAGTTTGATAAATATAACCTTAATATTGTTTTCTCTGGAGAAACAAGATAATAAAAACAAGATCGTTATTAAATCATCGGGAGCAGCAAGACGGATTCCGCCAAGAGCTCTCGTTGCCATTGCTGTTGTCGACGAGGCTGACCCGGTTAACAGAAAGCTCGGCCTTGTAAGCATCAGAGTTGAGAAGTTTGCGGCTAACATTGTTGAAGATCTCTCTGATGACAATCTCAAAGGCTTTGTCTACGTTTGTGGCGTCGAGAGCGGATGTCTCCATGAAGAACAATCCTTCTTCCTCAGCGAGAGCTTTCCCTTCTTCCACACTCACCGCTCTGATATCTTCCAAATCACATTTGTTCCCAACTAGCATTTGTGCCACTGCCGTGTCACAATGAGCTTGCGGTAACAAAAACAAAAAAGGCGTTAGGGTTTTGTTTTGGATTCACAAACTTCGGACAAATAATCTCAAAGACTCAAACTTAGGGAACAGAGCAGAGGATCTTATCACATCCCATCTCGTTGCCTCAAGCTAAATATGGAAACAGTGAACAATGGCTGCAAAATCATGGATTTACCAATCATAAACTTTCTGCAGAATCGTGATTTACATTTATAAATTCCACCATTTCACAAGATTAAAGCACAATGTAATTTACCGAATCCATCAATGGTGCTCACTTAATTTCAAAAGATTCACCACAAAACCAAACATCGAAGGGGGAAATTGGACTTACTGTTGAGTTCTTGAAGCCATCGTTTAACGCTTTCGAAAGTGGAGCTTCTTGTGATGTCGTAAACGATGAGAGCACCAAAAGCACCTCTGTAATAAGCAGAAGTGACTGCCCTAAACCTCTCTTGACCAGCAGTGTCCCAGATCTGAGCTTTCACTTCTTTCCCTTCGATCTCTACCAACTGCGTCTGAAATTCCACTCCGATTGTCGCCTTCGAGTTCGTGTCGAACTCATCCCGAGAAAATCGAGACAGTAAATTCGATTTTCCGACAGCGGAATCTCCGATTAGGACAATCTTGAACAGATACTCTTCACCTCGATCATCTTCCTTACCCATCTTCTTCTTCAGATTGTGGAGAATTTTGCAGCTGTGAAGGCTTTGATAAGTGGTAAAGTGGTGACGGACAAGCTGCGTGATTGGCGGGGTTTCCAATAGAAACTTCATTTCATTCTTAATTAATTACGTTTAACATGTTAATTAATTTACCAAAGTTTATTTTAAGAAATTCCTTAACTTTGTCGTCAAAAAATAACACATGACCACATTCATTAATTATCTTGTATATATGGTGAATGCATACATTAATTAATTATCTTGTATATATAAACTGAATGATCATTGTTCATTTTCATTCACATAATGCATACGCGTTCATTTTCAATACTTTGGGCTGCCTAGAGCCCAAAAAAAAAAAAAGGGCCAAACAACAAAAAAAAATGAAATAACACAAAATCTACAAATTGAAGGTTCGAACCCGAGTTAGGCGAACAAAATATTACCGAGCTCAACCACTGAACTGCACCACATTTTTGACAATTACGATGTCTTTAATTTAATAAACTAGTCTGATGCCTAAAGGCCTAGCTTCATGGGCTTTAACCCAGGACCGGCCCTGGTTCTAGAGATGAACAAGAATTGAAAACAAATTCCTGGAATATCAATGAAAAATACAACACAACATCATAACAATATTGAGGAATACTTCTTTTTTGTCAAAAAAAAAAAAAAAATATAGAGTAATATTTTTTTCTTCACATCATCAAACAAAAGCTAAACACAAATTTTTTAGGAATTTATTATTTATGCTGATTTTGTTTTTATTTCAACATTAATTATGCTGATTTTTTTTTTATTTCAACATTAATTATGCTGATTAAGCTTTGTCTTCGATACATGAAAGTGTGATATGAGAAAAAGAATGTAGATTTTATTTTAGTTTTTTGGGTTTTTTTCTATTCTAAAAAAAATTGTTAGAAACCAAAAGCACAAAAAAAAAAAAAAAAAAATTCATGCCTGCAAATATATGCTCTCAACATGAGATATGAGCATAAGGAATTTACAGATGGGAAGTAAAACAAATTTACCATGGTTATTCATAACTGAGCTTTTTGCACCATGAAAAGTTTTTTTTTTTTCAAAATAATTGAACAACCTGCAAGTGAAATAAATTCAATAAAAACAAGTAAGTTTTGGAAATGAATTATAAGGTGTATAAAGACAGTGTTATATATTATAAGAAAATGCACAAGTTTAACATTTATTTCCATATAGAATGCAAAAGTTTGGCAAAATATCCAGCTTCATCCTCAATTTCAACAAAAATCTTCCTCCTGTAAGACTTTATTGTCTTCGATGGATTCCCATTAAGACAAATAAAAGAATCCACAAAACAACACTTCAACATTCTTCTGGGCAAGTTTGTTGAGACGACTTGTATCTGTTGCAATTCCAGAGAAAATAGACTCAATGATTTGGCAATCAAACGTCTGTTGATGATGCGCAAAACATCATCCGGAAGAGACTCGGCACCAAAAACATCAACAAGACCCTTCACAAAAGGTAAATAAAGGGGAAACTCTTTGAAACTTCCATCAGCAATGTAATCTGAATTTGCATAGAGCAAGATCTTCTGGTTGAAGACATTTTTCATTGTTGGTGATGCCACCTAGAGTATTAAAGTAAATTCTGCTTCACCCTACAAAAAATATTAATTAAGATTTCTTGTTCATGAGAAATTGAATGCATTAACTGGTTGAGTAAATTGCATTTAAATTGCATTTAATGATAGTGATGAGTTGTTGAAACAATCGACATTATAGAATCAACCACAGCCTAAACAAAAAAACTTAGCTCTCGTTTTTGTTTTTACAGAGCAATTTTCATCGGAAACTCTTCAATGATGGTGATGCCACAAAGTGAACTCAAATTCACCCTATAAAATGAATAATTAAGTTGTTTGCTCAAATTTTTCACAATCTGAAAATATGTGCGTATGTCAAAAGGTTCATTGAGTCTTTAACCGTTTGTTTCAAGATAAATATAATTGTAGTCATCTTTAAGGATGAAAACCATCTGGACTCAGTTTTATCACTCAAAATATTTTAAGACAGGAAAAACAATAGTAACACTATAAGACTAAAACGTTAGATTTCTACTTCTAAATATCACATTTCAAGGAAATACATGGCGACAATGAGGTGGAAGCACATACCTTGAGATTCTGAGCATTGTATTATGAAACTTCTACAAAATGCCATTAACAAAAATCTTGAATCATTCGATTTGAGTCTAAAAGGATAGAGACCCAAAATATTAGAGAATGCTCAAAATATTAAAGTTTGGTGAATTAAACGTGAGATAAAAAAAGAGATGAAGGGATTACTTTTTTTCGATAATTATCCTACATTAGAAAATTTACCCTTGCATACACACTGGATTTTTCATAATTCGAAATTATTTGTTTGTTGTAGTAGTGTTATATTTGTGTATAAATTTGTGTATATGTGATTCGATTTTAAACAAAATTAATTAATTAAATTTGTGGAAAATAAAAACAATATCTTGAGATTGATTTTCAAAGTATGTTACTTAGTGTAGTTTGAGATTACTCATATGATTTATTCAGTCTTTTTTCCTCCTAAACACATGTACTACATGGCGAATGTTTTAAATGTTTATAACAACGCATGTAATCAACAGTTTATAAAAAAGTTTTTTGCAACGTGGTTTATGTCGGAGTGTAATCAGCAACTGTTCTACAAAACAAACCAGAAAGTGATCTACATACAGCCGTAGAACATTACACACAGTGTTGGATAATTAGTAACGTTTAGTTGTTTTCAATGTGATCTATTAAGATTACAACTACAACATGGAAAAACTATTCCTTAAGCATTATAAACAAATCTAGATGAGAGTGTCCAATGAATATTAAGTACACACGTGAATATTTAATCTTATGATCATGCATTTCTCCCTTTTTTCTTTTTTTTTTTCTTTGGCAATCATTTATCACGTTCTCGTTAATGTTTATTTCAGACGATGAAAAGCTACGTTGAAGATGAAAGGGCGTTGAGAAAATACTAATTTTAAGATGATAATAGAATAATTTTGTAATTATTTGTTAATCTTAAGACACAACTGAGTTTTTATATAATAGATATTTTGTATGTAAAAGAAAAATATTCAGATAAAATTCTATGTTTTAATATTTTTTTTCTCGTATATAAGTATAAATATCAATTTTTTTTCGTATGTGACCTAATTTCAATTTTTTTTTTTGTAAATTCAAAAGAATCATATAAAATACCAAAAAACTTCAAAAATATCTATTCAAAACTAGCAAAGAACAAAACCATGATATACTTGTAAATCACTGTAGATTAAAAAAAAAATCCTAACCTACAAATATTTATCAAACAGCATATTATAAATATTAACACAAATAGTATCCTTAACCTTTTTGCATTTTATAGACAAATCACCGGTTCCAAGTGTACGTTGTTAACATTGGGAATGTTCAGGTGTACGTTGTCATTAATAATTCTTTTCTTACACTGGTGATATGTGGATTCTAAGATGTATATCTTATAGTTTATTTACAATTTTCCTCCAAAATATACAATCCCCATTATCATTATGAACACTTTGGGATACAATTCCTTTTTTTTTTAAATTTCATTAAGCATGGTTAAGTAGATTACATAGCAATGTAACTGATTTTGTACATAAAACCTTGAGGCGGCTTTAATTGTTTGCTTTTCCCCAACTTCTTGGGAAAGGAATGGCGTCTTTGATATCAGGAAGTCCGGTCACAAACAGAAGCATATGGTCCATCTTCAGGCTTATTCCGGAATGCTTCATTGTCCCATGCCTCCTTAAATCTAAGTACCACTCGTACTGCTCCTTTGTGAATCCACATTCTCTGATCCTCGCATCCAAAATCTCAAACCGTTCTTCGTTTTGGCTCCCCGTGATCACAACGCCAATCTGCAAAATCGAGGACTTTTGTAACATTCTGCAACCTTGAATTCGTAATTTTAGATCAAAGTTTTTGTTTGTTTTTCTCTCTTGTTACCTTTGGTACGACCAGATCAAATGCTGCTACAGTCTTCTTATCATTATTCAACCGTATGTAAAAAGGTTTAACTGCTTTCGGGTAGCTATGTATAATTACAGGACCCTTGTAGATCTCATCAGTTAGATAGCTGCAACATTAAACGGTGAACAGAGATTTCAGAATCAGATCTTGAAACAAAAACTCAATTGCATTTTCCATATGCAAAAGCAATACCTTAGATGCTCTGTTGTTAAAGCAACGCCCCACTCAGGCTTGGTTTCAAATGTTCTAGTGGTTGCCTGTTTTAGAGAATCAGATCATTATGATATAGCAAAAAACACACACTAATTAGGAACAATATGGAATTTGAAAGTGATTTTTACCTTTTGCAGAAGACTAATCGCTTCGGTATAGGAGAATTTCAAAACAGAATTGGAAGATGTTGCTTCGAGACGTGTGGTGATGGTCTTGTCAACTCGTTTAGATATGAATTTCAGGTCTTCATGACGATTTTCCAGAAGATATTTGCAGAGGAACTTGAAGAATTCATCAGCACAATCCATAGCATCCTGTAATATCCAAAAGAAACAAGTAACAGATTTGTCCAATATCATTGAATGGCATTTACCAAAATCAATATATTAAGAATCTTACATCCAATTCGGAGAAAGCCATCTCGGTTTCCACATTCCACATCTCTGCCAAATGCCTTGCATTGTCGATTTTATCAGCTACGAATCTCGGTCCAAAGGTATAAACTTTTCCAAGTGCAGAGGCATAGCTCTCAAGATGAAACCTCCCAGAAACAGTCAGATAAGCGTCCCGACCAAAGAAATCTTTCGAGAAATCAAGCTTCTCGGGTTTGACCAAGGTTGCTGACTTTGGTTTTTGTTTCATCTCAAGCTGCGATGCAAGATCGCTTGTTTTCTTCAAGTCGTGTACGGCAGCAACCACAGCTTCTCGGTTGCTGTCAGATCTCTTAAGGTGATCAATCAGCTTAGTCTTCTCCTTTATCGCAGCCTTTACTGTGTCAATGCTAAATCCATCTTTTTCTTTGACAGGTTTCTTCTCCTCTTTATCATCAGTTTTATCTAAAAGAGTAGTGACTCTAAACATTTCGCCAAATCCAGTGGTTGTGATAACTGGTACTTGAACATATTGAAACCCATTGTATTGAAGGAATGTGTGGCTCGCTAAGGTTAGCGCACTGTGGACTCGAGTCACCGAACCAACCTTCACCAACAATAAAATAGAAATCTATATTTTAGCTAATGAACAAAGAAGAACACAAAACCAGCTTTCTCAAAATGATTCACTATAACGTAAAGATCATCTGTTAAGAATCTTAAAATTGATTATTACCGTAGTTGTGCGGGGCCTGAAATGAGAGAAGTCTCTAAGCATATGCAGAGGAAGCTGTTTCTTCGACAGTGGATACTTCTCTGGATCCACTGTTCCTACATGAAGAAGCTTCTCTGCCTCAAGCTCAATTACATGTTTTGCAGAAGCAGCCATTGGTTGTCTTAACACACCTTCTGCTACAATACATGTCCCTAGAGCCATAAGCTGAGTTGCTGAAACAGTCGACATTGTAGAATCAACAACAACCTGAGAGAAAACAAAAACTGGAATTTAGGATCTCGTTGACATTTCATCGAACATCTTCTGTGCCAAAACATTATTTAAATCGAACATCTTCTTCTACCTGGAGACTGGAGGCGGAGGAGCCATCACTGATCATCAAGTATAATACATACTCCGGTGGTGACGTGGCCTTCTGAGCGGCGAGTTCCGGTTTATCGAAGATTGGGTAAGTCTTTCCACCGCCGCCGCTCAAAACATCGAAAAGTTTTCTGAAAATATTCATTTTCGACTGTATGATCTCCGCGCAGCTAATGTTGGCCGTCGTAGAAGCTTGATTCCCACCGCTCGACGGCGGAGGAGGGACGGCTACTACAGGCCGCGGCGGAGGAGAATCTTTCTTAACCGCCCTAGAAGACTTAACCCATCCACCGATCACAACCCTTTTTCCGGCCAATCTTGCTCCACCGTCGCTCCGTTCGAGCAGAGTCTTTAACTCGACCCGTTTCGAATACTTTGACAACGTAACGGGTTTCGGAGAGACATCATCGTCGTGTTCTTTCTGATGGGTTTTTCCGTGAGAATCCATTTTTGGGTAATCCGAAGGTTCACGAAGAAGATTAGAAGAAATTGAGAGGGAGATTTGAGGAGTGTAATGAGGTTTCTTCTTGGGTTTGAAAAATCAAAAGCGAAGAAGAGATTATATATAAACATGATTGCTTGAAGATAAATCCGATTGAGAGAAGAGAGATTAGAGGAAGTTTAGATTGTTGGAATAGGGAAAAGGATTGTTTTCCTGTTGCGGAGAGAAAGAGAGAGAAGACAAGGTTTGGCATTCTTCAAGCTCAAGGTAAGTTTAGATTCGCGGGAAATGTGAAGAGAGAATATTAATTTTAAACTTGAATATTTAAATATAGTACAAATAATTGTAGTTTTGAGGCCCAAATGCCCCAACAACTCAGATTAATTTGCAATCCGCCCCTAAATATGAGGTGCATTTATTTCTGCAAAAAAATCCATCACAATTTTTTTTTGTAAAATTACCCATCAATTAAAAAAAATGCAGGTCAATTTATCCAACTCAACGGTCACCCGCAATATAATCCTTGCATATGTATATATTTTTAAATCTGTATATCGCCGTGTATCTATCATCAAAACGATGCAAAAAAACTCGTCACAAAGTTTTTGTTTGCAAAATTACCCTTCAACTTAAAAAATGCGCAATATAGCCCTTGCCTGTGTATATATTTTTCAATCTGTATATCATCGTGTATCTATCATCAAAACAACGTAGTTTTGAATTTTTTTAATAAGCAAAATAATGTAAAAAAAGGATTCGAACCCAGATTTCCCTGGAACATGTGGCACATACATAATCATTGTGTCATTAGAATTTTATTGTTATTACTAACAATTACATATATATAATACGAACATTAAAATCAATAAAATCCCAAATTTTTTGTCTTGTTCGTCGTTTTCAATACATATCACCGGAGAAAAAGACGACGAACAAGACAAAAAAATTGGGATTTTATTGATTTTAATGTTCGTATTATATATATGTAATTGTTAGTAATAACAATAAAATTCTAATGACACAATGATTATGTATGTGCCACATATTCCAAGGAAATCTGGGTTCGAGTCCTTCTTTTTACACTATTTTGCTTATTAAAAAAATTCAAAACTATGTCGTTTTGATGATAGATACACGGTGATATACAGATTGAAAAACATTTACACATGCAAGGGCTATATTGCGCATTTTTTTAAGTTGAAGGGTAATTTTGCAAACAAAAACTTTGTGACGGTTTTTTTTGCATCGTTTTGATGATAGATACACGGTGATATACAGATTTAAAAACATACGGTGATATACAGATTTAAAAACATATACACAGGCGAGGGCTATATTGCGGGTGACCGTTGAGTTGGATAGATTGACTTGCATTTTTTTAAGTTGAAAGGTAATCTTGCAAAAAAAAACTTTGTGACAGTTTTTTTTGCAGAAAACCCTTTATAAAAGTTGCCGAAAAGAATATTATGAAAAGGGATTTTCTTCGTTGGATTAGTCTAAATTGTGTCACGGTTTAAACCCGTTAAAAATTTTGGTGAACGAACTATTCAATGGTTACATTCATCTGAATGGATTAGGCGAGCTCCGGTTCGGATAATCCCTTGTTATATACTCTTTATGTTTCAAAATATAGAATGTTTTAACTAAAAATGTGCAGCTTAAAATAATTAATTTAAAATAATTTAACTAATTATGAAACAGACCGCAACGCTTAATATAAATTGTCACAAAATATTAAAATACTTTATAATTTGCATAGAAACTTAAAAACATCTTATAATATGAAAAAAAAAATCTTCAAAATATTTTATAATATGAAACGGAAAGAATATTAAAAAAATAATAATAATAAACCCCAATTATTTTCTTAAACAATTTCAAATGTATTGTGAACCTTATTTGCTTACACACATTATTAAAAAGACAAAAATAAACGGCCGGTTGTATCGATTGTAATTGAGAAAGATCTTGTCACTAAGCAGTTGAAAGAAGAAAAAAAAGGACTGTGAATGGGGCCGGGTCACCTGTAAATTGCAATGATGGTTACCACGAGGCTACACAACCTAAGGCTGATTAAATCACCATTTGATAATTTAACTTTCCTTAATAAGAAAATAGTATTTCCCTTCAACTAAACGTAGACTTGAGGTCTAGAATTTGCAGACGAAAGCAACATGTTTAATTTATAGAAAGAAATTATAGTACCCTAACTAACCTCTATGGGCTATCGTAGAGTGGCCAATAATAGAACAAAATGCCAAAACTAATGGGAAGTTTGTATAAGTGATAAGAAATTGTTAAGTCGTTAAACGTCCAAGAAAATCTACTAACTATGAAATTTCAAAGTTTATTAATTTAAAATTCGGAAACTGATGAGATAGAAAAAAATATTTTCTTATCACCAAAACTCAAGAGTATTTTTATATAGTCAAATTAGATTAAGCATTTTTCTTGATCACTTTGAGTTAGATGCATCTCTTAAACTTGATTAGTATAATATTGGGATATCGAAATAGAATATTTTCAAAAAGGCTTACCTCTCCTACTCACCATAGGCCTTAATGATGCTCATAATCATTGCCTCTTCAATGATTTAAAGCTCTTTTGATTCCGAGCTTTACACATCATCGATCATCACTCACTCACTTCTCCAACATATATAAAATCCACGTTTCAAGAACTTGGAAATTAAAAACCCAAAATTGAAAACTAAATACAAAGAAAGGAAATATGGTAAGAAGAAACGCAGTCTATGCCATTTCAAGTCTTCCGTCGCGGTTGTGGTGGCCGCAGCAACGGAGGAAAGGAAAACGGAACGTCGTGCGGTTAGGAAACCGGCGACGAGGGTTCTTGGTGGGGCCGCCGCGGACGGTGGTGCAGAGATGGAGGGTGAACATCGGAAAACCGATGAAGATAATGAGAAATATCATTTTGGGGATAATCTCAAATGGTGGAAATGTGAAGGTCTTAGATGCTTATCTTTGGTCTTTACCAATATTACGTCCTCAATTGTTTCCACTATGTTGATTTGGAAACTTATATTACCAAATTCTAATTGTAATATTTTCTTGTTATTTTTTTTTTAATCTGTGTGAATCTAAATAAATACCTTTTTGCTAGCATCTTTTTTTCTTCTTTCTATTGAGTTGATATTTCTTGATTTTTTTTTGTCAATGTCTTGGAAAAAACGACTAATTTTTTTGGGTAGTATTTTGTTCGTGGGTGGTGATGATTACTACAAAGTACAAAGTACAAAGTGCAAACTATTATGATACTTATATGCAAAATCAGGTTTATAAAAACACAATAATTTTAATTTATAAAAAAATATTTTCTAGCTGACCAAATGTGTTTTTAATAAAAAACACATTTATAAAAAAATAATTAGAAATTTATCAATTTTAATTTTCTAGCTGACCAAATTATTCCTTTTCTTCTCAAAACTAAGAGCAAAATCAGGTTTATGTGTATATAAAGAAGAATAAAACACTTTCGTTCAAACCTCAATAATTTTAAATACGATTTAATCAAAGTTTTTGAATTATCGAAATAATTAAGAATTTTGTATAACCATCAAAATATGTTAGAAATACACAAGTTGTTTTGAAATTATTTTAAGTTCAATTTATCAAGTTTATTTAAGTTGATAGATTATTTTGAATTTTTTTTTTTTTTATTAGAACAAAATATTCTGAAAGATAATCGAATTCAGGTTGCGAAAAAAAAAAAAAAATCGAATTCCGGTTTAGACGGATTTGGGGTTGGTACGTTTTAACATTTACATATCCTAAAAACTCCTCAAAACCCTATCGTTTATTATCATCTTCAATCGGAGATGGCCGCCATTGCACCTCTTGCTCTCCGTTCTCCTGTTCTCGTTCCTCTTTCATCTTCTATAAACCCTAGTTTCCATGGCTTCAACAAGCGACCACCGTCTCGTCTCTTCTCTCCTATTAAATCCTTTCCTTCTCTATCCCTACGAAACCCTAAATCCATCCGAATCACCGCTTCTTCGTCGTCTTTGTTTACTCCGATAACTCCGATCAAGCCGGCGGCGAAACCAACGGCTCAATCATCGATACTCACCGGGTCGACCCGGTCTCTCGCCACTCTCGTGGCTTTAACAATCGCTGTAGCCAGAGTCTTAGTCCAGAAATGCTCCTTTGCAATCCAGACATCGAGTCCCGGAATCGCAGAGGCGTTACGATTCTCACTCCGTACCGCCGGACCGGTCTTCTTCGCGTCGCTACGGGATCGGCCGCCGGGATACTTGAACACGCCGCTTACGGTGGTTGCGGTGGGGATAAAGAAGTGGTTAGATATATACAGTGGTGTTTTGATGGTTAGGGTTTTGCTAAGTTGGTTCCCTAATATCCCTTGGGAAAGACAGCCTTTGTCCGCCATTAGAGACCTCTGTGATCCTTACTTGAATCTTTTCAGAAACATCATTCCTCCGATCTTCGACACGCTTGATGTCAGTCCATTGCTTGCTTTCGCTGTTCTGGGAACACTTGGATCGATTGTTCACGGAAGCACCGGATAGAAAAAATCGATGAAATCTTGATCAAGAATTGAGCTTTTTGATTTCTTCTTGCCTCTGCAATTTGGCTGGTGAGATCTTCGAGTTAATGGGTTTTTTGGTCTTTTTTTTTTCTGAAACATTCTTCGAATGGGAACGTTGAATCTGTTGTCTCAAATATTAGGAAAGTCAGAATTTGATGTTGTTGTTTTCTTTGATTCACAATGAGACTTGTGAGCTTTTGGTTACCTCTAATAATCTTTTGTTGGTTAATAAACTGGTTTAGAGTTTATAGTTGAATAATTGAATGTTTAGAGTTAAAGAGTTTTCAGTCTTGTTGTATAGCCACAAGCTTAAAGCAAATTCCATCTAGATTCACAAGAATGGGGTTTGCTGGATTTGGCAAAAAGTAAGAAGACAACAATCAAATGTGTGATGGTATATGTATCATCATCACACATGAAAGCTGAAGTTTGATCAACCATTATTTGGATCTTTTAGAAAAAATTTGGAGTTTCAAGAGCATCTTCGCATTGAAAAACCTCATAAGTTTGTAGCTATATAACATATTATTATTCATTTATTCGTCGATAAATTCCATAAACTTTAAGGTATTCAGTTCCACAGATTCAAATTAGAGACAAGATATACAAACATTCAATCGAAATTCTCTGATTTGAGCAAACCCTATCGTTTCCGTAGTATTCGCGTCGTAGTGCTGCAGCCAAATCTTGTATTGAGCATCGCAAGACTGGTTCTACTTTAACATCTCACCTGCATTCAATATGTCTATTAATTATAACATTAACTAATATAAGAACACAATATTGCATGATATATAAATCTGAAGTCTAACTAAAATCCTAAACAATTCGTGATTTTTTCTAGTAGAATTATTACAACAATTCGATAACAAAAGATAAAGAAAATTTAGTTACACGGAGGAAAATTGGCAGAACATTTTCCAGGTAACTGGAAGGCGAGAGAGCGGTCAACGCCAGAGATAGGTGGTCCCTTAGCAAGAACGCATAGACATGGTTGACCAAGTGTCTTGATGGCTGCGCAACATAGCTTGTTAGGAGACAATGTGCTAAACGGAGCCACTGATGGTCTACACGGCACGAGTTGTATCAAAGCCGACAAAAATGTTCGACCACATGGGTGTGCCATGACAAAACCCGACTCGACCAAAACCATAAGTAATATCACTGTAAATATCTGTGATTTTTTCATATTTATACAATAATATCTTTATAGTTTTGGAAGTATTTTATAAGGTGAGGCTCATCTATAACTTGTACAAATAGTAGTAGGAGAGTGCAAGGAGAGTGATCGCATGCATGAGTAACCTAATTGAGTTGGGTTTAGATGGATCATGAAACATATGCCCATCCAAATCACGAGTCTTAATCACCATATCAAACTAATTATCCCTCTTAATCACCTACGTTTTCAGCATAGCTAAGAAGCTCTGTTGCTCCATAATGTCACCATTAATTGGATATTTGGTGAAGGGGAATTGCTTGCAGGTTTTATATGACATTTATTTGGCTAGATACAAGATTATTTTTTATGTCCATGCTTACATGCCAAAAGTACAAAACAGAGCAAAGGACCAAAAATTCACAATAGAAAACATTCATCACTTCAACCAAATCTGGACCATTCCTTTAACATCTTTTCCAAACAAACCAGACATTGATTGTTCTTTCCATCAAACTTCCGCTCAACAGAGATTCTCTCGGTTCAATCCCCGCGCGATCTGAGAATGCAATACGAAAACAAAACTGGAATGGGGGTGACCTTGAATCATGCCTAAGATTTGAGACCAAAACAGTACAAGTATCTTCAAGAATTGATGAGAGCTATCTATCTTTCTGGTATAGTATAACAACATTCCTTTCAAACTCCGGCTAAACAATGTCTCTCCCAAGAGTTTGATCTGCTTGATGCAATTGCAACATAGAAGATTGGACCTGCAAGAGCCATTGAATAAACATTAGCTCATTTTCAATTATATCAGTGAATCTGATTCAATCCAAAATACTTTCAAAAATCCCATCTTTCTTAGTTCCATTGATTTTCTAATGTCATGTTTCTAACAGTTCCTCCACTGATCAAACATCAACCAATTCGTGAATGCGGAAAATGAAAACTACAAACTTATTTCACACTTAAAAACCAAATTCTTTGTGGCAAGCCTGAAACTTTGTGAATATAAAGCAACACACATAGAGACATTGAAAAACCTCATAATCCATCTTTCATGTGTTCCAATTATCATCATTCAAGCTATAGCTACACTTAAAACCAATTGAGCTAATTCCATAAACTAAAAAAACAATCTGTTCTACAAATCCATATCAAATGTAAGAAAACTCTCATGATTTCTTTACCTTGTTAACCTCACGAACCGCAACGCAATCTCTCGGTGTCTCGAACAAAGACAAAGAGTATTGCTTGCGAACAACACCAACGTCGAAGAATATGAGACCAGAGCTCGGAACGTCGACTCGGATTCCTTTAACCGGAAGCCACAGGAAGAGCTCTTGCGCCGAGATTCCCGACAAATCTCCGATTCGAGCATAACCTATCGTTCCCGAAACATTCGTGTCGTAATGCAGCTCGGTCTCGTACTTTGCCTCGCACGACTGATTCAAATAAACCGAGAATCGTCCCGTTTCGTCGTCGAAGTTAAATTCTCTCACGCCTTTCGGGAATATCCCCACCGGTAATCCGTTCGCCTGAAGGATCTCGTATATAGACTCCTTCTCGGAGATCGCCGGAGAGATCGATATCCCTGCGGCGATAACGAAACAAAGAAGCGAGATTTGAAGAACACGAAGCATTGCTCTTGTCCCTAAAACAGTTTCGCCAGATCTCTTTGTTCGTTATTATCAGGAAATTGAGAATTAATGGGTTTAAGCGGCGAAGAAGAAGAAGAAGACATTTTTTGGTGACAGCTTGAAACAGAGTGGATCAAAATTATTGATGGTGGAATTTGGCTGGAGTAGTGATCCTCTGCTTCTCAAGCCATAAATAGATCAACCAATGAATGAGAGCCACGTCGGTTTATAATCCACCAAAATGCAATTTCGTTAAATATGGGGTGGTTTCGTTATTGAAAATAGTAGGTGGACCGTACCACATGGGATCATAGAGACATGGGTTTAGACTTGAGAGTGTGTGATCGAGAGATCCGGTAGTACATAAGCCGAGCCTACACGGCACAAGTTGAACCAAAGCCGACAAAAATGTACAACCACATGGGGTGTCCCCACACAGTCTCTTTGACCAGACATGACTCGACCAAAACCATATGGATCATTGTAAGAACCTGAAAATTCTTTTCATTACAACCATCTCTCATTCTAGTTTTTGAAAAGTGAGGCTCATGATATGATCATACAACTTAATGAAATAGATCATATACTTTAGTCTTGTTTATACTTTAACAAAATGCCTATCCAAATTATGGGTCTTAATCCCAATCTTAAACTAATGATCCCTCTTAATCACCTATGTTTTCAGCATTGCTAAGAAGCTTTGGTACTCCATAAATTTGCACTTTATAAGTTGAGGCACTTTATAAGTTTCAAACCTCTCCTAATTGGACTAATTGCTCAATCACTGCTTCACTTATCCATTTCGGACAGTGACTTCCGAAGCCAGCTGGAGTTTTTAGAATTACACTTCAGGGTCAGGGTCAGGGTCAGGGCCAGGTTTTAGAATGACAAGGTCTTATAATATCACAATTGATTGGACTGTAAAACTCTAAATTCATTTCACCAAAAACAAAGCAACCAGATATTTTGTGAAACTGAAATCTTCTATTACACTTATTTGGCTAAATATAGGATAATATCTGTTCAGACATAACACAAAAATACAATAAAAACATTCATCACCTCACCTCACTGTTATCATCAATCACTTCAACCAAATCTGGACCATTCCTTTTAACATCTTTTCCAAACAAACCAGACATTGATTGTTCTTTCCATCAAACTTCCCCACTCACAGATTCTCTCGGTTCAGTTCCCGCGTGAATCTGAGAATGCAATACAGAAACAAAACTGGAATAGGGAGGGAAATATTGAAGGATTTGACCTTCAATCATGCCTAAGATTTGAGACCAAAAAAATAGGAAGTAACTTCAAGAATTTGATGAGAACATCTTGTCTATCTTTCTGGTATAGTATAACAACATTCCTTAAAACCCTGGCTAAATAATGTCTCTCCCAAGAGTTTTATCTACTTGATACAATGGCAACATTGAAGACTGGACCTGCAAGAGTCATTGAAGACACATTAGCTCATTTTCAATTATATCATCAGTGAATCTGATCAATGGCAACACTTTCAAAACCATATTTCTTGGCCGAGCGATCATATCTCAACCAATTCAAGAATGGATAAAAATGACCCTGGAAAGGAATCTCAAATGATCCAGATTATGAGGAATGAGATAAGCTAACAATTTTTTAAAAAAGTAATCATTTTGAAGACGATTTCACTGTCTTTTTCACTCATAACACTTAAATCCTTAGTGACAAGCCTGCAACTTCTGATATACAACAACTCAACATTGAAAAACCACAAAATCTAGCGACTTGAGTGATCTTAGTGTGTAAACACACGTTTAAAGATGATTTATCTTTCTCCATTCAAGCTATAGCACATTAGTATCCTTGAATAAATCTCATAAACTACAAGGTTCCACAAAATCAATTCGCAATCAGAAATTGTCACGATTTCTTTACCTTGTTAACCTCACGAACCGCAACGCAATCTCTGGGTGTCTCGAACAAAGACAAAGAGTATTGCTTGCGAACAACACCAACGTCGAAGTATATAAGACCAGAGCTAGGCACGTCGACTCGAATCCCTTTAACCGGAAACCACAAGAAGAGCTCTTGCGCCGAGATCCCAGACAAATCCCCGATTTGAGAAAACCCAATTGTCCCCGTAATATTCGTGTCGTAATGCAGCTCCGTCTCGTACTTTGCCTCGCACGATTGATTCAAATAAACCGAGAATCGTCCTGTTTCGCCGTCGAAGTTAAATTCTCTGACGCCTTTCGGGAATATCCCCACCGGTAATCCGTTCGCCTGAAGGATCTCGTATATAGACTCCTTCTCGGAGATCGCCGGAGAGATCGAGATCCCGGCGGCGATAACGAAACAAAGAAGCGTGATTTGAAGAATACGAAGCATCGCTTTTTTTTCTTCTTTCTTTGTTCGTTATTATCAGGAAATTGAAATTAATGGGTTTAAGCGAGGAAGAAGAGGAAGGAGGAAGAAGACGACATTTTGGTGACAGCTTGAAACAGAGTGGATCAAAATTATTGATGGCGGAATTTGGATGGAGCAGTAATCTACTGCTTCTCAGGCTATAGATAGAGAAACCAATGAATGAGAGCCACGTGTGTAATAATCCACCGATGCAAATTCGTTAAATTTGGGTACTTGTAGTTTCGTTAAGCCTTGTTCTAACTTGTAACGCGTTATTGGAAAAAAGTAGGTGGACCGTATCACATGGGAACATGTGTTGGAGTGGATCGAGAGATGCGGCAATCCGAATGTAAATAGGTTTTGTGTCCTAAAAGCCTCTTAACACATGCGATTATGAGAGGGTTTAAAAAAAAAAAAAAAAAAAAATCCGAAATATTTTTGGACCTTCGACATAAATTTAGTTGGACCATGGATCATGGACCCGAGCATGGTAAACCAGTCTTTTTCATACCGCTAGTAGAAATCGAACCCATGACTTGGTCATTCTCCCAAAAGCTTCTCAAAATCGATCATTACCTAAAGGCTTTATGTATACGAACTGACCTGGAATTTGTATTTGCAAATGGTTGTTCATTTTTGTTTTCAATGGCACTTGGAAGTTAGGTCTTGGTATGCATTATGGACATGGCTAACGAATATAGGTTAAATGGTAAGGGATTGGGATTTTGTGTTTATATGTTATTGGCCATATTAATTAGATTGAAATGAAAAAAGAAAAAAAAAAGTTAGATTGAAATGTCTGTAGAATTCGTTAATAGCCGCAGATTCTTGGGCCTAAAACTATGTTTTGGGCTTAAAAGAGGCCCAAATCATATTAGCGTTTCACCCTCACTTCACTTTTCCGGTTTTCCATATCGTAAAAGCTCACTTCCATAAACACAAAAATTTCCTCAACGACCAAATTTCGAGGAACGACGATGGCGACGAATCTCCAGAAACTCTCCTCCCAAATCCACCGTCTCTCTCCATTTGCCAGATCCCTGATCGTCCGTACCTCCGCCACATCTGCTCCTGTCTCCGCCGCACCATCTTCGTCTTCGGGATCGAAGAAAGTCTCCGACCGAATCGTCAAGCTTTCTGCGATCGATCCGGATGGTTACAAGCAGGAAATCATTGGGCTATCTGGTCAGACTCTCCTTCGTGCGCTAACTCACACTGGTCTGATCGATCCGGCGTCGCATCGGTTGGATGATATCGAGGCTTGCTCGGCGGAGTGCGAGGTCCAGATCGCTGAGGAATGGCTCGAGAAGCTCCCGCCGCGTACATACGACGAGGAGTATGTGCTGAAGCGTAACTCTAGATCCCGTGTTATGAACAAGCATTCACGCCTTGGTTGTCAAGTTGTGTTAACGCAGGAGCTTCAAGGTATGGTCGTCGCTGTCCCTGAAGCGAAGCCATGGGATATTCCGTAAGTTTTCTCTAAAGGATCTCTCTAATGGTTGGTTTCGTTCTCAAAATTGGTAATAATTCGCTTTGGACAAAATTTGTTACTTTTTGCAGATAAACTGGATTTGAATCTGTAATCACTTTTTACAACTTATGAATTTTGTAATGTGGTGAAGAACTTGCTTTGTTTAAACGATTCCCTGCTTCAAGTATGGGTTGCCTTGCAATTCAATGTTGCTTTCTTGATTCCATTATATGGTTTCATGATCTTGCTTTCTGCTTCTTTCACCGTTTTAGAGTCTAGCAAAAAAAACGTAGGGAGATTATAGTGTTATATATCTAATGGTTGGTAAAAGCAATTTGGAAATTTCAAATGAACACATTATGTCGCATTGCGGTTACATGCTATTGAATTCTGTTGGTCTCTCGAAAGAGAGCATTATAGAATGCTGTGCCTTTCTCAGTACATATAAGTAATCTTCTAAATTTCAGTATGGTTAGTGTTTAAAAAGGTCATCTTTTCTTCTCTATCATTCTCATAACTACTTCTGCATCTTTGGTGAGGCTGAGATAACATTGTATGGGGACTCTGAGCTTTATAGTCGCAGATTCTTCTTTTAGGGAAATGAATATCGACAGTTTGGTAGATTTGATTAGAGCCTTGCAAACTCTGTTTGTAGGATCTGTTCTTGTACATGTTTTTTGTTGTGTGGGAAGAGTGATTCAGTAATAACATTGAGGATAGAGTGATTAGCTATTGTTTTATCCAAGCGGCTTAGACATCTGTAAACCTTGGCGATTAATTTTCTATATGTTGAAATTTGCGGGTTTGTTATTAAAGTGGAATTAAGCATTGTTAGATTACCATAATTGACAAATCTCTGTTGGTTTCTTATGAGTTTATTCAATTTTTATACTTGTAAAACAAACTTTAACTTCACAGAATTATGATTATCAAAGTGATAATATGCTGTTTGATGCTCTTTGATTGTAATTGAGTATTTTTTAATGCTTAGTTTTGCATCAAAGTTTGATATGATGAATAAATTTGTGTTTGATGCTTCTTTGATTGTAAGTGGATATCATCAAGTCGCTTTTTGGCCTGAGTTTTGTGTAACTAGTAACGGTGGGGTAGTTTTAGAGACTCGTCATTAATCTTTCTAAAAAGTTTATAAATAAGACGTCAGGAAGATTTTGTCTCTGAAGCGAAGCTTTAGTAGAAAATATAGAAACACTCGGGAACAAGGCGGTGTTATATACTGATTTTTTTTTTTAAAATGGTGCATGTTTCTTCAATATAATTCATGTTGAGACAAGATAGTTACTCAAATTGGGAACACATGATAAAATGTGGACCAGAACATGTAAAAAAGTAAGCCAGAACATGCAAGATCTTAAACAAAACCATTTTAAGACTGCGAAAGCTTACTAAAATCCATCAAATCATTCGAAAGAAAATTACTTCCGGATCAAAGTCAGGACCACTAGAGTTAAACCGAGTATATTAAACCAATCTAGTTTACTCTAAGAAAATATAAATTAATTTACTTTCCAAAAAAGCAAAACAAAAAGCAAGATGAGTATAAAAACACCAAAATCCAAATCAAATTCTGCTTCTTCATCTAAAAACGAACAAGAAACCAAACGTGATCAAATTAAACTTGTAATTCTGCTTCTTCTCTCTGACGTCGAGGAACCGGGACCAAACTTGGAAAATAGGTGCAATGCAAAGGCCAATGATCAACCACAGACTCTATTTTAATTTTGCTGATCAGCTTATTTTCCCCCATAACATAGATCCAAGCCCGACCAGTTTCATCACAAGAACACACGACAAGCCTTTTATCATGGATGAAGTAACTTGGTTGAGAGTGGGATCCGATCCGTACTAAATCCGGCAAGTTAGGAATTGACACTTCCATGAAAGTCATCCAAACCAGAGCAGCATCATTGTTAATCTTGTTCTTGGTCACCCAAATCTCAATCTTCTTTGTTACATGGCATTGCTTTAGCAACGAAAACCGATCTCCCTTAAAAACCCCGAGGACAAGAGCATCGCGAGGATGGTTCTTCAGACAAGGTAGCTCACAAAATTTGGAAAATCTTTCGCTTGAAAAATCAGTACTCATGTCATATAAAGCAACCCAATACACATTTCCATTCAATGATACACCACTTATGGTGTCTAACGTAGCACGTTTGCCTCCCTGCCTGCTACCACGAGATTCAAACTCGTTGTCTTTCCACGCATCGGTGGCAAAGTCATGGATTGTCCAACATGTGTTGTTAGGGTCTATATCCTTCCAATATGACGCAATGGTCTTGTAACCATTTTCCTTAACTCTCCTGTTACTATCATAACCTATGCCATCAATTTGGAAATTGGGTTGGCGAACGTCCGCCTTGATCACTCTGGTCTGATTCAACCACGGGTTCCAAACCGCGGCTCCTTTGTCCATGCGACATAGCAAGAACTCATCGCAATCAACTAAGCTTTTAGGTATTTGAGATTCTAAACCGGGAATATCAAAGGTTAACTCACGCACCACTACCTCGGGATCGATGCTTACCGAATAAATCTTGGATTTGGTCCTCAAGACGAATCGAAACGTGGACTTGTGGTTGTTGAGAAACGTCTTCTCGTCGAAGAGAGCGTTCCACTTTTTGGATACGGTTCTGAAGCAAACGAGAGATTTTGGAGGGACACGAGAGAGTATCTCTTCGATCAACTCCCATGGAAGCTTCTCCTCATGCGCCATTTTTTCGCTCTCCCAATTAGGGTTTCTCAGCCGAATGTTCGTAAAATTTATCTCCAAAATATGTATTGAGATTTTACAAAATAATAATTTGTTACTATATTCACATCACACGTGACATTGGTTGATAACTATGACACGTTTAATTTAAGTGTTTTTTTTATATAACGATCTTTTATTAATCCCTGAGCAAGAAGAGATACTTAAGATATACAAGTGGATATATGTACACTCTTCGTTTGAGTATTTTAAACAGAGTTCTTAATTTCAAATATGTGAATTTTATACTAGCATAGATGTGCTTCTTATTTTGTAATTTGATTTTAAAAAATACTTACAATTTTTAGTATTTAAATGGAACAAAACAATTAATGAATTTCTATAATCAATTTATTGAACGAGTTTATGACAAAAAATGAATAAAACAATTATCCTGATATCTTTTATATATATATATATATCTTTAAAGATTTTTTTTGTATTTTTCTTTAGTGTTAGACTGTCTTCTCTTCCATCTTCTAATTTTTATCATTCCTCTTATATTCTTTTTTTTTATTAATTGTCTTCGTCTTCGACTATTTCTTCTCCTTTCGTTTTTTTTTTGGTCTTTTTCTTGCAATTTTTCTTTGTTTTGTTCTTTCGATTTTTATGTGGATGGTGCACAACGTGTGCGAGCTCGTATACTCGGAATTCCAACAAGCGGGTGCATGCATTCTTAGTTGGTAGGTGTAAGATGTACTAGTATCCGATCCAGAATGTGTCAAGTTTTGCTATTTACCATCTACATTTCGAAAAAGATGAACTTGGTTTGCATCCGATGGAGGAGAAGAGGGATGAGGAGGCGGGGAAATCAACCAGAAGAAGAGGATGATGAATAGTAGCCTGAGAAGACTTTAATGTTTATAGGATATTTTTGGTTTTGTGAGTAAGTTCATGGTAGTTTCTTTTAGTGTTTCTACAATTAAATCTAGTATTGTGTTGTTAGGGGATTGACTCGAGGAATAGTTGTACATCATGATCCTATCAATTGTTATGATGGAATGTAGGCAAACTACAAGGCCATCTGCCAACTGCTACATTTTCGTCATGCACATGGCCTTTAATACGCGTTATACATCTTCTTGATATAGGTGCAATGTGAGGCTATTACATGATTGCAGAAGTTCCAGAGAATCGGAATGAAAAATAACATTATATCTACAATTTCTTTGTTTGTTGGCCTAAATGAGTAATTTGAAATTATGCGGATTATCAACGGTATTGGAATTTGAAAGGTTTGCTTAAAGGAAACAAGTTTCTTGAACGATCAACACTACTCTATGTCTTAGTTTTGTTGCGATAACATGATCATCGTGGAAATTATATGGACTTCACCTCTGTCTAGGAACCCTCTGCTATATTCAGGCAAGATCTTATCATCTATTGACTAATTAAGAGATCAATACATCATATGTGAAAACAAGAATAGTCTAATCTAAAATTCCTAACACGAATATTCGGAATCGATATAGTAATATCGTGGTGTAGCATACTCTAAGAATCGCTCTCATGTCTCACTTTTGAATTGCTTCCATTTGTAAGAATATATACGTGACTTGATATTCCCCATCTGCATATGTATCCTAGGAGATACATATATGCTAAGATTTCTGAGGGATTCTTGTGTTCAGCTTCGAATTTGAGTTTCTTTTTAACGTTTTCATGAGCAAACACAAACAACGGAAATCATCCTGAGACATGCATGGTGTTTAATCAACTTCAGACAAGAAAACACTATTTAAGAAAAAAAGCGTCCATATGAGTGATATCAAGAACATAAATACCTTTGAAAACCTTCCATATCTGAGTTCAACCTTGCAGAGCTATCAGCTTTTAAATACTTTTAAAACTAACATTCCTTTTGCTAATAAATTTACATTTTATCCCCAAAAAAAGCTATAACTTTTATGTATACAATATACCTATTCAACAATTAAAGAGCAACACAAGAAAATAAGAATTGTATAACAATGTTGCAATAAAACGAATATAAGAGAACACTATACCTTCACTCTCACGCTTAATTCACTTTGAATGGTTTGCCTCCAACCCTAAATGATTCAATTCTCCCATGTACAATAATTAATAACATCACGAGGGATATATGAGTGATATATCTCATGAAAGCTATGCATCATTTTTTTTTTTAGCTGTGTATAATCTACTAAAGAAACATACTTAATCTGCTAGGAGATGTGACTTGACATTCTCCATTTGTAGATGTATCTCTTCAGATACAGATGCAAAAAAAAACTCTTCTTATCAACGTTTTGACGAGCCACCGAGAAAGTATATCGACTATAGTATGAGCGAAATCAAGAAGATGTATACCTTTATTTTTGTGTGTGTCAAGATATAAGAACTTTTGACAATTAACTATCTCCCAGATAACACCATAAACCATATGATTTCACTGCCGAATAAATCATAGTTTTTTATTCATCTCCTAGATATTTTTATTATCTATAAAATACAATATATTACTAATTAATTTATGATATGTATTGACCAACTATTCACATTATACGGACAACACTTAATGATTTATGATAGACTGATAATATTTTTTTGATAACCAAAAACTAGTATGATGAAATCATCTTCCACCATGTGCATGAGCAAAATCTCTAGTTGCAATAAAAAAGATAGTCTGAGAATAAAAACACCAAAATCCAAATCAACTTCAACTTCTTTAACAACCAAACAAGAAGCCAAACGTACCTAACCAAATTAAACTTGTAATTCTGCTTCTTCTCTTTGACGTCGAGGAACCGGGACCAAACTTGGAAAATAGGTGCAATGCAAAGGCCAATGATCAACCACAGACTCTATTCGAGTTTTGCTGATCAACTTATTTTCTCCAACAACATAGATCCAAGCCCGACCAGTTTCATCGCAACAACACACGACAAGCCTTTTATCGTCGATGAAGTAACTTGGTTGAGTGTCGGATCCGGTTGGTACTAAATCCGGCAAGTTAGGAATTGACACTTCCATGAAAGTCATCCAAACCACATCATCATCATTGTTAATCTTGTTCTTGGACACCCAAATCTCAATCTTCTTTGTTACATGGCATTGCTTTAGCAACGAAAACCGATCTCCCTTAAAAACCCCGAGGACAAGAGCATCGCGAGGATGGTTATTAGCACATGGTAGATGATAAACGTTGAAGAATCTTTCGCTCGAAACATCCCACACATGTAGGTGGTACAAAGGATCAGTCTTGTCATGATAAGCAACCCAATACAAATTTCCATTCAACAATACACCACTTGGTTTTAGTAACCAAGAATGATGTTTGCTTCCCTGATTACTACCACTAGATTCCAACTTGCGCTCTTTCCACACATCGGTGGCAAAGTCATAGATTGTCCAATATGTTTTAGGGTCTAATTCCTTCCAGTAAGCCGCAATGGTCTTGTAACCACTTTCCTCAAGTCTCTTATTACTATCATAACCTATGCCCTCGAAATGCAAACCAGGTTGGCTCTTGATCACTCTGGTTTGTTTCAACCACGGGTTCCAAACCACGGCTCCTTTATCCATGTCACATAGCAATAACTCATTGCAATTAACCAAATTTTTAGGTATTTGAGATCCTAAACCGGGAATATCCAAGGTTAACTCACGCACCACTATCTTGGGATCGATGCTCACCGAATAAATCTTGGATTTGGTCGTCAAGACGAATCGAAACGTGGACTTGTGGTTGTTGAGAAAAGTCTTGTTGTCGAAGAGAGCGTTCCATTTTTTGGATACGGCTTTGAAGCAAACAAGAGATTTAGGAGAAGCACGAGAGAGTATCTCTTCGATCATCTCACATGGAAGCTTCTCCTCATGCGCCATTCTCACGTTTTTCATAATTAGGGTTTTCAACTGAATGTTCGTAAACTATATCTCCAAATATATATCTGAGATTTTACAAAACAATAATTTAATTCAAAATTGACAATATAATTTTATTTAGAGGTGGAAAATCGGGTTTACAATTTGGTTTCGTCTTTGTTTGTTTGGTATTCGATCTTATTATAAAAATTGAAACCTGAAAAACTATTTGTGGTTCGGTATAGTTTTGATTTGAGTTTACCTGTTTTAAAATGTTTATCACGTATGCATACTTAATTTTAGTTTCGAAAATTTAGATAAAGATTTTAATTCTTTAACAATTTAATCATTATAAAACTATCAAATTTCATCAATAAACATTTAACAACAATTTTAAAAACATCAGTCGCTTATTTTAGTATAAACACTATTTTAATCTTTCAAAATCACTCAACCCAAAGAGGAATCCAGGCAAGATCCGTTAATCTATTGGCTAATTAAGAGATCAATGCATCATATGCCAAAACAAAAACAAGTCTAATCTTAAGATTTCTAACATGAATATTCGGAATCGATATAGTAATATCAATGGTGTAGCATACTCTAAGAATCACTCTCAAGCCTCCTTGCTTTTGAATTGCTTCCATTTGTGAGAATATGTGACTTGATATTCTCCATCTGCATATGTATCTCCTTGGATACAGATGCTAAGATTTCTGAGGGAGTCTTCTGTTCGGCTCCGGATTTCAGCTTCTTTTCAACGTCTTCACGAGCCAACGCGAAAAACGCAATCGCCCTGAGACATGGTGTTTAATCCACTTGAGACAAGAAAACACAATTTAAAGGCAAAAATGCGACCATATGAGTGATATCAAGAACATAAATAAATACCTTTGAAAACTTTCCGATTCTGAGTTCAACCTTGCAAAGCTATCAGTTTTATGCATACCTATTCAATTTAAAGAACAACACAAGAAAATAAGAATTGAATAACAATGTTGCAATAGAAGGAACATTAGAGAACACTATACCTTCACTCTCACGCTTCACTTTTGAATGGTTTGCCTCCAAGCCTAAATTATTCAGCTTTCCCCTGTACAACAATTAATAACATCAAGAGGGATATATATATGAATGAAAATCTCATAAAAGCTATGTATAATCTACCAAAGAAACATACTTATCTGCTACAAGATGTGACTTGACATTCTCCATTTGTAGATGTATTTCCTCAGATAAAGATGCTGAAAAACTCTTCTTATCAACGTTTTGAGGAGCCAACGCGAAAGATGCTACCGCCCTGAGACATTCTTCTAGTTAATCCCAATTTCAGACAATAACAAGGTTTTTTTTCTAAGACAGAGAAAGTGTATAGTATGAGCGAAATCAAGACGATGTATACCTTTCCAAACCTTCCAATTCCGAGTACAACCGCAAGAAGCAATCAGTTTGTTCATCCTCTGCTGCTCAGATTTGAAAACACACAAAAACTGAGAGTTGGATAACAAAAGAAAGACAAACACATGACATATGAATTTTGAGCACTAGACTTAGATAAACGAGAGAGTACCTGATAGTGGTACTTGAATATGTTTGTCTTCCTGAGGCCAATTTCTTATCTTGACAGGTTTTATTGCTCTACCTTCCTTGTTGCAATGCATCACATAAACGGCTTTTCCCATCATATCCTCCGGATTTGAATACTGGTGCAGTTTCCATTTATCGTCTTCTCTAGGAAAAGGCTTGAAAACGCAATGTCTCACTTCACCAATCATCTTGCTACAGCCACCTATCCAATTGAAATCCGACGTTTTGGGAATCTGAAACGGCCCAATGAACAACCACTCACAGTAATCCTCCCTCGGGTCGTCAAACTTAGCAGTGAACATAGCTGCAATGAGACTCAAAAGTTCATTGTAATAACAATGATATAACAAGATGGAAAATAAATTGACAGGATACTATACTTGACTGCCAAGGAGGGATTGTAAACACATCTTGAGAGGGGCGGGGAACTCCACTCTCCTTGTTAGCCTTTAACAGGTTGAGAATCTCGGTAGCAACAGGCGCGAACTCGGTGGTTGAAGAGAACACGGTTGCTATCCGAAACGGGTATGTGGATTTTGAATAAGAAATAGCATCGTCTAGGCAGCTCTTGCTGCAATAGTCACCTCGTCTTAATGGGATCCGTCTGCAGAGCCACAGTGCACACTGGTCACTGGCCACATTCGTAATCGTAACCTGCCGGGCATTAATGGCATCCATTATACCTTAGCTGCAACCTGAAAAAGTGAAAACTATTTGAAAATAGCAAACAAGAAATTTTTATAACAATCAATGAAGTCATTCTAGTATTCTGAATTGTACAATATGCAACAACTAGAAGATCACAAATTCACAAGCAGACCAAAGCAAGGCTATACTGAGAAATAACAGAGTTAACACTAATTCATGTGATTAAATTAACTACAAATTTGAGATAGAATCGTGATTATTAGGGTACCCTAGCAACAGAGTCGCAGTGGCGAAAATCTTAAACCCAGAAGAATTGTGTTATTTCAGAATCAATCTCAGACGAGAAAGCATTAAACCAAGCTTTTATACAGACATCAATCAAATAAACACATTAGGGTTTATACTCAATGTAATTTACCTCAATCGCTTCTACACGTTGCTTCTCGAAACCTATCCTTCGTCGTATTCGGCTTCTTTGGGGTTTATACTCAAGGGCTTATTTGTTTGGACTCTTAAAGTAATCCGAGGCCCATCATCATTCTAGTAATCGGTTTTCAAAAATACCATTTGTCTTGTAGGGGGGAAATAGTCGATTTATTCTCCAAATTTGCAATTGACACATTTATTCATCAACTATAGTGGTTACACTTTTATTTTTGGATCTGTAGTTGACTTTACAAATTAAAGATTAAAATAAGTCAACGGAAAATGTTAAATTTAATTTGCAGTCTAATTTTGCAGGTTTTATCTCTTTCGACAGATGTTCTTCCTCAAACAGCTCATATGCAGTAGAAATTCTAAAGATCGTTAATAGTTTTAACTGACAATAAGAAGAACTCAATAGACGTTCCTGTGAAGGAAAAAACAACAAAAACTTTCTTTTTTCCTATAACAATGGTTCAGCTATCACAACGGTTGGAAGCGGTGTAAACGGTTGCGGTGGAGTTGTTGAAGTCATCGCAAACGCAACGGCACCATCGCAAAAAAGGGGACCTTCTGGGTTCTCTATCATGTATCCATTGACGCCGTTTTGGTCTCACGGTGGTGGAGAAATTGTGTCGAGGAGACGAAGTGGATTGGCTTTAGACGGTGCCGTTTTGGTTGATTCTAGCGATTCGAGAAAACTAATCGCGGAGGAGACGACGGCGACGGCGATGAAAATGGAGATGGAGAGGCGAAATGGGAGCGATCTTGGATGTTTAATCTATGTGGAGAGGTGGAGAAGAAGAAGATGATGAAGATGATGATGAAGAAGAAGACGAAGATGAGGAATCAGACGAGGCCATATTAACTGAAGATGATGGTGGATGTGATGTATGTTCGATTTTGGAAGATGATGGCGACGAAGAAAACAAATTTCAGCTCGATAGAGAATCAAGAGGGTTTCGTTATCTGAATCCAAACTCTATGCCCAAATGTCTTATTTGGGAAATTTGGCTTATTTAATTTCAAAAATCAAGGTTCGGTTTTAGATTTGCGAATCTCTCGAAATATTATGGACTTAGATTTGTAACTTCATCAGCTGAGAAAACAGAATCAGCTTTAAAAGCTGAGAATCATCAAGTTTCAGGTGAGATTAAGCCAAAGGAAGAAGAGAAAGTTGAAGGCAAAGACGATAAGAACAAAGGTCACAAAATTAGTGATTCTACTGCATATGAGCTGTTTGAGGAAAAACATCAGTCGAAGGAGACAAAACCTAGAAAATTAGACTGCAAATTAAATTTAACATTTTCTGTTTAGTGTTTAATGTTGACTTATTTTACTCTTTAATTTGTAAAGTCAACTACAAATTCAGAAATAAAAGTGTAACCACCATAGTTGAGGAATAAATGTGTCAATTGCAAATAATTGGAGAATAAATCGATCATTGTCCCAGATAATAGATGTTAAAAATCTGTTTAGCGGTTAAAAAAGGTATACAAGAATTGTAAAATTTGTGTAATGCTGAGAACAAAATTTAAAGAATTTGTGTAGCTAGCAAAATAAGTAAACAACTTGTGTGTATAAGAAATACAGTTTGCAAATCAGATTGAGAAGAGAGAAAAACAATTTAAAAATAAAATAAAAGAAAAGCGAAATTAGAAGGATATTTTTTTTAACACTTAAAAAGCTTTTATTCCAAAAGTTCAAACCACAATAATTAGAAGGAGCTTAGGGCGACAATATTTTGGTTTTATGTAATTAATCAAACATAGTTTTTGTAAATTATAACAAAAGAATACAAGACTTTTACATAAATATTAGCAATAATTTGATAATGTCAAACCAACTGGGACACAGAATAGTTGTCGGTTTCCAATCTCTTAAATCTATTCTCCCACCACTGTTTACACGGCTCTTTTCCAGTTCTCGATATCAAATTTTTATTGTTGCGATATGGTATAATTAGTTTCATGACTGAATCGGTCAATCCAACGATTGAATTTGCTTTCATGTTTTTTTTTTAATTGACATAAGACCAATTAGATAGGTTAAGCAAATTGTTAAACATTTTGTAAAATCTAAATATATTATTTTATTATAAATATTTACATTTATAAAAAAGAAAAAAACCAGGACATCTCTAATTGAGAAACATATAAAAATGAAAAGCGAAATTAGAAGGAGATTAGGGCGCCAAAAACTTGAAGCTAGAAGGCAGATGATGACACGTGGACTCGCCTCAATCTGACGGTAAAGATGTACTGTAATTTTCAAGAAATGTGAGGGTCAAAATCGTCTAAACTTGTTCTATTTCGAAAGCTGTTTTTGCAAATAATAATATCAGATAAAGTATTATGTAAATACATTTTACAAAAGAGAATTTTTTTTTTTGCAAAAAATGTAAACATCATTAAAATGAACGGTTTAGACACTACAAATTGTGAAATCTTAGCTTTTGATCCCAGGCAAAAAAGATTAAAAAAATATGGAATCAATCAACATTCAGTATTTGCTCAAAACGGAGAGTATCGAGACAATCCTTATCGAGCAAATAGCGATACAATCTGAAAAATTCGATGGATACAGTGAATCTGGAAAAATAAGATGGGCAACGCCTTGAAAGCTCGTGGGACGCAAGTACAGCAAACTTAAGCTCTTTCATCTGCTCAAACAAAGGAGCCTACAAACCAAACGAAACAAGCTGTCCTCTCCACTTGAGCATCAGGCTTGACCATCAACCCTTGGAACCAACACAAGACGGACTACGCTAGTCGAATAGTTTTGAGTCACTCTCAACCACTATGAAGATCAACCGCAATAGTTGAAAGGCAACA
The DNA here is from genome assembly GCA_900406555.1 of Pseudoturritis turrita. Lineage (NCBI taxonomy): Eukaryota > Viridiplantae > Streptophyta > Magnoliopsida > Brassicales > Brassicaceae > Pseudoturritis > Pseudoturritis turrita. The sequence continues at coordinate 3,334,252 of OVBL01000397.1, forward strand.
ACAAAACCAATCAAACCTTACTAGCTCCTCCGATGGCCTAATCGACGAACACACAATCAATCCCGAACTAACCATAACCAATCCTCACTGACGAATTCAAAGCTCAACAAGCGAGTTAACAACCTAACTTCTCAAACCGCAACAATTGAAATCCAATAGAGCCCACGGCCATGGAAATGAGACAAAATCAAACTGAAAACTAACCAAGATAGGAAGAGAAAGCTTGACTCTTCCACACCGAGGCACAATCCAATCGATTTGTCTAAAATCAGTCCAACAGATCCACACAAAGTCACCGAGAGCTCACAGGACACACCTCTTGGTTAGTTTGAGAGAGAGAGAGATCCAAGGTTTAAAGCTAACAAATATTTCGAAAGAAATATTACTTCCAGATCGAAGTCAAGACCACTAGAGTTAAACTGAGTCCGTTAAACGTTACGTTCAATATAGCTTGCTCTAAGAAAATCTAAAATAATTGATTTTCCAAAAAAGCAAAACAAAAACACGAAGTTGAGCAATATCTCTAGTTGCAAATAATAATAATAATAATTTGAGGATAAAAACACCAAAATCCAAATCAACTTTAGCTTCTTGAATAACCAAACAAGAAGCAATCAAATTAAACTTGTAATTCACCATCTTCTCTTGGACCTCGAGGAACCGGGACCAAACTTGGAAAATAGGTGCAATACAAAGGCCAATGATCAACCACAGACTCTATTTGGATTTTGCTGATCAACTTATTTTCCCCCATAACATAGATCCAAGCTCTGCCAGTTTCATCGCAACAACACACGACAAGCCTTTTATCGTCGGTGAAATAACTTGGTTGATAGTCGAATCCGGACTGTGTCTGTACTAAATCCGGCAAGTTAGGAATTGACAGTTCCATGAAATTCATCCAAACCAAATCATCATAGTTATAAATCTTGTTCTTGGTCACCCAAATCTCAATCTTCTTTGTTACGTAGCATTGCTTTAGCAAGGAAAGCCGATCTCCCTTAAAAACCCCGAGGACAAGAGCATCGCGAGGATGGTTCTTCAGACATGGTAGCTTCCAAGAGTTGTCGAATCTTTCACTCGAAAAATCAAACTCGTATAGGTGGTACAAGGGGTCAGTCTTGTCATAAAAAGCAACCCAATACAAATTTCCATTCAACGATACACCACTTGTGGTGTGTAACGTAGCTTGTTTTCTTCCCTCAAGACTACCATCAGATTCACACTCGATGTCTTTCCACTCGTCGGTGGCTAAGTCGTGGATTTTCCAACATGTGTTGTTAGGGTCTATATCCTTCCTATAAGACGCAATGGTCTTGTAAACATTTCCATTAACTCTCTTATTACTACCATAACCTATGCCATCGAATTGCAAACCAGAGTGGCTAACTTCGGCCTTGATTACTCTGGTCTGTTTCAGCCACGGGTTCCAAACCGCGGCTCTTTTACCCAAGCAACATAGCAAAAACTCATCGCAATCAGCCAAGAAATTAGGTATTTGAGATCCTAAACCAGGAATATCAAAGGTTAACTCACGAACCACTATCTTGGGATCGATGCTTACCGAAAAAATCTTGGATTTGGTCCTCAAGACGAATCGAAACGTGGACTTGTGGTTGTTGAGAAACGTCTTGTCGTCGAAGATAGCGTTCCATTTTTTCGATACGGTTCTGAAGCAAACAAGAGATTTTGGTGGGACACGAGAGAGTATCTCTTCTATCAACTCCCATGGAAGCTTCTCCTCATGCCCCGTTTTCTCCTTTTTCATAATTAGGGTTTTCCAACCAATGTTCGTACAGTATTTTAATATATCTCCAAAATATGTATATTTTACAAAACAATAATTTGTTAGGATACTTCACATCACACGTGATCATAGTTGATGTGTATGACACGTGTAACTTTCCCTTTTTTTTTCTTTTAAGCTTTTTTATGTTGAACATCTGATCTTGAAGGATTTGTACATAATTTCTCTTTTAAACTCTTTAATTTAAGTTTCTGTTTTCTAAATTTTAAACATAATTCTTAATTTGAAATATATGACTAATTATATTACTTAGCGTGCTTCTTATTTTACAATTTAACTTTTATTTTAAGAAAAACCCTACAATTTTAGTATTTAAATTGAACAAGTGCATTTATTGAGTGGTTTGTGAAGAAAAAAAATGAACAAAACAATCATCATGATATGTTATATATATATATATATATATATTTAAAGGGTAATAAATATGTGGTTGTCAAGAAAAAAAAGAAAAAAAAAGAATGAATAAATATGTGTATCAATTTTAAATTTTGACAATATTATTTTATTTATTGGTGGAAAATCCAGTTTACAATTTGGTTTCGTCCGGTTTTTTGGTATTCAATTTTATTATAAAAATTGAATCATAAAATACTATTTGTAATTCGGTTTGGTTTTGATTTGGATTTACCAGTTTTAAATTTTTTATCGGTATACAGTTTCAAGAAAATTTGAATAACGATTTGGCATCTAGTTTCGGTTTTGTATATGTTTATGTGTTATTTGTTTTACAAAAACGTAAACCTTATAATCCACTTTGGTCTTCGTGTCTAAGAGAACTATTGGGAATACTATTACATATATAAACTATATAAGTCGAGTTATTAGAGGTATGATATAATAAAATTGCGCATTTTTCATATGTTTGTGATAAAATTCGAAATAATTACTAAAAAAATTTGTTTGACAGTACTTCTTGGCATTAAACCATTCTCATTCTAAATATTTCTAATAAAATTAATTACTAAAAACATGTTTTTGGTTTTGTTATCAAAACCTAATTTAATCATTATAACAATATCAAATTTCATCAATAAATATTGAAGAAATCGAACCCATGACTTGGTCATGCTTCCAAAAGCTTCTCAAAATCGATTATTACGTACTATGAAAGGCTTTATTATGTATACGAACTGACCTGGAATTTGTATTTGCAAATGGTTGTTCATTTTTGTTTTCAATTGCACTTGGAAGTTAGGTCTTGGTATGCATTATGGACATGGCTAACGACTATAGGTTAAATGGTCTAAGGGATTGGGATTTTGTGTTTATATGTTATTGGCCATATTAATTAGATTGAAATGTCTGTTGAATTCGTTATAGCCCGTGGATAAGAATGATCGTTTTCATTAGATAATTCATTGCTTAAGTTTTCTTTGTGATGCTTGTGATCACTACAATAATCTGAATTAGTGTCACTCGAAACATTTCAATTATTTGGATTAATGTTTTTTTACACGGTCTCGATTAGAAATTCCTCGTGTTCTTGGGCCTAAGGGCTTAAAAGAGGCCCAAATTATATTAGCGTTTCACCCTCACTTCACTTTTTCGGTTTTCCATATCATAAAAGCTCACTTCCATAAACACAAAAATCTCCTCAACGACCAAATTTGAGGAACGACGATGGCGACGAATCTCCAGAAACTCTCCTCCCAAATCCACCGTCTCTCTCCATTTGCCAGATCCCTGATCGTCCGTACATCCGCCACATCTGCTCCTGTCTCCGCCGCACCATCTCCGTCTTCGGGATCGAAGAAAGTCTCCGACCGAATCGTCAAGCTTTCTGCGATCGATCCGGATGGTTACAAGCAGGAAATCATTGGGCTATCTGGTCAGACTCTCCTTCGTGCGCTAACTCACACTGGTCTGATCGATCCGGCGTCGCATCGGTTGGATGATATCGAGGCTTGCTCGGCGGAGTGCGAGGTCCAGATCGCTGAGGAATGGCTCGAGAAGCTCCCGCCGCGTACATACGACGAGGAGTATGTGCTGAAGCGTAACTCTAGATCCCGTGTTATGAACAAGCATTCACGCCTTGGTTGTCAAGTTGTGTTAACGCAGGAGCTTCAAGGTATGGTCGTCGCTGTCCCTGAAGCGAAGCCATGGGATATTCCGTAAGTTTTCTCTAAAGGATCTCTCTAATGGTTGGTTTCGTTCTCAAAATTGGTAATAATTCGCTTTGGACAAAATTTGGTACTTTTTGCAGATAAACTGGATTTGAATCTGTAATCACTTTTTACAGATTATAGTGTAATCTGTAATCTGGATTTGCTTTCTGCTTCTTTCGCCGTTTTAGAGTCTAGCAAAAACGTAGGGAGATTATAGTGTTATATCTCTAATGGTTGGTAAAAGCAATTTGGAAAATTTAAGGAGGTTAATGAACAGATTATGTCGAATTGTGGTTACATGCTATTGATTTCTGTTGGTTCGCCAAGAACTTTAGGTATGGAGAAATAGAAGAGAGCATTATAGAATGCTGTGCCTTTCTCAGTACATATAAGTAATCTTCTTAATTTCAGTATGGTTAGGGTTGAAAAAGGCCATCTTTTCTTTTCAATCATTCTCATAAATACTTCAGCATCTTTGGTGAGGGTGCGATAACATGGACTCCGAGCTTTGTAGTCGCAGATTCTTCTGTTAGGGAAATGAATAAGGTAGAATGAATATGGCGTCTTTATATCGACGGTTTGGTAGATTTGATTTGAGCCTTGTAAACTCTGTTTGTAGGATCTGTTCTTGTACAGGTTTTTGCGTGGAAGAGTGATTCAGTAATAACATTGAGGATAGAGTGGTTAGCTTATACGTCCTTATATGCTGTTTGATGCTCTTTGATTTTAATGCTTAGTTTTGCATCAAAATTTGATATGATCAATAAATTTGATAGAAATTTGTATTTGATTTTTTTCATATGTTGCTGTAAGTGGATATCATCGAGTTTTTTTTTTTTTTTTTTTTTTTTGACAATTCATGCTGAGACAATATAGTTACTGAAATTGGGAAGATATCATGTAGAAATCTCTTTTGTTGCAAGATCTAAAGTCTAAACAAAACCATTTTATGACTAATCCCAAAAGCTTACCAAAACCCAACAACAAGTGAAAGCTAACAAATTCTTCGAAAGAAATATTACTTCCGGATCGAAGTCAGGACCACTAAAGGTAAACCGAGTCCGATAAACGTTCAACCTAGTTTGCTCTAAGAAAATCTAAAATAATTCATTTTCCCAAAGAAAACAAAACAATTAAACGAAGATGAGCAAAATCTCTAGTTGCAACAAAAAAATAGTTTGAGAATAAAAGCACCAAAATCCAAAAAACAACTTGACTTCTTCAACAACCAAATAAGAAACAAAACGTAATTAAATTAAACTTGTAATTCTGCTTTTTCTCTTGGACCTCGGGGAACCGGGACCAAACTTGGAAAATAGGTGCAATGCAAAGGCCAATGATCAACCACATAATCTATTTGGATTTTGCTGATCAGCTTACTTTCCCCCATAACATAGATCCAAGCCCGGCCAGTTTCATCGCAAGAACACACGACAAGCCTTTTTTCGTCGATGAAGTAACTTGGTTGAGACTTGTATCCGCTTTGTACTAAATCCGGTAAGTTAGGAATTGACACTTCCATGAAAGTCATCCAAACCACATGACCATCATTGCTAACCTTGTTCTTGGTCACCCAAATCTCAATCTTATTTGTTACGTGGCATTGCTTTAGCAACGAAAACCGATCTCCCTTAAAAACCCCGAGGACAAGAGCATCGCAAGGATGGTTCCTCGCACATGGTAGATCACAAAAGTGGAAGAATCTTTCGCTCGAAAAATCAAACGTATGTAAGTGGTGCAAGGGATCAGGCTTGTCATAAAAAGCAACCCAATACACACATCCATTCAACGATACACCACTTGTGGTTTGTGACGTATAAGGACGTATTCTTCCCTGACTACTACCACTAGATTCCGACTTGCAATCTTTCCACTCATCGGTGGCAAAGTCATGGATTTTCCACCATGTGTTGGTAGGGTCTAATCCCTTCCAATAAGATGCAATGGTCTTGTAACCATTTTCCTTAACTCTCCCATCATAACCTATGCCATCGACATGCAAACCAGGTTGGCTAACATCGGCCTTGATCACTCTGGTCTGTTTCAACCACGGGTTCCAAACCGCGGCTCCTTTATCCATGTGACATAGCAAGAACTCATCGCAATCAACCAACTTTTTAGGTATTTGAGATTCTAAACCGGGAATATCCAATGTTAGCTCACGTACCACTACCTTGGGATCGATGCTTACCGAATAAATCTTGGATTTGGTCGTCAAGACGAATCGAAACGTGGACTTGTGGTTATTGAGAAACGTCTTGTCGTCGAAGAGAGCGTTCCACATTTTCGATACGGTTCTGAAGCAAACAAGAGATTTTGGAGGGACACGAAAGAGTATCTCTTCGACCAACTCCCATGGAAGCTTTTTCTCATGCGCCATTCTCTCGTTTTCTTAATTAGCTAGGGTTTCAACAAATGTTCGTAAAATATATCTTCAAAATATGTGTTGAGATTTTACATAACAATAATTTGTTAGGATATTCGCATCACACGTGATAATAGTTGAGGAGTATGACACGTGTAATTTCCCCTTCTTTTTTTTCTTGTAAACTCTTAGGGAGTGTATTCAGAATTTAGAATGATTTGTATTAAAATGACAAATCTTATGTTATTCAAACATGAATTTAAAAAAAAAAATTAAAAATTCACTATTATTGAATTAGTGATTTAAAAATATATTTTAAAATCCATTGTTATTGAAAATATTTTAAGCAGTGGATTTAAAGAATTTCTTATGATTTGAAGATATTTTGGTGGAATTTCTTAGTTAAAAATATAAATATTCAAATCTCATGGTATTAGATGGGATTCTAGAGAATTTTAATAAAAATCACAACAATTTCCCTAATTCATCTAAAAACTCATTAAAACTCAAATCTTTCCAAATATTAGATTGAATACACCTCCTTAATTTAAGTCTTGTTAGTAACGTCTGATTCTGATCTTATATTAATCTTGAAAAATGTTTGCATAATCCTTGAACAAGAGAGACTTAATTATTAAAAATAAGTTATTAAATCTATAGAGAGCAAACAATGTGGTTCACTTGATTTCTAAATGTAGAGAAAAAAACCTATGAGATTCAATGTAACTCATAGCGAATGATTATATAGTAAATTAAGAAATTTTGTTTCTTTCATGGACTCCAAATTTGTTCTTCAAGAAGATTTTAGTTCTGTTTTTGGCTTATTGAATTTGAAGGCGAGCGTTGCATTTGAATCAAGAAATCACACAGAAAAGGGTTGTATACAAATCTGTTGATAAAATTGCCAATATTTTGGTTTTCTGTAAATTATAACTAAAGAATACAAGACTTTTACATAAATGTTAGCAAGAATTTGATAATATCAAACCAACCAGGACACATCGCAGTTGTCGGTTTCCAATCTCTCAAGTCTACTCTCCCACCACTGTTTACACGACTCTTCTTCAGTTTTCGATATCAAGCTTTTATCGTTGTGATCTGGCACCATTAGTTTCACGGCTAAATCGATCGATCCAACGATTGAATTTGTTTTTCATTTTTTTTAAATTGACATAAGACCAATTAGATAGGTTAAATATTTTGTAAAAATATTTTATAATTGAAAAGCCAAAAAAGGTAGATGATGACACGTGGACTCACTCAATCTGACGGTAAAGATATAACGTAATTTTCAAGAAATGTGAGGATCAAAAGGTCTAAATTTGGTATGTTATATACCAACTAGTATTATATTCCGTGCTATCCGGCATTAGTTTTATATATATTACTGTAAATATATATTTTGTAAACTAAAATGCTATTCTGTTTTATTGAAGACAGATACAAACATATACAAACATAAAATCTAAATACTAATCTCTAAAAATATTTAAAAAATCATTAAATTTTTTCTCATTGAGAAACAAATCTATTTCAAAATATACATTCTAATTTCTTTAAAAAATGTAAAAAATTGTCTTTAAATCAAAAGAGAAAATAAATATAATGTAGATGGGTGCTAAAAATGATGTTGATCTTAGCAATTATTTGAAAATTCTTTTCAATTTTAACTCAAAGTTCCTCGCCAATCTCACTTTTCTATCAATGTGGAGTATCCAGCATAACTTCAAGCTCTTATGTTTTCTTCCATATTAGACATGTTGATTTATGTTAATTATGAGTAATAATAAGAGCATATGTATACGATGATTTTAAATAAACTAAACATAAATGATTTGAATCATTACGCATGTGAAGTTTGTTGTACTTGTACCCATCATGATCTTTTATGTATGAAAATCGATTAACTGCACCACACATTAAAACCAATTTATTTGTTGTTTGAAAGCCTATATTTCTTGTAGTTGTTTTCATGGTTTTCTCTGAAAAAGAACTTTGGTTATGTATTCTAAAGTCTTTTAACATTCACATATAAAAAGAATCAGAAATAACATTTTATATATAAAGAAATCTCACTTCTCTAACAAAAAGACTCACAACTAAAAAATGTATTTACTACCAAACTAAAAAAAATGTATTTTCTCAACAAAAAAAAAAAACAAAAAATGAATTTACTACCAAATTTAGGATGCCAGTACCCAAAATACATGGTATTGTTTATTCATGTTAAATCTTACAAAGAAGTAGATAAGCTAACCTTGGAAACTCACATATACCATTTTGAGGTTGACCCCAATATCTCTGCACAGTAGCTTCCGAATGAGTGTACTATCACCATTTTTTTTTTTTTTAAAGAGACAATGAAAAAGTATCATTAGCAATGACGATGGACCTCAAGTGAAAAAATAGCATACACGACAAAGGTCGGAGCTAGAGTTTATCGAATAAGTTATACCTCTTGCTGAGAGTGTTTCGGTCCACTCTCCTGACGACCCGTGTATCATACGTTTAAAAGATAGAGAGAATTATATATGTAGAAATTAGGAACTTACTATTTCAGAAATTAAAAATGGTGCTTACCTTATATCTCAAGATAGCTGATCGAACGTCTGTAAGCGCTTTCAAGTTGGTGCCCAAATTGAAAAGATATGGAAACCTTATTATGATCAGTTTTTGACAAAATAGGATTTTTAGAGATAGAAGGGTACTTCACCTGAAGTTTTACAAAGGAAAAAAGTGTGTTATTGAAGGGCACGTGACATCTAAAATTTGACGAAGGAAAACATAGAAGATTCTAGGTAAATCGAAGTTTCGTCTCTTTGATTCATGGCAGGATTGCTTTGAAGATTCTAGGAAAATGGTAGATTATGGCTATAGATTGAGAGGAGATGAATCTGAAAAAAAAGAAAAAAAAGAGATGGAGAGCAAGAGAGAGCGAGAGGGAGGAGAGATTTAGAGGAAGATGAAATGGTTAAAAAAATTATGAGATAAATTTCAAAAATCGTGATCATAATTGTGGTGTGGTGTGTGAAAAAATTTAGGGATTTCTAGATTGAGATTATTTTTGTTTTAAAAACTGTTTTGCATTTTCTTATTTGATTTCTTTTTTAATATTTTTAAATATAAAAATGCCATGTGTCAAAACTTAATTGACCAGGTGACTTGTGCTTTAGTAGATAAAGGATTTGCGAAACGAAAATCTCAGTTCCCCGCTTCTCTCTCTCTGTTTGTCTCACAGTTTGCTCTAGCTCAACCAAAATTTGTGCTCTCGCACTCCAACCCTAAGCTTTGTGTAAGTAATTTTTCGTTGTTGATACCATCGCTCGATTTTTTTCTCCGTTTTTGTTTGCAATTCATGGCGGATTCACTGAAATTTGGCTTGACACCTATGTAGCCTTCGTTTAGATGGCATATATCTATCTCGATTTGTTAATCCGATACCTGTTTAGCATCTGCGTAATAGTTAATCAGAAAGCGTTGCTGTGAAATTTGTTGCTAGAGATTTGTGATCGTTATGATTAGGTTTTGCTAATCTCGATTGATTTTCTGTTGAATGGTTAAGTTTTTTTTTTTTTATCTTAGCTATTTTTAGTTTGAATGAAGTACGTATTCGACTCTCTGACTTGTTATCTTCAACACTTAGCTTCTTTTTATAATGGCGGGTCAGCTTTCTCTATTAAAATACCCTACCAACCAATGCGGTAAGTGGGACTGCCGTCTATGAACAAGAGTCGATTCCCTCTTCTGCAAAGACGCACATCTCCACAAAGTGGTAGAGGAAGCATTGAGCCTCTTCCCACACTCACTTGGCTCGTGTTACCCAACCGATGAGTTTGAAAAGTTTATTTGGCCCAAGTTGAGGAGGAGCTCACTGGAATACCCTCCATCAACCTTGGTATTCCAATTCTCATTCAAGATGCTTCTATACTCAGACTTTCTCCTTGGCAACAAGCCGATAGATTTAGATATGTTGATCTAGATGAGAGAGAGTCTACTCGGATATGGCTTTTTCTCAGCACTTATGCGGTTTGTCACACTGTATGGAGGATAACAAATAATCGAGATGCAAACAATGCAAGAAGGCTCCTGAGGCATGTGCAAGCATTCTTAGATGGTAGGTGGAAGATGTACCGATATCTAATCAAGAATGTGCCGGGTTCCGCTCTTTTCCATCTACACTTCGAAAAAATTATATGGACTTCGCTGTCTCTACTATATATATAATTGAGATGGTTAAGGTGGTGAAGATTCATGCATGCTGTAGATGCATACTTTTAAAATTTTGTATGGTGAATATGAGCCTTTGTCCCAAATGTGCACTTATACTCTTCGTCTTTTACTGCACTTATACTCTTTGTCTTTAACTGATGATCATAATACCAATGTAGATCTCAATCTCACTCTCTCGAATCATCTATTGATTTGTCACCACGATACAAAAATGACTGAATGAAGTTTTGATTAGAAAGAAAGAAAAAGACATCTCAATTGTATATATACAATAGCAAAAAAAAAAAAACCGAATTGAACACCCGTAACTAAAACCAAAGAGGCAAAATGCAGGCAAGATCCGATAATCTATTGGCTAATTAAGAGATCAATCCATCATATGCCAAAAAAAAGAACAATCTAATCTAAGATTCATAACATGAACATTCGGAATCGATATAGTAATATCGGGGTGTAGCATAGTCTAAGAATCGTTCTCAACCCTCATTTTTGAATTGCTTCCATTTGTAAGAATATAACTTGATATTCTCCATATGTATTTCCTTGGATACAAATGCTAGGATTTATGAGGGTTTCTTGTTCAGCATCAGATTTCAGCTTCTTTTCAACGTTTTCACGAGCCAACGCAACGTTTTCACGAGCCAACGCAAATAACGCAATCGCCCTGAAACATGGTGTTTAATTAATCCACTTCAGACAAGAAAGCACTATTTAAGGCAAAAATCGTCCACATGAGTGAATCTAGAACATAAATACATTTGACAACTTTCCATTTCTGAGTTCTAACCTTGCAAAGCTATCAGTTTTAATTATACCTCTATTCAATTTAAAGAACAACACACGAAAATAAGAATTATCTAACAACTAATGTTGCAATAAAGCGAACATTAATAGTGTTCTAATATTAGAGAACACTATACCTTCACTCTCACGCTTCACTTTTGAATGGTTTGCCTCCAACCCCTAAATTATTCAGCATTCCCCTGTATAATAATTAATAACATCATGACGGATATATGAATGTAATATCTCATAAAAGCTATGTATAATCTACTAAGGAAACATACTTAATCTGATAGGAGATGTGACTTGACATTCTCCATTTGTAGATGTATCTCCTCAGATACAATGCAAAACAAAAACTCTTCTTATCAACTCTTTGACGAGCCACCGGGAAAGTGTATAGTATGAGCGAAATCAAGAAGATGTATACCTTTATTTTATTTTATTTTTTATGTCAAGATATAAGAACTTTTGACATTTAACCATCGATTTCACTACCGAATATCTCCAGATAACACCATAAACCATATGATTTCACTACCGAATAAATCATAGTTTTTTATTTATCTCCCCGATATTTTTATAATCTACCAAATACAATAAATAATCTGTATGACTCGGATTGAACAACTATTCACATCATACGGACAACACTTAATAATGTATGATAAATTGATAATATTTTTTTGATAGCCAAAACTAAAATGATGAAATAATCGCCACCACGGGCATGCGGAAAATCTCTAGTTGCAATAAAAAAAAGATAGTTAACTTTAACTTCTTCAAAAACCAAACAAGAAGCCAAATTAACGTAATCAAATTAAACTTGTAATTCAGCTTCTTCTCTTGAAGCTTGAGGAACCGAGACCAAACTTGGAAAATAGGTGCAATGCGAAGGCCAATGATCAACCACAAAATCTATTTGGATTTTGCTGATCAACTTATTTCCCCCCGCAACATAGATCCAAGCCCGGCCAATTTCATCGCAAGAACACACGACAAGCCTTTTATCGTCGATGAAGTAACTTGGTTGAGAGTTGGATCCGCTTTGTACTAAATCCGGTAAGTTAGGCCATTCCATGAAAGTCATCCAAACCACAACATCATCATTGTTAATCTTGTTCTTGGTCACCCAAATCTCAATCTTCTTTGTTACGTGGCATTGTTTTAGCAACGAAAACCGATCTCCCTTAAAAACCGCGAGGACTAGAGCATCGCGAGGATGGTTCTTCGCACATGGTAGATCACAAAATTTGAAGAAAATTTCGCTCGAAAAATCAAACTCATGTAGGTGGTACAACGGACCAGTCTTGTCATAATAAGCAACCCAATACATATTTCCATTCAACGATACACCACTTGTGGTCTCTAACTTAGCACGTTTTCTTTCCTGATTACTATCACTAGATTCCGACTTGCTGTCTTTCCACGCATCGGTGGCAAAGTCATGGACTGTCCACAATGTTTTAGGGTCTAAATCCTTCCAGTAAGACGCAATGGTCTTGTAACCACTTTCCTTAACTCTCCTGTTACTATCATAACCTATGCCATCGAAATGCAAACCAGGTTGGCTAACCTCGGGCTTGATCACTCTGGTCTGTTTCAACCACGGGTTCCAAACCGCGGCTCCTTTGTCCATGCGACATAGCAAGAACTCATCGCAATCAACTAAGCGTTTAGGTATTTGAAATTCTAAACCGAGAATATCAAAGGTTAGCTCACGTACCACTACCTTGGGATCGATGCTTACCGAATAAATCTTGGATTTGGTCGCCAAGACGAATCGAAACGTGGACTTGTGGTTGTTGAGAAACGTCTTGTCGTCGAAGAGAGCGTTCCACTTTTTCGATACGGTTCTGAAGCAAACAAGAGATTTTGGAGGGACACGAGAGAGTATCTCTTCGATCAACTCCCATGGAAGCTTCTCCTCATGCGCCATATTCTTTTTTTCTTAACTAGGGTTTCAACCGAAATTTCGTAAGATATATATTGAGATTTTACGAAACAATAATTTGTTAGGATATTCACATCACACGTGATCATAGTTGATGAGTATGACACGTTTATTTAAGTTTTTTTTTATAACGTCCGATCTTTTATTAATCCTTGAACAAGAAAGACTTAAGATACACAAGAAATAGATTTGCACTCTTAATTTAAGTTTATATTTCTAAATTTTAAACAGAATTCTTAGTTTCAAATATATGAATTTTATACTTGTATATGTGCTTCTTATTTTACAATTTGATTTTCTATTTTATTTTAAGAAAATCCTTAAATATTTTAGTATTTAAATTGAACAAAAGCAATTGATGAATCTCTAAAATCAATTTATTGAGGGCGTTAGGGACAAAAAAGAAAAGAAAAATTGAACAATACAATTATCATGATATCTTATATATATCTTTAAATGGTTTTTGTTATGAATGAATAAAATATTAATTTATATCACTTTTATATGTATCTGTAAACTAGGTGACCTTCTCACGATATGGACGGAGATATTTTATTTTAAAATTGACAATATGGTTTTATTTAGAGGTGGAAATTTTGATTTACAATTTGATTTCTTCGGATTTTTTTGGTATTGAGTTTATCATCTACTAGATTTATGACCCGCATATATGCGGGTTGATAATAAAACATTTTATTATTCGTGAAAAAAAATCAAAAAATAGAAAATAAAATCATATTACTCGTGAAAGTAAATAAAATAAGACTGAGAAGGCTCATGTGAAAACACTAATCGAAAAGCCTAACATTTACTCATTTTTTTTTTTCAATTAAATTTTATCACATCTTTTCAAATAATTAGTTTTTTCTATTCCTATTTGAATTAAATTTATTTTTTATTATGTAACTACTCATGCATCTGTTTTTTTGAAAACTCTTGACGAATTGGATCTCATATTTATATTTTAATTAGATTTACTCATCTTATAATTTTTTTTAAAATCTTGTTGAATTGACTCTCATATTTATATTTTAATTTAAAAAATTGTAATATTATATAACTCGTGAAAAAAAACTAAATGCAAAAAATGTAAAACAAAATTAGATCATCCTTCAAAATAAATAAAATAAGTTTCAGAATGTCCTCATCAATAGAATTGCATAAAAAGAGTCAGTCACTGACGCTGCTCCCACAATCTTAGGTTGCTTCCTTTTTCGTTTTATAGGTAAAATAACCAAGGTTGCGAAAAGCTATGAGCCCTCATAAATCCATCACTTATCAGACTGCGAATACTAATAGTGTCTAATTGTTATTTAGTTATTTGGACTCTCTTATTTTTAGTATAGTTTCAATCAAATTTGTCACATATTTTCCAATAATTAGTTTTTCCTATTCCTATTTGAATTATGTTTGTTTTTTTATTATGTAGCTACTCATATATCTATCTTTTCTAAAATCTTGACGAATTAGATTTTATATTTTTATTTAAATTAATTTTACTGATCTTCTAAAATCACATTTGACTTTTTTTTAATCAACATATTATCGTTCTTCTGGCGAGGAACAAATTATACGTACTTTTAGTTTCTTATTTTCTAGAATTTCACAATATGATAAATTTTAAATATAATTTTTTTTTCAAACATCAATTTTTACATACTTTATCGCATCCACATAATGGTAAGGCTAAAATAAATAAATAAACTCACAATATGTATTATATTGCACATAAATATAATTATATTAGATTTGTAAGTTTCTTTTTAATCTAATTCAAAAATATAATGATAATAGATTTTTTTTAATAAATAAAACTATTTTGACAAATAATTGATATTGTTTTTTTTTGTTTGAGTTATCATTGTTTTTGTGATGATATATATGTCGTAAACAATAAAACAAAAATTGAGTTAGAAAAAATCGATCTTATTAATCTCACAAATATTAAATAGATTATTAATCTTATTCGTATTGTATCACACCTATCGAATAAGATAGTAATCGATATTTTCCAAATTAAAAGCCGAAACAAAATTTATGGACGAGATTATTGAAGTTGTAAATTGTTTGGTGAGAAGATCGAAAGAAAACAAAAATATTTAAATAAATGTGAAAGATTGTAATCCTTGTTTCGTCAAAAAACAAAAAGATAGTAATCCTTGAAGATTTGGGTATGTAAACCTAATTCTATTCAAATTCAAAAGATTTTTACACGTGTATTTAATATTCTAATGAGAAAACGTGCTTAATTTGTGTCTTATCAATTTATATTCAAAATCAAAATATATGTAAACGTGTATAGATGTAGCTTATATACTAATTTTTTTTATGGATTATTAATTAGAAGCTAATTGGAAAACGTTGGTATGTTATTTTTTATAATCTAATTGATAAATATAGATATATAAGAATTTATTTTTAAAATAAAATTTATTTGACACATGTCAAAATTTTGTTGGAAAAAAAAATTTACACATGTCAAAATCTTATTGGAAAAAACAATTTTACACATGTCAAAATCTGATCGATTGATTGACACGTGTCATAATCGTGTTAATTACAACGTTAAATGTATCAAGCTTTATATAATAAGATTTGTAATTCGATCGTTCTGATTTTACCAGTTTAAAAATATTATCGGTATATAGTTTCAATTTAATATAGAGAAATTAAATAAATGATTGACACGTGTCTATGTTTTATAAAAATGGAAACCTTGTAATTCGCTTTGGTCTGAGTTTCTACGAGAACTATTGAAAAAACTATTATATAAACTATATAAATCTAGTTATTAGAGGTATGATATAATAAGCCATTCCATTCTAAATATTTTTGATAATATTAATTTTTAAAAACATGTTTTGGTTTTGTTATGAAACTATATATTAATTATTACAATAATATCAAATTTGATCAATAAAAAATTAACAATTCTTATTTCTTTTAGATTTGTCGCTTTATTTTAGTACAACCACTATTTCAGCACAACTATTTGAGTATAATGGCATTGGGTGTAAATAATTACTTTAGGAAGGAATCTAGGATTGTTGATTTTTTTAGACAATTCTTTTATCTACTGTTTTTTGGAAGAACATATTAAAAATAAAATTCAATCCAATATTAACAATTTTTCATATATACTTCGAATTTAATTAATAGATAAAAATACATTTTATTTAATATATTTGATTATTAACATTTTTTAGAGTAAATAATTTGAAAAATAAATTATTAATATCTTCATCAATATCCATTCGTATATTTAATTGTTAATGTCTTGTTCTTGGTCACCCAAATCTCAATCTTCTTTGTTACGTAGCATTGCTTTAGCAAGGAAAGCCGATCTCCCTTAAAAACCCGGAGGACAAGAGCATCGCGAGAATGGTTCTTTAGACATGGTAGATCCTAAAAGTTGTCGCTCGAAAAATCAAACTCGTATAGATGGTACAAGGGATCAGTCTTGTCTTTTTTTTTTTTTTTTACATCAAAAGGAAATTCTATTACTCAAACTCGAGGTGGTGTGGCTAACCACACTGGAATAGAAAGTCCAACAAAGTTTACATTAAAAAAACTAAGTCTAGCTAAACGGGTTAGATGGTATGCTTGAAAGGTGATTGTCCGAGGAAAGTATGTGATGGAGAAGTTTGGGAAGCGGTTCCTTAGGCGTGCCAATTCTCGTAACTCAATAGAGAAATTCGGCATTCTTCAGGGTTCGCGATCATCTTGAGAATATCTTGACAGTCAGTACCAAAGTCTGGTTTTTCGCCCGAATTGCGTAGACACTCCATCGCCCAAATCAAAGCATCTAGCTCCGCATGTAGGGGAGAGAGTCTCCGTGTACGGTTTTTGGCCCCCTGCAGGTGTAAAACTCCATTTGAATCGTACCAACTCCATCCTGCTCCACTGTTTTGGTCGGTCGGAGACTACGATCCATCGACAAGGCAAATATTCCTCAAACTCTGTAGTTGGACTCTCATTGATCTTCCTGAAGAAGGTAGGGGACTTGTCTTTGTATTTGCCTCAAACCATGCAAAGCATTCGGCTTTGGCATGACGGACAATGTCCGGGGCCTCTCGTGAGATACCGCGAAAGAGTTTGTCATTCCTTGTTTTTCAGATGAACCATATTAACCATGAATATAGATCTTGGTCTTCCAACGATTGTCCATTCATGCGCACTTCCGATCTCCTCCAGAAGAGGTAATTTAGGTTGGAAAAGAGTCCGTTATAGGAGAACATCCCTGATGAGGATGGTGACAAAGCTAATGCCCATGTTTGTATCATCCGTGGACATTAAAAAATGGCATGATTTGGGGACTCGTCCATAGCTCCACATCGAGGGCAATAATTGTCGCACCGCATCCCTCTATGTACCAAGTTTTTAATAATCGGTAGGTATCTAGATAGTATCTGCCAAATAAGATGATAGATTTTTTGTGGGGCATCAATTTTCCAAGCATGTGCTCTAAAGGATCAGTCTTGTCATTATAAGCAACCCAATACAAATTTCCATTCAACGATACACCACTTATGGTGTGTAACGTAGGTTATTTTCTTCCCAAGACTACCATCAGATTCACACTCGATGTCTTTCCACTCATCGGTGGCTAAGTCATGGATTTTCCACCATGTGTCGGTAGGGTCTAATCCCTTCCAATAAGACGCAATGGTCTTGTAAACATTTCTATTAACTCTCTTATTACGACGCCCATAACCTATGCCATCGAATTGCAAACCAGAGTGGCTAACCTCGGCCTTGATCACTCTGATCTGTTTCAACCACGGGCTCCTTTATCCATGCAACATAGCAAGAACTCATCGTAATCAACCAAAAAATTAGGTATTTGAGATTCTAAACCGGGAATATCAAAGGTTAACTCACGAACCACTATCTCGGGATCGATGCTTACCGAATAAATCTTGGATTTGGTCGTCAAGACGAAATGAAACGTGGACTTGTGGTTGTTGAGAAACGTCTTGTCGTCGAAGAGAGCGTTCCATTATTTGGATACGGTTCTGAAGCGAACAAGAGATTTAGGAGGGACACAAGAATATCTCTGCGATCAACTCCCATGGAAGCTTTTCCTCATGCCCCGTTTTCTCCTTTTTCATAATTAGGGTTTTCCAACCGAAGGCGGAGCAGAGAAGTCATTGGCACTTAGTGGAAGTGACGTGGGAGGATGGAAGGTAGTTGCTAAGGCTTGACCCAAACCGGAAAGAAAATATGGCCCTGACCCCCTTGGTCGTTATCATTGCTCTGCTGTCCCAGTTCCTTGTTCGAACAAGACTAAGGAGACTGCGGAGTAGAAGGCTCTCTCTCTCTCTCCCTCTCTCTCAAAAGAAGACAAAACTCTTTGGTGTTTTAAAATAAATTGTGATACAATTCAACCTTTTTTATTACTTGATGTTTATGTCTGGATGTTAAAGTAAGCTCAATATGTATGACGTCTTTGTCTGGATGTTAAAGTAAGCTCAATAAACATTATCTATTATGACCCGTAAATTTTTTTTTATAGCTCGATCATGGCTGCACCATCTTAGATAGCATCTAGGAACCCTTCTCATTGGAAATCGATGCTTGGGTCTTTTTGTTTTATCATTAGCCTTGTGGCTGTTTTGATCATTCTGTTTTTTTTTGGAATACTGTTTTTTGCTTCTTTTAAACGAAATATTCAGACGATAAAAAAAAAAAAAAAAATCTTAATTTGAAATATATGACTAATTATATACTTACATTTGTGCTTCTTATTTTACAATTTAATTTTTATTTTAAGAAAACCCCTACAAATTTTAGTATTTAAATTGAACAAAACATTGAGGGCGTGTGTGAAAAAAAATGAACAAAACAATTATCATGATATCTTATATATATCTTTAAAGGGTTTTTCTTGGTTATGAGTGAATAAATATGTGGTTGTCAAGAAAAAAAAAGAATGAATAAATATGTGTATCATTTTTAATTTAAAATTGATAATATTATTTTATTTAGAAGTAGAAAATCCAGTTTATAATTTGGTTTCGTCGGATTTTTTTGGTATTCAATTTTATTATAAACATTGAAACCTGAAATATCATTTGTAGTTCAGTTTGGTTTTGATTTGGATTTACCAGCAAAAAAAATTATCGATACGCAATTTCAAGAGAATTTGAATAATGATTTGGCATCTGGTTTCAGTTTGAATAAACGGTTTGGTATATGTCTATATTTTATTTATTTTATAAAAACCTAAACCTTATAATTTGCTTTGGTCTTCGTTTATAAGAGACTATTGGGAATACTATTATATAAACTATATAAGTCGAGTTATTAGAAATATGATATAATAAAATTGCGCATTTTTCATATGTTCTTGATGAAATTCGGAATAATTGCTAAAAAATTTGTTTTAACACTTCTTGGCATTAAACCATTCTCCTTCTAAATATTTCTAGTAAAATTAATTACTAAAAACATGTTTTTGGTTTTGTTATCAAAACCTAACTTAATCATTATAACATTATCAAATTTCATCGATAAACATTGTTTAGAGGATTTTTTGTTAGTGGGTCCAACATTAGGAGGCAAATCTTATACACAAGCAACAAACGCGTTGAGATTCTAAAAACATGATAGTAGAGTGTGTTTTCTAACGGTTTTCCGATGATCAAGTCAACAAAAAAAGAGATAAGAGTAAAGACCACATAGTGACGTAGAAAAAAAAGAAACGAAAAACGAAAAAAGAATGAAGTTACACCGGATCGAGTGGGGTGATCCATTCTAAGACTATCGCAAGAGCTTACTAAAACCCAACAAGTGAAAACTAACAAATTCTCCGAAAGAATATTACTTCTGGATCAAAGTCAGGACCACTAGAGTTGGACTGAGTCTGTTAGACATCCAATCTAGTTTGCTGTAAAGAAAATCTAAAATAATTTATTTAAAAAAGCAAAAACAACAAAAGAAGAAAATGAGTAAAATCTCTAGTTGCAACAAAGAAGATGGCTTGAGAATCAACTTTAACTTTTTCAAAAACCAAACAAGAAGCCAAATTAACGTATTCAAATTAAACTTGTAATTCTGCTTCTTCTCTTTGACGTCGAGGAATCGAGACCAAACTTGGAAAATAGGTGCAATGCAAAGGCCAATGATCAACCATAGAATCTATTTGGATTTTGCTGATCAATTTATTTTCCCCCATAACATAGATCCAAGCCCGGCCAGTTTCATCGCAACAACACACGACAAGCCTTTTATCGTCGATGAAGTAACTTGGTTGAGTGTCGGATCCGGTCGGTACTAAATCCTGCAAGTTAGGAATTGACACTTCCATGAAATTCATCCAAACCATATCATCATCGTTAATCTTGTTCTTGGTCACCCAAATCTCAATCTTCTTTGTTACGTGACATTGCTTTAGCAACGAAAGCCGATCTCCCTTAAAAGCCCCGAGGACAAGAGCATCGCGTGGATGGTTCTTCTGACATGGTAGATAACAAAATTCGAAGAAACTTTCGCTCGAAAATTCAAACACATGTAGGTGATACAAGGGATCAGTCTTGTCACAATAAGCAACCCAATACAAATTTCCATTACACGGTACACCACTTGTGGTGTATAACGTAGCATCTTTGCTTCCCCGACTACTATCACTAGATTCCGACTTGCGGTCTTTCCACTCATCGGTGGCAAAGTCATGGATTTTCCACCCTGTGTCGGTAGAGTCTAATCCCTTCCAATAAGACGCAATGGTCTTGTAAGCATGTTCCTTAACTCTCCTATTACTATCATAACCTATGCCATCGATTTGCAAACCAGGTTGGCTCTTGATCACTCTGGTCTGATTCAACCACGGGTTCCAAACCGCGGCTCCTTTGTCCATGCGACATAGCAAGAACTCATCGCAATCAACTAAGCTTTTAAGTATTTGAGATTCTAAACCGGGAATATCAAAGGTTAACTCACGCACCACTACCTCGGGATCGATGCTTACCGAATAAATCTTGGATTTGGTCCTCAAGACGAATCGAAACGTCGACTTGTGGTTGTTGAGAAACGTCTTGTCGTCGAAGAGAGCGTTCCATTTTTTCGATACGGTTCTGAAGCAAACAAGAGATTTTGGAGGGACACGAGAGAGTATCTCTTCGATCAACTCCCATGGAAGCTTCTCCTTATCCCCCAGTTTCTCCTTTTTCATAATTAGGGTTTTCAACCGAATGTTCGTACAAAACAATATAAATATCTCCAAAATATGTATATTTTACAAAACAATAATTTATATTAGGATATATTCACATGACACGTGATCATAGTTTTGATGAGTATGACACTTCTAATTTTCCCTTCTTTTTTCTTTTAAACTCTTAAATTTAAATTTCTATCTTCTAAATTTTAAAGAGAAATCTTAATTTGAAATATATGACTTATATACTTCAAAACTGTGCTTCTTATTTTAATTTTTTTTTTCTTTTCGTTTTATGAAATTCCTTGCAATTTTTAGAAAACCAATGAATGTATTTCTATAATCAATTTATTGAGTGCCTTTGTAACAAAAAAAAATTGAACAAAACAATTATCATAATATCTTATATATATAAATTCCTTAATGGAGTTTCAATTAATAAATAAACTGATGCAAAAAATAATAATAAACAACATAAATAAATTAAGGATCCCGCCCAGAGTATAATAGTACAGTCCAACTCACAAATTAATGTGAGAACCATAATTGAACCAGATCTAAAATATTAACCCGAATTGAACCAGAACTTAAATCGGGATTAGCAGGTTGAACCACTTTGTAATCTATGATCCATAGAAAAAGAGATAACTTGGTTTCCATTCCTTTAGCTCAAATAGAGCAACAAGAAATGTGAAGTTTAGTTTTTTTTTAATTACATTTTGACTTCTTGTTTGGGTTTATTGTCCAACTTATCTCTTAATTTTTTTTTAATTGTTCAACTTGTCACTTCTGTTTTTGAAACATCATCATGTTCACCTTGATATATATATCTATGCGCTCAACGTAGACAAAATTGTAACTCATCAGATCGTGAGATGTGTTAATTTGAATTGAGATTGTGACACGTATCACTATATTAATATAAAAATATAAAAATTTTTTTTCATATTATCTATTTCTTAAATAAAATTTTAATGTAAATAAAAAGAAATAATAGTTTAAAAAGGAAAATAAAATATATTATTAAAAAAAATAAAAAGAAATAGTAAATAAAAAAAACTAAAAAATGAAAACAAGACAAATTATTTCTAATTATAGTGTAACAAAAAAGAAATAATAGTCAAAATAAGAAAATAAAACATACTATTAAAAAATCAAAAGAAAATAGTAAATCAAAAAGATTAAAAAGAAAAATAAGACAAATTATTTCCAATTTCTAAAGTATTAGTGTGACACGTGAAAAAAATTGATATTCGTGAGAATACGACATGTGTCAAAATTTCAATTTTGATATCATTTCCATATATTTTTTAGAATATTTTTTAATTTCTCTACTAATATGTTTTGTTAATTTATTACTATTTGTTTAAAACTAATGACATATATAGACATAAATTTGATAGAATGCATTATGAATATATTGTTTTGATATGAAATTTTTTGGTATTATTGATTGACAAAGAATGCGTGGAGTAAAAATATGATTTTAATATGATGGAAGAAGTAGATGAGTTGTATTACGAGATGAAATATGTGGAGTTGAAATCTAATTTGAAACAAAACTACTAATCAACATTCAAACTAAGCGTGCGAGTAGCCAATCAAAATCTAAATATTTACATCAATAAGATTTAATTTATATTTTTTATATTTTCATAAAATTTATCTTTATTAAATTTAATCAATTACCGACAACGGCTGTTTTACTTTGTTTTTAATAAATTATAAATAAATTATAATTAAAATTTCGTGTATTACGCATGTTCTAATTTAGTGTATATATATATATATATATAGAAGAAGAAAAAACTCACTGAGAATCAATTACTCTTATATAGAAAATTAAGTTTTTAAATCATTTGAATAAAATTTCGTTTCTATATAACTATCCTATCCATAAATTGTGAGTTTTAATTAAAGAGATTTTAACCTGAAATAACAATCCTAACGGAATAACTGCTTGAAGATGAAATTACGAGATATACGTGTACATCCCGTGTGTACCTATAGATAGACTTTAATTTTTTTTTATGTGTGTGTGTATTCTTGAAGGACATAAACCTATTTTAAGACCAGTTCAACAGAAAACTGGTGCAGACCACGATCACAGTTGTAATGAGTTTTCTAAAATGGCAACCACTCCTTTTTCTTTAAGAACCAGTCCTTGTTCCCTTCTCTTGCCCTAATTTCTTATTTTCTATAAACCCATCTTCTACATACTTTTGTTCTCATTCATTCTCTTCTCAAAAGCTTCTAATATATAACTCCAATATTATCAAAGATGGACCAAGCAGAGCTTTGCCGGATATTCCAAATGTTCGACAGGAACGGCGACGGCAAAATCACGAAGCAAGAGCTGAATGATTCGTTGGAGAATCTTGGAATCTACATTCCAGACAAAGACTTGGTGCAGATGATCGAGAAGATTGATCTCAACGGTGATGGATACGTGGACATCGAAGAGTTTGGAGGGTTGTACCAGACGATAATGGAGGAGAGAGACGAGGAAGAAGACATGAGAGAGGCTTTCAATGTGTTTGATCAGAACCGGGACGGGTTCATCACGGTGGAAGAGCTGAAATCTGTGTTAGCTTCCTTGGGCCTCAAGCAAGGAAGAACCCTAGAGGATTGCAAGAGGATGATAAGCAAAGTTGATGTTGATGGAGATGGGATGGTGAATTTCAAAGAGTTTAAGCAAATGATGAAAGGTGGTGGATTTGCTGCCTTAGGATCAAACTTGTAATAAGGAAAAAAAACCCATTTTCGGGTTCGCGTTTGAGACCCAAAATCATTGGTTTTTTTCTTCGGAATGATTAGGGCAAAACCTCGAAAGAGAACAATTAATGGATTTGCAGAGAAAAAGCTCAACAAGCTAGCTTTGTTTTGAATATGCTCCTCCACAAAATGTTGTTGATGAATTTGCTTTTTGGGATTTTGAAACATGCATAACCATGTGAAACCACAATCCGCTATTGTTTTTGATTTTGAGGATTTCAAATTGTTGAGAATTCTTTTATTATTTGTAACATTTGAGTGTGGTGCACTTAAACTTCATAATTATTACTTTCTGGCTAGCCTTATACCATACAACATAATCTAAACCCTTATTTTTGTTAAATACGACATCTTAAATACGGTCTTCACGTTTAAAAAAATAAAAAAATAAAAAAATAAAAAAATATTCTCAGTTTAAAAAAGAACATTTTCATCAAATTTTTAAAAATATAAAGCATTTATTACAAACTACATTTACAAAATGCAAAGACAAATGCTAAACAACAAATAAGTTTTCATTTCGTCTTTGTAACTCATAAACTACACGATGTTTAACTAATAAACTACATGCCGTTTCTGAGACAAAACTAAACCTACATGACGGTTATCATTTTTCGTAATCCAACGGGGGAGACTGGACTCTGGAACAAGATCTTCGTTTTTTGTTGTCGTCTTCCTCACCGCATCTCTTTCTTTCTCATTCACACTTTAACTTCAGTTTCAGAGATTCATCATTTCCTCTCTCCAACAATCACAATTTGGAGTTTTCTCTAATCTTTCATCGAAGTGAGGGCTTCCTTTTGTTCTATCATTCAATATCTTTTATTGAAATTCTCGTCCATTTGCTGCAATGATTTTGGGGTTTTTGCTCCCTTTTGTCTATGTTTCTTCTCTGTATCAAATTATGGAACACAAATCCCCAAATTTCGCGTTTTTATGGATTGATCTGCACTTTTGTCTGTTTCGAACCCACTTTGGTGAACTGGAGTAAGATGGATGAAATTGCTACTCATGTTCATTAGGGTTTACAAATGCATAGTTTAGGGCTTGTTGAGAATCTGCTATTTGATAAGCTTTGAAGATGTTGATCAACTCAACTCTTAGCTCTACTATATGTGTAGGACTGAATGTTGCAGATTAGAGCTGCTGTGAGTTGTTTAGAGACTAGTTTCATAGCTTTGTTCTTATCAGTATTCAACTAGTTTCATAGCTTTGTTCTTATCAGTATTCAACTAGTTCTGGTTAAATGGAAACATGTTACAAGTTGCGAAAAACATGTCTTAAATTTGAGATGTGTTGCGTCTTTTGTGGTAGTGGAAGGGAACTCTTTAAGCGAAGAACATGTAGAGATGATGGAGATTTCAGATGGAAAGAAAAGAGTCGCAGATGAAGCTTCTTTAATGGTGGAACCGTTTCTTGGTATGGAGTTTGAATCACAAGAGGCTGCAAAGTCTTTCTATGAAAATTACGCCACAAGCATGGGTTTCGTTATGCGAGTTGATGCTTTCAGGCGGTCAATGCGAGATGGGACCGTGGTGTGGCGCAGAGTCGTGTGTAATAAAGAAGGATTCCGTAGATTGCGACATCGGACAAGCGAGAGCAGGAAACCTCGGGCTATAACAAGAGAAGGGTGTAAGGCTTTGATCGTGGTGAAAAGAGAGAAATCCGGACAATGGGTCGTCACTAAATTTTCGAAAGAGCATAATCATCCTCTCTTGCCTCTCTTGCCTAATGGTCGCCGCAGTTCTCAGCTCTCTCAAACACTGGTACGTTCACACACTTTCCCCTTTAGGGGGAAAAAGTTATAATCAAACTGAAAAGGAGGAAAGACTTTAGTTTTATAGGATCTTAACCATATCAATGTAGAATGCGTTTGACCAAGTAAATTTGACAATGATCCGATGACTTGCCAAGAACATAAAGCTTGGTCTCTTTTCCTCTCAACTCATGAATTGAGCTTGAAAAATCTTGTAAGAATGAAATTTTCAGGACGAGAAAGACGCAAAGATTCGGGAGCTGAGTCGAGAGAGAAGGCGTTGTGCTTCTTTGCAACAGCAGCTTGATATGGCCCTAAAGGAGATGGAAGAACATTCCAATCACCTCTCCATTAACATCAACAATGTCATCCAAAGTGTAAGAGAAATTGAGTCCAATACTTTCACCAAACCCCTCAGCTGAATAAACAACAAACCAACAGCTTAATTCTGTGTTCATAAAAGATAATAATATCTAATTCTCTTAATCCAATGTTCTAATCTTGTCATCCATTATTCATTCTCCGAAAGAAACAAAGAAATCTAGAGAAGCTGTTACTGTTTAAACCAGAAAACAACAAAAAGACATTGATAAATTACATTGGCCAATTAAAATAAAGCCATGGACTTGGAACCTGAAAGACGACTCGTCATTCCAAATCATGTTCCTCTGTATAATCCAACTTTGAAGATCCTTTGGTGATTGATTCATCACTTTTCAATGCCAGAAAGCGTACATGGCAGTAGAGATGTAAACCAACAGAGCAGAGGAAACCAGCGTCACGAGCGTTGCAACCGCCTGAGCCGCCGATTTGCTGCCACAAGAGAGCAAACCGAGACGGATCTGAATCACATTAACCATAGACAGCATCAAGAACAGACAACCCATTACAGATCCGACAGCAGATGCCATCATTCCCCATCTCAAAACCTTGATGTTGATGTGAGCTCTGAAAATCTCGTCAACGTCTTTACTGTTGAGAAGGTTTAAGGCAAGCTTGAGACCTTGAGCCACGAGAGAAGAGAAGAGGAAGAAGCTAAAGGAGACGACTTCGAAGACAAGTAGCTTCTTCGCCACGTCCGCACTTGCGTCGCAGCTGGATCGTTGCTCGAGGCTATGTTGTCCTGGAGTCGCTAAGGAAAGACCAACGAAGACGGCGATGGTGAAGAGAGAGTTCACGTTCACGAGTCCGTCGAGGGCGCTTACGTGGACACTTGTGGTTGCGACGGAGGATGACGCCGGCGATGTCATCCTCACGGCGGTCTCGACGCCGGTCGTGTACTCAATTTTCGGCTCAGATCTGGTCGGAAAGAGAAAACGGGGAAAAAATGAGTGAGTACCCAAAAAGGCAGATTGAGAATGGAGAGAGAGAGAGAAAGGGTTTAGCTTACTCTTCCATGGAGGAATCTAATTCTGCGATGCTTTTGCTTTTGGTCGGGGCTTAGTTTGAAGAAAAAGATGGATTGTCTTAAAAGAGAGCTTTTTAGACAATGTAATGACGCAACTACAAAAGACTCTTCCTTTAGGCGTTTTTTTGTTTTTTTGTTTTTTTGTTGTCCACATTGGAGTCAACTCAAATTAAGTTGTTGAGTTTTCGAATGTTCTCCTCCTTTTCAAGGAAAATAAATTTGGAATTTAGATTTTTTCCTTTTTTTGCTTTTATGAAATTGTCTCAAATATTTTGAATGATTTTGAGTTTTGATAGATTTTTAAATGATTTTATGATTTTGGGTGAATTTAAGAATTTATTATTAAAATCATCATAAATATCACTTACATCTATGAATTTAAAAAATGTCTTAAATATTTTTGATCATTTGAAAGTATTTTTCAAATTATTAGCTCAATAACTTTGAATTTTAAGAGGCCACAAATGTTATAACCAATAACACAATTTTAAATGAATATGTAAAATTGAATGATTATGTTTGATTAAATAGATACATACATTCTTTTAAATTACCCAAACTACACAACTCGAAGGTTAAAGGTCAAAAAGCTTCTCAAGCTATGGATGGGTTTGATACCATATAACGAAACAGGATCTTAAGCATTTCTCTGATACGAGAATGTCAAACTACGTAGCTTACTCATGGACTGCATTCTCAATCTGGCTGCTAAATGTTACGGTTGAAGGACGGATTGCTCTTGCGAATCGATGGTGAACATAACGGTGCAAGTGTTTAAGCACGACTTGCCTTTGGTCTCGGTTCCAAGGGATAAGATAAACGATGAGAGCAAACGCAAAAGAAACTCCTGTGATCATAAACAAACCGCGGAATTTGTAAACGGTGAGAGGGTCGGACGTATCCTCGCTTGTGACTGACGTCGTTTGTCTTTGGAACCACCAATTCTCCATGGCTTGTAGCCTCTCTGTTCTCCTCAGCATTGCGATTTCTCTTGACACCTTTTGAACCAAAGGAGAACCTTTTTGGAACGCCTGGAGAAAGATGGATGCAAAGTAAATAAGAGAGTATACCATAATGTTATAAAAGAGGCAAAGTTTTAGGGAGGAGGTAGGTAGGTTTACAAATCCAAACCCGTTGGTGACGCTTTCGGTTTTGACAATGTATACGTCTGAAGGGTATTTTGCAACAAAGAGCTTTACGTATGGAACTTCTTCGACCATAAACGAGATAGTTCCATTCTTTAAAGCATCAATATAATCATCAACTGTCTTCAATCCTTTGTATCTCGGTCCTTGGAATGCAGGATTATCATAAACCACCTTTGCTGCAATAGAGGCAGAAAAGAAGCCGATGTTTTCTTCTGATTTCAACCGTATCTGTTGAACCGTCATCACTGATGTCAACGTTGCAGTGTAATTTGAAGTCAATATAAGCACTGCAAATACCCAAACAATAACCACAAATCTTGACAAATTATGTCGCAGCTTCTCCCCTATATCAACAATGCCAAGCAAGAAAAGTGTCAGAGTTCTTGTAATATGCGAAATCAAAAAGGTGCATTCGATTTTTTTTTCCTACTTACTATGAGCAAAGACAAGGGTCGAGAACCCGAAACACAGCAGTGTTCCAATCTGGTGGAAAGAAGAGCCTTGGAAGTTAGCGTTATCATGCCGCTCTATCAACCAAACTATAGCCCCCGTTAAGATAAAGAAAGTTGCAATTGTTAGCCAAAGACTGAGTGTCAGAGGCTTAAAGAAAATCCACATGCTTTTGTCTTTGGCAGCCACAACTGCGAGACCCATATCAGTGAAGGGTAATGTAAAATCTACATATAAAGATCTGTTATCAGTAATCGTGATGTCCCCAACAACTGCATCGTACTTGTCTTTCTGTGGAGGTAGCAAAAAAACAGTGATTAAGATTAATATACAACTAATGATAAACCGCGATACGTCACAACAGTATATATATTTACCTGGCTATAAAAAGCGTACACAAGATCATTGTAGTCATTGTAGTTAAGTGCACCAGACCAAGGTATGTACTCCACTTCATAATTGAAAGGTAGAATTGCAGTCTCAAAAACTTGAATACAGTATCCTCTAGCAGCTGTGACTCCAGTTTTAGAATCTGTTTTCACTTCCAGGATTTGCGGACTTATGTTTCCTGCTGGCACCAAAACTCTCAGCTTCTTCTTTTTACCATGTCTCTTCTCTTTCGACGAACGGGCTTTCGGAATTCTAGTAGACCCTCCAGGCCAGATGATTGTCTCAAGTGCATTGGTAGAAGACAATCGTCTTTTGCTGTTATTGTTAGTGAAACTACCAGAATTCCATACTCCTACAGTTCTCTCACCTCTTCCTATCATATTCACAATCTCAAACTTGTCTGAGATTAATTTTTTATCCACGAATTTGATTTCACCACTCAAACCTTTAAGCTTAGAACTCTCTGTAATTGCACCAAGTAGATCATGGACAGGCAAATTTGGCCGCCTTGCTATTTCCGCTGCTCTTGCAAGACTCCAAGCTATATCATGAGCCCAAATGCTACAAATGCTCATCCTCGTAACTTCTTCTTCAAGTAGCAAAGATCTCCTCCATCTCAAAGTAAAGTTGTGAAGCTCCTCAGTCAATGGAACATAAGACTTGAAACCAATCACACCTTCCATTGCCACCTTTGCTAAATAGTTTGTGTGTTGATAACTATTCATGCTTCTCGCTGTAAGGATCCATGCATGCCCTTCCTCCATCATTCCTAACCTCCGAGCACATGGAAAGAGACGATTTGCAATACGTTCAGAAACGTGCGCAACAAAAATTGTTACCTTTGAGTCCCTAAACTTCCTTAGCTGCTCCATGATATATTCCTCGTTGGATGAGGCCGAAAAACCTGCCTTGAATTTAATGTGAATTGCGTTCCGTTGGAAATGTCTAACCAGAGGTTGCATACTCTCTCTCCAGTCATCATCATCTTCATAGATAAGAACAACAGTTCTCCAAAAAAAGCTTCGGAATAAAGCTGTAATGCCCTTTGCCTCGGAAGCGGTATCATGCGTAGCTTGAATAAAGTAACTATATTTGGTCAAAGTCGACGAGCTAGGCACATGGAAAGAAATCACTGGAACTTTAGACCTTTCCCCAAGCTCTGCCAAAAACTTTGCTTCAAGCAATGATTGTCCACCAATTAGTGCTTCCACTTGTTCGATTTGCAGGAGATCTATAGCTGTTTTAACAATTACATCTCCAACCAATCAAATTAGATATTCAAAAAGAAAACTTTCACCAGGTGATGCAGATACTGATGCAGTTGAGCAATAACACAGAAATATAATACCATTTACCCATTTCAGCAAGTTAGGTATGTTCTAACATTTTACTTATTGTGTTGAGTTATCTATCTCCAATGAATCACAGACTAGTACGAGTATATTATGCTGAAGAAAATGATCTATAAGACGTAGTAGCAAAAGAGAAGGCAGACAAGAACACAAAGGTATATTGATGTACCTGCAGCCAGAGCTTGGAGAGGGTCACCATGAGAGTCTCTGGATAGTACAGAGACTCTTGTTCTATAGAAATTGTTGACATTATAGAAATCAGAGAGCGCCATGGAAATCGAACTTCTCACAAACTTACCTTCCATGGAATCCATGTCTACCACCAATCCAATACGAACATCTTCATACGCTAAAAGTCTTTCTGTGTCATCGTTTTGATGAGTTGCACCGCATGTTACAGAAGCAAACAAAATGCAGACGAGGGAAAAAATAATAAGAAGAATAAAACCAGCGTTACGAATCTCCATCATGGTGAAGCTTTTGTTGTCTGGCCAAACCTTGTATTATAATAAGCTACTACAATCTGACATCGAATTTAGTCCATAAAACATAAAAATTAGTTTAATATCTTCAGGTATTAAGATTCCAGGGGACATAAGTGGTCTAGTTTTTAAAAAAGAAAAAAAGAAGTTGTTTAGGGTCAGAATGACAGGGAGTAGTTAATAATTTGAACAGGTCTTCATCAAGGATGACTTTTTGGATGCTTCGTAGGTCTTCAGATTCCATACACCTGTAATACGGCACATACTGAAGTCAATCCACTTGTAATACGGCAACATACTCAAGTCAATCTACCAAACAGCTGTTTGACTAAGTCAACTGTAAATTTCCCTTCCAGAAACAAATGCAGTTAAGTAATTTGACCCAAAAAATCGAATCACAACTATTACATGTTAGATTTTGTTTCAGAACATGTTTGTTGGTGCATCTACTGAATTAGATAGCTGATTCTGGTATCTTGTGTTGAGAGAAGTGGGTGTGGCACTCTTTAATAAACCACTACAAATTGTACTTTGATCTGATATCACTAAAGGAGATGATTTCTACTCAGGAACTTAACAATAATCTTTGCCATTAGGAAGTAAAACTGAGAACCTTTTTTGACACAGGAATATAGCACAAGAAACCAATCACCCTCTTTAATGCAAATGATTCATGTTTTTTTCGGTGAGGATTCAAGCATATGTGAAAAGATATCATAGACAAATCATTCAGAAATGTGTACCCATAACAACTTGTTCCTACACAGAAGATGGCTAATTCAGCATCTCAAGAGGGATCCTAAGACCAACCACCTGCCCGACAACAGAGAACCATGACACCAAGTACAACTCAACTGGCATCTGACATCCAGCAGAGGTGCTGCTTTGGGAAAGCAGCTTGATCCATTCCTCAGTCCCACAGGGATGTAGCTTGAACCATGGCCTGTTCAAATACGGATGCTCCTGCAGTTGATTGTTGCATAGAGATTGAATAATACCACACAACCGCAAGATATAAAACAAACACTGTAGTATTGGTGGTTTCAGATACCTCCTGTGTTATAAATGTCCACTTAGATTCCAGCAAAAGACTAACAGAGCATGAGGGCAGATCTTTTTTTATGACATCCAAAGAAAGAGGTTCTCCACCTAAGTGACAACAGAGATGATTTGCTAAACCAAACAAAGGAACAAACTACAAAAATCACAGGTTAATTGTGACATACTGCTGCAGTATCCGCGAAAATATAGCACAGGAACCCCATATGATGCACTGTAAACAATATGGAAATCATAGAAGTGTGCTTCATTTTCTACGTTTTGGACCTAGCGGAAAGAAAGAGCAACAAGCAAAAACCATACTCAGAAATTCAAGATTTCTGCTTCATAGATGTTTACATATAAAGAAGAAACTTGCTTATGTACCAAGATCGTATGATCGATTAACTCTTCTTTTTCCGAGTAATCAGTTGTTACATTTAGAGATTCCTCCTCTAGACTTTCCTACAAACAAAGATAATGGTGAGAGACACACAAAAAGAAGAAGAAGATCAAAGCACTGTTAAAAGTTGTGAATCTACCTCAAGTGAGCTGAGAATGACGATCTTCTCTAGCGACAAGTAACCTTCCTCCTGCTAATAACACAACATAGACGAATGAATGCACAAAACAGTATCTCGAACAAGTTTGGAAAATGGAGAATAGTGTTTGATCGACGTTAAACCTTATTCGAAACGAGTAGAGCTCGATTGATCAGAGGAATCCAGGACCATGGAGGCAACGATTGGTTGTGTACTTTCCATTTATCGGAAAAAGCTCGAGCAGCTACAGAGAAACCCTCGACGGTGAGTCTACCATCGCTGACCTCTCCAGCTGACTCCATCGGAGGAGCAAATAAATCGCTCTCCGTCTCTCACAAGCGGTTTCAATAACCAAACCGAACCGAACCAGATAATCCAAACCGAACTGAGCCAGATAACCGAACTCTGAATTTGGTTTTTAATAAACCGAACCGAATCGAACCTTTTTCGAAATAAAATCGCCGCTTCGTCCTCCATCAACAACCCCCGTCGCCGGCTTTCATCAATCTCCGGACTCTCTCTCTCTGCCGTATCTGTTAGTCTCTCTCTCTCAACTTTATCCTCTAAACATGTGAAAGTCGAAATTTTTCTGGAGTTATACTGAAAATCTTCTATGGATACGCATTTTTTCTGGGTTTTTTTAGGTTGTGCTGTTCTAAAAAAGCTGTGAATTTGAACCTCATTGATGTTCTCATGTTTCCTTTAGAGGCAATTCTTATAAATTACTGATAAAAATTCGATTTTGACAGATTCTACCGTTGTTCATCTCCATGAAATTGGTGAGTTTCTCTTGCTTATGTATAAGTTAATGCGAAGTCTCTATTTTTCGTGTGTGTTAATATGAAAGTTTTGTGTGTTCTTGCAGACATGTCTGAGCAAAGGAGATGGCTTTCAGTATCCACCTTGTCATATGCTGAATCTATGTGGTTTCAGGATCTTGATTGATTGCCCTTTGGACCTTTCGTCAATCACAATCTTCTCTCCTGTTCCATATGATGTGGGTTTTGAAGCTTCGGAATATCCATCTGATGTGCCACTGGATGCTCACAATCCAATTCAAAAGAAGCAAAAAATGGAGAGACAGCTGACTCCTGCTGATTTGGTGTGCGCAGAACCGTGGTACAAAACTGTGAAAGCCTTGCATTTGTGGGAGGTTTCCTTAATTGATATAGTTCTGATTTCCAACCCTATGGGACTGCTAGGATTACCATTCCTTACCCAAAACCCTGGATTTAGTGCCAAGGTAAACGTTTTCAGGACCTTTAGATTTGAGTTTCCTGAATGATTTTGTTTACTTGGGGTGTGCGGTGTGCTGAGTTGTTACTGCTAAGATGTAGATATATATGACTGAAGCAACAGCGAAGATTGGACAGCTCATGATGGAAGATCTTGTCTCGATGCACATGGAATTTAGACGCTTCCATGGACCTGAGGACTCCAGTTTTCCTTGGTGGATGAAGAATTTAGATCGTAAGGAAGTACCAGCCTTGCTTAAGAAAGTTGTCTTCGGCGAGAGTGGTGATGATCTGGGCAGTTGGATGCGTCTGTACAGGTAACTGTTATTGGATTGTTAAACTGAATGTTGCCCCATTATTAATTTTGTTGCTCTTCAAGTGTTGATCGCTTCCTTAATTCATTCTTTTCCTCAGTTTAGATGACATAAAGAGTTGCATGAAGAAGGTTCAAGCCGTTAATTTTGCGGAAGAAGTTTGTTATAATGGGACCTTGATCATTAAGTCCCTAAGTTCAGGTTTAGATATTGGGGCTTGCAATTGGTTGATCAACGGACCTAATGGAAGTCTAAGTTATGTGTCAGACTCCATCTTCGTTTCACATCATGCGAAAAGTTTTGATTTCCATGGTCTCAAAGGAAACGATGTGATGATTTACTCAGATTTCTCTTGCCTCCAGTCTGCAGAACTGACTGAGAATGGTTGTAATTCTCCTGACACAGATAATAATTATATATCAACAATCAGGTACCCTCATATAAGACTCTTTTTTACATTTATGAGAGGATGTTGTTTGTTTGGGTCTTCAAGTCAATGATCTTTCTTTACTGTTAATCTGTTTTAGCAGTGACAAGAATGATGAGAACTTGGCTGCTTCATTACTAGACACTGAAGATAGTTTAGAAGAGTTGGAGAAACTAGCTTTTGTTTGCTCATGTGCAGCAGAATCTGCTAATGCTGGTGGCTCAACCTTGATAACGATAACTCGAATTGGGATAGTTCTGCAGCTCCTAGAGCTAATGTCAAATTCTCTTGAATCCTCGTCTCTAAAGGTTGGATTTCTCATTCTTTTTATTCAATAGTTTTACTTTCTTGAGGTTATGAACCACATACAAAAATGGTGATTCTTAGTTGACATCATTCTTAGCTCTGGTAAAGACTAAATCACTCTAGTATGGTTTTGCTTAGGTTCCAATCTTTGTAATATCTTCTGTGGCAGAAGAGCTATTGGCATACACAAACACCATACCAGAGTGGCTGTGCGAGCAACGACAGGAGAAGGTACACTCCTGTGAATTGCTTGGTTAATCACTGTTAAAAAATTATTTGAAAGATGAATCAAATGTATGGTCTATTATGTTTTGATTGATGTCACAGTTAATTTCAGGAGAACCATCATTTGGTCATCTTAAATTCATTAAAGACAAGAAGATCCATTTGTTTCCTGCTATTCACTCACCCAACTTAATGTAAGAATTCCATATAGTTTCCTTGTATTGGGGTTCATATTTTAATATCTACAATCACTGTCTGATGTATTTTTGCGTAAATGCATAGTTTGCAAACACATGTCATGCTAATCTCTAATTGATTATATCATCACAGTTCACCTTTAATCATTGCTTAGTTCAGAAATATCAGTAAAATAGCTCACGCTTAATCTGCAACCTAAATATGGGGATGGAGTGATTCTATTTCGAGAAGTATGTTACAAAATTCGATGAGTTTTTTATGTTATGTGAACAGAACGAGTTGGCAGGAACCATGCATCGTGTTTGCTCCTAACTGGAGTTTGCGACTTGGCCCTTCTGTCCAACTTCTTCAGCGTTGGCGTGGAGATCCAAAATCATTGCTTGTTCTTGAGGTCTTTTATCTCTTTCTCTCTTCCCCAGATCC
The DNA here is from genome assembly GCA_900406555.1 of Pseudoturritis turrita. Classification (NCBI taxonomy): domain Eukaryota; kingdom Viridiplantae; phylum Streptophyta; class Magnoliopsida; order Brassicales; family Brassicaceae; genus Pseudoturritis; species Pseudoturritis turrita. The sequence goes on from OVBL01000397.1 coordinate 3,370,123, forward strand.
ATCAGATGATCCAGTGTGAATCTCTAGTCAATATATCTGATAAGAAATATGCGTTGCAGGACGGGATAAATTCAGGTTTAGGACTTCTCCCCTTTAGACCAATCACGATGAAAATTCTCCAGTGTTCATTTCTTTCTGGAATAAGGTAATGTTTACTTGGCTGTGTGATTAAGTCTAGATTTCATTCTGGTGCTTCTTAATGGCGTTTCTTAATATGTGCAACTTTTTGTTTGGGTTCTTTTGTCTTGTTGGATTGAGGAATCTGAGTTGTGTCTGCACAAAATAAGAATTAGCATGGGTTCTTGTGCAAGAGCATGCCTTGACTGATATGATAGACTTGACTCGTTAATTCTCTCACATACGCCTTATTGGTTTTGGGGACCAATAATGTCTTACTATCTTCCCAACATTTTAGTATCTAAAAATCATGGAAGCTCAAACATTGAGTTCATTATCATGTCGTCCACAAGCCAAATGTGTGTTCTGAATTTTTTTTGTCAAACATTACTCAATACTATAATTTCTTTTGCAGGTTGCAGAAGCTCCCAACACTTCTTTCCGTTTTGCAGCCGAAGATTGTTTTGGTACGGTTCTCTTCCTCAGCTTTGTTGAAGAAATTTGTTCAACTTGGTTCTGTTTGTATTCATCAATCTGATAGCATTTTATGAATAGGTACCTGATGTTGTCAATCAGAGAATCAATCTTACTGAGATGAAGACAATCTCAATCCTGAATTACTCTGAGAACAAGACACTACGTGTGCCAAGAATCACAGACAATCCAGACGTAGAGATAATGGCAGAGTTGGCCTCCAAATTGAGCTGGAGAAAACTGAGACAAGGTGAAAACGTTGGTATTGCAAGATTGAAAGGTGAGCTTCTGATGGAAAATGGGAAATATAGATTAGTTTCCGGGTTGGAGCAGGAAGAAAGTTCAGGGAAGACTCGGCCATTGAGACATTGGGGATCAGTGGCTCCGGAAACACTTGTAGACGTGTTACTGAAAATGGGTATAACCGGATCCATAGAATACAGCACAGGTGAAAATGGATCAGAGGACAACAGTATAATCCATATAACAAATCCTAGCAGTGGCCTGATAGAGACCTCAGAGATGGGTACTGCTATTGTAACAGACGATGAGAATGTAGCCTCTCAGATCATCCAGGCGATTGATGGAATTCTTGACGGAATTTAGAGGAAGTATCACTTTAGTTCATCAGATTTTCCAGTTTGTAAAGTTTGCAGCCTCATTCACGAAGTGTCTCAAATCGAGTCATAGTAAGTGACTTAAATTATCGGGAACCTGAAGCTCTTCTGATCAACAGTTGAGGCGTTTTATGATTGAAGAACATAATGGATCGTCAGTTTATGGATTTTAGAATGGTCCTGGAATAAGATAGCTTAATGCACAAGTTAAGTTCCATTAACACCCAGGAGCACTCAGGTATTCCCAGTTCCAAGCATATATTTCTTAGGATTATTGAAATAAACAGTCCTTTTCCATGTTTTCAACTCTTTGTACAAATCGATTAATGGTGTATTTGGTTTGGTCTGAAAACTACATCTCTATAAATATGTTGTCTTCATTGAGAATATACACTTGAGTCGCAATCTTCACGGTTTTGCTTTATTTAATACAGAAATCAAAATTCAGTGAAACAAGACTTTTACTTTATCGGTTCAGGCTGTTGCTTATAACGTCTTCTTGGTCTCTGTTTCTGGCCAACGTCGACGCAGAACCAGCCGATGGCTGCACCAACAGGAAAACAGACAGCTGCGGCACTGGCGGCTGCGATAATAGCAATGGCAAACAATGAAATTTCGCAGGGATCCAGCAGGAAACCACACAGACTCGGATTATCATCAAAACTCGAGAGATTGATGTTTGCATTGGTGAATGTAGGAATTGGACCTTTGAGATGATTGTGTGCCACTGAGAAATGTTTGAGTCGTGGATTCGAGACTAACCCGGGCGGGATGTGACCGGTAAACCGGTTATGATCAAGCAAAAGAGTGACTAGATCGGATATGTTTGACGAAGTAGCAGGGATTTTACCAGAGAAGCTATTGTGAGAGAGGTCCAAAGCACTAAGATATCGAAATACGGAGAAAATGTCTGATGGAAGAGTGCCAGAGAGGTTGTTTCCAGTCAGATTTAGACCCACCAAGGACGAACATTCCTTAACCCCACTAGGAAACTCTCCCTCAAGACCAAAACCACCAAGCTCGATGTTTAACACCCTATTCTTGCTATCATCATGCCAGCAAACCACACCATTGAACTTGCAGACATAAACCTCAGTGTGGTTTCCAAATACCCAATTGGACAGATGTCCATTTGGGTCCTTAAGTTGGGATTTTAATGTTCTCAGGCAATCTATGTCAGACTCGAATGCACAGGTCAAGCTAGAGACCAGCAACACCCAGAGACAGGTCCGCATCAAAATGGCACAAACTACCTTAGCCACCATCATAGCCCAAACTCCCACCAAGCGAGCCAAATCAGTTTCTAGAGTTTGGTTTTTCTTGTATGCATCTGAAAGTAAATCAAGGAAACATTAAAGAAGACAACTAAGTAGGACACAAATAATCATACCCAATACCCAGAAATCAAAATCTCCGAAATCTCAACTTTTATAGATAGCAAGCAAGAATCACACCGAACTATTAACTTTGAAATGATGAGAATTGTACAAAAGAATAGAGAAGCACAAGTAACAAAAAGACTCGAGATGTCGAAGACTCACCTGAGGAAAATATGATAGCAATACTTGAACAGCGAGAGTTTTTTTTGCTATTTTTGTTGATTACCACGAAGAAGAAGAAGAAGAAGAAGCAATGCACATGGCTAGGGGGTATTGTTTATGAAGAAGTGAGTGTGAGAACCAAAGAAAGGTTTCTTAAAGAACAAGCAGAATTAGAAAATGTAAAATAAATAACAGAGAACAAGAATGAGTCAAAGATCGAAAAATATATATATATAATGAAAGAACCCTTAAAATTTTGAAATTAACTCTTCTTTGCGCCTAAAACTTATTTAGATAGTGCAGACAAAATTTAAGAAAGTTTCAGATATGAAGCATATGCGATGACAAGGGATTACGAGACATGATGTGATAGGAAATATCTTCCAATTATATATTTCATCACCAAATAGGAACGTAGCTTCCAACGATTCATACAAACATAAGTTACATAACTAAGAGGCAACACAATCCACTTGAAAGCTAAGCCAGAGTACTCTCTTCTCTAGTCACCTCCATTTTCTTGCATACGTTATCTAGAATGGACACAAAGTCTCTCACGATTACGAATACTCTCAATATCTGAGCTTCTTCCTTTGCTGAATCTCCATGGAAATACTCTGTGATCTCTTTCACTGCAGAGAGTGCGGAACCTTCTTCTCTTTCAATCTTTTTAATCTCCTCTACAGCGGTTTCCAAGAATCGGGTCATCGACTCCCTAAATTTCCACCATTGTTGTTCTTCATTCTGTCCATTCTCGTCATTCAGTAGCAGAACCTCGCTAACTTTCTGGACTCCTTGGTAAAGCTTTGACAAGTCGTTTCTTACAACACCATAGTCCATTTCTGCAGTTTTCTTGACATCTACAAGTACTGAACTGAGATTTCCGACAACTTGTAACACTTTCATGCCTTCTGATTCCACGATGTTGTGTACAACAGAATGCATGAGAGTGGTTCTCCCATCTAACATTTTGATATAGACAAGCTCGAGGAGCGCCTCAAGTTTGAAGTCACGAGCATTCCCGCTCTTCATTCCTGTCTCTAAAACAACTTCAATAAGCTTCAATAACATTCTGCTATTCCGTAGTTCCTCACAAGCAGCCTGCAAAAGAATCAGATAGCTTTATGAGACATAAGCTTACAACAACATCCACATTCATATATGTCTCTCGTTATCTTCAGCTTTGTTTTATACCTGTATAACGCCGAATGATCTTTTCAAATGTTCAATATTGGAATCAAAACTAGCAGCAGAGAGCAATGCATCAATTCGTTTGAACACGAAAGGCACATTAAGCAATTCCTTGAGAAACCTCTCTGATGGGGCAAGCTTGACCATTGAGTCATCGTTATAGCTCTTCAACTTCCTCTCTTCTTCTTCACTCGGTGCCATTCTTGATAAACTCTCAAGAAGTTCAACTCCAAGTGCTTCATAGTAACCTGGTTCAGAAACACGGAAGAAAATAAAACTCAGAATCAGCTCGATACAATCGAAAATCAGCGCAGTAACTGATGATTTACCATCTTGAAGGGCCTGACGAACATCATTTGTGGTGAGCTGAAGTGTTGTAAGCAGAAAAGCAATACTCTGACACTTTCTTGGATCTAAAACTCTGCTCTCTTGATTTAGCATTGGAAGATCACAGCTAAGACTTCTCTGTTTTGAATTAGCATTTAAAGAGTTGAATTTTAGACTATCCCAGGTATTTTTCCGGCAAGAACTTGGTCGGACTTTTTCCCAAGGCAAAGGTTTCAGCTTTGGCTTTGGTCGCTCTGTTGCTCCTTCCCAACAACTCTGAGGTAACTCCGAGAAAGATAGTTTTTTTCCAGATTTCTGAACCATAAAAGACTGTGACGGTGGCACAAGAGGAGGCGGCTCCGGCATCGCCGGCGGTGGTCGTTGTGGAGGAGGAAGAGCAACAGGAGCCGCCGATTCCTTCTGTTCACTTGTAGCAAACTCTGGATTTTCCCAAGAAGATTTCAGACTTCTAGAAGATTCAGACATGTTGATAACAAAATCTCTAGCGGGTGACGCAGAAGTTGAAGAAAGGAACAAAGACTTGACATTTCGACTGAAATCGTTCCATCTCGGCGGCGAACTTTCCAGAACCTTCCGGAAAAACCGATCCGGCGTGGTGGAAACTGAAGAGTACATAGAAGAACGAGCATATGCGTCGGGAGTCCTAATCATACCTCTCTCCGGTGAAGTAGAAGCAGAAGAGATTCGTGGAAACCCTAGATTCTGATTCCAGAGGCTAAACATTCTCAGAGAAGGCCCATATCTCTTATTGTTCCTTACTCGTCTCTCCGGCGACGGAGAAGATTGAGGGTTTTGAGTAGTTGACCAATGTGGAATCGCCGTCGAGCTCATCGGTGGAGAAATCGTAACGGACGGTGACATTGCCGGAGAATCCGAGGTTGAGGAAGGAGAGCAAGAGCAATTACTGTACGGGTTGTTTCTCCGGTCTCGTGATTCACGACCAGCTAGAGAGGCGAGAGGCGAGTAAAAGTCGTCGTCTTCTTCTTCTTCTTCTTCTTCCTCGGTGAGAGGATTAGCTTCAGAGTTATGTTGCAGGAAGCTACGAGCAGGTAATGGCGGGAGAGGGCGGATCTCCGGTGATTCCGGTTTGACGAAACCCGACCCGGAAGAAGTAGCGGCGACGTTGCCGAGGTAGAAAACATCGGAGGTAGAAGCAACAACAGAGAGTTTGTTTTCAGTGGTGTTTCTTGGAAGGGGACATGACTGAGTTTGTTCGGATTGGATAATGTCGGAAGCTACGCTCTTGGATTCGTCTTTAAAATGACGGGTTTGCCCTCGCCACCGTCCGTAGAGAAACAAGGCCAGGCCGATTGCTGTTGCGATGGCGAGCACGGCGGAGATAACCGGGATAAGGAGTGTCCTTGAAGCAGTCTGAGGTTTAGGGGAGCGAGGGAGGACGAGTGCGGAGATGTTCGCCGGAAAAGTGGCGTACGTGGGAGCGGAAGGCGGAAGAGGTTGCGGCGGAGGAGGAGAAGAGGAGGAGCTGTAAGCTGGGAAGAACGGTGAGCCGCCAGGGGTAAATGTGGAAGGATCAGTTAGAGGAGCTTGTTGAAGGTGACGGCGAGTAAAACTGGCCGGAGAAGCGCATGATAAGGGAGGTGATGCGCATGATAGGAGGGAGAAGATGATGATGACGTGGCATAATCCGTCCATTTTGGGGGATTTGTGTGTTCTCTACGATGCGCACTATCTGAGGGTGAAGAGTCTTTAATGGCACTAAGCTAGTGACTAGTGTAGTAGAGTGAAACTCTTCTTCTACTGTTCCCATTTTAAAAATAAAAAATAAATAAAATAAAAAGAGTATATAATTGAATTAAAAATAAAATCTAGGGAGGGAAGAACGTATATGAAATGCAATAATTACGTGAAGTAATTTATGGGTCCTCTCTTTCAAAAGAATCTTTTTGACTTTTAATGCCCTCTTTACTATTACTATACACACAACACTATCTTCTCTTTCTATGCAAAATTATTAAAGGCGATAACACCTTTGTCTACGAGGAATACAACTAGTAGACAACATTTCTAAACTTCTTTATTTGCTAAATATTATTCCCTCTGTCTTACTATAGATCATCTATTTAAGATTTCTGTATATAGATTAAAAAATTATTTAACTTTTGTTTTTTTTTTTAATTAAAATATTTTTATTATTTATCTAAATATAATTCAACCAATAATAAAATAATTTGCAAAATATAAATAGTCAAAATCAATAAAAAAATAATTAATTTTATATTAAAAACTAAAAATATCATCTAAAACAAAAAAATATTCTTTCAAACATTATTTATTATGAAACGGATAAAGTATTATTTTTCATGATTATGCAATACTATGCCAATCGAATTTTAAATAACTAATACTGTATAGCAAGAGTAAAAATGTCGGAAAAAAAGAAAAGTAAATTAAAGTAGACCAAGAAATGCAAAATGCTTTGTCTTAAAAAACAAAAAATGCTTTGTCTTGTATTTGTCCTATCCATAGTTGTTCCCGTGAGTTATCATGGAAAATAACTAGTTTATTGATTTTAAACGCTTTTTAGACATTTCTCACTTTATCTATTGCATGTTTTTCTTTTTGGACTTTATTTAAAATCCGATATCGCTTTCAATTATAAATGTTGGATTAATAGTTAGGATTGGACAAATTATTCGTTAGATTTATTTTGATTCGGTATTTGTTATGAATCAAAATAGAATAAATAGTAAAATTTAGTATCCGTTTAAAATGGAACAAATCACAAATACTAATTTTAAAAATCCGAATATTCTCTCTGATCTGTATATTACTTATATATACATATAATATGATAAATTTATAATGTATTTTTGTATTTTTAGACTGTTTAAATACATTTAGAAAAATATTTATAGTAAGAATAGGTAGATACTAGCTTTTTAATCGAAAATAAATTTTTTTTTTTAAATAAAAAATATATGTTTCATTTCTCATCATTTTAATCTTCCACTTTTCATTTTTATTTAACTATATCGAATAAAATTAGGTAATTTAATATGTTTATTTACTAGTTAGTTAAATATTATATTAAAACGATATTTTTTTTTTAAATGGTGTTTTGATTATTTTTTTTTGTTTAAAACAGATATCTGTAAATATCTGGATATCCGCAAATATCCAAAAAAATCCGGATATCCGCAAATTTAGATATCCGAAATTTTTCGGAATAAAACAAATCGAAAAACTAAATATCCGACAAAAATAAATCGGATCACAAATACTATATTTTTTCGGATATCCGGTCCGTGTTCAACTCTACAAACAGCATCGTTGCAGAGACAATGACTAGAAATGGAGAAGACTTGGTTGGCCATAGTAAGATTGTTACAACACACCATGTGGTCATTTACGTACCTCGATTTTTGGAAGTTTTAAATAAATTTATGTAAATATTACCTGGACTACACAACGGACGATATATGATATACTATAAGAAATATTTTTTTTAAATTAATGTTAAAAATAACAATATACGGTTTTTCAATGAAAAAAACCATAAATTAATTTTTTTAAAGGGAAACTAAATTACATGAATTAAAATTATTATAGTGAAAATATTAAATTTTTATCCTTCACGAAGCCCATTTTTCACTGAAGCCCATTAATAACCGCATAAAATAGTACGAGGATCAAGATCCATATGTGAACACAAACTCTTAGCTGAAGACTTATGCTATTGGATTAATATGCAAAAGTCCAACTACTTCACAACATCCAAGGAAACACTAATTAATAAACTTTATTGTTTTCTTTTTTTTTTGTGGTGAGTAGTTTCAAAGTCTCGAGCAAGCTTAAGTGATAAAAAGGCTCTTCATCCTTGGTTTTGAGGCAAGATCCACTCTCTTTTGTTCTTCGAACGACAATGTAATTTAGGGGTTTTAAAATGTATTTAGAAGAAGATGCAAGTTAAAAAAAAATGATATAGGATGATGATGAATCACATCACTTTGAATATATACTTAATGAATGTAAAGTAAACTAATATCCAAGATAACAACATTTAAGATCTCTTACTAGCTAAGAGAGATTATCCGACGTTATCTTAAATGTAGTGAAAATCATGACCAACTTTCGAATCCAGACAAAAGCAACTTACGTCACTCATAGCATATGTCAAATCCAGCAGCAGGAACAAAACCTCATCCTAATATCAGCTGGCTTTCACACCCGAATATGTCTGTCTAATCCACGAGCATTTTGTTGAAAACCTTTATTTTATTTTTATCTCTATTACCACCGTTGATGAACTTTTTGATTTAGTCATATCAATTGTTTTATTTATATTATAATTTTAAAATTCAATTAATCATCGGCTGATAAAAAACGAATTTTTCTGCGTAAAACTTTTTTTTAGCAATATATAGTTTTGATTGGTATTGTATATAGGCAAAAACTGCATATAGTTTCGATGATTAAGAAATCATAGCATTCCAAAACTGGTAATGAGTAAAGGGATTCTTGATAAAAAGAAAAGGTGGAGCAAAACTCCTGTCTACACCAATAATCCGCAAAAAGAACAAAACTTGGTTTCAAATTTAAAATAGACAAAAGCCACCGTTTACTCTTCGTCGTCCTCATCATCGTCATCAGCCACACCACCAGCTGAGTTCAAGGCCTTTACCCGCTCGATCAAACTAGCCTTCCTCTCCTCGTAAGTCAGTTTCTTAGGATTATACCTGTCATTGCCAAAAACAAACAATGAGATTCAACCGAAAAACAATAATGCCCGTGCGGGTTTTAGCCTGTGAGTTCGTAATTTTTTACTTACCTCTTGTGCTCCTTTGGAGCCTCTCTCTCTGATTTCTTCGTCAAGGGATCAGCCCGGATTGCTGCATGTACCTTCTTGTACATCTCTTCCATGTTGTCTGGCTCAAGACCCTTCTTAAGGTAGTCACTAAAATGAGTCTGATACTTCTCTGGCTCATCCTCCATCAATAGCTGCAAGAGTTTGTGGTCAGAAAAATGTCCCCCTCCAAGAGAGATAGTTCTCAAGACTATGCAAGAAAATGTGTTTATATGATTTACCCTCATGTAATCCACAACATGGCCACCGTAAATGTATTTCCTGTGAACTTCAGCGTCGAGTTGCTTGCCTTCCTTGTTGAACCCAGCAAACCGCTTGTCACTGTGTGGAATGTCAAGCCCACCATCCAAAGCACCCTGACAAAACAAATAGCATATAAGCCATTAGAGTTAATCCATTATTTGACTAATAGGTCTCAACCAAAAACACCAGCATTATATAAAAAGACAAATACCTTAAGGGCACCAAACACACGGTTTCCAGTTGTTGTCATCACAAGTCCAACATCAAGGAGAGCACGGAACGGCCTCCTGGTGTCAGTTGGCTCAACAGAGTAGTCTTCTCCAGAAGCCTGTATGAAGAGAATTTAAGTACATTAATGATCCCAACATGAATTAATCAGACATAATACAACAATGGCAATATGTATGAACCCGAGGAGGAGTCACACCTCAACATTGCCTTCATACTCAGCATCCATCTCGAGCATCTTAAGTACACGTCGGGCCAAAAGGAGACCAGTGCAATAAGCTGGAATAGCAAATAACGAGATTCATAATCATTCAAGGGAGATAAAACAAAAAGCAAAATATCTCCAGCAGTTGAAAAGGGATTAATCATATACCTGCAGCATAATTTGTAAGTCCCACCTGAAGGCCATATCTAGGGAGCTCATGAGCATAAGCAGATGCAAGAACAATGTCACCAGCAATTGTAGCAGAAACGACTTGAGCGGTGATGTCCTTGTTTGTCTATTATTGGCAAAAAAAGAGCAATGAGATCAAACTAAGTCCAACTAGAAAAAGAAACATCAAACGAGGAGAGAAAAAAGAACACTTACAAATCTCACGACGTAACGATACTTAGGTGTGTTGTACTTGTTCTTATCCTGATTGATGAGACGAATCCTTGCACGATAATCAGTCTTGCCCTCTACGAAAATCACAAGTAAGAAAATTGTAATCTTTGTTTTGCGCAAAAAGGGCATTAACATAAACGAAGATGATAAAACATACCACGCCTTCTCCTAAACTTCACTTGATACCTCTTGAAGTAAGCCTGTTTCTTCTGGGGTTTCACTAACACCTTCAATATACAAAATCAAACAAAAAATGAGGAGCCACAATTAAACGCAAACAAGGGTACTCTGCACTGTTGAAAAGCTTATAAATGATCGAATCTACAACACAGAAAGAGCTACCAAAAACAGTTCGATTGTAGATCTATGATTCCAGATCAGCTATACATGATCGAGTAATGCTGAAACTAATAATCAATCGAATAAAGCACGAAAGGAGAAGTATATAGAGAGAGAAAGAGAGAGAGAAGGAAACATCACCATGGCTGGAGGATCAGTGAGGTCGCCGAACCAAGTGACAAAGTCTTGGCGAGAAGGGAGGGAAGAAGAAGAAGAGGAGAAACGCGAAGGTAAAAATACTAAAACCCTAGTGACCTCTTGTGATCTAAATCAACGGCCGCGATACGTTTTAGGGTAAGATGGTTTCGGTTTACGCAAGGGATTGCTAAAGTTACGGTACGGTGACGCAACATCACATAAGTCTCAATTATCAATTTAAAAAAAAAAAAAAAAAAAAAAATCCGCTTTCAGCTATCTCTGTTTGGCATTTCGATCATATGGATTGAGTGATTATCGTTTACTTGATCGATTTCGTCGATAAAATTTGGATTTTATGTGTGGGTTTCTCCTTGGTTTGCATAATCTTTTCCATGACGCCTCTGTTTCTGATCAATAGAATCAAATCCAGAAATTTTGAGTCTTAAAGTTTCGCTTTTTTTGAGTCTGTTCTTCAGAGACCTGTTGGGTTTATGGGTTTCTCGTGGAGATTGGCAAGAATCTAAGCCGGCAGTGTATTCTTCTCCCTGGTGTTGTCTGGTGATTTGGCCTAATTCTTGATTTCTTGTCATCCGAGTACGCCATTTTGGAACTTCGCTTCGGACAAGGCTATCATCTGGTTTAAATTGAAGTGAAGGTTCTCTGGATTGCTTCATTTGAATCAAAACTGAGGTTTATTTGATTGATTTCAGATAAAATCATCAGTTGAGTCAGGCAATCTAGGATTCTTGACAAACAGATTTGAGTTTCTGTTCTGGCTTAAAGATAAGGTATTGTTGTCCATTTATACAGGAATTGAAGTGAGAGATGGAGGATGTGTCCGAGTCTGATGATGTTCAGACCTCCATTAACCACCTTCCAGATGATTGCATCTCCTTTATCTTCCAAAGACTTGTTTATCTTATTGACCATGATTCATTTGGTTTGACTTGTCGTCGCTGGCTCAACATCCAAAACATAAGCCGTCGGTCTCTACAGTTCCAGTGTTCATTCACTGTCCTGGACCCTTCAACTCTGTCTCGGTCAAATCCTGATGTAACTTCTCATCATCTCCATAGGCTTCTCAGTCGGTTTCAGTGGTTGGAGCATCTTTCCCTTTCTGGTTGCACGGCGCTGAATGATTCGAGTCTCGAATCTCTCAGGTATCCCGGTGCAAGACTGCATAGTCTTTACTTAGATTATTGCTTTAGGGTTTCTGATTATGGGATCTCCACAATTGTCAGCTTTTGTCCCAATCTAAGAGTGGTTAGTCTCTACCGATGCAATATCAGTGACATTGGGTTAGAAACATTGGCCAGGGCCCGCTTGCCTCTAAAATACGTGAATCTCTCGTATTGCCCTCTGGTGTCTGATTTTGGGGTGAAAGCATTGTCACAGGCATGCTTGCAGCTTGAGTCAGTGAAGATCTCAAACTGCAAGAGCATAACCGGTGTTGGCTTTAATGGCTGTTCACCAGCTTTGGGCTATGTGGATGCCGAGTCTTGTCAGCTTGAGCCGAAGGGTATAACGGGGATCATTAGCGGAGGTGGGATTGAGTTTCTGAACATTTCAGGTGCAAGTTGCTACATCCGCAATGATGGGTTGGTACCTATTGGGTCTGGGATTGCATCAAAACTTAGGATCTTGAACCTAAGGATCTGCAGAACGGTTGGTGATGAATCCATCAAAGCTATAGCAAAAGGTTGCCCGTTGCTCCAAGAGTGGAACTTGGCTTTGTGTCATGAAGTCAGGGTTTCGGGATGGGAAGCCGTAGGAAAGTGGTGCCGTAACCTGGAAAAACTCCATGTGAATCGTTGTAGGAACTTATGTGATCAAGGGTTGCTTGCTCTCAGAAGCGGTTGCAAGAGTCTCCAGATTCTCTATATGGGCTTGAATCCGAGGGTGACCACTACAGCAGTTGAGATATTCAGATTACACAGAGCCGATATAACACTGACAACAGAAGAAGTGATGGCTATAGGACCAGACTGGAGACAGTATGCACGAGAATGAAAAATCAATTTGTACCCAACCGTATTTGATTCTGTCAGGTTTAGACAGACCAATGAGTTGGCCTGTCCTTAGGCAAACTGCAAGAAAAGATGTATTCTAGAATAGGCTTCAATGTTGTAATAAAGTATCAAAATCTTTCACCGGTCAACACTGCTGTTTCAAATCCAGTAAAAGAAAGAAGAGAATCAAATATTATATGTATTATATCAAAAGAAAGGGCTTTAAAACACTTAAACTTCACTTTTAATTTTATTGAGTTTGACATATCTGCAGTTTGTTTATCACAAAACCAGAAAGCTGAGAAGAGAGAGAGATGTGGAGAAAAGAGAAGAGACTCGATTTGGAAACAAACATCTGGCTTTCGTACATCCCAATCTGCGTTGGAGGCCGCTGCGTGACTTGTCTTCTATTCGTAACCAACTGGTTTTCATGGTGGTATTTAGAGCAAAGTTGAAAGATTTGGGTAATGAAAGAAGTAACTTAGTTGCCCCATACATTGTCCCAACCACCGCCACCACCTGGTGCAGCGGCTTTAGGCCCCTCGATGTAGTTCTGGTTTCCATTTGGCTGGTGGGGTAAAGGGAGTCCATTAGGCCCCTGTGGCTGCTGCTGCATCTTTCTAGGCTTTGTTCTCACCCCAAGCAACCGCAATACAAATCTTGCTAATTCTCCATATAACATACCACCACGATCAAATAGCTGAGGACATATGGTTTAAATGGTTAACATGAAAACAATGAAACCATTCGAGGAACCAGTAAGAGACAAGTTGGTAGAAGAAAAGAAAAAAGGAAGGAACCTGAAGAAGGGCAGACATGAACATGTGAAAGGCCTGTGTGTTTTGGTCTATCAGCATCGCTACACGGCCAAAGAAATTCACAGCACCTTGCATCTGCCATCAAGCAAAACATGAACACTTAATTTTATACAGAACTTTTTAAACTTATAAACTTCTTTGATTTCTCAAAAACAATACAAGCATGAAGGGATGAACAATACCACGCGGAGAAATGATATCCAGAAGCCTGGTGGAGATGGAGGTTCACTAAAAGGGTCGTTTGGATCTTGACCACCATAAGGACCCATTCCCATTCCCATTCCCATTCCCGTTCCCATACCCATGCCATAACCACCCATCGTGCCACCAAAACTGCTGTTGTACATCCCACCACCACCATACATGCCTGAACTTCCATAGAGACCACCACCACCGCCATAACCTCCTCTATTATACATGCTACTACCACCATACATTCCACCCCCATATGATGAACCATACCCACCTAATGTTGAACCATATGTACCCGACCCATACCCAGAGTTAATACCTAAATTTGAACCATAACCTGCATTGTATACAATAAAGAAGTAAGCTTTATGTCCTTCAAATAACGGAAAAAAAGTCCAAATACAAGTAAAATAATATCTAAACGTACCTCCTCCATAAGTGCTTCCATAGTTCTGCTGCTCCCAAGGTCTAGTTGGTACAGGCCTGCTCAGTGCATTCATATTAGCAGCTGTATTAGTCCTGTTCATGGATGAAACTAGTTCACCGGGATTAGCTGTGCCAGAAGCCTCAACTGAATCAGCTGTGCTGGTATTTGAAGGAGGCCTGAAAGGCTTAGGACCAGATGTATTTCCTTCTTGCTCCCAAGGTTTAGGAGGACTGCCACCTACAACAGCAGCAAATTGAAAGTTATTACATGTTGAGTGACATGGTAGATAATATTCTGAACGAAAGACTGAAAACCAATCATCACAGGCAAAACCATAAAAAGAGACTTTAGGAAGCAATTCGAATAACTGTAAAGATGATTAGAAACAGTATAGTAACATCAGTGAAGTTCTGTGAAACATCGAGTAGAACTGCGATGCTGAATAAGAGAAGGCATCAAATTGCCATCCAAAACCAAAGCATCTAATCTAATCAAGAACAGCTAAGGCCAAGGAAAGTTAAGACCAACGGAAGGCAGAGTTAAATTTATTATCATCCAGCATCATCAATCAGACTATCCAAGGTAAAAGTTGGCAAAGATCACAATCCAAAGAGCTTTCATCATTTGAAAGCTGCAGTTAATAGCTACAACAGTCCAATGATTCTGACACAGAACAATCATTTCAGGTACAGATTACGAAATCGAATTCCGAATAAGGTTAGCGAAACAGGTTACGTAGAAACCCTTGAGGTCTGGATAGACGAAACCCCCCAAACAAAAGTGAAAAACTAATCCTCATCGATTGATTACAGCCCTAATCAATCCAAGTATAGGACGAAGCTAATCAATTTCACAATTTTAAAGCGCATCTCATCGAACCGACCAGGATTGCACAAGGGTAATTCAATTATCGAGACCCGTGAATCTCAATCAACAGAAGATTAAAAAGCCAGAAGATTTGCGATTAACTAACCTGATGGCTGAGACGTCGCCATAACCGTGACGATTCGAGAGCTCTTGGTGAAATCTCCGACGCCTACCTCAAGCGCGGAGAGAGAGAGAGAGAGACGGAGGAAGATGACAAAGGAGGAGGGACCTCGAAAAAAGAGAAAAAAACAAACGGATTACTTTCTTCTTTTAGGTTATTATACTTCAGCCCCTATATTTACAGTATTTGCCGAAAATGCCTCGTAATAACTAAATTTGCCGTAATCGACATCTCAAAATAGAAGAAAAACCGGAAAAGGATAAAGATGAAAAAGGAAAAAATGACTTTTTTTTTATAAACAAGATTCCATATTTCGAGGGAAGCTCAGTCGGCGGCTTGATTTCTCACCATCCCTCTCTCTCTCTCTCTCTGTTCCTATCCCGGCGCAGTCATATCTGATTCCCGGAATTTCCCAAAATTGACACTTCCCGGTGACAATTTCTGTAAATCTTTGAGAAAACCCAAGTCGAGAGATTGGGTATTTTGATGGCGGCGAGCGCGAACCCGTCGGGGAACAATCAGGAAGGTTCGTCGGCGGCGCAGAAGGTATCGTCTTCATCGGCGACGGCGACGAATGGCGCTGCTGTAAATTCGGTCGATAATGGTGGTAATACAGGCGGCGCGGCGGATAATTCTCAGACGATTAGCGCGTTGAGGCATAATCCAGGGATCTCTGTCGATTGGACTCATGAGGAGCAATCGTTATTGGAAGATTTGCTCTCCAAGTATATTCTTGCTCTCTCCCTCTTTCTCTATCTCTTCGTTTTTAGATGTGAAAATTTGCTGTTTTATCCAATGTTCTTACTAACTTTGGAGTAAAGTTTTGAAATTTATCTTCTTTTTCCTTTTGGGATTTCAAACATCATGTGTCTGATTCTCTGAAACATGGTTCCTCGAATTTTAATATTAGAAAAAATTTCTGATGTTCTGACTTCAGTTGTGTGAGAATTGTTAGCTTTTGTTGGGTTTTTCGAATTATACCTTCCTAGAGAAGAGTTGATCTTGGATTAGCTAGTTGCGAGTTTTTTATGTGGTTTGAGGTCAAATTTACAAGCCAGAAAAAATGAAGAAAGTGACTAGCTGGTGTTGTATCATATGTTTTGAGGATTTAATTGGAGTATGAGGAGTGGTCTAATTATCAGTTATGAATGGTTGGTTGTAAGTTTTGTATGAGCCTTGTTGAATCCAGTCACTCTTTTAAATTATTGATGTTTATACAGGTACGCATCAGAACCTACAATTGTTCGTTATGCTAAGATTGCGATGAAAATGAAGGATAAAACTGTTAGAGATGTTGCGCTGCGTTGTAGATGGATGACTGTAAGTTTCTAAGTTTTGCTAATCGGCGAGTTTTTCTTTGTTCTTCGGTTACTATTCTTATCCATTGGTTAGTAAGAATGCTCTGATGATTTTTTTTTTTTTACTTCTATTTTGGTTGCTGTTGGATTACAGAAAAAGGAAAACGGAAAGCGTAGGAAAGAAGACCATTCGTCAAGGAAAAGCAAAGATAAGAAAGTATGTGGAATTCAGCTCCTATTTGCTGCTTAGCAATTTCGATTCTAATAGATCTACAAAGAGAAGAAAGATAGTTGAAGCACGGACCATAATTTAGCTTGATCGAGTTCTAATGTGTAGCTTAAACTTTTACTCATTTATTACTTGTGATTTTGGACGGGTAAAAGTTATTGGGTTGTCTAGTGATGCATTTAGAAGTCTACATAAGCAAATCAATTTCTCTCACATATCTGTTTGGCAGGAAAAAACTACGGATTCTTCAGCCAAGTCCTCATCTCATTTGAATGTGCATCCTAATGGTCCTTCATATGCTCCGCCCATGATGCCTATAGATACTGATGATGGTATTTCATATAAAGGTTTGTCCAAGAATCTAGTTTTTTTCCCTTTGAGGCTAAGTCGTCTAGATTGGATTAGAAGGAGCATAACTGTCTTGGCTTCTTTCCAGCTATTGGTGGTGTGAGTGGAGATCTTCTCGAGCAAAATGCTCAAATGTTCAATCAAGTTTCATCTAATTTCTCAGCTTTCCAGGTGAATTCAACTTCCACTTGTCAGCTTGTAGAGTTTTGTATACTTCCCGGGGTTTGTTTGGACTTTGATTTGTTTCGTTGCCTTGTTTTTTGGCTTTTGAGCAACTTAGGTTTTATGATTGATATATATTTGAACTATATCCGCTGGGTTTCCAATTGTGTACTGCTCATAAATTCTTTCTTCCTATTGCAGATACACGAGAACGTTAATATCTTGTGCAAAGCTCGAGACAATATCCTCGCAATCTTGAACGAGTAATACATTTACCCATACATCTATCGATCATTTCTATGTCATTGCCTCTCTTTGGAAAATGTCATTCTTTTCCAACAAAGACCCTAATATGTTGAGCCTTAAAAGTTTTGGAGCTATTATAATGTATTAACTCAAATCTCTGCTTGCTTTTGCTGGTTGAACAATTGGGTTGCAGCTTGAATGACATGCCAGAGGTCATGAAGCAGATGCCACCTCTTCCGGTGAAGGTGAACGAAGAGTTGGCAAATTCGATCCTCCCCCGCCCATCCCATCAAATGAAGTCGTGATGGATCCTATAGAGCCGATCGATGGTTGGTTGTGACCAAAAACTCTCTCTAATCCGGGATCAATGAAGAAAGGAATAAATCGCGGGATAGAGAGAGCTCCACTCGTAATGATGATAGAATGCGGGTTTTCTCCTGACTCATAGAGTTACTAGTCTCTTTTGCAATTCCGGTCGTCTCTGAATGTTTTAGCAAATGGTTAATTGATACATGAGTAGGGTTCTATTGCTGTTTAGGATGTGAATAGATTTAAATTGTTATGGTAAAAGTCTATGTATAAAGTTGGTTTCAAGCTGAAAGGTTTGAGATTACAAGAGCTACCCTAAAGATGCACACAAGCGATGCTGAGTTGTTAGTATCATATTGTATAAGATCCACATGATGCATTTCTCATACAACCCTTTTTAGAATGAAATCATGTAATAATAATAAAGCCGAATATATGTAACACAAATGAATGCAAGTCTTGTTCGTAGCTTAAAGAAGAGGTTCTTGATTCAAAAGGCAACTCTCTCATAGACCAAGCCAAGTCTTTGATTGATTAGAGCTTGGAAGCTTCAAAGAGCCTAACTCTCAACCTACAAGAAGACAGTAATGGTGAGCCAGGAGTTCATACCAAAACAAAAACAATACATGTTACCTGCTCTCTTTTATCCGATAACAGAGTGGGATAAATACATGATTGAAAAAGCTGAGCAAAGCTGCGAATGAATCATTTCAAGGGGCGCAACACTATGAGCTATTACTACTATAACTTCATGTAAAGCTTTTCTTTTGTTTCACTAACCCATGAATGATAAGCAACCAAAACCGAAACACTGATAACAGTGAGTTCGATATTCAAATTCACCAAACAGAGAGACTTGATTAATGAAAGACTCAATTCTCAACAAATTGCCCAACCAAACCCTAGAACATCCACAATCTAAAAAATCTACCGATTTCCCTTATAAATCCAGCCACCCTCACTAACTACTCACTAACCAGCTTACAAGAGGCTATAATCTGATGCAATCAGTCCTAGGATAGTTATAGTAACCTATGGCTAAGGCTTCGAGTAAACCCACAGGATCTTGGCTTAATCAAGCACTCACCAGTCAGCATGAGGCTTCCACACTAGAAAACTCAAGAAGAGAATTTGTTTCAGAACTAGAAAACTCTAGTAAATGGACAACATTTTGTGGCTTTGGACAGCGGTGAAATCTCAGATGTCTGAAACCATTCTTTCTAACATCAAAGACAGTACCAGAAAATTCTAGCTCTTACTTGACCTCTGGAAAACCTTTTTTTTTTTTGCCTTGAATTCTCAATGATCCAATTTTGGAGAAATTATATGAACAATGAGAAAGTGACCCACCAAACCAATAGCTCTCTATCAGTTTCAGAACACCAGGCCAAGTTACGAGATAATTACACTAACGATCAATCATAGTGACGAATTAAGAGGGGTAGAGAGAGAGAGAGATGACCTGAGCTGGACTCGGGTTCTCGTAACCTGCAGACTCCAGACCCGAAACCCTTCCTTCCAGAGCATGAAATTTCTCTTTCATCTGCAGTATTGAAACGATAGGAGTAAGAAATCAAGCTTGGAAAATTTTCCATTAGGATAATGATCTTTCAAACACGGAAATTTTACATCAGAAGAAATAGCGTAACGTTCGGCATAGAGATCCCGCCACACGAGATGAGCGATCGAAGCTCCGGTGACAGAAAACCCAAGCGTAAACCAGAGAAGGCGAGTTCTCAGCATCTTCTTCTTCTTCTTCCAATTTCTGCGATGTCTCCGTCTCTCTCCGACCTCTGACGCATACCCCGGCGAAACGATACCGAGTCGTCAACTATTTGGGCTTTCTTTTCCAATTAAGATGGGCCGTTATTGTAGCCCATTATAATTCCAAAACAAACTTAGGTGTGTATTGAATCAAATTTGAAATGATTTGTGTAAATTACAAATTTCATGTTATTCGATGATGAATTTTAGATTATCTTATAGTAATATTTGTTTAATACTTGTATATCTCGCAATCTAATGAATCGGTCCATTAAATCTTATAACTTTAGGTATGTTTTTAATCATGTTATGTCTCTTAATTAGGTCGATCACTAATATCTTTCCAGCTCAGAACATGACTGATTTATTGTTTTTTACAAGACTAACTTTTTAGACAGGTAGATAATCAGGTTTTCTTATTATTAAAACATTAACAACAGAATAAAATAAAGGGCCAAACTAGAAGTTCGTGATTGGTGAGACCCTGTGAGGTGATTTTCTAATACTGAAAATGTAAAACACCACAAATTAATCCTTGAAATAGCAAATAGAACTTAAAAATGACAAAAAGAAAAACATATCATTTAAGTGATCAGTCAATAAAATGTTCAATACATCACACTGTCCTATCCAAGATAAATATGGTAGCAAGAAAGTCAAGAGAGTCCATATTTAAATAAAAATTTACTTGTTCATGAATTTTTTAACTTCTAATCCAATAGCAGCCAAAGCCAAGACCGCAACCGCAAAACCATAACCGCCGTTCCAACCAGTTCCAGCTTTAGCCAGATGAATACCATAGAAGATGTTAGAAATCGCGAGTATTATCATAACCCTTCCTATGTTGTGATGATACCAATTCCAATATTTTCTGTATTTCGATTGTTTGTCAGGTCGAGCTAGCAACGCCAGGACCTGCAGTATCGATAAACAAAACCGAATAAACCGATATTCATTTGATTTGTACTCTTCGTAGTATATTAGAATTTATAAGT
Organism: Pseudoturritis turrita; assembly: GCA_900406555.1. Lineage (NCBI taxonomy): Eukaryota > Viridiplantae > Streptophyta > Magnoliopsida > Brassicales > Brassicaceae > Pseudoturritis > Pseudoturritis turrita. The sequence goes on from OVBL01000397.1 coordinate 3,390,576, forward strand.
GTTAAAAGAAGAGAAACCTGAAGAATGCCCATGACGAGTATGGTTATCCCAAGGCCTTTGTGCTTGGAAACATTATTGGCGTCAGACCGGTTTTCGAGAACCAAACCGCAAATGATACCGGTTAAACCGAGTAGAAAACCGGTGATTTGGAGAGCGATATGGGCATAGAACCAAGTGGGGTCCCATTGCTTCATGTGTCTAGCCACTATGGCGCCGATGATGATTATAATTCCCCAGCCGAACATGTTCATTAGGCCATGTGTCTTCCTTAGCTTAGAATGTGGGGAACCCTTAACCACACTTTGCGAACCTTTTTGATTCATCAGTTGAACAAAAACAAAAACACACATCAGTCTATCAAAATATCTCATTTAAACTTTGTTCCGTGTATATATTGAAACGGACAACATAGAAAATGATGAGATAATTAATAAAATCGTTATTGACTTTTTTTGGTCTTCATTATCCGACATATTCTACAGCATTTAAAGAGTCCAATAATCTCATAAACTGGATAAGAACTTTCTTTTTTCAATATGCTAATAACCCTAAATAATATCACCAAACGAATACAGTAATACTCATCATTTTGTTTGGAAAATTAATAGTTATTTGTTTTGTTAATTATTAGTAAATAAATATTTTGGAAAATATCCTGAGATAGTAGTAGTTAGACAAAACCGCGTATAATAATACAAGTCGGTACGATGTGAAAATGACTCAAACATAAACCGTTTCAGAAAAATACTACAATCTTTGTACCAGTTCCTATTCGTCACCATCACAAATGTATGTTTTCTTGTTCTTTTTTTTTTTGACGTCACAAATGTATGTGTTTATGTATAATATTTGCTTATACGTAATAACCAGACTGATTCGTGGAGATATGTGATTATTAACTAATGGGATTAATTCAAGATTTGACTTTTTAATTACTCAGTCAGATAAAAATAAACTAAAACAAACTGAAATTTAAAAAAATAAAAAGATGGCTCTTGCTTACCTGTAATATAATTAATGGTCGTGGTGGTCACGAATCTATGCTCTGTCAACCTAAAGTCCGGCGAAGACGGGAAAAATCTGTCAGGTCCCATAGCGTAAAGAATACTCTGACGCGGCAGCTCCGCCGTCAATTGAAAACTCATGTAAATACGCGACGACACTGACTCGATCTTCAACGAGCCGTTGACGATTTTCAGATCTCCTTGGTCAGGCAACACTTCGCCGGGAGATTTCCCACCGAGTAAATACTGTTTCGCCCCTCCATTACCTCCGTCGGAAGGTATCCACCCGACGATCGCACTTGCTCCGACCATCTGACCGTTGGTCGAGAATCCGATCCCGACGTAGGCACTGGAATCCGGCGCCGATAAGATGAAATTCCACGTGTTCTCCACCGTTCTTGCATACTGCGGGAGATTTTAAAAAATTTCAAAATCGGAGAATCTCGAAATCGGAAAAAATGGAGGGAAATTGGACTTACACGGAGGATGTAACTCTGGGCAGTCCAAGCTTCGACGCATATAAGGAGGCTTGAGTTGAAGGGGAGATCTTTGAGTGGTAAAGTTGAATTGCACGAATCCGTAGCTTGCTGAGCATTAACAATGGTGGATTGAAGAGCGATTAAGCCGAAGAAGATGAAGGAAACGGAACAATAAAGCCTCATCTTCGTTCTCTCTCTATCTCTCTGGATCTGAAATATGAAAGAGAGAAGAAAGTAATGAAGGATCATGATGATGACGACGAAAATTATTTTATTTATATGTTAGTTTATGAGATAGTGTGTGAAGAAGCAGTTGAGAATTCAACAAATTGTAAATAAATGATCGTGTCTCGTTACAAATTTGTATTTTTTTTTTTTGATAAAGAATAAAAAGCTCTGTTACATTAACAAAAGAGTAAAGCATTTTGTGTCGTGGGGAGGCTAGTTTCGTTCTGTTTTGTCTCATTCTCGTTGATTAAGATGTGGAAAATTATTGAAATGGACTCGTTACCTTAAACCAAATTTTTATCATTTGAAGACAAAATTATATTTCCAAGCTCTTTTAATTTGCTATGAATCCTATCTTTTAATTTTTTTCATTACCTATCTTGGACTATAACCTTTCAAGTTTTTCAACTCGTCTACTGATTGTGTCTGCCACATGGTGTTTATTGATTTGATAACATGAATGGGATTTTTCAGACCAAAGCATAAAATATTATTGTGTTTGTTTTGTATTTTGGTTTAAGTAATTTAATAGTTGGATTCAAATAAATCTTTGTGTTTTTCCCCATAATCATAAGTGTTGCGATCACAAAAATATATGGTATATTATTTCGGACAGGAGTACAAAGTTAATCTCACTTGAAACAATCACAATATACACAAAGCTTATTTTACAATGCAATGACCAAATAAATGGTTAGTTATTTCTCAATAAATCGACGATGCATTATTCAAATCACACGAGGACGAGGAGAGATAAAAAAAAGGAAGAAAAAAATCAGTAGAATTTGAGAGCTATGAGGCTGATGCCGAAGAAGAGAAGAGACGGTGAGAGGCCGTAGGCGGATGAAGGAGTGGGAGAAGGTCCGGACGGCGGTGTCGTCGCTGGACCTGGAGACATGGCTGGTCCAAATGTAGCAGGTCCTATTGCAAAATAATAAGCAAAAAAAAACTCTTCTAGTAACTAATGATGTGAATTATGGAGGTGACTATGACTTGAATCCGCGCGAAATTACACGGAAACTCATTTGTATATCCATTATCACAAATGTGTTTTTTTTTTTTGTTTATCACAAATTTGTCTATGACTAATTCATGGTGATAATGGATTAATTCAAGATTGACTCTAATTAATTAGTCAAATAAACTAAATTAAAACAAGCTGAGTTTTTAAAAGGAAAAGATGGGCTGCTTATTTTACCTGTAATATATTTGATGGTCGTGGTGGTCGCGAACCGGTGTTCCATCAACCTAAAATCCGGCGAAGATGGGAAGAATCCGGCAGGTCCCATAGCGTAAAGAAGCCTCTCACGCGGCAGCTCCGCCGTCAATTGAAAACTCATGTAAAGACGTGACGACACTGACTCGATTTTCAACGAGCCGTTGACGATCTTCATATCTTCTTGGTCAAGTATCACTTGATCAGGCGATTTCCCTGCGAGTAAGTACTGTTTCACGCCTCCTATTCTGCCGTCGGAAGTAATCCACCCGACGATCGCGCTGCTTCCGATCATTTGACCGTTGGTCGAGAATCCGATGGCAATGTAGGCACTGGAATCCGGCGCCGATAGGATGAAATCCCATGTGTTTTCTACCGTTTTAGCATACTGTCTCAGATTTCGAAAATTAGTTAGTTTGGTAAATGTCAACGGAAAATATTTTATATAAAAATGCCAAATTGAAAAAGTTGCGATTAAAAAATAACCAAAAGATACCCCAAAAGTTTGAGATGAAATTTATAATGTACTTTAAAAAATATATTCATTTGATATTTTCGTATATATATAGATATACAAATATCTAACGTGATAAATATAGAACATCAAGATAATAAATCAAATACTTATATAACATAGACATAGATTTCCATATAAAAAACAAAAGAATTATGGAAAAAATTACGCATTCCGCAACAATTAAATGACATGTGAAACCCTCCCAAACATGTTTTAACCTATTTTGTTCATTGGACAAAAGAAAACCCATTATCATTCTCTTAATTATCGTCATTTCTATTGTTATTTAGTGCAACTGCAAATAGTAATACTCTCCAAATTCTATTTAATTTTTTCAAAGTCGGAAGAATTTCGAATTTTTCATAATCGTAAATGGAAACTAGACTTACTCGGAGGATGTAATTCTGGAGCCTCCAAGCTTCGACGCATTGAAGGAGGCTCGAGTCGAATGCGAGGTCCTTCAGAGGTAGAGTTGCATTGCACGAATCCGTAGCTTGCTGAGCATTAACTATGGTGGATGGAAGTAGCAATTGAAGAGCGCTTAAGCCGAAGATGAAAGAAACGGAACAAAGCTTCATCGTTCTCTCTCTGAATCTCAATGGTGAAGATGGTAAAAGGAAAGTAATGGAAGGATCTCATAAATAATATATATATATATTATATGTAGTTTATGAGATTGTGTGTGAAGAAACAGTTGAGAATTTCAACAAATTGTAAATAAATGTATCGTTAGAATTTGTCTCGGTTAGCATAAAGAGGCATGTTACATGCTTTGACTCGTAACCCGCGAAATGATATTTTCTAACGTGATTCCGTAAGTATCTTACCGCTCAAAAAATTATGTGGAATGTTCAACAAAATGTAAAAACGCAGGTTTTCATTTTGGTTTTTAAAAATACAAGTAAAAAAACAAAAAAAAAAAGGGTATTAAGTACTTGTTAAGTTTCTATGCAAATAATAAACTGATTTAATATTTTGTGACTATTTGTATTGATTATGTAATTTCTTATATTTTAAAACAGAGGAGATACCTTATTTCGTGACTAGTAGTTGAAGATTAATAACATATTTGTTCATTTTTTACCCATGCAAAACATCAACAGTTAAAAAAAAAGTAAAAAAAAAATTGTTTACAATAAAAAATATATCATTCCTTTCTAATAGTATTTGAAACGTGTCTCAACTTTTTTAAATATACTTTTGATATTCTTGTATATTTTATCGAATAAAATTTAAAATATATATTGTAATTCATTAAAAAAAAATATTTGCTTCTTGCATCCACAAAACGACGGTAAGCATCTTTCAATAACAGCTCACAAGACAAAAAATACATGGTAAACCAATTTTGCAAAAGGTAGCTTCATTGTTGCTCAAATCTCTGTTTTGGGTTTTTACACTTTTCAGGGACCAGAGAAAACGACCGATCAGAGACAAAAGTAATATTCTTTATCCTACAAAAACAATAGTCATCGCTTGTGCCATCTCAACAAACACCAAACACCATTTCACTAGTCTAAATGGGATCCATCAGCAGAACAAGGACCATTCACAATTGTTAGTACTTGACTATCTTGGAGTCAGCAATCCTCGGCGCACTTCAGTTATGTAATCCGATGGAGGAGGCAATGTCTTGTTCGCTGAAGCCAGGATCTGTAATTGTTTCGTCCCGCAAAACAAAGAGACAAGGGTCTTATCATTCATGTACACACATGTTAAGAGAACTAAAAACATTTGAAGGAGATTGAAGTTGGCTCCACCTGGTGAGGTAGTTTACCCCAAACACTCCCTCCATAGTACATGATTGGTCGCTCTGTCAAATAGAAATAAAGTAGGTAAACTTGAAAACCAGTCCTAGATTATCAACTGGAATGCAGAGATCAAGATGAAAACATAAGTATTATTTGATTCTATTCTGGGCATCTCAAGCAGCACAAGTCTAACAGACACAAAGGAAATACGCAAACTTGGAATCCCTTAAACTCACCAGATAAATCCACGGTTGGGTCCTTGTATTGATGCATTGCAGCTGCCCAGCCTGTTCATTTGACAAATCAAGAGCACATAAATAAGACACTCGCATCAAAGCAGTGACTTTAAAACACCAAATGAACAATTAGCACTGACTCATCAGATGTTTAGCATAGCAAAAGATGATGGAAGAACGATCAGACAGAGTCACAGAACATAGATTAAACTACGTAAATGTTTAAAGTGTTAATTCAGATTCATACGTTCGCTTAAAAGCTGATAAGCTTCACTCCTAGAGCAGTCCTTCATAGTTATCATCCTTTGGGAAGTCTTCTCCATCTGAAAACCAGTATCCAGAGGCTGACTTTTCTCACCATCCTTGTTCTGTTGGCTGCTTGTTCGATCTGCATTTTACTCTAAAATTTAGCCGAAAACAAGATCATAACAAGCAAAACCTGATATAGCTTCTTGTACTGTTAAAGCTTGAACGATGTTCTTTTTTCAAGAAAAAGAGCAAAAAATTGACAAAAGTACACACATGAAGAAACAAATCAACCAGCGGATTCGCTGATAAGGAGAGATCAAGATCTTAATTTGAGGCTAAACCCTATGTTTTACTTTCGTAGAACGATTCTTGAGGTTACCAACTATACACAATCACATGCTTACAGATTCACATGCAATCGACTAGTGTATATCTACAAAATCAGATTACTTCTATTCTTCGACTCTCTCTGATTTAAACCGTAACCCAGAAAACTCGATACTCTCGGAATCAAGAACACATTTGATTCGTTTCTCCAGTAAGAAGCAAGAACGAACGACTCAAGCAAAGGAGAGAGAGAGAGAAGACACATACCTCCTGGCTTCTTCCGATTCCCAGACGAATTCCTGCGAGCAAACAGAGAGATCGGAGACGAAGTAGCGAAATCAGTAGAGTTAAAGATCACTCGAAATTAGCAAAAATAAGAGGAAGGATAGAGAGAAGAAGAAGAAGTTACCTTTGATAAGGTGGAGTGTATCGTTTCTGATTGGAGCTCGAATCTGCCATTGACGAGTTAGGGTTTACGCAGCTTTCGCCCAGAGAACGATCTCTCTCTCTCTCTCTCTCTCTCTCTCTCTCTCTCTCTCTCTCTCTCTACCGTGGAGATCCGTCAACTCCAACGCACAGAACGTTGAAAAAAAAAGCGTCTTCTTTTCTTATAGTCGTTCCATCTTCACGCGCGAGGACCCTTTAGCGAGTGTGCATCAACCGCTCGCGCGCTTTTGTGAATGGTTACCTTTCGTGTCTTTTAATTTTCCGGTTAGCTAAACCAAGTGTATAGATTTCTGGTTAAAACTTTAACTACCAGTCCGGACGGATCAAGGGATTTATGGGCCTTGTTGCATTTGTTTTCGGCCCAAAATTGTTATATAGTGATTTAGCTGATGGATCCAAAATCGGAGTCGGATCCGTACCCGCTGCTAAGAGGTATCCACTTCGAGGTCTCACTGCGAAAGAAGGGTTTTGAGGGTTTTCTCAACTTTGCTGTTTCCTCGTCAAATCTCTTTTGCTTGTTCTTCTTCTTCACATCCAAAGATGAAGCTCGTCAGGTACCGTTTCGACTTTTGCTGTTCTTCGTTTATCAATTTTCATGTTGTTGTTAATTTTAGTTTCTTCCGATTATGGAATCCATTCCCATTCTTTGGCGACTGAGCTGATTTGTGTTTTTTTGTTTGTTTGGATTTGGTTTTATTGGATCGATTAGGTTTTTGATGAAGTTGAACAATGAAACTGTGTCGATCGAGCTGAAGAACGGGACTGTGGTCCATGGAACCATCACTGGTATGTTCTATTTAGCTTCCGATTTCTTTCTCACCTTTCTTCTCTCGATTACTCCGTTTCTAGGTCTAGTCGCGATCTGTTCTCTAAATTTCAGTTTGATCCATTGGCTCTAATCGCGTTGGTGTGATCACATTAGGTTGAGAAAACACACAGTTAGATTCACTCAGGCAAAAGTATATTTGTTGAAGTTAAGCTCGATGATTTGGGCAGGTGTTGATGTGAGCATGAATACTCACTTGAAGACTGTTAAAATGAGTCTGAAGGGGAAAAACCCGGTAACACTCGATCATCTAAGCTTGAGGGGTAACAATATCCGCTACTACATTCTTCCTGATAGCTTAAACCTGGAGACATTACTTGTGGAAGACACTCCTAGAGTTAAACCTAAGAAGCCTGTTGCTGGTAATGCTCCATTCGTTTGGATGTTAATAACATTCGTCTTCATAAGCTATATAACTGATTCATCTATCCGTTTATTATTTCTTTCTGTCTTCTTTAGGGAAACCTGTTGGACGCGGCCGTGGTCGTGGGCGTGGTCGTGGTCGTGGCAGAGGCCGTTAGATGTAGCAGTGCGGTGCAAAAAAGTTTAAGGTGAGTGAGTTAAATTCGTAGGAAGAGGAACCCGTGGTGTCTCGATTTGTAGGAGAATGTTTCGAGTTATGCATTAAGCAACTCTTGCAAAGGAAACATCTGATTAAGAAAGTGGTATGATTGATGCTCGTAAGGAAGTTATAATGTAATGGGATTCCATTGATAAGAAGATTTTTCATGTTAGAAGAGTATGCACAAGTAGAGAATTTGCATGGTTTGGGAGCTCAAGGCTTTTTATTCATGTGACAAATCTGACTATCAAAAGGCATTAACATTGTTGACACTCTTAGTATATAAAAACTATTATTTCCTCCGTTAGTCTTCAACTTGAAACCCGTCTCACATGATCCTGCAATTGGGTTCATGATTGTAGACTGGTTCCCCGATATAATTGTTGGGATCACACGGGTAGGGATAGGAAGATGGCACACCATGTCCATGAGGCCATGGTGGATAACATGGTGGATAACATGGCTCGGGTTTTTTCTCCTCGGGTTTCTTGTCATCTGGTTTCTTCTCATCAGGTTTTTTGTCATCTGGCTTTTTGTCTCCATCGGGTTTCTTGGGTGGTTCAACTTTGGTTACGCTTACAAGCTCCGCAAAGGCTACCCTTTTCCTTAGTGTGTTGGTTAGAGAGATCATATCGACTTCGACACCAGTCACCTCAATCTGGTTCCTGTGATCTCCCTTTATTTCCACAGCTGACACGCCTATAAACCATTGCATTAACTCTTTAGATTCAACAAAAAAAAATTACGAGAATCGATTTCTCTAGGGTTTGTATCTTTGTTACCTTTAAACTGAGCCGCGTTTTTCATTGCTTTTGCTCGGGTTGTATCATCAGTCATAGCAACTCGTATCAGGATCTTTTGCTGCATACAATAAGAAAACCTCTTAACATCAAAAGAGCATCAAAGTTATTACTTGTTGACGAGTAAACATATAACATACCTTCATGTTCTTGTCTTCTTAACGACCAGTTTTGTGGATGATTAGAGATGCTCTGCTTGAGAATTCGCTTTGAATGTTTGATGGGATTTTTTGCTCAGAAATTTCTGGGTCTTCTTTTAGATCACAAATGTTAGGAAATATAAACAAGGCTTGATTTTTTTTATTTTTTATTTATTTTGTTCCATGAGTCATTGTCATGCACCAACGGAATCGGATGGTTTGAATTTCGTTTTCATATCGTTCCTGACGTGTTTTATTGGTTCTACGTAGTTGCCGATTCGTCCAAAAGCTTATTGTCAATTCTTTAATTTAAAGACTATAAAAATCGTTATTTGATTGGGTCAACAAAAAATTAAATAATGGTACATAAGCAATATTTTTTAAATATACCGTTGTCTGATAGTTTTTTTGTATTGTATGATCAAAGAATTATACATTTTTAGTCAATATTTGAATTATGATGATTAATAAATTTATTTAATTAATTATCCAGTTGTGCCCAATTAATCGAACAATTGTGCCCAAGTCTTCGTCTCCTCTATTACATGTTTCCCTCTATCTTCCTACTTAATCAAAATAGATTATTTTGACTACTATCTGTCATCCATTTGTATTAATCAAATATTATATGCTTGACTTGCAATATGTATGCTCGTAATCATATTTGATTTTCTTGTCTAATCATATTTGAGAGGTTTGCGTATGATTACAATCTATGGGTTTGTGTTTTAATTTATTGTCACAAATGAGTAACTTTAACCTAGTAGTACTTGTCTTTTGTGTATCAAACTCGAATTAAAAAGATTTATATAAATGGTATGACTGGGAAACATTATGAAACATTATAAAAAGGAAGAAGAATTTCTTAATAAGGAAAATTGCAAATTATTTCGAGAAAAAACTGAGGCTATGAGTCTTTCGGCACATCAACAAAGTATTACGTGTTAATTATAGTATAACACAACAGTTTTTTAATACAAGCATATATAAAAATTGTTAAAGAAAAAAAGTAAAGGTATATCGGATCTGGTTGGTATAATTCGAAGCTGTAAGTTGTATCAACAGCGGTATATAAAAGTTATTAATATCATTGCGAGTGATTAGATATAGAAATACCAAAAAGAACACTTAATTATAATTCATAATTACAGAGAATAAATTATTCTTTGTCAAATCCGAAAAGCAATAATTGTTAATTTGTTTTGAAATGGATCTGGAAACAAAAAAATGAGCGGGAAATTAAACCCCCAGTTTTTTCGCGAAATCCACTGATTTTGATTTGACCTATTTAACCCAAACTTTACCTTTTTGGTGAAACTATTCAGTTTCCCAATATATAGGCGAATCCGTCTTAAATCCAGCGTCTAGGGTTTTGCGTTATTCACTATCCTTTTTACTGATTGGGGGCTCCAAGAGTTGTATAAGAGGAGTGAGGAATTTGATTTTCGCCATGGATCCTGCAGAGGAAGGTGGAGTTAAGGTTGAAGAAGAAGGGAACGGACGAGATGGTATGAGAAATTTCCCGAGAGCTGCTAAGAAGAAGACACAATACGTAGACGAAGACGTAGATGCTTTCGATAACAAGCGAAAGGTCAAAAAGACTCTGAAAAAGTCTGCGAAGGAAGACGAGGAGAAGAGGAAGGAGAATGATGAAATCGATAAAGGCGTTAGGGTAGAAGACGAGGAAGGAAACGGTGGTCCGGCGAAGAGGAAGAGGGCCTCTGCTACTTCGAATGGTGAAGTTGAAGCTTCGGGAAGCAAAGCTAAGGGTAAGAAGGAAGAAGAAAACGATTCTGAGGTTCCAGTAAAGCTAAACAAGAAGCGGAGGAATACCGTTGTAGAGAATGATGACAAAGACAATAAACACCAGGAGGTTTGTGATTGCTCTGTAAAATCTCTCCTTTTGCTCATCAATGGTAGGTTTACATACGACCTAATCCCGTAATTTTGTATATATTCAGGATAATGGTGAAAATTATGAGTCCAATATGTGTCATCAATGTCAAAGGAACGATAAAGGGCGTGTTGTGCGGTGTCAGAATTGCAGGAGGAAGCGTTATTGTATCCCGTGCTTAGGGACTTGGTATGCTCTTCTCACCATAACATTTAGCAATTGTTTTGGTTTCTCTGCTACTGATTTCCTTTTGTGGGTTTTATAAAGTGATGTTTTAGAGTTTAGTGTCTCTTCTGGATGGTTTACTTCTGCAAAACTTCGTATTGTTTTGGACAGAATCAAGACTAAGGTTTAGCTTTTGAGCATCAGTTCCAGTTGATTCCTGTGTGTCGTTTCATTTATTTACGAACAGAACAAAATTCCTTTAATAGAGATTATTCGGGGATAGTAATCTAGCAAGTAGCTTCCCTTATTGTAGTTTGTGCGGGATTAGTTTTTCCAGAAGCCTGAAACACTTGTTTAATTACTGTTTATAGGTACCCCCGCATATCAGAAGAAGAGATTGCTAAGAAATGCCCATTCTGCTGGAATACTTGCAATTGCAGATCATGCTTGCGTCTAGACACTAAAATGGAAGTAAGTTTTCACTTATCCACCATATCTCATTTCGTTATTTTTTTACATTTTTAATAAGTTCCTAGAATAACAATTACTCCAATACTATGCAGGGTATAAATTCAGACCTGAAGGTCAGCAAGGATGAAAAAATTCAATGCTCGAAATATATTGTGCAGAGGCTTCTCCCACATCTGAAGGAAATAAATGATGAACAAATTGCCGAGAAGGAAGTTGAGGCAAAGATATCAGGTACCTTACATGCTTTCAGTTATGCTGGAAAGCAATGATTGTTTTTGTAGTGCCTTCACATTTTTTTTGCATTCTCATGCTATTACGTCTCAAGTATATGCATTATACCTGCATTAATTCGAAACAAAATCTCAAAGTTAGTGTATCCATTTTTTAAAGTGGAAGTTGGAAGCTGATTAGCTCAGGGAATAAGAGGATATCTTCATATTCTTTAATATCACAGGATTGGAGTTGGAAGAGGTGAAGCCCCAAGATGCTAAATGTCACCCTGATGAAAGACTATACTGGTAAATCACCCTGACACTTCTGTCTCAATGAATATGACAAGTTATTATGTTAGTAATCTTTCTTGTTTCAACTCTTTGGGCTTACAGTGACAACTGCAAGACTTCAATTCTTGATCTTCATAGAAGTTGCTCGAGCTGTCGTTCTGATATCTGCCTTGCATGTTGCCTCGAGATCCGCAAAGGAAAGCTTCAGACATGTCAGGAGGATGTGTCTTGGAATTATATTAACCGTGGGTTAGAGTATGCACATGGAGAGAAAGGAAAAAATGTTGAAAGGACGGATGATAAGTCGAATAGCGAAGACCTTAAGAAGAACCCATCTGGGTGGAAAGCAAATGAAGCTGGAATCATTACTTGTTATTGTGGTGCTGGGGATTTAAAGTTGAAACGCATACTTCCTGATGGTTTCGTGTCTAATTTGGTCAAGAAAGTAGAAGAAACTGATGAAGCCAGTAAGCTTTTGGATTTACCGGAAATGGTTGTGGAGCGATGCCCTTGTTTTAACTCTGAAGGTCATATTGACATGGCCAACAATAAATCGTTAAAGGCTGCTTCTCGTGAAGGTTCAGAAGACAACTATCTATACTGTCCAAGTGTTAAAGATGTTCAACACGATGATCTGAAGCATTTTCAGCATCATTGGGTAAAAGGTGAGCCTGTGATTGTGAGGGATGTGCTTGCGGCTACATCTGGTTTAAGCTGGGAACCAATGGTAATGTATCGTGGCTGCCGTCAGATAACCAACACCAAGCATGAATTACTTCTAGAAGTTAATGCCATCGATTGTCTGGACTTCTGTGAGGTCAGTTTTCTCCTCAATAAATTGTATGGCATATGTCAATAGTCCATATCTTTTCTTATATAATAATATAAGTATTAATATGCCCTAAGCACTTTGCAGCAATGATGGCAGTAATGTTTTGTTTTCTGGTCTAGTTAATCTAGATTGTTTTTACGTTCCTTCTGGGTTGATGTTTCGGTTTCTTTTTTACCGACATTTTTATGTCTTTTCTTACTAACAGTTAAGGGTTGAAAAGAAACTGCTGAAAAGCTCAATAGGCAACAATATGGATCATTATTGTTGCTCTTCAAATTAATAACTTCTTACTATGCTCTTCTTTATCTAATGACTTGTAATGGATGCAGGGACCGATTAATCTTCATGAATTTTTTGTTGGTTATACAAAGGGCCGTTATGATCGCATGGATTGGCCACACGTTCTGAAACTGAAAGATTGGCCTCCATCTAAGACCTTCGGTGAAAACTTGCCACGTCACTGTGAGGAGTTCTTATGCAGTTTGCCTTTGAAGCAGTACACTCACCCGCGTAGTGGACCTTTAAATCTCGCTGTCAAATTGCCCAAAAATTGCTTGAAGCCGGACATGGGGCCCAAGACTTATGTTGCATATGGATTTGCTCAAGAATATGGCCGTGGAGATTCTGTTACTAAGCTCCATTGCGACATGTCTGATGCGGTTAGTACCTACATGATTGGTCTTTTCTCTTGTTCATTTTCATTTCTATGTTATACTTTGTCAATTCTTCTGATGGTTTTTCCTTGGTATAGCCATAATGATTTCAGAACCTATCAAAACAACATAATTAGATGCCATTTCGAAATAGATTCATACCAATATAAGTTCACTTAGATTTTTTAATTACATTTAGGATTAGTTTTCCCTTCAAATCTCTGGATCAGTTCATTTAGTCTTTCAGTACTTTGTTTATCTCTGATTTTCCCAAATTTTTTTCCGGGAAAATCCTCTTTTTCGGCTGTGTCTAGCTATTCCCAGCTCTTTTCAGCTCTTCTTAGATTTTGTTGCATCATTATCTCCTCTTCTTCTACGGCTAAGAATAAAAGTGAATCTCCACAATCTTCTGGTCTCGAGGATTCTGAGATCGTCATATCCAATTGGAAGTTTTTGGCTTTGTATGTGTCTATCAATAGCTTTCATACTGTTGATTTTGGTCTTTTCCGTACGGCTCAACCCTTCAAAGTTTTTCTTCATAGGATAGGACCAACCATTGGCATAGTTCCATTCAATGTGTCAATCAATAACTTTGATACTCCTTCATCCATTCGGCTGATTATAGCACTTTGGTAATCTGAGTTTTTTTGATGGATCATTTCTCAGACCTTTGAAGGATGATTCTCTTACTAAAAATTAGCACTCAACAAGTCTGTTCGTTTTGCTGTCACAAATTCACAAATTTGAAATGCTGGTCTGGTCAGCAGACCAGACCAGCATTTCAAATTTGTGTCCAAACTGTTGAACTTTGTGTCAACTATCGCCGGTTGTTGTCGCCTTCGATTTCCGCCTTCTACTCTTGTCTATGTTGTCGTTTGTTGCTTATATTAGCGACATTGAAATAAAGAGGACAAACATCAATCATGGAGGCTTTGTCAGGCATTCAATCACTTCAATTTCGAAGCCTACTATTTTTGCGAGAAATTCTCAATCGCTAAATTTGCTGTTGGATGCAGTTAAAGAGAATGATATAAAGCTCGTTTGGTTGCTAAAGATTATATCAGCCAAGAGAGTTTGAACATTTCCATTGCTTTATGAAATGGCAAAATCTTTTGTTGGACTCTATTTATTAAGAGCACCAATGTTCACTTTTTTGCAATCCTAGTCTATGCAGATGAAATTATAATTCTTGACAATTCAGATTTTGCTAATTATGAAATGAAAATGACTTTGCAATTACAATCCTTATCTTATAAAAAAATTTCCGTTGGAACTACTGGATGTAACATATTTCTTTGGAATTCTGTTGAAGCTGAATATCGAGCCATGTCTATTGTTATCTGTAAAATTGTCTGGCTGAAAACTTATTAAATGAACCAAACACATTGAAATCGATTGCAGATTGTGCGCTAGAAAATTACAAGCGATGCAAATCCCAAATCTACCTCACCAATGTTTATTTCTGACTCAATCAAAGAATTTAATTGTCAAGATGGCTGTTATGCAACATCATTTTCTACATTTCCCTTTTGAGGGAGAATGATAAATTTATACCAATACCAAGTACATTTGTAGACACTTGGTATTGATTTTCTCACATTTCCTTTCCGGTTTAGTCTCTATACTTGTTTAGGACCAATCAATTTGTACATTTTAGACTCAAGGACTATAATCTGAAAATAATCTCCGTACAATTATGTTTCTTTTATATGGTCCTGGCCAAAATATAACTGAAAGCTAAATATACTTTCTCCTCCTTAAATCTCGACGGAGTTACCAAAGCTTCTCTTTTATAAATATTCTTTTCATTCTTTCATGATTGGGTAAATAAAGGTCAGCTGGCATAATATTTTATAAAAGTTGTTTTACTCTCCTTTATCTTAATTTTTTCAATATCTTGATTGGTGTTTTTGGTAATTTCAGGTGAATGTGTTGACACACATATGTGAAGTGCCCATTGAAGATGAAAAAAAGAAAGCCAACATTGAAAAACTGAGAAAGAAGCATGCTGAACAAGATGTCAAGGAGCTGTTTTGCTCAGTAGCTAACTACGAGGAAAAGATGGAGATTCTTGAAAAGACAAGTGAAGAAGAAGTTGAAACTGATGGAGGAGCTATTTGGGACATTTTCCGTAGAGAAGATGCTCCAAAATTAGAAAAATACCTTGAGAAGCATCACAAAGAGTTCAGACATATCTTCTGTCGCCCCGTGTCTCTGGTGCATACTCTCAACATTTTTCTTCTCATGCCTCAAAAGTTTTCAATGGTTACATTGAAGATATGTTAGTGCCTACTTGCTTCTACAGTTTTGTTGATTGTGCTTCTCTTACTTGTTCATCCATCGTCTTCTCTGTAGGTTGTTCATCCAATACATGATCAGACTTTCTATTTGACGCGATATCATATAATAAAGCTGAAAGAAGAATATGGTATATGCTGGAGGACCTATCACATTTTCCTTATTTCCACGTTATCTTTGGCAGTTTTGGTCATATTTTATGGGGTTACATTGTGTGTAGGCATTGAACCATGGACCTTTGTTCAGAAGCTTGGAGATGCTGTTATAATACCTGTAGGTTGCCCTCATCAAGTCAGAAATTTGAAGGTAAAGTTTTAATACATTTTTGCCTAGGATACAAGTGGGATCAGTGGTTCATCAATTGATCATTTTAGTTCCTATTCGTTTCTTCTTGCAGTCTTGCACAAAGGTGGCGCTTGACTTTGTCTCACCTGAAAATGTCAGCGAGTGTTTCCGCTTGACAAAAGAGTATCGTCTACTCCCACCAAACCATCATTCAAAAGAGGACAAGTTACAGGTATCTCTCTTGTTTAGCTTCGATTTTCTGGTTGCTATGAGCAATTTTTTTAACTCATCTCTAAAATGGTTTTATTCCCTGTGTGTTTGTTTTAACAGATAAAGAAGATGGTAGTGTTTGCAATCGATAAGGCTCTTAAAGACTTAAGTGGAAAGGAGTGAGTTTGTTACTTCTTTTCACTAAGCTTCAGTAAACTGAGTTTCTTTTTGGGTCTAAAGCTGAGTTTTTTTGTTTTGTTTTGTGTTGGTTCAGGTCTCCGGAACCCAAAGAGAAGAAAAAGGCAACAAACCCGACGAAATCAAAGCCAAAAAAAAAGGTGACGCGTAAAAATTGAAAGATTACAAATGGACAAGATCTACGAGTAGTTTTTGGTTGCATCTGAATTATGATCAGTCTTTTGTTTTAGTTTTAAGTAAACTCTTTTGCTAATTTGGGAATCACTACGTTAAACAGAGCACTTAGGGAGTGTGAGAAGAAGTCTAGTCCATGATGATATCTATTTTTGGCACCTTTTTTGTAGTTTCTCCTCCTTAATCAACCAACTCTATGAAGTTATTAAAGTTTGTGAAAGGCTAGCAGTTAACTTGATTACTAATTAAATCGAATCAAATCTTAAAAAAAAAAAGCTTCTAATTGTCTAATCTGTGAATGCAGAAGAAAGATTCCTAAACTCATAACAGTTTAACATTTAATCTTCTTAACCAAATAGAATGTATAATCATATTAAACACATCATATCTCTTTGGAGGATCATTAACCAATATATGCCTCTTCACTTTCTTCACTCCTTCGTATAGTCTCTCGTACCGGTCCTCCGGTATATCCAACAATATCCTTTTCAGTTCCGGTATTTCCTTAACCGATACCGAAACCGAAAACTTCTCCCAATTCAAAACATCACTAAATGGTAAAACATAGTTCTCCGATATAAGAACCGGTACACATCCGCTGTATATTGCCTCCGGTATTCTCGGGCTAGCAACTTCGTGACCGCTCGGGCAAATACAAAACCGGCTTCTCCTCATCATCCCTGTGTAATCTAATCCGTCCGGTAAATTCTCGTAAACCAGAATGTCTTTGTCCTTTTCTTTCCAGTGGTTTAGAAGAACCGGCCGGATTTTCCCGTGTGATTTTCCGGCGAAGAAAGCGAGTGTTGTACGAGAGTTTGGGTCTAAACCGCCGGTTAAGTTGTTGATATCTCCGGTTAGTAAATTGATTTCAGGAAACGGAGCGTCTTTCTCTGGATTGAAATACTCTGAAATATTGGCGTTGCATAGTACTCTTATGGAATTGAAAAATAGCTTCTTTACGTACCATGTTGCCCTGTGTCCCTGTAACAATGTAACTTTAGAGACTCTAAGCAAACTAAGAAAACTAGACCGACCGAATCATCGGTTATTAGCTAACCGAAAGAAAACCAAACACTTATAAATCCAAGAATTAAGAACAACTTACCCAGTCATGGCAAGACAACATGAAATGATCAAACCCATCGCTTGTGTTCCAATACGGATATTTCTTGGAAATAATCTGGACATAGTCGACGATAACACGTTCCAAGACGGCCTTGTCTCGAACAACCGGGTCGAAAAGATGGTGAAGGATCATGACAACACTAAAAGGTAAGAAGTAGACATGAGCCTTGTCTGGATCTCGAGTTCGATACTTAAGCACATCATTTTCCATAAAGTTAAGGAACAATCCTTCCATGGAGTATATGTCTTTACAAAGACCATAGTGAAAAATCGGGGGATCTCCTTCTTCGTATACGTATATCTTGAACATTTTCTCCATAAGAAGATAACTTCTGCCACAGGTAAACATTATCAGTATTAGGTTAACTTTCATTACAAGTAAACGAAGAAGCAGTGTATTTTACCGATGAAAGGCATAAGGGTTTCGGTAAATGTCGCCATGAGGAACATAGTCTTCGTCTCTGAGGGGAGATGATGTTGTAGAATTAGTGTTTAGTTGAGCTTCTCTGATCAACGCCCTCGCTGTTGCTAATTCAGCTTCTACTTTCTTGTCTCTTTTCCAAGATCCAGAACCTGTATTTGATCCGTTTCTCTTCCTTTTTTCCTTCAGAATACAAAAGTAAACATAATTCCTGATCTTGGGTATATTTTAGTCACATTTAGACATAGAAACACAACACACATTATAAAATCGACGTTTGAAACAACCGCAATATAAATCGATGAAAGGGAAGAAAGATGGATACCGTGATGAAGGCGGAGGAGGAGAAGGTAGAGGTCCATAGTGAAGATGATGTTGAAAAATAAAGATGAGAAGATGTTTTTGAATCTTTTGCTATGAAAATGGCAAAGACTACAGCGAAAGTTGCAAATGCCAAGAGAAAGGCATTCAAGTATTTCGGAATGTAATCTCTCATCATAACTAATCATTCCCTTTTCTAATTCCTAATTCCATTATTGTGTCTGAGTTTGTGTTTCCGAGTGAGAGAGAGAGAGAGAGACGATGTTGAAACTAAGGAAATTTTTGAGTTAGCTAAATAAAGAGAGTCTCTCTACACCACAAAACACAACTACTTTCACTTCAGTGATTTACTAATACAAGAACTAACATGTCAAATATAGACTCCTTGTTTTTCGGTGTTTCATTTTTCTTTAAAAAGAAAAAACTAAATCGATCACGATATGTAGCTTAGTGATTTGTGCTATTTTTACTATCTAAATTTAAACCAGTATTATCTACGTTGTTTTGGTATTTAAGATTTGGGGTTTATTTCAAAATCCAAATTAAAAAGTATAGATGTGACAAACCAAAAGATAGATATTAGGTGTAGACAATACAATTTACGGATGTTTTTCTATTTTTATCGGATTTTATAAAAACTAAACAAAATAAAATCAGTCATAATTCAATTTGATTTTGGTTCAGTTTTAATATAATTTCAGTTTAGATTCTGTTCCGTTTTGATCATTTAAAAAAAATTATATATATATTTAATTTGATTTTTTTTTTCTTTATCCATCTAACGAACGAGTTGCCTTGTTTGAAAATTCTATCGGCAATTTTTCAAAAATCAAATAAAATATAAATGCATAAAATCCACGATTTGTTTTGGGCCGTCAGATTAAAAATCAGTCTGGTCCATTACTGTAATCAGAAAAACGTTGTGACAATGTAAGCCCATCATTGTCACCTCCATCAATATGATATGGACCATATCTGCTTCTCATCCAAAACCGCCGTCAAAAGCTGTTGCGTTCTCATTCGTTTTTCCATTCCTTTCTTCTTCTCTTCCTCTGTGTTTTTCGTTTCACATCAATGGCGGTGCACGCTGTTCGTTTGCCGGCGACTCAGATTCACGGCGGAATCTCTGCCAATCTATCTCCATCCAATCGCAAACCAAACTCTGTCCTCCGATTCGGCTGCGGTTATTCGAATCGCTGCCGTTTCGTAGCCGCTTCGGCGTCACTTCGGGAAAACGATGAACATGCTAGAGACAACTCCGTCAGGTCTATGGAAGTGAAGAAGATTCTCGAAGACTCGCCTCTGCTTCCCAGTACGGATTCGATATTCCCCAGCTTTCAATCCCTTTCATTTCTTTAGCGACTTGTTTCCAGATTGCGATTTTGTCTTTAGTCGAGCTCACGAACTTTCGATTGTAGTTATTGAACACATCAAAGATTGTCTACTGACACTGCGCCTATAATTACGAGTTTAGCTACAATCAGTGAAGTTTCTGTGATGATTAGAATTAATAATCAGTAGCTAGACTCTTTGCTTGATAGCCTCGATTTAGTGATAACTGTGATGTTTTTTTTTTCCCTATCTATTTTTAATATTTAGAGCCGTTATCATCAAACCAGCTCGCAGAATCTGTGTCCAATGGCTCCCGTGTTCGTGTGGCCTATCAGGTAATATACGGAAATGTGTCTACTTGAATTGTATATGAGAATCATGTTTCTTGATTTATTTGAGAACACTGTGTGTGTGTGTGTGTGTGATGAAGTGATTGATGATTGTCAATATAGGGAGTACGAGGTGCATACAGTGAATCAGCAGCTGAAAAGGCATATCCAAACTGCGAAGCTGTTCCCTGCGAAGAGTTTGACACTGCATTTGAGGTTAGATTCTGGTTCCTGTACTTGGTTTCTTGTTTTCCTGCAACCGTTTCTTCATCAAGACCGAAATTGTGCAATCTATATCTTGTTTTTGTTGTTCTTAATGTGAGTTGTGCAAAAATCCGCATTCCAACCGGTGTTTTTTCCTTTCAAAACTTTTTGTATGTGTTGTCTGGTTGACGATATTTAGTTAGCGGTTGCTCCTAAAAGTCAACCAGTTTTGTTTTTGGAGTTTGTAACTTAAGAATTTCAATTTAGCCAAAAGTGGCACATTGAACTCCCGGGCGTTGATTCTTTTGCAAAAAGTTAAATGGTCAATATTTCATTCATTCAGAATTGTTTAGGATCTTAGGATTTTAGAGCTTGTTCGGTTGATTGGATCATCATATTACATCAAAAACTAAGTTAGAACTTGGTTTTTGTGCCATTAGTATTAGTTTTAACCAACCTTTGTTCTCGTTTAGGCGGTTGAGCGGTGGCTTGTTGACCGAGCAGTTTTACCAATTGAGAACTCTTTGGGTGGAAGCATCCATAGAAACTATGATCTTCTGCTGCGACACAATTTGCATATTGTAGGGGAAGTCAAGCTTGCTGTTCGCCATTGTTTGTTGGCTAATCACGGTGTAAATATTGAAGATTTGAGAAGGGTGCTTAGCCATCCACAGGTACATCACAGCCTTGTACAAATATCCACTTTTTTCTCTCTTGATATTATCTAAATCCTTAAGTCTTTGCTTTGGATCAGGCTCTCGCCCAATGTGAAAACACATTAACCAGATTGGGCTTGGTCAGGGAAGCAGTGGATGACACTGCTGGTGCTGCAAAGGTTAATTTATGTTTCAAGTATGGTTATATATTCACAGCTCACAATAGGAGTTAATTAAGTTTATGGATTTAATTCGCAGCAAATTGCTTTCGAAAAACTAAGTGATGCAGCAGCAGTTGCCAGCGCCGAAGCTGCAAAGATATATGGTTTGAACGTAGTTGCTGAAGATATCCAGGTTTATAGAGTTTTCGAGTGCCTTTTAGCCATTTTTTTTTTGTCCATGTTTTTACACTTCTGGATTGTTTGATCGTGAAGTTCAATCAATTTAGGACGACTGTGATAATGTTACAAGGTTTCTAATGCTCGCAAGGGAACCCATTATTCCTGGAACAAACAGACTTTTTAAGGTGAGAAATCCCAATGTATCTTCTGAAATGTGAACGCCACTCTGATATTTTGCAATGTATTCTTCTCTAATGGATGAGTTACTATGATGATCTTCTAGACAAGTATAGTTTTCTCGTTAGAGGAAGGGCCTGGAGTACTTTTCAAAGCACTTGCTGTGTTTGCCCTTAGGCAAATCAACCTCACAAAGGTTGGTCAGTACACTCAAATCTTCCTTAGCATTCAATTGTGTACCCTTGTTTATAAGTAGTCTGGTTCTCATCCCTAACATTAAATTCCTTGTGGTTTCGATCAGATCGAAAGCCGCCCTTTAAGGAAACACCCTCTGCGAGCATCTGGAGGGATAAAGTAATTTCTCTCACAAACCACTACTTGAATCTGTACCTGTACCCACGGTTTCTGAACAATGATGAAAGTGTCTCTCTCTCTCTTTTGCTTGACAGATACTTTGATTATCTTTTCTATGTGGACTTCGAAGCATCGATGGCTGATGAAGTTGCTCAGAACGCACTTAGGCATCTCGAGGTAGTAAAGCCTTTGGTTTTACTTCTTTCTCTGAAAACATGTAACCTGGATTCCACGGTGAAACGACCAAAGCTCTTGTTATTTCTTTTGTTGCAGGAATTTGCTACCTTTTTGCGGGTACTGGGAAGCTACCCAGTAGACACTACAATGCTCTAAACATTTCCATCATGTTCTTGGTAAGTAGTTCGTTGGATTGCATTGTAAAGTGCAGAAAGACATTAATATTGTCTTAGACTGTCAAAAACTCAACCTAATCCATTTGTAAAAATCTTGTCCAAAACTATCTGACTGAGCAAAATTTCATTATTAGTATAATAATGTAATGAATAGAGATTAAATCTCTGAGAACTTTTGTGTGACGCAGATCCGCTTGATGATAGCATTATTCTGGTGTATGAGCCTAGCCGCGAGGTGAGGTCCGATGGGGTAACCCGCGAAACATCCCTCTTTTGTCTCCAATTTATTTACAAGTTTTATTAATTTATTATTCTGATTTTTCTTTTATTGCGTCTCTTGCTTAGAAAATAAGCTTTGTTTCTGTACCAGTAAGAATAGTGAGATATCAAAAAACAAGAACAAAGAACCTAGTCAGTCATGTATGAGAACTTTCTGCTTTCTGATGTTTCTTCCATAAATAGATACTTTATCCTATGATTCCTTTTGCACACAAACACAAAAAAAAAAATCCTATGATTCCTATCTATATCGTATTTTGGAAATTTTGGTGAGGTATATCACATATACATCTATTAATTTATAATTATGTTTGTTTGTTTCAAAATTTGTTCCGATCTAAACTAGTGTTAGTTTTGAATTAAAATATTCTGGAGTTGGAATATTTTTTGAATCATAATTGGCGTAAAATATGATTTGTTTCTAACAGTGTGTGAAAATGATGTTGGTAAATTAAACTTTATTAATCTTCGGATCGGGTCGATTCAGTGAATCGAAAAAGTTTCGATTCTTATTTGAAAACATTGTGAAAAAGAGGGACCTACGACAAATAAAAGAAATGAGAGAGTAACTAGATAGTTGCTTCTTGCGCTATAAGCTGAAAGGAGAAAAAGCTTGTCCATTGCTCAAGCTAAAATAAACTCTCTCGACTTCGTCGGCCATGAAAGTAGCGGAAAAAATCGTTTTCCTCTGGAATGATTCCGATGGTTTCGCGGCAACCTTTGCTGATGCTATAAACCCTAACCCTACTTCCCCTCTTCGCAAACTGTAATTGTTTCTTCCTTCCTCGATTTCGCGCTGTTTTATTTCCCGTCTCCACATTCCAACTCCGAACTTTGTATTTCTGCAGAGAAGAACAGATCCAGCTTCCCTTGGATAAGTATGGCCTCAAAGATGTCGGAACCGGCGGGAGTGTCGTTCATTTCGTCGATGAAAATGGAGTTTATCAGGTTCTTCCTCGTGTTCCTTTTTGGGTGTTTCGTTCGGGTTTTTTGTTCTGGCAACTGTCGATTCGTTATAACTCAAGCGGGTATCAATTTTCTGGGTTTAATCGAGTTTGTTTCCCTTATAGTCTCTGTCTGGTTTCTTATGTTCAACATTCGGCTGTGTAAGCTTTATACGAAACCTGTTATTTGATCTAAAACCTGAAATTTATTAGTGCTATAGTTAAGCTGATGAATTATGGTGCCCTTTAATGTGTCATGTCTTGTTCAAGATGGTTTCTTTATAATTAGTCGACTATATTTACTTGCAAAATGTGATATGATGGTTGATTCTTGGAGATGTGCAACTCTTATTGTGATTTTGTCTTCATTTCTCGTTTCACTAGTAGATGGCTTCTTCGTTTCTATTACCCTAAACCAAAGCCTTATGACAAAGAAACTAAGTTTCTTCTGTCTGCTGAAATGGAACCTAACTTATGATGTAGGTGGGATTAGCCTCTAAGCTTGATCAGATTTGTTGGCTTATCATTTGTTCATCGGTACCATGTTTGTGTTGCAAGAGTTGATATCATGTTTTTTCGTTTCCATATTGAATGTGCATTTATGGATATGACAATAACGTGGTTACTTTGCTTAAATTTCTGATTGTTTCTTGCATTGTTTAAGGTCTCGGTTTTTCTTCTCCGAAGCTACGAGCCTCCTGCACTAGTGTGCGCCATGAATGAATTACTGGACCTAATTACAAGGGAAGCGTCGACTCTGCCCACAATTGTGGCTCCTTTTTTTGTGGCGGCATCTAAGCTTAAGTTCAATAACAGATCTCTTGAAGTAAGCAGCAGAAAAGCTAGTCTTCATTACGTTCAAGTTGGTCCAGAAACTGAGACCAGTAGGCTATTTGCTTCTCGCGTCGAGAAACCACCACTATTGATGCAGATCAATTATGAACCTTTGTCATGCTTCCTTCATCTAGCTCGTGTCAAAGGCTTGCCTACCTCTATTCTCATAGGGCAAAGAAGTAGTAGCGTAACTAATAAAGCTCTAGAAGAAGAGCTTCAGGTAATTTTTCCTTAAATTTTTTGTCTCAGTTTCTGCTCCCTTTTTTTGGCTCATATATCCTGCGAAGTCACCAGAACATTCACAGAATCAAAATCTAAGAAAAGGTGGATTTCAACTGAATGACGAGTTTGCAATTATTGTCAACACAGGTGATCCATGAAACAGGGGAGCTTCTGGCGAGTTATGCCGGACTGTCTTTCTCGAGAGACAGAATCAAGTGGACCGCATCAAAGACATCAAAAGAAGAAGAAAGTCCATGGCGTGCTCTTTACGGTTAATCTTCTCAGGTCAGAGGTCTCTTTTATGTCGCAACACTGCTACAGTCTTTGCTTGGACCTGCACTTAAATTTCCCTGTTATAGCTCTTGTTAAGACTCTTATGCTCAGCTCCCGAGGATTTTTATGAGAAAAAAACCAGTTTTTGTTTTTGTTTGCAGTTCTGGTTAACACCAAATCTTTAACCATGAAAAATTGGAAAGCATTTAGGATTCTGATATAAAGGTTTATATTTGGTCAACTCATGGGAAGATCTTCTTATGTGACACAGCTAATGATGTCTTAGGAGTGGGATTATTTTAATAGTGTTAATGATTTGAGTTGTGATTGGTGGGAGAGGCATAAAATATTAAGAAACAAAAATTGGTGTCAAGTTCATAAAAGGCACTCATGTAGTGTAGTAGTAGAATAATAAGATTAGTTAATATTATCTTAAGGAAAAATAAGTGAAGTGTCGTCAGATCTAAGCCGGTGGTTTAATATTCGAGAAGAATACGATGTTTGTACCAAAGTTTCGGATCGTCGTAGAATCTTATCCAACTCATATTTAAGCATCATGTGTAATTTTTTTTTTTTTTTTTTTCCAATCTCTCGGTGCGTCTTATCTTCCACTTTTTTTGTTGTCCCCTTTTTGCTTTCATTATCGTTGATTTGTATTTTTTTTCCCCTTGCATTTCAAGCCGATTTGTTAATAATTATCAAATTAATTAGGTTCCATGCTGTTATCTACTAGTAAGTTTTGATTGGATACCTAACCGTAAACTTAACCAAGTTTTGGTTCTGGTTAAATTAATTTTTGTTGTTTTTCTAAATTGAAAACCAAATGAAAGTAAATCACAAAAAATAATTATGGAAAAAATATTTTAAAAGTTAGAAAGTATTAATAACATAGTAATTATATCATTTCCTATGTTTTTAAAACCAAAAATATGATCATCAAATTCTAGATTTCGGCTCTAATTAAAACTCCGAGACTAATTATCGATTTTAAATACCTAAAAAAGAGTTTTGGAGATTCTGAGTTCGAGCACCGTGATGGAAGATGAGACTAGATTAACTCGCCTAAGAAAACTATTACCCCGGTTTTGGATGATAAATAGAAAATACGATAAAATACAAGAAAAGGAAAAAGAAAGATCTATCATTGATTTATTTTTGGAGTTACATTCATAAATCCATTATTTGAATGTTCCAAAAATAAAGTCCATTATTTTAATATTGGATACTGTTACATACATAAATATCTTCCGGGTCTCATCGTTACACAGACGTATCTAACTTGCCAGATATTTTTTGGTTTTTCCTCTTTTTTCCGTCAAAAAATATCTTTCTCTTTTTTTTTTTTCTTTCTAGGCCAAAAGATATTTTTGTTATACGCCTACCCAAAAAAAAAGGAGATATTTTGGTTTTTGTAAAGGTCAAAGCAGCAAAAGAGATTACTTTTATCATTATTTTGAGGCCAAAGCCATAAATATATTATCTGAGTGAGTCTTTCTGATTCGTCTAAAAGCATAAAAAAAGCGAATCCCATTATGGCACAAAAGGGCCACTTGGTGCCTTCAACGTCGCGAGTAGATCTTTTATATACTCGCAAGCGCGTGCGAAAACGTAAAACCTTTTTCCTAATATCTTTTCTAACTTTTCTTTTAAAATATCTGTGGGGTCCATAAAAGTTTCTTGCTTTCACTATAAATACGACAGGGACCCACCATACCCTACTAAAACTTTCTGCACTTTTTCCCCTTTGTCCTAAAAGAAATAATAATTAAAATTGAATAAAAAAATTAGGCACTTTTGATAATCAGATTATGTCAGAAGCCTACATGTCCCTTTGCGGGCACACCCACCCATTGTCTATCCATTCATCTCTCTTTTCTTTTTTTCCAGAGAGAGAAACAAGAGGAAAGAAGAAAGAAGAAAGAAGAAGAAGAAGAAGAAGAAGAAGTAATCGTCTCTGTTTCTAGGGTTTGTGTTCTCTTGTTTTCTTCGTCTCGAAATTTGCTCGATTCAACTTCAGAAGTTCTTTATATACGTGAGTTGTTCTTCTTCTTCTGATTCAAAACCCTTTTACTTAGTGTTCTTTGTCTTTTCGGTTTTTTTTCCGTCTGTAAATAATAATTGGTGTTAAGTGTTTTATTCACTGTTTCTCGATGAAGGGTTGATTTCGATTTCGATTCACTGTTTTGCTTTTGTTTATATGTTGTTTTGGTTGAAATTGGATCTCCGATTAAGGGATTTTCGTGTTTTCTTCTAATTTTTGTTTTTTGTTCTTTAACTTATTCGGATGATGATTGTGATAATCACTAATCAGAAAGCTTGTTTTATTGGGAATCGTGAATTTTGGATTCGGTTCCAAGTCAAACAAAAACTGTAGATTCACTGATCTGGAGTTTGAAGCTTCAGTTTTTTCTTGTTTTCATTTCGATTTTGATTTATTTCCTTTCGTGGGTTTTGGTCTCTGACTGACTGTTTATATGAAAACTCTCTATTGATTTGTTAATAGTAAATCTCATGAAATAAATTTCATTTCCCTTTTTATCCATCTCCTTTGGTTATTAATCCTCCACCTGTTTATAGTAATCACAACCTAAATCGAGAAACTTTCAAAAGATTCGATCTGTTTCTTCTTCAAGACTTGCTTTTTGAATCAAGTCTCTGTCTTTTTATATCTACTTCAGGAATATGTATATATGATTTTTTTCTTTTTGACAGCAGGAATTTGATTTGGTCAGAGATGGGTTACATGTGTGACTTCTGTGGTGAACAGAGATCAATGGTGTACTGTCGATCCGATGCGGCGTGTCTCTGTCTGTCCTGTGACCGGAGTGTTCATTCCGCTAACGCATTGTCCAAACGACATTCTCGGACACTTGTCTGCGAGAGATGCAATGCTCAGCCTGCAACAGTCAGGTGTGTTGAAGAAAGGGTTTCACTTTGTCAAAACTGTGATTGGTCTGGCCACAACAACAGCAATTCTTCGTCTCAAAATCATAAGAGGCAGACCATTAGTTGCTATTCCGGTTGTCCTTCGAGCTCGGAGCTCGCCTCTATCTGGTCTTTTTGTCTGGACTTAGCTGGACAATCCGTTTGTGAACAAGAGATGGGTATGATGAAAATAGACGATGATGGTCCGACCGATAGAAATTGTAATGAGGATAAGAAAGATGTCGCCCTTGGCTCCCCTCCAAGGCCTGAAACCAGTTCTGCAGCGCAAGGGAATTCATCGTTTGTTAAGGTAAATTTTTTTATCGATGTGTTATTACTCGTGTGGTATCCATGGATTTATCTTTTTTACTAAATTCGAGTTCTTGATTCTGTTTTGAAGGATGTTGGAGTTTGTGAAGATGACTTTTATGGAAACCTCGGCATGGATGAGGTTGACATGGCACTTGAGAACTATGAAGAGCTCTTTGGAACAGCCTTTAACCCGTCGGGAGAGCTCTTTGGACAAGCTGGAATTGATAGTCTTTTCCAGAAGCATCAAGCAGCTCCTGAGGTATTTTTCCATTTTCGATGCTTATTAGATTCAC
Organism: Pseudoturritis turrita; assembly: GCA_900406555.1. Taxonomy (NCBI): domain Eukaryota; kingdom Viridiplantae; phylum Streptophyta; class Magnoliopsida; order Brassicales; family Brassicaceae; genus Pseudoturritis; species Pseudoturritis turrita. The sequence goes on from OVBL01000397.1 coordinate 3,418,736, forward strand.
AAGCAATAATAATAAAAATGGATGTGATTCTAATGATGATTTTGTTTTTCTTTTAATCCAGGGAGGGAATTCGGTGCAGCCAACTGGCAGCAATGATTCGTTCATGAGTTCGAAAACCGAGCCAATAATTTGCTTCACATCGAAGCCAGCACATTCGAACATCTCTTTCTCTGGAATCACCGGAGAAAGTAGTGCTGGAGATTTCCAAGAATGTGGTGCATCATCTTCGTTGCAGCTCTCAGGCGAGCCACCATGGTATCCTCAAACATCACAGGATAACAATGCTTGCTCGCATTCAGTAACCCGTAATAATGCGGTTATGCGTTACAAGGAAAAGAAGAAGGCTCGCAAGTAAGTAGTGTCTGTGATCTCTTTGCAAATGCAATACATGTGGCATCATAGAAGTAAATACAGGGTTTTTCTAATGAGACTCCGGCTTTTTCTTTGAAATAGGTTTGATAAGAGAGTGAGGTATGCTTCTCGCAAAGCAAGAGCTGATGTGAGACGGCGTGTAAAGGGGAGATTTGTCAAAGCTGGTGAAGCTTATGATTACGACCCTCTTACTCCAACCAGAAGCTATTGAAGAAGTAGGCTCTTTGAAAGGTAAACAAAGTAGACAACACATGGCGGAAAATCGAACAGAAATTATTTTGACTCGAGGGCAGTTTCAAGTCAGAAACTTGGAAACTAACAGATCCAAGACTGATTCTTGCAAGCAATCCATTCATTCTTGGGGATTCAATCGGTTTTTTTGGGCCTCAAAAGCTTCATTCTTGTTCGGAGGGATCATTTCTCTGAGTTTCCTTGCAAAAAAGTTACCCAACTCGGGTCTCTTCTTCTTCGGGCGTTACTGATCAGGGTTCCATGAATTTTGTTCTTCTCTTGGTAGTTAAAAAAGGAGGGGGATTTAGAGTAATTAAACAATGTATGATTGTATATGGCCTTTCTGTTTGTATGTATACTCATAAATGTTTTCTGTTTTGCTCTCGGCATTCATGTAAATTAAAGACAGTATCCAGAATCTATCAGCCAAAGTTATGTGGTACCACAAAGTCTATTTCTGTAACTACTAACTGGTTCAAGCTTTAAAGTGATTTTGGTTTATCCCAACTTCAAGAGTTGCATATAATTGCTACCATCCCACCTCGGAAGTTAGAGGAGAGGTTGATCCAAATTCCAATCATGACTAAGCGGTATAACATTTTCTTGAACGTTGCTTTAAATAGATGAAAATGCTAAACAGTAGATTTCAAAACTTTTGTTATGAGTTGCGACTTGAGTATCATTTTATCCAATTATTAAAGTGTTCTGATAATTTTTTTAATACTCCGGAGAGATTGAAACAACTTTATTATTCTGTAGCTTACATTTGTACATCGTAAGTTCATAACCATATAGTAGACACAATACATTCATATATTTTTAAATTTTAACTTTTTTGAATTTAAAATATCGGATCAAAGTTGAGCCACGACGATGAAGAAACTTGTCCAATTTGATTGCTGGCCTGGATTTGAAAACATTGACCAAAGGCTAAGAAAAGAACAAAGAGTCTCCAGATACAGACCCAGGCAGCAAAGTTCTTTGGCTTAGCTCAGAAACTTAAAAAAGAGAGCTAAAAAAAGACCTCATAAAACTAAGAAAGCAAAAAATTTGCTAAAACAAAAAAAAAAGATATAGAAAAACCAAAAAACACTGGATTCATAGAATACCTTCCCCTAGCCTTTATGAGATCATTCTCTGTCAATCCCTTCATCCTTTACGCCTTCAACTTGATAGCTTCATTTCTTCGGTAATTTGTTAGATGGCACACACACACACACGCAAGTCAACAAAACCCGCACCATATCTTCCTGATTTCTCTGGAATTTGAAACTTGTTGAATCCTCAAAATCTTCTTTTCCTTTTCTTTTTTTCAACTTCCTGTTTCAGTAATTACTTGGCCAATTCATCTGTGTTTGCTGAGGCTGTTGGAAAACGTTAGGCGCTGGTGCAACCATTTCTGCTCCAGCAACACCTTGAGACTGTTGTAAGAGCGGGTGATGAACTCCTGCTGCTGTTACTGCTTGTCCCGGATGATACATGCCTGGGAATGTGACGTGACCAGCTTGTGCTGGAGCGTAAGTCACGTGTTGCCCATGGTGCTGTAAACCGTAGAACGAGCTTGACACATCTCGTCCTGGTCCAGTAATCCATACAGGTAATGCTTCACTCTGCAGAGACCCAAGTATATATAATTCATTATGAAACGGGACTTTTAAGTAATCTTTCAACCGAAGTTGGTTTGCGGAGGGAAAGGGCATAATACCTGTTGCCCTGTTGTGCTGTAGCCATTGTTTTCCTTCAACTGCAATGTGTTGAGATCCTCATTGGAAGTTGAATTCCCGGCTGAAGCAGCCGAGGTGGGATTATATCCTGCTGGGAAAGAACCATATGTTGGTCCATAACCACCAGGCATACCAACATGAGTCAAGTTTCCTGTATTAGTCCCGGGCTTGTAATGAGGGAGTGTGTATTTGCCTCCTGTTGCAGCTCCAGGGGGCGGAGGTGCAGGATACACACCGCTTGCCTGAGGTTGCTGAGCAAATGCACCATTGCTTAAGAACTGGTGCATTGTCGGGGGAGGTAAATAGAATGGGGAGAAGTAATGTCCGTATGGCATGTAATTTGGTGGATAATGCGACATATGTAATCCCGGGGGGCGGAAAACAGGAACAGGCTGCTGTGTGACAGGTATAGAGCTCTGCATCAGCCCAGCAGCTTGAGTTACCAGTGGAGTTGGACTAGCTGTAGATAGAACTAAGTTGTTTCCACCCTGCAAATCAACATGTTTAAGCATTAGAGACACATAAAAGCAATAATATATGTTTGTAACAGCTATATCTTTGATCTTTCAAACATGTTTTTTTTCCGGGACAACTGATCTTTCAAACGTGTTATAATGCGCATGAACATAAAAAAAAAAATATCACTTCAGTTTTATCACGAAACAAAATTAAGACTTAAATCCAAGTGGCTGACATGACGAATTGGACTATTGATGCTGCTACTGTTGGAAGATTGAATGTGATGATAAACGAGAGAGTTTCAGAACCATCTTAAATTAGATCAAAATCGCAAAGGTGTGGATTATACAATAAACTACTAGGTAACCCCAAAAAACTGCACTAACCTCTTGCATGGTCTGAGATGAATGCGGAGGCAATACTGTAACATTCCCATTAAATTTGGACGCAACCCCTGGGGAAACAAAGGGAGAAACACGGCCATCACTGTCAGGGCCTGGGCGGTAGAATTGAGCATAGTAACTCGCTGTATCAAATGGTTGTTGGACCTTCAAACAACAAAAGTATAGTTTATTTAGAAGACAAATTAGAGATGAGAATGCCTATAAACTATGTAATGAGCAAAATGTTTCTAATCAGTGAAGCGTAAAAGCTAAGGCATAATTAATGGTTTAAGGCGATCAACAATACGACAACCTAACAAGTTAACTAAAATAATTTTGAAGGCATACCACAAAATTGGGAATACGAAGGGCATCACGTGCTTGAGGGTCAGCATTCTCAAACTGTGGAAGCTGGCTCCCAGGAGCTGGATGAACAAGCCCGATAATATTACTTGGAACATGGTCAAAAGAGTTTTGATTGCTTTCAGACTCCAACATATTCTCTTGCTTGGAGACATCATACTCTGGAGCTGCATTTGTTGCAGTAATATCTTCACCAGCCATATCATCTGGAACTTGTGAAGGCGACTCGGAGTAAACATTATTGTCCTCTTCCTTTTCAGTTGAATGGGCAGTTGGGTGACTGAATTCAAAAAAAAAAAAAATCAAATTTAGGCACAGGTAATATGAATATAGTCATAGTTCAAGAAAAAAAAGTTCTGGGTAAGGATATCACAAGACAAAAAAAAAAACTAGAAGAGAAATTTCAATACCTAGAAATGTAAAAACAAGGGTTTCGTGTAGCATACTAAGTGTTCACGATGGAAAGATCATTAAGACTTCCAGAAAATCAGTGCCACAAAGATTAACTACTGTACAAAAATTGTTACGTTCTGTTTCGAACTTAGGTGCAAACCAGGACTCAGAGTTGCTTCTAGAAACAAAACCCACTTAACCATTGACACTATTAAGATCAACTGGCAGCCTAGAATCTTTAGTGCTTTGGAAGTTTCGGCTATGCTACTAAGCAAATCCAGCGAACTACACTAGGAAAATTCTTATACCTATTTCCCTCAGTAATCTATTAATAACAACTTCTTTCCAACTCTTTAAACTCTAAACTGAGAGTATTTAGTCGCTCAACAGCATCAACATAAATTGACAAATAAGAGACAGGTAAATACCTAAATTCCTCCTCAAAACTTTCTTCAACCTCCTGCGAATTCTGAGAGAGAGGTGCAGATCTCTTTTCATTCTCCGGACAAGCTACTGAGCTTGATGTTATAGAAAAACCAGCATCAAAGCTTCCAAAGCTTAACTTGGTTCGTTCAGCCTCAGGAACAAGGATATGGTTTGGAATAATAACATGCTGGCGTTGAATCTGCAAGTCTTCAAGCTTCCTCTGCAATCTAGATGTGGCCTCTGCTGAAGGGATAACATCTTCAACAGATTTGTCACTGGCTTCAGTAGGAACTGCAAGAGCTTCAGTTGTAGATGATGCACCAGAACCTTGGGTAGTGTTATGGTTCACTGGCTTCGGTTTCCATTCCTTAGTGGAACCAGTACCTAGAACCAAGCATCATTCACATGAAGATGTAAGAAGATTACAGTCATGCAAACTACTATATATATAAAGTGTTTCCTTTCAAAGCAACGCCCAATGTTTCTTATTTACATGTGCATTTAATCATCTGGAATATTGTCTAAATTTCATATTCACAGATAGCAGAAATCCAGTACTGCAGAAAAAAATGTATCACTTTTACCTCTTTGAGGACCAACAGTCTGATGCGACCGATTACTGTAGTTAGAAGAAGGCCGACTACCCGTGCTGTTGCTATGAGATGAAGCAGGCCTCGGAACATAAGTATCATTCATGGCAGTCTTCCCAACTCCACGGGATCTGGCATGGAACTTGCTTTCTCCCATGTGTTGTTCATGTGCTGTTTGTTCGCTCACTGGTTTGGGATTTGAAGATGCGAATCGAATTTCAGAAGAGGATGGACGAGGGACTGGCAGTGAATCAGCCGTCTTCTGCTCGGTTTGCACATCCCTAGAGCCAACTGCTACACGGTTTTTGCTTAATTCAACAGAAAGTGGTGCACCATCAAGGTTGTTTGAGGGGACTGAAGATCCAGTAGCTTTAAGTTGACCTGACTTAGCTGGTAGGTTGGAAGGATGATGAACATCAGAGCTTCCTGATGTCAAACCAACAGAAGTCTTATCCATCCCAGCTGAGAGGCTGTCAACAATACAAGAAAAGAAAACAAAGATCATGAGAAAGAATATCCATGTTTTCGCTACTTTCGCTAAGGGTAAACATCCACCTGTGCGTCATATAGAATCACGGAAAATAATACATAATAGGGATTTGTACTTTAGGACGACAATCACCTTGACGCCAAAACAATATCTTTAGTTTTTATATCTTGAGAGGTTGAAGTTGATGGATCAGTGACCTGCTTTGGACCATTTTCTTTTCTGAAAGAATTCTTTGCTCCAGCACCATCTGATTAGAAGTAAACATTCACAACAGATAGTTCATCAACTACTGAAAAATTCAAAAAGCAACGAGTTATGGACTTCCACTATGGAACTTTCTATAACACATACTTTCACTGGACATACTAAAACCAGTCATAAACACATGTAGTATGTCCTCAGAGGAAAAGCAGGCAAGAACCAATATTGAGTAAATATAACAAACAGGATTGTGACTGCAAGTAACCACCTTTCAGAGAAAACTGTATATTAAGAGATGCAACGACGTAAAACATTAAGTTCATATGATTGTTGTTTACCATGTGATGAATGACGAGAGGAGAAATTCATCCGACCACCCCTGCTACCACGGCCCGGGCCACCAGATCTCCATTGTGGTTCAACAGAATCCTTGTTGCTAAGGTTCTGTAGCATTTAGTAACATTGTCAATCACCATGTCACAATATATGCTGTTCAGTGTATTTTAGACACACTTTACACAGAAACCTATGAAATCGGCCAAAAGAACTGCAAACGCCCCATACCTCTTTTCTTTTATCACGCTTTTTTTTAACCTCATGGAATGGATCTGCAGAGTCATGAACAGTTTTTGAATTAGTTTACCGCATAGTATAGAATAACTCATTGTTCAACAAAACAAAACTTAAAATCCTATCCTAGAAACCGTCTCCAAATTACATGATACATTTACACACAAGCCTTGGCTATATGAAGCAATACCACAGATGCCAAGAAAATCTTCCTTAACAACCAAACCTAAAGAAAATCTTGGTTACCAGAACATGATAAACATAACCATAGTACCAGTGATAGATCCAGCGACATGGGTTTAGAACTCTTACTACAGGTATAGAGAGAGAAGATTCCTAGTTAAGATGATGAACGCAGAAGGCACCGGTAATGTGAATTTCTGAGCAATAGATTCATCAACAACGCACCAGAGTCTTTGTTTTGAAATCATACATAGCAAAAGTATTCCCTCTAAGACAAACCACTGAGAAAACTTTCACTAAGAAGCTAATACCCTTTTGTTTCAAACATCACTAGTGGAAGTAATTGATTCGCGCATATTCTAATCAAATCCTAAACTTTTTTTGTTGAAAAACGGTAATAACACAATATCACATAAACAACTAGAGACGAGCTTTTACTTCCGCACAGGCGACGAAACCGATGATATCACAAAAGCTGAACAAATCAAAGGAGATAAAATCAGATGCTAAAACCTAAGTTAAGAAGAAGAAAAAACCCCAAATCGAAAACCTACAATCACATCGTGGATCCAGTAAAAGAAGAGAAATCAGGAATGAAACAAGTGAAGAGAAGGATAAGATCATATACCCTGAAGAAGTAGGCGTTGGTAAGTCTCGTCAGGATCCATGTTGCATTCATGAAGCATTGCGAGAATCTCATCCTCGCTGTAGTTCCCAGCAGTGATCTCCTTAATGTTCTGAATCGTTTTCCGGGTTGTCGCCGGAATCGAAACCCTAGAACCACTGCCGACCATCCTCTTCTTTTTCAAAAAAAAACGTATCTCGCTTCTTCGCTTCTGCTATTACACGAAAATCGAATCTGGGACCAGACCAATAAAGGTCTGAGCACCTATGTGTGTATGAATACGAATACGCGAGTGATAAATCAGCACCGAGAGGATGGGATTTTGAAACTACTTTGTTTCGAGGAAGAAGAAGAAGAAGAAAGAAATAAATAAAAAAGAAAAAAAAAAAAGAGAAGAAAAAGCAGAGGAAGTAAAAAAAAAGGAGAGAGGGGGGCGAGAAAAGGGAATTGAGAAAAATACGCAAGTGTGATTTTGGAAGCGTAGGGCTCTCTCTTTTTTCTCTCTGTTTTCACTTTTAAATTTTAATTATTGAAATTCATGTATCTGAATTATCATCATTCTAATTAAAACATAAAATCTTTGATAATTAAAATTATGACTTTTTAACTTCTTTTAGCGGTTAAAAAAAATATGTAGTTGTTCGGCTAAAAGCCGTATAAATAACAATTTCGATTGGTGATATTTTAGTGTTTTTAAATAGTAATGTGTAGTACACATGAAAAGAAAACAAAATTTGAATAAATATAAAAATGTTCTTATTTTGTTTTCTTCATATAATTTCATCTTAACAAAATAATTTAGCGTTTCATTGTAGACAGTTGGAATGAGTATACAATTTTTCATTTTACAAATTACATTCTAAAGAGGAAACTTGGAGAGAAAATGAGAATATTTCCCTCCAATACTCTTTTTCCAACAATTCATTCCCACCTATTTAAAAGATAACAAACAAATATATTTAACATAAATATTTAATGATTATACATTCAAGAGTATAAATTGTATTTAGATGTTAACAAATAAATGTTGGCAACAAAAAAAAAGATGCTAACAAATAAATATTTAATGTATACATCAAAAAAATTATGTAGAAGTCTAAGCAAAGTTGAAAGTTAGGATTTCCTATAACCTTTTCGACCAAAAAGAAAAAAAGGTTTTCCTATAACCTTTTTACTACACACATCCACAGTCAATTTTAGATCTTGTCTACTAACACCAAATCAAACCTAAACCAAAACAAACCGAATCTTTCTCAAACCAAACCGTAAATACACAATCTTATTGGTTCGAGTTTCAAAACATATTGTATTTTATATTATTTTACAATCATGTCACCGCCAAGTATAACCCTCATCCATAGCCACTCGTCTTCTCTCTTCTCACTTCTTCCGCTTTCTTCACTCCAATGGCGAAAGCTTCTAGCGTCTTGCAATCAACTCTCCTCCCAGCTTTCTCTCCACTCCACAAGCTCCGAAATCAAAATCCCACCCTCTCTTTCTCACCGTTTCCGGTTTCCCGATGCCGGCCGGGAATCCAGTGCTCAGTTTCGGCCGGTGAGACCACGAGACGATCCGTGGAAGAAGCTCCGGATATATCGTGGGGCTGCGAGATAGATTCCCTTGAGAACGCTACTTCTCTTCAGAATTGGCTCTCCGATTCAGGCCTCCCGCCGCAGAAAATGGCCATCGATCGAGTCGACATCGGAGAGCGAGGCCTCGTTGCCTCTCAAAACCTCAGAAAAGGAGAGAAACTGCTCTTCGTTCCTCCTTCTCTCGTCATCAGTGCTGATTCCGTAAGTCCACACTCTCACTTCCACTGGGAATCAAAGAATATTGACGAGTTTCAGATCGTTAATTTTTTTGTTCTTTTCACGATTGAGAAGCTTATGAGTTTGTAATCTCACTTGCGAGCAATTCCTCACCTTTATTTTCCCTTGAAAATCAGATCAATGCAAGGTATCTGGGTTTCATGAATGTGAATATCTAATATTGGAGATTGGGTTTTTAGGGATGGACCAACCCAGAAGCCGGTGAAGTGATGAAACGTTATGATGTTCCAGATTGGCCTCTACTCGCTACTTATCTTATAAGTGAAGCAAGTCTTCAGAAAAGTTCAAGATGGTATAACTATATCTCAGCTCTTCCGCGACAACCTTACTCACTTTTATACTGGTAATTTTTTTGTACTTCTTCTGTAGCTGAACTTGCTCGTATTGTCCATCTTTCGAGAAGATGTGCATTTGTTTCAGTTTCTTACTTCCTACAGCCTTTTTGTACTATTTTCAGGACTAGGACAGAACTTGATATGTACTTGGAAGCTTCGCAGATTCGAGAACGGGCTATTGAAAGAATCACCAATGTTGTTGGAACGTGAGATATTGTATTTTCTTTCTTTCTCCTAACTGCTTGAGATGTGTAGAACTTTGCTTTCCCGAGTCTTGGAATCTTTGTTTAGCTCCAATCTCTGCTTTACTTTATGGACTCTCTGGCACTTATTGTGTGTGCGTGTGTGTGGGGATAGGGGACTGATGATTATGTCTTGCATTAGACACTGCTCATGTGTTTTTTTCTTTTTCTTTTCCCCAGTTATGAAGATTTAAGAAGCAGGATATTTTCCAAACACCCTAATCTTTTCCCTAAAGAGGTAACTGTTATGCCTATTTTGCTATAGTTGACTCAGAGGGAGAAGTATACAGCTTGCTATTTTCTGCTCAAACGCCTGCTTTCTTCTTCATATAATGAAAGAAGAAACATTTGCAAACCCGAAGTACATATAATGATCAAACATTTTTGTTTGTTTGTTGGTTTCTCTTTTTCGCTTGCAAAGTACACTTCTGTATTTACAACTTGTTGTGGTTCTATTCTATTATCTCAGATAGCATGAATTCGTATCGTAAAATTTGTTGTCTACGTGTATATAAGTTTATTATTTATGGGTTGCAGGTCTTCAATGATGAGACATTTAAGTGGTCTTTCGGAATCCTATTCTCACGGTTGGTAAGCACTATGTTATCGGAAGCAATCATTTGCTGCTCTTGATAATTGATGTACTTGATTTAGATGTCTTGAATTAGTGAAACAACAGACTTGTTCTTTAATCCCTGCATAGATTTTTTGCACAATATAGCTGTCTACGGCACTATGTAGTAAAAACAATGACCACGCACAACCCAATATTTAATTATTTCATTTTTCTTTCCTTTCTGGTATCCAGTGTGCTGCATCTTTGTCTCTGTCAATTCAGACTTAAGCTTCTCTAACACAGGTACGGTTGCCGTCTTTGGATGGAAGATTTGCCTTAGTTCCATGGGCAGATATGCTTAATCATAATTGTGAGGTACTTCATGCTTATCTTTGTAACCAATTAGCTCCTATATTCTCCTAATCAGAAAGCATGGTTAACTTATGGTAGTAAATATTCCAAATTCTGCTTGGACAGGTTGAGACATACCTGGATTATGATAAGTCTTCAAAAGGAGTTGTATTTACAGCAGATCGACCATATCAACCAGGTGAGCAGGTAAATAAGACCTATAGATTCATCCACCAGAAAAAAATATGTGAAGTGCATTTCTGTATCACTTCAAATGCTCGGTTTGGTCTAAATTCAGATAAACGTGAGCGTTGAGGTTAAATATAAGTAGGGGTTCAAGACAACAAGTCCCATCTACACAATTGGACTTTTAGTGCCTCAGCAAGCCAATCCAAAGTGGAACCAGAGTTGTCTAAAGTCTCTGATATGTTGCAATACATGACTTTGTGCAGGTTTTCATATCGTATGGGAATAAATCTAACGGAGAGCTGTTGCTATCTTATGGGTTTGTTCCCAGAGAAGGAACCAATCCTAGTGATTCAGTAGAGCTAGCAATGTCACTTAGGAAAAATGATAAGTGTTACAAGGAAAAGCTGGATGCATTAAAGAAACACGGATTATCCACGTAATCAATTCTCCCACGATCCATGTTTCCCTCTCAAATTTTGTAGATTTCTCGTGATCAGTTTGAGTTTTGTTTTTATTGTTTTTGTTAACCATTCACTGACAGCCCTCAATGCTTCCCCGTAAGGATAACGGGTTGGCCATTGGAGCTAATGGCATATGCTTATCTAGTGGTGAGCCCTCCAGATATGAGAAACAGCTTTGAAGAGGTTTGGCAACTCCATCACGGCCCATTTTAGTTGATTCCATCCAATTCTTCCCAAGTTCATAAAACATCCTTTCCAATTTTATATCCATTTCAGATGGCAAAAGCTGCTTCAAATAAGTCAGCAACAAATAAAGATCTAAAGTATCCCGAAATCGAGGAAGAAGCATTGCAGTTCATACTGGACACATGCGAAACAAGCATATCAAAGTACAGCCGATTTTTAAAGGTAAACATAACCAAAACAGCTCATCTCTCTCTTTCTGCATCTGCTTATGGTTTGTTTTGTTCATTATCTAATTGTAGGAAAGTGGATCAATGGATTTGGACATAACATCTCCAAAACAATTAAACCGAAAAGCGTTTCTGAAACAGCTAGCTGTAGACTTGTCCACCAGCGAGCGTAGGATACTGTACCGTGCTCAATACGTAAGGAATCACTTTCTGGCCAATACGATATATAAATTCTGTGGATCCATCCATGATATTGTGGAATTCCTCCTTTTTTTGTTTGGGTTCAGATTTTGAGGAGGAGACTAAGAGATATAAGAAGCGGTGAGCTGAAGGCTCTACGGCTCTTCAGTGGACTTAGGAACTTCTTCAAGTAAGCGTCGAAAGAGAAAACGTCAACAGCTTTCAGATGCATCAAAGATAGGCTTTGTTATGCTTCAAACCAAAATGTAATTTTTTCTACTAAAAAATGAATGTTGGTGTAGTAGGCATGGTGCGATTTGAGTATATTACAAAAGTGTCAATTTGATATTTACTAGTATATTTTTGTACAATTTCCTCTATCGAAGTGTACATTATTCTCTTTGTCCATAGAATACATACTGTATTTATCATTCGTAGAGCTCGTAAATTATTATTTCATCTTCTTTTATTTGGTAACCAGCTCTTCCTTCTTCTTCCTGATCAGTTTTTTTCCGTCTTCGAAAAATCTTACCAAATGCCTCGTCCCTCGAACAATTTGGTCTAGGACGACCGTATAACGGATGTTAGATTGTTTCAGAAGCTGCTAGGCTACATGATCAGCTTTCTCCTCAGAATATTAGCATTATTGGACACGCTATGCGGATTCACAGAGAAGATGTATGCTTAACATTTTCATGATTAGAAGGCTATTGGCTATGGCAATTCCACAATGTATGTGCAAGGTAGCTCTGTGCCTTGTGGATCATGTTTCGGTCAAACTTACCGATTAAAAAGAGAGGGGAGATTGGATATATATGGATTCACCATAATTTTTATGTACTATGTCTCATACTTTTGCGAGGTCCAGAGCATGGTAGAAGCATTGTCACTCGCTTGGTTTCTAACAGCAGCCTGGATTGCAACCGTTCAAGTCTCTTTGTCCAACCAAGGATTTTGATTTGGACCATTTTGCATTGACGTTACTATTCGGAATGCTCTTTGTCTTTGTCGGTTCTTCATGGCTCTCTTTTATTTCGTCCTTTTTTGTTTGTTTCCCAGTCTTCGAATATATCATCTTTGTGGTTGGTTCTCAAAAAGACGCATATATGATGTGTACGAAGATTGGAAAACAAGAAAGGAAAGAGATAAAAGGAGAGCCATGGATCGCTTCCTAGCAAACCCACAAAGACAAAATACCATTCCCATTAGTAAGGTCATTTGTAAATGCTCCAAGTCGAAATCTTCCGCCGGACAAAAGAGCTGCACGATTGCGATCCTTGCCGCTATCGAAAGCCAAGCAAGTGTTCACGCCTCTATTGTCATTTGGCCTTTGCAATTGTATGAGACAGCATACATAAAAATCATGGTGAATCCATAACGCACCTATTTCTTATTTCTTCTATACAATCTCCTATTTCTTCCTAATTGGTATGATGGGACCGGAACATGATCCACAAGGCACCTAACTACCTTCCACTGATATTGGGGAATTACCATAGCCAAACACCAGTACCTAATCAAATTGCAATCAAAATCCTCATCCAGAAAAAAAAGTCAATATACACAAAGTGCTTACAGATTTGTCCTTAAAGTGCATTCTTGGAGAGAGTCAATTAACCCAAATATGATTGAGAAAATTGCAGCAAACCCTAAAAACATAATAGACGATACGGGGATGGGACACAACTGACGTTTTAGATTCCCTCAGCATTCATTTTTCTGATAAACTAATTAAGATCAATAATGAAAATAATAAGAAGAAAAATTTAGTATGAGATGATTTGATGGATGCAAGGGTTCTTATTTATAAGAGGACTCCAACATCTCTAAGAGAACAAAAATGGTAAAATAAAAATATATGCATTGCTAGATTCTTCATAAATGATTTATGGTTTATAAATTAGAAGAAACCATGGTAAAATTAATTGGCATTGCTAAGAATAAACTAATTAGTATAAACAGATAAATATGTGCACTTGGTGAAAATAACATGTGCATTGTTAGATTTTTGTTTTAATTAGATAATTGACCCGTGTTGTGTTTTGCTTGTGAAACTTTAAGAAATGGCTTTGTCTAAATTAAAATTTCAAACATTAAGACAAACCGAGATATTTATAACTAAATACAAATTTCATTATTAATTAGTAAACGTTCAGATGGATAAACTTAGGGTCATTATATTAAATGATATATACTTACACAAAGATAAAGAGAAAATAGATCAAATCTACCTGATTAAAAATTGACATGCTATTTTTATCAATCAAACACATTTTTTCTTCTAATTTTAAAAAAAAAATATTTAATCTAAAATATAATATTTCAATGACATAAATAAATAAAAAATAAAAATGAAATAGCTTGATATAGTATAACCAAATCGAGAAACATTTGACACATCAGTTTCAAACTGAACATTTAATTTAATTAAAAAAATTAATATTTTTTCACTTAAAAAAAAATGAAACGTATTGCTTTATGGAGTTAAACTCCGTTAACAGTGTATCTTCTGATGTGGCAGTATCTAAATGGTTTAAAGGTATTTTAACTCCAATAACATTACGCCACGTAATCCCGCTGACCAAATACCTCGAAGAACAAGCAAGCGACGTCGTTTATAGTTTGATGATCTTGTCGGATCACGAAACTGCCCTTCAGTCAAAACAGGCTTCCTTCGTGTCCGATTCTGAAAAAACTCATTTCTTTCTCTCTCACCGTCTTCTTCTCCGATCAATATCCCATTTTTTTTTAAACACCCATCGACCAGATCGAATTTCGATCGATCTATATCTATCAATCGTCTGGTTTAATCACCCTCAATTCTCTGATTTGGAAGGTAAATTTCCCTTCTCACTCTCTATCTCAAATCTAATCACTTCGTAGGAATCGAAAATGGAATCAATTCAATATGGGTTGGTGTGGAATCTCTAATTGAGGCTTCTCCTGTAAAATTGGATTGCGTTTTTGAAATAATTCGAAATTGTTTTGTGGCAGATGAGCTTGAAGGCTACGATCTTATTACTAGGGCTCTTATGTTGCTTCCAGGCAACGTTAGGGATTAGATTTGTGATTGACCGAGAAGAATGTTTCTCCCACAAGGCTGACTATGAAGGCGATACGCTTCATGTCTCCTTCGTTGTCATCAAGTCTGATTCTCAATGGCATTTTAACGAGGATGGTGTAGATCTTGTGGTATGACTTTTCAATTTTTTTTTCCTGATTGAACACTTTACTACATTCTATCTTTCAAAGTCGTCGGAAATCGATAGACTTGATAATCGTAGACAATGCTTAGAATTTCCATTGTTGAATATGAATTAGCTTTGTATGTTGGTAGATAATTTCTAATGTATTGATCATGGATTTGATTTCTTTTTAAAGTTGTTATCTTGTTCCCTCCGGTTAATTTGGTTGTCGTTGTTATGGTTACAATTCTCGTGTACTTTTGAGTAACCAATAGTGATGATGTATTTGTTGGACATGGTATCACACAAATGTAACGAGCCTAATATGACATATCTTTCAAATCTCTTGTGTACTGTTGAGTGAGATAACCATATTGGTGATGATTCGTTTTGGATTGTGAACAGATACACGGCCCAACAGGCGAACAAATTCATGACTTCAGGGAGCAGATAAGCGCAAAGCACGACTTTGTTGTCCAAAAGAAAGGGGTTTACCGTTTTTGTTTCACAAACAAGTCTCCTTATCACGAGACCATTGACTTCGATGTACAGCTTGGTCACTTTGCATACTACGATCAGCACGCAAAGGATGGTGAGGAACATCTGTTTGGTTTTGAATCAGTTTTTGTCGATATTGAGTTATCTATTTAGCTGTAGATGGTTTTGTGCAGAGCATTTCACTCCCTTGATGGAGCAAATATCAAAGTTAGAGGAAGCTCTTTACAACATCCAATTTGAACAACATTGGTTAGAGGCTCAGACCGATCGCCAAGCTATCGGTAACACTTCTTTCTAAAAAAAAACCATTAGTTTCTTTCGCTTCTGCAAGTAAAAATTGAGAGATAGTTTGATATGGTTTGTTCTTTTGTGCAGTGAACGAGAACATGAGCAAAAGAGCAGTACACAAAGCTTTGTTCGAGTCGCTTGCACTGATCGGGGCAAGTCTCCTCCAGATTTATCTTCTGCGTCGCTTGTTCGAACGCAAACTCGGCATGTCTCGTGTTTAAAAAGCATCAGTTTACTATGATTTTGGAGGCTTTTGTGCTTAGCCCCTAAGAACTTCTTTTGCCTCATAAGCTAAAATGTACCAGAGAATCTTTTTACTTAAACTCTTTTACAGACACAGTCGTAGTTCGTCGGAAGATTTGTGTTTTCACATGCTCAAGAAATTATCCACTCGTCGTTGTGATTTATTAATCAGTCTCTCTCTTTTTTTACTTTATTTAACATAAAAGCTTTTCCATAAAATGTTCCCTTTGTATTTCTCCAGATGACAACAAAAAAAAAATACAAAAATTAAGTAGAGAATAACCATAAAAAATCATAATTAAAAACTAACCAACATTTTTCTATGTGGCACAATTATAACCACTAATTTTAAGTGTTTTTTGTTTTTAATGGTTATCCAACGAAATTAGCCAAGTATTTTCATTTGAATAGAGAGATTAAAAAAAAAAAGCTGGTGGGCCATAAGTGGGCCAAGCTTTTTGTGTGTGTCTCAAGTGGGCGCAGTGTAGATAAAGCCGACAAAGAGAAAGCTGACGTCATTTTCGTGGTCTTTCATACACGTTACCTGAAAACAAAAAAACAAAAACACAAACTTTCCTGAAAAAGCCATCTTCGTCGTTCAAGTTTAAGCATCGGTAAATCCGACAAGGAACAACGATTTTTGTTCCGTAGCTTTGCTGTGTTGTTTAGTGGACGAACCCACTGAAGAAAATTCGAGAGAAATCAAAAAAAGTTTGTTGTTGTTGTTGTTGCTGTTGATGATGGATCATTTGGTGGAGACGACGACGAACGATAATAACTCGGCTCAGAGCAGATTGGTTGAAGAAAGGCTTGATGATATTCGTAGAGTAATGGGCAAAGCCGATGATGATCCGTTAAGGATCGTAGGTGTTGGAGCTGGTGCTTGGGGAAGCGTTTTCATTGCAATGTTGCAGGAAAATTACGGAAAATTTAGGGGAAAAGTTAGTGTGAGAATCTGGAGAAGAGGAGGTAGAGCAATCGATAAGAGCACAGCGGAACATTTGTTCGAAGTGATCAATTCGAGTGAGGAATTGCTTAGGAGGTTGATTAGGAGGTGTGCTTATCTCAAGTATGTGGAAGCTAGATTAGGGGATAGGGTTTTATACGCAGATGAGATATTGAAAGATGGGTTTTGCTTGAATATGATTGAGACTCCTTTGTGTCCTTTGAAAGTTGTGACTAATCTTCAGGAAGCTGTTTGGGATGCTGATATTGTCATCAATGGTTTACCATCAACTGAGACGTTTCAGGTGTTTAATGAGATTAGTAAGTATTGGAAGGAGAGGGTTACAGCTCCTGTCATCATTTCTTTGGCTAAGGGTGTGGAAGCAGAGTTTGAGCCTCATCCTCGGATTGTAACTCCTACTCAAATGATCTACCGAGCGAGTAAATTCACTTCCCCTGTTATCATTTTTACTTTGTCTGCATGCTAAATGGATATTTTATGTAGTCGTCCTAAGTGTTTTGCTAGATTTCATTAGCCATTCCACATCAGCAATTTGTCAAATGAGTATAAGTAGGATAGTTGCTTCATGTGTTTAGGTGCCGTAAGTGTTTTTGAGGTGAGTTTCTGGGTTCTCTTCAACCAAATCTAGGTTATGCTAGACTTCTAGTTCCTTGTTCTCGTTTGCTGGATTTATCTGGACTTTGTAAGTAAAAAAGGTAGTATTGATTCTGAATCTATCAAAGTATTTTTATGAGCCTCTAGTGTCACTGTTGCATAGCAGCATTGATTTAGAGAAGGTATCTTTTTGTTATTAAGGTGATACTGTGTATGGTTTATTCAACAGATCGCTTGATCGCGTACCATTCCATTAAGCAGCATAGGTGGCCAGTTTTACCTGTTTCTCTTGCATCTTAATCATGTTAGTGTTGCAGTGCATGATCAGGAGTTGTTGCTCATTGAAAACTTTACAATTGGCTTGTCATTTCCTCTTTTCAGCTGGTATTCCTCTTGAGAACATTCTCTACCTTGGAGGACCCAATATTGCTTCCGAGGTATACAACAAAGAATACGCTAATGCACGGATTTGCGGGTCTGAAAAATGGAGGAAGCCTTTGGGAAAGTTTCTAAGGCAGTCTCACTTCATAGTGTGGGATAATAGTGACCTCGTTACTCATGAAGTAATGGGTGGCTTGAAGAATGTTTATGCCATTGGCGCAGGTTAGATCGAGGTCTCTAAAATGTTGATCTGAACTATAACGATTCGAAATTAGACATTGAAATTGGTGATCATAGGTCAAAGATCATGAACCATGTTTTTCTTCCACAGGAATGGTGGCTACACTGACAAAGGAAAGTGCTACTAGCAAATCAGTATACTTTGCGCATTGTACTTCAGAGATGATTTTTATTACTCATCTATTGGCCAAGGAGCCAGAGAAACTTGCTGGACCTTTGCTCGCGGATACCTATGTAACATTACTAAAAGGTCGTAATGCGTGGTATGGCCAGAAGCTTGCAAAAGGAGAACTTAGCCTTGAAATGGGCGATAGCATCAAAGGCAAGGGAATGATTCAGGTACTCCATAAATCCCAATGATTTCTTTTTTTAGCCTTAAATTTTCCAGGCAAGTTATGTATGTTTAATATTGAGAACTTGTGGATTTGTAACTTCCATCTAGTCCACAGAGCAAATGCCCAAGAAGGGTGTTAGCAAGAAGATGAAGTTACTTATAACTTCCTTCCTTATATTCTAAATTCATGTTCAAAGTTTATAGCATAAAACAATAAACGGTATTGCACATTTCAAAGAAAGTTGAAGATTGTGGAGGTAGAATCTAAACGCCTCTGACAAAATACTGAAATAGATCATAACCCTATATTGGTATCTTATACATATTAGTTTAGTAGATTATCCATATTGTGATTGCATATAGGTTATCGTAGATTAGTTTCGTTGAAGGCTAATGATGAAGTGATTTTGATGTAATATACAAAGGGGGTCTCTGCAGTGAAAGCATTTTTCGAGTTGTTAAGCCAGTCCTCGTTAAGTCTTCAACACCCTGAAGAGGGCAAACCTGTAACTCCAGCTGAGCTCTGTCCCATCTTAAAAATGCTCTACAGAATTCTTATAACAAGGTATCCTCATTTCCTTAACTTGTAATAGCTTATTTAACTCTGGACCCACCCCATAATCACAATTACACTTTGATGATGTTTTTAGGGAGGTCTCGTGTGAGGCGGTTCTTGAGGCACTGAGGGATGAGACGATGAACGACCCACGCGAACTCATCGAGATTGCTCAGAGCCATCTCTTCTTCCAGCCATGGCTTCTTGGTCAGAAACCTTGAGCCTTGTCTTTTGTATGAGTTTCTCTTGGTGGAGACTAGTTTGTAATATGAAGATTGATATATAGTTCCAGTGAATTCCCTTTATCAGAAATACAAAGAGCAGATAGAGTTGTATACAATTTATAGTTGGAGGATTAAAGTTGTGTACTTTCTAGTGGAACTCAGTCTCAGATACCTTTTGACTTGCCTTTCATTGAGACTTATAAATAGTTTCTATACAATTTATGAATATGGGAGCTAAAGATACAAGCTATATATACCTATACATCACAATTCTATATCTGATATTTGGAGCCTCAAAAGAATAACCATCCATCATTCATCATCATATCATCTTCTCAAACTTATCAAGCTTATTTACCCTTTGCATAGATCTCAGTACCAATGCCATGAATATCCCTGCACACAAAAAAATAAATTTAAACCAATTCATTCCAAAAATACCAAAAAGACACTTGCATATACACCTATAGACACGCATGTACAACAGTTTTTCATACCTGCTCCAACGAAGGATCCATTAGCAACAAGCTGACTTCCTTGGCTACTAAATGTAACCCCAATATTAAGCAGAGTTCCTCCAAGAACTGTATACATTGTCGCCATCTGCAATATTGTCGCTTTCCGAGCTGCTCTTTCCGACTGAATAAAAAAACGAAATTCTAGTGGGTCTCTCTTGTGATTGTTGTACGATGCTCAGTAATTTGTATGTATTTACCTCAAGAACTCGAACACGGAGTTTTAGATCGCCTGAATCGAGTTCTTTCACGAACTCTTCTATTCGCTGCACTCGGTATGGCATGGACAGAGTAGAAGACCTAGCCTGTACAGGTTTTTCAACTTGTATTTAGTACAAACAGAACCAAAAAAAGAGATGGGAAATAAAATACGGGAGAGAGCATTACATCGTCGGCCTGCTTCCTTATTTCTTGGACAAGCTGAGTTCCCGAGCGCTGCCTTTGTTTTAAATCCAGGAGTTCCTGTTTTCATCAATGTTCATGAGCATTGACACAATGATACAGAAGAGTAGAGAGAAGATTGTTAAAGTTTTTTGTTTTTGAGTGGAGAAAACAGGTAAGAACCTGCGCATAGGGAGCCGCAACCTTCACAAAGGAAAAATCTGGATCAAGGATGTAACCAATACCTGCAAAATCATATAGCATAAATGGTAAGACTTCTGGAAGATTTTGACAAAAAGAAGAGAGAGAAGAGATTGAATAGGTACCCTCAAGTGTGGAAAATGCTCGGATTACAAAGGTGAATGTTGATGGGAAACGGAATGGCTGATCCTGGGAAATTGCAAACAGATCCTGCAATAGAAATGAGGAATTTTTTAGTTTAAGAATCTCATAGTAACTATCATAAATAGCTTGAGGAAGAGGCCCAGCTTCTTTTTCTGGCACGGTTTTGATTGGTACCTCTCCAATAGCTGCCAAAGTCTGTTGCTGATCGGGGGTTTGGCTTAATAGGTTGTCCAAGAAAAACTGAACAGATCTTCTTACCTATCACAAACATGGACAAGGTTGCAATAAGATTACATATGTGAACTTCGCATAGAGAGAGAGTGAGACTATAAGTTTACCGATGAAAGGTCTCCGGTGGGTTGGAGTGCTTCAAGATCTATAAGGTTTTGCATGACCTATAAGAAGAACATATAGTTAGTTTCTTATTTCTCAGTTTGAGATTTAACTCGTGAAAGAAAAAAATACCTTTTTTGCATCTTTTTCATATACAGAATAGAAGAGATCAAGCAATCTCTTTCGAGTAAATGTTTTGATCTCTCCCATCATGCCAAAGTCATAGTAGATGATCGATTCATCTATATCAATGGCAAGATTTCCCGGGTGCGGATCCGCATGAAAGAAGCCGGTTTTGAGTATCTAAAACAGCCAAGACATAAACATAAGTTTCAGACCAAAAAGAAAAAGACGCGGACTTGCATAACAGTTTTGCTATATTGTTATTGACCTGGATAAGATAAGCTTCAATGGCCCGTGATGCGATTCTTGAACGGTTATAACCCCGTGCAGCTAAGGCGTCTAACTTGTTGATCTTGACACCTAATTGCGCCAATCAAGTAAAGAGTTTATACCACTACATTTTTAATCAATCAAACCAATATATTGGGTAGTTTCAACACGAACCTGGTACATACTCCAAAGTCAAGACCTTCATGGCAGAGTAATCCCAATAGACCAACTGCAAAAACAAGATAACCAGAATGAGTTTCATATATTCCATGATTATACAAGAACTTGATTTCATGGGTTTTGGTTAGCAAATGAAACTTACAGGTACGCGGACCCAGCTTATATTCCGGAAGTCTCTCCGGAATCTGTCGGCATTCTTAGCTTCGTTTATGTAGTCAATCTCTTGATACAAAATTCTGAAACCAAAGGGAAGATCAATCCTACATGATTTAGAACCACAAGTTGCTAGGTATTAAGCTAGAATCACTTCCTGGAATAAAAGACTTACGTGGCACATTCTTTGTAAATACCAACCCAATCGTTTGTACCAAATGATTCACTCTTCTGGAAATACTCAGCAATCAGCTTCAAATTTCCTGATAAGAAAGAAAGGCATTTTCAGCACATCACAGGCATCCATGTCCAGAAGCTGTATTATATAACTCAGAAGTTGTTACATACGTAGATCAATATCGAAAAGTTTCTTGAGTCCGGGTCTTTGAACTTTCACTACCACTTTCTCTCCATTGTGCAACACAGCTCTGTGTACCTAAAGGAATAAACTTTGAAAAATTAAAATACAAACATCAATATGTAGACGAAATGCCAAAAAAAAGATAAGTGTGTTTAAAGGTGGCTAAGTATCACATACCTGGCCAAGGCTAGCTGCAGCTATGGGTTGCTCTTCAAATTCTTTAAACATTACACTTATAGGAGCCCCAAGTTCGGTCTCGATGAAGCGCTTTGCTTTCTCTGGAGAAAAAGCCGGGACTCTGTCCTGAAACCAGTTTAAAAGAAGAGTAAGAAAACCCAAAGAGAATCTAAAGTTATGCTTAGATTCAAAAACATTAAAAAGAAAGAGCAATGTACCTGCAACTTGGAAAGCTCATCCGTGAATTCGCGTGGAAACAAATCTGACCTAGTCGAAGACAACTGTCCCAGTTTGATGAACGTCGGACCAAGCTGCAATACACTCTCTCTCAACCATGAAGCTGTTTCTCTTCTTCGGCTTTTCTGATAATATAATTATATAACAAAAGGTAAAAAACTCGTAAGAACCAAGACCAACATAACCGGTAAGTGGTAATCAATCAATCAATCAATCAATCAATGAGATTTTAATGATGAAAGGTTTTTACCTGTTTTTCTTCTGTGAACCCTCCAACGTAAGCCCATTTCGCATTGTCGAACAAGACACGAATCCTCAGGGAAATAACAAACGACCAAACATCAATACTCCGTTGAAGTGAGTTGTAGTTCTCATCAGCCCAGCTAAAACCTTCATCAGAAGGAAGGACCCTAACTCCTTCAACCGGTGGAGGAAGGTATGATTCTGTTTTTTTCTTTGGCGCCTTGACCAAAGTTGACGACGCACCATTAATGTTTCTACTACTAACCAAACTAGCTCCATTAACAACTTTTTCCGCGGATCCATTCACTTTCTTTACATTATTCACACCATCTTTCCCTTTAACCACCTCACTAGCCGGAACCATTTTGACTGAACGTCCATTGATTCCAGGCTTGGAAGGCGATTCCGATTGTCTCATCTCGATACGAAATCTCTTCGACTTGCTGCCAAAACACTGAGTGGCTTCCGTAGTGAAAGGATTCTCCAGAGAGCTAATGAAACCAATACCTTTGGTGGTTCTTGCGGTCTCACTGCCATAGCAACAGCTCTGAGAAGCTAATAATGCCGCCATTTCCACCAAATTTACAAGAAACCTATTGAATAGAAAGAAGAAAAACCAAAGATCACATAATCAAACTCTTGTGAGCAAGTATACACACAGATATAACTATATCTAAATCTGGAAGCTAAGAAGAGCCATTTCTTCAAAGAAACAACAAAATTCAATAAGAGAATCAACTGAAACAATATACAATACAAAAATTTCGGTTATAAAGCTAATAGTAACAGAACTCGATCACATCATACTTAAAGTCTCTTTGAAAGCATCAAGTTTTCAACGACTCTCAGTGCCAGGAAAAAAAAAAAAAAAAAAACCAGAGAAAATTGATACATACAACTTGAAGGAACCCAATTTTCATCGTACAACTATACATATTACAACCTAAAGCCTAACTTTTTGAGTTGGAAAATCGGAAATATGGAACCTTTTAATTGAGTCTTGAAATGGGTTGACTGGTGTGACAAAAATCAACCCAGACCCAGATTTCTCGTTACCGGAATCTGTGAAATCTGCAGTTTTTAAGTAGAGGATTTTCTTGAAACAGAGACGAGAGAGAGAGAAGAGGAATAAGTTGCGTATGGTGTCGTCTTTACGAGACGTGTGTTGTTCCTCAGATTTTTCTACCTTCCAACTAAAATAAATTTGTCACCTTGTTGAAACTTTGTGCGTAAATAAGAAATTTGGATTTGATGATCACAGAAGGAAAATAATCTTTGTAACTTTCTTTAGTCCCAAAATTAAAAAAAAAAAAAAAAAAAAAGAGTTATAATGGAAGGTGCGTGTCCAGCTTCGCCTTCTCACGTTTAATGTGTGGACAGTCTACACACAGTGTTCAGCACAATAAAAAAGATTTGTTTTTTATATATTTAGTTTGGAGTTCGTTAATAACAAATGAACAAAATGCTAACAAAAATTTGTGACGACGCTTCACCACATTTTGGCTTCTCTATGATTATAATAAGCAGCTTAAAAAATGAAATTTCCGCAACTATTTTGAAACTCATTTGTCTAAAGGCAAACATAAGAGCAAGTACTCAGCTCTTTTGTCATCACTAGACCATTATTAATCCACTCGATTAAAAGACTACTACATTAGAATCAGTTTCTTCTTATTACCAAATCATCCAATGCTGCATTTGCGAGTTTGGCGACAAAA
This sequence comes from Pseudoturritis turrita, assembly GCA_900406555.1. NCBI lineage: Eukaryota > Viridiplantae > Streptophyta > Magnoliopsida > Brassicales > Brassicaceae > Pseudoturritis > Pseudoturritis turrita. The sequence goes on from OVBL01000397.1 coordinate 3,442,848, forward strand.
CTTTGTTTCTTGCTCTTCAATTGCACCTCTTGAACAAGCAATGCCTTCCATTCATCGCTCAACTCTTTCCTTTCCTTACCTCTAAGGGTCTTCAAATTTTGAAGCATCAGTTTCTGTGCATAATTGCTTAAATGCTGAAACATTGTCGTCTCAAGTGCGTCTTTTAGAGCACACATCTCATCTTGGGCACCATCTTCCTCACTCTCCTTCCCACCAGTCTCGTTCTCCATACGTTTGTCAACATTTTCACTAGGCAATTTGCCGTCACAAGAGTCGCCTTTTGCTGATCCATCATCATTCTCAGGTTTGCCGTTTGTCACTGCTTCATCTTCCTCACTCTCCTTCTCACCAGCCTCGTTCTCCATATCATTGTCAACTTTTTCATAAGGAAATTTGTCGTCACAAGAGTCGCCTTTTGCTGATCCATCATCATCCTCGGGTTCACCGTTTGTCGCTGCTTCATGTTGCACGAAATCCCCAACCTTATCGGAAAAACAGTATTGCAATATACATATTAGAACTCATAACCCAAACTCTTGCACACGAACAAATATAACTTTCAATTGTGTCTATCAGAGGATTGATGAGGTAAGTTAAAAAGTATAACACAACAGTAAAGCTATAAGGAGATGGTGAAACCCTGACTAACCTTGCTCTTGCTCCCATTAGCTTTGTCCATGTTCCCATCAACACATTCAGCTTTATCTTTTCCCCATATCGCCATGGACAAGTTAAAAATTTCAGAGTCATGGGACTTGGTAAAGCACGGATTTTTCGCCGAATTATCTCTGAATTTCTTCTTCAACTTTCTGATCTTACACATGAGCTGATGCTTGGAGAAGTTTGTTTCTATATCATCTTTGATATAATCTACAAATGCACCTGAATCAGAAAGGTAGTCCACTCCTGTCTCGTTCCGATAGTCGACGATGCCCTTTTCACAGAGAGTTTGATGAGTTAAAGCAGAAGAATAAGCAAACAAAAAACCTTTATATCGAAAATGCGATGAAAACACAATCCAAGTCAAGAACAAAACAGTAGCTGAAAAAGCAATTTGAGCAAAGTAGAAACCTTTAATATGACTAGCTCGTCATTTTCACTCCAGAGTCTCTTTGGACTTGGACCCAAATAATTTGCCAGTGTAGCTTTACGCTTCTTCCTACTCCTAAACATGTTTGATGTTTCGGTAGCAACGTGCTTAGAGTCCAACTTCTCAGGCGATTTGACGACGATAGACGGCGGCGTAATTTCTCGGATATCTCCGTCAGATGTATCGGAGTCACTGAAATCATCTCCGTAAGGAAGCCGCTTCTTATAAACCATCGTCCGAGAGAGAGAGACCTAATTCAAATATTAAAATGTTTCGTCTTCTTCTTATACACAAAATCAATTTCACGAAAATTCGTCTCCATTTTCCAAAAAATTATAGACCGAAAATGCACAATTAAGTCGAATCCAAGTTACAATTATCAAATCGAATTACGTGAAGATGAAAACTTACGCCGTTGAGAGTTTCCAAAGTTTCGGAAATTGGGGTTTACGGAGAAACCCTAGTAGCTTCGGAAACTTGTTCTCCTCATTTGAGATTTGAGAATTGAGAATTGAGAATGAATGTTTATGTTGGACTGTTGTCTTTTTGCTACCCTTTTTTCATAAACTAAAAGTAAATTAGCTTTTGTCAAACAAATTAATGTTTGGTCATAAAATCACCAAGTAATGTACAACTTTGGTTGGTTTGTGCCTTTGTGGATGATTTATGCGTAAAGCAAATTTCAAATTTCAAAAAAAATACTAATAATGCAATATATAGATTAAAATGGATATCTTTGACTTTGAGTAAGTATTATTCGCCTATTCGGGTATTAATACGGAAATAGGATGCATAATTTGAAAAAGATTTGATACATATCTGATTTTACCCGTAGATAATTAAATTATGATATTTTTTATCCGATTCAAAAATTATAAAATCAAATATATTTTTTTCTAAACGAATACGAGTCGAATAACATGTAATTGATACGTAATTGATATTTTCATCACAATTTTTTTTTGTTTTGGTCATCATTTAGACCATAATTGGTCGATATATTAGCTTAATTAATTCTTATATTTTTGTCATTGCACCAATTTACTTTGTTTTTTTCTTCGTTCGTGTAACGATTTAAAAAAAAAAAAAAAATTGGTATAGCAGTAGCCAACATCCACCACACAAGAAAAATAAGGAAGACAGAGAGCAGAAACTTGATCAAAAAATCTATGGCTACCACTGGTCAGCTCCTCTCCGGCCACTTTTACCGACCAATCCTCACCGCCGTTGGAAGTGATCGCCGGCAACATGTAACCACTCGTTTCCTCCCTGTTCGGCGGCGCAACGAGCTGCGTCGGCCGAATATGAGTCTTCGGGTGAGCAACGAAATGTCGTCGACGGTCGAAATGGAACAGCTCGTTGAGTTCCTATACAAGGATCTTCCTCACCTTTTCGACGACCAAGGAATCGATCGGACAGCGTACGATGATCGAGTCAAATTCAGAGACCCCATTACCAAACACGACACTATAACTGGATATCTCTTCAACATTTCTCTCTTGAAAAATCTTTTCACTCCTCATTTTCTACTTCACTGGGCAAAACAGGTCTTTGCTAATTTCCCGATTTACACTTTGTTTTCTCAACTCTTAATCTCCACCCTCAAGTTTCAAGCTTTATGAAAAAAATTTATGTTTTGATTGCTTTGTTTCTACTTCTCTTTACTCTGCTTTTCCTCTTTACAGATGTACCAATGTCTTAGAGATAATCCCTTGTCTGTAAAGTTTTGTTCTTTTTGCAATATGTCTTAACCAATCACCAAAATAAGAAAACTTTTTGTCCTCGAAATTGACAGGGTTAGTCCTCTGATTCTGATGCAAGTACAACACTTTAATACCCTTCTTGAGAAAGATTGATTCTTACTTGTGTTCAAGTTTTTGCACTTTGAATTGAAACTCTATGCTTATAAAACTATATAATGTTAGACTGATGCAACTGCTAATAGACAGGTCCATACGAGATAACAACAAGATGGACTATGGTAATGAAATTCTTGCCTTTACCATGGAAACCAGAGCTCGTGTTCACAGGGAAATCAATCATGGTTGTTAATCCAGAAACTAAGAAATTTTGCAGCCATCTGGTATAGTTTGGCATGTCTTTATCAGTTTCCTTTTTTTTTCTTGTGAAATCTCCTTTGGTGTGGTATACTTATTACAACTTTGATGTGCAGGACTTGTGGGACTCTATCGATAACAATGATTACTTTTCTCTAGAAGGTCTTGTTGATGTATTTAAGCAGGTAGCTTTTCTCATTTGCTTTCTCGGCACGAATCGAGCCTCCGTAGAATTAATAGTGAGTTATAGACTTACTCTTTTGTTTTCGCAGCTACGGGTATATAAAACGCCTGACTTGGAATCTCCAAAGTATCAAATACTGAAAAGAACAGCAAACTATGAGGTCACGTATCTTCCCTGTCTGTTAAAATTGTATTGGCTTAGTGCACCAATATGCACAAATTGTTCATGTAAAGGGCAAATGTGATGCTCGGTCTGAAATACGATCTAAATTGTTTGTCAGGTCAGAATGTACGAACCCTTCATAGTAGTGGAGACAAACGTTGACAAGCTTTCTGGCTCTTCAGGTTTTAACAATGTCGCTGGGTGAGGGTTGAGGCAAGTTTTGTCCATAGTTTCTTTTGGCATTTCTGTGGTTAATGTAACAAATGGTTACCTATGAAGCTACATATTTGGAAAAAACTCGACGATGGAGAAAATACCAATGACAACTCCAGTGTTTACCCAAGCAACAGATGCTCAACTCTCTACCGTGTCACTACAAATTGTCATTCCATCGGGAAAAGATCTGAGCAGGTAAAGCTAAATCATGGATAGTTTAGTCGACATTACGGTGATGGGACTGAATCATGGATAGTTTAGTCGACATTGCGGTGATGGGACTGACTGAGCAAAAAATGATTTTTCTTTTTGCTTGTGCCTCTAGCTTACCGATGCCTAATGAAGAAAAAATAAACTTGAAGAAGTTGGAAGGCGGTTTTGCTGCGGTAGTGAAATTCAGTGGGAAACCGACTGAGGACGATGTCCGCGCAAAAGAGAATGAACTGAGGAAGAGTCTGAGTAAAGATGGTCTTAAAGCTAAGATGGGTTGTATGCTTGCTCGTTACAATGATCCAGGACGAACATGGAGCTTCATAATGGTAATGATTCCTTAGTTTTAGTAAAAAGTTTGAACATAGCTTACAAATAGTTTGAGACGGCCCTGATGGTTCTTCGGTCGTGGTTTCTTTGCATTTTCGTATTAAGTCGTGGCTCTCGGCTGTTGGTTGTAATTTTGAGTTGCATTTTGCAGAGGAACGAAGTTATCATATGGCTTGAGGAATTCAGGCTGGATTAGCTCTCTGGTTTGGCCAAATGTTACCATAAGACTACACACGGGGAAGGTTCCATCTACTTTTTTTGTTTGTAAGATCCGACTATAGAAACTTGTATAGACACAAACCTACAGGCTACAACACAACACCAAACTTGCTCATTATTTGTGTGGACAGTCAAGATTTTATATGATTCATACAAATGAGACAGAGAAACGAAACGGCAGGTCTTTTTCTCTGGTTGCAATTTCCATGCCGTTTTCTGTTTGGTCACTATTCTTCCATGCCGTTTACAAATTTTTTTGATAAAGGAATATTCAAGGAAAAACAATGAGTTACCAAATATAAAAAAAGCAAAAAAAAAGTAAACTTTCTTTTAAAAAAAGATTCCTTTTCACCATATTTGGGGCTTAAATAGAGACAGACACCGAGAGAAAGAGGAGAAATCAAACACGAACAATTTGGTTGGTCCTCGCGAGTCATTCATTTGTTTCAGTGTTGATTTGAGTGAAGAGCAGCCATGGCAGCGACTCCAATGGAAGGCAAATGGGTTCAGGTTTAAATATCTTTCTTCTCTCCTTTTTTTGCTTCTCTTAGAGACGAATCTGGGTTTTACCCAACTTTAAATCCTCCGATCAAAACCACTCGTAGAAATCTCTGATTTTTCGATTTATTAAATCGTCACTGAAGTTTTTAATTTCGTTTTGGAATCTCACTGATTCTCTTGAATTTTGTTGAACTTGTTCTCTGTAAATTGCTGTTCATTGGTGAATCAAATATTATTAGACTATTGGATTATTGGACAATGAGTTTTTGTCATTACTGAATTGAGTATTTGTTTGCTGACTCAACTCTTGTTTGTTTGTGATTAGTTTCAGCTTAATACTATTGTAATGATTATTTAAAACAAATACTCTGATGAGGGTTTAATTTTGAAGAGTTTAATCTTTGTGTTGTTGTCTTCTCTGTTTTATTTGTGACCAGCTTAAACAGAAAGGAACCGGACCAGGAGCAAGAAGCTCTCATGCCATAGCTCTTGTTGGAAACAAAGTTTATGCCTTTGGTGGAGAATTCGAACCTCGTGTTCCCGTTGACAACCATCTCTACGTTTTCGACCTCCACACTTTAACATGGTCGATCCAGGAAGCTTCAGGTGAAGCTCCTCCACCTAGAGTAGGTGTAGCCATGGCTGCAGTGGGACCTATCATCTATTTCTTTGGTGGCCGTGACGCGACTCACCAGGAGCTCAACGAGCTCTACTGTTTCAACACTTCGACTAACCAGTGGAAGCTACTCTCTTCAGGGGAAACCAGTCCTGAAAACCGAAGCTACCACTCTATTGCTGCGGATTCTCAGAACGTGTATGTGTTTGGTGGGTGCGGAGTTGATGGGCGTCTCAACGATCTTTGGGCTTACAATGTTGTTGATCAGAAATGGATTAAGTTCCCGTCTCCTGGAGAAGTCTGTAAAGGAAGAGGCGGTCCAGGGCTCGAGGTGGTTGAAGGGAAGATCTGGGTTGTATATGGTTTCACAGGAGAAGAAGCCGACGATGTTTACTGTTTCGACATAGCTAAAGGAGAATGGAAAGAAGTCGAGACAAAAGGCGAGAAACCGTCCGCAAGAAGTGTGTTTTCGACCGCGGTTGTTGGGAAACAGATAGTGATATTTGGAGGGGAGGTTGATCCGAGCGATTTGGGGCATATGGGAGCAGGGTGTTTCACAGGTGAAGCTTATGGGCTCGACACAGAGACGTTCGAATGGAGGAAATGGGAGGATGGGGTTGGAACAGAGGAGCATCCCGGGCCTAGAGGATGGTGCGCGTTTGCGGCTGGGTCACGGGATGGTAAGGAAGGCCTGTTGGTTTATGGAGGGAACTCGCCGAGCAATGATAGGCTTGATGATATCTTCTTCTTCACTCCCAACTCTACTCAAGTGATTGGTAACTAAATGTGGTTTGTGTGAGCTTTTTAAGCCACGAATCTGGTGATGAGACTGTGTTAAGTTGTTTCTTTTGTTTCCCTTTCGGATTTGGTGAAGTTTGTGTTTGTTTATCTACGTCTTTGTAAATCGAGATTATCATTAAACAACAATAGTAAAGTTGCATATATAACTTTTCTTAATTCTTCGAAAACAAACAAATGGCAACTACGTACTTACGTATATTTATCAAAGTAAAATACGAGACAAAACATTTCACACAAAAGATTGCCGAACATATAAAAACTTGTTAGTTGTTACTACTTGTTAAAGCAAAACTGTCGAAAACTTGACATAAATCTTGTGTGGTAAAACTCAAACTGTTGTCTAAATACTACTCCATATAGTATTTATTGAGTTGTTAACAACTCAACGATAGTAGTGTTACTGATACACATCAAGGTCTATCAATTGATGACGCACCATTAATGGAAGCTTTTAACTCAATGTCTCAATCCATTACCTCCTTTGTCTCAGTCAGGGCAGTTAGTTGCTCGGAATTTACTTTTAAAAATTAATTTATTTTCTAATTGATATCTTGGGACAAAAAAATCGAACGTGAAATGATTTTTAATCTTGGAGAATAAAAGAAATGGTGAATTTGTCAACTAACCAAATTTTTTTTAATAATTAAGAAAGTAATAAAAATTAGCATGTGACAAAATATCAACTATTAGATTTAAGTTAAATGGTTAGAATTTTAATTATAGTATTTTTTTAGTTATTGAATGTAATTTTTCTATAAAAAAAATGGTCTAAGGTTATGTATGGAAAATATTTTTTACGAACATGAAAAAGAAATGTCGTATTAATTGTGATAATCCTGTAAAAATGGTAATCCTGAAATAAATTTATTTTGCCAATACCAATCCAACATTGATTTACCTAACAATATTATAAATACTATCCAAAAATTTAATACTACTTGAAAAGATTTTGCAGTTTGGTCCTCGCACATCAATTTATTATATTTAGAAAAAATTGGCCAAATAAACACTTTTCAATTGTATAATTTGTTAAATATGCAATTCATTATTTATAATTGGTAAAATATGCACATTTCACTATTACACTAATACACTCCTTTTTAATACACTATTCATGGTGGATTATGGACACACTGTTCACGGTAGATACTATTCATCGTGACACTATTCACAGTGAACGTCGACACTGTTCACGGTGGAGACTATTCGCTGTGACGGTAGACACACTGTTCACGGTGAACACTATTCATGGTTGACACTGTTCACGGTACATAATATACCACGTGAATAATGTCCGCCGTGAATAGTGTCCACCGTGAATAATTTTCGCGTCTATCGTGAACAGTGTCTACCGTGGACCGTGAATAGTTTTCCTCCTTGAACAGTGTCCACCGTGAACCGTGAACAGTGTGTCTACCATGAACAGTGTCCACCGTGAACCGTGTGTCCACCATGAACAGTGTTTTCACCGTTGAAACTATCCACAGTGGATGTCGACACTGTTCATGGTGGAGACTATTCATTGTGACGGTAGACACACTGTTCACGGTGGACACTATTTTATGGTTGTCACTGTTCATGGTACACAATGTACCACGTGAATAGTGTCCACCGTGAATATTTTCCGCGTCTACACCGTGAATAGTGTGTCCACCGTGAACAGTGTCTCTACCGTGAATAGTGTCCACCGTGAACAGTGAATAGTTTTTCTCTTTGAACAGTGTCCACCGTAAACCGTGAACAGTGTCTCCACCATGAACATTATCCATCGTCCACCGTGAATAGTGTGTCCATCATGAACATTATCCACCATTCACCGTGAACAGTGTGTCCACCTTAAACAGTGTCCACAACAGTGGATCCACCTTGTGTCCGTAAACAGTATGTCCACTATAAATTATATTAATCATCCATCTTGAGTAGTAACAAGTGTCTATTTTACAAATTATAAATAATGTAATAGTGAAAATATGTCTATTTTACTAATTATAAATAATAAATTATATATTTTTCAAATAACTTAAAAAAAAAAATTTTGCTAATTCACCCTTGTATTTATTACTCATGTAGTCACCAAAATACCCAATGCATGCATGCTCTTCTTTTGTTTCTCACTCTCGCACAAATTACAAAATATTATAATTATCGTTTTTTTTTTTTAACTATTTATTGGATTTTGATGTTGAAGTAATATTTTCGTTAGGTCTCTTTAACTCAGACTGACAATTTATAATAGCCTTCATAGCCTCTCTCTCTCTCAAAGTCTCTTCATATTCTCTTCTCTCCAAAATTTCCTTTAATTGTTTAAGCAAAATTTGATCCGCAATTAAACCCTAAGATATCATTAACTTCTTCTTCTGTCCGTTTTGGTTTTCTCTCTCTCTTTAGGAATTGTTTTTCCTCAGTTTGTGTTCTCAAGCAGAGTCGCTCCAAAACGGTATGCATGATGATTCTACGTTTATTCTCATCCTTTTTCTGCATTTTTTCTTAACTTTTTAAGGAATTTATGATATTATAGACAATTGATTGATCTTTTTAGGGTTGTTTTTTTGTTTTTCTCAGAATCATTCCCCTGCGAATTTTTATTTTTTCTCGTTTATTAATTAATTTATTGGATTGAACAGAGTGTTTATGAAAGATGAAAACCATAGTGATTGACGATGTTGCTAATGCAGACTCAATTATGGACAATGATGATGGATGCAGAAGGTTTATGGTGAATCCAACTAGCGACCATATTTCAACAACTATGTCTGAAGAAGTTCATGTTCCAGTTATCGGTCTTGGTGATGATGATGATCTTAAGATTGATAAGGACTACAAGTTGTTCTTGGATCATCTTAGAGATGATAACAATTTAGGCTTTCTCTTTGAAGATGACAATGGAGAATCTGAAACTCGTAAACTCGACATGTTTCTCACTGGTGATTCAAAGAGATCGAAGCTAGGTAAACCAATCAAGAACAGAGTTTCTCAACAGAGAAAGAGGAAAACTATTGGGTCTGAGTCTGAGATTTCAAGAGCTGCTCGGTTCGTTACAACCCGAGAAAGCATTCAACGAGACAATAGACTTGCTCAACGAAGAAAGATGAAGATTGATGAGTTAGATAGAAACCAAGAAAACATTCAACGAGACAAGAAAGCTATGAAAATGTCAGTGTCAAAGGTTGAGACTTTAACAAGAGCTGTTCCATTGGTTAGAGCACAAGAAAGCATTCAACGAGACAACAAAGATAGAAAAATTGCTGATTTAAAGGCTGAGACCTTACGAAAAGAAGCCATTCAACGAGACAAAAGGATTTCTGAACGAAGAAAAAAGAAGAGAATTGATGAAACTAAGGCTGCAGATACTTCAAGGGTTGTTCCTGTGGAGCGAGTAAATCGAGTTACAGAGCTTAAGGCTGTAGCTGAGACTTCAATGTTTGTTCCGGTGACCCAAAGTAACAAAGGAATTTTTGTAGGGACAAGGAAGAAGAATGAGGAAGAGAGTGTTGCGGTTGTGGATAAGGATTACATGAGCTACCTCACATGGCTTGTAGATTCTCTTAAAGATTCGACATTGTCGAATCTAGAGAATGATCCGTCTGATTCCGATCCTCCAATTTCGGATACTCAAAAAGAATCCACAATTGTTCCTGAGAAGGATCTATTAGTAAAAGTTAAGGATGAGCCAGATCTTGAGTCTTGGTCTGATGATGATGATATAATTGCGGTTTGTGATTCCCCGTTTTCGGATGGAGAAGGTACACCTTTTGTGGCGTCCAAGAGCAAGAACGTGATTGATGTTGATAAAGAAAGCCGAGAGGATGAAAGTAGTAGTAGCTGTTTGTTTAAAAAAGAGCTTATGGATGTTCTTGAAAAACCATACGATGAAGGAGAGTTGTTGGAGCTCTCTGGTCGGGCATCGATGAAAAAACCAGTGATTCGATGTAGAGAACTTCGAAAGGGAAGAGAAAGGAGTTATAAGACTGATGAATTGGGACAATCTTATTTCGAAAGTTTCTCTGATTTCGATGAAGAATACCAGCGTGTGGATGGTGATGATAAGGCAAGATTGGAGTTGCTGCGTGGTTTCTTCTTTTACTTGGAAAATATTTCTCAAGAAGGTGCTTTCCAGCCTTGGTCACCAGAAAACAAAAAAAAGCTTGGATGAGAAAGCAATGCTTGCAATGGTAAAGCTTTTGGTTTAATAAGCAGCTTGATGTAGTTTTGGATCTCTGTTGTTTTTTCGAATCGGATTACGGCTGCTTCTCCTTGTTTTTTTTTGTTTTGTTGTTAGATGACAATCTGATTCAGAGTAGTTTTTTGTTGATCTCATATTACAAAAACTGAAGGACAGAGAAGATTTGAATCAGAAATTGTCAAGCTTTTAAAACTAACAGAGAAGATGATATAGAATCAACTTCAGCATCATCTTGTACAGACACTTCCTATATTTATGTACATGGCTAATATATGTCTGAGAATTACATGTTAGGAATATGAACCAAAGAGATACACAAAACCTCTTCAACTCTGCATATGGAGGAACCATAGGGCTCATGAGTCATGTTGACTCACCTTTTCCCTTCTGAATCAGCAAATCATACACTTTGTCTACCTTACTCTGCTCTACTTTGAAGAAGCTATAAGCATCAGACTTTTTCTTTATCTGCCCCTTCTTTATCTCGCTTGTTAAGGTTTCCAGCATTTTGAAATAGTGTGCAGGCAGTATTCTGGTCTCGTTGCACATCTTTTTTTCCTGCACAAAAGCACACATCTTCAATCTCTCAAACCATGGGAATAATGTCAAGAAATCAACAAAATCACAAATATTGTTATTACGGTCTCAGAGAGTAAGTCAGCCCCAAGAAGACCACTGACATCCCAATTGTCCAAAGAGCTAGATATTGGAAGTGTGACCTTTGACAGTGAGGCAGAACCAAAGGGCTGCAAATTTCTGGGTAATCCTCTTGGACTTTTTAGAGATTTACCGGCAATACTGCCTGGTGCACCGTGGTTTAGTCGCAGCATACTCTCTTCAGCTTCCTTCTTTCTCTTCTCTTCTATAAATCTATTTGCTTCTGAAGTTGTCCTACAACCAGCAGTTCTAGCTTCCTGCAACAATTACCAAAAGCTCTACTTAATGTCGCCGCCTGATTGAGTTTGCAATCAGTGCTCAAGTTTGGTAAAATTATAAACATCAAACCTGAAGATCCTGGATTCTTCTGAGAATTCGGTGCTCCTCAATGACTTTTGTAATCAGTTCCTTGTGCTCTTCTTTGGAGTGGAACCGCGCAAAGACCTTGCAGCTGTTATATATTTTTCTCTCCTCTGCTGAAAGGCTCATCTCAAATTCATCAGGGTACAATAAGTTTCTTTCCAGAACGAATTCCTTCCTCCGCTTCCTCTCATCAAGCCTGCCAACAAAGTCAAAGCACGATCTTGGCTGTAGCATTGGCTTAGGACCAAATTCTTCGGATTAACAATGTTTGTTCCTGTGACAAGTGTACCTTTTCGAGTAAATATGAAGAACCTGCAACTTCTGCTCACGCTCAGCATCCGTGTCAGAATCCATAAATTCCATATCAGCAAGTAGTTGCTCAGCATCGTTGTCATGTTCGATCTCAAATTCTTGCCTCTTTAAATTGTAGCCATATAACTCTGTTACTAATGGAACTTTCTCTCCAGGAAGTCTCGGTTTCTTCTCCCCGACACTCCTGTCAGATTGTTGTTTTGCAGCTGAGACACAAGCGCCGTAAACTACCTTTAGTTTTTTAGATTTGTAAGTACATTTAGTTTTTGTTCCCTTCAAATATCACTTTACATACAAACTTGTTCCACAATATACAAACCTTCCAACTTGATGTTGTCCTTAGCCTGTGGTACATTGACTTTCTTCTTGACTGTCCAAAAAATGCATTACTTTATATTTGGAACCATGGAAGAGAAAATATTGGAGGTTAAAGTACGAAAAATGGATAATTTGCTTTCTTAGCCATAAAAGTAAGAGCAAATAACATCTACAAGTTTATATATAGGCAATAATAGATAAAAGCATTTCAAGAGAAGTGTCATATACCTCCAGCTAAGCCAGGCAAAGGTTGATCTATTCCATCGTCCTTCCCAGAAACTTCATGTCTGCCCATTGAAACATAAAAGGATTAAAAAGGAGCATTCAACATTGTAAACGTAGAGATACTATTGTTACGAGCACAAGTATATACTTGATTTCAGCTGACATAGGCAACTCTTCTTTCGGAGATAGCTTCACGAGTGCAGGAATTTCTGTGACAAACAGAAAATGAGCTCAGCATCTTCCTTTTTTCATTCAAGGTTAATATACGAGCCCCAAATCAACAAGCAAAACCCACTAATAAATTTAAAGCTGACCTGTTTTTACTGCATGCTCTTTACTCATAGCAAGAAGCTCCTCTTTGCTCTTTCCAATTGTATGGGACAAGTCCTACACAGTGAGGACCCTGACTGTGAATAAGCGAGCTAGGGTCAACTATCTGGAAGTCATGTGTTTCATCAGTCCTTACCGGAAGCGGAAAGCAGGGTGACTGCATGTATGCAGAATTGAAGTGGTTAACACACTCTGTCTGTGTCTTACTGCCGACATGGTCTGCAACTTCTTTCCAATTCCCAAACCCGTATGTCGCAATGGCCTAATACAATAAATATACTCCCCAAGAGTCAAATGAAATCTCTATTCAGACGTGGGAGAGTACAATCACAAACAAAATGGGATCTGTTAGAAACAATTGATGATTACCTCAAGAAGGAGTATCTCTTCATCGGCATTCCAATCAGAAGAAACAAGCGGAAAAGACAAATTGTCCTGTCGCACAAAGGGTATATTCAACACAAACAACAAAATAACCATAGAGACAATTTCTTTGTTTTAAACACAAGCCTTCAGTTGTATTCAAATATACTGCTTGACGTTGGAAACTAACCATAACCCGATATGGGTGACTGCTCTTGTGACGATTAAGTTCAGCGCCGACAGAAAAGCATTCCACACAAAGGTCAAAGTCCAAACAAACAGCACATTTGAAACGAACCAAACCAGACAGATCTTTATCGCAATAGTTACAACAGTAAAGTCCAGGCTTCCTCTCATTTCCAACTTCACCTCCTACATTGCATTGTAATGAATATATGATTTAAAAACTTATAGAAAACATCTAAAAAATGTAAGAACTTTTGGAAACGGCAGCTTGATAACAAGCATATACATACAGAGACTTGTATTCTAATTGAAAGCACTTCACATCTAATTTCTCAGGTAAACAGAAATATACCGATCGGAATTGAAGCCCCTGCATTCTCAGAACCCAAGGATAACTTTTTCCTTTTCGATTTTCTGAAACAGCTAAAATCAACAAATTAGGATGAAGACAATACACGGATGCAGTATGAAATCAGAACCCACAACCTATAACTCCGCTTCAGATAATCAAACATGGCGATAAACACAACTTAATTTGGATTACCAGAGATTCCAGAAATGTTTACGCAAAGACAAGTAAGCAAGCAGAGAAAAAAAACCCTAGACGAATTCGAGCTAAAACGGATAAAGAATGAAACTTTATACGAACCCTGGATTAGCGTCTTCATCAGCAGGACGAGAAGCTAGTTTCGAACGACCCATCGACACCAAGCTCGTCGCACTTCTTCCCGGAAAATTGAAGAAACCAGAAGAACAAAAAACCGGAAAAAAACAAAAAGAAGAGTGAAAAATGATAGCTGACTAAATGACTAAATTACCCTTAACAAAAGTCAATAATTATGTTCACGCCCATCTTTAAACCCTACCGGTAGTTGTCCCTTCTCCTCTTAACCTAACTAATCCAAAGTTGCCGCCACGGTCGCCGGAAAATCCAGAGTTGTGTCTTTCTATCGAATTCTCCGGGAAGGTAAAGAAGATTCACGGATTGAATAGTTTTTGATTGTGCTGTGTGAAGATATGTACTTTGTTTGAACTGGTTTCTTAAACCCTCGCACCAATCCGTGAACCTTGAAGTTTTATTCCGGTTGAAATTTTCTAGCATTTGTTCCAATTCATTTTTCTGAAACCGCCGACACGATGCTGTGTTTTTGATGTCGGTGTAGTAGTAATGGTGGGGCTTTCTGTTGGGGAGCAACACTTCGTTAAAGGTGGGATTGCTCAAGATCTTCGAACTGATGGTCGGAAAAGATTGACTTACCGTCCTATCTATGTCGAAACCGGTGTTATTCCGCAGGTAATTATATCTCCGAGAGCTCCTCTGTTTCTCGCATGGCCATGATTTTTTGCTTCCCAGTCATGTTTCACAGATTCGCTTACTCTATTTACTTTTTGTTGGGTCTAGGCTAATGGTTCAGCGAGACTTAGGATAGGTGGAACTGATGTGATTGCCAGTGTAAAGGTACTTTCTTTATTCTCTCCATTGTCATTGTTGAATGACAAGTGCTAATTTTTGGTACTGTAAATGTTACCCGTGTAAAATTGCAGGCCGAAATTGGGAGGCCAAGTTCTCTCCAACCCGATAAAGGAAAGGTTGCGGTTTTCATTGATTGTAGTCCAACAGCAGAACCGACATTCGGGGTGAGCTTTTCTACGATACGGCCTGGTTTTTGTCACATCTGCTCTTTCGTTCTCTTCGTGTGTCTCTTTCAATTGGAATCATAACTTTGTTCAACCTGTGATTTTGATTATCACAAGCTCTACGGTCTTAAGTCTCTAGGCGACTAACATTTTGTGACCTATTGTTACTCAGGGGAGAGGGGGTGAGGAATTGTCTTCTGAGCTTGCTTTGGCTCTTCAAAAATGTCTTCTAGGTGGCAAAAGCGGAGCAGGTTTGCAATTCATGTTTATGCAGTTTCTTTTTTAACCTGCACATTGTTATGCTTTCAGCTTGTAATGTTTATAGCAATTCCTTTATGGTAACAGGGGCTGGGATAAATTTATCTTCGCTTTTAATTAAAGAAGGAAAAGTTTGCTGGGACCTTTATATTGATGGCCTTGTCATTAGTTCGGATGGGAATCTATTGGATGCCTTGGGTGCTGCCATTAAGGTAATTCTCTTGAGATCTGTTTGGTTTTGTCTCTTAACCCTTGGTTCCAGGTTTAGTTGCGGATGCTAATGAGCAAATCATACCCATCAATCAGGATCATGAGCATGGAAAGGCCTGAGAATATAGTTAATAGAAAGAGAATGGGTCTTTCGTTAAGTTGTTGTAGATCAGCTCAATCTATTTGTCTTGTTTGGTTTCATAGCTTTTACGATATGTTGCAAATTGATAGTTTAATAGACCCAAAAGTCATCTTTTCTCAAGGTTGATCGCATGCTTTAATGCACTTATTGACTATGCTCCTGCAGGCTGCTTTAACCAACACCGCTATCCCACAAGTTAAGGTTTCAGCTGAAGTGGCGGATGATGAGCAACCAGAGATTGATATCAGCGACGAAGAGTATCAACAATTTGACACTTCCACTGTCCCAGTCATAGTCACGTTAACTAAAGTAATCGCATCTCAATTCTCTTGATTCACATGGACATTATCTTAGGTAAAGTTAACTAATCTTGTGCCATCATGTAACTGCTTGTCTTTGGTTTTCCAGGTTGGAGCTCATTACATAGTTGATGCAACAGCGGAAGAGGAGTCTCAGATGAGCTCAGCTGTGTCTATATCCGTGAACCGGGTGGGCCATATCTGTGGGTTAACCAAAAGAGGCGGGTCTGGCTTAGACCCGAGCGTCATCCTTGACATGATCTCTGTGGCCAAGCATGTGTCAGAGACCCTTATGAACAAACTTGATTCTGAGATTTCAGCTGCAGAGGCATGCGAAGATGAGTCTTGATATGTTTGCAACGATCAATTTTTGGAACAATCGTATTTGTATCTATGGAATTTATTGTCTGTAAACCGCAAATGAAAAGAAACAAAATTATGTGCCTCTGAAGTCAGAACTGATTGATCAAATCATTTTCTCTCTGTTTTAATGTTCCATGCTTTTGTGTTTAGAAAAGGTGTTTTAAGTATTTTGTTATTATAGCAACACTAAATTTCATTTAGGCATTACTAAAAAGAAAAGGGCGGTTCCTTGTTAATGGGGGTATGGGTTTCTTTACACTCCATTGTCTCTGGATCTTTGTTTAAAGTGAAAAACATAACAAGTTACATGAGGATTGTGATATTTTGGGAGGAGAAAATGAGAATTGAGATGAGGTCAGCAAAAATGCAATGGACTTTGAAAGAAGAGAAGATTTGTGGTCCATGATTAAAAAACCCAAAGGTCAAATTAATATATATGTATGTGTGTGTGACCAATGATGATCACGTGTATCTCAGCTTTGGGTTTGGTAATGACTTTGAAACATTCAACTGTTTTCTCCAAACTCCCAAATCCTCCGATTTACATTTTTTTTCCTTCTCATCATAGCTTCACTTCACTCGTCAAACCATTCTAAAACAAAAAATTTTTATAAAACGGAGGGATCTTATTATCTATCTAAGATCGGTTTTCAAGTTTCCAATGGATTTTAATTGACTAACATAACAACCTAAAAGTAATTTTTTGCAAAATCGAATGGAAATCAAATGAAAAACTAATTGGAAAACAAAAAGGTATTTAATTGGTTGAAGAAGCCGATGATTATTGTTTTAAATTGTTAATGTCCACTTGTTCATTTTTGTTCCATTCTGAGAAAAAAAGTGGAGCCTTTATACCTGAGAGCAAGCAGAGTGTCCCTTGCCACTTTACCTATGAAGCTCTCGACTTTTAATTTGTTTAAAATTAATTAATTGTTAACAAACAAAAAAAATAGTTAATTAATTATGATACAAGTAACATATAGTATCGATCTTACATGTTCACATTATTTTTGTTTGATAAATTCATGTTTCAAAGTTTTTACCGATACTTTCTGTCATTTGCTAATAACAATAGTATAACAAATTACAATTTCTCTTAAAATAATTTTATATTTCCTTGCAATTTACCAAGTTATTTCATATTAAAATCCAAAAAAAGAGAGAAAAAAAATTGGAAAGAAAAAAGGAAGTCGTGGTACGGAGAGACGGTGGCGCGTGGTGGTGGGAGAGGCGCGTGGAGTGAGTGAGAGAGAGAAAGAGCCAAAAGAGAAAAAAGCACACACTTTCACTTATGGACCCATTTGTCCCCAACCTCTCATCTCCTTCTCTCTCTCTCTCTTCAAACCCTAAAAATCACGCATTTTTGCACTGTAAGTTCGCTGAATCCGGCTCTTCTCTCTCTCTCTTCTCCGTTTGTTTCCCGAGAAAACTCGCTCAAATCAAAGCTTAAATTTCGGATCTTACAGCTGTCTCTTCGCTAGGTATTTTGCTTTTTCCCCCCCTCTTGTTGAGTTGTTTCTAATCAGATTGGGAAGAATAGCGAATTCGTGTTTCGTTTTCGAATTTGATGTTGCTTTTCTGGATTTCTGTAAAATGATTGTGAGCGAATTATATTGGGACTTTTGTGCAGAGGAGAC
Organism: Pseudoturritis turrita; assembly: GCA_900406555.1. NCBI lineage: Eukaryota > Viridiplantae > Streptophyta > Magnoliopsida > Brassicales > Brassicaceae > Pseudoturritis > Pseudoturritis turrita. The sequence continues at coordinate 3,460,718 of OVBL01000397.1, forward strand.
GATGAGCAGAGAACATCCGCCTGAGCCCCTTGATTTCTTCATCTGGACTGTTGAGGTAAAATCAATCAATCCACCTTTTATGTTCTTTTAGAATCACGCGATCACCTCTTGTTTCTTGGATTGAGCTGTTCATTAGTCTTCTTGTGTTGCAGAATCATGTTATTATTAATTCAGCCTAATTTTGATCTGAATTCAGCCAATTTTAACTACCCTTAAATGGGTTTGATTTGATTTCATTCCTTATGAATCTATTTCAGGTATGACCTTAGTTTGATTTAGGGTTGTTGTTGGATCCAATTGCTCGGATTGATTCTTAGGAACTGGGACATGTTTGTTTATTGTTACTTTTTGTTTTTGCTCTTTTTGGTACCTCTGGTGGTGTAACCTTTGGTTGCAATTACATCAGGCAAGCTCGAAATTGGTATACCTCTCTACCTATTGAGCAAACTCAAGTCCCACTAGTGGTCATTTAGTTTAGATTGTTACTTGTCTCCCTAGTCTGTGGGATCTGTGTTTGTTTTATGTGGATAAACTTGGAAATGGTTTTTACCTCAGGGCATCACTGGTGTGTTCAGTGATGTTCACATGTGTCACTTGCTGATTTGCTTTTCAAGCAAAAGAGAATCTCCTGAAAAGGGTGAATGCTGGATGAAGATTAGTTGATCAAAACTGAAAATCCTGATACGAACATGTTTATAAGTCGTTTCGTGAGAGATAGATATAATTAGTCCACTCATATGGAGAAGTTGGAGATTGTGGATGGGTTTTGTTCAGTCAGATGCTACTACTATGGATTTTTAGTCTGCTCGTTTGTAATACCGAGCGTCTTGTAGATGAGAAGTTTTGTTTTTTCTTCTTCTTCAGGATGTTGGATCTTGGCTCGAGGAGATAAACCTTGGGAGCTACCGTCAGATTTTCAAAGAAAATGGTGTCAATGGAGAATATCTAGAAAGCATGTCTGTGTTTACAACCGAACAGATCCTTCACTTCATAAGAAGGCATCACATGAAATGGGGAGACTTCATCACCCTCTGTAAAGAACTCAGAAGGATTAAAGGTTCTCTCTCTCTCTTTCTCTAATCTCAGCTTAAGTTGCTGCAGATACTTTTTGACTAAGGAAAGAGATGTGTTTTTGGAACAGTGGCTTGCTTGAAAGGTGAGCAGAGAGTTCGACGACCATGGTGGGCACCGTCTTGTCTCTCAGTAGTCTTTGTTAAGGCTGCTAAGCGCAACCGACAGTCTCGTGTTGTATCTCTAAAGCTTGAATCTTGACATTACACTTTGGATGTTTATGTACGTACTTGTCTCTCTTCTCTTCTCTTCTTTTGCTTTTTTTTTTTTGGTTTGGGTTTGTTTGTGGAGATAAAAAGCCACCTGCACTAGGAAGAAACAAACTCAAGCCAAAAAAAGCTGTTTGGCTTGGTAAAATCTTGCAAGAGGGAAACAAAAATTATGGGTTTTACTTACTTTGGTGTATAACAAAGCTTGCTTTCAGATGTTTAATTATATGGCTTGTGCAATATTTATGTGACAAATAATAATATGACTAATCCGAAGTAGTAGTTATTTAATTATATGTGGAAAACCCTTGAAGAGAAAGTAATTGAACTTTAAACATTTTGTGCCTTCTCCAATGATTTTGGACACTTATGTTACAGAGTTGAAAACAAAAAAATCGAGTTATATATTTAACGAAATTTCGGGTGGTGGTCAACATTTTGTAGAAACAGTGTCCACAAAATGGTATTTGAACATTCTCTTGGTCCAAATTTTCAGAGAAATATCATAGAGAGAGACTTTGGCATTTAGCTCATTTCATGTTCCTATTTGGAGATTAGCACTTTGAATATCCTCTTTGGACCAAAATCTGATAATAGATTTGGCATCGTTATGATATTAGTATATGTAATTGCAGGGGAGTAAATCTAAGTGCGTTAACATTAGCAATCTCGTAAATATGACCATATAGTAGACAAAGAAACTATTCGATCCATAGTATACCTAAAGCTATTCGAATAAAAAAGTAACGTTTCTGAGTTTTGGTCTTTTGGAGAAAGAAAAATAAACCGATCAAAATTGCTAACAACTCGCACGCATGTTACAGTATATTAATCAAAGATGTTTATAAATTATTATTGAAATTTATCGAAACATTTAGATACGAAATGATATTTGTTTATGAACAACAGCATATGGCAAGTGGCCCAACACAACGGCCAGTACGGAATTTTTCAATGTGGCAAAACTTTCGACATCGGCTTTCCGTTACACATTGTCCAACACATTCTTCGGATATACCTTTGTTCGTCGTCAATCTTGTTGCTTCTACTTTCTCTACATTTCAATCAAAACACAGAAAACAGAAAAGAACATGAAATTATCATTAACAAAATTATTAAACACTTCTCGTTATTTGTTATTAAAATAGATAAAATTGAGATGTGGCCTCTTATAGACGGACTAACCTTGAACCAAGAGAAACGGGATGATTATTGAACTAATCACTAAGATGCTCATGAATCCAATCTTGTAATTCTTCATTTTCTGTTTTTGTTTGGGTCTATATATCACTATTGGTTTGTCTCGATTTTCTTCACTACTGTTAATCTAGATTTCTGAAGTGTAATATATATATATATATATATATATATATATATATATATATATATATGTGTGTGTGTGTAAATCTACCTATACAAAAATATAATTATAGTCAATATCTTTCTTTCTTTTCTTTTTTTAAAAATTTCCTTCTTATTAATCTTTCTTCTAGTAACTTTTACAGAGAGACCATTTATTATCGTCAATATCTATATCTTATTAATATGTTTAATCTTTAATCTTTATATATATATCTCGATTCTTCTTCTTGTTTTTTTTTGTGCAAAATCTCGATTCTTCATTATCATTATATTTAAAGTACTTCTGTTTTATATTTGTATTTATGTTGATATTTTTTAAAGTTCTTTCGATATATAAGATGATGACACATGACTTAATCTTTACTTATTACTTACGTAATATTAAGATTTTAAATATTATTTAAAATGGAAATATATAATACTTTATTTTATGGAGTAATCAAGTGTAGATAGCCAAAAATTGTTGTCGAAAAAGAGATTTTTTTTTTTGTTAAAATGTAAACATCATTAATGAAAATTAGATTTTACAAAAAGCATAATCAATGATCTTTACTACTTTGACAAAAAATAATTAAAAACAAATAAATACATTTTGATTTGGAAAATCCGAGTAATCATCTAAGCCATAAATACATTGTCTTCTTGCAGAAATGGTGTTTCGAACCTTTCGATCAATGTTTTTAAAGATGACAAGAATAGGGAGCGAGGTCAGGTTGTGTAAAATATTGTTTCTCTGTTTTCAGAATGGAATATCGATACTTGAACCACAAAATTTGAGATTTAATTAGATAAATGATTAAAAAAAAATTTACAAGGTAAAATAATTTTAATAGATTGATGTGAATACATAATTACCCTTAATAGTACAATGGATTGAGTGGGGTTTTGGAAAAATTACATATTATTTGTTCAAAAACAAGTTATTTATTCATGTCAACGTGTGGCGTGCTAATTTTTTCCAAAATTACATGCATAACTAAAAAAATAGTAATGTTATGATAACACGCGTTATTATGCGAAATGCAAAAAAATATAATGGTCAAAATGTGTTAAAATCTAAACACCATCTTTATTACAATTTTGCCACTTTATTAATGTTAACAAATATTGAATAAAATTAAATTATTTACTATGAATACCCTAATTATAATCATATCACATAGTAGTATGTTCTTTTTTTTAGATTTTTTACAACTTTATATCTCTCTTTCCATGGAATATTTATTCCATTTATTGACATTGCTTACAAACCAAAATTTTCTTTTTTTTTCTTTTATTCCCCTATATATATATATATATATATATATATATATATATATATATATATATGTATGTATAAACACATATGTGATACCTTTAACAAATCTCGAGCTAGCCACCAATCATATAACTCGTCTCCAGCTTTTTTTCCTCACGGACTGTCGTCTTCGTCACCGTTTGCGACAATATATACATATATTTGATGTAATTTTCAGCATCATTTCTCAAAAATTTTATTTCATTAAAGTGAACAATAACAAGAAAACACAAGATTTCAATCGCAGATGGACGATACCCGCATAGAAGAAATGTTCAAACGTGGAATTCGATATATCGTCACGTGAGTATATTTAATTTCACAAAATAAATCATTAGCTGATCATCATCAAATTTGGTTTTAATATTTTTGTCTTGAGTTTCAGGTATATATATGACAAAGTTAGTTCGAAAGAAGTCTACACAAGAATCATACATCTCATACTCATCACCGCATATGCAATGCTAATTTATCAGATTTATTATAAATATGGTTTCTCTATCGACATGTTTGGTGGTACAATTAGCTTCATCATGCTTGGACTCACTTCAACTTTAATTGAAGCCATGTTCATATTGTCTAATCAACCGTTGTTTTATGTCATCGCAGCGGGACATATCACATTTTTGGTCGGATTTCTTATACTCACACCTTTCATGATCCGATCCAATAATACTGTGATTTTGGTATATGTTTTTGTTGGAGTATCGTTTGGATATTGGTGTCTTTTCTTGTTGTTTCTTATTTTCATTACACAGAAGAAAAATGATTTCTTATACCAACCAATACCGGTTTAATCAGGATTATCATTGATGGATTTAGTATCGGTACATAACATTCTTTCAATAGGGCGTGCCTGTTTATGTTAAATCTCTTTGTAATTTAAAAAAATATATAAAACTGCGTATGATAGTTCGAGTATCCGAACACGTCGAGATCTTATAAAGAACCAAAAACAAAAAACAAAACTTTATGATTACGATTAAATTTTAAATTGTTACATACATATTTTTAATTGTAACTTTTAAATTATTTTGTTTTGATATATATATTTTTTCCTATAAATATAAACTAATCTCTATGATTGAGAAGACGAGAACCAAACCAAAATAAAAACAACATAAACAAATCAAACTTTGTTATGGTGTTTGTGTTTATGATATGTTGGATTAACAGAAAAAAAAAAATCTAGATCAATGAAGAAAAACTAAATCAGTAATATTAGATTAATCCAATATTTATAAGAATAATCTTTAAAATCTTTAAATGATGAAAATACCAAAAAATATATATGTAATGTTTAAAAGTTTAAAAAATTCATGGAATGTAAAGTTCAACTGATACGTTCGGATTATCGAAATTACGGTTTTAAAGGTCTCTCCAAATTTTAAAGAATATGTCATAGGAAGAAATTTTAATAGTTTGTGTTCTGATTCACAATCGTGTTAACTTAAACTCAATCACCGATTAAGATCGTCGGTGAATACCAACATCACCGATTAGAATTGCCGTTGATCAACGATTTGGGTCGGGTTTAGACTATCACAATTGAAGATACGATTAAAAGACACAACGATTAAAAAAAAAAAAATGAAATTTTTGTAAGTTTGTGTAGTTAATAAAAGAAGTTAACCATTTGTGTAGTTAGAAGAGCTAAAAAAACTTGTGTGGTTTTTGCGAGTTAGACTGTTATCCCATAGATATAAAACCTATAGAATAATGACGAAATTACCCTTAAATCCAGAGACATCACTCCATAACCCTTTAAATACCGAAATTGCCCTTCAAATCCAGAAGCTTCGCCTTTGGCAAAAAAAAAAGAAAAAAACCCTACTAAAACCCTTCTCCGCAACTCGTTTGTTCCTCTCAGTCCTCCATTGCGAGAGTTTCTAGAAGTCGCGACTATGCTCAGACTCTCGAAGCGTTCTGTCTCTACCTTCCTACGCTCCGGCGACCGAAGCTTCCGTATCGCCGCCGCAGCTTCGATCTCCCGCTCTTCCCCATCGGCCACGGTATTCTTTCCCTCATTTCTTCGTCGCTTTGGGGTTTTCTTTTCTTTTCTCGCGGGTGGATATGAAAGATCGTTACTTTTTGGATTAAGGTCTCTGTTAAGTGGTCAATTTGCTTTCGTATGATCACCAAAAACCTGAGAGATGTGATGCTTAAGAATAGAAATCAACTTTGCCCCCCCCCGCGTGGTTTTTACAGTGTCACTATTGGTTTTTTTCCGTCGTAGGACGTTGCGAGAGGTGACACTGAATCGAGATGGTACTCATCCTTAACCAATGGACAATGTAAGAAAAATGGATCCTTTGATCCATTGAGCATGAAATCGAATTGGTTTGTGGGATACCGCAATGAATCAAGTGCAGCAGCATCAGATTCTTCCTCACAGGCTCCTCCACCAGCCGAGAAATTTGAGTATCAAGCTGAAGTATGTACAATTTTGTGTTTAGTCAGACTTCTTGTTTTGTAATCAAGTTTGTGTCACTCATGTTTTGAGACAATTGGCAGGTTAGTCGCCTCATGGACCTGATTGTTAACAGCTTATACAGCAACAAGGAGGTGTTTCTTCGAGAGCTTATCAGGTATCCTTTATTCGTTTTGCTTCTGGTTTAGTCGTTTACGCATTGAGTAGTGGACACATAGTTTTTTTTTCTTCGACTCGTTGTCCTTCTGGTTTAGTCATTTATTCATTAAGTTATGGACACATACTTAGTTTTTTCTTTTGGCAATTGAGTTCCTACTGTTTATGTGATTTGTTGTCCAACAGCAATGCTAGTGATGCACTGGATAAGCTGCGTTATTTGAGCGTCACGGACCCTGAGCTTTCAAAGGACGCTGCTGATCTTGATATACGCATTTACGCAGATAAGGAAAATGGAATAATAACTCTCACGTAGGTCTTATTAGTTTCTGCGTTAAATTTATAAATTTCGCTTTGAGCAAGGGTGAGTAGAGAATTGATATGCTGTGTGCGCTTTTCACTTTTTCAGTGATTCAGGAATCGGAATGACACGACAAGAATTAGTTGACTGTCTTGGGACTATTGCCCAAAGTGGAACTGCAAAGTTCCTGAAAGCTTTAAAGGTTCTATTGGTTTCTCTTATATCACAAGTTCCCAAAAAAAATTCAGGGAATCACTGAATCGGATTGTTGTAATAATTTCAGGAGAGCAAGGATGCGGGTGGTGACAACAATTTAATAGGACAATTCGGTGTGGGGTTTTATTCAGCATTCTTAGTCGCTGATCGGGTAAGTTCTTCTGATGCTTGTGGACTCCATTTATTGATACTCATATCATCACTAACTCAATACTTACTATATTACAAATCTGTATTTTGAAGGTCACTGTGTCAACCAAGAGCCCAAAATCTAATAAACAATACGTATGGGAAGGAGAAGCGGATTCAAGCAGTTATACCATTCAAGAAGAGACTGATCCTCAGTTAATCCTTCCCAGAGGAACCCGTATTACTTTGCATCTTAAGGTTCGTTTTGCTTTGGTATTTATTTTGTAGCTCAATCCCAAATATTTGTTCCCTCATATAACTTTACAGCATAAACATTTTCTTTTGGTGCCCAATGTAGAGAGACGACAAAGGCTTTGCAGATCCAGAGCGGATTCAGAAGCTCGTGAGAAACTATTCTCAGTTTGTGTCTTTCCCTATATACACTTGGCAGGAAAAAGGAATCACAAAAGAGGTATGATCGCCAGGACAACTATAAATGCCCAAGTTGCTAGACACATGAAAATTGTTATGTGAACTTTTTCGTCAGAAGATGACTAAGTTTCTTTCCTATCTTATTGGCCTGCTTTGTACGTTTGGTTCTTTCTTATACAGGTTGAGGTTGAGGATGATCCAGCTGAAGCAAAAAAAGATGACATGGATGACCAAATTGAGGTACGCCTACTTCTCTATGCCTGTTCTGAGAATATATTGATCAACATCAGAAAATAGCTAAATGTGCAAGAATAGTTTGACTTAAGAGTTAGTGTCCTTTTTTCTTATAACAGAAAAAGAAGAAGACCAAGAAGGTCGTTGAGAGATACTGGGATTGGGAGCTTACGAATGAGACACAACCTATTTGGGTAAGGACTGCTTCATGTATTTGTATGCACTCAGAATCAAGAATATAAAATCAATTTGAGAGTTTATTTTTATTAATTGCAGCTCCGGAACCCTAAGGAGGTGACTACAGCAGAATACAATGAGTTTTACAGAAAGACATTTAATGAGTATTTGGACCCATTGGCATCCTCCCACTTCACGACAGAGGTAGTTTCGAGAAGTGGTGACACCAAGACGATCCACAAAAATAACACAATGCTTATAAATTCTGACTGGCAATGCTTTAATTGTAGGGTGAGGTCGAGTTTAGGTCCATTCTTTATGTGCCACCTGTCTCACCAACGGGGAAGGATGACTTGATTAATCAAAAGACAAAGAATATAAGGCTCTATGTAAAACGAGTTTTCATTTCAGATGACTTTGATGGGGAGCTGGTGAGAATAGTTTCTTTTGGTGTGGTTCAAATGTCTTTCAAGAAACATGCGTCTTTCTAATCGTATTGATATCTACTTTGTGGTGTTTGATGTTGTGGTGCTCTGTGGACAGTTTCCTCGGTACTTGAGCTTTGTTAAGGGTGTTGTGGACTCACATGATCTCCCACTTAATGTGTCCCGTGAGATTCTTCAAGAAAGTCGCATTGTAAGTGCTAAAAACCATTTCTTATGCAAAGCCTTCAAGATTTATGTTCGGTTTTGTATTGCTATAAGTGCAATTCTCTGTTAAGCTAATGTTTTTGCATTGTGTCTCGAAGGTGCGGATCATGAAGAAACGTCTGGTGAGGAAGGCTTTTGATATGATTTTGGGCATATCCTTGAGTGAAAACAGAGAAGTAAGCTTCCTTTTTTTTTCTTACAGTTTATCTTGTTTTATCCCTGGTAGAAATCACTGCTACGTCGTTCTGGTGATGATTTTCCTAAATGACACTTTTTGCTTATGCAGGACTATGAGAAGTTTTGGGAGAATTTTGGCAAACATCTAAAACTAGGTTGCATCGAGGACCGCGAAAACCACAAGCGTATAGCTCCACTGCTTCGATTTTTCTCCTCTCAAAGTGAGAATGACATGATCAGCTTGGATGAGTATGTTGAGAATATGAAACCTGAGCAGAAAGCCATTTATTACATTGCTTCCGACAGCGTTACAAGTGCTAAGAATGCACCTTTCCTGGAAAAGCTTATGGAGAAGGAACTTGAAGTACGTGTTGTTCTCCTGAATAGGGCCACATTATGTTCTTATATCACATTATGTTCTGAATAGGTGAGTAATATGCATTTCTCTTTGTCTTGTGAATGCAGGTACTATATCTGGTAGAACCCATTGATGAAGTTGCCATACAGAGCTTAAAATCTTACAAGGAGAAGGATTTTGTCGACATCAGCAAGGAAGATTTAGATCTAGGCATGTATCTGATTCTATTCCCTTGATTGACCGTGTTAGATAATCTCACTAAATCGCACAATAACACTTTCTGGCTATGTTTTTTTTACTGACAGGAGACAAGAACGAGGAGAAAGATGCAGCTGTGAAAAAGGAGTTTGGGCAGACTTGTGATTGGATAAAGAAACGATTGGGCAATAAGGTCGCAAATGTTCAAATCTCCAACCGTCTTAGTTCATCGCCCTGTGTTCTTGTATCTGGTAAATTTGGTTGGTCTGCCAACATGGAGAGGTAAGATCTAACTTTTTTCCTAAGTAAGAAGTTGTTTTCTCCCTCTTTTTCCTGGTGAACTAACATCGAATATCTTATCTCAACAGGCTAATGAAGGCACAATCAGCTGGTGACACAACAAGCCTCGAGTTCATGAAAGGGAGACGAGTGTTTGAGATCAATCCGGACCACTCGATTATCAAGAACATAAATGTGACGTCACCATTCATCATCACTTGGGCCTGGCTATCATAACAAATCTAAGACCTGTGTATTGAGTCTTGACATGTTTTTTTTTTTTTTAAACTCCGCAGGCTGCTTACAGGAGTAACCCAGATGATGAAGAGGCGTTGAGAGCCATAGATCTTATGTACGATGCAGCACTAGTTTCTAGCGGCTTCACGGTAAGCCTCTGCTTGCAATCTATATTATATATTTTCTGTTTTCTCTAAAATGAAATGGTTGAAGATTTGGTAAAACATTGGTTGTTGTTTCTCAATATGTATAGCCCGAGAATCCAGCAGAGCTCGGTGGGAAGATATACGAGATGATGGGTATGGCTCTTTCTGGGAAATGGTCAAGCAGGCCTGAAGTTGAGTCACAGCAGCAGCAGAAGGCACATGGTTTCAATGCAGAACCATTAGAAGCTGAAGTGGTTGAACCAGTTGAAGTGGATGGGAAGAAATGAACCGAAGCCTAACATGTCCCTGTCCCTGTCCTTCTCAATTTCTCATCATATTGTTCTTCTCTTATTAGTAGCAGCAGCAAGAACACCAAAATTCTGACTTTAGCAACAATAGGCAATGAGGCCAATGGTAATCTCTATTTATGTTGGAGAGATTGAGGATGTTAAGCTTGTTTTTGGTTTTGTTTACGTTGATCCTCCTCGGGTATAATAATCTAATAAGTTTCGAAAGGACAAACTTCTTCAATTTCAGGTATAAATATGGGTTTTCTTGCACGAAACTAAAACTGTTGGGATTATAGGTGAATGTTTATTAAAACATAGGGGCTTGTTTTCGTCCGAATTGGGTTGGATAGATAGACCCGTTGAGAAGACAACGCGTTTAAAAGTCAACACAAGTCGAAGGTTACCGGTTGGTCGGGTTAACAGTTAGCATTAAGAACTGGCAGCTGTAAGTCTTTTTTATTTTTTAAAATAGAAAATAAAAATAAAAAGACAAAGACATCTCTACTTTATCTTTCCCTTTGGGTTTCTCACGGTTCCTCATTTGTCCTCGTAACGTCTCCACTCCGTCTCTCCGGTGAGTCCTTAGTTTTTCCGGCACTCTTTCTCTCTTTTTTTCTTTCTCTGTTTTGCCGATTTTTGTTTTCCGAGGAGAATATACCGAAAGTATATGGATGTTTTGGGTCGTTGAAGTTCGAGGCTGGTCTTGAAAATTCGGTGGTAGAGAGAGAGAGAGAGAGAGTGAGAGAAAGTCGATAACTTTTTCGATCGAGTTTGTGCGTAATTTTTGAGGGTTGATTCAGTTTATGACTGTGTATTTCTCTGCTAGGTGCTTGCTAGATTTGAAGATTCGTGTTTGACTTTTGTAGCGTTGTAATCAACGAGTCGGATAGATTCGAGGAACTTTTTGTCTAGCGCCTCCTCGGTGTTAGTCTGTCCTGTATTTGTGTTCTTGAGCTTCCAATAGTTGTTGATCTCAGCTCAATTGAAGTTTAGGAATCAATTTTGTGTGTCGGTGGATTTCTAGGGATTGTGCAAGACGATTAGGGTTTTTTCCTGAATTAGAACTCATGAAACACTCAATTCTGCGAATTCACAGAACTTTTTGCTATTTATCAATCGTACTTTCTAAAAAAATATGTTTTTATGTTCACTGCAATTGCCAAGTGAGATGTTTCTGACTACATTTCACCATGAAAATTGTTACCAGTTAGTCAGGCCATGTTTGATCGTTTTAAGGTCATAAAGAGGCATCATCTAGGTTGTGTGGTTTCACATGTTACTGTTTTTTCTCTTCTTTAGTGTTGTGTGTTTAAAAGGTTTTTCCTTTTACTATTTTTTGTGTTCTTTGTGGCTTGAGATGAATCTGACATTGACGTTATCTTGTTGTCTGCAGGAATAAATTAATGGGCACATCATCTGGGTCCAATCTTCCTCACCAAATGCTACCTCCACGTCAACAGCTACAAACTTCTCTTTCACTTGTATCTCCGGATCCCCACTTGTCACGATCTAATTCTGGCATTGTGCGGGAATCTCCAGCTGAAAGCGCGAGCTCTCAAGAAACGTGGCCAACCTCTAAATCTATTATGGTAAAGAAGACAGAGAGCGGAAAGACAGGGCCTGATTCTCATGAGCAACCTGTGATCCGCCATGTTTCCATTGCTGATAAGGTATCACTACGGGACATAGCTAGAGAGAGGGTGGACATAGTCTCGGAGAGAATGCATCGATTACCAGAAGAATATCTTGACGAGTTAAAGAACGGACTTAAGGCTATCCTTGAGGGAAATGGTGCGCAGCCCATAGATGAGTTTATGTTTCTGCAGAAGTTTGTCCAGACGAGATCTGATTTAACTTCAAAGACACTTATTAGGGCCCATCGAGTGCAGCTGGAAATCCTTGTGGTTATAAACACTGGAATCCAAGCATTCTTGCACCCAAACATCAATCTCTCTCAATCATCTCTCATCGAGATCTTCATGTACAAAAGATGCAGAAACATAGCCTGCCAAAACGAACTCCCAGCTGATGAGTGTCCCTGCGAGATTTGCGCCAACAGGAAAGGCTTCTGCAACCTGTGCATGTGTGTGATCTGTAACAAGTTTGACTTTGCGGTCAACACGTGCCGCTGGATTGGCTGCGACGTGTGTTCTCATTGGACTCATACGGATTGTGCGATCAGGGAGGGAGAGATTTCGATGGGAATTTCTGCCAAGAGTGTATCCGGGATGGGAGAAATGCTGTTCAAGTGCCGAGCGTGTAACCACACTTCTGAGCTTTTGGGCTGGGTTAAAGATGTGTTTCAGCACTGTGCACCAAACTGGGATAGGGAATCGTTGGTGAAGGAACTCGACTTCGTGAGTAGGATTTTCCGTGGAAGCGAAGATACAAGAGGCAGGAAACTATTCTGGAAGTGTGAGGAACTTAAGGACAAGATTAAAGGTGGATTGGCAGAAGCAACAGCTGCCAAATTGATACTGATGTTTTTCCAAGGTAAACCCGCTCGCTACTGTTATATGTATGTGATATAATAAGGGTTACTTTTTCTAGCCTTAACCATGTTTCGTGTGTGAAGAAATTGAGTTGGACTCTCCAAAGAGCCTCGAAAACGGAGAAGGTGGGGGAATGATAGCACCTCAGGATGCATGCAACCGAATTGCTGAGGTTGTGAAAGAGACACTGAGGAAAATGGAGATAGTGGGAGAGGAAAAGACGAGGATGTACAAGAAAGCGCGATTGGGGCTTGAGGAATGCGAGAGAGAGGTGGAAGAGAAAGCAAAGGAAGTGGCGGAGCTGAAGATGGAGAGGCAGAAGAAGAAACAACAGATAGAAGAGGTAGAGAGGATAGTGAGGCTGAAGCTAGCAGAGGCAGAGATGTTTCAGTTAAAAGCAAACGAGGCGAAACTGGAGGCAGAGAGGTTGGAGAGGATTGTGAAAGCGAAAAAGGAGAAAACGGAAGAGGAGTACGCGAGTAACTACTTGAAACTGAGGCTGAGCGAGGCGGAGGCAGAGAAAGAGTATCTGTTTGAAAAGATAAAAGAGCAGGAAAGTGGCGGAAATGGTGGTGAGGCGTCACAAGCAGTGATGTACTCAAAGATCAGAGAAATGCTACATGGGTACAATGCGTCTTCGCCACGGGTAGATCCAAGATCAAACCAGCGAAATCCTTTCAGATCCAATCCTTAGATGTTTGTATTCTCAAGTTCCGCTTCGAGTCCACTGAGGTTGGATCTGTGTGAAGAAGCCTTGTGGTCGCTGTATTCAACTGTAGAATATGTTTCTGTGTTGGGGGCTAAAATCTCTTGCAAGCTTTCTTAGAAAGTGTTACCAAATACTCGGATTTAGAGAACTGGGGATTTCACAAATGGAGCTTCATGTGCTTCACTATGTCAGTTATTTAATTTCAGCCAGTATTTGCTACTTTTAAGTAGTTACATGTGAGCTAACATGAGTGTGATTGTGTGTATTCTACCTGTTCAGATAATGATGTAGAGACCTTAAGTCTCTATCTATTCACTTATATTTTCATAAATTCTTCATTCAAATCTGGATACAAGGACAGTATAAATGTGATATACAAATTTTCAACAAATAATAAAAATAATAGAGTGACCAATCTTAATAACAAAATATCGTCACCAGCTGACAAAAATTATATGTATTATCGTCACTCACCGACTTTAAAAAGAAAACGTTTTTCCCAAATAGATACTATTACATAATGGTTATTTGCAATAAGCCTAAATCAAGTGCCAAGTGGCGGTAAATTCGATTTTGATTTCTTACGGGGTTAAATGTAGGAGAAATCAGAATCTTTGGGGACCATGGTGTAATATTCTGGAAGCTAAACGCGTATAAACGAAATTGATAAGGAATATCTTCGCCGATGCCTTCATCTGCCATCATTGTGTTTTCTCGTCTACCCAGAAACAAACCCTAAGTGTCCGAAATTTCGTTAAACTTCGTCGGATCCGAAATTCGAATCGTAGTTTTTGGATACGTTTGCTTCCGATTCGAGATGTTTCTTTCCCCTGGTCATTCTCCACGGCAGATTTCTTCTCCGACGCCGTCTTCTTATTCCGATGATGGTCTCCGGTCGACGCCTCGCAGTTCCTCATCGGAGATCGTCCCTCGGAACCCTAGAAAGCGGATGAGAGTCTTAGACGAGGACGCTTATGTTGAAGCCATCGAGAAGATCATCGAGCGTGATTACTTTCCGGATATATCGAAGCTTAGGGATCGGCTCGATTGGATCCAGGCGGTGAAAACCCGTGACCCGATTCAAATCAGAGATGCCCAGTTGAAGATTATCGAGAGGCGTGGAAAGAAGGCGAATCATCATCATCTTGGTGACACAGAGGGTAAAACTCAAACCCCTGGATCTACTTTTCTGAGAAATTTTACTCCTTTAGATGATTTTGATGGTAGAACACCTAGAACACCTGGAGTCTCTGGTAGAGAATTACCTGGTGGTGAAGTAGTTGCTGATGATGGTGACGGAGATGTAGATGTTAATATGTCCTTAGATGAGTTCTTTAGGAGATATACTAGTGAGGATAATGAAAGCTTTTCGAAGATCTTGGAGAAGGTTAATAGGAAGAAGAAGGAGAAGTACGGCTTTCTCCTTGGAGGCGAAAACGAGGATGGTAAATTATTGATTGAGGATGCAAAGAGAGACAGGATTACAGATGGGTATGGTACATCTGATCAGCCACCGAGCACTTTAGAAGGATGGAAATATACAGCGAAGAATCTTCTGATGTACCATCCAGCTGATCGGGGTGAGGCGCCATTAACCGAAGAGGAAAGGGCTGTGAGATTAAATGGATTGACAAAGGAGATTGTTAAAGGGAACACTCGTTTTCATGGGAAGACAATGGATTCTAGGCCAAGAGAAGATGGTTCAGTTGAGATTCTCTACACTCCAATCGCAGGTTCTTCCCCGATGCATATCTCAGGTAGGGACAGAGACAAATCTAAGAGGTATGATCTGGATGATCTAAGGAAAACCCCGAATCCTTTCTATGTAGAATCAGATAAAAGGGCAGACAATGGGTATAGTTTTGTTAGAACACCATCTCCTGCACCAGGTCTTGATGAATCACCCTTTATAACATGGGGTGAGATCGAAGGGACACCAATGCGATTAGATCCTGAGGATACACCTATCGATATTGGTGGTAGTGCTGATGGACCGCACTACAACATTCCATCTGCACCTGCAAGAGACGTAAGGGCACATTCTTTATCAAGAGATGCATCGCGAAAACTGAGAGAGAGATCAAACAGTATGTTTAAGAAACCTCCATTGCCATCTCCTCATCGAAGTGGAAGTGCAAGTCCAAACGTTAGAACACTTTCACCCGCTGCTCAGAAGTTTTTCAGACGGGCAATAGCTAAATCATCTTCTACTGTTGATGAGAGCCTTCGTGCAAGTTATCGTGGAGCAAGTCCTGGTGCTGTGACTCCTAAGAGTGTAAGAAGTGTATCGAGATTTGGAAAAGATAGGACCACCTCAGATTCAAGGTCGCCTTGATGGTGTGAATGTTATGATTATCTGATGTTGGATGCTTTGGTGCTCACAGAGGCAACAAAAATATATCTTCTTGTACTGCATAAGCTTTGTGCTATCTTTGCATTTGTAATTTTTATTTCAAATGGAACACTATCTATCTTTGCATTTGTAATTTCGATTTCCCCGCTTCTCTTTTGTCTTAGTAGCTCCTTGCCTACCGCACTTCAATAATACAACATCAACACAATATCCTCTGGTGAAGGTTGGGGTTTATGCTTCATCTGTCTCCTCTATGCTCGATTTACTCTCTTATTATCAGTACCCTTTTGTGTAATCCAAGCTTCTTTATAGGTGCCATGCTCAAGATTGTTCCCTCTTCAGCTTTTGAGGTTGAATTTATCTGCATTCCCTTCAAGAGTTTGGAATTGGTTGAAGTTAATTATGCATTTATGTTTGTGTATCTTTACACTAGAGCAAGGAGACAAGTCAGCCTGTAACAAGAGTTTCAATCTTCACTGCAACGGGTTGTGTATCAAGCTATGCCACTAGGTTGCTTCGGCCTTCGGTACTCGTAAAATTATCAAAGTATAAAAATACAAGAGAAAAGCTGGTGAAAATAGTCGGTAGAAAGCATGAAACATGGACCAAAGCTATAGAGAGAGGTAGAAAACATCAAACATAAATGTATATTTACAAGGAACACCACAAGTGTTTTTCAAAGACAACATTGAGGATAATAAAGACCAGTAAAACGAAAAAAAGCAAACAGACAAAAAGAAGAAAATATCACTATCAAATATATTACTTGTTTCCATATCAGTTATATAGTTAGATCGTAGTAGCAGCAACTGTCTCCACACAGGATTCAGCAGCTCTTGCCTTGTCAGACTCCAAAACTTTCTTTGAAGCTTTGATGACAATTTGATTAGTAATGTAATGCTTGCGACAAACGGGCATATAGACATCAGCTCCACCAATCAACTCAGTTCTGGTGTCACAGGTTTTTCGTAAAGTGAAGAAACCTTTCTGTCCACAAACCTCACACCTTGCAGTTAGTTTTGTCACAGAATCAGCTATTGGTATAATGTCAAGAACAGCACCAAAACTCCTTCTGCATACATAACCAAGAAAGACATTCACATATTACAGTCAACAAAAATTATTGAAACTTGAAGTTTATCAAATCACGGCTTTTGAAAATAGAATCAAGACCTTAAATAGTCACCATCTAGGCCAGCAACAATCACAGTTTTGCCATCATCATCAGCGACTTTGCAGCAAAACTCATAAAGATCTCCAAAGAACTGAGCCTCGTCAATACCAATCACATCAAGCTGAAACAAAAATTTCAACACAAAATCAAGACTGTGAAGGAGAAAATTCAACTTCCAGAATATCCAGAAAACGATTGATTTTACCTTGTCATAAGCATCTTGTCCGAATTTCTCAGGAAATGACATAAGATCTGGAAGAGCCCAGCAAGGGAATCCAATTCCATCATGTGTCACCACCGAATCTTTGGCGTATCTCGTATCTTTGCTCGATTTCAGCATCGCAACACTTCTACATAAACCCAAAAAAAAGAAGACGAATTTAAGAAGTTAGATCTCTGAATAGTGAAATTCGAATCTTCTAAACACTAACCCAGATCCGGGTTCGACAAATCAAGGATCTGACAGTTGAAAGATCTGTGTAGATGGTTTATAATTTTGTTACCTTCCGTCGCTGATCTCTGACTTGATTCGGCGGAGGAGAGAGGTCGATTTCCCAGAAAACATAGGACCCATGATAACATGAATAGCACCAGACCCGCGATGTCCCTGATCGGCGATAACATCTCCGGCGATGGCACTGTCGAGGGTTCCGAGCAAAAACGAAGCTTTAAGGGTCGCCATGGCAGAGACTTGATAAGAAAATATCGTGAGAAAGTGATGAAAAGAGGAGAAAGGCTAAACTTTCTTATGGTTTTAGGTAGCGATGGTGAGTAACTTGTGGAAGATATATATATAGACAGAGATCGAGAGGTTGAAGAAGGAAGAAAATTGTAGGAGAAGATTTGTCAAAGATAAGGCGTTTGAAAATTTTGACATCTTTGGGAGGGAAAACATTTTGAGAGGGAATTTTGATTATTCTTTTCATAAAGCGGAAACACTAAAACCGACCTTTTTAAATGTGGGCTTAAGCCCAAAAAGCGCTTTAGCTTTTGTTCGGCCCTAAGGTGAACATGTTCATAGCCCTTTCTTCAAGTGTTTGATCTGGCCACTAAATACATAAATGTTTATTGCTTCTTCGGATTTCGAATTTCAAGTTGCATATCTTCATAGCTAAAGCTACATATGATTTGAAGTGCTTTTTCGATCACCTAAATTGATGTCCAATCGGAGAAGAACAAGTGGGCTAGTGGTGTTCCCTTGCTATCTCGCCAAAACAAGGTTCGAACATTCGTGTCTTTCGCTATAGTGAGAGTTAAATGGCTACTGAGACTTCGAGTGAAGATGGTGCACGACGGGTAGAATAGTAACAAAAATCTATAGTGACGAAATGTTTCGTCTCCATCCGCCGCACACTTCTTCATTCAAAGCATAAATCAATGATGACAAAAAGAAAATTGATGTCCAATAGTTGCTTGTACAAGTAACATTCCTAAGACTAAATTGAAAGACGAACACAAATATATTTGCATCACCAGATTATTAGGTTGATTCGATTTGATTGCGGTAATTAAATTTTTTAAATAGTCTGTTCTTGCATCGACCACACAAGATCTGTCTTGGTCTTGTCAAAATGTAGAGATATATTATGTAGCCTAAAACTGAATTGGAAGTCAAACCAAAATACATTTCCACATTCCACATTAGATTATTAGTATGAGTTTTGGTTTGGAATTTTTCGGGTTAAAAAAAAAACACAAACAACAAACCTAAATTAATGATGTAAAAAAAAACACAAGCCTAAATTAATACAGATTTTTTTAAAGATGTAAATTGAATAATCCAAATTATTAATATATATATATATATATATATATATATATATATTTCAACAATGGTAAATTTGCGTGTAATAAATGGAAGGGAAAAACCAAACTCGGGCATTTCCTTATTACATACGCACATAGCTAGTATTGTAGAAAAACTCCCCTTTTATGTAATACATATATATATATACAGACATATCTTCTTCTTGCACCCGAAAAGCCTTTGTCTTTCTATCTCTACAAAAACTCTCTCTCTCTCTCTCTCTCTCTCTCTCTCTCTCTCTCTATCTAGAGCGCGTCCCTGCGCGTTGTCAGTATGTTTTTATTGACGCCATTGAAATTGGGTTAAATCGGGTTGAATCGGATTGAAAACAAAACAGATATATAATTTTGTATTCCTTTACTTTTTCGTTTCCTTCTTCTTCTTCTTCTCAATCTTTCGTTTTCTGGGGAAAAAAAGGGGCAGGTTATAAAATTATGCCCTCTATTCAAATCTTGCCTATCCTCAGATCTTAGTGTTTTTCTCTACGAGATTCGGCATCTGGGTTTTTTAATCTGATTGGTGGGTTTTCGATTATATTCTTTGATCTGAGATTTCGATTCATGTTTTTTTGATTGGTTGGAAAAATCCGTTTTCGATCAAACTCTCCATCAGATTCTCTTAGTTTTTGTGAATCTGTAGACGAAAGATCTGTTGTTCCTAGATTGAATCCGGACTGGCTTTTTTTGGTCGAAATCTGTGTGTTTTCTCTGAATTGATTTCTTTTTTCACGTTTGATCAGATTTTGAGAATCGATGAAATCTGATTCGTCATCCGTATAGCAATAAAAATCAAAACTTGTTGGCTTATGTTTTTGATCTGCCGAATTTTCGCTGAAATACTTGATTTTCTTATTTGTTGCAGAGCAAAATGCAATCGGACAATGGAAAGCTTTTCATCGGTGGGATATCTTGGGACACCAATGAGGAACGTCTCAAGGAGTATTTCAGCAGCTTTGGAGAAGTGATCGAGGCTGTGATCTTGAAAGATCGTACCACGGGCCGTGCTCGTGGTTTCGGGTTTGTAGTGTTTGCTGATCCTGCTGTTGCTGAGATTGTTATTACGGAAAAGCATAATATTGATGGGAGATTGGTATGTTTCTTGATGATAACACTCTTCTCGGCTTTGTTTCTGTACAATGTAACTTGTTTTCGAAGCTTCTTTATGCAACTAAGCCTTGAAAAATCTCTTTTTGGTTCTGATTAACCGTTAAAGAGTTACATTTTTGTATTGAATCGTCGTTTCCTTTGTGCTTTGATTGGATTTTTTAGAAGAAATGAGTGATTTTGTTATAAGACCTTGGTTTTTCATTTTTCAAGCTGTTGGTGTTTTGCAGGTTGAAGCCAAGAAAGCTGTTCCCAGAGATGACCAGAACATAGTAAATAGAAGCAACAGCAGTAGCATCCAAGGTTCTCCTGGGGGTCCAGGTCGCACAAGGAAGATATTTGTTGGAGGATTACCTTCTTCGGTTACAGAGAGCGATTTCAAGACGTATTTCGAGCAGTTTGGGACAACTACAGATGTGGTTGTTATGTATGACCACAACACACAAAGGCCTAGAGGTTTCGGATTCATAACTTACGATTCCGAGGAGGCAGTTGAGAAAGTATTGCTCAAGACATTCCATGAACTTAACGGTAAAATGGTTGAGGTTAAGCGAGCTGTTCCAAAGGAGTTATCTCCAGGTCCAAGTCGCAGCCCGCTTGGTGCAGGTTACAGCTACGGAGTTAATAGGGTCAATAACCTACTTAATGGATATGCTCAAGGATTTAATCCCGCTGCAGTTGGAGGCTACGGACTTAGGATGGATGGTCGGTTCAGTCCGGTTGGTGGTGGAAGAAGCGGGTTTGCAAATTTCGGTTCTGGCTACGGGATGAATGTGAACTTTGAGCAGGGATTGCCCACAGGCATGGGAGGTACGAATTTTAATGGAAACGTCGACTATGGCCGAGGAATGAGCCCGTACTACATTGGTAACACAAACCGGTTTAGTCCTGCGGTTGGTTATGAAGGAGGTAATGGAGGAGGAAACTCATCCTTCTTCAGTTCGGTTACACGGAACCTATGGGGAAACAATGGGGGTCTTAATTATAACAACAACACTACAAACTCGAATTCCAATACATACATGGGAGGATCAACAAGTGGGAACAACACATTCGGCGGTCCATTTGGCAATTCGGGAGTCAATTGGGGTGCTCCTGGAGGAGGAAACAATGCTGTTAGTAACGAGAATGTGAAGTTTGGTTATGGAGGAAACGATGAATCTGGCTTTGGGTTGGGAACAGGTGGATATGCAGCAAGAAACACGGGGGTTAGCAAGGCAGCACCATCGTCCTCATTCTCTTCTGCCTCCGTAACCAACAACTCGGGTTACGATGCAGCAGGACTTGCAGAGTTTTACGGGAATGGTGCAGTTTATAGTGATCCCACATGGAGAGCACCAACTCCCGAGACAGAAGGGCCTGCTTCTTTTAGCTATGGGATTGGAGGAGGAGGTCCTTCTTCAGATGTTTCAGCTAGAAGTTCATCTCCAGGTTATGTTGGCAGTTACAGCGTGAACAAGAGACAATCAAACAGAGGTAATTTGAGTTAAGAGTAATCATTGCTTTAACACGTGATTCTATGCTTAAAGAATGCCATGAGCTAGTTGATAAGTTTCCAAATCCTAGATAGTTTCAAATCACACTTTGGCTTAGTTTTGATTATCCTCTTCTTCTTTCGGGAATAAACAAACCATGGTTTAGGGTCTTGAAGTATTGGTGATCTACAGTCTGTAGAGACATAAATATCACTAGTGAATTGTCTTTTCCTCAGGAAACAGAACCTTGTTTACATAATGTTAAAAGCAGTAGCCATTCTTCATCTTTTGCTGTTTTCTAGTTTATCGGTGATCATTTACAGGAATCTAAGTTTCTTTCTGAGCTTTAGATATGCCTTCATGGAACTAGGAAACCAGTTGAATTTTGTTCATTGCTCACACCGGAGTCTGTGGGAAGTCTAAGAAACTTGTGATGAAGAAACCCAATTGCATGAATGGTTTCTTATCGCTCTTCTTCTTCTTCTTCTCTGAATTATTTCTCCCTTTTTTTCGCTTTGTGTTGCAGGAATTGCTACTTAGTACAATCGTTTTTGTTTTACCACGATATTGTAGGCGAGCCATCACGGTGAACGATCTGTGTCTTTTGGCGAATCTTTTAGATTATCTTCTCCTTCATACAAAAGCCCATGAGGACAAAACTTGATCATATCATCAGCTAGAACTAACCAGAAAATCCCACAGATTTTTCTGTCATGGTTTGGTTTTCTAAATTCATTGTTCCTCCTAGGCTTTTTCTGCTCTGCTTTCTTTTTTCTTTTTCTTTTTTTCTTTCCTATTTTTGTTTTCTTCTTTCAATGAGGGACAGAAGAACTGTATCAGTCTCCGGCGAGGCGGTAATACATAAGAAGAGTTCAAAACTAAAAACCAAAAAACAAAAAAAAAAGGATCCTTCTTCTTCAGTTTTCTTCATCTTTGTCATGTAATGGTTCTTTTTCTTCATCTTCTTGGGGGTTATGGTTAAGGTTTGTGTTTTGAGGCAGATTGTACTAGAGAATATGTTTCTTTTGTTTTGTCGTTTTTTTAAGGTTTTTGTTTTTGGGATAGTGTGAGATATGGAAAGAGGATTTAGCCATGTAGGGCTTTGGAGAATAAGTCTTTTTATCACTATTGAGATTATTTTGTTCTCAAGCTGTTTGTATGTCTTATGCGAACGCAAGCAAACTCTTTTCTGTTGATGTACTTCTATTTTATAGAAACTATATTTTTATGTTTTTATTGATTTCTCTCTTATTATGCTATTCTTTTTTTTAATCTTGGCAATGAATTACTAGCATTTTCCTTTAAAGATCGATCTTGGTTATCCTTATGTTTTGAATAAGAGGAATCATCTAACATCTTCTTCTATCTTTTCTCTTTGTTTTAGTCTCAAATTTTATTTTTTCCATGTTATGTGTACTCTTGATATCATATGATTTGTGAGCAGTTTTTCACTATTTTTATGAATCCTAATGATTATTTGATTTATGATATTCCGGTTTTATGTACTCTCTTCACTTTCACTATGTTTATTCCAAAGATGATTCTGATCTTAGATTGCATAAATTCTTGGAAATGTAGTATGTTAACCCCGATGGGGGGAAAAAAGAGAAGAGTCGAATATTAACATAAAACATGCTAAAAAAACTCTGGACGGTGAATATACATGAGTTTCAAATCCTAATCTAATACCACTTGCTAAAAAAACTCTGGACGGTGCAAGGAGAACTCATGAGCAATCATTTCATGGTAATTTGAAGGATTCACTATGTTAGTTGTGTGGCCAAGATTCGAATTCACTCATTGCGACATTAGTCTAATGAGTTTTGGTCCGGATTCCCATAAATGAAAACTTAGGAGCCAAGCCACCACTATTCGTCTTGAACCACTGCGGAAGCTTCACTTGTACATTTTTGGATATCTAAATCTATAGTGGCTTATTTTTTTTCTTTGGGTTTTTCACGTGAAACTCGACACAATGGCCAGACTTCTCATTTTGCCATAACCATAGAAAATTAAATGGGACATTTTCCTTTACTGATTAATTAGTAAATAAGTATGAAAGATTTACTTCGTTGCCGTGAAACTCTATAGCTTGAACCGAGCAAATGAAAGGAAAAACTCTTTTTTTTTTTGGTCAAAAAAAGGGCATAATGGATGCATTCATTTTGGAATTTAGATAGAATGAGAGCATACATCAAAGACCATAGTTTGTGCATAGAATTTAACAATATTGTATGGGTGCTTAATATTTTTGAGCTTCTACATATTAATTGGGTGTCTTGGTCACGGGACTGCCGCAAGCTTTAGGGTTTTGAGTTCCCGAGAGCTTGGGACTCACGTTTGAGCACTGGAAAGTGGCTGGACCATCCGCTCCACTGTACTTAATGTCAATGTCTCCAATCTCGACGTTCTGGCACGGATAACCCCTGCTGCACAATAGCTTCACTGCATCCTTGTTCCCTGATGTTCCTCTGATCCTCTTGAAGCTTATGTTCACCAGCTTAATCGTTGATGCTTTCTGCAAGATCACAAAACAAACCATTGGAAATATCACAATCATGCGTTGAAACCTACACTTATCCTTAATGATAAAGATGTACGTACTTGCTTGTTGCATTGGTTCCAAGGACAGTACTCTTGGTCGATGAGGATTGGGTTGTTAACGTTCTTAAGGATGATATCCTCGAAATGAATATCGGAGGCGGTGGTTGAGCAAGCAGCAGACGGCCATGTCTTGATCCTCAGACCGTTGTCAGTCTCTTGGAGAGTGCAGTTCACAACCCTAATGCCACTGACATCTTGCTCGTGTCCGTACCTTCCAAGGCTTCCGACACTGATCCCGTGTCCCGGACCGCACACGACTTTCTCGACGTGAAGGTTCTTCATCCCATCTCCAACGGAGATGCAGTCATCTCCGGTGGAGATGAAGGAGTTTAGGATCTTGACTCCGTCACTTCTTCCCAAATGGATACCGTCAGTGTTGGGACTTTCTTCTGGAGCGATGATCTTAATGTTATCCATGGTCATGTTCTTGGCTCCGATGACGTTTATGTGGAAGTTCTTGGCATCTATCGAGGATATGTCTCTTATCTCAGCGTTAACCAAAAAATCAAACCTTATACTCTGTAAAAACAAAACAAAAAACAAAAGCCAAATAAATTCTGATATGACGTCTCAAAAATCATCATGCAAGAAGAGACTAAAAAATCTCTCAAAGGCTATTAAAGATAGAAGCACATACGATGGGAAGTTTCTGGCATTTGAAAGTCTTGTGGCAGTTATTGACCCTCCAAGCTGCGTTTCCTTCTCCGTCGAAGGCTCCACCTCCGTTTAACTTAAACCCATTAATGTTACCGAAGACGACCCATTTTTCTTTTCCGTGGTTGGTGTTACCGTCAGCTTTGACAGTGCCTTGAAGGGTGATCTCGATCGGAGCTTTGCATGGACCCCTTAGCTCGATCTCACCAAGCTTGAATTCTCCTCTTGGGATCACCACTTTGCTCGGTGACGGAGATTGGCATGCCGATGTGAATGCTTTCAGAAGTGCCTGCATATATATTGGTGCAAGCAATGAAACCCTAAGAAAAAAATATTGTTTTGTAGATTGCTTGAAGAACAAGAAAGAGGAAAAGCAGTAGAACTAACCTGAGTAATATCAGAACCTGAAGAAGAACCAATGGTGAATACCTCAGCATTGGCTGAAAATCCCAACAAACAGAAAACAAAAATTGTAGAAACTCCAAAATATACACCCATTTTTTTAAAAATTAATTTACTACTACTATTACTATTTATTGTTCAATATTTTGTTTTCTGGAATTTTGATTAAGCTCATGTTTACATTTATATAGTGTTTTGGGTGGAGAGATGTTAAAGTCTAATTTTTCTCACCACCTCTCGTTTTTTAGGTTGTTTGACCCATGTTTTAGGAAGTCTATATGTCTAATTTTGTATCTTTTTTTTTTTGTATCTTGAAGGATAACAAATATCTAAAAGGGAAAAACAATAGACTTTGAATTGCATATATCCTGTTTATATTTTGGTTTTCAAAAATATTATAATTAAACCCTAAAAAATATTACAAACTTTTGATATATCCGAAAGCAGTTCCTAAAAATTAAACAAAGAATTAAAAGATTAAGAAATTAATAGTGCCATGTGTAATGTGTTTCAAGGTATCCATTGAAAAGTACAACATGCGTGGTTGCTAGATTTGAGTGACGGTCCCAGTTTAAGGTTGTCCTTTTTACTTCGACGAGTTTTATATTTCTACGGCAATTTTGTCTTTTAGTCTTACCGTCACACACGTCCTATGCTCGAGCTTTGAAACCGTTTTTTCGGAGTGATTCTATCGTCTTTTAAGTTGGTTGTGTCAGACTACCTTTATAACCCGAATAAAGGAATGGTCCAACAATATTAACACTCAGACCTCGAAAGCATCTTCAAATCGATACGCAACTTGAATTACACGTTATTTCTATTTTGTTGTAATTAATTTTTTTTATCAAGTTTTGTTCAAAGATTTGATTAGAAAAACGCTAATCACTAATCAAGTTCTGTTCAAGTTCCATTGTAACAAAAAACGTTGACCATGTTTTGGTTCCAATCTAATAATGCACACCCAATATCATTAAAAAAATAATAATAATAATTTGGGATACCTAAATATATTTTAGTATGTAATAATATTAAAAAAAAAAAAAAAAACTCAACGTGCATCCTTTAATTGCATATATGCAGAACTATTAGGCTTTAAAAAGATATATAAATCTTTTAGTATGATTACATTCATATGCACACCCACATCTATATATATGTGGTGGCATCAAACAAAAAAGTGAAACAAAAATTTTTTACAGCTTTTTTAAAAAGTCTCCCTTATGTGACTTTCAACAACAAAAAAAAAAAAGTTAAAAAAAAGAAAAAAACAAAATTGAAGAAAATTGGATGTGAAAGCTTCTACATTTTACTCAGCGCCTGTCTTGACCACGGGTCCAGCGCTACAAGCCTTTGGGTTCTGAGTTCCTACAAGCTTAGGCTGAACGTTTGAGCACTCGAAAGACGCAGGACCATCGGCTCCAGTGTACTCAATGTTAATGTTTCCAATCTCAACGTTCTCACATGGATGTCCCTTGCTGCAAAGTAGCTTCACTGCGTCCTTGTTCCCTGATGTTCCTCTAATATTGCTGAACCTTATGTCCACTAGCTTAATCGTTGATGGTTTCTGTGAATAAAAACATCCTTTGGTAATCAGAATCATATGTTATCGTAAATAAATCTAGAATAGGCCAATATTATCCCATTTAATTTAAAACGTCTATAGTATATATAACCAACCTATACTAACATGGCGAATAATATGTATGTTCAACCCTTTAAATCTAATTTTAGAAGAAATAATACGTTATAGGTGCTTGTTGGACAGGTGATGATGGCAAGATAATGAAAATGAATAACAAAAATACTTACTTTCTTGTTGCATTGGTTCCAAGGACAGTACTCCTGGTCGATGAGGATCGGGTTGCTAACGTTCTGAAGGATGATATTATCAAAATGAATACCGGAGGCGGTGGTGGTGCAAGCCGCAGACGGCCATGTCTTGATCCTGAGCCCGTTGTCAGTCTGCTGGAGGGTGCAGTTCACGACGGTAATGCCGGAGACATCTTCCTCGTGCCCGTACCTTCCGAGGCTTCCGACACTGATCCCGTGGCCAGGACCGCACACGACTTTCTCCACGAGAAGATTTTTCATCCCGTCTCCGACAGAGATACAGTCATCTCCGGTGGAGATCATAGAGTTAAGGATCTTGACTCCGTCACTTCTTCCCAAATGGATCCCGTCAGTGTTGGGACTCTCTGCCGGAGCGACGATCTTGACGTTAGTAAATATCATGTTCTTGGCGCCGATTACGTTTATGTGGAAGTTCTTGGCATCTATTGAGGATATGTCTCTTATCTCAGCCTCAGTCACAAAATCAAACCTTACACTCTGCACCAAATTATTTTCTTAACTAAAACCTTTGGTAATAATTTAGAAATCTCAAAAGGCTATTAAAGACATATAAAACGTACGATGGGAAGTTTCTTGCACTCGAAAGTCTTGTGGCAGTCATTGGTTCTCCAAGCTGCGTTTCCTTCACCGTCGAAGGCTCCACCTCCGTTCAACTTAAAACCATCGATTTTTTCGAAGACGACCCATCGATCCTTTCCATGGATGGCCTTACCATCTGCACGGACAGTGCCTTGAAGTGTGATCTCGATCGGAGCTTTGCATGGACCCGTCATCTTGATCTCACCAAGCTTGAATTCTCCTTTTGGGATCACCACTTTGCTCGGCGACGGAGATTGGCATGCCGATGTAAATGCTTTCAGAAGTTCCTGCGTATATATATTGGTGCAATGAAACCATAATTAAGAAAAAAATCAGGTTTTGTAGATTGCTTGAAGAGCAAGAAATGAAAAAGCAGTAGAACTAACCTGAGTGATATCAGAACCTGGAGAAGAACCAATGTTGAACACCTCAGCATTGGCTGAAAAACCCAGCAAACATATAACTAAAATTGTAGATATTCCAAAATATACACCCATTATTATTATTTATTTTTTTATTAGTTTTTTTTTTGTTTTTTGTTTTTTTTTTCTGAGATTTTATCTAGGCATCTGCTGGTTTATATAGTGCCTTGCATGGAGAGATTTTGAAGGCCCATTTTCTCTCAACGTCTCGTTTTTTAGGTTGCTTGACCCATTTTTAAGGAAGTATTTAGGTCTAATTTCGAGAAACTAGCGTTTTTATTTTAGCCAAATTAAAAGACTTGTTCCACTCATGTTATAGCATTCGTAAAAATACATTTTCTTTGGGAGGTTAATTTTTAGCTGAAATATGTTATCATACGCACTTTTCCAAATGTATCGATGATCCCTGCCTTTCTAATTAACGTTGAGGCTTAGTGTGAATCGTCCGATACACACTCGGAAAAGTGAACATCGATCCTCTATACGAACAAAAACATGGACCTTATTGTGTGTTTTCGTATATGTATTTTACGCTTAAGTTTACATGTTAAAATAGTGTGTATTTTTTTTAATATGAAACCACAATTAATAGTTTAATACTTTATCAAAATTCTTTGACAAACATGTAAATGCATATTCTAGCTGCAAACGGAAAAGCTGTTATTTTTGTTTTTTTTTTAACATCTGGATTTATGATCAATTATAAATTATGAGAACAATTACATGGATGATTATACAACGGATAAATCTACCGGCTGTAAGGATTCACGTCAAACCGTTATATCTGCATCATGTTCATGCGGGACCATGACGAACGGCTGTATACCATATTGAAGATCTCCTGTAAGTTTGCCTCCATTAATCTGCATAAATCATTTTTTCTAAAAATTGAACCATATACTTTCTGATATAGAAGCATTAATAAACCATTTGTCAAATCACTGAACTAAGAAGACTTCCACGATAAGTTGTTATGTGTTTAAAATTGCTAAGAAAAGTTTAACTACAAAAAAATGAAGTATTCAGTTTACAAATATAAATATGTAAAGGCAACCCCAAATACGAATATTTACGTTTTTAAAAAATTAATACAATAAAATAATCGTGAACTATAGAACTACAACCGTGAGCTAGCTAGAACAACAAACTCGGCTGACAGTTACGGTTACCATCCAATCTTTCTGAAACACCGGAAAAGAGCATCATCGACCACTAATGGGACCCAAAAAAAGTTTGATTAGACCGCGAGTTTTTCAAATTCAAGATCAATCGATTCATGGTCCTTTATTTACTAAAGTTACTAATGTTGAAGTGAATTGCCTTCTTTATTTGTTTGCATACATTTCCTCTTTACTATTAAAAGAACAAAACTGCTAATCAGAGATAAACTTGTGGCATATTATTTTCCAATAGCAAAAATTTATTGATTGGTTGCATGCGCGAAAATATTTATTTTTCCGGTCGTTAAATTTGATTATAATAGCGCCATTTTGTTATAGTGCAACAGAATGAGTTATATACTACTTTTTGAATAAATAGAAACACATGTACAATAGATAGTACATATTTTCTATAGTTTTTATAGAAAAGACCATAATATAATATAACTATTTATTTTATCATTATAGCTCCAAAGGAAATGTAATGATTACAATTGACTACAATAGCTCCATATTTATCATTTTCTAAAAAGATATTCTTGTATATAATATTTTTTTTTGTTCTTTTTACTTCACAAAACTAAAAAATGAGAACGAATAGAAATGTGTAAAACTGATAGAAAATATAAATTTTAGAATTACAATGATATTTCTATTTATTTATATATATTTTTAAGAAAAATGAAATTACTATTTATTGAATAAATATTAAAACATTATCGCACAATGCGAATCACGCAAATTAGATCACTACACAAATCACTAGTCACTCTCTTCAGCTGATAAACTCCAAGCTTGAAGGGACTTATATTATCTATTAGATCATATACATATCATTTATACGTTTAAAAAAAAAACTCAAGAAAGATATTTCAAAAAAAAATTCATCGCATCCTAATCACTAGATTGGATGGATGCATGGTGGACTAGCGACATTCAAGGAGCCGATGTAGCGACTTCAGTGCAAGCCGCTGGAATCATCTTTCCGCTGAGAACAGGCTTCATGTTAGCACATGCCGAGACAGCTGGTCCTTCTTTACCGTTGCTGACCAAGTTGATGTCAGCGAGGGCAATATTGGTGCAAGGCACGCCTTTGCTGCAGATTAGTTTCACGGCTATCTTATTGGCTGATGTGCCCTTAATGTTTTTGAAGGTCACGTCCGACAATTTCACTTTCGATGGGACCTAAACATATATTAATTGAAGAGAGATTTAAAAGTTTGATCAATGAAATTTAACATATCTTTAGTTTATAATATAGTAAAGATTTGATTCGGTTACATACCCCAACTTTGCAGTGGCCATAAGGACAATACTCTTGGTCGATGAGAACAGGAGTGGTAACATTGTCCATTGTGATATCCTCAAAAAGAATGTTTGAGGCAATACCGGGGAGAGATCCGGGCCATGTCTTGATGCGAACACCATTATCGGTGTTCTTGATGAGGCATTTCCTCACGATGACTCCTTTCACTGGTTCCTCATTGGGGTACCTTCCAAGACTTCCGATGGCAATACCATGTCCTGGTCCACATTCCACGTTCTCAACAACGAGATTTTCAGTACCATCTCCAATGGAAACGCAATCATCTCCGGTTTTAATCTTTGCCCCTATTAAGTTGACGCCATTTGACCTTCCGATGTGGATACCATCGGTGTTTAGACTCTCTGGAGGTGCTTCAATACCAATATCCTGAAGAGTTACGTTCTTGCAGTTGAGGATGTTCATGTGGAAAAGTTTGCTGTTTGTTGATGTAATGCCGATAATTTTCGAGTTTGTGAGACCCGTGAATCGGATGTTCTGTTACCAAACACTTAACCGAGTTAATAAATTATATATTCAATAACTTTATTTTATGTCTTATTTGAATGTGGCTTACGATGGGGAGAGAGTTGCATTTGCCAGTTTTAGCGCAGTCATTGGCCTTCCAAGCGAGGGAGCCTTGACCGTCGAAAATGGCTCCATTTCCATTCAAAGTGAAATCAGCAATATTTTCGAAATCAACCCATCCGCAGTGTGGTTTACCGGCAGTGACGGTAGCCGGAGCCTTTAAATTACCATTCATTTCCATAGTGATTGGACCTTTGCATGGACCTTTGAACTCTATGTTGGTCACCATATACTCACCCTTTGGCACTGTAATCGTGCTCGGTCCTGCTGCTGCACACGCTTCGGTCCATGCAGCCGCAAATGCCTATATCGCGACCAAACATTCTTTCTTAGAACCATACTATAATAAGAGGGAATAAAAATATATACAAACAATTTGGTACGTACTGCACTGTCATCGGTTTTGCCATCTCCTTTGGCTCCTCCTGCTTTAACGTCAAGTGATCCACCACTTCCTTTGGCTCCTGCTGGTCCAGCTGCAGCGCTTCCTGTGGCTTCTGTTGGTGCAGCTGCATCGCCTCCTTTGGCTCCTGCTGGTGCAGTGCCTCCTTTAGGTGCTTTAGCCCCGTTTGCTATTGTGGTGGCCATAACCAGTAGTGCTACAAGAAGCCACGTGCTTGCTCTTCGTAAACCCACCATTTTTTTATTCTCTTTATTTATTGATTTTGTTTTTATTTTTTTTATTAGTTTTTATTTTCTTTCTTTCTGGTTTGTTCTGATGATTCGAGAGACCGTTTTATAGAGGAGCAAAGGGAGATTGAAAACCACAAATTCCTACGTAGCTAAAAATAGTTGTGAGGATTATGTTTAAGATTGAATCAGTAAATCATGCACGATCCCTTTTGACTTGATGCGTTTTCTATTTCTGTATTATTTTTTTGCATAGTGCGTTATTTATTTATGGAGTTATATATATGCATCCGGATCTTGGCTCAATTTTAGTCTCATGTAAGGGTGGACAATCCCATTTATGGTTTATCGTTAAGATTGGTTTTGTTTAAGTTTGGTTCCGATCCGTTCTAGGTAAATATAATTTTACAATAAAATTAACTATTGAATTGATAGTATATAAATGTAATCTTTTTTTATATTTATATACATATATATATATATATATATAAATCAAATATATACCTATAATATATAATTTTACAAATGTCGTTTATTCGATTTGGTTACACTTTATTTTGAAGTAATCATACCAATAAAATTATAAAATACGTTTTGATTCAATATATTTCAAGTTAAAAATTTGTGTTTAGATTTAATTCAATTATAGTTTATATTTGCACCCATGTCAACTATGGGTTGATTGGTTCACCCGCTATAGCGTTTGCGAGCGGTTGCGGTTGGTAGCGTTTGACAACAATCACATAAATCGCTTCATACCACTTCGTACCGTTTTATATTACTTGGAACCGTTCTAAATCAAAAACTCATTCCCACGAGTGTTTGCGGTTGCGGGTGGTTGAAAAAATATTAGCTTAAACAATAAATTAAAATTCACAAAAAGTTATTTTTAAAAATGTACTTTTTATATCGAATATTATCATGTAAAATTATTTATAAAAGTTATTGTAAAAATAATATTTAATTATTCTATGATTTATTTAAAATATATAATTTTAATTTTTTATAATAATATATTTTTGATTTCAATTTTAATTTAATAATTATAAAAAATGTTATTGTATATATATATAAAATATTCCAAACATCTTTAAAAAAAATTATTTAATTATTCTATGATTTTTTAAAATATATAATTTTAATTTTTATAATAATATATTTTGATTTTTATATAAATTATATATTATGTGTATTTTGGTAGTTTTATGTAAATCTGCTGTTGCACCCACTGTAAACCAGTCATAAACGTTTTGCAAACGCATCTGTTTCCAACCGTTTCATCAGTCATATAAATTGTCCAATAACGTTAGAAATGCTACCGCCCGCTTTTGCAAACTTCCGCAATTGCACTCGCACCCACTGCCAGTCAAGTCCTATGTTTCTTTAATCTCCGTACATGACAAATATAAATAGATGGGTGAATAACTATAAGATGAGAGTTGATTAGGTAAATGACTATAATTTTGTTTTTCTTGCAAAAATTACTTAATTGGAGCGTTATACTTCTAGGATAACATGCTTTTGTTTTTAAATGCCATATTATTTAATTTAAATCAAAACAGAATGCAAATCTATTTTTCAAACCATGTTATTTAGAATACGTTTAAACTCAGTTGGGCCTAAACGTGAAGAATGCTTAATGGGCTTAGTGTGGTATGAAAACGGAACCATTTAATTTTAAGACTAAACGAGAGAAACCCTAACTAAAAGAGAAAGAGGCAAAAATGGAGAGCGGCGATAATTGTGTCGGAATCGGAGATTACGACGTAGAGGCGAAGAGAGAGAAGCTGAAATCGGTTCTCTCTCATCTGCTCGCCGATCCGATTCTCGCCGACGTTCCGAGGAATCCAACTCTTTCCGATGTCGTCACTCTCGTCAGCCTTGAAAAAGGAAGCGCTATGCGTCTCTCCGTCGTCAAGCTCGACGGCTCCTCCTTGGGTACTCTCAATCTCTTTCCATACACTTCATATGGGCATTTTGTCGAACAAGTGGTGTGCATTGTAAGATTTCTCTTGTTCCTTTTTCCTTACTTTCTCTCTGGCTCATCTTGTCAGATGTTGCGGTCATGAATTCAGCTACTTTGAAAGATCTGAAGCTTTTGATCAAGAAGAAAGTTAACGAAATAGAGCAAGCAAACATGGGTCATCGCCACATTTCTTGGTGAGCTCATCTTCACCTTTCCTTCTTTTTCTTGCCGGATTACCAAAAAAAAAAACTTGTTATTAGAGGAGTTTTGGGAATATGCAGGAAGCATGTATGGTCAAACTTCTGCCTTTCGTGCAATAATGTGATGTTGCTTGACGACGATGCTGTTCTTCAGGATGTCGGAATCAGGAACAACTCTCAGGTTAAATATGCACATGTCGCAGAATCTTTCACTTTCAATAAGAGTTGATTGGGTTTGTTGTTACAACTCTTCTGACATTGACATATATGCTGTGTCTTTAATCTTGTTTTGTTTGGTCGTCATGAATACAGGTGACCTTCATGCCGTATGTGATGAAGAAGGGTCGGGGAAGACACTCAAAGAGGAAGAAACATCGTCTCTTTCGTTCTCTCCATAAGACTTATTGAAGCTTTATATATGATGGTAATCAAAAACCAATCTCTCACTTTTAGTCACATTTGATTCTGGACCTATAAATTTTCCCTGTAGATTCGGGTTTTCGACCAAAACTAATTACATTTAACACTTAGTTAAGAATTAGGAACCCTAAGACACTAAAAAGGGATGAAATCATTAGAGCCTTTTCTCAGAATGGCTAAGGTTTTATATTTTCTTTTTTCTTTCTTTCCGTAATGATCAGTTAACTTGAAACTAAGTTAAGATTCCCAGTGATGAAAATTTTAGTAATCTGGAACGGTGAGAAAATGGGGCTCCCTCTTGGAAATTTTACCATGGAGGTTTTAGAGGAACCATTGCTGTAGATACTTGGCAACTTCTGAGGGTTTCTTTGCTGCCTATTAAAATGAAACTTGTTTTTCTTTTGACTGTTTGTTGGGATTCTGAGACATTGAAACTAGACATGGATCGATAATAGTCTTCCATTTATTATCATTAGTAGTATTAAAAGTACTTTTATTACTATTACTATTACAATTGGTGAATTTTGATCAGGTTGTGATTCGACATAGTCGTCTCAGCACTAAAGAGATCAACACCAACACATTCTGTGGTTTAAGATTCACCACCATGTAGTAGCAACATGCGGAGTAAGAAAACAAGCGACATCTAGAATCATACGTGATATCATCAACCTTCTTTATAAGAGTGTGGGAGGGAGTTGGTTTCGCCGATATTATCCAGTCCAGTGTCATCAAACTCTGTATTTATCGCCTGCACACGAGCTGTAATTATTGGTCGCAAATGTGAATAACAGAACAACATAAAATATTTTATTTTTTTCATGACTAATAAAACAGAGTTAGTTTATTTGCTAACTTTCTTGATTCTTGCTCAGCTATTGGATGATAGATGATCGTATAGACACCTCTTCCCAGTCTTGCTGGATCATTCATAGTAGTTTCACTTCGAATTTTGTTCTCATCATTGCATTTTCAGTTTAGTGAATTGTCTTTGCATTTACTACAATTTTTCCAGCTGGTCCAAAACGCGATAGGCCTGTTGATGATCATGAAGAAACTTCTTTAGAATTTATTGATAGGTTTATATTATCAGATTTTAGATTTATAGAAGTCTCGCGGTAATCTTTGTATTCTTATAGGGTGTCGAAGTGGTTATATTTTGGGTTTAGTACGATAAGTAGTAAATGCACTAGGAAGGTAGCAATTGTAAATGAAGAGTATAAGTCAAGTTTTCTAAAATACTACTATTTTTGTTTAAAAAAAAACTAATCAAATTATCATTGAAGTTCTTACAAAACAAAATCTTATCTTACCCATTACTCTACACACCCACGCGTGTGCGTCTGTATATGACCGGACCACTCTTTGGAAATTATCTATAGATCGAACCACAAATTGGGATGCACCCTAGTAAAACAGTAAGAATCTAGGCCAATCACTTTAATATATAAAGATGGCAAATTCGATTCTGGTAAAAACCTAAAAGCTCTTCTTGAAATCTCAAAGTCAACACATTAAGAATAGACATCTTGTCTTAAATTTAAATTTGAACATATATGGGCCTACAAAATGTCTTTTATCGGACGCTAAATCATATAATTACAGCCTAAAAAAAATAAAAAAAATACTTTGGGAAAAACCAAAGTGGTGGGAAACTTGTGCACCTCTTACTTTTAGCTTTTGAAGAACACTCACGGCACAACTGCCCCCACCCACCATTTCTTTTCTACTTACTTGATTTATTAATCAAAACTCTTTAAATTCTATTTAATCTAATCGCAGTAACACTTCTAAAATTTTATTAATTCGTGAAGCTATCATAAGAAAATTAAACTCAACAATGTTGTAATTAACTTGTATTGTAAGTGATGTTTTACCACTTTATTTTGTTTCAAAATATGTCGTTTTATTTGTTCAATGCAAAAAAAATCAATTAATTTTACTTATCTAACCCTACAATTTGTTGTTAATAATAATTGTGTATTCACCAAACATCATCAATGATATGTGAGTTAACTTATAATTACTTGTTTTAGAGTAACCCTTGGTTGGGGTATTTGATACAGTGGTTTTAATTTTTAGGTCGTCTCCGAACAATTCAGATTCAAACCAATATATTTGCAATTATATAGTTCAAATGTAGACAGATAAAATTACTATAAAGTCCAATTGTAATGATTAATAAATGATGTTTTGTCATATTTTTTTTTGTTTTAAATAATGATTTTTTAATGCAAAACATCTATTTTACTTGTTTAACTTTTAACTCTATAATTGGTTGTTACTGCTTTGATAATTAACTATTGAATATTTGGTGATTTTTTTCAAAGGACAACTAGTAGCTGTCTATTCAACTAAAATATCATCATAGATGAAAAGGAGAGAAAATCATTTAAACTCACTTTTCATTTTCTAAGTTCTAATTCTAAACTTACTCAAAGAGGTTTTAAGTTTTTAATGGTCTCTGAAATGTTCGAATTTAAATATATATATATATATATGTATGTCCTTATAGTTTAAATGTAGACAAATAAAAATTACTATGGAGTCAAATTGTAAATATAAAAATTATTATAGGTTTATGACTTTTAAATCTCTTGATCCAAACTCTTCATCTAACATATGTTTACACGCTAATTATGACTAAAACCCAGCAAAACAAATAGACATACTTTAATCTTCAAGTCTCGATAAAATGATTTGATCTACATTGCTTATCTCACCCATTAATTAACTTATATAAAATCGGCGAAGAAGTCTTATTATATCAATTGAAAAAGAAAAGTCTTAATATGATCTACATCACAAACTTAACTATGTAACTCTAATTGAGAAAAGGTATTTTCTTTTCAAACAAAATAACTATATATAAATTTGAAAGTATACAAATTTACATATCAATGACCAAAACAATTCGATTTACTGTTTAATTTTTTTAAAAAACAGCTTAAGATAATAAAAAGTAAAAGGAAAGAGAGATGCAAAAGAGAGGACTTTTGCATGAGTTGGCAACTTCTTTTTTTGTTCTTATTATTATTAAAGTCTTCAAAAAAAAAACTAATTTTTAAATTAAGTGTTGCTCTGTCATCATCACACTTTCCCCTCCCTTTTGTTTTCTTCCCAATTTTCTTTATTCTCTTTTGACAATTCGCAACTCCAATCCCATCCTACGGTCTAGATCTCTCCAATCATCATCTTTCTTGTTCCATTCACAAATTAAACAAAAATCAATAAAATAAAACTTTTCCACGAGAGAATTATTATTATTATGTGATGCCTATTCAACGTACCCTTCTTTTTTCCTCTCCATCATCTTCATCTTCATCTTCATCTTCTTCTTCTTCTCTCTCTCTTCATCTCAAGATCAAACTCTTGTATCTGTTTCTCTGATCATCCATGGATTCAGAGAACAGTTTCAAGAAGAGAAAGATCACAGATGTAGACGGAGGAGGAGGAGGAGGACTACTAGAATCTCTTCCCGGAGATATTCTCACCGACATATTCTCTCGTCTTCCCATCTCTTCCTTAGCTCGGCTTATGTTCGTTTGCAGATCTTGGAGATCTTTATTGACTCAACACGGTCGTGTCTCTTCTTCTTCTTCTTCCCCAACAAAGCCATGTCTTCTCCTTCACTGCGATTTCCCAATACGCAACGGCCTTCACTTCCTCGACTTATCAGAAGAAGAGAAACGAATCAAGACCAAGAAATTCACCTTAAGATTCTCATCTTCC
This sequence comes from Pseudoturritis turrita, assembly GCA_900406555.1. Lineage (NCBI taxonomy): Eukaryota > Viridiplantae > Streptophyta > Magnoliopsida > Brassicales > Brassicaceae > Pseudoturritis > Pseudoturritis turrita. Next base: position 3,498,692 of record OVBL01000397.1, read on the forward strand.
ATGCCGGAATTCGACGTGGTCGGCTCGTGTAACGGTTTGCTCTGTTTATCTGATTCTCTATACAACGATTCACTTTACCTCTACAATCCCTTCACTACAAACTCATTAGAGCTTCCCGAATGTTCCAACAAGTACCATGATCAAGAACTCATCTTCGGTTTCGGATTCCAACAAAAGACAAAGGAGTTTAAAGTTGTGAAGATAGTTTACTTCAGAGGTAGTAGCAGTAGTTACAGAGGTCGTGGTAGAATCCAATACAAGCAATCAGAGGTTCAGATCTTAACCTTGTCATCATCATCATCATCAAGAACAGATCAATCTCTGTCTTGGAGAAGCTTAGGGAAAGCTCCTTATAAGTTTGTGAAACGTTCATCGGAGGCTTTGGTCAACGGAAGGTTACATTTTGTGACACGACCTCGTAGGCACGTGCCGGATCGCAAGTTTGTATCTTTTGATCTTGAAGATGAAGAGTTTAGAGAGATCCCTAAACCGGACTGCGGTGGGCTAAACCGGACCAACCATAGACTAGTGAACCTTAAAGGATGTCTTTGTGCAGTCGTTTATGGAAACTATGGGAAATTGGATATATGGGTTATGAAGAGTTATGGAGTTAAGGAATCTTGGGGAAAAGAGTATAGCATTGGGACTTACTTGCCAAAGGGGCTAAAGCAGAATTTGGACAGACCGATGTGGATTTGGAAGAACGCTGAGAATGGTAAAGTGGTTCGGGTTTTATGTGTGTTGGAGAATGGAGAGATCTTGTTGGAGTATAAGAGTAAGGTTCTTGTGGCATATGATCCAAAATTGGGTAAATTTAAAGATCTTGTTTTCAATGGTATGCCTAATTGGTTTCACACTGTTGTTCATGTTGGAACATTATCTTGGTTTGATACACCACTTGATTTATGAAAAATTAATAACCTTTTATTTTTTTACTTTCCAATTCATTTTATAGTCTTGATAAATTGTCAAATGGGGTATTTAATCCTTTTTTTTTATGAAAAGTTGTTTAAGTTTGGTTCTTGGATTTATTGCTGCAGGCTGCATCTTCTTGCCTCCTTCCAACTTCTTGTTTCGTTTCTGGTAAATTTATGGGGTTTTTAAAGTCTTTTTTGGTTAAATGTAAATATAATTTTATAAATTTAGTGGTAAATGTTTCCGGTAATTTAGCTTTTAGTTATTGTTTAGGACTAGACTAACACACGATTGTGGATTTCTAAATCAGATGGAAAAAAATATGGGGGTATATATTTGTGTGCCATTCGATTCTATCGTTTTGCTTTATTGTATGTTTAATATGTTTTTATAAAAATTTTAACATGCTCGATCACCAAGCAATCCAGGAAAAGAGACCTCGTAGCATATTCTTAGATCTATAGAAAAAATAACAAGAAAACAAAGGAAGATAAAGCAAAATTTAAAGAAATAGCATGAAAAAGAGGCTTTCGCAAATCACGCAAATCATATAATTTTCACTAAAAAGAAAAACTTGTGTATATAAATATAGATAACTATAGTGATCCTCGATCTAAATATTAAACCCATGTGGAAAGATTCCTTATCGTCTAAAAATAAAATGAAAACTCTATTCATCGTAAGATCTAAACATCGTAATTATTAACATTATATGATGGCGAGCTTACTTGGATCTACCAAGTGTTACAATGTGAACGACCGAAAATAATTTGCTCTTGTGATATAGATTTTAAAAGGTTAACAGGAAATGATTTTTTTTTTTTTGTTGGATAAATTGGAAGTGATTATTGTCACGACCATATATCATTTTCGGTTTTTAAATAGTGGATTATATATAATGTGGTACCATCATTTTGACTTATATGATACGAACATTTGAAAACGAAGAAAGAAAAGCTGTAAAAAAAAAAATCTGGCCAACGATCACTACCGACGATCGGCGATCTCCACAAGGCCAAAAATGGTCATTTTTCTTGCTTACTGATATCTCCACAAGGCCAAATGATTTCAAATACGAACAAAATATATGATTCATTATAAAGTCTAAAACAAAATACTTTAAACATTTTTTATCAAAAAAAAAATTCTTTAAACATTTTGTACATTACATTTTATGCGATGGCTTAGAACCCTTCAAATATTAATTTATTTGTCATACGTATTTATTAGTAATTTTGTATTATTTTGGTGTGTTACTGAGGCAATAATTTGTTTTTTATTAAGAACATAATTTTTTGGCGTTAAAGAATAAATCACAAAAATCTTCATCAGGAGACAGAAGCATATGCCCTTATTTGTCTCATGTGTGTACACGTCCGCTAATACCAAACCGGATCAAACCGGCTAATCTCATCAATGCAATGCGAACCAAAATGAAATTGATTAAAGACTAAAATTAGTTGACTAGTTCAATACCTAACAATGAAATTATCCGTAAGATTACTACTAATAAATATTTAATCAGACCAAAAAGAAAAACATAAACACACTTGTCTTGTCGTGGCTCGAGGCACGTCTTCCTCTGCGCGTGGAAGTAGAAGAAGAATACAATTATGCTTTTTCGGATTTCTCGTTAGTGACTTCGTACAAACGCAATTTCTACGTATGTGCAAACTGATCATTTCTAAAAAAATGACATAATAAATTGATAAACATAATATAAAAATGATATTAATACAGAAATTATAAAAAAGATATGCAAAGACGAGACGAATTTTTTTTCTTAATTTTGTAAATGCCCAGTAGTATAACGGTTGTATGGTATTTTGAATCACATGATACAACTATAATTATTATGTCTCGCACAATCCAAAAGCATAATCTATTAAACGCTTTTTCTATATTGTACTTTCGGACTAATAAAAAATAGAGAGAAAAAACATGAAAGAGATTTTTATTTTTATTGTGTGGTCAACGTTGTCAAAATGAAAAATGACGCTTTTGTTATATAATCAAAGCACTTAACGTTTATTTGGAGCATTCAAGAGGAGTTATGAGAATTGAATCTCAACATTAAAATCATTATTCCATTTTTATCATGAATTACTTTTGCTGTTACACAATTCACAATTAAAATAAATAATTGTTGACTTTGCCAACATATGACTTTAAACTCATTTGGGGAAATAAAAATTTGGGTCATAGGCCCATTTCTCAAATTTCAAATTCAGTCCGGCACGACAAGGTACGGCTCGGTTCCGCATACTTGTGCGGCTAGATTTTTCCTCTAAATTTCAAAGTGCAACATTTGATTTTTAGTCAATATTTCAAGTTTCTCAAACTAGTCACTATGGATCTCCATTTTTCATTTAAATTAACTCTGATTTTGATAAGTGAATACACTACATTATATTGTTCACGGCGACGATTTCATCGTACCCTAATTCCGATCATTCCGACAGATGTTTCCGCCGAAAAACCCACCGGAAAAATGATCGACACTACTTCGTCAAAAACGAGTTCCAACAACTCTCTTTCTCTCTCTCGCAATTTGCTTAATTCAAAAAAAATTATTTTATCTCTAATAGCAATTCTTTAAAGATCTACACCAAACGAAATCTATATGCATCATACTTATGGGAACACGATGAACGGAACATTTTTACTTGCACCACATATTAAAGATTTTTTATATGATTGTCTCCATTAATTCAAACACATATCTTTTGTTACAGAAGCATTAGTTAACATTTGATCAATCACCGCGGGAGTGAAGGGTTTCCACAATCTCGAAATTTTTATATTTTATATTGTTCAGGCGGGCCGGGCCGCACTGAGAATTATGAAGGGCCCAAATTGAGAGTTTTTTTATTTATTTTTTTCCGGCGCCCAAATTGAGAGTCGTGAGTATTAATATTTAATACCAAAGATGACATTTTCTCCCTCCGAGCTTGCACTTTTTGTCGATCTCATTGGTAAGAGTAAAGGCGCAAGAGCTGCTCTAGATTACTTGGAGAAAGTAGACCCAGGCTTAGACAAGTGCGACATTCATGCCAAGAATTGGCCTGCTTACGCGATTATCATGCAGCGGGTCAGGGATATCGATAGTAAATCTATGGCACGGCGACTTGTACTTCTTACCTACAGAAATAGGGTGTAAGTTTGTTTGGTGGGTGTGTCTTAATGAATAAAGCTCTACTTTTCTGAAGTATTGCATCTCTCTCATCTATGGCAAGGCCACTTGTTCGTAGGTATCACTTCTAGTGTGAAATAACTAAGTTTGTTTGGTGGGTGGCTTTTTTATGTACTCTTTGCCCTATGTGCTTCTCAAGTATTGTATCTGCTTCTCAAGTATTGTATCTCATGATGCTGAAAACAAAAACAAAAAACCAAGAGGAATCCATCGAAATTGAAATTGAAGCCCAAATATGAAAAATTCCAACTAGAATAATACCAGTCTACATAACACTATTACAATTGGTCTGATTTTATAGACCATGGCTTAGGAATTTACAATCTCTCTCCATGCATCGACTTGTTTCAAGGCAAGGACCCTTTTCGTTGTCCATGGATTGTGAAGCTGGTCGTATAAGTTCTGGAATTGAAATATGGAGCAATTTGAAAGATGGGTATCACAGCAAATCCTATGCAGAATCATGACCGTGGTATTGTTAGAAGATGCTTCGAGTTATATGCATCTGATTGCTATTTGTTTCTGCACTTGGAATCTCTGATTTGTGATGTTGTTGTGATGATGGTGCTGCAGATTAAGAGTGTTAGCACCTCATATATCCCTTGTATTCGATGCCTTACATGCCGCCGCAATTTTTGCTATGAAGATGCACTTAAGCATCTGAATAAGATGAGATCAGAACGCGGGGAAGATTTGTGCTTGAGAATTGGTGTCAAACAGAGAGGATGCTCGGGGATGTCTTACACGATGGACTTTGAGAACAGAGCCAACGCAAGACCTGATGATTCTACCATTGAATACCAAGGACTCGCTATAGGTAAGTTTCTTCCCTTGGTTTAGTTTGGATAATCCTTCCATTTTGATACAATGAGTGAGATCGCCATTTTACATATGAATGCCTGCTATTGTGCATTGAAGCAATGCAATAAGGTCCAAGAGTGAGGAGATTCTGATGTGCAGCTTGAATCATTGATATATCAGACTAGTATTAGCTGCGGTGTTAAAGTCTCCACACTTGTCATTTAGACTTATTCTTGTTCTGAGACTTCAAGTCTCTCGAGTCTATTGTTGTTTGCGGGTCAAGTGTTTATTCATCTGTAAAATGAAACGCACAGATTTTTTTGATTGCAGCGATGCTTTAATCGGCAGAGGCTTCTCTTTCTCGAACCCTAACCGCTACGCAAACCTGTGGATGTGTGAAGTCTTTCGCTGCCGAGATGTGAAACAGTTTGACACATTGCAGTAAAAATGTATGTAGTTTATAGACTTACAGTTGATGGAAACATTTTTTTATCATGGCTGTAGAATGCCCCAACAGAATCAGAAACACTGTAAGCATTTTCATCTGTGATGATCAAAATTTTCTGGTCACTGTTACACATTAGCTCCAGATCAGGCTCATGTCTTCTTGTGGGATTGCTTACCATTGCCTCTCTTTTTGGCGGAAATCACTTGGCTTTAATTACCTTGTTATCAGATTTGGTGGTCTCGATACTTATGATACCACTTGAAGAGATCTTAGACTTTTGCAAAGCTTCAGCTTCTTTGCCCCCAATAGCAAATTGTTCAGGATCCAATTCTATATTTGCCCTCATCTGTTCCCTGAAACCCAAAGATTGAGTGTGAATGATTTGTCGACCTCACACGGGGAAAAACAAAAAAAAAATGTATGCTTGAACAGAAGCGAATACCTCGACTTCTTTTGCTGCTTCCCTGAGAAGAGCTCATGGGCCTTATGCCTCTTAAAGCTCAGATTCGGTGGGGCTTCTAAAGAGAATCTACGGCCTTGAAAACTTCACAGTTGGAGAAGTCCCCCGGGATGGGAGGCTTACTCGAAACAATTGATGATGGACCGGTCGGGGTTGTAATTAGGTTAAGAGCTAAAACATGTATATAAGGCAAAGCCTTTGACGTTGATTGAATAAGAAATTCTTTTACCTCTACTAAGGTTTCTTGAAAAAACACGACACATGAATCTTCCTTGTCATCTCAGTCTTCGTCTCCATCGCCTAAGACAAACTTAGAAACTAAATTCAAAGAAATTAAGACTGAAATCGTGAAAATTGCGATTGTACAAGCTTCATTCTCACCTTTTGTTCAAGCTCTCAACTTCTTCATCGGTCACTTGACCTCCAAACATCAGTTTGTTAATCCCGATGGCTACCACACAAAACCCAAAACAAAATTGAAAAAGAAAAGCTCTAAGGATTTACCAAAATTTGTACCAAATCAAGTCAGAGAGTACAAATTTTTATGGGTTACTTTTGCTAATTTCTCTAATATATATATATATATATATATATATAGCCACAGATATGGTGAATGACTGAATGGGCACGACCAATCATGCAACCACTAATTAGAATTTAGAAGAAATCATTGACTCATTAGGATTGGCCCTAGTGATATTCTATAAAGGTCGTACGTCTCCACTACCACTAGGACATAAAACAAGATGATCACAAAGCACTTTCTTCATAATCTAACACTATGATATTGTAATATATATAGTTAACTAAAAGTTATCTACTAATATATGAATATGATTAGATATTGATCTTCATAATATAGTTAAATTCCCAAGATATATGTACGAATAATATATATGATCTACCAAAAAAGAAATCTATATAGAATATTTGTGCTAGATTGCAATCCACAAAAAGAGTTCACTCACGTGGTTGTGGTGTTTGAAAATTCGTATTTTCTCCATTACCGACTAAAAAGTCTTAATACATACAAATATATGCTTTTTTGTTTTAACTCAGCGCAATTACATTGGTATTTTTTTTTTTACTATAACTTCTATACTTATTAATTAATAGATCAGCTCAAATAAGTTTTGTGTTGATATGGATGGAACCTAGAACAGCACGAGGAATCACATTCTGCCGCATCGAACGATTGCGCACTCTTCTTCTTATGTCTTCAGTACTTTTGTAATCAGTCTACATGCAAAACAAAACAATTACTATGCATCAGTAAATATTTATGGACAATTCTCAAAAATACCGCAAAAATAAATTTTTGTTCCAAATATCTCCATTTAATTTTTTTTTCCAAAAATAACACTAAAAATTTTCTTTTTCCAAAAATACCACAAAATTAAAACTAGACTTTAAACCTTCAAAATTAAATCCTAAACGGCTAAACCCTAAAAACTAAATCCTAACCTCTAAAAATTAAACCCTAAACCTAAAATACTAAACACAAACCCAAAAATTTAAATTATAAATCCTTAAAACTCATTTTTAGTGTTTGTGGTATTTTTGGAGAAACAAAACTTTTAGTGATATTTTTGGAAAAAAAATTAAGTGATAGTATGTTTGGAACAAAAATATATTTTAGTGGTATTTTAAAAAATTATTCAATATTTATTTTTCAACTAATCTTGACCAAAAACCAAAAAAAAAAAGGACTGTCCTGCCACACAAGTAAAAAAAAATTGAGACGCAATTTTTTTTTATATCAGGATTCTAAAAACGATTCCAATTTCAAAATCCGCCAGTCCGTGTGGATTTGTAACCTTTTAATCGGTTTGCAGGAAACGCTTGTCATTTTCAATACTTTTCGTTGTTGTTAAGGCCTAAGGGGTATATAATATATACTACTATATATATATATATATATATCATTTTCAATACTTGGTAGGGTTTTCGTGGACTCTTTGAATTAGGGCACACACACACACCACAACGAAAGGGTGGATATTGGCAAATGGAGGTTTGATTTGAGGTTAAGTTGGACTGTTGAGTTATGAAATTGGCTGCTACAATACAGTCTATGTGGTGTATATATAGTCCCGGTGGATAATTGTGGTAACCCTCACGCCAAGAAACAAGTAATATTTTGGAGACTGAAGCCGCCGCCGACGAATCCCCGGTCTCCGACGGAGAAGCCGCCCCTGTAGAAGATGACTACGAGGTATGTGCAAGCGGATTTCGTTTCGATGCGTTGATTTTCGCATTCTCAGTGTCTCTGAGTCTTTGAAATTCCGTTAGATGTGAATGTGGTTTGGTGTTCGATAGTGGCGGTTTTGTATGCTGTAGACAACATATGCTGTTGGGTATGTATGAGCATATGACTTCTCTGGTATGTCAGAAATGTCAACTTTTACCACTGCCAAATCATATTTTTCACTAAACTTGAAAATCACACCTGATAGCTCAGTGTCATCGTGCAAAAATACTTGCACCTAAGTATCGGGGTGATCTGGTGCTTACTCTGGGGTCCTTTGGGTCTTGTGAACACTCACCGTGAAAGTCGTCTGGTAATTTATAATATTTTTTTGTTTATTTCTCGTATTCAAACATTATTTTACTATTTCGTTATTTTGCTAGTAACACAAGTCTCACAGACTTGAAATTACATATGTTCGATCTCAAGAGAAAATTTATCCACACTGATTGTAAAGTTGGACTGGTAAATATATTAACAATTATTAGTACCTTAAATTTTATTTTTCAGTGAATATATTGCATATTTAATTTAATTTTATTTTTTATAGGGTTCATGTGGAGGTCCAGTTGTGAATTTGGACGGTTCAATCATTGGAATGATCTGCTTATGCTTAGGATATGAGACGATGAGATAGGAATTGCACTTTCTAAAAACACTGTGAAGAGCGTGGTAAAAGGGTTTGAAGTGGTTTTGGATTGACTTAGTAAAAGCCTGAAAACAATTTATGTTTGCTTTAGAAAAGTGCTTATGTTTTGTAATGAAGATTGATATCTAATGGTTTACAAAAACATGCGATGCTCTCTCTGATCCTACTTTACCTTCCATTGCCACTGTGAGATTGAGGATTGTTGGATCCCTATCCTAATCCTCTCTACCTCTGAAACAGAGAGAAGTGAAACGTATAAAGAGAGGGGAAGGACCCGTGTCGGAATCTGGTCTTTGTGTGGAGGAGAAGAAGAGCTTCTAGAACACACGTGGGTCGGACTGCTGGGACACGTTGGAAAGGAGAAGTCTGTTGCTGACCTGGCGATGAGGTGACTGCTTAAGTCTGTCGTGTAGGGGAGTCCACTCACTTGCAAACTTTGTTTATTTTGTGTATTTCGTTTGAATAAATAATTAGTTTTTTTTTTTTTGCTAAAAGAATAAATAATTAGTTGTGAAAATACTACTATTGTTAATAATTATATGCGTAGCATAATAGTTTTATTTAGTCCATACGATATCAATCAGACTTGTAATAATTGATTTAACTAGCATAAAATAAAACCAATGTTTGACCTCATTGATCGAGAAGCCCGGTGTTAGCATCTATCAACCCTTGTCATTGGGATTTGATGCTCTGTTTTGTTATAATCGTTAATTTGGTTTTTGATGTTTGGTTAACTACTCTGTTTTTGGTTCATTATTAATACAAGCTCATCTTTTGGGCAGTGAGAAAAAGTCTTGTATTGTTCGATGGTCTTATCATTTTGGATTATGGAGGTTTGTGGACGAGAAAACTTACTGTGACTGTTTTTGTAGTCCTCTGTTTCGAATTCTGTTGGGATTTTTATCGGTTTTCACATATAATCGGGTTACATTTGCACCTTTTTATTATAATTCTAGATGAAAAAAAAAAAAAAAATCAAGTGTTGCGCTATCATCATCACACTTTTCCCTGCCTTTTGTTTTCTTCCCAATTTTCGTTATTCTCTTTTGACATTCCGCAAACTCCAATCCCATCCTACGGTCTAGATCTCTCCAATCATCATCTTTCTTGTTCCATTCACAAATTATATAAACAAAATCAATAAATAAAACTTTTCCACGAAATGAATTATTATTATGTGATGCCTATTCAACGTACCCCTCCTTTTTTCCTCCATCATCTTCATCTTCTTCTTCTTCTCTCTCTCTTCATCTCAAGATCAAACTCTTGTTTCTGTTTCTCTGATCATCCATGGATTCAGAGAACAGTTTCAAGAAGAGAAAGATCACAGATGTAGACGGAGGAGGAGGAGGAGGACTACTAGAATCTCTTCCCGGAGATATTCTCACCGACATATTCTCTCGTCTTCCCATCTCTTCCTTAGCTCGGCTTATGTTCGTTTGCAGATCTTGGAGATCTTTATTGACTCAACACGGTCGTGTCTCTTCTTCTTCTTCTTCCCCAACAAAGCCATGTCTTCTCCTTCACTGCGATTTCCCAATACGCAACGGCCTTCACTTCCTCGACTTATCAGAAGAAGAGAAACGAATCAAGACCAAGAAATTCACCTTAAGATTCTCATCTTCCATGCCGGAATTCGACGTGGTCGGCTCGTGTAACGGTTTGCTCTGTTTATCTGATTCTCTATACAACGATTCACTTTACCTCTACAATCCCTTCACTACAAACTCATTAGAGCTTCCCGAATGTTCCAACAAGTACCATGATCAAGAACTCATCTTCGGTTTCGGATTCCAACAAAAGACAAAGGAGTTTAAAGTTGTGAAGATAGTTTACTTCAGAGGTAGTAGCAGTAGTTACAGAGGTCGTGGTAGAATCCAATACAAGCAATCAGAGGTTCAGATCTTAACCTTGTCATCATCAAGAACAGATCAATTTTTGTCTTGGAGAAGCGTAGGGAAAGCTCCTTATAAGTTTGTGAAACGTTCATCGGAGGCTTTGGTCAGCGGAAGGTTACATTTTGTGACACGGCCTCGTAGGCACGTGCCGGATCGCAAGTTTGTATCTTTTGATCTTGAAGATGAAGAGTTTAGAGAGATCCCTAAACCGGACTGCGGTGGGCTAAACCGGACCAACCATAGACTAGTGAACCTTAAAGGATGTCTTTGTGCAGTCGTTTATGGAAACTATGGGAAATTGGATATATGGGTTATGAAGAGTTATGGAGTTAAGGAATCTTGGGGAAAAGAGTATAGCATTGGGACTTACTGGCCAAAGGGGCTAAAGAATAATTTGGACAGACCAATGTGGATTTGGAAGAATGCTGAGAATGGTAAAGTGGTTCGAGTTTTATGTGTGTTGGAGAATGGAGAGATCTTGTTGGAGTATAAGAGTAAGGTTCTTGTGGCATATGATCCAAAATTGGGTAAATTTAAAGATCTCGTTTTCAATGGTATGCCTAATTGGTTTCACACTGTTGTTCATGTTGGAACATTATCTTGGTTTGATACACCACTTGATTTATGAAAAAATTAATAACCTTTTATTTATATTTTCATATATATAATTCATTTAATAGTCTTGATAAATTGTCAAATGGGGTATTTAATCCTTTCATTTTTTTTATGAATAGTTGTTTAAGTTTGCTTCTTGGATTTCTTGCTGCATCTTCTTGCCTCCTTCCAACTTCTTGTTTCGTTTCTGGTAATCTTATGGGTTTTTTTAAGTCTTTTTTGGTTAAATGTAAATATGAATTTATAAATTTAGTGGTAAATGTTTCCGGTAATTTGGTTCTTCGCTTTTAGTTATTGTTTGGGACTAACCCACGGGGCCACGATTGTGGATTTCTAAATCAGATGGAAAAATATATGGAGATATATATTAATTTGTGCCACTCAATTGTATCGCTTTGCTTTATTATATGTTTAATATGTTTTTATAATTTTTTTTTTACCATGCTCGAACACCAAGCAATCCAGGAAAAGAGACCTCGTAGCATATTCTTAGATCTATAGAAAAAATAACAAGAAAACAAAGGAAGATAAAGCAAAATTTAAAGAAATGGCATGAAAAAGAGGCTTTCGCAAATCACGCAAATCATATAATTTTCACTAAAAAGAAAAACTTGTGTATATAAATATAGATAACTATAGTGATCCTCGATCTAAATATTAAACCCATGTGGAAAGATTCCTTATCGTCTAAAAATAAAATGAAAACTCTATTCATCGTAAGATCTAAACATCTTATTTTTATATATATAAAAGATCTAAACATCGTAATTATTAACATTATATGATGGCGAGCTTACTTGGATCTACCAAGTGTTACAATGTGAACGACCGAAAATAATTTACCCATATGATTTAAATTTAAAAAGTTAACAGGAAATGATTTTTGTTTTTTTGTTGGATAAATTGGAAGTGATTATTAATTGTTGGATTGGATGACGTCACGACCATATATCATTTTCGGTTTTAAATAGTGGATTATATTTAATGTGGTACCATCATTTTGACTATATAATACGAACATTTGAAAACGAAGAAAGAAAAAGCTGTAAAAAAAAAAGGCTGGCCAACGATCACTACCGACGATCGGCGATCTCCACAAGGCCAAAAATGCCCATTTTTCTTGCTTACTGATATCTCCAGAAGGCCAAATGATTTCAAATACGAACAAAATATATGATTCATTATAAAGTCTAAAACAAAATACTTTTAACATTCCAGTTTATGCTATGGCTTAGAACCCTTCAACTATTAATTTATCTGTCATACGTCTTTATTAGTAATTTTGTAGTATTACTTTGGTGTGTGTTACTGTTGCTTACGTTTCAAGTTATAAATCATAAATTCTATAGAGAAACTGAGGCAATAATTTTTTGGCGTTAACAAATAAATCACAAACTCTAAAAAAAAAAAAATTGTGTTCCGCTGACTTAAATTCCGGGGTGGTAAATTATCTCTGCCGGTTTTGTATTTTGTATTCTCGTTATATTTATATAAAAAGTTTAGAGAGAAAATAAAAAGAAAGAATAAATTACAAAAACTTCATAAGAGACAGAAGTATTTTGTATTTTGTATTTTCATTAAAAATGTATAATATTAAAATCTCAACATCGAGACAGTAGTTTTCTTTTCTATTCTCCCAGTTCGTCCTAACCGTCGAGAAATAATGATTTATGATCTCTCTTTTCGGTGACCGGTTTCTCTCACAGCCATCGTGAGCGGGAATCCTTTTCCCTTTCATGTCATCGGCTTTGTTTCTCTTTGGGCTTTACTTGCAGTTTGGGAGATTCGGCAGATCTAGGATTGAAGATTATGTTCGATCTGGAAGCTAGGGGTTTGGTGTTGGTGGTTCGGTCTAGTCGGCGAGTTCTCTTGGCCTCTCTCCCTTCCCGTTCTCCATTTGGGGTTCAATAGTAGTAGCCTTTTCTGAGCTTTGAAGTTTAGGTTAGTGTCTTTCTCTCCGGTGAGGTCTTTTAGGACGAGTTTTCCTTGAAATTTCGTCTCATCCTTTCCCCTTCTCTGCTCCGTCTTGGTTCGCTGTGTTGACTTCATTAGCCTTCATTCTCCCCTGCCTCTGATGATCTCTTCTTTTGCTTTTGGTTTCGATTTGTATGGGTCCTCGGGCTCGGGCTCTGTAGCTGTGGATCTCTTCAGCGACGGTCCGATGGTCTGGCCTTTGCCGGAGGTTTGAGGTTTCAGTGTTCTGAGGTTCTCGACAGAGGCTCTTGCTGCTTATGGTGGTCTCAGTTGCGAGATCTCTTGGGTGCCGCAGCCTAGGGGTGGTGTTTAGTTGGTATTGGCTTTGAAGACGAGTCATGCCGGTTTGAAGCTTCTCCTCCCTGCTTCTATGAAGCTCGATCTGTCAGAGGGTCTTGCTGTTTGCTTCTCTACTCCATTTCTTGGACAGGTCCTTTCAAAGGGTTGGTTTCTGCTTCATCTTGGCAGAGTTCCTTTGCTCTTGTCCCATTCTGAGTGGATAGCCGGAGTTCTTCCTTTGTCTTTTCTGAAGTTGTATGGTTTGGACTTTCATTGCTGTTTGTTGATGAAGTTAGTTTGGTTCTGAAGATTTTTGGTTGACTTTCTCTTTGGTTGAAGAAGCGTTCGAGTCTTAATTTCCTCGCCCAGCAGATTTGCCTCCTTTTTCTCTTCGATTTTTTCAGAATAAGATTTCAAGCGGTGATGTACATCAACAGTTTGCCCGTGCAGTATTGGGTTGAATATCTTTTGAAGTTCATTCAGGTGATTGGGATGCTTTTTTCTAGCTGGTGGCTTTCTTCCTTTTGGATTTCATTGTCATATCTTCCGATTTGTGCTTAGCTTAGCTAAACCACATTCCCGGATGGTTTGTTGGTTGCGTATCTTCAGTTCCGCTGCCTTTATCGAGTGCATCCGATTGTTGGTTTTGCCATTCTAATTTTTAGTTTGGGTTTGGGGTTGTAATTCTCTGTGTTTCCCTTGTGTGGGCTTTGTCTTCCGGTATTTGTTTGGATTTAGATTCTCTCTTTTGGGCTCTTGGTTCCTTGTGATTTCGTTTCCGTGCTAGCATGGTGACGGATGGTTTATTTCCTTACCGACTATTGTTTACTATGTAACACCAGTTTTTATGTTTAATATAATCATTTAGATGAAAAAAGAAAAAGAAAAAAAAGACAGAAGCATATGCCCTATTTGTCTCATGTATGTACACGTCCGCCAATACCAAACCGCATCAAACCGGCTAATCTCATAAATGCAATGCGAACCAAAATGAAATCGATTAAAAGACTAAAATTAATTGACTAATTCAATAACTAACAATGAATTATCCGTAAGATTACTTTACTAAAAAATATTTAATCAGACAAAAAAAAAAAAAAACATAAACACATTTGTCTTGTCGTGGCTCGAGGCTCGTCTTCCTCTGCGCGTGGAAGAAGAAGAAAGAATACAATTATACTTTTTCGGATTTCTCGTTAGTGACCCTCACGATCTCTCTCTCTCTCTCTTCTTTCTCTCTCCTAGAACTCGGATCACCACATGACTTCATCTCCTTCCCGTTACCAGAACCTAAATCCCTAAAAAAATTCTCCCAAAAAACTGCAAACCCTTCATTTTTCCTTTCCTGGGTTTTCTCCGATTAGATCCGACATTTGGAAATTTTGAGGCTTGGGTTCGAGTTGATTGATGTCTTTGGTATCTGGAGCTGTATCTGGTTCCAGGGACATGGGTTTCGACGAGAAGAAGAAGGAAGGAGATGAAGAAAACACATCCAGAACGGTGTCGTCTCATCACGAGAGCACCGACGACGAGGGTGTTGGATCTTTGGGGAGACAGATGAGCGAATCCTCTTTTTGTGCTACAGAGGAAGAAGAAGACGATGATTCCAAATTACAATTGGGTCCTCAGTACACTATCAAGGAGCATCTCGAGAAGGACAAGGTTGCTTTTCTCCTCCATTTTTTTCTTTTTTTTAAAGAAAATTATAAATTTTGTGAGAATTCTCCGGAAGAATGATTTGTTTTCCGTCGAATCTGGTTTATAGGATGATGAGAGCTTGAGGAAGTGGAAGGAACAGCTCCTGGGAAGTGTTGATGTCACCAACATTGGAGGTATGATTGTTTCAGTTTTGAAAAAAAAAAGGGAAATTTATAATCTTGGAAATGATTGGAAGACATTTAAGACTCTTGTTAGATCATAGTGATTGTTTGTTGTCTCTGTGATTCATGTTTGGATCAGATTGGATCTGGTTTGTCTTTTGTTTACCATCTAATGAAATAGGCAATCTTCTTACGCATGATTCATGAAACTGGTTTGATTATGCATTTTTCTTTTCTGATTGCTAGATTCAACAAAAGTTTTGCATTTTATAAGAATTTGTCTCTTTATATGCAGAGACTCTTGATCCTGAGGTGAGGATCCTTAGCCTCGCGATCTTATCTCCTGGAAGACCAGATATTGTTCTTATGGTTCCAGAGAATGGAAATCCAAAGGGGATGTGGTTTACTTTGAAAGAAGGGAGCAAGTACAACTTGAAATTCACATTTCAAGTTAACAACAACATTGTCTCTGGTCTTAGGTACACCAACACAGTTTGGAAGACCGGTGTTAAAGGTAAAAACAACACAATGTTTTCTTTAATCTCAATGGTTTAGAGACAATGCGATCCAATTCCTTTCAATTTTTTGTTGTTTCAGTGGACAGAGCTAAGGAAATGCTTGGAACTTTTAGTCCTCAATTGGAGCCATACAACCACGTGATGCCGGAAGAGACCACTCCTTCTGGCATGTTTGCTCGAGGATCATATTCTGCAAGAACTAAGGTTAGTTGGTTTAAGAACTTCGGAAATCTGAATCTAACTCTGTAATGTTCTTTGGTGTTAAATTTAAAGTTACTTGCCAATCTTGTTTCAGTTTCTTGATGATGATAATAAGTGCTACTTGGAGATCAACTACAGCTTCGACATCCGTAAAGAATGGCCTGCGGTTTGAAACTCGAGAACAAGAGTTTTCTCGTGAGATGTGTTGTCAGTAGAAGTTGTGTTTGTTTCACTCTCTATCTCCTTTTTTCGTTGAACATATAATTGTGAATCGTTTTCCGATCATCGTAGAACAAGAACGACATTTACGTCCTTCCCTCTTTGATCTTGATTTTTGTCCAGTAATGTCGTTGGAAATCAGTATGATGTCTGTGTTTGTTCTGTTTCTTCTTCCGCTTAACATGTGTTTGATGATATATGATTGTGTCAGATTTTGAGATGTGTAATGATTGTCTCAGTCAAAGCTGAAGAGATTATTAAAAAGAGGTTTTGCTTGACTGAGAATGCATCGTCTTTATTCATAGATTTTTTGCCTTTAAAGAGAAGTGAACTATTTTGAAACATTTTGAGAGAAGCTATTTTTGAAACTTTTACAACATCACCATTTCTTTCCGAAGATGACCGCTAAAATAGACTGTAAACCCCACTCGTTTACCAATCGAACCCAATATAAAATTGAACCAATCCCGGATTTTGACACAACTGAAGCACTAGTACAAACCAGTCCGGTCTTATTTTACCAATTCAAACTTGAACCTCATGTTGGTTCCAAATTTTTGTTTTCCTATTTTAGTATCATATTCTTAACCTCATCATCTGCTTTAAGAGTTAGATAATTTTGTTTTTGTTGAAGATATAGAATTGAGAAGAACAGTTGGGAAAGCACACTATAACCCAAAACAAGAATTGAAATGGATCTTTAAAAACATGAAGATCACAATTGATTATATTAAAGAGGGGTAAAAAAACGCAAAAGGCAATTTACACCTCTTGCAATGTGAAGAAACTTGACATTTACCATCTCAGAAATGGATCTTGGTCTTTTGTTTTGCTCTCAAAATTAAAAATCCTATTTATTTACTTAGAAAAAAAAACCATCAAGAGGGGTAAATAAACATTGGACTCCCTCGTTATACACTTTTTGGCTCATCTTCTCCCAACAGTTTTCTTTCTGTTATGTGTTCTTACCAGTTTCTTTAAGAGAGTTGAGTCTCCGAAGTCTCTGGTCAAGTTCTGCCATCACTGCCGGTTCCTGTTTCTTCCTCTGCTTTGATATGGTGTTGGTAGTCATCGACCCGATTTTCTCAAACGCCACCTGAAAAAATTGATGATTGATATCATGGATTATGAATCTTATTAAAACTCGGTTTCCGGACTAGGGTATGGCTTACCGTCAATAGTTCATCCGGGTCAAAGAGCTGGTGTGAGGTTTTCTGTAATATGTTGATTACATCGCCGACCTGATGAGTCATAAGCAGCTCGTTTTCTTTCATCTGCAAATGAACGAGAGATCCGTGAAATGAGACTTATCGTGAGGAGGAGAATATTATGGAGAAGGCTGATCAAAGGAAGAGATTAAGAACCTTGAATATTGCTAAAGCTGCATGGAAGAGAACCTTTGCTCCTTCATAGAAAAGTACATCCCACACTCGTAGAGTTGTCTGCAAACATAAGTTGTCTGTATACTTGAGAAAAGCAATCTTACAAGACAGAATTCAACAAAGGGTTTGTTTTTTTTCAGAACCTCGGAAGGAAAGCTTTTCGAGAAGAGGCATAGAAACCACTCAGTGGCTACAAGGGAAACATCAAAGCCCATATCGTCGAGATGAGTAGCAATTCTGCAAAAACAAGAAGATAAGGCGAAAATTTGATAAACTGGTGAAGCTCAACGATCAAGAACCAAGAGAGAAAGAAAGAAAGACCTACCGAGGACATTTTTGGGCAAGCAAATCTTTGAAAACCCGCTGCTCAACATGGCATCCAGACAAGTTGGTTGTGTAGCAGTCACGGACTAATACGTTTTCCAAAAGAACTGCTAGCATCCAGAACGCGTCTTCTTCTGTCTTCATGACAAGTAATAGTAATGCTGCAACATAGTTTAGGCCCTGCACACAAAAACGGCATTGATTAGGAATCAAGGATGAAAACTCACTTGACTAGAGAGCATTGAGATGGGGAAAAGGACAAGTGTGGTTACCTGACAATATCCAACATCAGAATCGCGAAAGGAATACCCAACAAGGACACGTCGTAGGGCAGCATGACCCTCTGGAGTGTCCAACCATGGATGGCCTGGGAAAGTCCGGGGCAGATCCTGCAAGAGTAGAGACATAATGTCAAAGACAAATGATGAGAAGATCAACAATTCATAGCATATAGTCACGAATGACCATGAATCAAACAATAATAGCATAAGAAAGGCCCTGCTACACAAAGAACGAACAATCCTGAAACAAAGGATCAATGGAAATATTTGGAAATGAAACTTCACTTCTTGCTTTCCTGCAGCCAACATCGATCCTAAAATTCCTCAAAACACTTTCTGAGAGGCACAATGTCAAGATCCAGGGGATGAAAATCAACTATTCATAGCACATAACATATGAAGCAGCCTCCTATGACCATCATACAATAATAACAGAAGAAAGGCTCTGATAGAGTTTCCAAAACTCAAGAATGAACCGACAGATCTACAACAACAGACCAAATCGATCCTAAAGCAAACAATCAATGAAACTCAATCCTACAAATCCAATCAAAAATTTCATCACTTTCCCCTTGAGAACAAAAAGGTTCAATCAAAATTGAGACTTTGGATATAATAAAAAAGACTCACATGATCAATCTGGCGGGTCGCCGGCGTGACCTTCCCGTCGACGGCCTTGGTCAAATCACTGTAATAACTCTCCGGCACGGTGGACTTCTTCTTAGCGGCACCGGAAAGAGAAAACCAGACCTTAGGCCTCAAAACCGGAGGGATCCCTTTCCTAATCAATCTCTTCAACGTGATGGCATTCGTTAAAGTCGAGATCTTGAGAGAAGTTTTCAAGGCGATACCGTCCCCGATCAAGAGAATCTCAGGCTGAAGATACCAATTAGCTCCTTTGCTAGCTTCGAGAGCCCACCAAACTCGTCCTTGGTTCCTAACTTTCTCCCTCACTTCGTTCAAAACATTCACGTCGTCGACATTTCCTTCCACCGTGAAACCGTAAAGGTCTTGGAATTTGACGACGATGTTGGCTCGTCTCGCGTGGATGCTAGGACGGAGAATCGGAATCTGAGATTGAAGCTCCATCGTTAGATCTCTTCTGCTTTGTATCCCAAACATCCTCGGATTTTCTTCCGACTTTTTGTCTGAATTCCAATTCTTCTCCAGATTTCTTTGTTTTTCTTTTCTTTCTTGTCGGATTTTCGTCAATTTCGGACCAAGCACGAGCACGGTAACATAAAAGAAATTGTTGGCTCTGCTACAGAAAAAAAAAAAAAAAATGAAGTTCCTTTCACGAATTTCTTTAAAAAAAGAGTAAACAAATCAAATCTTATCAAAAAATTGAAACCTTTCAATATTATTTTAATGTTGTCACGTTCTGCAAACGTTATCGCCTTGAAGCTCTCTCTCCCTAATCTTCTCCTTTACGCAGTCAAAAACAAAAGAAAAAATCGATTTTTTTTTTTTTTTGCTGTAAATTAAAAATCCAGAAACAGAAAAGAACAAATTTTTTATTTTTACTCTTCTCTCTCTCTCTCTCTCTCGCGAGGAACAATGACACTAAAAATGGAAAAAGTGGGAATAAAAACAACTTTGAATAAATATTTTTAAGAAAAGGGGAAATGATTAACAGAAAGAAATGAAAATCCAGAGGAGCGTTGAATTGAATCCCGCGTCTCTCGGGGTCGAAAGAGAAGAAATGATGAGAAAATTTAGAGGAGAGAGAGGAATTATCTCCACATTATAGAGTTTGGGGCTGAATCGAGAGATTCGAATTTTATGGGGTTAATTTTATAATTTCGTGAAGATAATGATTTTGGAACGTTGGAGACATGGATTAGTAGGGAGAGTAATGACTCGGGTTTAACTTTTGAATCATTGTTATGGCAAGATTATGGATTTCTCTTACTTTTTCGATAAATGACTAATATACCCCTAAACGTTGTCTCTTGTCTATATTTGTCTGTATATTTCCTGTCTTTTTCTGGGGACAAATGTGAAATCTGAATAAGCCATGCGTTTGAAACTTTGAAATTAATTATTTTCTTAATTTTCTATTAATTTTGATTGGTAACACTTCTTACCGAATACATTTTATTTTTCTATTATTAATAAAAATGGTAAAAAGTTGTGGTTTAAAAAGCGGTATCACCATATTTGTAGTGCTAATTTTTTAACTATTTTCATCGGTTCTAACTATTTTTACTATTTGTAGGATTAATTTTTTTTTTACTAGTATTTTATATCACTAATAGGACGTATTATATTGCAAAATGCCATAAGGTGTTGCTAACATCATAGCTAACATCACAGCATATAAAACGATTTACAGTGGATATTTCTTTTTTTATTGTGTTGGTGAATTTGTTGCTCTTCTCTCTAGGATCAGACGAGAAACAATATTGAATAAACGTGGTGGTGGGTCCAAAATACAAAACTTGTGACATAATCGAAGTAGGTGAAGAAAATAAAAAGAAACACTAAATTGACAATTTAATGATTTATCTGTCAGATTTTAAATCTATCATATTTTAAATCTACTAACCTATACTATGTTAGATTTCATTTTACTTTCAATATGGAATTATAACATTAATCACTAGTCACCACATGTCGTATTTTTCTATCTAGCATACATTCTCATTTACAGCTATATGATCCACTCAAATATTTTGATCTTACATCTATTCTTTTTTTGTTTTTTGGTTAAAGATCTTACGTGTATTCTCTTTCGGCTTCAATCTCTGCGTAGCTTCTTCAAGTTATAATTTGCTTTGCATGGTTATCGAACGCATTTCAAACTTCTCTCATTTACACTACAATCCGAATTTACCAAACAATATACCGTGTCTCGACCAAACACATAAACTTTCTTTCGAGAGCACATGTTTCTTTGACCAAATTATATGGACTAATTAATTATTCGATCGTAAACAAATCTTCGTTCATCACCATACCAATATCTATGAAACTAACCGTCCATCTCTTTCAACTCTTTTTCTTTCCATTTTTAGTATCGGATTGCTATCAACCAAGCTCCATAAAACTATTTCTCGACGAAACATATATTATATACATTACTCAAAGAAGTGTTATTGTTATCGGAAACTTGTGATTTTGTTTTTGTTTGATATAAACTTTGATTCCAAAATTCAAATTTTAATTTAGAACCGTGCCATGCGTTTAAAAAAGTCTCAAAACTTAAGACGGCGAAAACGTGCTGAAGTGCCATTTAGCCTATACATTTAATATAAGGTGTTCATTTGATAAAGACACGTACATTTTTTACGATAAATTTTAATATATACTATTAGATCGTATACTATCATCGGGAAAAGGAAAAAAATGGTATCCCATAATTGATTTTATTTTATCAGATTCGTTTCA
Organism: Pseudoturritis turrita; assembly: GCA_900406555.1. NCBI lineage: Eukaryota > Viridiplantae > Streptophyta > Magnoliopsida > Brassicales > Brassicaceae > Pseudoturritis > Pseudoturritis turrita. The sequence continues at coordinate 3,520,310 of OVBL01000397.1, forward strand.
AAGATACGTGAGTCCACGACTCCACTAACCTTCATAACTTTGTGTAAGTCTAACCATTATTAATCCCTCCCAAATCGTCTAACAAATAGAATATGTATTTTTGTTTTTGTAACTCAAAAGCATGAAAATATCAATATATATATATATATATATATATGACGTACAAAACACTATTGGATACATCTATGAAATTAGAAACGATCTTGTTCGTTAGTTAATTTATCGGAAATTAAACAAATGGACCCCCACCAACGGGACGAATAATAAAAAGATGTTAGCTATTCACTACGCAACTAATCAAAGTCATGGCATAAATGGGATGTTTTTGTTTCGCCGGTAAGACGTAAGACAACCTCACCATTACTGAAACAATAAAATAATGTCACTATATTAGAGGATAATATTCTATGCAATTAATCGATCTTATATACAAAAAATTGGGATTTAATCTTTTATTAAAAAAAAAAATTGGGATTTAATATTAATTTGGGTCTTAAGACTCAACAATGGTAGCTAGTCCAATTGCACTCACAATCTCATGTCTCAAATAAATGTCTCTTAGAGGCTAGAGATTATAAAATCTAGAATAATATACGAAAAGTATGAGTCAGTTCATGTATTGTCTATTTGTTTTGACTTGAAAACATATGAAATTTAACACATATATACATTAAATAATTTCGAATACATATGAGAGATTTTTGTCGCATCGTTTAGTAGTATTGAAAGTTTTGTGTTTGATTTACCGAGCAATTATCAATAAAAACAATGAAAGAATATGAAGAATCTTTATCTCTAGCTCGCTAAAGCTTGAAGATGAAATGATCATCTCTCCGACTCTCTGTTTTTAAATGATCCTAATAGAGCAACTTGATATGTTATATCGTCTGTAATTTGAGCTTATGTTATATCGTTGCATGTCACGACTTCCTCGAATTACCACTTTTCCACTGGATCACACGCAAGCTCACTTTTGGGCTTATGACAACTTTTTTCTCGGCCCATCTCATCAACACACATTAAATCCAATTTGTTTCCTCTGGTTAACTACTTAACCAGAAATCAAATCATTAAACCAAGAACCAATTCCACACACCTACCAATAACATGTCTCTTTCTAAACATTTTGGTCCATAAGTTATTTAGTCAATTGATATATTTTTAAATGTTGCGTGTGTTGTTGGTTGCATTTTTTGAAATTGACCCATAGAATCACTAAAAGTAGAGATATTCCCCCAACTAATTTAAATTATTGAACTACACCACCCAATTTTAAAAATAACATGAGAATCTTCTTGGAAACGAAACTTCCCCAAAAGAATACTACAAACAGTCTCTGTTTTGTAATAATCGCACCCCACAACAAATTAATCCTTTTCTGTTCCCGCCGTAACTAATTTCCTCACAAAGCTCTGATTTCAAAGGAATCATCTGTTTAAAAAGTTTGTGATGGGAACATGGAAGAAGAAGAGCAGTTACAAGAACAAAGTTTGCTACATTTCAGTCCCATCTCAGATCATAAACTCGATTTCTTCATCGTCTCTACACTCTTTTCTCGATTCTCCAGATAATAATAACAAATCTTCAAAGAAGAACACAAGCAAGTTCCTCAGAAACCCAAAGCTATGGGCTTTCTCTCTCTTTTCACTTTCTGTTTTGGGGGTTTTATCAAGACTTGGTCTTTGTCTTTCTCCTCTCGGTTTCAGCGATTTTCGTGGATACCCATATCACGAAAGTCAACTTCAGAGCTCTGATTCATCAAATGGGTCACCTAAATCCCATCTGGGTTTTGCGTATACACGATCGAACATTACTCAAGCTGAGATTTCGAATGCCAAGGATCGATCTTTAGATAGGATTTCAAAATCACAAGTGGGATTGGAGAAAAATGAGACCTTTGGTGGTGGTGAAGCAAAGTTGATCACCTCTAATGGAAATGGACATGATTTCTGGAAACAGCCTGATGGATTAGGTTACAAACCATGCTTGGATTTCAGCATTGAGTACAGGAGAGAGAGTATGAAGATTGTTAGAGAGAAGAGAAAGTATCTCATGGTTGTTGTCTCTGGTGGGATGAATCAGCAGAAGAATCAGATTGTTGACGCGGTTGTGATTTCGAGGATTCTAGGTGCTGTTCTCGTCGTCCCAATATTGCAAATCAATCTCATTTGGGGTGATGAGAGGTAAAAGAAAAATCTGATAATGGATCATAAGAAAGAATGTTCAATCCATCATTTTGAATGTTTTGTTTTTTGGCAGTGAGTTCTCAGATATATTTGATTTAGAGCGATTCAAGAGCGTTTTAGCAAATGATGTGAAGATAGTTTCGATGCTGCCCGCGAGTAAACTAATGACTAGACCATCAGAAGATGGTGGTATGCCTTTTCATGCTTCCCCTCAATGGATCCGTTCGCACTATCTAAAGCGAGTAAGATCATACAACATCGTTTGATCAATGAGTGATGAAAAAATTGAGAAAGAATGTTCAGTGATTACGATTCCCATCAATGGTATTTGTTGTTTCTTGCAGTTCAATAAGGAAGGAGTTCTGCTTTTAAGGAGATTTGATTCAAGATTGTCTAAAGACTTACCCTCTGATCTCCAGAAGCTCCGTTGTAAGGTATGTTTCCGACTTGGAAGCAAAAAGTAAGTGTGTTTTTTTTGTGGCTGTCCTCATTTGAAAAAAAAAGTGTTTCAGGCAGCATTTGAAGCACTGAAGTTTTCGCCACGGGTTATGGAGATGGGGAAGAAGCTTGCAGAGAGGATGAGGAGCAAAGGGCCTTACATTGCGCTTCATCTTCGATTGGAGAAAGATGTGTGGGTGAGAACAGGCTGCCTTTCTGGTTTGAGCTCAAAGTATGATGAGATTGTAAACATAGAAAGAATTAAGCGGCCCGAGCTCCTAACAGCCAAATCTAGTATGACATCAAATGAGAGGAAGCTTGCCGGTCTCTGTCCATTAAATGCCAAGGAAGTAACAAGGTAAATGAGCGAGCTACTGGTGTTTATTTACAAGGTTTTGTGTGTTGAGAGAGACATTGGTTTTCAATTCTACCTTTTGTTTTCAGGCTGCTTAGAGCACTAGGAGCACCAAGAGATGCAAGGATTTATTGGGCGGGAGGGGAACCGCTTGGCGGAAAGGAAGCTTTAAAACCGTTAACAAGAGAATTCCCACACCTCTACAACAAACACGATATTGCGTTCCCCCTTGAACTCAAACCTTTCGCAAAACGAGCTTCGATAATGGCAGCGATTGACTATATCGTGTGCAAGGAGAGTGATGTGTTTATGCCATCTCATGGAGGGAACATGGGCCACGCGATTCAGGTACACATTGCTATTGCTAGGTCTCGATTTTTCCAAACGTCAATTTATACGTTTGCGTTTACACATTCTTAAATTAATCTTTCAGGGTCACAGGGCTTATGAAGGACACAAGAAGATTATAACACCAAACAAAAGGCATATGCTCCCATACTTTTTGAACACATCAATGACTGAAACAGAGTTTAAGAAGATGATAAAGAAATTACACAGACAATCTCTAGGACAGCCAGAACTAAGGATTAGCAAAGCTGGAAGAGATGTTACAAAGTATCCTGTTCCTGAGTGTATGTGCAATCAATCCACTTCCACTATTTGAAGCTTCCTTTTTAGCACATATGGTTTAAGGCAAAGATCACCATTTATAAAAGTATCATATTTTCTGTTTACTCCACTTTCTATGCTATATTTTTGAAACTGAACTTCTTGTAACGTGATCTTTTCATTAACAAGATTATCTTAGGCAAAAAGAATAAGAAGCTGTTACTAATCAAAACCCATGAGATATGCCGATTCGCATAGCGGCAAAAACATATTACGATTCATCCAATACTTATTCAACAAAAAGCTCAATATCTTTCAAAGAAAAAGAAAAAAACAATCTTTCACCAGGAGACTATGAGGGACACAAACTTGAAGCTTCTAGAGCTAAAGCAATGTAAGGCAATCAGTAAGATTTTCCACAATGTATCAAGCTTCCCGCACCTAGAAAGAGCCCGAAAATTGCTGCACTACCAATGGTTGTTTGGCCTATGTATCTGATCTTCATAAGCCCAGGAACCTACAAACATAAAGAAGGAATAATCATCAGAAAGTAATGCGATATGAATCCCACACCGTTATTTTCCACATAAGAATCTGATGAGATTGTTTCTCACATCGTGACAAAAGCAATTCTACGCTAGACATCTTTCTTATCCAACTTTAAGCGCTAAAAGCTTGGTTTTATCGTCATCTCTAGCTCACAAATAACACAGCAAGAGCAATCAGAACTGGAAGTAAGTAAGCAGGGTTTCACTGAAACAAGGTCTCTAAAATGATAACATAGATACATAAGTCCATTAGTTAATGCTCAAAGTGAAGACAGACATAAGACCGAGCTGTCCAGTGTGTTTTTGGTTTCACAAGCCATCTCCAACTATCCAAGAACGAGTATGTGTCAACAAGTAAATCCTATGTATGTTCTTCCTAAGTATTGTTTCCAGTTAGTTAACAAAAACCCGAATTTACAAGCTTGAAAAGATTACAAAGAAAAATCGTTAAAAAACCTTACCTTGAATCTAATCGCCTCGTAAGTTCCATAAACAGCACCTGAAACACACAAGATTTTGTCAACAAACAAATTCGTGTGAAAACAACCAACAAATTACATACACCCCCAAATTCCTGAAATCGGAAACTTCTTAAGATGCATTTAAATGCTGTGTATCGTCCGAAATTGTTCCAATCATCGATAAAGAGACAAAAAAGGATTTAGGGTTTATCAAGAGTGGAAAGGAAATCGAAGGGGAGAGAAAGTTTTACCTACAGCGCCGCCAACTGCGCCACCAACTGCAACTCCAGCAGTGATTTTGGCCAAACAACTATTTCTCGCCATCTTCTAAAGGTTTGGTTTTTTTTTGTTCTTCTGAGTTTTTGAGACAAATTTCGTTTGCTGTGTTTATGTCGGAAGATAATTTTCCGGTTGCCCTCACAGCTATTTAGGTTTTTTTTTTTTTTGACTTTGGAAGTTTTTTGCGTGCACAGTGGATCGGTTTTGCTTTCGCAACAAGAACAAGTCACACCGACCTGATCCACAAACCACCTTAAACCGATTCGAACCAAATTTGCGTAACACGTCTTTGGTTTATTATAGCTTGACCCAAATTACTAACTAGCCCCACCCGACTCTTGCGGATCTTACCCAACCCGGCATTAATTACTTTCCATTGATATTTTTGTTAATTAAAAAAAAAAAATTCTTTGCCAAACTAGCAATTTTTAAAAGAGGAATTTTGGAAAAATACCTTTTTAAAATTTGAAACTACACTTTGTTTTTTTTTTTTGAAAATTACATTTTTCTAATCTAATTTTACTAAATTGTCCTTACTACTTTATAATTACTTTAATATCTAAATTAAAATTTTATTTAAAAACACATATTATGATGTAAAAACTTATTATTTTGTTTCTTAAAGAAAATCAACAATTATCGGTTCAAATCGCTTTGGTTTTTCTTTTTAATTGATGAACTCTTAGTTTTATGTGTTTATTTATTTCAATGGTCCGTTTAATTTCATATGTTATATTACTAATTCACTTAAATTAAACAATATTGGATCGGATTAGGAATTTGGTTCATCAAAAATAGACAAAGGAATAGAACCAAATCAAATGTTAACCCAACTAAACCAATAAATTGAGGAATTTTGTTCAAATATAATTATTTGGTTTAGCTCGTTTCAGAAACCTCTTCTGATTTATTTTTCTCTCACTTCTCTTTAAACCAAACTCTTTCTTGCCTCATAAAAAGAAGAAAGCAAAAACTTCAATCCTTCGAGATTTTTGTAAATTTCAAATCGAAATTTGCTTTATGGATTTAATATTCAATAGAAAAGATATTCTAGATCATTAGAGTGAAAGATTAATCTTTTTTTTGTGTGTGTATATCACATGCTTATCGACACAAATTAATATAACAAAAATGTTTCATATTTATCCATTAATAATAATAATTTTTCGAATTTTAATTTTGATTTATTAAAAATGTAATTTTTAATTTAATTTAGGACAAAAAGTCTTATCACACGTTAAAAGAATTAGTTTTCAAAAACAAAAAAAAGGTGTATTTTTCAAAAATTAAAACATAAATAAAGTATTTTTCAAATTCTTCTTTTTTAAAAAACCAATTGACAAAATTTTTATTTGCAAATTTTGTATAACCTTTATATACTGATGGTGCATAGGTATATTATTAAATTTTCAAAATCAAAATTGAAAAAAGTGCAACATTTTGTAAAAAAATCCTTAATTGTAAAAAAAAAAACTAACCTTTATTATATAGAAACTAAAAATCCAATTACAACATAAATGGAGATTATTCAGCAGACTTAAAAACAAAAACAAGACAAGTATCTGACAATCAAAAGCATTAGCATTCTAGAAGAAGAATAAGAAGGTGGTAATAGCATCTCTCTTGGAAAACAAAGTGACCAAATTTATCAAGTCTTCCTCCGACCAACACGTGCAAAAAACCCAGCTTTGATCTGTGTCACAGATCGTCCTGATCCACACTGCCAAAACAAAATCATATCCTTTCAATATTTCCAGATATAGATAGACACAAGAGATTTTCAGAATAGCAAAAATAAGGGCAAAACTCAGTCTCTTATTATGAAGAACATTCAAGAACCAAATTAAAGGAGCTTAATTTGATCAAGCAGTAGGAAAAAAGATATAAGCATGACATCAAAGATGATGCAATAACTAAGTAGGCAATGTAAGCGATCTTTTGTCAATTTCAAGGCAAGAGAAGGTAAATAAATGGGTAGAGTTTTACCTTTTCACATCTCACAAAGACGAGACGATTCTCCTTTGAAAGAATTGTGTCTGGGCTCTTGCAACCAAGGCAAATAACGTATTCAGCTGAAAATATAACTTTAAGAATCAACAAATTGATACTCTTTTTACGCCAATCCAAATCTCGAGATTAAAAGGAAAGGTTTACTTACTGACATATCGCCGCAAAATCCCTTCGAAGTTCTTGGGAGCAAATCTCCCTTTAACAACCAACCTTTGCTGCCCATCAAGTGAACCACTAGTACCCATCTCATCAAGCAAGAAAGTCATTACATGATCTGGTTGTCTATGCATCCTGTAAGATAGTTTTAAAAACATCACTATACGTTCCAGTAATTATGAACAAGTTTTGAACATGGGAGTTTTTTGTTTCATTTACGTCTTGCAAAGGTCCATAAAGTTGACAAAGACTGTCTTCTTTGTCCCTTCACGAAGAACTTGTGGAGGCCTCATAACTGTACGACGCCTATCTCCAGCAAGCTCCGGATTGTTTTCACGCAGAATGTTAAACACCCTACCAAGAAGCTACACATGTAACCCCAATCAGAAATTTAAGTTGCACGTTCTAGTAACCAAATCAGCATCATCTAAACTACAAAAGCTAATATATATTCACCTCATCGTATAGGTAGTAATCTCTATCGCTTCTTTCCCAGGGATGAAGTTGCTTCTGCAGGATAATATCTTCCCCATCATCTAAATCTTCTACAGCTTCAACGCTCACAGGCTTATTCTTCTTTTCCTTCATTCCGGTAAATGTACTTTCAAGACCATCATCATTAACTGTTGGAAAAGAAATCAGATAATTAAGCATCTTAGTAACAAAAATTAGCATTAAAGACAAACAAAAATGTTTCACAACACATAGAATCTTCAATGTAACCTGGCATTGAATCAGCTTTCTCCATCTGTGTCTCTGTTGAGCTCTCAGCAAGATCTTGAAGAACAACTTTTTTCTTCTTTTTCTTTTTGGTTGGATCAAAAGGTGCAAACTGATGTAAAAAAAGCAACAAAAACAATTCCATACCAATCATAATTTATCAAGCCGATACAACACAAACCAAACGGAAAAAAAAAAAAAAAAAAAAACAAACTTACTTCTTCCTTCATCTCAATATTTTCATCAGCCATGATTATTACTGAGAAGAAAAAAACATTCAGAAACCAATTCAAACATTAGAATCAAAACAGAATGGGTATGAACATAACAACGATATCAAACCAATAACATAAAAAAAAAAAAAACAAATATTGACATCAGAAACTTTTTAATTACATTGAAAATAGACTCAAATCTTCAAAAAAGGGACTTACCTTTTGGTGACGAAACTGCAGGAGAGCTCGATCGATTTCCCTTTAAGAGAATTACTTTATTGAATCTGTAAAATCGTGTTTAAGGAATATGGAAGTGAATTTTTTGATCAGATCAAGAGGCCAATGTAATTTATAAAAAACTAAGAGGCTAGACCTAATCTAATTCCTAAGACAAAAAGGAAATAGAAGAAAAGGTAATTAATTATCTACAAACATGCAAATATATCGTAACAAAAAAAAAACATGCAAATACAAACATAATTGGGAAAAAGGTCTAATTAGTAATTACACACTCTTCGGAGAAAAGGTAAATTTTACCGACGCAGCATCGGTGGAGAAGAGAGCTTGCGACGATTCGATGCTCTGTTTCGGTTCCTTATTTGTTGATCCAGTTTAAGAGATTGAAGAGATTTCTCTATGTATAAATTGACATGGTTCCTCCAGTAATTTTCAAGTATCGGCGAAGGAGAGATCGGAGACTTGAAAGAGACGATGATATTTCAGTGATGAAGACTCGTCGGGTCTCTCCTTACCGGTCAAACGAAGATTTGGGTTTATTTATGGAGGGTGATGATAGGATCCGAGATTTGGGTTGTGTTGATGAGACTATTGAAACTAGACATGGTTGTAGTGATTTGGTTCTTCGATGTGACGACAAGGAAAAAAGCAACAATTTTGTTACATGTAGTAGAAACTTGGATGATTTGTTTTTCTGGGTTCGTTTATAAGGGCGTGAAGAGGAGTAAAGGTGATAAATTTGGAAGTAAAACACGAAGGAATCTTGTTTCTCCTCAAATTAGCGTTTTTGAAACGCACATTGAAAGGCAAGAAATTGAAGAATGCGGTGAATTTGAAGCTGAAGTGAGAAGAGTTTCTCCATACTTCCTGGCACCAACTGTTTCCCAACACCCCAAAGATGGGTGTGATTCTGATAGTGTTTATTCTCAAAGTGGCAGCAAAGTTCAAGCTAAAGTCCGAAGAGTTTCTCCATAATTCGAGGCATCAGCTATTTCACAATGTGATTCTGATAAGTGTTTCTTCTCAAAGTGGAAGAAATTATAGGAAAGGATGCAGGGAACTGCAAGATAAGGTCCGAAGAGTTTCACCATATTTCCAAGCATCAACACTTTCAGAACAGCCAGACCCACCAAGGAATTTGCGTCAGTATTTTAAGGTCGTGAAAGTTTCGAGATATTTCCATGACGTGCCTGCGGATGGAATCCAAGTAAATGAATCACAAAAGGAGAGATCAAGAAGAGTGAGGAAAACTCCTGTTGTGAGTCCTTCACTCTCGAAATGTCAGAAGACCGATGACGCATACCTGCGGAAAACGTTGGATAACACATGGATGCCTCCACGATCTCCATGTAATCTGCTTCAAGAAGATCACTGGCACGATCCATGGCGGGTGCTGGTCACATGTATGCTTCTCAACAAAACATCTGGTGCACAGGTTTTTCCTCATTCCTCTTTTTTTTTTGTTCCATATCTTAGCTGAACTTATATAATTTTAGGTTTGTTTAAAAGCCTTTGAGACCAAATTAGTTAAGTGGGTGTGTTTAGTATTGCTATTGCTTGTTGCATACCTTCTCAATCAGTGACAGGAATTATATTAATACACGTAAATCATTCTTGAGAGAAATCCAAAATGTGTTATGAAGTAAGGAGTTGGACCTTTGTAGGCTTGAATATTTCCATTTAACTGTTGCAGAAGAAGTAGATGCGATCTATGGTTTGACGAGTGATTGACTATTCGTGAAATTATGAATTGCTTGCATTTTGTTGAATTCGGTAGGAAGAAAAGGCTTTACAGTTGGTCAGTGAATGTTTTAAAAGGTGATTGCAGACGCGGGGAGTGATATCAGACCTGTTTGCACTGTGTCCTGATGCAAAGACTGCAACAGAAGTTGAAGAAAAGGAGATAGAGACTCTGATAAAACCTCTTGGATTACAGAAGAAGAGAGCCAAAATGATACAACGGTTTTCTTTGCTCTGTTTTTTGTTGTCACCAATGTTGAAAAGCTGTAAACGAAATCTTGTTTTATAGTTTGTTTCATCTTATATTCTAATGTGTTTTGATATCATTTATGGGTTTTTGTGTGTTTAAAATATTGTGAAACACCTAAGCTGGGGCATGACAATTGAGGGTCAAAAGCTATGCGACTCCTCAAATTTAAAATTAAGTTTGTTTGTTCTGAGTTTAGATTGGGCACCAAGTAACGATATAATAATGAGATCGAAAGAAGGAAAAGTCGACAACTATTAGGAGCCAAAACAAATCACATCTCATTAAAGAAATCAAATATTTGTAGTTGTGCAATCATGTATTATTTAAAAATGTAACAACTGAATACCTTTAATTTATGTATTACAGCAATTTAGGTATAGATCCAACCAAAATTAAATTCTGCGGAGAAAATCCGAAATATAGAATTTGCTATATTTTCTTTGGTCAGAAGTCAGAATTTTTTTTTGGTCAGAAGTCAGAACGATAGAGACTTTATTTAAACTTGTGGAGCATTTAGAGCACAAAAGAATTTGCTATATTGATATATTTCTTATGAACAAATAAAAGAAACTTTTGTTGATGAAAAAAAGCAAGGTAAATTTTGTACTGAGTGATTTATTTGCAAACGGAATGACAACTTTTAATTTGTGTGTTATTTTTTTTGTTCCCATCAAACCAGTGTTGCTAAATTAAGAGATTCTGTAAGGTTTGTTTTGTGAAAAAAAAACTAATTAAAAATAAAGAAGGAATTAATAAATGCTGTAATAATTCTTGTCGATTTTTGTTTTTTTTTTTGTAATAATTGTTATCTGACGTGTCAGAAATTGAAAATCCCCTTCGTGTTGTTGACTCTCCTCTAATCTAATCTAATCCCTGGCCGACAAATAAAACAAAAACACCTAATCATAGCTTCTTCATCTCCTTGTCTGCAGAGGAATGATGCAATTTCACAGACAATTTTCTTCCAAATCCTTTCGTAATTTTGTTGTTTTCTTCCAAACATAATTGTTCTCCCTCTTGTAAAAAAATTCAACTGATCTCTCGAGTTTTTAGGTTCTTCCAAGAAAAATTGAATTTGGAAGGAGAGGCTTGATGGGTTTTGATTTTCATGTTCGTCCCTTGTTTACGGTATTCTCAAGGAATCCTTTAAAACTTTTCTTTGGTCTTTGTTTGGTGCAATCGAGTTATTGTTTTGTCGTTTTGATTCAGATTCTCGTTGTTTAAAATGCAAATGGCTCTTCAGGGGACGCCGTGATTTTGGGAAAATCTTTCGGACAAATCCTGTTTGAATGTTTTCTGAAGATTCGTGTGTTCTCATTGTCTCGGCTTTAGTTAGAAATGTCTCTCGGCCAAGAAAATGTTGATCCTGTAGAAGTTTCTGGTAAATCCAACACAATCCCTTAATTTTCCCCAAATTTTTCCATTTGTATGAAACCTTTTAAAGGGTTTCACATGTTGGACTTTGTTTATAGGGTCGCATGCTTGCTTATATGACCTTTTATGTTCAGAGATACCAAGAGGGACTCCTCAAAAGGATTTGCAAACATCTTCTTCCGGTAATTAACAATTTTGCTAGTTAATGATGGAAATGATTTCCTGGAGCATTCTAAGATAATCTCATGTCCTGTTTGGCATTTTCAGATCCCCGTGATCGGTTGGAGAAGTTGCTGAAGCAACCTGGGAATAAATATTGTGCTGATTGTGGATCTCCCGAACCGAAATGGGTGTAAGTTTGATTGATAATTGTGTTTTGCTTTGTACATTTTATGTTGATGGCTTGATTAATTTCCTTTGATGTTGTTTAGATCGTTAAGTCTCGGTGTATTTATTTGCATAAAATGTTCTGGTGTACACAGAAGTCTTGGAGTTCATATATCAAAGGTACTTTCTTTTCTCATAAACAATCTGACTTCTCTCTGCTTTTTATGTTTATAGCCCTTTTCATCGATATTTGATTTGGCCATTAAATCGCAGGTTTTATCAGTAAAGCTAGATGAGTGGACAGATGATCAAGTTGATATGCTCGTAGGGTACGGTGGAAACACCGCGGTGAACGAGAGATTCGAAGCTTGCAACATCGACCAGTTGAAGAAACCCAAACCAGATTCTACTAATGAGGAACGTAATGATTTCATCAGGTGACAATTTTCCCTTACAATTTTGCTATAGATAATGTCATGAATGTATTAATCATCTCGTCGTTATATCTTTGAATCTTGCAGGAAAAAATATGAGCTGCACCAGTTTATGGATCCAAAGGATGGTGCTTTGTGCACTTATCAGCAGCCTAGTAGTATAAAAACTTCACCACCATCGTCTTTATGTTCCGCAAGCCATCGTTCTACAAAAAACCGAATTGGTAACGCGTTTAGGAATAGCTGGGGAAGAAGAGAATCTGATAATAAAGGACCAAAGAAGAGCAATTCCCTGGTAACAACCACTATACACATACACACATGTTTGGGTGATAAATGTGGCTAATGTTAATTTTTGTGGGTGTTTTATAGGCAGGTATGGTTGAGTTTGTGGGATTGATTAAGGTTAATGTGGTAAAAGGAACCAACCTTGCGGTTCGAGACGTGATGACCAGCGATCCTTATGTTATCCTTGCTCTTGGCCAACAAGTGAGCTCTCTGCAAAATCTCTCTAGATTTCTATGATTTCAAAGTAAGCTCTAATGAGAAAACAAACTCGGTTTTTTGTTGTTGTTTGTTGAAGTCGGTAAAAACACGGGTGATAAAGAACAACTTGAATCCAGTGTGGAATGAGACGCTAATGCTTTCGATCCCCGAGCAAATGCCTCCTCTCAAAGTGGTAAGTACAATGATATCATAGATGCTTTTAACAGTTACATAATTGAAGTTTTCTATTGGAGATGAGAGAAGGATCCAAAAACAGGAAAATGTGAGAATCTGTTTTCTTTTCATTTCTCTTAAAAGCTGAAACAGAGAGCTTTATACTAGGCTCTTTAACTTAAAAACCAAACTCTAACTAATTGTTCTTAAACCGCTAATAAACTCGGTTAAACACTATATCAAACGCTTAATATGTAATTTTCAGCTAGTGTATGACAAGGATACATTCTCGACGGATGATTTCATGGGAGAGGCAGAGATAGACATACAACCATTGGTGAGTGCAGCAAAAGCTTACGAGACATCGAGCATAAAGGAACCGATGCAGCTGGGAAGTTGGGTTGCGAGCAAAGAGAACACATTGGTGAGTGATGGCATAATCTCACTTGAGGAAGGGAAAGTGAAACAAGACATTTCACTTAGGCTTCAAAATGTGGAAAGAGGTGTTCTTGAAATCCAGCTTGAATGTCTCCCTCTCACTCAATGATAATAATACTTTCCTTTCTCCCTCTTTTTTATTTTATTTTGTCTTTTGTCTTTATTAATAATAGTGAAGAGATGTAAAAAACAACTCATGATTTGGGGCCCAAATGGAAACAACTTAATACCTTTAATTTATGTATTAAAGCAATTTAGGTATATATCCAACCAAAATTAAATTATGCGGAGAAAATCCGAATATTGAATTTGCTATATTAAAATATATATCTTATATGACAAATAAAAGAAACTTTTTCTTGATGAAAAAAAAAAATCAAGGTAAATTTTGTATTGAGTGATTTATTTGCAGACACAATCACAACTTTAATTTGTGTGTAAATTTTTTTTCCCATCAAACCTATATATGTTGCTAAATTAAAAGATTTTATAAGGTGGTTTTGTGAAAAAAAAAAACTAATTAAAAATCAAGAAGGAAGGAATAAATGTTGTTAGATGGTACTGGCCTTCCTTACTCAAGATTCAAGATCATCCGTTCATTTTTTAATTTATAACCCTGTTGTTAATGTAAGTTATTCATGCTTGCATGATATCATATCTCAATATAGTGGTTGACATGGTCAAAACTCGGATGCACTCAGGCTAACAAAGGCAAAGATTATGAAAAGGACAAAGTTATCAAGTGCTTTTATTCCATGTATGACTACGAAAGATGATACAAGAAGCAGCCTATTAATACTTGTGATCAAATTCTGTGTTTCACATCAGATTCTAGAGTTTCACATACTAATTGTGTTTTTCTTTTTTAGGCTTTGGGTAATTCGTTAGATGAAGAGGCAATTCATTATTTTACGAACATTGATTTTCATATGAAAGATTTTATTTGGAGAGGTGACGGAGTTTTGCCATTGATCGTAAGAGGATTGACGACCGAAAAAATGGCTTTTGAAGTTATTGGTATGCTCTTAAAATCTTGATCTTTGCTCGTTATATATAAAATCAATTTAGCCTGACATGTTTCATGATTTATTAATGATCATATCACCGACCTATTCGAAGTTTAAACAAAAACAAACCGAAAACAAATAACCTGTTTCAAAAAACATAGCATGCTCGAAAATCAAACCTCACCCATTAGGGAAGGTCGATAACACACAAATACGAGAAAACACACGAACTATATTAAACGTGTCTTAGAGAGTATTTTTTTGTTACCAAATAATATATCTCCGTAAATTATATAAAAACATAAAGCAAAGAAATAACAAAAACATAAATGCGTATGTAAAAAAAAAGATCTCTGAAATCAAAGTGTTAATTTTGGTTGACTCTTCCACCAAAGCTCACCAATAAAACCTCCTCTTGGCATTTGATGATGATGTGATCGCCTTGTGGATTTGTTTCAACGTCTGAGATTTCCTTAGTGAGTGCTTCTACATGACAAAACAAACAACAACAAAAATCCATTAATCAGTCATATAAGTGAAAGCAAAAGAAATCTTTGGTTAAAAGAAAACACAAACCTCTTCGGCGGGTATTGAGACTTCGATGAGGCGAAGCTCACGGTCGCATATCTCAATGTCGTGAGTGAGTATGACAACTTCAACGGGATTGGTGCAACCATCCCTAGTCTCTTGAGCTGTACGCAAGATGCATTTATTAATGATTATATCACCGACCTGTTATCCAAACCTAAATTCACATAACTCTACTTTAAAAAATTTCTTTGGGTCGTAACAACATTATAACCAATATCCAAACATTATTGTTTGGTTCAAGATCATAGTAACAAATTTACTATCTCTATACTTTATTGACGTGATGGCCATAGGCCGATTGATATTCTTGTATGTTTGTTTCTGATTCAGTCTTCTTCGTTCTGCAGGAGATCAGGAAGTACAATGACGGTACATATGTGGAGTTTGAGCTTAAACTGAGTGAAGAGAACATGATGTTGGCTCGGCAAGAGGGGTTTCTGAAAATATTCAATCTCACCACTACGATCTCTACATCCAATATGCATCTCTTTGATGCGACTCCAGAACAAAGTAAGAAAAAGATTCAGATTGTTTCATTTGTATTTTTATTCTCCATAAGATATATTATTCTAAATTCTCTACATCCCAACTTGCAGTCCTTGAAGAGTTCCGCATCCGATCAGGCTTGAATGCTATGAGAAGAAAAAGGTTAGAACATTTTAAACTGTTTAATGTATACAGAAAGCTATACTGGAGAAATCTCGAACTTAAGCTGTTGAAACTAGAAAATAAAGAAAGGTTTGTTCGATTAGTTGTAATCAGAATTGCTCTTAATGTCTCTACTATTTATGAAGCAAAAACATATACAAACTTCTGTTGCCTCTGGTCTTCTTTCTTTAGATTTGGTGTTATTTTCGGATGAATTTAAGAAGCATGCATAAAACCTACAATACAATAACCCAATCACTAAGATTACAAAAATGGTTAAACAATAAGTCTGGGATTAACTGGATAATAACTTTCAAATTTCTTAATATCACATATTTGTTACAGTCTTAAAATGGTTAAACAATAAGATACACATTAGAAGATGTTACTCTTTGATGTTAAAAAATATTGCCGTGTTTTTTTGTTGTTGTTGTTGTTGTAAAAGTAAAACACATCACTGGGTCCTTGAATATATAATTATATATATATATATTATATTATATATATATCAGTATTGATTTCCAATTGTGGGAGGAGTAAGGAGAAAGTATAATAATCTCCGGTTTCAGCTTCGTCGACGAGATCTATCATCAGGTTCTCAGATTTGTTACACTCTCGGTGATATTTCCGGCGACATGAGTTCTCCGGTACGGATATTATAGCAGATCTACGAAATTTGGGTCGAGAGGCTTTGAGATCTTTTGC
This sequence comes from Pseudoturritis turrita, assembly GCA_900406555.1. Taxonomy (NCBI): domain Eukaryota; kingdom Viridiplantae; phylum Streptophyta; class Magnoliopsida; order Brassicales; family Brassicaceae; genus Pseudoturritis; species Pseudoturritis turrita. Next base: position 3,536,698 of record OVBL01000397.1, read on the forward strand.
GTTTTCCTTGTGTTTCGATTTTTGAAAAACCGTCGTCTCTGATCTACGAATCTTACATTGGTTCAGGGAACGAGTATGTTCACCAATTTCACCAAACTCTGCAAAGGACTTGCTCTGGTGCTTGTCGTGGGACACCTCGTGGTTCAGTTCGTTCCCGCTACCGTCACTTACCTTGCTCTGATTCCGGCGAGGTACGATTTATGTTACTTCAATGGATTTTTTTGTTGTCTGCTCCATCTTTTGTTTGATTTTGCGTCATCGCTGTCCTAATTGCTACTTGGAGGTTTGGAGGAATTTAGGGTTTTAATATGATAAGAAAGTAATTTTCTGAGGATGTGAACAAGAGTTTTGATTGTTCTTTGAGAATATTGTGATGCTCCTTGCACAATGTGGAATCCAGTAATCAAGAATGACTCCTTTGATATTTTTAAGTTTAGGCGTGAATGGTAGTTTCTGACTTGTTACATTTGTTAACTCTCTTCATTACAGGACTATTCCTTTTGCCTGGAATCTGATAACAAGCGGTTATTTCGAACTGTCGGTATATGGGGTATGTTTTTATTTCCCACCCTAGTTCGACTTGTTTCTATTAGCTCCTGATTTCTGATCTCCAGTTCTTGAATACTCGAATGACTGTTTGCAATGTCGTAGGTCGTCTTCAGCACCGTTTCTCTCCTCTTTATGGGAAAGTTCTTGGAACCTGTCTGGGGTTCCAAGGAGTTCCTTAAGTTCATCTTTGTGGTGAACTTTCTTACGTACCTCTGTGTTTTCATTACAGCCATTGCTTTATACTACATAACGAGGCTGGAAATCTACCTGTAAGTACTCCTCCACCCTTTACAGATTAAGTTTCTGCTTGTTTATTTTTATCCTCTTACTGAAGTTTGAAAGGGATGTCTTCATCATGAAAATTAAGTCGAAATCCTTCAAGCTGTAGATTATAACTTGTTTGCTCCCTGCACGGGTTTAGTTCAATAAGTTACCACTGTATATCATGTTTCTTTACTGATTTGTGTTATTTCATATTTTTGCATTGTATAATAACATGTTTCCTGTTTACTCCTGGCTAGATATATGCCCTTTGCAGGTTTTCATGGTGTCTTGGCAGGCCTTCTTGTCGGGATAAAGCAGATAATACCTGACCAGGAGGTCTTGCTGTTAAAGATAAAAGCAAAGGTAATCGTTTGCTTTCTAGTAGGAAATGATAAAAGCTTTGACGTTTTCTTACTTTAACTTTGGCTAGTCGAAGAAGTTATTACATCTTATTCTTGCTTCTGGTTTCTGTGTGCAGTGGTTGCCCTCTATTATGCTAGTTTTGTCAATAGCCTCAAGCTTCTTCACACTAAATTCAGCAGCATATCTTCCCACTTTGATATTTGGTACATATATGGGCTGGTTATACCTCAGATACTTGCAGAGGAGGCCAGAAACAAAACTCAGAGGTGATCCGAGTGACGACTTTGCCTTCTCTACTTTCTTTCCTGAATTTCTCAGGTGAAAGAATATTTCTCCATTTTTTTAACTATACTTTCAAGTTTGCCCTACAAATCAATTCTTTCCTCATATTCTGTTTGTAATTTTTTCCCCCAATAAAATGCAGACCGATAATTGACCCTATAGCTTCAATCTTTCATCGAATGCTTTGTGGACGATCAAATGGCTCCAGCGAAGACCATGGTTATACTACCACCGGTGCTCCATTACCGGGTTCTGATTCTGCTGAAGCTTCTAGGAGGAGGTAAAATTATTTTCTTTCTATTTCCCTGTCTTTCCTGTTTTACTTCGATGATAGTTTGGTTGCAAATCCCCAGCTATTTGGGGCTTAGTGCAGATTATGTCTTCAACAATTAGTATACACCTTTTTATTGAAATTGTCAAAACATAAATATAGGATTTGGTTGATGCAAACTGAGGTAAGCAATGATCCATTTCACTCAATTCGAAGATTGAATAAATAGTAGTTCCGTCTTGTCAAAATGTAAGACTGAGACTTGCAAGTGTTTGTATTGAACCAAATCCGGAGAAAACTAATTCTGGTTCTCAAAAAGAAAACCGACCTTCCTTAACGATGCCGAAATCTTGTTGTTGCAGAGAAAGAGGAGCAAGGGCACTAGAGGAGAGACTTGCAACGGAAAGAATGGTTCCTCCAAAGAAACAAGATGAGTTGCAGAGTGATGCTTTGGATAGCGTTTAAGTGGAGATTTCAATTAGCTATTTTGAAGAGGCTGTGTGGTTTTCAGGTGGATAAGTTTTTTGTGTCTATGAAATTGGGTTTTATACAGAATCAGTCAGCTTCTCCGTAAATTCCTATGACAGCTCCAAAAAATAGTGCATTTCCTTGAACAAGAGAATATAAATTTATACATGTTTCACTTCTCCAAACTCGTTATTTTTGTTTCAAACTGGCACAATCGATCATCACTCTATGTTTCTTTACTGTAAACAAAATAATGAAATTGTGAAACACCGAAGCAATGTTTGTTCTGTCTCGTTATCAACCTAAACATACTAGATAGTTATCACTAAAAAACTTGATAAATTTGTCCAATTATTGTAAATGTAGGATTATGATTTAAACCATAAAATAATGGATGATAAAAAACTATTGTCGGATGCATTTGGTTTCCGTGGGGGAGTTTCTCATTACTCATTAGTATTATTTATGGAAAAAAAAACCAAAAAAAGAAAAAGAAATAGGAAATGACGTCAGCATTGACAGGGTAACCACGTCGCATCTTGGCAGTCCCTCCAGATGTCTGGTTTGGTAGTCGCTTTAGGAATCAAAAGCGGAGCTCCAATATCAATGGCCATTACCAAACTCTTCAATTTCTCTATCGATTCTTCATCGATTCTACACACAAAACAGACATTCCTCATTTTTTTTTCTTTTCGTTTTCGATTTTCTCGTCTCCTTCTTTCTGTTGCTCTTCGTTTTTCCCACCAATCAAAACATCTCCTTTCTCTCTCCATCTATCTCTATCTATGTTCTCGTCGTCCTCATTAGCTATACTACATTTTCCTCCATTCAAATCCGATAATTTCTGAAGACCCATCTCAGAGAATCCTCCAAATGCGGCTTTCCGATCTAGGTATGGAGGAACGAATGAGAAAAACGTAAGATTCGACAAGATGAAAATGTGATAGACAAGAGACAACAAAAACCAAAAAGAAGTGAAATTTCAAAGAAATAGAGAGAGAGAGAGAGAGAGAGAGAGAGAGAGAGAGAGAGAGAGAGAGAGAGAGAAATGTCGGTAGCACACGCAGACGACGCCGACGATTACAGCCGACCAACGGGAGAGACTTACCACGCCGAGAAAGCCTTACCGAGTGGAGATTTCTACACAGGACAATGGCGAGACAATCTCCCACACGGACATGGCAAATACCTCTGGACCGATGGTTGTATGTATGTCGGAGAATGGCACAGAGGCAAAACCATGGGCAAAGGTCGTTTCAGTTGGCCCAGTGGTGCCACCTACGAAGGCGATTTCAAAAACGGCTACATGGACGGCAAAGGTAAACAACAAACCCAAATTCCACAAAAATCCCCAAACTTTTTTGATTTCAATCGAACAAATCTTTGGTGTGTGTAACATAAACAGGTACTTACATCGATTCGTCTGGAGATTTGTATAGAGGATCATGGGTGATGAATCTAAGACACGGACAAGGAACAAAAAGCTACGTCAACGGAGATTGCTACGACGGAGAATGGAGAAGAGGGTTACAAGACGGACACGGAAGGTACCAATGGAAGAACGAGAATCATTACATCGGACAGTGGAAGAACGGTATGATGAACGGTAACGGAACAATGATATGGAGCAACGGTAACCGTTACGACGGATCTTGGGAAGAATCAGCTCCTAAAGGAAACGGAACATTCCGATGGTCGGACGGGAGTTTCTACGTCGGAGTTTGGAGCAAAGATCCTAAAGAACAGAACGGGACTTATTACCCATCTACATCTTCAGGGAATTTCGATTGGCAACCACAGCAAGTGTTCTATGTTGATCTGAGTGAATGTGTGGTTTGTACATGTCAGAGAATCCCGGTTTTGCCTTCTCAGAAGATGCCGGTTTGGTACGGTTCTTCTTCGGAACAGAGTAGTAGTGGGAACAGGACCAAGAACAGTGAGAGGCCTAGGAGGAGATCTGTTGATGGAAGGATAAGTAATGGTGAAATGGAATTGAGGAATAATGGTTCTGGTTATCTTCAGTTAGATGATAATAATAATAATATTACAGAGACTAATAGATCATCTTCATTAGGGAATTTGAGAATACAGCCTGCTAAGAAACAAGGACAAACTATCTCTAAAGGACATAAGAATTACGAGCTCATGCTTAACTTGCAGCTCGGGATTAGGTATTGTTCTTCGATTCCAAAGTTTGCTTCTTCGTTTGTGTTGTTTTGTTTTTGGTATATTTTTCGTTGATGGTTCGTTGTTGTTTGTTTTGTTTGGCAAGACATTCTGTTGGAAGACCAGCTCCGGCTACATCTCTTGATCTAAAGGCTTCGGCTTTCGATCCAAAGGAAAAAGTTTGGACCAAATTTCCATCTGAAGGATCTAAATACACTCCTCCACACCAGTCTTGTGAGTTTAAATGGAAAGATTATTGTCCTGTGGTTTTCAGGTTGGAATCTGCCTTCTTTTGGTTGCTTCTTTTCTTTTGTGTGTGTGTGTTTTGGTATAAAGAAAACCGATGAAAATGTTGTTGTCATTCATATAGGACTCTGCGGAAACTGTTTAGTGTGGATGCAGCAGATTATATGTTATCTATTTGTGGAAATGATGCTCTTAGGGAGCTATCATCTCCAGGGAAAAGTGGAAGCTTTTTCTACTTGACCAATGATGACCGCTACATGATCAAGACTATGAAGAAGGCAGAAACAAAAGTAAGAGCTGAATCAAACCGCAAAAACTCTGTTCATCAAGAGTCACTCATTTGTTTTTCCCTTTAAAACAGGTTCTTATAAGGATGCTCCCGGCCTACTACAATCATGTAAGGGCATGTGAAAACACTTTAGTTACCAAGTTTTTCGGTCTACACTGCGTGAAATTGACTGGCACTGCACAGAAAAAGGTCAACAACAACCATTTTCTTATTGTATTCATGTCTCCTGTGTATTGAATTGTTATTAGCATTTTCAATTTGGATGTACTGATGGTGAATACTTGTGTGCCCGCAGGTTCGATTTGTGATAATGGGGAATCTATTCTGTACTGGTTACTCCATCCATAGGCGGTTTGACCTCAAAGGATCTTCTCATGGCCGTCTTACCACTAAACCAGAGTCTGAAATCGATCCAAACACAACGCTTAAAGATCTTGATCTAAATTTCATATTCCGATTGCAGAAGAACTGGTTCCAAGAATTCTGCAGGTGCTTGATTGATTACTTTTTTTTTGTCAACGGCTTGATTGATTACTTATAATTAAACTTTCTTGTTATATATCTCTTTTCACTTTTTGAATTGGTAAATTTGTTATTCTTTTCTTGACAGGCAAGTGGACAGAGACTGTGAATTCCTTGAACAAGAGAGAATTATGGATTATAGTCTCTTGGTTGGTCTTCACTTTCGAGAAGCTTCATTCAAGGAATCTGCCACTCCTCCTTCTGGGGCTCGTACCCCAACCGGTAAAATCTTTAACTTAATTTCCATCTTAAGAGTGTTAAAAGCTTTTGATTGAAGCAACTTCATCATCTTTTGAAGCAGGAAATCCGGATAGTGGAGGAAACACTCGTCTCTCCCGAACAGAAATGGACCGGTTTCTTCTTGATGCCAGCAAGTAAAGAACCAAAATCTCAATGTTTATACCGCAAAATTTAGGTGAAAACCTTTTTATAATTACAAGTTGTGGTTCTTAATGATTTGTTGCAGGTTAGCATCGATGAAATTGGGTATAAACATGTCTGCAAGAGTTGAAAGAACAGTGAGAAGAAGTGACTGTGAGAATCAGCTTGTTGGGGAACCAACTGGTGAATTTTATGAAGTGATTCTCTACTTTGGTGTTATAGACATTCTACAAGACTATGATATAAGCAAGAAGCTTGAACATGCCTACAAATCAATGCAGTATGATCCGACTTCGATCTCAGCCGTTGATCCAAAGCAATACTCTCGACGTTTCAGAGATTTCATCTTCAGGATCTTCGTTGAAGACACTTGAGAAAACAATCAATCTAACTTTTGCACACGACCAAGACCCAACAAAGTTAAAAGGTTTTCTTCTTTTTTTTGTTAGAATTTTTTTTTCCTATATAGAAATATTTGTAAATTTTATTATTTATTTAACTAAATCTATTCAAAGTAGAGAAAAATTGATTCTTTTGTAATAACTAAAAAAGTTCAATACTCTGCCTTTTTGTTGTTGTTACTACTCTTTTGTACTCAAAACGTGAAAGAAAGATGTGTACAGATGTTGACTTGTATTTTCTTATTCACTTCTTTATCCAAGTTTATATTTTAATTTTATTAGAATTAATTAACCAATATAGAACATGTTTCTATTTTTTGTTCATTTAAAAAAAAATTAGACGTGGTTATTTCTGTTTTTTTTCAAATTGATTTGTTTAATAGGTGAGAACAAGTTGACTTGTAGATGATTGGGTATTAGCAAAGATGTGAGGATTCTTAGTGATCATACGCATACTCTACAGGCCAAGCTTAAAGTCAAAGCTCATGGTTTTTAAAATATTAAATCAATTAGTTTTACATAGGATTTTATTCTTGATTTACAGAATTATTATCATGTTTGCCTATATATTTGACATGACTCACGTTAATTTTTCTTTCTGACCACTAGATGCAAATATAAATTAGAACGAAATTTATAATCTAGTGGTTTGTATTAGTGGTGTTGCTAATTTATACCCTGAATTTAAATCTAGGAGCCTGTGTAAATATATGATATATATGAGAAAAATGTATCATTATTTCATTACGTTTGAACCTTTCGATTCGGGTCATCATATCCGTTTAATCGAAAAATTCGGATAAAGATAATCAAAACTATATATCCGTTTAAGTCATGACATTTACAATGGTTAAAAGTATGAGTCGGTAAATTATATGGGACACTCATTTACCTATTTAGATAGTTAAATTTTCAAAATTATATTTTTTTTTGTAAATTATTGAAATTATCCAAAATTACATGCAAATAACCAAAATATCTTAAACTGACTCTTTATCGTTGGATAGTGAATTTAAATATATAAACGACTCTTATTCTATCCAATATCCCAATTATCCGACCCATTGTTTAAAAAAATATTTCGATTTTAGATACGTGAATTACCCATTATCCAATTTTTTACTCGCTTAGTTATATTATCACCTAACACAACAAAGAGTAGAGAGTAAAAAAGAAAGTCACACGCAAAATCCTATTATAGTACAACAATCTAAACCTTCTCTAACTTAACCTTTGACATCAGTTACCAATTATCCCTCTTCCCTCTTTTCTGTTAGCTCTGCCTACTTTCACTGTATGTTGATTCATACTACGTACCAAAACAACATGTTACTTTATTTTCTTAGAAATTCTATCATATTTTTCGGGTTTAACGTAAAACCATATACAATTCTGGTCATCAAAACAGGACCGTGTTACAGTTTTGTTGATTTCTCAATATAGTATTTTTTGCTATTTCTTCTAAGTTTTTGTTTCCGTTTCTTGTTCTAGGACATATCTTTCCACCGTAAATAATACGGAAAAATAGATATAAACGAAAGATTGGTTTCTTACCGAAACATATTTTAGTGCTTTGACCACAACACAACAATGTTGAAGAGAAATAATTCAAACTAAATGGGTTGAATTATTTTCTAATTGACTACAATGATTGTCTACGAATTTTGGGCTTCAAATTATCTAAGACTGAAAATAAATAACATGAAAAGATTTAAAGGTTGGATTAAAGAAATATCTAACAAAGTTGAAGTAAAAGCTTTAACCAACAAAACTGCTTTTACTTGAGACTTATCACTTATATTTCAGTTATTTGTAGATAACCTAATTCAAAGCCAAAGTCAATACTTGCTTCTTTATTTAGGCCGAGATTAGCTCTTCCATTTTTAGACTAATTCTTTTAATAAAGTTCTTTGCATTTTTTCTCTTACCCATGAATTTTGGGATATGACCAAGATTTTCAAATTGTTAGCCAATCTTTTCCCATCACATAAGAAATTTATGGGGTTTTTTACGTATTATAAAGTAAAAATGTATGTATTATAACGGAACCATGACAATAACATTGAACCTAATGGTTTGTACTAATGTCATCTCCTTGCTATAATCCGGGTTGATATTGTGCGTATGTGAGTTTTAAACGATAAAAATGTATTATTACGGGTTAGACTAGTGTACTTTGTTAAAAGAAAGTTTTTGTAGATGTTTAGCTTTAAGTGAGAGAACAAACAAAGATTCTCAAAACCTCGATACATTTAGTCCAACGGCTAAGCCTATCTAACCAACAAAAAGGTAAACTCAATCCTTAGCAGTGCCGTGAGTATGTCAAATGAGCGTACAATATGACGTCAGAAATATTTCAAGAAAAAAGATCATAGCAAAACATAATTTCTATTTAATAACTTGTTTTTAAAAGAAAAAATTTGAGTTGTCCTTATAGCCTTATTGTAATGCAAAACGATTTTCTTTGTATAACTTTTGTAAAAGTATTTACATTCTAGTTGGGAATGTTTATAAATCGTTTAATTTGATCCAAGATTCCTTAGCCGATAAAGATATATATTGATGTAATCGATGATAAAAAAACAAATAAAACATTTACATTTGAATTTTAGCGTCTCAAGGTCACGAATAAAAACATATAATAAGAGTTTTCAAAACCACGAGTTCGAACTTTGATAGTAAAAAAAAACTAATTTAACGTGCATGATTTCCGACCAAAAAAGATAATGGACCAAAGATTTCAAATTCTTTTGTTAACAAAAAAATATTTACATTCAAAGACACAAATTTTTTTTTTTTAAATAATCATTGAAGATTTATCGGAGATTGATTCAATTTTTTTGTATTATTACTTTGTTTATCTATATAATTGTTGTAAAATTTTAAAATACAATGTTAAGTATATTTTTGGTATTTTTTTCGTTTTAAGTTCCTTTAGTAAAAATAATTATAGATATATTAAATGAGCGTCTAGACCCAAAAAATCTTTAATTTATGTTAAATGATTTTTCTTAAAACCGATTTGGCGTTTGATGGTTTTGGCCTTGGCCGTCTATAGGAACGCATGGGCGTCTGAACGGACAGTTTTAAGAACATTGAATCAAATGTCTTTAAAGTGGCTTTAATGTACTTTAATTAATCAACTGAAAAAATAAACTTCATTGAGCAAATTGTTTGGAAACGATTTAAGTGATGAAAATGAGGAATTATAACCAACATTTTCCTCAGTTTTCTATGAGAGAAAAAGTGATGTGAATATATATTTACTAAATCTTTTTCAACCAATACCTCTTTGTCCCTCTCATCTCTATAAATATAAGCACTTTTGCATTCTCCATATGACACATCACTCATTTCTTTCCTCATCATTCTTCCTACGTCAAACCCAACCTTAATCTAACTTTGAGAGAATCCATCCCCAAAAAAACAAAATGTATGAAAAGATCATAATCTTATTAACAATTCTCTTAACGTCTCTTCCTTCTTGTTTCAGCAGCTACCCATTTGATCAAGGAGATGATCCTTTCATGTCTTCCAATGTTTATTATCAAACCAGTCATCTACATGGTCACATTACACGCAACGGTCACGCGAAAAATCGAAATGGTTATGCTCCTAGATCTTCTCCTAGAGCTTTTAACGTCAACACTTTCGGTGCTAAAGCCAATGGAAACGACGATTCTCAGGTACCCATTTGATCCATATTATTTATTTCTAAAGCGATATGTATAATCAAATCTTTTACAATCAATGTAATTAAAAATGAAAATATGTTTGATCATCGTAGGCATTCATGAAAGCTTGGGAATCAGCTTGTTCGTCAACCGGAGTAGTTTACGTCGTGGTTCCAAAGAATAGAGCTTACATTCTTAAACCGGTTAAGTTCTCCGGTCCATGTAAATCATCGTTGATTATCTTTAAGGTATGATATAAACCAATGCAAGTATAGGTTTAATTATTATTGTATAATGTTTCTTCATCTTATAATTGTTGTGTGTGTGTGTGACTTAGATTTATGGAATGATTGAGGCATGGAAAAATCCATCAGACTACAAGGAGCGTAGGCATTGGATCGTGTTCGAGAGTGTCAATAACCTTCGTGTTGAAGGGGGCGGACGCATCGACGGTAATGGAAAGATTTGGTGGCCAAATTCTTGCAAGATCAACCCTCAACTTGTAAGTTTTTCTTAATTTGGATCATTGTAAAAAAAACCCTTCAAATTATATAAAACTGACTAATTAAATATTAAATACCATTTATTTTGTTAAACAGCCATGCCTGGGAGCTCCAACGGTGAGAACCTCAAACGCCCTTACCTTATTTCTGATTGCTACTTATAAATATATACTTTTGGGATATAAAATATTAAATTAATGTAATGAAATAAATGGGCAGGCGGTTACGTTTGTGGAGTGTAATAACTTGAGAGTAAGTAACATTAGGTTGGAAAACGCACAACAAATGCATTTGACGTTTCAAGATTGCAAAAACGTAAAGGCTTTGAATCTTATGGTCACATCTCCGGGTAATAGTCCTAACACCGACGGCATTCATGTTACCGGAACTCGCAATATCTTAATTCAAGACTCTATTGTCCGTACTGGTAATTTTGATCACTTTCTTTGTTTCGATATAAGTGTCATTTTGACACTTTTTACCTTCGTTAATTCATATAATATCATCATTTAATAAAATAAATATCTTCATTCAAGACTCTCTCTCTCTCTCATTAATTCTTGTATAAAATAGCAATGAGCTATAAATTTTGTTTATTTATGTGTGGATAATAGATAGTAATGTGTTGGGTTTGTATTTGGTAATGAAGGTGATGATTGTATATCGATAGTGAGTGGGTCGGAGAATGTGAGAGCGACGGGCATTACATGCGGGCCGGGTCATGGAATCAGGTCTAACCATCTCTCTCCCTAATTTCACCTAATTTTTTTGTTTTTATCTTATTTTAAGAAGCATTTTATTATTTGTCAACTAACTGTTTTTCTTTGTTGGAATACTATCAACTAAGTTTTATCAACTTCAATCAGAGAAATAAAAAACGCCATTTTCAAAAAATAAAGAGAACAAAAATATGAAATGCATGCTCAAAATCACTCGTTGTTAGATGTATATATTAAAATATACGAGTAAAGATAAATGTGATATGATCTTCTAATTAATTGGTATGGTTGACAGAAAAAGAAGATAAACGCGATATGCTGATTACGTAATATCTCGAGATTATTGATATTTTATTTATTTACCATATATAAAAATAGCATTGGGAGTTTGGGAGCAGATAACTCAGAAGCATATGTTTCAAATGTGGTAGTCAACAAAGCGACTCTTATAGGAACCACTAATGGTGTGAGAATCAAGACTTGGCAGGTAAATCCCCAACATTCTATTAATTAATCAATATTTTCTATTTATAAAAATTATTACTACTATTAAAATGTATATATACATGATCAGGGAGGACATGGAATGGCAAAGAACATCATATTCCAAGATATCATAATGAAAAACGTTACAAACCCAATAATCATCAACCAGGACTATTGTGATCGTGTTGAAGCATGTCCCGAACAGGTTTGAACCAAATTAACAAATCTTTTCAACACAACTAGAGTAATAATAATCATAAAACCGAGATGGAATACGTGGCAGAAATCGGCGGTGCAAGTGAGCAATGTGTTGTACAAAAACATACAAGGGACGAGCTCAAGACCCATAGCTGTGAAATTTGAGTGCAGCAAAAGCATTCCATGTCGAGGCATTTCAATGCAAAACGTTAAATTAGTCGATCAAACTCAACAAGATGTCTCAAAAGCTTCTTGCTCCAATGTGAAGTTGGACACTCAAGGACATGTTTCTCCTATTTGCACTTGATCACTCTTGATCCCTAAGAACAACATCGATTTCAGTCTTTTCTATAAATTTGTAATTTGGTCGTGAGATGTGTATATATAGAGTATCAATATTTATAGTCCATGTTTTAAATAGTAGTAACTATTTATAGGTTTTTATGGAGATTAGTTGACGAAGTGGGATTGTAAGGTTATAATTAGGGTATTTGATCTTGGTTAGAAGTGAAACAAATGTGGGTATTTGATCTTGATTTCTGAAAAATTTGAAGTACTATTTCGACCAAGCACTATTTCGAAAAAATAAAATAAACTGATAGATGTATTTTTCTTCTTTTATGGCAATATTTGAGCATATTACTTGAATAATAGGCATATTCATTACGTTAGAACACACATCATCAATAAGAAAGGACGTAATGTGGTATATCGTGAATATGTACCATATACCAATCCACTTATTAATTTTTTTTTTTTAAAGATAGAACCCATGACTTGGACACATTATTCACTAATTCTCTTTGTTCAACTATGGGAGTAGACCTAATAACATTATTTCCAATTTAGAATCGCAATTGGAACTTTAATATATATATATATATATATATATATATATATATATATATCTATATATATATATACAAAAATGTATGTCATTTACTTTTTTCGTTTCATATATTATGTTGTTTTAAGATTTAATTTTTGTTTCATGAAAGATATTGTTTTGTATTTACAATGTAAATTTTTGAACAAAATTTCAATTTTATCTCTATTAGTTTAGTGTATTAATTAAATAAATGACATTGTAGAGTATACTAATAAAAAGTATAATAAAAAAAATTAATAGTTTTCTAAACATATCTACAAATTTTTAAAACGACACTTATGAAGAAGATACATTGGTTAGACCGCAAAGCTCAATTAAGAAATATATTTTTTTTTTTTACCAAAACTATATATATCTCAGCTACGAAACTAGCTTTTTCATTCATTTATATCAGAAGATGAAGTCAACATAAAGAAAAGAAGAAAAAAAAATCACACGTCACAAGAAATTCCTCTAAAAATACTTTGTTCGAGGAATATACTTACAAAAACCACAAGTGTTGGCATCTCTCGAGGGACTAAAAAACACAAGAGAGCAACACAAGCCAACAATTACAAATTATGTTGTAAAATGGAGAAGAAGAAGAAGAAGGTATACATACACTTTGGTCTGCAAAAATGGGAGTAAATGTATAGTCACAAGACGGTGTTAATGTGAAGTGCTTTGAGGAGAGATGTTGCCATTTGCTTCACCAGAACTTGGCCTCCTGAACGTTGTCCATCGCGTCGTTCTTCTATCAGATTCTTCAGTTTCTGAGGTAAATCGTTCTCTACGATCAGCTGTTTCGGCCTTGGATGGTGCTCGTAAACAGCCTGTTTCAATGATCCCCAAAAACCAAACACTCAAACACCCTGAACAAGAAGACAAGCAAGAGAACTTGGATAGTCGAATGATCCATTACCTTTATGAGTTTCAGGAGGTTAAGTCGAGCAATCGCATCTTGGTGGTCTAGTCTTGAAATAAGTAACGGAGTCAATCCATTTACAGCTAATGTCGTATTGATTCGAGATGATTTCCTGCATTCAACAAGGAGAAGGATTAGCTCCAACATTCAGTATCAAAGCACTAAAGAAGAGGCAACTTCACTCGTAATTCGCAGTGGCAACTTCACTCATAGTTGTAACTTTGTCATGATTTTGTGACAAGATTTTGGAGTCTGTTATAAAAGGGGAGAGATACATACGTGATGATCTTCAAGAATGGCTCCAATATGTGCACAAAATGTCTCTCTGGGCAGCTCTGGAAGAAGTTAACTAATTTCTGAATGGCGTCTTTCTTGAGCAACGCCTGCTCCACCTTACGGTTGTCATTGTCTTGCGCCAAGCAAACAGCAATTGAATCTAAGGCTATCACGGACCAATATTCATCATCGAGCAAACTCAGGTAAACATCCAGACCGCCGTGGGCCCTTAACTGCTCTCTTGAATTCCGAGATGCATGGGCCATATCACATAGTAGTGGCAATGCATATTGTTTCAGAGGAGAATCCGACATGATGAAAAGCAACAGGTGCGGTATGATTCCATTTTCAGCCGCTTGTTCCTGCCTCCTCTTGTTTATCTTGCACAGGTTGAATAGTGCACAAAGGACCTACATAAAATTTACAATTTTAGAAACGTCAGATTGGGTTAAACTGACTAAAAGCAGCAACGGATGATATAAAGACTCGAACAAGAATCCAAACTTCAATCTTTCAAACAGCATAACTGAACAACAAGTTTTAACCGACATACGAAAGCTCTCTCTATTCAAGGCAAGAAGGTGACCTCATGATGGATCTGACAAACGAGATGCCCATCCTTAAGCTCAAGGTTGGGAATCAAGTGCTTAATTGCATCTGCACGCTGAAGATTCTCCAAGCAATTTGGATCAGTGGATAAATGATTGGTGCACTGCAGTATCTGGACAAAGAAAAGGCATTGTAAGCAAGCGACCCGAATATCCTCTAAACCTCACATCCAAGCTTTGCCAGAGAGAAAGCAGAAAAATTCTAGGAAGCCCCTTCAGAGAAAAAAGAAAGAAGAAGAAACTTCATAATATTTTGAAGTACCTTTAATAGAATAGGAGGTTCTACACGGTTGAACATCTGGAAAAGACGACTGAGTAAGCTTTGGCTGCACATGTATGATTTTACTGTTGTTTCAGCTCGAGCAAATTCAAGAAGCAGATCAGCCACTTTCTCCAAGTATTCCCTTGCGACATCTGCACCAAGCGTGGAGACCATATGGGCAAGAAAACCAGATGATGTGGCACTTCCAGGTCTAGCATTTAGAACACCCGAACCTGACAGTACACCAGATGCTGTCTGAGATGCAATCCCAGACGTAGAAGCGACTCCTTCAATAACCATAACCTTCTTTGTCATCGTTTTACTGGAATATCTAGGCGTAGTATCAAGATTTCCGTTTTCTTTTCCACGTCCAGAGACCTCTGAAGAAACAATGTAATGATAAGGCGCAAACAAAAAGATCATATATGTCCTAGCTTACAATATGAACAGTCTTGCTAAACATAGAACTTTGAGAATTACCTGCAAATTCCGCCCTCAGAAAATCTAGGTCTCCATTGGTTTTCTTTTCGTTTGATGCATGCAAAAGAGGAAGTCTACTTTCATGTCTCTCCATGCCAGTGATGTGCTTCACGTAATCCAGTTGACCAGAAAAATGTCTTGAAGGGGGTTCTTTCTCCAATAAGCTAAGCAAAGGCCGGACTTGCTCTGGCTGAGTAACCGGAAAACCATTAGGCGTACCATCCGCCAGTTTCTGAAGCTTATCTGTCGATGTTCTATTGGCAGAGAGAGATATCCTACGCTGTTGTCTAACATCTTCTGTGGCATCTGGTACAACACTGCTTAATCTAGGCCTATCACCATCTGGGTGCACGGCATCTGGTTGATGGACATCTGATCTTCGAGAATTTGAAGTTGAAGCATGAGAAGGCTCTTCACCACCCACATGCCTAGTTATTAACACCTCAGGATGATCCATCACACTGAGTGAAGTCTCATGGTGACTAAAAATAGAATTGTTAGGGTCGAGTTGACCAGAGCGCGCTCGTGGAGTTTGATCATCCACAATCAATGAGCCCCCTGATATAGAAGCCAGTCGAGTTGCCTCATTCAAGCTATAAAGAGTGTTAATCAGCCTAAGAAGAATTCCATTCTTTGCAGCTATACGGCAGAAATCATTTCTCGGGGTGGATCTTTTGAGTTTAAATACCTGCCACATCCCATCAATAGCTAAGTGAACCATCTCCCTGGACAGAAAAGCTCAAATCAGTAGAATTATATAGCACATAAAGAGCGAAAAGGACCAGAATTTATTAAAGAGAGATGTGCATCAAGAAAATGGTGGGTCACTACTGAGAAATGCATCAGCCGTTGTCAATAGATGACACACACATCACATACATTAGGCAGATGCTGCTGGGATTGGTAATAAACCTAGGAATCATAGCGTGGGGAAAAATTCCAAGTCCTTGTCATGAAATACTCGATATATCTCACATTGTTTTCTGCACTGACTATATTGAAAGTAGTCTAGAGAAAGTAAGAACACGGTAAACTGTACCCACCTGTATCTGGCATAATCTGCTTCAAGAAATCCCACCAAAACGGGTATTCCACGGCAAGCTATGAACATTTGCAATGTTAAGGGGCTGCAAAAGAAGCTACCAAATCAACTCTATGACTTCCACAGAAAAAAAAAGAGAAGCTAAGTAATAAATATTTTATCGTAACCTTGACTGACAAAGCTGCTGCAAGAAGTAAGCTGCTTCCTTACGAATTTCTCGAGAACGATCCCTCTCAGGACCAGCAAAGCTCATTACAACAGGAATCTGCCATTTCACTTGAAATAATCAATTTTCATGGGATTTTTTGCTACATCAAAGAAAACATAGTTGTCCAAATCGACCCAACTATACGAAGGAACTACTGGTGATTCACCAAGTAAGCAACCAAATGGAAAGTAAGACTTACAAGACCAACGAGACAAGCATTTTCCTGGAACTCGGTGTTATCTTTTATAATTTCGTTTATCAGCTGCAGCACGGCACATATTACCTGAATACACCAGAAAAGATTCACAAGCATAAGCCAGTCGGTATTCACATCGAACTGACAACTACTCATGACAAAAGACAACATAAAATCCTGCTTGATTACAAATAAACATACTCGAGATTTAGGAATATCAAGTAGATCCATTATAGGGAGGAAACCATGTTGTGTCACAAATACTGCTTTCTGCTCAGGTCTCTGACGAAACATGGCAACAAGTTTCTGACAGGAAGTTACTATTGCATCTTCTGATTCATCTGGCCTTAAGAAGCTCACCAATCTGCTGAACTCGACTGCCTATAAAAACTTAACCAATTAATACTAAGATTTGGAATCGCAAAAAAATGGAAGCAACTAAAACTGAATTGAGAAGCCACGGTTCCTTTTTCAACATTTAATTGCAAATATCATTCCCAGAGCATGAAGTGAGTCGGTCAAGTAGCATTAGCATAATATAAAATGCCGAAAGATTGCCAAAAACTTCAGGATATAGCAGAATACCTGCAGAGGAAAAAGATTCTCCGCGGGCACTTTTTCATCAAATACCTGAGGAAACAAGAAATGAAAATATGTTAAAAGTATACTACTTGAATTATCAAACCTGCATACTTGAGACAGAGCATACCAAGCCATCAATGTCAATAACATCATCTTTCAAAACACCCATCATTAAGCGGAAAAGATCACCACCATCATTTGAATGCCCCGTTTCACCTTCCATTTGCTTCTGAGCAATTCTAGCCCTCAGTTTTGTTGCAAGATCATTCTTTCCACCATCTGCGACAGGAGAATCACCCTGATTGACATTTGACGTAGGCGTCGATGTTGAGGCTTCATTTGGTTTTCCCTCAGGAACTTTATCCAATGGATGAAACAAATCATGCAAAGAAGCATCCCCAGGAGGATCACTAAATCTAGTCAGTTCATTCCCACCAAAACTAGACGGAGTCTTGACAGCCTTTAAAATAGATATAACAAGCATAACAGATCTAGTCAGTTTGCAAGTCTTCAACTCAGTATAAGGCAGCCATCAAGAAACATTTTCTTAAAATAAAGCATTTAGTCTGAACACATATCTATCTCACTATAGACGCCTCTACGCATGGACGAGATGAATACGCCAAAATAAAAGTATCTGATACAGTACAAGCTCAGCAAAACTGTTTTGTTTCTATCAGTAAAGAAAAAGGAACTTATCAATTAACTCGACACACAAAGCACAGCATACTCCCTCGTGACTGACCATGTTATCTAAGTGCTAGGACAAGAATGACGTAACAACACAACTGACCTTTCGAATCCCACGATCTTCACCTTTTTGGCTAAAACTATGTGATCTCTGCTCCACCTTGATGGAACATTCTTTTCCAACCTGCTTTGTTGCTACAGTATTTCTTCTATCTTCAGAAGCTTCCGTTTCAAGATTTCCAGGTATTTCATCATGTTCAGATTTCCCATGAAACTCTAATACATCTTGAGATGTCCCCTTTGCATCCGAAGAAATACTACAAGTACCGGATTGAAGAGAAGACTTATCATGGATAGACAACGTAGGAACTTGATCTGACATAAGATCATCTTCTGAATCTGTTCCTTCTTCACCAAGATCACTGGGTGAAGACTGATATTTCTCAGACCTAAAACTCGCCACACCTACCACGGGTAATTTGCTTTTCGAGTTCTGGACAAAAAAGTAACGGATCAGTAGCTTTAGCAAAGTTCATCTCTAGCTTTAATGCGTCGTACATCTCTAAATTCCTTATCCGCATCTTCAAAAGACTGATTGATGGTAAAGTAGAGCTGAGGAATCTTACAGTTTTTGACATCCCCGCTTTTTCTGCTGGAAGGCTTTCAGCTACATCTTGACTACCTTCATCATTATTCTCTGAACTCGAAGCGGTTTCCTTCATATATCTGCAAAGGATGGAGTACCCAAGGACAGCATTACAATTTACAGGTTAGTGGAAGCAAGGAACACTTGTGCTACCCGAAGATGAGATGGATAATAAATTTTGAAACGTTCTTCCAAAAGTTAAAGTAAAATAAACAGGTTCTCACCTGATGGTTCCACTATGCCGAAGTGATGACTGCAATGCTCGTCTAGAGTTCCGTATCCAAGGGTGAGAGAGCAGTGTCTTCGCATCAGGCCTCTGCCTGGAATCCTGTAATATGCGAGATACAAATCAGATGTAAATACTGGATATTAAATAAATCAGAGTGCCTAGGTTCCGGTACATAGGTAGGTAGAATGATTAAACATTAATGCAGCAAACTCTACCTTCTTGAAGCACTGTCGTAGGAAGTCTGTAATATCTGGAGAAAGACTATCGGGAATAGGAGGGCTATCATCCTGAAACAAAACCAGAAAAGGCGATCGTTTGAAATTAATGGCTAACAGCTTTTGCATTTTTTCACGGGAGAAGTGATTTACAACAAGGAAGAATAAGAAAAGGGGGAAGGAAGAGACACCTATATCTTATTGACTTAAAGCAAACTCGTAAAATGTTGGAAAAACCTGAACAATACGAAAGAGGGCTGGCATGGGTTGCAGATCATAGTAAGGAGGTACGCATGTCAAAAGTTCGATAACAGTGCATCCAACACTCCAAATGTCAGAAGCAGCACAAACTCCTGACATTTCAATAACCTGAAACAAAATTCGGGTATCCATCAGCGCACACATAATCAGTTAAAAGTTGTCGAAAGGAGAAAACAATAAGCATCAGTTAAAATAAGAACAAAGTCCGGTTTAAGAAATTACATATATATATTATCAAAGGTGTACCTCAGGAGCCATCCAGTAAGGAGTTCCAACAACTGAGTGGGTGTTAACATCAGCCTCGTTTAGTTTAGTGGCAACTCCAAAGTCAGCAAGCTTAACAAGGCCCTGAAGTATGAGATAGTCAAGTATCTACGGAAGAATAGCCTAGAAGAATCTTGTGCATCCCAGAATACAACAGATCTTGAAACGAAAAAAAACGTACTGAAGACATGAGAATAACTAACAAGATCCACAGGGTAGAGAAAAACACACCTCCTTGGTTGTCAAAATATTTGCACCCTTGATATCACGATGTATGACACCCTGCTCATGCAGATACACTAAACCTTCCAAGACCTGTGTTCACTACTAGTTAGTACACAAATGGTTAAAGAAACCGAACTCAACTTGAAAAAGATATATACACGGACCTGTGCAATGTAAACAGTCACCAATGATTCTGGGAAAGGTCCAAATTTATTTGGTTTAATAATGTTTGCAAGAGAGCCATTCTCAACGTACCTGCAAACACATTGTTCGACTTGAATTTCCAGACCATAGTCCAGAGTGAACCAAAATAAACACAAAAAGTAGTACTTACTCAAGAATAATGTGAAGGTGAGTCTTTGTTTTCAACGACCCAAGATACTTGACAATGTTTTTATGGTTCAAGTTCTGCATTGAAATATCATCTTAGAAGGCATAGAGGAAGACTGCATCTTTACCAGCATAACCATTAACGACGTGTAAGCTAAAGTTCAGACAGAAGGTGATTGATTATACATAAGGTCACAGATGCTTAGCATCAGGATTCCAGATTTGTAAAAACAATTATGTACACAACTAAGAAACAGGGTCAAGCTCTAGATGGAATAAGACAAAATGAATATGCATAGCAGTCCCAGACGATAAAGAACAACGACTGCTCGATATGGAAGAGAGATGCTACCTTCAAGAGATCAATTTCTTGCTGGAGAAAATCGTCCCAACAGCCGAGAAACATTCAGCATAGAGTGTGGTAAGGAAATGAGAGACCACATTTTAGTCCATAAAGACAGAACAAATAACAACGAAGATAGATTAGAACAAGTAAAAATTAACAACAAACCAACCATAATGGTGTTAAGATCCTCTTGAACAATATTTTCCAAGGAGACTTGTTTAATGGCAACAAAGTCTCCATTCTCCAAGTCTAATCCTATATAAACTCGACCATAAGCTCCTTTACCAATTTCATCTCCCAGCATCTGCGCTCAAAAAGTCAAAAATCAAACTTGGAGTGACTTCAATCATAAAGTTGGAAGCTTTATGCAGACGAAGATCAATAAAACAAACAAATTCTCGTTTTTGCGGTCGAAGAATTCCACAAAGATTTAGCATTGCAATTTCAATAAAAAATCCTAAGCTGAGCCCAAAATAAAAAACCCAAATGCCAAGAGATGCAGAAGAAGAAGAAAGAAGGAAGCTTTTTTACATATTTGTTGTCGAGAGTCTTTGATTTGTGGAACTGAGATGACGTCATTTGTCGCGCCATCTCTTCTCTTCTCCTCCGTTAGCAAAAAAAAAAAAATGCAAACGAACAAATATCAAGGAAACTGATCCATTTACGAGGGAAAATTTCAGAAGAAATAATAAGAATTACGAAGAAAATTGAAATTGAAGGATTGGAGATGGGGTTAAAGATTCGATGCCAGCCCTAATACAGTTGTTAATTATGACAATTTAAAATCATAATTAAATTATTATAAAAAACCGAAAAAACAAGAGAAGAAAAGAACATAACTAATAAGAAGATTTTGACCAACTGTATTAGCGGAGGGTACTTCATGTCATGCGCCATCTTCCTTCTTTATTTATTATGTGGCCCATATCTTTTTCTTTCTTTACGACTTCACCCCGTAAGAACAAAAAAGCACTAGTTAGTACACATTATTATTTTTTTACTTCTTGGAAAATACAAAAAAAGCACTAAAAGACAATTGAAAATTTTAGAAAAGCGACTATCTATCTAAAGGGAATGGGAATCTCTCGAGTAAATTCTAGCCTCTAAAAAACCAGGCATGGCCATGTCAGACCAAAGTAATGTTTCATCTCGTGCAAGTTAAAACCAGATAACAATGCAAATAACCAAAAAAAGAAGCAATTAATTATTATTTTTTGGGGCCAAAAGAAGCAATTAGTTTAAGAAATTAACAAATTCTTTGTAGTTTAGTTTTACGATTGGGGTTATTAGATATTTAATAAAATGTAATTAGGGTTAAGATTATTTAAGTAACTAAAAGTAATTAGTTTCACAGATAGAGAAGAAAAATGGGTCCCTTTCTTTTAGTCAGTAGTGCAGTGTTCTGTTAAGTAACTGTAAGTTTGACTTTGAGAAAATTAAATGTCTCTCACAATCACTCACTCAAAAACCTCCAAATCTTGAGGAAACC
Source organism: Pseudoturritis turrita (assembly GCA_900406555.1). Lineage (NCBI taxonomy): Eukaryota > Viridiplantae > Streptophyta > Magnoliopsida > Brassicales > Brassicaceae > Pseudoturritis > Pseudoturritis turrita. The sequence goes on from OVBL01000397.1 coordinate 3,558,622, forward strand.
AGAGTTTCAGATCTATCTCTCTTAGATCTGATTTCATGGATTGCTCTCTTCTACTTATCACTCTCTTACTCACCACAATTTCTTCTTCGTGTTGTGCGTCTACTTATGTCGAAGAACAACAGAGAGACAGAATCATTGAGTTACCTGGACAACCTAGTAATGTCGATTTCAGACAGTACTCAGGTTACATCACTGTGAACGAAGAACGTGGAAGGGCTTTGTTCTACTGGTTGGTCGAGTCTCCATCGACCCGTGACCCAAAGTCTAGACCTTTGGTTCTTTGGCTCAATGGTGGTCCAGGTTGTTCTTCTGTTGCTTATGGTGCTGCTGAAGAAATTGGACCTTTTCGTGTTGGGTCTGATGGGAAAACTCTTTATCCCAAACTTTATGCTTGGAATAAATGTAATCATCCTTCTAAATCTGACCATTAATTTCGTTCATCTCTTTACAATTCCGATTCAGATTTCTTCTCTTTCTCTTTTCAGTGGCAAATCTGTTGTTCTTAGAGTCTCCAGCTGGAGTTGGTTTCTCATATACAAACACAACTTCGGATCTTTACACAACCGGTGATCAGAGAACTGGTGAATCTCTATGCTTTTCTATGAATTTACTACCTTATTTTCAGGCTCTCTTGAGCTTAACTAATGTCTTGTCTCGATGAATCTGCAGCTGAAGATGCATATAGATTTCTTGTCAACTGGTTTGAGAGGTTTCCACAATACAAGCATAGGGATTTTTACATTGTTGGAGAAAGCTATGCAGGTTTTCACAATTTCTCCTTCAAGCTCTTATCAATTACAGTAATGGCTGATGCTTAGTCTTGAGTCTCTCTCTTGGACAGGTCATTTTGTTCCTCAGTTGTCTAAACTTGTCCATGAAAGAAACAAGGGATTCAAGAATCCGGCTATAAACCTCAAAGGTTTTATGGTAAAAAATTGAAAAAAATCCAAGACTTTTTACAAGATTGTATAAACTTTGGGATTTTTTATATGTCTTGCTTATTCAGGTGGGAAATGCTGTTACAGATGACTATCATGATTATATAGGAACATTCGAATATTGGTGGAATCACGGTCTCATATCCGATTCCACTTATCACCAACTAAAGACCGCGTGCTACTCAGTATCATCTCAGCATCCTTCACTGCAGTGTATGGAAGCTTTGAGAAACGCCGAATTAGAGCAAGGAAATATCGATCCATATAGCATTTTCACCAAACCGTGCAACAATACCGTAGAACTTAAGAGCTTTTTAAAGGGTCGCTACGTAAGTTTTCAAACAATCAGAAAACATTTCGGATTTGATCATTTTTTGTTTGTTTATATAGGCTAATGCTACTACACTTTGTATTGAAAAATCAGCCATGGATGTCAAGAGCATATGATCCTTGTACAGAGAGGTATTCGAATGTTTACTTTAACCGCGTGGAAGTTCAGAAGGCTCTACACGCAAATGTCACTCGCTTACCTTACCCTTGGAAATCATGCAGGTTAGTATAAAAGTTCTAGTTCTGATTGTATCAAAAAGGTATATACTTTGATTGAAAATTTTGAGTTTTTTTGGTTTCTCTTGCAGTGACATTGTAGGAAGCTATTGGACAGATTCCCCTGTTTCTATGCTACCAATATACAGAGAATTGATTACTGCAGGTCTCAAAATATGGGTCTTCAGGTACCAATTTGTATCAAACTTTTTCTATGAAACATTTTGTGATTGCAAATGAAGGTTGCTTGATCAATCTCCTTGCATAATATGCAGTGGAGATACAGATGCAGTGGTTCCTGTAACCGCAACACGATACTCTATAGATGCACTGAAGCTAGCAACCATCACGAACTGGTACCCGTGGTACGATCATGGCAAGGTGAGAAAAAATGGAGCTTTCCTCAAGTTAATATCTATGAAGAAGCAGAAATTGAGTTTGAGGGGCAATGTATTGTAATTTGTAGGTTGGTGGATGGAGTCAAGTCTACAAAGGGCTTACATTAGTGACAGTAGCAGGAGCTGGTCATGAAGTGCCTCTTCATCGTCCTCGTCAAGCCTTTATTCTTTTCAGATCCTTTTTAGAGAATAAACCGATGCCGATGACCTGAAAAACAAATCTTGAATGGATCTCTTCTCCAAATTCCTATTCTTTCTTCTTCATCAATAAAGCCTAATGTTTCTTCATTCACATTATCTTCCTCAATCCTTGGTGCATCCAAATTCAGCACACGATTAGTTATATGGTTAGTACAAGTCGTAGGATACTCTTCTTCTGAGTGTAAAATCTTTATCTGAAACTGTTTTTGTATCCTTTCTTACCCGTTACAACAAAACCTCATTCTGCTGCAAAATTAACCAATAAACTTATAAAACAAAATTAAATACTCTTCAAAGTGTGTTGCTTTCATGAATGTAAAGAGAGATCAGTCTGTTCAACACAAAAAAGTGCTTCAAAGACAAAAAGAACAAACGTTCAAGCCTTGTGAGGCAATGACGCATTCATCAAACAGTAGCAGCAAGAACCTTCACCAAATCACATACTGCAGGGACTGTAAGCACATGATCAAACCACTCAACTTTCCCCCAAATTCCACAGGTTTTACGCCTTTCAAGCGAAATCTCCGCACACCAAATCATCTTCTCATAGCCTCGAAAAGGCCGACCATAAGGCAAACACTCGTCCCACAAAACCGCCATATTTCCACCATAATCAGCCAATCTAACATCACGAGGGAACTTCGGTAGTCCTACCAAACCCTTCAACTTTCTCCACTTGCTTACCTCAGTGTCATACCATCTGAAAACTCCGTCAGAAACAGAGTAGAAAACATTCTCTATCTCGCAATAACAATCTGAAGACAGATACATCCCTTCTCCAACCAAGTCCCATCTACCTTCCTTGGAATTGTAAGCAAGAGCACTTGTGTAACTTTTCAAGTGGAACTTTCCGTCAATACATGCGCTTTTGGTGTAAAAACTGCATTTTCTCTCGCTCCAAGAGATGGGTACAGGATCCCAAATTTGGGTTTCTGTGTCCAACACCTCGATCGAGTCTTTCCAGAAAACGTGATGATCGCGGTAGCAACCTGCTACATATATCTTTCGATCAACGACGCTAGCAGTAAGTGACAATAGCTTAACCCGGAAGCTTGGAGCCTCGCTCCACGTGTGTGACGTGCAATCCAGAACAGAGACGCTACTAGAGGAACTGGATCCACCAATGTTGTAGATACTTGAACCAACCGCCACTAGACCCAGACCCGAAACGTTGACAGGAGGAGAATGTGGCATTAGGGCTCTAGCTAAAACATACCCACTCGACTTCTTCTTCTTACTGGTGTCATTGGTTAGGGTTTTATCAGGTTTCCGGCAGAGGGTGAACCACCTAGGTTTCTGATCAGAATAGTCCCATAAGCACACATAGAGACAACTCTCGGTGTGTCCCAAGAGTGACCGAGCCTTGTAAAGCTCCGGTGAAGCAAGGAGAGATCGGAAGCTCTTGGAGACGAGTGAGAGAGTCGGATAGTGCAACCTTGATATGCGTGCGAGGCAACTCAACAGCAAATCATCGGGAAGTGACGGATTTGAGGTCGTCGGAGACAGCTCCCTCTTCTTCTTCCTCTTTTTCTTTTCCGGGGAAGACATTGACGGAATTAACGAGACGAAATCGCCTTAGGTTAAGTTTTTCTTGTAGAAGAAGACAAATTAGGTTAGCGTTATAAATTGTTGGGCTTTATGGGCCATTACTAAATTGCAAGATTTTTGATAATTTTCTTCGTGGTTTGGGTTCACATGCTTGGAATTGATCCTTATAAACCTGAGTATTTTATTGCTATGCCGTGCAACAATACTGTAGAACACACTAGAACTTAAGAGCTTCCTAAAAGGGGTCGTTTCGTATGCTCTTGACATCCATGGCTGAGTTTTCAATACAAAGTGTAGCATTAGCCGACATATAAACAAACAAAAATGACCAATCCGAAATGCTTTCTGATGTATTGGTCATGAAGTGCCTCTACACCGTACCCGTCAAGCCTTTATTCTTTTCAGATCCTTTTTAGAGAATAAACCGATGCCAATGACCTGAAAAACAAGATCTCTTCCTCAAATTCCTATTCTTTCTTCTTCTTCAATCATCAATAAAGCCTAATGTTTCTTCATTCATTGTGTTCCTCAATACTTGGTGCAATGATCAGTCTGTTCAACACAAAACGTACTTCGAAGACATTATTAATCATAGTTGCATACACCACAACAACAACAACAAAAACACTCTTTCCAAAAAAGAACACACGTTAAAGTCTTGTGACCCATTCATTCATCAAACTGTAGCAGCAATAACCTTGACGACATCACATTTCTCAGGGACTGTAAGCACATGATCAAACCACTCAACTTTCCCCCAAATTCCATAGCCTTTGTGCCTTTCAAGCGCAATCTCTGCACACCAAATCATCGTCTGATGGACACCTATACGAGGCAAATCCTCGTCCCAGAAAACCGCCATCTTTCCACCATAATCCGCCAATTTAAGACGAGCACCAGGAGGGAACTCAGGTAGTCCTACCAAACCCTTCAACTTTCTCCACTCGCTTACCTCAGTGTCATACCATCTGAAATCTCTGTAAGAAACAGAGTACAAAACATTCTCTATCTCGCAATGAGAATCTGAAGATATATAATGATACATGTCTCGTCCAACCAAGTCCCATCTACCTTCCTTGGAATTGTAAGCAACAACCTTTGTGCCAGTCTTCAAGTGGAACTTCCCGTCAATACATGCGCTTTGGGAGTAAAAACTGCAGTTTCTCTCGATACAAGGGATGGGCACAAGATCCCAAATTTGGGTTTTTGTGTCGAACACTTGGATCGAGTCCTTCGAGGAATGGCCGGGATCACCATCGTTGTACCTTCGAGACGAAATCGCCTTAGGTTATCTTTTTCTTGTAGAAGAAGACAACGCATTAGGTCGGTGTTAAAAATTGTTGGGCTTTATGGGCCGTTACTAAATTGCAAGATTTTTTGATAATTTTCCTCGTGGCTATTTGGGTTCACATGCTTGGAATAAATGTAAAAGTTCCTTTCTAAGTCTGCCTATTTTTTTGCTACTATCTTCACAATCCTGATTCCGGTTTGGTCTCTTATATATCGACCCATATAGCGTTTTCACCAAGCCGTGCAACAATACTGTAGAATTTAAGAGCTTCCTAAAAGGGTCGCTACGTAAAGTTTCATACATCAGAAAGCATTTCGGATTCGTCATTTTTGTTTGTTTTTATGGGCTAACGCTACACTTTGTATTGAAAACTCAGCCAAGAGCATATGATCCTTATAGAACTTGAAAGATCTCTACGAGATGCAGACATCACTTGAAGACTCTCTCTCGGTCTCTCTTGGATTTCCCAAAACGCGGAACAACCACAGGACCACCACGAACCCTTTCAAGGGCAAAACTTATTCTCAATGGCCGACCCAATAATCCCTGTAACAAAGCAATCACTTAAGAACACCATTCATTGTGATATCAAAAACAAATCTCTTTTTTTTTTTTTTAACCTTTCCATCCATGGTGTGTTTTGCAGATAGAGCATCGTCTTCCTCTACAAAATCAACAAAACCGAATCCTCTTGATCTCCCACTTCCTTTGTCGTACGCAATCCTGACTGAAAACACATATATTTCACACATTAAGGAATCTAAGTGGTGAAATTGCAACTCAAGCTCTTCATTGTCAGAATGTCAGGCAATGGATAACCAGGTGAGAGAGAGCAAGAGCTCTTCAAGCTTCTTCTATAAAACTCATTAATAAACTAAACACATCCAACAAAAGACCAGATAAATCCATATATACCGAAAAGTCCAAGCCAAAGGCTCATTCAGACATTTCATCGAACACCTGGAGGAGTTTATAGATGACGATCGAAATGCTTACCTTCTGAAACCTCCCCAAAGGAAGAGAAAGCATCTTTAAGCGATTGCTCATCCACCGACCAGGACAATCCTGCATACGAGTATCAAAATCGTCATTTTCATGTAAATGTGGGTACTTTGCCATATTATATAACTCATTCGAACCTCCGATGAATAGCTTGGAACTGGGCGAAGCAGAAGAAGATGAGCAAAAATGAGGAAGAAAATGGAAGCTAGAAGAAATCGAATGTTGAGGTATCGCTGAAACTCGTCTCACCAGTAGCTCAATACCATTCCTCATTATCAAATTTCTTAAACTTAAAAAGCTTCGTTTTTTTTCAATATATACTTTGTGCAGTGACAAAAAAAACTACATTTTTTTTTTTTTTTTAATTCAAATTTGTGGCTGAGGAAGGACCAACCGAAACGGATAAATCATTTCTTCAACATCATCCTCTTCTTCTTCTTCTCCTATACTTCCTAAAGCTTCCTCCTTCAATGGCGACGCTAGGTTTCAACACTACTCGAATCCAGACACCTTCACTTCCCAGAATCCATAGATCATCGTCTTTTACAAAACCCATCAAAACCCATCTCTTCTCCTCCGAAACCTTGTCGAAACGTGGACGTTTCGTCTCTAGATCTTTACCCGAGAGCTCACTGTCGATTACGAAAGAAGAGACAGTGATCATCAAACAAGGGGAAGAAAATAACGAAGTAGAGGAAGATGATCCAACTTCGGAGCTGAGTTATCTGGATCCTGAATCCGATGCGGATAGTATAAAAGAGTGGGAATTGGATTTCTGCTCGAGGCCAATTCTCGATTCCAGAGGGAAAAAAATTTGGGAGCTTGTGGTTTGTGATGCTTCACTCTCGCTTCAAGTTACCAAATACTTCCCAAACAATGTCATTAACAGTATTACCCTCAAAGACGCCATTGTTTCCATCACTCAAGACTTGGGTGTTCCTCTCCCTGAGAAGATTCGCTTCTTCAGGTGAATAAGACAACCTTAAAAAAGGAGAATTGTTGTTTTTTAATGGAAGTGTAATCAATCTTATTGTTGAAATTGGTTTTTTTTGTGTGTGGTTTTGCAGGTCACAGATGCAAACCATTATCACAAAAGCTTGCAAAGAGCTTGCCATAAAGGCAGTGCCTAGTAAACGGGTGAGCAACGTTTTTTGTTTTACTTGTGTTTCGATTATAACAAGTTCATAACAACAAACTAAAGTCTGCATTTGCAGTGTCTTTCTCTGTTTCTGTGGTTGCAAGAACGTTATGATACTGTGTACACGCGTCATCCCGGTTTCCAAAAGGGATCATTGCCTCTTCTGTCTCTAGACAATCCATTTCCAATGAATCTTCCAGAGAACTTATTTGGGGAGAGATGGGCATTTGTTCAATTACCTTACTCAGCTGTTAAAGAAGAGATCTCATGCTTTGACGACAAGTTTGTGTTTGGTGCAAGCTTAGACTTGGATTTGCTTGGCATTGAAGTGGATGAAAACACACTGATTCCGGGTCTCTCTGTTGCGTCTTCCCGGGCAAAACCTCTAGCAGGTAAGTGTGCGGTTTCTTGCTAAACCATCTTGAATAAGTTAGTTCTTGTAATGTGGTTTTTGATCCTGAGTTTATATACATGGTCATTATAGCTTGGATGAATGGGCTTGAGGTATGTTCGATCGAAGCAGACAGTTCCAAAGGATGTTTGATTCTATCTGTTGGGATCTCGACAAGATATGTCTACGCAACCTACAAGAAAACACCTGTTACTACTGATGAAGCTGAAGCTTGGGAATCTGCAAAGAAAGCAAGTGGAGGTTTGCATTTTCTTGCAATTCAAGACGACTTAGATTCTGATGATTGTGTTGGCTTCTGGCTTCTTATTGATTTGCCACCACCCCCTGTTTAATTTGACTTTTGATTAATGGTAATAACATATTTTGCCATTTGGTAACAGAGAAGACCTGGAGATTTCTCACGTGCTTGAATTTAAACAAATTGTTACATAAGTCTGCAAAAAGTATGGACCTAGCAAGTGAGTGAGTTACAGGGAACAAAACAAAACGAGCCTGAACAAGATCATAGCTACTTTCAATATCACACGTAATATCTACACAGTTTGGCGTCGTTCGTCCTACTGATAATTACCACCAAAAAGAGCTTAAAACGCATGAATTGCCCCAACACTCGATCAAATCTTCTTCATGGCTCGCACGCAGAAAGTTAGTGACTAAACACTGCTCGATGGTCCAATCAACTCCTCGACCTCTTTTGCTTCTGCGGTATGAATCGGACGCTGTGCTTTCCAAGTTCAAATGTCTTGATGCTTCCATCATCAAGAGAAACCGACAATGTGGACGTGTCTCCAGTAACGTCCATCACTGTTCCTTTATGCCTTTTAACAGGAAATTGGATACAATAAGCAAGCCAAACACGAGCTTAATAAGTTAAGAAGATCAAACTTACCATAAGTTTTGGGATCCATGGACTTCGACTCTCTTTCCTATTGAATCTTTACCCAACTTCTTCAAAATCCAGTTAGCATCCATCATCTCGTCGATCCTTGAACTATCCTGATGAGAATGTGTTGTAGCTTCACCGTCTTCCTTCAAAGAACCCTTGTCCACTAAGCTTGAAGGTCTCTTTCTCTTTGATCTTTGACCCTTTGCCAAACTCAGCTTATCATCCTCAGACTGTGTTGTAATCAAAGAAGTCTGATCTCCCGAATTAGGTTTCCTGAGTTTAAATTTCAGCAGAGGTCTTGCTTCTTTCTGTAAAGATGGTGAGATGGATGTTTTATCATCCACACGATTTCCTTCACTTGTTGATGCAGGGAACTGTGTGATGGACCCAAATGTAGCTTTACTTCCTTCAGATTGAGTTTTCCCAAACCTTCCAGAAATCTTCAGGGTTGGTACTTCGCCAGTCTGATCAACTTTATCCCCTGCACAATTGCATCATTAGCAGAAGGTTAGATAAACTATACACTTGTAAACGTTCAATAGTTGTCCAGTTACTGTATATGTGAAAATATCTATGTATTTATGTAGTTGCATATTTAAACAAACTGCAACATACCACCCGAAGAGGACTGATCTTTGTCCCTCGGTAAATGAGATACAACATTGGACTTCAAAGAATCACTGACATTTATTTTCCTAGCACCCAGACTAATGACCAACTTCTTTGTCTTTACAGATTTCTCCTTGCCTACATTCCTTTGGGTATCCTCACTATCAGAATCATGAGGCTTGCTACACTTTATTCTGACTATCCTTGACGGTTTTTCCTCATCAGTCACCATAACATCATCGACCCTCTTGTGTTTTACAATCTTTGGTTCATGTGTTGAGCAAATTCCAGCTACAGAAGAATGAACATCAGACCGTTCATTTATCTGAAACCCCACATTATCAATTTTGGCACCACCTAGTCTGCGTCTCTCAGATTCAATCTCCTGATGAACTTCAGAATCCTGTTGGGGCTCTAACTTAGTGTGATTACCTTTTTTACTAGTGTGTTTTTTATTTAGAGAGTTCTTCCCATGCTCCTTGCTTTTCTTTGGGGATTTTTCCACCAAACCTTTAATAGAGAACTTCAGTGAGCGCCCAGATACGGGTCCATTTTCTTCATCATCTGAAAACGGAAATATAGAAAATATTTCTTCCTCTGTTGGCAAACCAGCAGCAGCCCTCAAACTAGCAATTAACTCTTTGTCCACCACATCTTTTTTCTTCCAAAGTTCTTGAACTGCATCCTGAAGATCCTTCACCTGAGAGCGAAGATAGAATTGGAAAAGAGAGAAACTTTATCTGAGCAAAACACTAGCACACTGAAATATTAAATCCTTCCCATTCCAACGGAAACCCACCAGCTCTACGAGCAGAGCACTACTTATAAGATAAAAACAGAAACAAGGATGATGATCTGAGTGACTAAGAAGCAAGGGTATAGGAACAGACATATACCTGATAACATTCCCCACGGCATGTGGCACATTTGTATTGTAGGTTTCCATCAACTTGAAACTGCATATATTTCTCATCACTGCATGGCAGTTTCCAGAGGCAAACAATTCTCGATTTAATATAACAGAGTTACATTTTGCTATGCATATTTAAAATCTGACTTATTCTGAATGGTAGTATCTACAAGAATAAAAATAACAGGAATGTGTCCTACTAAAGTTCCCAAATCAGAAAACAGATGCAATAGAGATAACTATATTTGCAACAATATAACGATGAAGAACCTTATTCCATCGCAATGGCAATGCACCCAGCGTTGACAAATATCGCAGCATACCATCGGTGTTGATTCTGAATCCCTATACACCTATACAAGATAAGCAACCTAGTTAATGCAACATTAAAGAGGTGTTATCTTTTGGCTATGGGCACCGCCCATTTAAAAAATAAAGGCCATGGTAGTACTAAGACTCGTTTTGCTTAAAAAAATACCTTCAAGCATACAGGGCAATAATTGCCCTTGACAAACAATCTGCCACAAGCATCACAGCAAGTATATGATAAAAACCACCTGTTACATTAAAAAGAGAGTAAAACCGATCACTAGAATTTTAAGAGGTCGATGCATCTGCAATTCTTAATTCGCCAAACAGAGGTTATTGTTCTGCTCAGTTATGAGACTAACCTAACCCGCAAAAGACTAAGAATGTATACCTGACACTAAGGCCATTTCCAGGGACAGTAGAATCACAGCTGTGACATCTTGTATGCTTCGGGCACAGATATGGCCCAGAACTTACATTCTGTGCGGTCAAGATAAAATAAATAAGCCAACTTACTATAGTTTCAATGATAATCGCAAGAACAATAAATCTGCCAGATACCTTGTGTGGAGGATGTTGGCAATAGCAATGGTAAGCAGCATCACACCTTTTGCAGAACATGAACTTGTTAGGATCTCCTGTTCTACGGCAGACCTAAGGAAGGTAAAGACTCAGTGAGGCAGGTTCAAAGATCTAAAGACACTCTATATAGCAGTTAGGCTGGCAGTATAAAGACTCCACTGACCTCACAAACCCGGCATGAGGGACAAGTCCATGAACTCCAATGAAATAAATCTGCAACTTACAGAAATTAGACGAAAGAGCCATAGCAAGCCAGAAAAAAAAGTAGAGCAACGGATTGAATGTAGGTAAGTACCTCTATGTTGAGCCCAAGACTTCAAACAATTCTTGTGGTACTTCTTGCCACAGTTTTTACAGGACAGCATCCTCCTTGCTCTCTCACTTCCTTCCCCTTCTCCTAGGAAGCACATTCTGCACATTATATTAATGCCAGACTGAGCTAGTTCTTCACCAGCATGATCTTTTGAGGAAAGCTGTACATGAAACAAAACCAAAAAAGCTCATTTTGAAGTAGAAGACGACTCTTTTGAGGCAATTAACAATTCCCTCAATTTTTATAAACGCAATTTTTTCATATCATCCACCTAAGAACAAGACTAATCAAAAAAACCCAAATAGGAACCAAGTAATGCAAACCTCATTGACACCAGATTCAAACCTCCGAGCATAATCCTCGGCAGCCTCCACCGTAACTGCAGCCTGTCTCTGAAGAGCCACACGTTTCTTCTGCGCCGAAGCTTCCTCCGCCGTTTCATCAACGCCGGCAGCATCTCCACCAACTCCCAAAACCGAAGCTGCGGAAACCGTCAGAGGAGCAGGGACGACCTTAGGAACCCTAACCTGAACCGTACCTTCGTTAAAAACCCTAGAAGAAGAACCACATGGATCGATGAGAAAATCCTCCACTCGATTAACCCCTTTGAGAAACTCCTCCTTTCCATTGACGCCACGAAGATCACGAGGAAACCCTAGAGAGCAGAAGCAGATCCGACGGCTGCAACAAAAGATCGAACCGAGATTGAACAGAGAGAGTGAAGAAGAGAGATTTAGAGAAGAAGAGAGATGATACCATGTAATTGGGCAAGCTACGTGAAAGGCCATATATCCCCCACACACACACACACCCAAAACAATAATTCCTCAGCTTCCAAGCGCAAAAAAAAAAAAAAAAATTCAATCTTGATTTTTAGAGATCGCTTCGCTAATTTTTTTTCTTTTTTCTTTTTTAATAAAATAAAAATAATAATGACAATCTATATTATTATTTTTATTTGACTCTGTAAGTAGGAGGTCGTCTCTTTCTCATCATCTGAAGAAGCTTTAATAAATCAACGGTGTATAAAGATGCAGCCAAAACAAACCGAGTGCTTTTTGCTTCGCCCAATCAAAATCTTCCACGTCATATTTCTGCTCTGCTTACAATTTTGGCATTTTGTTTAAGGATATATAGATAATTTGGAATTTCTACACCAAAACTTTTCCAACTTAGAAATTTGTTAAAAGTAGCACACCAAAAGGGTTTTTACCCTTTACAAGAAAACCTCATTCTTCTGCAAAATTTACCACTCAGGTTATATAAACAATCAAGTACTCTTCAAAGTGTGTTTTCATGAATGTGAACAGAACTGAGTCTGTTCAACACAAAAGACATTCATCATATTTGCATAAACCAAAAGAACACACGCATTCAAAATCATCATCATATATGAAAGGAGGAGGAGCCCTCTCCAGCTGCTTGACACGTGGTCACACCAGAGCAAGCCACGTGGTGCAGTAAAAAATCAATAATTCGCGCTCCCTTGCTTGGCAAAGAGAGATGTTAGGTTTTCGAATCAATAATTTGTTGTAACTTGTAAGTTCTGCTTCCTCTACCTTTGGAATTCATTAGGGTTGGGACTCTGAATTGGATAATTGATTGATTGTTGCATAGTTTTTCTTTTCCTCAATTTCCTGAGATCTGAATTTGAATACGAATGAGACAACTCAGCAAATGCTCTATCGTTTCCAGATCTGGTAGCATTCAGGTTCTCGTGACTTCTTCTTTGGATTTTGGGCCTTGCAATCACTACTACAACAACAACAATACCAATGCCTTGTCTTCTCTTTTTGGATCGAATAGTATTTCTTTGAATCGAGCATCAATTACTTCCGGTATAACATTCTTCTCCAATCTGGGTGGGTTTTCATTGTTTTTAGTTTTCTGGGTTTTGTTTACAAGTTGACAAAGCTTTGTTCTTTCTTCATAGTTCATGTATGTGGAGCTTCTCATTTTATTTTATGTTTCTTATACAACTTTTAGTTCCATGTTGATATGGGTTTGTGTTATTGGGCGAATGATGAAATTTATAGGTAATGTTGAATAGGAAAGCCAGCTGATTTGTAATCTCAGCTGAAACTGAAATGTAAAGTTGGAATTTTTATGGTGATGATCCATGTATTACGTTTCTTGTGAAAGCACATTTTGTGAGGTTATGCCCAATATTGGGCTCTGGACAAGGAACGATATATATTGATATATTGGAAATTAATTGATATATTGGAAACATGTGAGGTTATGCCCAATATTGGAAATTAATTGATATATTTCCTTTATATATCATTATTATTTATGTATAATATTGTTTATCTTGCTTGTTATTATGTGTATTTTTTTGGGATCAAATGCTTGTTATTGTATTATGATTTGATTATTGTGGTGGGCAAAGTTTCCTAAATACAAAATGTGTATAATATACAAATGTATTATTTACGTCTTGAAGGTTTTTTTGTATGTATATATAACCTCATTTTTTATTGTTCAACCCATGGTCTAGAACAAATTTTGGCTGGATGCAAAACATAATTAATATATTTGATAAAATAATAAATATCAGTATGTTACCAAAGAAATGAGTTTGCTAATCAATATGTAAACACCGTGACTGATTATCATTGAAATTGTTTTGTACCGTCTAAACCTAAGCCATGGAGATGACAAGGCAACAGAGAGAGGTGCAAATTGCTTTGATTTGTGAATATTGTTCATTTACAATATTTATGTTGGAGTTATGAGGAAATGTCTCTCTTAGCTTATGGAGTTATGATGAAACCCTCACGAGACAAAGCAGCAACAATAAAACATTGCTTCTCACGATATGCCTTTGGTGCAAAGTGTTTAAATCATGGAACTTCTTACATCTGTATTAATTAAACCTTTGATTAATATATATGCGATGTTTATATTTGGCATACGGTAACCCTTTTACACAATGGGTGAAGGAGAGATTCCATTGTAACCCAAAATGTTTCTCAGTACATGTCTATGGTGGAGTACTTTGACAATAAACAGTGAAGATCCTATCACGTTAAAACAAGTTACACAAATTTCAATCTTTAATATATTCAAGGGTTCCCAAAAGACACAACTGTCTTGAAGATCCTCAGGACCATTATATATAGCTACTAATGTCTACGAATCTAAGTCGTGTTTTTACTTTATATAGAAAAGGTGAGCATTCGAATCATCACATGACTCTCACAACATCTAGCCTGGGATGTAACCGTTTCCTCATTGCACCTGCGCAAGAGCATGTGTCATCGCAATTGTCTTTCTCGAACTGTAGTAATGAACCCTGAGCTCGTAGAACTCTTTTAAGACTGCAAAATACGATATATATTAACACATGGAACTAAAAACAAAATGAAAACACAATGAAATTGAGATGTCTCTTACTTTCTTCTACACTCTCATACTTCTTTAGATTGCCAAACTCGTCAAGGAGATACATATTGGCAGTTGAGATTGTCGAAGTGAGTCTTAATGTTTCGAGAATACCTTTTATCTTAATCCATCTCATGTTTTCTTCAGTCATTGTTACACTGAAGTCCACCTTTGTATTATCTACTACATTGTCTTTAATAGACTACACACAAAGAAGAAGAAACAATTAGAAACAAACATACAAAAAATCTGATTAAACCAAGCATTCTACCTGGATAACCTCCACACCATCTTTCTTCAGTTCTCCCAACCAAAGCTTGTAATTCTCTGTCCAAGAACCTATAGGTAGCTCAGTGATTCTTATAGTGTAGTACTGACTGCCTTAAATTCACCAGTGCTTATGTAGGTCTGATTCTCGGACTTGTGTTTAGTAATCTTTCCCTTAAAACCTCTATACCAAGGAAGCATAGGTATCATTTTTTCACCAGCACGATGAAGCTTGATATTGTTGATAATATCTTTTGGGTTATACTTCGGAATGAAAGTTGAATAACCCGATGCGATTCCTTTACATCCATTAATCAATACTGTGGGAAGGACGGGCACATACCTAACAAGCCATTCACATATAAAGTTAACTAGTCTTGAAAATATATATATATATATATATATATATATATATATGTACTGGATGGGAAAAGAATTACATTATTGGCTCTATGTTTTTCGCCACATGATTCTGGTATTTAAGTTGTTGCTGGTCATACTTGAGAAACAATGACATTGCTGGACAAGAGAGACTAGTACGAAGGTATTCTGGCTTGGATGCATCTTTTCCACCCTATGAACATGTACATGATGAGTCATAGCATAGATAAACGAGAGAAATATGCAGTTATCAGCTACACTTACAAGTGCTCGTGTACTAAATTGACCTATTGGTGTAAGCAAGTTAATGTTGTTGCTGCCAACAAAACTGTGCGCCATCTTGATGATGGTTTCGGAAAGAACACCTTCTCTGTGATGATAATTTGTGTCCTTAGCTACTTCAGCAACCGTCTGTGGCCCCAAGAGGCTTTCATCCCACTTTAACGAACAGTGTAAAACCTTTCTTTGGCTGGGTTTGAGCCCATCAGCCATCACCAGAATGCACCTTTTAAGATTTGCCTTGAAGCACAGTATAAGATCTTTGTATATAAAGTCTTTGTACCTAATTTCCTTTTCTTCCCAATTTTGAAGCATTTCACTAGGAGGCTGAATTGAGAAAATCACATAAGCATAAATATAACAAGCAAAGTTCAAGATATGTAAGGGCATACCAATGGCGGAAGAAACAAGTCTTTTCGGGCTTGAATATTCTCTTTCGTTTTGGAAAATGCCAGTTCAATGGCTTTTCCGTCTTTGTCATCTCTCAGACAAAAGTTTTCCTGTGATTTGAAATATCGGTAAAAAAATGAACTACTTCTGCGTTTGAAAAATTAGCCAGCCCCTACAATAAAAAACAAATTAGTATGCGTATGCATATATCACAAGTCAATAGAGTTACACATACTGACATACCTTATAGTACGTGGAACTCCACATCTCGTGCTCATTCTTTATCTGCTTGTTTTTCCAACGTTGGTAGTCATGAATTGATATTAATAAACCGATGATACACTGTTAACCTAGCTTTCTCTTCTCTTCTCTGGCCGCCATATTCTATTTTCAAAACATTTTATATACACTCGGTATTTATTATTTTCAGATGTCGGGGATGATTGCCCTGGATTCGGAGAAATTTGGTATCTATCCAATTTGTGGTAAATTTTTGAACGCGAGGAGAGCCAGTCTCGGAAATCTCGAATCCAATAAGCAAATCAAGGATATAACAAAGATTTTGGGTCTGAAACAAGGTGTCATCTACAACGATACTAACTCATTGAAATACGGGCAAGTAATGCTTATGACGGACCAAGATGTGGATGGATTGCACATCAAATGGTTGCTATTAAACTTTTTTCACCTATACTGGCCGTCACTGTTACTGATTCCATCATTTATTTCCGAGTTCGTGACTCCGATTGTGAAGGTAGGTTTCATTTTCATACTTGCATAATTTCTTTATTTTGTACGGTATCTGTACAAGATAAAGAAATTATGCAAGTATGAAAATGTGGCGTTTAATTCCTAAATTTTGCAATGTGGCGTTTTTATTCCTCAACTATTTGGGTTTCAATTTTATTTCTCAAATTTACGTTGATTTCGACAATCAGTGTTGTCAAAATTAATGTAAACTTGAGAAATAAAAGTGAAACCCGGATAGTTACATTGCAAAACTTGAGGAATTAAATGACCGTTTTCCCCCGAAATTTTTCCAACTTTTTGAAATTTGTTAAAAGTAGCACACCAAAAGGGTTTTTACCCTTACAACAAAACCTCATTCTTCTGCAAAATTAACCGCTCAGGTTATATAAACAATCAAATACTCTTCAAAGTGTGTTTGTTTTCATGAATGTGAAGAGAACTGAGTCTGTTCAACACAAAACGTGCTTCAAAGACATTCATCATAGTTTGCATAAACCAAAAGAACACACGCATTAAAAATAAAAATGATAGTACAAAAAGAACAGACGCTAAAAGCCTTGTGACGCATTCATTCATCAAACAGTTGCAGCAAGAACCTTCACCAAATCACATACTACAGGGACTGTAAGCACATGATCAAACCACTCAACTTTCCCCCAAATTTCACAGTTTTTGGGCCTTTCAAGCGAAATCTCCGCACACCAAATCATCTTGTCATTATTGCCAAGCAAATTCTCGTCCCATAAAACCACAATCTTTCCACCATAATCAACCAATCTAACACAAGCATCACGAGGGAACTTAGGTAGTCCTACCAAACCCATAAAATCTCTCCACATGCTTACCTCACTGTCATACCATCTGAAAACTCCGAGAGAAACATAGTACAAAACATTCTCTATCGCGCAGTAAAAATCTGAATACATATAATGATACATCCATGGCCCAACCAAGTCCCATCTACCTTCCTTGGAATTGTAAGCAAAAACATATGTGTCAGTCTTCAAGTGGAACTTTCCATCAATACATGCGCTTTTGGTGTAAAAACTGCATTTTCTCTCGTCCCAAGAGATGGGTACATGATCCCAAATTTATGTTTCTGTGTCCAACACCTCGATCGAGTCTTTCAAGACATCGTGATCACCATTGCGGTAGCAGCCTGCTACATATATCTTTCGATCAACGACGCTAACAGTAAGTGACAATAGCTTAACCCGTAAGCTTGGAGCCTCACTCCACGTGTGAGACGTGCAATCCAGAATAGACCCGCACCCGAATAGTTGACAGTACGAGAGTGGGGGATTGGGACTTTAGCCAAAACATACCCACTTGACTTCTTCTTCTTACTGGTGTCATTGGTTAGGGTTTGATCAGGTTTCCTGCAGAGGGTGAAACCACTTAGGGTTCCGATCACGATACGAATCTATGCACACATAGAGACAACTATCGGTACGGCCCAAGAGTGATCGAGCCTTGTAAAGCTCCGGTGAAACAATGAGAGATCGAAAGCTCTTGGAGACGAGGGAGAGAGTCGGATGGTACAACCTTGAGACGCGAGTGAGGCAGCTCAATAGCATATCATGGGGAAGCGATGGATTTGGGGTCGATCGCAGCGTCAGAGACGGCTCCTTCGTCTTCCTCTTTTTCTTTTCCGGGACGACATTGACGGAACAAACGAGAAGAAATCGCTTTAGGTTACGTTTTTCTTGTAGAAGAAGACAACGCATTAGGTATGTGTAAAAAATTGTTAGGCTTTATGGGCCGTTACTAAATTGCAAGACTTTGATAATTGGAAGATAGGCCCATTTTTTGTAATCAATAATTACAAGATGGAGTAAACGCGGACGCATGGAAAATGGGATCCACACAAACGTAATCTTGTGATGTTGTTATATAATTATTCAGCTGATAGTCACATGCGTTCGCTGACTATGACACAACCTATAGTCATAATATTGCACATGCTTCTGATTTTCTTGCCCTTACGTGTATATATTCATTTAAATTCCCAATTATTATTGGAACCACAGAATTGCCAACACCTTCTCTTGCTCTATAATTTACAGTTGCATCTGCCGCAATCCCCGTTAATAAGATCATCAAAAAAGCCATATAACCAATTATTATACAATCTTGTCAAACATTAAAATTTGGGTGAAAAAGATTTTGATTTGCTTCAAAGACAGTAACTTTATGCCAAGAAAAAAAATATACTTTTATGTTTCTAACCAAAAAAGAAAACGATGTTAACTCTTTTTCTCTAATCCGTTCCTCTCATCTTTAACTTTTATCATTCAACTAACTTTAATTCTTCTCAAGTCCTCTTATAATTTATACAATACGAATTTACTACCCAATGGAAGCCTAAAAAATATATCTTGGTAGATTGTGAGGCACAAGTGCCAATACGAAATTAGAGAGCATGAATTAAGGAGAAAGTCGGTTTCAGCTGAGCAAGACAGAGAGACAAAATGCCATCAATGGGGTCCATTTTCATTTCCTCTTTCTACGTGATTTCCTCTCTCTCTCTCTCTCTCTCTTCCCCAACTCGCTTTTCTTGTATAAAGTCGTAGCATCTCGAGATCGTCTTCCTCTCACAATCTCAAATTCGGACCCTCTCTCTCTCTTTCCTTCGAAGCTCCTCACTCACTCTTCTCTGAGAAAGCAAAAAAAGAGAGAGAAATGGCGATTCCCAAAGCCATTGTTCTACCTCTTTTGCTTATCCTCTGTGGTGCTGCTCTTGGAGCTTTTGCTTATGAAGGTAAATCTCTCTCTCTCTCTCTCTTGCTTCATAAAGTCTTTGACTTTGGAAGATGGGTCTTTTTCTCTGCTTAGGAATGTGAAGCAAGATTTGATCTTGTTAGAAAGAAAGATTCGATCTGTGTCTGTAGATCTTAGATTTCCCTCTCTGTTAATTTCTGTCAGGTTACCTTCGTAATGGAAACTTCGAGGAGTCACCAAAGAAAACCGACATGAAAAAAACAGTACTAATCGGCAAAACCGCCTTGCCCGAATGGGAAACCACCGGTCTCGTCGAGTACATCGCCGGTGGTCCGCAACCGGGAGGCATGTATTTTCCGGTGGCTCATGGGGTCCACGCAGTGAGGCTAGGAAACGAAGCAACGATCTCTCAGAAACTAATAGTCAAGCCAGGTTCTCTCTACGCACTCACGTTCGGTGCATCGAGGACTTGTGCACAAGAAGAGGTCCTTCGTGTCTCTGTGCCTCCTCAGTCCGGTGACTTGCCGCTTCAGACACTATACAACAGTTTCGGTGGTGACGTGTACGCTTGGGCTTTCGTTCCCAAGACTTCTGAGGTTACGGTGACTTTCCATAATCCAGGGGTTCAAGAAGATCCAGCTTGTGGTCCTTTGTTGGACGCTGTCGCCATTAAAGAGCTTGTTCATCCAATGTACACCAAAGGTAATTTAAGCTTTTGGTTTAGCTGTTTAGGTTTATACATTTTCGGTTTTGGTTTCCGGTTTTATCGGTTTATAGAAACTGAAATCAATTTTAAACCATGTGGTTCAGTTTAGCTTTTGGTTTAGACTCGGTTCGGTTTTTAGATTTAAAAATATCTGAAATTATAATTAAATAATCATTTAAATAACATTATAGTTATGGTGTGTATAGTATACTATGGTATCATCTACTTTGAAATTTGAACCTTATGCATCTAATCATAGATATTATGTTGTATGTGAATTTTTGGTTTATTTAGTTCCATTATACTCAAATCGATCTTGGATTTAATTCTGAATAACAAAACCAATCGAATTATTTCCGTCCAATTTTGGTATGGTTCGGTTTGGTAATAGGTATCATCCTTAGTTTTATGATCTATTGAAGGATTTGTTTCATTATTGGATTGTTCCGACCAATGCAGGGAACTTGGTGAAGAACGGAGGATTCGAAGAAGGTCCTCACCGTCTAGTGAATTCGACACAAGGAGTCCTTCTTCCACCTAAACAAGAAGATCTCACATCGCCTTTACCCGGTTGGATCATAGAATCGCTCAAGGCAGTGAAATTCATAGACTCCAAGTACTTCAATGTCCCCTTTGGACAAGCCGCTATCGAGCTCGTTGCAGGCAAAGAAAGTGCCATTGCACAAGTCATTAGAACTTCGCCGGGTCAAACCTACAGTCTCTCATTCGCCGTTGGAGATGCGAAAAACGACTGCCATGGATCCATGATGGTTGAAGCTTTTGCAGCTAGAGATACACTCAAAGTGCCACACACTTCAGTTGGTGGAGGTCATTTTAACACCGCGAGTTTCAAGTTCAAGGCGGTCGAGGCAAGAACTAGAATTACTTTCTTCAGTGGTTATTACCATACCAAGAAAGCTGATATTGGATCTCTCTGTGGTCCTGTCATTGATGAGATTGTGGTTTCTCGTGTCGCTTAGATCGATTTTAAGCTTCTGCGTCTCGTGTTCTTACTCTCGGCTTTAGACTTCCTCTGCACTTGGTTCTGGACCTGGTTTTTGCTTTTGTATGTCTTGCTCCTTTGGAATTAAGTTATAGCCTTCAAGTTAATTAATGATATATATATTGTCATGAGATGTTTTTAGTGAAATGAAGAGTAATAACAACCAAGAACTAAGCTAGAGCAAAAATTTATTTGTATTTTTATATCACAAGTTGCAATTTTAATTTAAAGGGTAAAATTTGAAACCTCCCCCCAAAAAAAAGTGTGAGAATCGAAGTAATTGAAAAACTTTAGAAAACACTTTTAAAAGTGAAACAAATAAAAAAACATTAAAATTGGGAAAAAAACATGATCTCAGTTTCTGAAATCCGAACATGATAAAAAAAAACATGATTTTCTTTGAAAACCAATAAAAAAAGACAGACAAATTACTTTTTGTATAAAAATATTTAAAACTTGGAATTGGTTGGACTGAATTTAAAATTTGATATTGTTAATATTTTTTTCAATTTTCAAATGATATTGGGTCTTAATTAAGGAAATAGCCATGGCCAGATTTTCTTAGTAAATGACTAAAATTTAAGTTTTTTTCTTTCATAAACACCAAAGAGAATTTGGGACTTCTTTGAACCACCTAGACTAACACAAGATTTCCAGATTTTTTTTTTTTTTTTTTTTGGGATAGAAAAGCCAGTCAGGACTTCTTAGGTCGTCGATATGCATTAAAGAAGATAAACGTATGATCCAATTATTTATCTGAAACTATTAAGATAACGGTTTTTTGAACAAAATGTGAAAACAACAAGAAATATAAACCAAAACGAAGAAACACGAAGAAGAGATGCCTCTTATTTGTATAACTAATTCCTAAGAAGATGAAGAGACTCGTCCACGCAAAAACTTCCACGGTCCGGTTCCTGTTGCGATCCTGCATTATTTGATTTAATACGATTAAGTCTACTAAAATGGGCTTCACAGAGTTTACTAAAGGCCCAATAAAATTACCTGGCAATTCCAGTAATAGCTCGGAGACCCATATAGATTGTAAGAGCTATCCATATTCCTAGAAACCCATTAAACTTTGCCATATATATTACTGCTGCAATGCTTATGGCCGCAACTCCTACCTAATTTATCATAATTAATTAACAAAATAAATATAAAGAGAGTCAAATTTTAAGAAAAACATGTGAAAAAAAAAGATATTAATTAAATAATGCGTACCATGGAGTATGCGGTGTAAGCAAAATCAGATGCTCCAAAATTGACTCCGTCCAACACAAATGCGAGTGAGTTTATTGGCTGAGTTGCTGCTACAAACTGATGTTTTATAAACATATAAACTCTGATAAGTCATTTTCACTAGCTATAATCACTTTTGATGCTTTCTAATAATTTAACTAATGCTTTCTTCAACTATAATATAATATCATCGTCGATGTATTGTATTTATTAATGTTTAATGTTGATATAAGTACCGGTATTCCAATGGCGATGAGGTGAATAACATTAGGGTCCTTGGTGAATATTCCGGCACCAAAGTAGAGACCCATTCCAACGAAAACGGACAGTCCAAGTCCTAACACAAAACCCATCTGCATATCAAATTATTCATTTGTTTTAGTTACAGATTAAAAATTTAATATATAGTTGGTTTAAAAAAGAAGAAGAAGAAGAAGAAGATCGAGATATATATATAACCTGTAGAACACGTGATGCAGCAGCAGTCACTTTGCTGTAGTCTTTCTCAGCAAATGAACAAGCCAGGATTGCCTGCAAATTAAAGAGAAATTAATGATGATTTCCATAAACTTGATCAACCATAGTATATAGAAAATATACAAACATGATTAAATAGTAATTGATTATACCTGACCAGCAACGGCAAGACCATCAGCGAGGAGGGAAGAAGTTAACCAGACTTGTAAACAGATCTGAAAAGCAGCCATTGGTGTTGTTCCGAGCCGAGCCGCCATTGCTGCTGCTAAGGTCTGACAAAACGTCACAGCTATGGTCCGAGCCAGCAGTAAACCTCCTATAATTTTTGTGTGCATAATATTATAGTATTTGTTAGACATCCACACTTTTTGTATATTTTTCAAATTTATATGTAAATTAATACTGTTAGTCACTATTACAGAAAAAACAAAAAAAATATTATAAAAAAAAAACAATGTTTTCACAATAATTTAGAAAACTTGCTTTTTTCTTAATTATAAAATTTATTTTGATCATTGCAAAAAAAAATAAAAACTTTAAAATGAATATATATGCATGCGTCCCTACCATTTCTAAGGAACTTTCCGAACTGCAAATCTCCGAAGTTTGGTGGCATCAAATTTACTTTCTTCGCGAGACGGATGAACAATATTAGAGTCATGAAGTACCTTCACACAAACAAAACCATTAGTTCAATAAAATAAAAATAAAAAAAAAAGCCCCCCTAGTGGGACTCGATCTGATCAAGTCTTGGGCTTATTATTAGTTTCAATTTCACATTTGCATGTGTGAAAAAAGTTGAAAGCTTTCTCTTACTGAGAAATGACATGGGCAATGGCTGCACCGCTGACTCCAAGATGAAGCACAAAGATAAAAATCGGATCGAGAACGATATTGATAACATCTGCTACAACTGTTTCATGCATCAAGATAGATATATATATATTAGACTGATGAGGTAATAATAATATTACTATAAGAAAGGGTAATCAAAGATTATCAATATTACATACGAGTAGCATAGAGAGGAGTTTTGGTGTCCTTGAAGCCACGAAAAATGCCTTGCATTGAAAGAGATAGAAGCAATGCAGGAGCACCCAATGATCGTATGGTTAAGTACTTGTGCGCTGGTGATAACATCGCCGAATCCTGTCGTCAAAAAAGGTCAAATCCAAATCAGTCAAACATTTTGTCCTAACCAAAAATATGTGTATCTATGTCATATAAACTTACTGGTTTCACTCCCATGACGCCTAGAAGCACCTTGGAGCTGAAAATCAAGACAATAGCTTGCACAAGACCTAGGATTAACCCTATGATCATGGCCGTTGATGCAGATTTGATATTTTTCTTTCCTTTTTTATTAGGTTTGTTTCCGTTGCTTGACTTTGTGTCCGAAGCTAGATTCACAACCAAACAAAATTAATCAGTTACTTTGGTCGTCAAAAGCCATTTTCCACTAACACTTTTTTGTTTTGTTTTCAAAAACATTGTTTTTTTTTTCAAAAAAATGTTTTAGCAAAGTCTAAGCTTAAATTCAAAACCAAAAAGAAAAAGTAAACTTAAACGCCTAGCACAAACAGAAAGATTGTCTCGTTTGCATTTAACGTTTGTGTTGACAATTTAACAGATTTTGATACCAAAAAATTAATGTGTTTTTATTTTAAAAGTAAACACATTAAACATGAAAGTAAAAAACAAAAGCAAAAATTTATCAAAAAACGAGAAAAACAAAAGCAAAGATTTATAAAAAAAAACAAGAAAAACAAAAGCCAAAGTTTATAAAAAAAAATCGAAACCATTATAACGTTGAGATCATGGTTTATGTGATTTGGCCATTGCGGGATTTTACCTGGCGGTTGCTGCGGCTGGTTGATGGTGTTGTTACTTGCGGGTGAAGGAAGGCCTTTTTCCAAGGAATCTTGAACAAGTATAGTATCTGCATGAACAAGATTGGCTTTGTTTGCCTCTTCTTCTTTCATCCTCTCCATTGTGTCTTCCTCCGCGACGAAAGAAGTTGTGATGCTCACAATTGGGAATATCGTAATTCTAGAAGCTTGATTGAATATGGCAATGGATACTCCAACCGCCGCTAGCTGAACCGCTCCTAAACGCCCGATAAAAGCGGTGTCAATCAGAGACGCTACTGGATCAGAAGCTAACGCCAAAGCCGCCGGAAACGCCATACTTAGTATCTCTCGACCAATTGCATCCATACTGAACACATGTCTGCAAATTTGTGTATACATAAAACGTTATACATCACTTCTTTTTTATATATATTCTTCACCATTTATTCATATAAACAAACTTACGTTAAATCTTTGAAGATCACGAGAAATGGGATCGGCCTGATCACGCTTGTTGGAACCGTAGTAAGATCACCAGTTTCCGACATCGATCTTCTCTTTCTGAAACTGTCTCTGTGTTTTAATTTGTCGTGTCTGAAAATGTCTTATAAGTGTTTTCGAAGAATCGGATATGCAGAGGAACGTTTATATATTAGGGACTATGTACAAATGTATCTGTATTTATAGACACGTAATGAGCATGCATATCTTTAGTATTTAATTTAATTAGAAAATGGTTGTTTTTGATTTTTTTTTTGGGAAAAAATAAAATAAAGGTTTCGTTCCCTAACTTTTTTCATGCTTTTTATTTCCGTCCAAACTAAAGACACCAATAATATGGATTTTTTTTTCCTTTTTATTGAAAGGAAAATAGGTACAAATAAACATCGTATTAAATAATTCGCTTAGAACTTTTTGGTTTGTCCTTCTTAATTAAAATTTATAAGATTTCTTAAATAAATAGGAAAAATATAGTACTCATGAACTATATAACAAAAAATATGATGCTGAAGCTGACTGTGCATGAAATGATATATCTTTTTTTCATTGAAAGTTTTCTTACTTGTATTCATCATAGTGGGAAAGAGTTTTAATTTCTCCTTAGATCCTCATTTATTTTTTGATATCTTCCACTAAAAAAGTGAATCATTTTGCATAATTGAAATTCACTACTAGTTGCCAAAAATATTACTTTATCATTAAATAGCAATTAATAACGACAAAGCTTCTTTTTTTCGACAGTTATAAAAAACTTCTAAGAACTTTTGTTTTTTTAAAATAAAATTTATATAATAGTTAAAGGAAGGCGATAGTTGAAAAAAAAATAAAAATAAAAGATGGCAACACAGACCAACACAGGTGATTTGTATATAGTGCGTGTCGTGTATGTAATTGTTCCGTAAGATAAGGCCATCTTTCACAAAGCATCCACGTCTATTTCATTACCAGCATTACCACTTCTCCCATTCATTTTTTTCTTTTTCTAAATTTGAAACATATCATAATATAGTTAATTATGATTATATTATAATTTTTTAACTAATACATGCATAAATATAACTCATTAGATTATAATACGTATCAATAATTAACTATATTCCAATACATTTTATTTTAAAGACAATAAATAAGTGTCCATTATAAGTTTTAATACATTGTTTACCCGTTAACAAAAAAAAAAATCTCTATGGATAATTTAATCGGTATGGATAAATTAGGAAATGAAATATTTATTTTGCATCAAAAATTAAAAAAAAAAATGACACGCGGGTCGGATTATAACAGCCAACTAATTTTTAACCAGATGAGTTATTATTTATACGTTAGCAAATGTCCTAACCATACACTGGACACATGAAACTGTTATACTTAGTGATATAGATACACACTTGTGGGATGAAAACATATATGCTATACAAAACAAAGAAGCAATCAAATACCTTAACTATGAGATATATGGAGATAATATCTTTACCTCTATGTAGTCAACGCTTATATAAGTAATCACGTGAACTTGAGATGAGAGGTGAGTGAGGGTTTGGGAGAATTTAAAGAGGATAATTAATAGGCGTGTGCCCGTAGTAGTACTTGGCTCCAATTTAATAAGTGTGTGCCAACACTTGGCTCCAATTTATACAAAAATTCCATTCATATTCTCTTTATCAATTTTGTCCATATATTCTACATACTTTGCTTTATATATAAAGTCATGTACATCCTACTTTATTTACTTTATATATATATATATATATAGAGAGAGAGAGAGAGAGAAAGAGAGAGAGAGAGAGTTAAAAGTTGGGTAATTCAGCTGTTGAAATTATCGGAATTGCAAGTGTATATTGTGCTACTTGGTGACAGCTTCCTAAGCTTGTATATAACACAACAAGAAAAATTTAAATTTTCTTACGAGATGCATACAACTTTGTACAATAAGATTTACAATATATACATACAAATTTTCGAAATTGCAAATATATATTACTTAGTCACACAACGATATGATATAGTAGTCATCGAAGTCTAACCAAATTTTGCCTAAACTTCCGACTCTTGTCCCCAAGACCATTGATAAACTGATGACATATCATAGGAAGTAACACCAAACTGAATCGAAACACATAAGAACCTTTTCGTATACATCTTTAATGTTCCTCTTAGTTCACTTTATTTGCTTGCTTCCGATATCTCACCAAAAACTATTCAATTTCAAATTTCTTTACTAAAAATTATTGCGGATCGGCACTCTAACTACTTTTAATAGGATTACCATACATTTGGTAGAACATAAAGTTTTATAATTTTAGTTTTGACCAAAAAAAAAAAAGTTTTATAATTTTAAAATTCGATAATTTCACCGTATTCGACCGATTAATCGGTATTAGTAAAAACGATTCCAACTATGAATTACTCGGTCCTGTAAATTAGTAAACCAATTAATCATTTGGTTTATTGATTAATCAGTTTGTTTATCTACTTACCGCTCAAAGCGATTAACAACGTAATTAAACTTGTAAACTCTGACCAGAAATCGCAGTTAGAAAAATGGAGTATTACTATGAAGTATTTGATTTGCGTATTAAACCAAAATCATTCAGTGAACAAAAAACGTATGAGAGACGTGACGTAGTCGCTGAAGTCACAATCAACGTAACAGTCACAATCAACGAAACAGTTTATACAACAAAAGTGGGCTACGTAGGATTCCCAATTAAGATGCAACAATTATTAATTAGTTTAAGCCTTCATTTGTCTTTTATTTTGCTTTTGTTTAAATACATTTATATAAATATATGTATTTTTATTGTTATGCGCCCTCACCTTACCTAATATATATTTAATTTTCCATCACGATACCCATTGAACTTCATTTGATACCTCACGTTTCTTATCATCTACTTTTATAAGCTATCCTATGTTTAATTAACTATTTAACTATCTATATGTGCGTTGATTAAAATGATTCATATATACCTCCAACTATTGGCAGATAATATGCAAAATGATTCGTTAGAGATTCTTTTCTTCTGATTAACTTCCTTAAGAACACTTAGTCATATAGTGCGCACTCTAAATTCAAAAGATTCAATTATTTGACAACACACAATACTCTATATAAAGAGTACATGAAAAGTACAAATGTACCATGACTTAAATATTTCATAGAAATAAACTTGACGTCTCTCGGAAATTATTTAATTACAAAGACATCAACACTCAAGAATGACACCATTATGTCTACTCGCACAATGGCACGAGCAACTAATTTTTATATTGTCTGGTTGCTTTATTAGTATCATTTTTAAATAATATTAAATGTCAATTTTGATATATACAATTCGCAATTTACATTCTGTGGCTATGAAGAGAAGAGGGTAGCATGGCCCCAAGTGGGTCTATCGTCTGTAGATGAAATGATTAGTTGGGAACTATGAAACCATCGATGTACAAATAAATGAAAAACATTTGTATAAAAATCGCAAATCGTTTAAACCTAATTCTCATGTTCTCGACGCGCGATGGTATAACATTTGTGAAAGCTTCGGCAAACGTTCGATACTTAAAGCTTATGAAATATGTAAAGAATTCATAGTTTCTTAGTTCTATATATAGAATTCCCCTATCTCTTATAACCATGTTTTCATTTACGTTACACTATCGAGCCGTTAATGAGTGTTGGTATATACTCACTTTGATAAGTAATTAGTCAGATTAATTACTATCAGCTTAGTGATTAACCCAGACATGCATGTGGTGCCACAGTGATATATATATATATATATA
This sequence comes from Pseudoturritis turrita, assembly GCA_900406555.1. Lineage (NCBI taxonomy): Eukaryota > Viridiplantae > Streptophyta > Magnoliopsida > Brassicales > Brassicaceae > Pseudoturritis > Pseudoturritis turrita. The sequence continues at coordinate 3,587,439 of OVBL01000397.1, forward strand.
TATATATATATATATATATGGTTGTTTAATTAATTATAAGAAAATTAATAAAATAATCTTCTAGATAGCTTATATTGTTTTGTAAGCACATTAATATAATCAAAATTACTAATCTTTTGTGTAGCATAATTAAATAAATAAATAAAAATATTTCATTTACATGTTATTGTCAAGAACCCTTTGAAGTTGTAAAAGAGGTTTCTTATTGATAATGGGCCAATAGTTATGTACCAAAGAAGTTAGTCTTTCTCATTTATTTTTGTCATGAATATGAGAAATTACTTTTCCTTCTCGGTATAGATATTGACATATATAAAGGTTTTCATAAAAAAAAATGAGGTAAATGAAAAGCAAGTTTTTCTGATTTTTTTCTTTCTCTGAATTAAAGCAAAGGAGAAATTGCGTACTCTTTTACCATTTATATATTGACATATGAAACGATCAACATAAATCCGGGATATAAACATTAAAAGAAAATCGGGATATGAATCTGTAGAGGTTTGTATGCATAATGCATCACATGCATAAGATGTAGAATATTATCTAATTATTTAGTTTACATTTGGTTTACTATTTGTTTTCTAAATTTGGTTTTGGTTTTGTATGCATCACATGTATAAGATATGCATGTAGATTTGTAACTCATCACGAAACAATTAAACATATGCAAAATTACAATGTAAGTTGATCATGCCATTGACATCTCTTTTGCATTTTTCCTTTACTTGCAAATGGCTTTGGATATAATCTATGATTAATTAAGAGACCAATCTACATTTTTCTCTTACCATTGTAACTTGGTTGTGTCTCTCGTTGTTAGCTAGAAGCAATAAACACTCGACCTCGTGATGGTACTTAGGGTTTATAATATTCCAAACCACTCGAAAGTCGGAAATTAGGCTCATCCGTAGTATTAGAGGCAATCCAACTCTCGATGAAAGCATATCCTCCATCTCTCTTCCTGCCCCATACATCGCCCGGTTCTTTGTTCCTATGTCCAACCGAAATGTTGTCGACTCATGGCTCGACACATATAGTTTAGTTCCCTAATTTGAAGAAACAATTGATGTATGAATACATATAGCTTAAGTTGATATACTGTATATACACATTTTTAGGTATATATAAAGACTTACTTGTGCCTTTGCAAAGTTGAGGGGTCCAAAGAATAATTTGATAGATGGAGGATGAATGTGAAGGCCAAAGACATTAGACTTGTTATCTACTATGAGCTTGGTAGAGCAATTGCAAGTGAGGAACTTAGTCGACGCTCCATGTGAATCCACACCTTCTTCTAATATGAACTGATTAAACCTTCCAATCTGTGAAATGACATACATTTCAGGTTAGAGTATACAAATCAAGCTCTATGGTCGTCAAAGAAATTACGTACAACACTTTATTTCATAATTAGTCTTTTTCGTTTTTTTCTTTTCGGAGATCTCGAATTGAAAACCCGTACCAAACATCAAATCTTGAGGAAGAATGTATTCATGCCACCTAAGGTATTCTGAACGGCTAACCATTATTGAAATCGTAGTGGAATAATTCAAATTCAAAGACCTCAAGTTATATGGTGAAACTTTCAACTATTAGACTACCATGAGTTGCTTATTATTTAGTTATTTCTCGTACTTTTGTACCAAAATGGTGAATAACATTTCAAAAAAGAAAAAAAAAATGGTGCAAGTAAATGTGAATTTATAATCGGAGAAATCCAAGCCAAAACTCAAGGTCATCAGAACTCCATCCATCAAAAAAAATATAGTACTAGCTAACTAGGAAAAGATCAGAAGATGCTTATTACTTGAAGAGAGATGTTAGGACGAGGAGGCTGAGTAGCAATGTAGAAGACAAGCAATGCCACTCCAAAGCTAAACAAAAACCTCCAACCTATTTGCAGAACGATCGACCAACCCGAATTGGAGGTCTGCGATGACATTGGCATCTTCTTATCATCCTCATACAAGAAGTTAATTTCGGAGTATTTCAAGAAATCCGAGTACATTGGAAATTCATTGACGCTGGATATGACCAATGGTGTTGTGTCAGATCGAGTCGGGGATTGGAATTCGGATTCCGGATCGTGAAAACCCGATGAAGGGCTTTGGACGAAGTAGTTTGAGTAGTGTTCATCTCTTCTCTCCATTAATAAACTAATTGTCCTAATGTTTGTTTTCCCCTTTTTTTGGTTGTTTTTGTGAGTTTGTGATGCGAATAACTATATGATCGATGGGTTCATATATAGTTCCGAGAGAGATTGAATCATATGATTGATGTCTATCTCTGAAATGTTTTATTGATGTGGAATAAAATTAAGCATCAATTATGGCGTTTTATTTTATGGTGGAGAAAACTATAATTACTCAAGTCATGATGTGGGTTTGTTGTTCTTGTAATCCAATTTCCTTCATGCTTAAGTTTAAACTGGTGATAACCACTTAACCATCATTCTACCTAGGAAGCTATATATTCAGATTTTTGTGATTTCTTACATTATATGAAATTAAACAAACAATATTTATTTTCTTAATTTTATCTTACTAAATTTTCTTTTATATTTAATTTGGCTTCAATTTTTATTTTTATGTTCAATGAAACATCCCAAAAGCTTTCATAATCAAAATATTTCTCCTTTTCATATGGTGCTCTGTTTTCTTAACGGCTAGGTTCGGTATACCTAAGTTTTATAGGGCGGGCATAAAACAGAACCGAACCAAATTAAAACTTCTCAAACCAAATCCGAACCGAGTTATGATACTGTTACACCATCAAATTTAAGCGAAATCAAATATGTTGCAACCGAACCGAATCGAATAATAATTTTTTTTTAATTTTTATCCAATCCGAACCGAATAGAATTTTTTTGAACCAAGTCAGACAGAAGAACTCCGGAACCGACAAATTCAAACCTAACCGAACCAAAAACCGAACAATCTGGCCTAAAGTTTCCTCTCGGCTTGGAACCTCCATTGGCCCATAAACTCATTTCGATACGAAGTTCACCTCGGGTCCAAACCATAACCCAACATTTATGATATACATTTTGTTTTCTTCATTATGATAGACATCAAATTCAGGTTTTAGCCAAAACACATTTTGTTATACCCTGTATCCGTTTCTTTAAGTATACGTTTTAAGTTTTGTTTTTTCACAAAATAAATATTTTAAATTTTCTATGTAAAATTAGTACTTCATTTTTTAATTTATCCATACCAATTGCATTGAATTCCACAGATGTAAATCTTAATTAAATTAATAGATTCAATTTATAGAAAAAATGATAGATTTGGTATTGTATTCGTTTTTTTTAATGTGTGTAAAAATCCTTAAAACATATAACTTGGATGAAAGAGATGATAGATTTGAGCATTGTTTACAATATCTGAAGCAATAGAATAGATTTTTTTTGTCGTAAATAACTCCAATTTTAGGTAGAGAGAGAATGAAAGAGATAATGCTTTCTTATTACGAAACCGTGTTTTACACATCAAACTCAGATTTGTACAAAATAAAGAATTGAAAAAGAAAGAGAAAAGCTATACAACTAATCACCTCATTTGTGTGGGCCATTATTTAAGTACTTCCTCAGCAAATAAAATCTCAATGTACCTTCCTATTCACATTTCATGTGCTAAAGGAGCCCCATGCATGGTGACTAGTTCCTCCTGATCCTATAGATATAAACTATATCTCTCGCTTCCATGAACAATATTATTGTAAATAATAGACATATGATGAGGGAAAATAAAGGGACAAGAAGAGAATAGACCAAATCTGATTGAAAGAAGAGTTTTTGCAAAAGGAAAAAATGGGTCTCTCTTGGGATAGAGAGGACCAACTTCAAATTTGAGCTTCGTGTTGGGAGGAAGTATATGCTCTAGTATCCGGTCCGTGAAGATGTATAAACCGTCACTGATTAAAAAAATATGTATAGAAGAATGAATAAAGACGAATGAGTGAAAAGAAGATAGAATGAGAGAAATAATATTTGTCAATCAACTTGGAAATCAAGGAAGGGGAAAGAAGAGTTGTTATCGATGAGACCATCCAAATCCCAATCTCCGATTTTAGGGTTTTCTATTTCCCAAGAACCATTCTCCATGCCCAAAACGTTCCCTACTTTGAAGCTTTCTGAATGACAAAGATTTTTGCTATTGAAGCAAGGATCAAGGACTTCTAAGTTTAGGTTGTTGCTTGTAGTACAAGCAATGACATTGCTATTCTCCGAGGGGGGAAGAAACCATTCACCTTCCACCGATACACTCTTGCTAATTGGATCAAGAATTGAGTTTCCATAATCTCCTAACCCATTAACGTTGAACACATTCCCTGTGTTTCCCATTTGGTGATACCGGTTATGATCCGGCAATGATATCAAGGGATCAAGCTGGTTTAAGCCCACACTACTAACCATTGGTACAAAATTGAATGAAGAAGAGTCCATGCGCATGGTGTTACCCACTATCATCATGTCATCATGATGATGATAGCTATCCATCATTGGATTTGACTTGCCTCCCATGTCCACATGTTGATCTCTTGGGTCCAAAGAATTACTATTACTATTGTTAGGTGATGATCCTGAAGAAGTATTGTTGTTGTTGCTACTGTTGTTCTTAAGCCTCTTCTTCAATGTCGAGTTCCAAAAGTTCTTGATCTCATTGTCTGTCCTGCCTGGAAGCCTAGTAGCTATCTGAGACCACCTGATAAAACGTTTTCGGATAAAGTGGTTATGAACAAATATAAAACTCATTCTTACGCCAAAATTGTTTGCAAATTCCAATTTCTATGTTTGCATTTGCGTTTACATGTGAATTTTTTTTACCTGTTACCAAGAATGGAATGCAAATGGAAGATGAGATCTTCTTCTTGAGGAGAGAAGGAACCACGTTTAAGATCAGGCCTCAAGTAATTGATCCAACGAAGGCGACAACTTTTGCCACAGCGTAAGAGACCAGCATTTCTAGCAATGTCACTCCAACATCCTTGTCCATTGGTCAACATATACCTTATGAGCTTCTCATCTTCATCAGGAGACCAAAGTCCTTTTCTTAGCTTCGGTTTGTTGTTATTACCACCACCACATGCAAGATTTGGCTTGTTCTTGTCTCTGATCGTAGTACTATCCGGTTTCCTCATCATCATTTGGACTGGTGGAGCCTTTTTGAAGAAGACTATACACAGAGAGAGAGAGAGAGATTTGGAATTTTGGAGAGGTTGTAAGAAGGAAGGAAGAATGGAGAAGATGATATGATTTGTGGGGATTGCTTTGGAATGATATGAATATGCGTAATGGATATGAGAGAGAGAGAGAGAGAGAGAGAGAGAGAGAGAGAGAGAGAGAGAGAGAGAGAGAGAGAGAGAGAGAGAGAGAGAGAGAGAGAGAGAGAGAGAGAGAGAGAGAGAGAGAGAGAGAGAGAGAGAGAGAGAGAGAGAGAGAGAGAGAGAGAGAGAAAAGTGTTTGTTGGGGATTGATGGGTAGAGTAGAGAGAGTCTCTAATAGAGAGAGACAGAGACAAGAGGTGGGGATGTGAAGAAGAAGCAAGAGGTGGTTTTTTTTTGTGGGTTAAAATAAAATAAAATCTTCGTTAAAAACATGATGATTGACTTGTGAGTGAAGTAAAATGCATCGAAAAAGACTGGTTAGAGTCAAAGACAAGAAGAAGACCCAACCTCTTTCTCTCTCTCTCACCCCCACACCACACACGTGTGTTTGAAGTATCATGTATATTATACAAATATATACATGAGTTTTAGATTTTTCGTTTACGAGTATTTAAAAAAAAATCGTTTCTTAAAATTTCTTTCTTTCTAAACGACAACTAATAACCAATTCTCACTATCTAAAACTAAAAGTAATATTGTATTTGCCGACAAAAAAGAAGAAGAAGAATGTAATATTGTTGTATTTCTGTAGGGAGGCTTATTTTGAAGCAACTTCCATTTTACGACACAATCAACCGAATCAAAATAAATAAAAGAATATTAGAGAACCGATTCAGGATATTTCGACAAAAATGTGGAACATAATAGAAGTTTATAAGATTGATGAGACAAATTAGCATCAAAAGCCTCCTAGCACATATAAACAGATGATATCTAATTCAAACATAAGAATAGGAGGTTATCAAAAAAAAAAAAAAAAAAAACATAATAGGTGCAAGATAATCTCTATTTTATTTTCAATTCATTTTAAGAGAAATTCACATAAATTTTCACGTGTTATAAAAACCCTACAAACCCATCCAAAAATTATCTATGTACAATGAATCATCAAAAAAATAACCATCATAAAAAAAAAAAATCATTTCGAAATAGCATATTGAAAATAATGTGTATCCAATAAACGTTTATAAAAAATAAAAAAAAATCATTGCTTACTCAACTGATAAAGGATCGATAATAGCAAGTATTGATGGGAGCATGGATCATACTCCATCTTAATGCATACCAATCATCATGCATCACAGTCACATACCTAAGCTAATTAAATTCGATTCTCTGACCCTTTTTGTTACAAAGCACAGTGTTTTCGACAACAAAACAAATTCTTCTATAACAAGGAGATTAGTAGATACAAGTCTAGATCTAGACTAATTCCAAGAACTTACATTGACAAAAAAAGATGATACGTTTATCGAAAATCGGTCTCTGGCTCGACTACAATCACTTATTTCCTAAATTGATGCATCATACCTCGGCATATGCACTAGCAGAGCGGGGACAAAACATATAGAATGTGACACAAAACCATCTGTTGAAACCTCTAATTAGAAACATAAGTCAACAAAAGACCTGCAAATATGTTCAGAGATTGCTGAGGTCAACAGGTTCACGGAGAAGCCTCTCCATCTGTTGTGCTCTCGTCTTGATCGACATGTCGAGCACCTTTTGCTGAAACTCTACTATTAGCCCACCGTAAATACTAGGATCAATCTGTATTTAGTTACCATTAATCATGGTTAGATTTTCTTCTTTCCTTCGGCTAAACCAAAAATATGAGACAAGCATTGATTGCACCGGATGATACCTTCTCTTCGACAGTAACTTTCTTCCCTTTCCCAATTACTTCCTGGAGCATCTCCTTCAGTTCCTTCTCCTCAGCAGCGGGAAGAGGCTGTTGTACAAAGAGAGTTTAAAACAAACTTAACAAGTCAGTTTCATTTTCTGCTACGAAAACTCTTGCTCAAATTCGCAATGCCGCTTTGGTTCTTAAGAGATATTATTGTACACAGTAGCTTACCATGACTGTGGTAACCTGAACTTTGACATCTCCCCTATGCGCAGTAGTAAGCTCGGTAAATTTCTTGACAATAGTCTCTAAGTTCTTCAGCTTCCCATTTTCAGCCAACAAAGCTAATTCACAAAGAAAACAACTTTTATCAAAACAGAAAAAAATACCAAGCATGACCATTAAGGAAACAAGATTCACAGTCTTACAGAGGAAGTTCCTGGTCAGATCTGAAAATTTAGCTTGACCATAGCAGCCAGTCTAGTCTCCTTAGGAACAGAGAGGTCCTTTGTAAACTGTGCAAAGACAGGGCTTGTCTTCATCGCCTCAACAACCTCAGAAAGCTCTGACTCAATGTTTTCAAGGGCATTAAGTTTCACAGCTGCAATGTATAGCTGTGAAGCAAAGTTCCCAGATTTACCTCTAAAGCTAGAGGCACCTGATCGAAAGCAATATCTACGGATGTAAGAACACCAGAACTATAAAAAAATTCGGCTAAGTCCATAGAAACAGAGCAATCTAGACTTTTGGTTTCAGGTACCTTAACAAGATTGCGATTTTGAGCCGAAGCAGTGGCGTAACCTCTCAACTGCGAGAAACAATGCAGAAGAAAGATTTATTAAGCTAGAGAAGACATAAAACGATTGAAAATTCTTGATCATTTGAGGACGATAAGAGAAAAAACAAAAAACAATGGAGCTAAGAATCGGTTCTTAAGAATTAGATTACCGCACGTAGACTGGGATAAGATCTAGCAGAGAGGAAAGACTCCGACGCAGAGATGTTCTTCAAGAATGAGAATCCCGATCTTATGCGACTAGCCAACGCCATTAGAATATGGAAAATCAGTGACTGTTCGATTCTTCGTCGACCAAAAGGGAACAAATTGGTCAGCAGAGAGATTGGGATTTGGGGAAGAAGACACAGTATTGGCTTCAGCAAAAATACTTTGGGCCTATAAACTCTTACTGGGCTCATGCTTCTTATTGGGCTTTCTTTTATTCTTATATTTTGAGTTTTTTTTTTAACTCTTTATCTTTTTCACCAAATGCTTTGATTTCAAAAAGTCCTAAAACATTTTCAGAAGAAGAATCAGACAATATTTTTCATAGGTTTTCAATGGATTTTGTCAATGTTGGATGGGTTCTGTTCTATAAGCTTATATTAAAATAACAATCGTTGACCAAGAAAAAAAAGAAAAGAACAAGTAACAATTGAAAGTGGGTTCTATGAAATGAAACATTATGAAACCTTATGCTCTTCACGTCCCCACGAACTTTTTCTTTCCCTATAAAACGACATTGGCAAAGAGTTTGTTTTCAGAGGTCAAATTGAGTAAACATAATGGCTTTCTACAATCAATACACATCGATTGCTGTTTTTGCCACAATGACGTTCTCTTCTGTCTTCACCGCCTTCGCACAGTACGATTCAGATTCAAATACAGGAGGAGCCTCATGTTTTCCAGGAATGTCTATAATCATGATCATCTCTTCTCTCATCGTTTCTGGATTTGCCATGCTCAGATGGTAGACACACAAAAAAGTCATTTTTTTTTAATATCTTTGATGTTCTTCTTCTGTTTTTACTTCTTCTTGTCTAAAATCTCAATAAAGGAAAACATCTCAAAAATCTCACATTGAGTGTTACGAAATCATTATTTACATTATTTGTTGGTATAATAACAAACCAGGGAATGGTAGCAAGTATTGTTCAAACAATTTTATTTTTGTACATAATTGTGTAGTAGACATTCCTATCTAAATATTTTTACAATGAGTTTCTCCTGTGTCCTAATAAAACTATATTATCCCCCTCTGAGCATGTCTCCATTTCTAGAATTTAGAAGATATAAGCTTGAATCAGCCAACACAGAAGACAATGTAGTAAGATAATCTGAAAGAAGAAGAAATTGCTTCACCTAATTTCAAAGGATTGCCAAAACTCGGAATCAAACGAGTTTGGAAAGAAAATAAGTTGTCATAATCATCATCTGTGTTCTGTGTATGGAAAGAAGAAAATTCAGTCATCAAATAGAACCAATAAAGTCAACAACATTATGATAATCACAAATGGGTTTGGAAATTGCTTACATTTTATTTATCTGAGAAAGAATATTTAAATCTGCAAGCCACCAAGGAACTCTGATAGCCTGAAAATATTAACACATTGTATGATAAGTCGAAAAAAGTTAAAAGGGAAATGAAATGATGTCTGAAGTTGAACATATTGGGATAAGAGGAAGCTAGAAACAAGACCTGATATTGTCTGCTATTACAGTTTCTCCTTCTTGAGAACCAAGATGCCGTAGAACAACTTCTTCTAAGTGACCATCAGAATATGCATGCTATATAGCAAGATCAAAAACCAATTGACTAAATCATTCGTCTGATGCTTTGGTAGGCGATAAAAGAATAGAAGAAAACACATCATTTATACCTTGTAGAAACAACTTCCTCCAAACGGGCAGTTTCCATTCCCAAAGTTGAAGTGCTTACAGTCGATTGATCTGCAAGATTGGAGTAGAACATAAGGTATCTACTAAGCATATCAAATGGGGTCAAATTTGAAGACAGCATAAAAATCAAGTTTTTGCAGTTAGCTATTACCGGAGTTTTGCCTTGTATATGTCGATAATTTCCTTTTTCTCTTCAGGAGTGGAGTACCAGACAACACTCGGGACAACAAAATACGAGAGTTTGCGACATATAGGACATGCTCTCAACGTGCTGTTCACATCCATACCTGAAACAGGAGCACTGCTACGCCAATTACGTATGCATTGTATACAGAACGGATGATCGCACTCCGTCAACAGCCCAAACTTCCTCTCCCCTGGAGTGGCTTTCGACAAGACGCGATCCAAACAAACGCTGCACTCAATGTCTTGACTTTTTTTCAAAGCTTCGATGTGCTTTTGCTTCTTCTCACATTCTTTCGTGTGCTCTTCTCGTTCTTCGGGTCTAAAAGGATGCAAACACTTCTTCCCGCAAGTAGTGCAGATGTCTCCGTGCATATGTGGACACTGGTTTCCTCGCGGGCAATCACCAGCTGCAGCAAACGAGCAAATCGGGTATTCTCTTGGGTGGATATAATAAACGTTAGGTGATTTGTCACCGTCATTACTCTCCCCTGCAAAACCATCTCCTTTTTGTTGCGGAGAGCCATAGGCGCTGGTTAAAGACCGTGGCTGAGAATCTGAGCTAAGAGATGGCCGAGGAACATTGGAAACAGACAAAGATTGTGGCTGAGAAGAAGCCCTTTCATGTTGATATCTACATCTACTTCCGTACAAACATATTCCTTTCTGATAGAATGTGCAAACCTATAATTACAACAACAAGTTTTGATTTTCAGACAAGCCCTACATGAAATCACGACCGCATTAAAGAAGAAAGATTACATTACATTATTGGCTGGGTCCTTACAGTCATGGGAATATTCACAATTTTCGCCTTTTAAGCACGAGCCATGGACAAAGAACTTGCAGAGTATCCTAAAACACACAAAATCAATTTTTTAACCTCCAGAAAACCAATCAATCGAGAGACGAAGAAATCATGGAGTTGGGGATTATTTACCTGTCGGACATTTGGGGATGGTGCGAGGAAAAAGGATTGAAAGGAGGGAGAAAAGAGAAGAATGACAAAGGAAGAAGAAGCTTTTATGTGAGGAAATTTCTAAGGAAATTTGAACGGTTTTCAATTTTTGAGGAGATAGAGCGCGGCTGAATTCACCACCTCCACCAAAGTCTCTTGTTTCATTTTCGTCTTCTCTTTTATTTACTAAAATAATAATATCCCTGCGAAACCAAAACCACCATTTTTGTTTTTGTTTTTTTGGAAAAATCGAATAAAAATGAACAGAGAATCAATGACAAAATAAAATGGGTTAATTATGTATATTTTCCGTCGTTTAAAATGAGAGGATGGAAAAAGCAAAACACAAAAACAACAATAATATGATAAAATAGTTTCAAATACAGCTGTTACACGAGAGCTTCACAGCAAGCAGTAATATATTATTTATACAACAACACACGAGACAAGACCGTCTCTCTTGCCTTTTTATGTACACAATATATTACACGCAACACATCAAGCAAACATTCTCTCTCACACGCACACGCACACACACCAAATCCTCCGAACCGAAATTCACAAACTCGTGGTACTCCATACTTAAACCGACCGGTTTAAAGTGCTTGACCCAACACACCGTATCTCGAGTGTCACACAAACTCACACCTCACGAGAAGCTTCACAGATTTGTACTTCTCGCCTTTGCGGCTATGTAAAGGAAATGCTCTTATTCCTTCCTGTAGCTCCCAAACCGGCAAGCAGGTCTGCCCTCCAAAATCATCTTTCTCTGACATGTCATACTCATGCACTTCTAGTCGCAGTAGAGCCAGCTCTGGAACGGTTAATGGGAACTCAAATACCTCATCCCAAGCTGGTATCCAATTATCCTCCAATGTCTTCGTCTTCTTCATAACTGTATCCACTGGAACTCCAGCTATCCCAACCTGAAAATTGTATGAACCCTCAAATTTGTATGACCTTGTCATTGCAATCTAAGAGACGAGGAACAGTGATACAGCGAAGCATTAGTGTGGGGTTCTAAGGGAATTTAATCTACCCTTGTGTAGAAGTCAGGCGGAGAATATTGATCGAAGTGGGTGTGGCGGAAATCGAAGTACCAGCCTTCTCCCATGTATATAGTCACCTAAAGATTGAAAAAGAATAAGCGAGTTTCGTCGGATTTGCATTGGCAACAGAAAGACAAAACTGAGAATCAGATATCTCACCCTCAGTGTTTTTTTCACAGGTAGAGTAGCTTTTGGGTCAAAAATGTCATTATCCGAGCCACTTTTCAGCAAAATATCAGGTTTTTTAATGTATCCACATCCGCCATTGGCTCTAAACATTCCCTGCATTAGCCACAATGATCTTCCATACCCCTGTAGATGGGAAATTCATAATAGAATTAGCCGAGGAATAAGGTTGGTGTCCTGTAAAGTGATGGAGCATGTCATCTCCAGAATAATGAAAACTTTTACTACTCTGCGAAAAGATGTTGGTCATATAGCAAAAGAAGAAACCTGCATATTGAAAGCCACCATTTGAGCACCGTGGCTCCAGCCAACCAACGGGTTGTAATTTGATGAAGTGACTCTAGTACCTTTTGGGTAAACCCTCAGCAAATTTCGCTGAGTAAACCTGCATCACACCAAGATTAACATGATTCATACTGAATTGACGGACTGCAATTGTTAATTTCAAACATAATATGACCATAATTTATGGGATTACCTCACAATCTGTTTCGCATATTTTTCTGCTGCCTTTTCAAGTTGTTCTTCGCTCAAGCTAAGGCGTCTTACCTTGTCAGGGTCTACCTTTAAACACTCGGTAATTCCGCCTTTTGGTTTCCCAGCATGGATTGCAATCAAATGTTTATATTGGGGTGGTGCATTCTTCTTCAACTTGTCTTCATCATCATCGTCGTCATCATCATCATTTCCATCAAACTCATCCTGCAACAAGAAAGAAAATTAACAACTTTTGTATGTGAACACCAATAGAACTGAATGAAGATGATTTGTCTTCATACAAACCTTGTCACCACTTTTGCTCCTCTCAATAAAGCTCGGAACTTCTCTACCCCAAACTTCTTCATCACCCAAGGATTTACCTTTCTGCACCACCTCCTCATCTTTTCCTTCCTTGTACTCTTTCGGGGGTTTGGTTGAGATGATAATCCGTCTTTTTAAAGAGTTTGGCGATGGGAACTCCTTCAAAGATTCTCCAACAGGAGGAGTAAACAAGATTTCCCCAAATATCTCAGTAACCATCTAGAATACAACAAGAACAACGCATCTCTCAATTAATGTAATGATCTATTAAAGCGGAAAAAATAAATTTCAAAGAAATATAAAACGAGGTTACCTCAGCAACTTTGGACTGAAGTTCTGGAGTAAGATGATCTTCAAGAGTTACAACAACGGGATAGTCGGATACATCAAAGGCATGTGCTCTGATAGCTCTTAGACATTTGATCAACTCCACAGGTGCAGTGAGAGTCCTGTAAGAATGGTTCAGTACACAAGTAAACAACAAGCACTTAACCTTGATTTCATTCGATTGAATTCCAGTAAATTATTTATACCTTCCATGAAGAACATCAATATCATTTTTGTTGGAGTTTGGCCATATATCCAATTCAATCACTCTGACACCTTTCTTCAATGCATCTATAATAGGTACCTCACTGCAGTCACTGCTCAGCTGATTACCGGTCAAATAGGAATTATGACCAGTGAATATGAAATAATGCGATATAGGAGCATCCATGTCTTGATGCACCTGAAAATCATACAAGCAATTCCTTATTAGAGGTAAGTCGAGAATCAATCCAAAAACGAAAGCTAGCACATAATTGAGCCACAGTAACATGTGTGAAGCCGGAATTGCAAAGAATTAAATACTTGTGTCATGGATTTTGAGTCAAGAGTTACTAAAAGAGTAAATGTCCACTTGCCCAAAAAGTACATAGTTTCCTCCTACTTTCAGCAACTTATTTTTTCACAGTAGCTAACTATATAAAGCAAAAAACGATTAAATTGCTTCAAACTCTTGAATCAGACTCAGTGAAACACACCCAACAAGATTAGTATTCCAAAAATCAAACTTTCCCACACCATTTCCAATCCGAAATCTGAGTTTCTTATAACAATCAATTTTGAAATCAGAAGATCGAAAAATGGAAGAAGAGAGAAATTACCTCATGTAGAGCAAGAGGAGGGTTGTTATCACCAAAAAGGTACTTGAAGAAAGCATCAAGGTGAAGACCATTACGATGAAGAAGAGAAGAGGCGGCATTGATAATTGACTGCGCATCCTCTCTGGTGGCTTTATCTTGCTTCTGAACATCAATCAGAAACCTATGGAGATGATCGACGGTCATAACCCCATTCTCAGAGTACTTGTCGAAAATAGTCTTGATCTCACGCGGTGCCTCCGATGCAGTGTACCGAAACCTCCGGCGAAAGCAGAAACACACTTTGTACGTTTGCTTCGACATTCGAGGAAATGACGGACGAAATCCTTTGGGTTGATGATTGCTGGAGACGAAGACGATGAAGGAAGCAAGAACAAATCCCTTTCTAGGTTTTGTGTTCAACCAGAATTTTATCTTCTTTTGTGTGTATAATTAATGAATCTCCTCCATGTAATCAATCTTTCAACCTTCTCGAAGAGATATTCAATTCTCTGTCGTGCGAATATCCCCACAAGGCATATTTCTCTACATGATTACCGACGCTACAAAGGCTTTGGGCTTTATTGGGCCTTTGAATGAGCAGAGCCCATAAAATCGAGTTTTTAGGGTTTTACTGTCATTTAAAGGAGCAATATGAGCACAACCTACAATATCTCTCTAACATCTCCGCCGCTTCTCTCCTGAAACCTACACACAATCCGAGGAGGGAAGGAGTAAATCTTCTGCGAAACCAGCATGAGAGCGAAGGTAGATATTTAGTTTTAGTTTTTGTATGGATTATGATTTTGAGAAATGGAAGAAGTAGATATTTATGGTCACTGTGTTTTGATTGTATCAGTGGAAGAAGAAGCGTATGAGGAGGTTGAAGAGGAAGAGACGAAAGATGAGACAGCGATCTAAGTAGTTTCCGAAACCTGTTTCGTCTTTCCTTCTTTTTTATAAACCAACTCTTGTGGGAATTCTGTTGGTTTTTCAAATTTGCATTTGAATGTTTTGTTGGACCAAATCGAAGCTATGTTTTCTATTAGAATTATGTTTATCCACATGGGTTCTCGATTCTCCTTTATTTTCTACTATCTGCTTATAATTCGGGCTTAATGATGATCTCTAGGAACCTTTGATATTAGGCACACACACTCAAAGTGAAGACGTTAGATTTACTGTGACGCTTATGTGTTGTGTGTCATCTGAGTTTCACAAGTAAATTTTAATTAATTGGCTTTATTGTGTTTATTCGATATAAATTATACCGTCTCTGATTGAATGAGAAAAATATGGCTGGGGTGGGGTTTTAATGTAGAAATTTTGACAAATCATTGTGTGTTTTCGGAGGAATTGCATTTTTGAGTTTCATGATGTTCAGAAAGCTATTGTTTCTTTGATATAGCATTTTAACTTGTGTATTCGTCCATTTGAAATATACACACTGGAATTTGTTTCTTTGTTGAAAAAAATGAGTTTCATAATGCATCCACGTTAATCTTGCCGGTTATGGTGGCAAATGTAAAATGATCACTGGAAAAGAAGGTAGTATGTCGTCGTAAAACATATCACCCAGAAACGGCCTTAAAAAAATCGAAAGTGAAAGAGAACAAGAAGCTGAAAGAAACTACAAACTCGTGAGTAGAAAGAAAGAGTTGTGGAGTCTACTCTTCTCCCAAGAAAAATGGCTTTCAACAAAAAAGAAAAAATGACTCATCTAATCCCCAAAGAAAAGAATATTACAACGAAAGACAAAGAAGAAGATTATTCCCGCTACACCTTTCATTTACCCAGACAAATTCTGGTCAGACATGTAGCAGCACCGCCCCGGGAAATTGGGCATGACTATGGGTTTCTGATAAATTGACGAATAACTTTCCAAATGTTGTGATTAAAACATAAGTGGTGTATCTTAGTAGCCACCCATCGGTGGCATTCCAAATGGTGGCATGGGAGGCATTCCGCCCATTTGTGGTGGCGGACCATACCCACCACCTCCCATTCCTGGCATCGGTGGTGCGGGTAAAGCAAGTGGCAATAATTGGGCGTACATGTTCTGTTTTAACAAAGAAACAAAACCCCACTTTTAAGTTTATTTGTCACTTGCGATGATATTTTTGAGTGTAGCTGCGTAAGTTACCTGTTGGGACATGACATCCTTCTCTTCCTGCTCTTTGGCTTTCACCTCTTTTTGTGCCTCCAGCTTGTCCTTGATTAGCTCATCCACTTTTCCCGAGTACTCTCGGATAAACTGCAAAACAGGAAAGGATTAAGAGAGTTCATCATAGCGGAATGAGAGTATTTGAGGGTTACGACAAATCACCTGGAGGAGATACGGGAAGGCAAAGTCGATCATATTGTTGATCCAGGCAAGTTCTAGAGCAACGTCTGGTCGGATTAAATCATAACATACAAAGAGACATGTAGCAAAGCATTCCTTTTTGCCCTGTATAATAAAGCACAACATAAGACCAGAGATATTAAATTTCATCTTCTGGACCAATAAATATCTTTGGATGTAATCCTGCTTCAAACCATCCATACCTGTTCAATGAAGTAAACCAGCAGTTGTTCTGCAAGTTCATGGTCGCCGGATTGTGAAGCAGTTTCCATACAGTCCTTGTACATGCTATCTTTCTTTGACAAAGCAATCGATTGCTTCCATCTACCCGCTTTCTTGTAGATATAAGCAGCCACGCGTCTCATTTCAACAAGCTCGTGTTTCTCGATCTGTTCGCACCATTCACAGAAAAATTATATCATCGCTCAGGACATCTTTTTTTCTAAAGAGAAGATATAACAAGTGTAATAGATTTAAACACTACCTTCTGAGCGAGGCCTATCTGGTCAAAGCTGTCATGTAAATCAATAGACTCGCGCAACCTGTCATAGTCTTCTTCTTCCACATATATCTCATTCAGAGCTTCATTAACAGCAGAGACATTGTTGCTTTGAACTGCAACCATGTATGGCTTGATAAGACGCAACTGACCAGCCTGAGATCAGAAGAAACCGATTGTTAAGTAAGACCGCTCGGTTGTTTTTAATGAATAATAAAAACTCATTGGTCAGCTTCTAACCTTCCGCATAATATCAACAACACGCGTGTGATCTAACCGCAAAGCAAGCACGTTGAGAAGATCGTTGATTAGATCAGGATGCTCTTGTAAGTAGAAGTGTACAGCCTTGTAGTACAGCTCGACATTCGCAACCTTGGCAACAATGTCTTTGAATTGCATGTGCTCCCATGCTTCAGGAGAATGGTTCATGACAGTGGTCGCAGCATTATCAAACTCATCATATTGAATGTACAGATAAGTAAGTTCCTGCCAGTGCTGTTGTTCATCACAGGCCCGTATAAGCTTGGGAATATTGAGGCGAGTCGAGAATAACTTGATGTGTTCCATAAGCTTCTCATAACGATATCTAGCATAGAGTACACCCAACTCAGTGAAGATACCCATGTGAGCACGTTCCAGCCCAAGTCCACTCTCCATAAGTGAGATTAATTCATTGAAGCATCCTCTGTTCTGGTAGAACTCGCTGACTTCTTCCAGGTCATCCACCTACACCAAAAGATTACCCGTGGCCCGGGATATATATGAGATACATTTGAGGTAATAATAATATTATACAGAAATTAAAAAAAAAACATACGAGGAAAGTTTTGTGCTAACGATTCATAGAACTAAGATCAGGTATTTATTCACCTGAATGATAATGTTAAGACCACAGATCTGGGCCAACCGGAATTCTTCTGCATCAACACAAGCAAAGCAGACTTCCTTCCATGTTCTTGCACTGTTTGCTTTCCTTGCAGCATCAACAGCACCTTGGAACTGTTGCAACTTCACAAGTGTGACAGCTAACTTGCCCCAGTTCGATATGAATGCATAGATTATTTTTGCAGCCTCGTACAGAGCTTCGTCATACAGGCGATCGCCAACATTTTGTAGGTTAGCAACGTTTGGCATCAGAATGAATTCTTCAATCTCACCTAACCTATCGATCTTTGCATATGCATAGATGAGCTCACTATCAACCTTGGGTTCCTTCACCTTCTGTCTAACCATCAGAAGGTATCTGACCAAGTCATCATAGACATTAGTATCTTCAGAAGCACGTATGACCTCCAAGAAATGAGTGGCATCATCAGCACGGATAAATGACTCAATTGCATCACTGACTAGTCCTTCCCTGAGTTGTGCCTTAGCAACTTGGCTCCAAACAGCATCTTCTTCGACCCGGAAAGCAAACTCAACTGCACGCTCAATGCTTCTGACATTATCCAGCAATACGTTGACAGCCTGAACGTTTAAGTTAAACTTCTTGAAAATAGCAAATGCTTCCTCATACAATTGGGCTTCAACAGCCACTTCTCCAACAGCAGGTCCATCAAAGTTGTCCAGCCTATTAATGTAATCCATAACTCTAGATGGATCCGCCTTAATAGCTGTCAATATAAGCAGATTTTGCAGATTGAAGTTTCCACTGAAGGCAGAGTTTTGAAGAACGATCTTTTCAAGAAGCTCAATAAGCTCGTGCGGTAAATCAGCAGTCATGAATGCTTTAACAGCTGCAGAAACTTGCTCTGGGCTCTTGCTTTCAGGTAAAGCAGTAGACACAACTTGGTCAATAAGTTGTCTTCTATAATCATTGTTTTCATCAAGAACTTTGTCCCATAGGTCACCATCCATCCTCTCCACTACGTACCTGCAGTTCAAAAAACCGTGTATAAGCAATCTACCGAGCAACCACTATGTAATAATAAGTAAGAATTATAGTAAGCAATGATAATTGATAAAATACCTGGCTTGTAACTTGAACAACGAGTTTTTGTTGGTGACATTGATGAGTTCCTCATCACATTGTCCTCTTCTGTATGCCACAACAGCAAGGGTAGGATCACGTTTCTCGCAGTACTTACCCACAACCCGAGAGTCATAGTAAGGGTTTGTGGTCAGGAAATGCTCAGGGTTGTTGTTACTGTCGATGATAATTTTACCCAAGGCATTATGGACATGAACATCCTGGCTTCCCTCGCTAACTAGATGCTCCAAGAACTGAGTGAGGAGACGGAGTCGATTTCTGAAAAAGCAGAAACATATTAGAGCTTCCAGAAAAAACGGACGTGATTATAAACGGACACCAGGATGACCAAAAGGATTCACCTCTTCTCGCATTCCTCGACAAGGGGTTCAACAGGGAGCAATGAACGAACAGAGAGAATGAGGCCTTTTATAAAATCTTCAGGGCATTCATCATCAAGCAACTGCCCCACCACTAAGGGAGCATTCCCAGGGTTCACCTTTAAAAGTAATCGTATGTATAACTATTTAATGAAAAAACTGAACTTCCACACATAAAATACGGTCCCAAGAAACTCCATACCTTCTGAACATAACCTTCAATGTAACGAAGCATGTTGTTTGTGTATAGGTAATGAGTAAGATCTGGCACAAAGCCGAAACGGTCGCAGACATTTATCAAAGGTCGGGCATCAGGAAGCTTAGCTTCCATCAAAAAGTTCTTCGTCTTTTCGGCATCATAGAAGTTAGACTCTCTGGTCACACGCTCAACCTCCTTAATTTGACCAGTCTTGGCAGCTGCTTCAATGTACTTGAAATGAATCTCCGGATCCTCACTATCGAACAGAGGGAAACAATGTCATCATCAACATACAAACACAAGATCGTGCTTGTTTACAGGAATGACAGTAGATTCCATATAATCACCTCATACTCAAATATGAACCTAAAAAGAAGTATAGCCCTTCATATGATTTGAATTGCTCAAAGAGTTTAATACATGCATCAACACCAAGTTGCTCACAGTACTCCTTGCAAGCCTGCAATTATACGGGCATGTCAGCGTCACATTTTACAATAAAAGTCATCAGATCAGACACTACTTACCTGAACGATTATCTGCAGGTTGCCTCTCAGGTTGACCAGCAAAAGATCCTTCATGCACTCCATAGCCCAATCGCTAGAAAGAGTACCGAAAAACTCAACCAGAGCCTGTATTTTGAGCAGAGTGATATTCAACAACTTGGTCATCCAGAACTTTATAGCAACCAAAATTTATTTCAGAGGCATTACCTGTGGCTCAATAGCATGTGTGTTCACAATTACACGTTTAATATCAGGTAACTCTGAGTAATGCTGCACAAATAAAAAGGAAAAGACGTTGGAGATGCAAAGACAATACATCTATATGGCCAGGAAAAAAGCTAGAGAGATTGAGCACCAACCTTTAAGGATTGGATATAAAGTCCAGCCTTCTCACAAAGTTGAGCTATACGAGGCCGGTCATAGTGGCTGAACATCCCATTTGCTAAAATTGCATCAGCCACGTTAGGAAAGGTTACCAAATTGATCTCCAGAACCTGTGTTGACAGTAGATCTAAAAGTATGAGGAAAGAAGGTGAATGTAGAAAGGACAAAGAGATACAAGGTGGCAACTATTTTCAACCTTAGTTTGCAAAAAAGCATGCTCAGGTAAATTTGGCTTCAGCACATCCAGAAGGAAAGCAGTCGCTTCACGGATCAAATTTCTCTGAATATGCACAAATAAATAAATTAGCACATGACAATTCTCAAGTACGGTATACAATTCTGTATATAGAAGCAGAACAAGTAATGAGCTACGAACATTGTGTATAACACAATTTCATACTTGTCCACCTACCTGAAGAAAAAGATCAGTGATGGTGTTGTAGTCAACTGGACAACCTCCTTCCATTTGAGACATCATTAATGCAAAATTTACTGCTCCCTGCAAATTGCAGTTAAAAGACTATTAATCTAATAGGGGAAAATACTTTTTGCATTCTAAAGAACTTCAGGTCAATATTATTCAGCAAGAAGTTAACCGATTTATGACTCTTTTGCTTAAGCAGCAAATATCCAGTAAAGTCCGTTCATAGCTTAATAGTTTGTTGTAAGTATCAAAAGTGTACCACACTAACCTGAGGATCTGTACGGAGTATGGTTTGCAGAAGAAACATGTAATCAGGTGTGTACCCAACCTAAAATCACAATATGAAAAGATTGTATTTCTTGAGCACAATGAATTTTAGGGTAATCATAACAGAGAAGGGCTAATTTTAGATCTTGTTATTTACCTGCTTTGAGTAAATCAGAATCTTGTCAAACTCCCTTCTTTCTGCAAAAGCTGCTACAACTTTTGGAGTCGCTCGGGCTTTGATGTATATTTTCAGAGCAAGGTCATTATCCACAGTCTGGAATAGAAACGTTTGTTGTCACCACAAATGACAGGAGACATATCACACATTTTAAAAGGAATGTAACCCATTTTAAGATTACCTTGACAAGGTCCCCCAGTTCTTCACTGCATTCTAACTTATCCTCGGCCAACCAATTTTCCAGGAGGTTCTTCTTGTTTTGATTCACAACGAGCCGAGATAGTTCCAATGACTCATATGAATTAAGCTTCCCTCTAGTCAAAAGAGTCCCAAAATACTGTAACAACGGAGGAGTTTGCCCAGCTTGTACAGGAACACTCTGCAAAATTATATAGTGTGATGTTGTAGTTTCAGATTGGTGTTACCGACATTTAATAATAGACAAGCATGTTCACACAAGATTGGTTGTTTGAATATGGAATAAATACCTGGAATTTGGCCACTGTATCAGGTGTCCTTAGAATTCCCTGAGGAGATTCAGCAGCTAGCTCAGCAGCCTCCTTGTACTTTGTTTGAGCGAACAACTCTTGGAACCGCTGGACAACCTGCAACATCCGAACTGAATATGAGAAACTTCACATTACCAAATGACTTTCTTTTTCTTCAAGCTGGCATTCCTCAGCTATAATTACTTCAGCTAGATAACAGATCCAAGATAACCATCGCATACCAGATTTTCTGCACCAGGGAGGTTTCCTCGTTTAGCAAGATTGACAGCAAGCTCCAAATTGTTCAACTGTGATACAAAAGCATAGATTTCTTAGCATGACATGATGACACATGCAGCTTATATCGGGAAAACAAAAGAAAAGTTGAACATACTTGACCACTGATAAAAGGTATTATGGTAGCCTCGTTTACTGTAGCCAAAAGAACTTGTCCTCGCCTATTAATGGCATAGAACCCCCCAACTGAGGAAGCTTCAGAAGTCAAGAAAATTGGGTCTGGACTTATCCGATTTCTGTAGACAGCAGAAGCAGTCTCTAGATCGTATACAAACAACAAGCCAAGCTTGGTGATGACATATATCAAGCTAAATTTGTGAGAGACCTGTCAGAATAGAGAGAAGTCAGTGGTAAGAAAAT
Source organism: Pseudoturritis turrita (assembly GCA_900406555.1). NCBI lineage: Eukaryota > Viridiplantae > Streptophyta > Magnoliopsida > Brassicales > Brassicaceae > Pseudoturritis > Pseudoturritis turrita. The sequence goes on from OVBL01000397.1 coordinate 3,609,727, forward strand.
TTCACCAAAACTTACTGAATGTAATTGAAATTCTAATGCAACTACAAACCTGCATGGCAACAGGAAAATCATCAGCAAAATCTGGGGGGAAAAAGAGATCTGCCTGCTTTTTTGTAAATGATGGTTTTCCTGCAAAAAAAAACCACCCACGGTTACACATCAGATGAATACCACTTAAATGTAACCAAAGACACTGATTAACGGTGACAGTATAGAATTGTGCCGAGGATGCTAACCGGGTTGGGCACCAAGCTCAATGACATGCAACTTTGATGTTATCTGCCCAGCATTAAAGCTCTTGCTTGCAAAGGATATAAGAATAGAAGGATTCTCATTCCCAGGGACCTAATATTAATAATGTTGCAAGTTATACTAAAGTTCAAGATTAGACCATAGAATGAACACACTAAACAAACCAAGTAGTTTACCTTAAACTGAGCAAATGATGCAGCATGTGCTTCAAGGGCCTGGCTCCGCTGTTGATCCACAGAAAAAAGCTGCATGTTCCCTTTTACCAATTGTGGTCTCTACAGAAGATAATAATGACAAGATCAGGCAAGAATTTACAACATGACTGCAGTTTTGATGTCTTTATTCAACCTAATATGTGCCGCAGTAAACCTACCTCAGGAGAGCCAGGAGCAATTCCAATTAAAACCAACCACTTCTCATTAGGAGAGCACTTATAGTTTATAATTTGATTGTTTGCCAAATTGGCTGTTCTTTCAAACATCTTAACTGGCTCAGAATCACCTGGAAAATATCGAAGCAAAATAAGAAACGCATACACGTGATATGAAGATGACAGTAAGCTAAAGATATACAACCTTCAATTGACCAATGATACACAGAACTTTGTGTGACCAGCCCCAACATCTTTGGTGTAATCCATTTCCAAAAGACAACCTATAAAGCATGGGAGACGTCCAAAAAATATTCGGACGAAAAAATCAGAGTCTGAATCAAGTGTACAACAGGAAAGATAATGGGGTTACAAAATCTTTGCATCAACACTCACCTGCTCAGGCATCTGATGTGATTTCAACTTTGCCTTTGCTTCAATGTTAAATATCTGTAGATGATCCTGAGTAGTTCCTGGAACTTGAGCTATATACAAATTGAAGAAAAAAGTGAACAACAAACTAAGGAAGAGAAAAACAACAGCCAGTATAAGGTTTCTAGTCTGATTACACAAGGCTTGAGACACAACAGAACCAGGGGGAAAATAACACATGTAGGAATAAACCTTGTAAATGGTTTGTATGCAATAGGACTGAAATTGAGCTTGATGAGCGTAATTACCAAATAATACTTATCTAACATAATAGATCTTGTATCACGTGACGCATTAGAACAGGTATAGATACTGCTAAAAAATAAGGCTAACTCGTTTAAACTTGTAAATCATGTGGTTTTCTCATTTTATCCAATATGAAGGCAGGAATAAAAGTTGAGGGCAATAAAAATCAAAAGCAGCCTATCCGAAATAGATAGCATATCTCGGTAACAAAACGAAGGAGGAGTTACCAGTGGTAATTCTATAAAAAACATAAACAAAACTATTCTGGGTGTTATAACTGATACGCACAACACAAGTTTTTTCAATATAAGGAAACAGTCAAATACCTTTTAAGGCAAGGATCCTCGAGTTTGGGTTCATAAGAGCAGAATCTGCAGTAATAGGCCTCCTTAGCGGCTGCATCGGCATATTCATATCTATAATTACAACGCTGTTTTGCGGTGCCGTCTCTCGTACACATATGTACTTGTCAGACTCCATAGTAACATTTGTAAACGTGATGAATTGCTGATTGATCCCAACGCTCGGAAGCTGGGAAAAAGAAGAAAAAAAATCAAAACGAAGCGTTATGTCACAAAGTTCATTTACTCAGTTATGAGATCCGAGTATATCAGCATATTGCACAACGCAAAAACCTTGAAATCCGGGATCGATACATCAGCGTAACACAGATCTGAGCATATTTAGAGAAATCTGATCAGAAACATGCATCACACAAACTAGCAATCCGGAAAAATTAGACAGTAACACAACCGATCGATCAGAATTCGGAACAGTATCGAAGTGAAATCAATCAAACAACAGTCTGAGACGAGCTTAATCATCGGAAATGAGAGAGTAAAGGTACAAAAAACATCTTAATCGTTCAAAATCAAGCTCGATTCCATGAGATGCACATGTATTTCTACAGAAAAAGGAGACCGGAGAAGGAGAACTCACCGTTAGGACCTCCTTCATCGTGATGGGGGCGTTTGCTGCCGCCATGTTTGACCTCAGATCGCGGCAAGATAATCCGGGGACAGAATCAGATCCACGGCCGGGAAGAGAGACCGTCAAAGACCAGGAGAGCGAGAGACTGAAGAAGAAGGAATTGAAATCGCAGATCTGAGGCAAGTGGAGGAGAAAGGTGATGGGAAGGGGAAAAAAAAGCGAGATTCTCTATTATATATATATGTAAGTAAATGACTAAACAGCGATCCAATCTGTGAGTCACGCGTCTATAACATTGAGGTGAGAAGGAAAGTTGACGATGCGGTTTTGCTAATTAACGGGTTAGTTACATTAGTGCTAATCAACGACTAACTAATTAAATACACATAATTTGTATAAAGATTTTTCCTAGCGAGGAGTGAATTGTCTACTAGCAATATGCCAAAATGTAAGGGAATATAACTTCGACTCTTCCTATGAGCCATTTAAGGAGAGCTAAAGCCGGAACCGGTTTTGAACACAAACAAATGAATCTTTATGGATTTGTAGCCTTCTAGTCGATTTGATCATCAAAACGATTCTTTTGATAAAAGAAAACAATTTGTAAAACGCCCCATTTTTGCACATCGATCTTCGAGAAAATATTGTTAAATACTAAAAGACTAAAAGATCCCTCAATATTGTTTTTGGTACTCTCTTGACCAGTAGCAACTTCCATGATAACGTGAAGAGAAATAAATGTGGTGCCAAGATCACGAACCTCTTCCTGCTATCAAAACTGCCGATAGGAAGAACACATTCGAGCAGATACGAACAACCTTTTGGATTATGATTCCTCTGATTTAGTATTTCTGCTAGAAAGTTAAATTATCTGGAAATGTTTAGGTTTTCACAAGTAACATGAACGAAAAGACTATTCCCACAGTAACTCCCTGCGAATCGACTGATAGATGGATAGAGGTTACTTTCGAATCTCACCTAGAGAAGTTTAACAACATCAGTGAAATTGGCAGGGATATGGTTGTTCTAATGATTAGACGAGTAGTAGAGATTGTTGCGTGTATGGGAGACGAGTAGTAGAGATTGTTGCGTGTATGGGAAACAGTGTGCAAGTGAAACTTAATGGCAAACTACTTGGAGTGAACTCGTTCAAAAATTATATTGATTTTTTTTCTAATTTGCGGTGATTTAAAATTCTGAAAAACTTTATTTGTGATTGGTCAAGTACGAAATTGGCATAGAAATTACGTAAGCAAACTAATGATGGAAGTGAATTAAATAGATTATGGTTCTGAGTATTTGTACTGATATAATCACATAGTGATATATCTTCTCGAATTTCATTTGTTTTTCACATATTTTGAAAAAAAAAATATGCCATCGTAAACCTCAGTCAATACATTGTCCGATCTATTTCATTTGAACGAGATTTTATATTAAATGTATATAACGGAAAATTTTGAACCAATATGTTTTTTCGTAAAAAAACAATTAAAATGTAAGTCCAAAAATTGAAATAATAGTTATAGGTCATTCTACTGGAAAACAAGGTTCATGTAAAACTTCAGTTTTTGAAAAATATATAATATTATTTTGTAAATTCGGTCGGCATCAATTTGGGTTTGGTTTGTTGGAATTGAACATTAATGCTTTTCACAAAAACAAAACGTATAAACGACGAAATGTTTTAATTGGTGTTCTTATAAAAATGTAAAACTATCTTACGTGGACAACTTAGGAAAGTCATAAGATACCAGGAATAGTAGAAAATCTCCAAATCTTTATACAAAATAAAGGAGATTATTTGATATAAAGGGTTCAAATTTTTAGATTAGATCTCAGAATCACAAGGCTCCCTTCTTCTTCCTCCTAAACAAATTTTGTTTTTTGTTTTTTTTTCCAATTCGCCATGAAATCTTCTCATCACCACCACAGAGCTCCACTAATTTCTTCTTCCTCTTCTTCTTCTTCTTCTTCTTCATCGAGCAACTCTTTCGTCTCTAGGCTTCTTCTTATATTGACTTTACTTCCGGTTTCCCTTGCCTGTCTCGCCTTTATCCTCCAATGGCGAGGCGGTGGTCTCGCCGATCCTGCATCTGCTTCTGTTCGTTCCTCTACGTCTGTTCCTGGCGGCTCCGATCTCAACCACGAGGTGTTTCCCGGCATGGAGACTGTTTCGTCTGTCTCCCCCAAAGCTCACCAATCGTCCTCCGATTGCTCAAATCTAGCTCGAAGCTCTTCCCCTTCTTTTCCTTACTATGGCGATTGGAAGTTTGGTGTTGATACTAGTTTAAAGCCTAAGGTAATCGTAAATTCCGCTGATTCGAAGTTTTTTGGATCGATCTGGACTTGGAAATTCTCTTAAATCCTACTCTGATAACTAATCTGTTGAAGTTGAGCATTTTTTTTGGTGGGATCATAGAGATTTGAGAAATCTGCGGATTAATTTATAGTGATCAGATCTGTCTTTGGGTTTTCCCCTTTGTAAAGCTCTCACTTTTAGTGCCCATGTATATGAAATCCGACATTGCTACTGTTACAGATATGTATAACGACTAGCACATCAGCCGGATTGGATCAGATTCTACCATGGATGTTCTACCATAAGGTTATAGGCGTATCCACATTTTTCCTTTTCGTAGAAGGGAAAGCTGCTACTCCGAGTATTTCGAAAGTGCTGGAGTCTATTCCTGTGAGTTGAACTACCTTCCCTCTTCCATTACTTAGTTTTAGTCTGAATACCTCTAGCTCCTTAGTCTTGTAGGTATGAGTAGAAATAAGATACATTGTATTCGAGGCAAATTATTCGTGATAAACTTAGTCCGATGTCTCTTTCAGGGGGTTAAGGTAATATACAGGACAAAGGAGCTGGAGGAGAAGCAGGCAAAGAGGTCAGTAAACTATGCCATTGCATATCTGCTGCATATCTTTAGCTCTGGAAGGCACTAAGTACATGTTTTGTCTTTGCATGTTCTGGGAATTGTAGCATTGTTCTGATCAATTTAGTGTCATTCTGTGTTTTTTTTTTGCTTCGTCAGCCGGATTTGGAATGAGACGTGGCTATCTTCTTTCTTTTATAAGCCTTGCAATTATGAGTTATTTGTCAAACAATCTCTCAACATGGAAATGGCTATTGTCATGGCAAGGGTATGAATTTTTATTTTACCTTTTTTTTGGTTGATTTCTGTTCACTTCTCGTGTTATATTGTTTTGTTCTTCTTACTAAATATCAGGATGCAGGCATGGATTGGATACTTCATCTTGACACAGATGAGTTAATATACCCAGCAGGTGCGCGTGAGTACTCATTGAGACGGTTGCTACTTGATGTTCCTCCAAATGTGGATATGGTTATATTTCCAAATTATGTGAGTGACATGTGATTCATGTTTCTTACATCGCCTATTTTCAGCTAGTTTTGTGAGTGTTAGATTTCCTTGTATGATCTGGGCTTGCGTATGAATAGCTGTTTTGGGTTTTGTTATTTAGGAAAGCAGCGTTGAACGAGATGATATCAAGGATCCTTTTACAGAGGTATAACCCTGTTTCATCTCTTTTTTTTACCTGAGACAGTAAATCAAACTGAAGAGCCGTGTCAACAGTTTTTTGGTTTTGTTTGTTATGTTAGTATCGCTTCTGAGATATGTTTGATGCAAGCAGGTTTTAATGTTCAAGAAGAATTACGATCATCTTCCGAAAGATACATATTTTGGAATGTACAAAGAAGCAACACGAAATAATCCAAATTACTTCTTGACTTATGGTAACGGCAAATCGGTTGCTCGGATTCAAGATCACCTCCGACCAAATGGAGCACACAGATGGCATAATTACATGAAAACTCCCAAGTATGTATATCATATATTCAAACATAAGTGAATTTTCTATTGGCTGAGGAAAGTGATAAGACTTTTTTGTTAGTCTACTATAGAATCATGTAACTAGGGTAAGGGCGTTTGCAGTGGAGTGTAGTTACAGCTCACAGCTCAGCTAATTTTTTTGTTTGTTTGTGAAGCCAAATCATGTTTTGTAAATATATTAACCTGTTAATTCTTGGCAGTGAGATCAAATTGGAGGAGGCTGCTGTCTTACACTACACATATGCCAAATTTTCTGACTTAACATCCAGACGTGATCGATGTGGCTGCAAGCCTACAAAAGAAGACGTGAAAAGATGTTTTATGTTGGATTTTGATAGATCTGTGAGCATCTGTTCTTAAAATCTCTTGAATTCCTTAAAAGTCATTTCTTTATAATATCTGTGTTTAACTTCCACTTACTATTTTATGATGCCATCTGGATGATGAACATTGTAGGCATTTATAATTGCATCAACGGCAACTGAAGAAGAAATGTTAAGCTGGTAAGAGCCTTAGCTGCAGAATTGCATTCTTTCTTGGGTACTTGTGTGATGGAGAACTTTTGACACTCTTTGAACAATTTGAAAAAGTTAAGGTTCTATTTTGGTTAAAAAAATTTTTGGTCATGATACAAGAGTAATGTATCCTGTCTAGGTACCGTGAACACGTTGTGTGGGGAGACAAAGAGGTGAAGACGAAACTCCTTAGGAAGGGTATTCTGACTCGCATTTATTCGCCAATGGTAAGAAAAGACTCATCAACTCATTACATAAATTTCCAAACACAAAGTTTTGGAATGTCGAGTTCTTGCAAGTCAATTGTAAAAGGTTATTTACTTTTGGTCGCAAATGCAGGTTGTTATACAAGCATTGAAAGAGTCTGGCGTTTTCAGCTCGGTTGTCTCATCAGCTTCGACGAATCTTTCAAAGAAAAATTTCTTAGCATCAATGCACAAAAGCAACTCATCCAAATCTACAGCATCTGGGTCCCTTCCATCAAAGGACACCGAGTCTCAAGGCATCTCTGCAAGACACCTTCTTGGGACTGAATCAGCCGTCCCTCCTTTATCACCTCCTGGGATGGAACACGCTAGACTTGTCACAGAGGATTAACAAGGTTTTCGCATCGAGCTGATGCCTTTGCTTCCTCCTTACTGATATTGATACTTGGATGCAATGCTAGTGCTGTGTAGCTTTAGGAAGGCAAGTGAAGTGGGACAAAGAGGAGTGAAGAAAGCGGGTTTGTGTGATTCTTCCCGATCATACTTAACACCGAGAGAGAGAGAGAGAAAGAGAGACATTGGTTCTCTTATCTCAATTTTCTCTCGTTCTGCAACTTATGGTAGATGAGTTTGCTGCATTTTGTATTGCCATTGTTACTTCAATGTAAGTTTATTATTATGTACAGAACTTCAAAGCGCAGGCTTGGACTCATCACGTTTTACTACTTAAAATCGCCTTATAGCAAGACTAGTGTCATGGCGTCACATGCCATGGGGTATTTCTGACGTGTGTGTTTTGTAAAGACCCTCGTGTAGAGTTCCGTGATTGGTTGGTCTATGATCGAAGACTTTATTGAAATAGTGGAAAACCACGGATAAAATGGCGAGGAAGATTTCGTTTTGATGATTTATTTATTATAGCATGATAACTTTGGTTCATTGGATACACATGACTCATGAATACATGTATATATATTTTTAAAATGTTATCGTTCTCGATTTCATAATGTTTCATTGATTACAATTTACAACATATATTTTTTCAAAAAGATTTGAAAATTGGTTTATGATCTGAGTTTGTAAAAACTTAAAACGTTTTACCCTTAACCAGAATAGCTAATCAAGTTTAAGTTGATCTATACAAACTACTCATATTTACCCAAATCAGATAGTATACTCTAGTGTATAATAAATAAAATGGTATTCAAAAAGGAGTAACGAAAATAAAACTCAATTAATCCAAAATTCTTTTTAATCAAAGGAGTCTTAACAACTCTCACAAACAAGAATTATTCAATAAGAAAACAAAAAAAAGTTGGCGTCAGAAGGATATAAAATTTGGTTCAAGGATCCTGCCTCCCTAAGTCTTAACCAAAAAAAATTTCATCAACATCTCAGTTTCTTGCGAGTCTTAAACCGCAATTAAAATGGGAAAATGAGAAAGAAGGCGAACCGATGCTTAGGCACCACCTGATCCGTACTTCTTACCGAACACAATCAGCTGCAATTTGTCGTAACCGGAAAGCACACCAGCACCTGCAACAGCACGGAGAATGTTGGCACCAGCTCCCTTGAAGAGTGACTTAGCTCCTTCGTTTTTGAGGATCTGAGCAAAGGCGTCCATGGAACTCTTGTACTTGACAGCTTCACCTGACGTCATCATCATTCTTCTTCGGACCGTGTCAATCGGGTAGGATGCAAGACCCGCACCGTTAGTAATGACCCATCCAAGCGCAAAGCTAGCTAAGAAACTATCCTGAAATGACCCAAGAGATCGACCACAACATGTCAGAACCAACCAGCGAAAATAAGAGAACACATAGATCAGAGAGAGAGAGAGAGAGAAGAGAGAGACAACACTACGAACCTGCAAGTCTCCGGTGAGAAGAACAGGCTTCACAGAGTCGTAGAGTCCAAAGTATAGACCACGGTAGACAATGATACCGACGCAAGAGATGTTGAAACCACGGTAAAGACCAGCGATACCATCAGACTTGATTGTCTTTCTGTAGACATCGACAAGACCATCAAATTGTCTGCCACCACCTCCTTTCTTTGCAGCCTTGGCATCATTAGCTAGACGGGTACGTGCATAGTCAAGGGAATACACAAAGAGAAGGGAAGAAGCACCAGCTGCTCCTCCAGATGCCAAGTTACCAGCAAACCACTTCCAGTAGCCATCCTTGTCTTTCTTAAAGTTGAAAAGCCTTTTGAAGTAATCTTTGAATGCAAAGTTCAAGGCCTAGCATGGAAAAAAAGAAGAGATCAGCACAAAATTATTTCGTTTCAAAAAGCGATAAAACAAAGAGAGTGTGAAACTCGGCCAACCTGAGTGGGGAAGTAACGGATGACATTGGCGGTGTTTCCTCTCCATAGAGAACCAAACCCTTCATCCTTAATTGTCCTGCCGAAACAGTCACCAATACCCTTGTAGGGTTCAGAGAGCCTGCCAGCTTTAATCATCTCGTCCTGGTTCTGAATCAAAAGCTTAACACGCTCAATAGGAGCAGCAGCAGTCTTTGAGACGGCAGCAGAAACACCACCCATCAGAAAATCAAGAGCAAAGTTGGTGAACCCTTTCTCTCCTGGAGTTTGGACAAACACAGGAGAAGCAGTTGTTGCCACCACTCGGGATGTGTTAAGAGGAAACTGAAATGCAGCATTGGAGTAGTTTCCATATGTCGCATGTCTTTGGTACATAGAAGGTCTCTGGTAACCCACAGGGATCTCGTTGGAAACACTTGAACGCAAGAACTGGCCAGCAGCTTTCTGCGCAATAGCGGGGTGCTGAACCTGATCAACCATTTTGTACTCTGCAAAATCACAAAACCTTGGATGAGAATTCAGACGTATATATCATGGAGTAAACCAGTAAAGGCATATCAAACAAAGCTTTTCAAACACAGATTTGAAATACGATACAACCGAAAGCTTTGAAACGTAATACTATGATTCTCGCGGAAAAAAAAAAAACTGAATTTACAATGTAAGCAATACCGAAGAGAATATCACAGAAAGCTTTTCCAACAAACTAATAACCTAATCCAATGATGCTGAAATAACAAAGGACATTTCGACAGTCTGAATGAAGCAAAACACGCATCATTCGGAGAATCAGATACCGTTTTTGGGTTTTCTAAGAAACAAAGTGTGAAAACAATTCCTAGTTATATGCTCTCAAACGAAGAAATCCCGAAGCATAAAGTTTAACACATCGAACTGAGATTAACCCTGGAAGACGAACGTGCAAGGCAAAAAAACTTGTAAAATTTTAAGAACAAAACTAAAACACAATCTCTGTCAATTGGGGGGGGGGGGGGGGGGGGTCGCAACAACAGATCGAATGCATTTTAAACTATATGCAACAGATCCAAACCATTACGGTGATTACGAGACAGCAGATCAAAGAAACGCACGAAAACAAAGAAGATCTATAGAACAGGAACATTTAAGATTCTTCCAAGAGCAGTATACATCACGATCGGGATACAGGTAGGCAATATCATCAGAGAACAAACAGATCAGCAAGACGAAACATCTCGTTTACCTTATAGATCTCAGAAGAAGAAAACTATCACAGATCGATGAAACAAGAATAACAATGAATCGAGAGACAAGGAGACTTTAAAAAGCGATACAGATCTGAGAGAGAAACGAGAAACGACTATTACCCAAGAAATGATGGCTGAGCTCGAAAATCTGGAAGCAAGACTCCGCCTTTTTCTCAAGAAGACGAGAGGCGAAGCAAAGAGAGACGAAGAGGCGAGCTTTGAAAAGAGCGTTTGTTGCCCTTTTATCGCCTCTTTAAATAGGGTCCCCAGAGTCGCGGTCGTCGTCACTCGACCCAGTGGTGATTGGGTAATAATCAGATGCTACAGAAGCATTTGTGCACTGGCAGCCCATATCCGTTGGATCATACTGGCTAAAAAACACATGGGATTAATCACCGTTGATTATGATTACTTTATTTAGAGAATAGTTTTTTCATTTTTTGGGGACGGGTACGACTCTGCTGGTAGCCGTTAGATCTTGTAGCTTTTCTTGCCCCCAGGAATCTGGGACGTCACTTGGCATCGTTGAGGCAACTAGTGGAAACCTCGAAGGGTAGCGTGGAAAATTATTTTGTCTACCATACCGACCAAGATCAATTTTATGAAATAAAATAATTTTGAAGTGTTGAATTTTATTTTTATTACTAGTTTTTCCAGTTAGAGGATTTCCAACTTTGTTTTATTATTTGCAATATAGAATATGATATTTGTGAAGGCACAAAAAAGGAAGTGTATCATAAATTGATATAGTACTTTTTGTATATGTGCTATTTTTCTATTTAAATCAGATATGATATTTTTGTAAGTTATTATTTTATATTTTAACTTCTTGGTATATGTAAATGTTATCTTGTAAAAAGCTTCTTCGTAACATTCTCCGAATGTTTGACACTGCCTTCGCTCACTCCTTTAACTTTTATGTAATTCGTTTAATTATTCTGAAACCCAAATTATTTTTTTGGCGAAACAAAACATCAAATGTCAAGTCTTTAACTTAAACCACATCGTGAGAGAGTGACGAGCAAAGAGTATAGCTCCCTAAAAATCCCGAGCCTTATTAAAGAGCACGAACAAAAAAGTAACTTAAACATAAATCAGAGATTAAAGATGCTCATGTGGGGGGGCTTTTACAGGGACAACCACCGGCATCATTTACTTGTCGACTACTTCAATCAGACTCGGCTCATAGTCGCTGGGGGCCACAAATCCATGGAGGTTCATCACTGTCGCAGCTACATTCGCAAGCCCTGGTGTGTCCAAATCCTGTCTGAACCTAACTCCTGCTGACAAACCAGGACCTCCTATGGCAATTGGCACCTGCACACACATCATGTCCACATTTTCACATAAGACACAACAACCACTTTCTTGTAATAAAACCTCTAATGCTTAGTCTAAATCTTTATGATGCTTATTTGTAACTTCCACATTCTGTTCATAACACAAATTGTTTTAGTAATTTTTGCTAGGACTTACTGGTTTCAGGGTGTGAGAAGTGAGAATCTGAAGGTTTCCTTCCTTATCGAGAGCAGGCTTGCCAGCTTTGTCCCTTTTAACCATGTCCTCGGCATTTCCGTGATCTGCTGTGACCACATATATCCCTCCAACCTGGTTTATAGCATCAAGGATTATCTGCAAACCGGGCACAAGCACTTGTGAGTCATTGGTACCAACTAAGACTGGTTTCTGACATTATCATGTTAAAAGGTTTAATCGAAACCATACCCTCACAGCAACATCAGCAGCCTCACAGGCAACAACAGTAGCTTGAATATCACCGGTATGACCCACCATGTCTCCATTTGGCAAGTTAACACGCACCTGAAACCTCATTCACACCAAATTCAGAAACGAGTTTTTTGATGGGTTGATACAATATGATAAGATCATACACCTTACCTGGTCAAACTTGCCACTAAGGATAGCATCCCTTGCCTTCTCAGCAATTTCCAGCGCTTTCATCTTTGGCTGGACATTGAATGATATTCCACTATCACTCGGAATCTCAATGTACTGTTCTAACTTTTCGTTGAAATAGCCAGAGCGGTTGCCATTCCAGAAGAAGGTGACATGCCCAAACTTAACAGTCTCACTGTTTAAATGAAATAAAGTTTGAATTCATTCCATGAAACATACCTTCAACTGTATAATCTCATAAAGAAAAACATAGCTAGGACATTTCACCAGTTTTAATCAGCAAGAAAGCCCCAAGCATAACCTAGACCTCTAACTAGCACGTAGAGAAGACGTGGTTACTTATATCACAATTTCATTTCCAATTCCAATTCCACCAATTATGTGCTAAACGTATATAAATTTGTAACTGAGAAAACAGCAACAGAAGACAATACACTTATGAAAAAGAGAATAAAATAAAGATTTGAGAGATTCTAAAAGTTAACCTGCAAGCAAAAGTACGGATGCCATTGTGTGCCAGATATTCACCAGAAGTTCTATCAATCAATGGTGGAGAAACAAGATAATGGCTAGGAAGCTTTAGCTCTCCATCATATTGAAGCATTCCTGCGTAACGAATCTTTGGGACTCGTACACGATCAAACTTATCGAAATCTTCATATTCGAGCGCTTTTGCATGCATAACCATGCGATCAGCACGGAAATTGAAAGTAACAACCGCGTCACCATCAACAATTGGACCCACAGCCTTTCCGTTATCGTCAACAATGACAAACGGAGGCAAATACTGGTCATTGGCACCAGGTTCAGCTCTCAATTTCTTAACCGCTTCAAGAGCGTTCTTGAATTTGTGGGGAGCTTCTCCAAGAACTTGAGCATCCCACCCTCGTTTAACAACATTCCAATCATTCTGCAAGGGGAGGAAACCAGAATTCCATTAAAGCAACAACAGAAACTGAAGGCTAAGCCTAATCCATTTCTCAATTAGACAAGACAAGAACATTTATACAAAGATCTCACAAGTCTGTTAATCTGACAAGTAATGAGAGGTGAGACACACAAAAAAAACATTCTTTACCTCATAACGGTCCATTGTGACATTCATGCGACCTCCACCAGATGCAACCTGAGCATCAACACCTTTGGAACGTAACTCAGCGAGGTCACCTTCAAGAGTTTCCACAAATCCGACACTAGAACCATCCAAAACATCACGACCATCAGTAAGAATATGGAGGCGGATTCTCTTAGCACCACGTTCTGCGAAACCCTTTAACAACAACTGCGCAACAAAAACAAAAACACAAAATTAGAAGGAATTAGACAAACGCTATGATTCAACACAAAATATAGATGACAGAATTGGGTACCTGCACTTGATCAAGGCGAGAGTGGACACCACCGTCGCTTAGAAGTCCGACGAGGTGCACGGTGCCTTTCTCGAAAGATTCAGAAATGTATTTGAAACCTTCATCTTCATAGATTTTCCCTGAAGCAAGAGCGAGGTCGACAAGCTTAGCACCTTGAGCGTAAATTCGACCGGCTCCGAGAGCATTGTGACCAACTTCACTGTTTCCCATGTCATCTTCGCTGGGTAGACCAACGGCAGTACCATGGGCTTTGATTAGCCTCCATGTATCGGGAGCGCCCTGTGGAGAATCAAAAACGTTGAAACCCACAATCGGAAATCTAGCGATTTCATCAAGAAATATGGAGAAGGAAAAAAAACCGAAACATACGTTTTTAAGGGAATCCATGGCAGGAGTTGGAGCTTTGTGGATGCAATTGTATTGATCAGGATCAGATTCACCCCAACCATCAAGAACAATTAATCCGATGGTTTTGCCCTTTGGAAGCTTAGGATGGTCCTCAAGCTTCCAGTTAACGTCGCCGGAGCTACCCATAGCTGATTCAGATCCACTTCCGCGGTGAGAAATCAAACGTTAAAGGAACAGATCTGAAAATCGAAAGAGAGAAAATTCGGAAAACTTACCAGCGGAGAAACAGAGAAAGATCAAAGAGTCGTATGGAGATTCGCAGAGAAGAAAGGGTGATGTGGTGTGGTATGGTAGGTTGAGCTCACGCTGACAAAATATGAGGTTTTGAAAAGAGAAAAGTTGAAGATGACGTGGTGAGGCATATATGGGCTTTGCTTTGGGCTCACGTTATATTAAAAAAAAATTAAGCCTCAAGAAATATATGGAAACGAATGTTCTAGTTTCAGTCGTTGTTGTTACGAATGTGCTGGGACATGCTACATGTGCAACACTTATATGTAACAAGTAGTTTTAGTCGTTATTGTTACGAATGTGCGGTATGTAAACATGGAAAAATCAAACCGAAACAACCGAATTTGGACCAAGATTTGATTGTAAACCGATGATACAAAAAAAAACTGAAACTGATTTTAGATTTGAAGTGGATTTGTCTATTACAATCCTTTTTCATCATTTTCGTGGGATTTCGTTTCTATTGTAGATATGGAACTCCAAATTGTTAATGTTATAGTTTTTTATAATGTTACATATGTTTCTAGATTTGAAGTGGTTTCGTCTATTACAATCGTCCATTACAATCGTTTTTCATCAATTTCATGTGATTTTATTTATGTTGTAGATCTGGAATCCCAAATTGTTTTTTTAATGTTATAGTTTTTTCATAATATTACAGATATTTCTAGATTTGAAGTGGATTCGTCTTACAATCGTCATTATAATCGTTTTTCATCAGTTTCGTGTGATTTTGTTTCTGCTGTAGATTTGAAATCCCAAATTATTTTTTTAATATTATAGTTTTTTCAACTAGTTAGAATAGTAAAATGGATAAAAAAAATTAGATATTAAAAAGCTTATCCGAATTGAGTTTGATGTATTTTTATGGAATTTTCTCTTCCTCCATTTTCATCATGCAATTATTAAGGCTTCACAAGGCTGGTGTAATGGGCTAGTAGATAATTTTATAATGGGCCGTAGACAATAATTGGGCCGAGATAAGGAGAGTATAAAAGGTAGATTTATACAGTTTTATATAGAAAAAGATATATACTGAGATAGAGATAACAACAATAAGGGTAGACGGACAACTGTTACGGCGAAATTGAATGCCGCAATGTATCAATATGATTGGTTGAAAAGGAAAGTAAAAAATAAAAAAAGATATTGAATGAGAAACATATATATTCATATGGAATTATTTTATTTTTTAGTTTAATGGGAAAAGTAGAAAAATCAGATGAACAGGCTGTATAATTTTGTGAACAAATGGGACTGACGACAACACTCTTCTTCTCCTTTTTGTCCTTTTGGCTCTCTCTCTCTCTCTCTTCCCCACCGGCGACCATTAATTCTCTCTCCTCTCCGCTTCTTCCCCATTGCTGCAAACCCTCATTCCTCGATTTGGTTTCTTCAATTCTCTCTCTTTTGCTCAAAAGCTTAACCCAATTTTTTAGTTTTTGCCCCTTTTGAAGTCTTCACACTTAGAGACGTGACGGCGACTTTTTACTGAGTCACACGGTTTTGACTCGCCCTGGGGGGATTTATTTCGCTCCAGAGGCGAAGAAGGAAGACTTAACCAACAATGGGGTTTCTCTGTTGTGTCCAGGTGCTTGTGTTTCTCTCTCTCTGCTCTAAACTCTCTGCTCAATCTCCGACCAATGCTTCTTCTTCTTCTCTCGACGCCCTTCTTCAAGATTACTCTTTTAGAGCCTTTGTTCGGCCTCGTACCGGCATTCTCTACGAAGCCACTGTCCCTTCCAATTTCACTGGGATCAAACTCGCAGCCATGAGACTCAGAAGCGGAAGCTTTAGAAAACGAGGAGTGCCTTCGTTTAAAGAGTTCTCAATCCCGAAAGGCGTAATCGTGAAGCCGTATGTGACAAGGCTTGTCTTGGTTTATCAAAACCTAGCCAATTTCTCTCACTTGTATTACCCTTTGACTGGTTACGACTATGTAGCACCTGTCTTGGGTCTTCTTGCTTACGATGCTAAGAATCTCTCCGCCATTAATTTGCCTGAGCTTGATTTAAAGGTATCAAATGATCCCATCAAAATCGATTTCTCTGATCTGGAACGAATCCCACAAGGGTCTAGTGCTAAGTGCGTTAGATTCGATTCTCAAGGTGAAGCGATTTTCAGCGAATCGATTCAGCCTGGGAACACATGCGAGACTGAGCATCAGGGACATTTCTCAGTGGTGGTGAAATCTGTGGCCTCTGCTCCTAGTCCAGCTCCTCCGGGGAGTGAGAAAAGGAATAAGAAGAGGAGCTCTGATTCCAATTCCAAGACTTGGATAATCGTTGGTTCGGTGGTTGGTGGATTGATACTTTTGGGGCTTTTGCTGTTTCTGGTTTTGCGGTGTCGGAATTACAAGAAGCAGGAGAAAATGAGGGAGATGGAGAGAGCTGGAGAGACAGGGGAAGCTCTTAGGATGACTCAGGTCGGAGAGACAAGAGCACCGACAGCTACAACAACTCGCACACAACCCATGCTTGAAACCGAATACGCAGCTTAGAAAAAGGAACACTTTTGATGCGTTTTGTGTACATCATCTTCATCTTGATCATTTGTTACTGTCTTCTTCAATTATTTTTCTTCTGGTAAAGTGTTTTCTGATTATTTTTTCGTTGTGGTTAGCAAGTTGAAAACTTCCGTTTCATCTTGTTTCTCTACGGGTGATTAAGGAAATAAGTATTATTGTTTTTCTCTTTTTCGTGCTCTCAAATCATAACTTTGGTGGAAGAATTGGATTATTTCTGGAGTACACTCACATTGTTTTCTTTCTAACAACTTTTGCTGTAAAGCTTTGATCTTTTTTGTAATAATGTCAACATCTTTTGTTTGGACAAGCAGACAGCTTAAGAAGATAATGCTGTTGAATATCATCCATCCTCAACTTTGAGTATAAGGTAGTAGTGTGTCCTTGAGATTCAAGTGCTTTTGTTGTAGCTATGAGCTTCATGCAACTTGTTCATCCTAACCATGTCTCTTATTAGAAGATCACCCAATGAGCAAATAGATTTTGGAACCAATGAGCAAATAGATTTTGGAACCAAAGAGTTAAGACATCATGGAGGATTGTTTGTAATTGTAGAGCTCCATTTGTTTCTTTATAGTTTTCCTGTCTTTTCTTGAGAAGATGGCTTGCAATGCAGGCCCCATATATACTACAGAAACTGCTGCTACAAATCTTTGCTTTGCACTTATTTGGAAAAAAAGTTTGAGTTACATGTGTATGTGTATACATGACTGAATTAGCCTAACTTTGGGCCTTCTTGTGCCATGATGCATATTTTCATATCAAGAAAAATGCCATGACAAGAATGTTGATATCTTCTCTGACTTGTGCAGATATCAGGTAATTCTTAAATCAGTTAGGTTTCTTTGTCCCATCATTCCAAAACCTTAATGTCTGGGTTTGGAAAATGAAGATGAAGTGCACTGTGTAAATGCTGTATTAACTGTGTTTTAAGGACATCAAAAAAATTGCCAGTTTTTGCCAAAAGGAAAACTATTGCTGTAGAATATTCGTCTCCTCTGTTCTTTTTTTCTTTCTGGAATTTTGGTTGATTGGAAGAGAAAGCTTAAAGGATTCCACATCAAAGTCGGGTCTCAACGGTAAAATAAAAACAAGCTTCGTTCTCACTAAAGAGCAAAGAGATTCCTCTTTAGGATTGGTCTTTCCCACTTTTTTCTTCCTTACAAAAAGAAAAAAGATATTAATTACATAATTTATCATAATCAAAAGTTTGATACACTTTCTCTCTTCCTCAGGAGCTGTAGTTTGGCACAATTTGGTCTGGTTTTAAGGAGAAATTAGAAGTGAATCTATGAAGTCGTGTTAGTTGGTAAGAGCGGACATGGAACCAAAATTCCTTTGAACAAAGTAATAAAAAAGGGTATCTTAAGAAGCGTGGACCATTTTGAAGAAGAATTAAGAGATGACCCCACTTGAAAGAGACATAGCGAGGGGACCCCATGTGAATCTGTAAGCAGAGACAGAGGCTTTGACCGTTCCCATTCATCTTCCTCCCTCCATTATCAGCCAGAGTCATAAAACCATGTGATTCATCATCACAAGCTTCGTTGGACTCTCTCAAGTATCTTCACAATCACTCATCGATCTTACTAGCACACACTGTACAATTTAGAACCTACCTGCAACAAACCGCACACCTGAAAGATGGTAATTCCGCTTTATATCCGCAGTGGAACGTTTTCGATGAGCCATCTTTCAAGATATTCATTTATTCTCTCACATAGCAATAGTGTAGTTCAGTGTATCATGCAACTTAAGAGCATGTACAACATATCACAAACAGAGAAATGTTATAAACCAAATGTCTTTACTGTCTGAATTCTGAAAGCAGGAAAAAGGGTTTTTTAAGCTTCAAAGCTTTATCCAAACTTGTCTCCAACGAAAATCAAATGGGAATAACAGTATTAGATTCGCCAGCTTCTTCTTCTTCTGGAATACACTTTATTTGTGACCGCAAGTGTTCACCTTAAGCTCCTACATCACATCAACATGTTACTCAGAGTTACATCGCAAGCCAAAATGAGAAATAGAAAGCAGCAAGAGGATTTCCTACACCGAGAAGAACAAACATCACTGCCCTAGAGCTTCACATGACAAAAGAAATAAGAACAGCTCCAAAAAAACTATCAGTAAACCAAACCATAACCAGGATCTCAGTCATTTCTAGACAGGACAAAAACATCCAGAAGCTTCAAATGGCAAAGAACTAAGCATAAGTGCCTAGAATAATCTATCGAGTACCCAAAAATCTTATTCATTTCCCTTGAAGAGGGACTTTGCTACACAGAATAGCAACGAAACCAGCACCTGAAGCTTCAAACTGGAAAATAACTAAGCAGTGGTGCATCTGCTCGTTGCTTAAGATAAATGATACAGTAGCATATCCACAAGGTCTCTCTTATTAAGCTCTTAAAGCATATCCATTTTCGAGACCTCGAAAACACAGAGATTCTCAGTGATCACACATTTACACCTTAACTGGCACACTAATAGCTTGAAAAACAACAAAACAAGTGTACTGATTTTGCATGTGAAATTCGATTCATGGAAGAAATAAAGCTGTATTTGGGTTTCTTTCCCAACGAAACAACAAACAAAAATCATACTTATCCAAGAGGACTAAACTAAGAAAAGAGCACGAAGAAGACGGATCTAATGAGAAAAGAAGAGAAGGAACACAGACCTGAAGGACAAAAGAAAGAAAAGCAGATCATGAGGAAGAAACTGTGGCTTTCTCCACGACTTTCTTGTCGCGTCTTTCCATAGCAACATCCCATTCATCGTGGCCGATGTGCTTCGGCTACTCAATTCATCAAACCAAATGATCAACAAATTAGCCAAAATTTGTATGATTTGGGATCCACAAGGATCAAATCGGGAAAAACCCTAGGGGAGAAAAAAGGGGGAAAACCATACTCGGCCATGATAAGCTTTGTGGATGTAATACTGAGAATTTCCCATGATACAGAGCATCCCTCCGATGATTCCAAGAGGCAGAGCCGCTTCTAGCCACACCAAAGACATCTTCTTCTTCGTCTTCTCCTTCTCCTCCGATCTGTGTTAACCAACTAATGATTTGAGAGTTTGAGAAATGAGAACCACTGACTCAAATTGAAAAACAAATGGGCTTTTTGGGCTTTTCTTGATTTTAAAAAACCGTAAACCTCAAAGCCCAATAGATATAAATCAAGCTTTTTTTTTTTTTTTTTTTAAATGGATACATACATGGTCTCGGTGAAGACACAACTCGAGAAACAAATTTTGTTACATGTAAATTGCGTGAAGACAGGCAGACACAGTATAGAGAAAATCCCTCTACCATGTCTGGTCTGTATAATCCCAGCTTCTCACCTTCTAGAGCCGCTTCTCCTCAGATTAGAACCACCTCCGATGTTGACAGGTCTTTCTTCTTCGACTCTCTTAATGGCTTCTTTTCCTTCTTCTTCATGTCTCTAATTATCTCTTTGTTTTTGCTCATCTTCTTCTGCAGTCAGTACTTATCTCAGTTGTTAGCAGAACATCAAAAGCTTGGACCTTTCATGCAAGTCTTACCCATATGTAGCCGACTATTAAACCAAGGTCTCGCTCTTACTCATTTCTTCCTTGTTAGATCTACGATTCTCAGTTTCTATTAGGATCTGTGCCTTTAGACTCACCAATGAAGATAGGTAGTGGATTTTTTTCTTTGGCTTTGCTTTGATAGCTTTGGTAGTAAAGCTTCCAGCTTTGTAAACTAGATTCAAGTGTAAAACTAAATTTAAAGATCATCTAATTGAAGAACCATGATTGAATAGGTATTTTGGGGAAAATCAATCTGATTGCTACATATGTAAAGTCCCTGTTGGTGATATGATCTCTCTGATTAATTTTATATAAATCCTAAAGTAGATGTTTTTCTGTTTACTACTGCCATTGGTTCTTACTCGTTTTTGATTGATATCATGACATTCTTTTTTTCTCTTTTTCTTTTTTGTTGTGCAGAGATTTTTCGGGTTTCTGGAATGATGTCCAACCAAGGGTTTACGGATTTTGATAGGTTGCGGAATCGAAGCCCTAGTCCAATGGCTTCACCAAATCTTATGTCTAATGTTCCTGGTGCTGGATTAGGTGGTTGGAATGGTCTACCACCAGAGGTAGTAGCCATTTTCCTTTTATCTGTGTTTTCTTATGCTCAAGTTTCTTTCAAATTCGGCGTGTTTGTCAGAGCTTTTCTTTATCTGTTTGTTAAAGAAGCGTCTTTTTCATCCCCAATTATCTTAATAGAACATAGAAAAATTTCTTAACAGAGGATTGTGGTTGAGACCCACTTGGACATGAAATATGTATGGATGGCTCATGTATTCTTTTGTTGGAGGAGCCTAATATTCCTACTGCAAGGAATATAAGGTATGAGTTTAGCTCTCCATCTCCTTGTTTGAATATGTGGTGCCATCTGTAGCCTATATAGATCATTGCATGTTCAAGAGTTAGAAGTTTGGGTCTTTGTATGCTCAATAAGTAATGGTAGTCTTGACTGTCTAGGTAATTTCTCATAGAAAATCACTCAGGAGCTCCAAGTGGAACCTTTTATTTCTTGTAGAGACCCTCTAAACCCTTAATCTAGATGATGTACCGGGTTTCAATTCCGGTTATTCATGTCAGAACTCTAATAAAATGGAACCTAATTATTTCTTGTAGAGAATAGGTGGTCCTCATGGAATGGCGATGGAATGGCAAGGTGCGCCTGCTAGCCCAAGTTCATACACAGTGAAGCGTATCTTGCGTTTAGATCTTCCAGTTGATACCTATCCGAATGTAAGTTTCGTCGGATATTTGTTTTCTTTGAGACAATGAAATTCAGGGGAATAACCATTCTTCTGCTTTTGGTTGGTTAGTTCAATTTTGTTGGAAGGCTTCTGGGTCCTAGAGGGAACTCGTTGAAGCGTGTGGAAGCAACTACGGGTTGCCGTGTGTTTATTAGAGGGAAAGGATCAATTAAGGATCCTGACAAAGTAAGGGATAGGCTACATTTTCTTCTGTTTCCCAATCGTCTTTTCCAAATTTTGTTCATATTTTGCTTTGTTATGTTTACCGCTAGGAAGAGAAACTGAAAGGGAAGCCTGGCTATGAGCATCTCAATGAGCAGCTGCATATCCTCATTGAGGCTGATCTTCCTGCTGATATTGTGGATATAAAACTGCGTCAGGCCCAAGAAATTATCGAGGAGTTGGTCAAGCCTGTGGTGTGTGATGTTAACATACTTCTTCTCAATTTATTTTTAAGAGGCCACATTGCTTTGAAGTTTGGTTTGAGAGTCAGAGACTTCTGTTGTTAATTTAAATTCTATTCTATCAGACAACTTCATGTCTCCCACATAACATGCTTTGTATCCTTTTTGCAGGATGAGTCACAGGATTACATCAAGAGGCAGCAGTTGCGAGAGCTTGCGTTGCTGAATTCAAACTTGAGAGAAAACAGTCCAGGTCCGAGCGGTAGTGTCTCTCCTTTCAACTCAAATGCAATGAAACGCCCAAAAACGGGACGGTGAGAGAGCATGAGGTACTGATAAAAGTATGTGTATATGTTTATAACTGGCCTAATGGTGTTGGTTGCGTCTGCTCTTGGTTCTTCTGCTTAGCCTCTCTGATCCTCACTGATTCTTAAGCACAAAGCACCAAAGAGAAGCAGAAACCAGGGAAAACATTAAGACAAAATAAGAATGTGAAAGTAGCGGTAGCTGGTTGATGCATTTTGTAACCATTAAAGATAGATTCTTTGGATTTATTCATGTGTTGAAGTAATAGGAGTATTCTTGATTTTGGAATGGAGATCTAATTACATATATATATATATGGAGTTATGATTTTGCTTCCTATTTTGTTCACATCGTAGTTCCAGGAGGAAAAGTTAAAAAGTAATCTTGCGATTTTGGACAGCATAAGTTTTTGTCTCTTGGTAAGCAAATTGAGTAGAGAGAAGAGACCAAACAACATGATCCATGCCTCCATGGAAGGTTTCAGGAGTCAAACTTCATGTAGTCATGGGAAAGCTTATGTGTCTTTTCGTCGTTTAATCCATAAAGAAAAATCAACAATGGTGGTGGGTGAAGTAGTTTAGTGTTGTGGACATGTGGCACGTTTGGCTCAGATAGAGCTTCGGTATCGCACGTGGGAAATGGGGCCCGATTGATGTTGATTGTTTGTTTTGTTTTTTGTTTAAATTGAGAAAGGTTTTTAAAGGTTCCAACTTTCACCAGAGACTCTCTTTCTCTGCCGCGATTCCGTCTAAAAATCTCAGATCTCGGATCTCAGGTCAACTCGCCATTCATTCACAGATCTTCCATCCGCTCACGGCGTAGTGACTTATTGAGAAGATGGCGGCTATGGCGCGGCTTCATCTGTCGGCGAAATCGAACCAGAACAGTGTGCCATCGCCGAGAGTGATCAACCTCTCACGCGATCCAAGGATTGCCTTCTCGTTTCCACGAAATGGGTCGGTTTGTTCACTCCACACCAACTTAACTTCTCCAAATCTCGCGATTCCATGCGCCGTAGGTGGTGGTGGTGGTGGAAACTTCGGTAATCCAGGTTCAGGCGGCGGTGGAAGCGGCGGTTATGGAGGATCAAGCGGCGGCGGAGAAGAAGAAGGATCGTCTTCATGGGGACCAATAGGGATGTTTATCCAAGGATGGAGATCGCGAGTTGCAGCTGATCCTCAGTTCCCTTTCAAGGTACTAATGGAAGAGCTTGTTGGAGTTACCGCCAATGTACTTGGAGACATGGCATCACGCCCAAATTTCGGCTTGAATGAGCTCGATTTCGTCTTCTCAACTCTCGTCGTAGGTTCGATTCTCAATTTCACCCTCATGTACCTATTAGCTCCCTCTTTAGCATCCCCTGGCTCCTCCAATTTGTTGCCTGGAATCTTTAGAAGTTGTCCTTCGAGCCATATGTTTGAACAAGGAAGCTTCACCGTTATGAACCGTTTTGGGACTCTTGTGTACAAGGGAATGGTGTTTGCGACCGTAGGATTAGCTGCAGGTCTTGTGGGAACCGCTATCTCTAACGGGTTGATCATTCTGAGGAAGAAGATGGACCCGAGCTTCGAAACGCCGAACAAACCGCCACCTACTCTGCTGAATTCGTTAACTTGGGCAGCACATATGGGAGTGAGCGCCAATGTGAGGTACCAAACGTTGAATGGAGCTGAGTTTGTGCTGGCAAAGGCGTTGCCGCCATTGGTGTTTAAGACAAGTGTGGTGGTTTTGAGGGTTGTGAACAATCTTTTGGGTGGAATGACGTTTGTTGTATTGGCGAGGATGACTGGATCACAGTCGGTGGTTGAAGAGAAGACGACGGAGATTTCAGTAAAGGAGAAAGATGATTGAATCTCATCTTAATCTCTTATAGAGTTTTTTGTTTCCTCTGTTGTGAATAGGTAGAAGGCACAAGAGGCATCTTCTTGAGTTGAAACCTTTTTTCAGCAATTTTCCCTTCTTACTTACAAAAGCAGAAGACATTGTTCTTTCTTTGTTTTTTCAACTCAACATCACTTTTCAATAAGATAACGGGATTACATAGTCGGTTTATCGGACATCGCATGAGTCCTATCGGATCTAGGTTTTCACAGGAAAATTCAAGAAAACGATTGCCATCATGTACCAATTCGTGTCCCATGACATCTGACTACTTAGAGCTTGCGTTGCTGAATTCAAACTTGAGAGGAAACAGTCCACGGCCGAGCGGTAGTGTCTCTCCTTTCAATTAAAATGCAAAGAAATGACCAAAAACATGAGTCTAAGAGAGCATGAGATACCGATAAAAGTATGAATTATACTTGTTCATGCTCTCTTAGACTGAAATTCAGCACAAAGCACCAAGAGAAGCCCAACAATTTCTCATGTTTTCCTCTCAAACCGGTATAGAGAAGAAAACATTAAGACGAATAAAAAGAATGTGAAAGTAGCATTAGATGGTTGATGCGAAGTAAAGCATTAAGGTACATTCTTTGGATCTATTCGTGTGTTGATCTGTCAGTGAGTTATATGATCAAAGTTGTGTCTTTTCGTAGTTTACAAATACTACATATTTAAAAACATTGAAAGCGTGATGCTTTTGTCCAATAAAAAAAAAAAGGTGAATCCCATAAAAGAAAAATCAACAATGGTGGTGGTGGAACAGCTCAACATGCTTTGTTGGTGAAGTAGTTGAGTGTTGTGGCACGTGGGGGATCAGACGCTAATTTAGCTTCGCACGTGGGAAATGGACCGATTAGGGTTTTAAAGGTAGATGAGGTTTCAATTTCACCAGAGACTGTTTCTGCCGTAATTCTGTCTAGATTCTGAAAAAAAGGAAGCCACTTTCGAATTTCCGAGAGGATCACAGATCTTCCGTCCACTGCCATGGCGGCTATTGCTCGGCTTCATTTGTCGGCGAAATCGAATCAGAGCAGTGTGCCATCGCCGAGAGTAAGCCACCTCTCGCGTGATCCAAGGATTGTCGTCTCGTTTCCACGAAATGGGTCAGTTTGTTCACTCCACACCAACTTTTCTTCTCCAAATCTCGCGATTCCATGCGCCGGAGTCGGTGGCGGCGGTGGAAACATCGGTAATTCAGGTTTAGGCGGCGGTTACGGAGGATCAAGCGGCGGCGGAGGAGAAGAAGACGGATCGTCTTCATCATGGGGACCAATAGGTATGTTCATCGAAGGATGGAGATCACGAGTTGCAGCTGATCCTCAATTCCCTTTCAAGGTATTAATGGAGGAGCTTGTCGGAGTTAGCGCTTGTGTCCTTGGGGACATGGCTTCACGACCAAATTTCGGCTTGAACGAGCTCGATTTCGTCTTCTCCACTCTCGTTGTAGGTTCGATACTCAATTTCACTCTCATGTACCTCTTAGCTCCCACTGCAGCAACTGTTGGCATGTCTCAGAACTTACCTGGAATCTTTAGAAACTGTCCTGCGAGTCATATGTTTGAACAGGGAAGCTTCACCGTTATGAACCGTTTTGGGACTCTTGTGTACAAGGGTTTGGTGTTTGCGACCGTGGGATTAGCTGCAGGTCTGGTTGGAACCGCGATCTCTAACGGGTTGATCACGCTGAGGAAGAAGATGGACCCGAGCTTCGAAACGCCGAACAAACCGCCACCTACTCTGCTGAATTCCTTAACCTGGGCAACCCACATGGGGGTTAGCGCCAATGTGAGGTACCAGACGTTGAATGGGGTTGAGTTCCTGCTTGCAAAGGGGTTGCCACCTCTGGTTTTTAAGACCAGTGTGGTGGTTTTGAGGTGTTTGAACAATGTTGTGGGAGGAATGTCGTTTGTTGTATTGGCGAGGATGACGGGATCACAGTCCGTGGAGGAGGAGAAGAAGACTGAGATTTCAGTGAATGTTGAGAAGGATGATTGAATCTCATCATAATCTTATGGAGCTTTCTGGCCTCTCTGTTTTCCGTTGTTCATAGGCATCTTGAGTTGAAACCTTTTTAAGCATATCTCCTTTTCTTACAAAAGCATAAGAGTTTTAGTTCTAGTTATGTTGGAATAAATAAGGCAAATCCCTTTTTTAGATTCATCTTAATATTTGGTTTGTCATTGTTAGGGCCAATTCTACTGCCAAGTTTGTTGTTTTCTTTATCAACATTTACCAAGAAAATAAATTCAATAAAAAGTTTTTAGCTTAATGGTTTCACTCTGTTATGTGGAACCCCTAAGAATAAATCCTGCAAAGTTTCTTAAGTTTGTCTATCCTCGAATAATATCAAAGACAAGGAAGGGTGTAAGAGAAAGCTCTCTGTTTATTATTCGAATCAAAAGATAGTAGGTCTCTTTACAAGCAAAGAGATCTATTTATAACTATCTGAAACTACAAAAGCAACTATGAGTTGAACACAGCAATCAAATTACAACAAGCAGTGGAAGAAAGAAGTAATCAGAAGTACGCGAATCAGAAGGCATGAACAGAGAGAGCTCCATCAACACAAACGGTTTGACCTGTAATGTAAGAAGCTGCAGGAAGACACAGAAACGCAGCCATTGCAGCCACTTCTTCTGGCTCTCCAGCGCGGCGCATTGGTATATTCGGGGTAATATTCTTAGCAAACTCTTCTCCTTCTATAAACTGAACAAAAGAAGAAACCAATCAATTTACATGAAATATAAAACTGTTAAAGAAGCATTTTTAGAGTTTTACAGATTTAGCTGGAGGAGTTGCAATGACTCCAGGAGCAATGGAGTTAGCTCTTATGTTGTCGCTAGCCCATTCGCACGCTAAGTTCCTCGCAAGCTGGGTTATAGCTCCTTTGGTTGCACCATAGATGGATCCGACGCTACACGACACAACCCCACCGACAGAGGAAATGAAGACAATGCTCCCGGATCCAGAGGATTTGAGCAGAGGATGAGCAAGCTGACATAAATGGTATGCAGATTCCAAATTTGTCGAGATTTGGTAAGAGAAATCTTCTGCTGTGTATTCTGTAGTTGGCTTTGTCACACATGTGCCTACATTGTTTATCTATATATTAATATTAACAAAATTAGTATTATGGTTTTTGATCCAAAATCTGAAGGTGAAAGAGTCAAGAAGACATACGAGGATGTTGAGATTTCCTTCAAAGAGAGAAGAAACAGTCTGCATCAGTTCCTCTCTCTCGGCACGGGACGATATATCACTGACTGAGCCTGTGACGTTAAAGCCTTTCGTTTCCCATTCTCGTAAACACTGGTTAAGCTGAGATTCGTCTCTGGCACATGTATGGATTCTTGCTCCAAGACTTGCAAGTTCCTCCGATATAGCATACCTAAAGATTGGTTAACAAGATTTGAATAATTAGTCGCAGAGAGATGCTAAGCAAAATAAGGTTTTGTTTTTCTTTCTTTTTTTGTTGCTTGTAATGCAAGAAACATGAGACTTGGAAGCCAAACCCGATGCCTTTGGTTCCTCCGGTGACAAGAGCGTTCATGCCTTGAAGACTCCATCTCTTGTCTCTGATGCTCTGTTCTGCTGTAGCCATTTTCTTGCAGATGTTTCTGTTTGTTCTGATTTAGTGAAATGTGATTATATGAAAATGGGTATTTATAATAGTACGAGGTCACGAGTAATTGAAAAAAGATACGATGTCGTACCGAATGACGTGGTGACGCGGTGGTGGTTGGTAGACAAATTAGAGGTCAAACTAAACATAAGAATTGATCACTTTTAATCGGGAAAATGATGACGTAACTAATGATGCACCTTATATTATCAATGTGTTAATTAATAACGGGTTTATGTGTAATGGGACAAAGTTGATGATGTAACTGACGATGGGTCTTTGTGGGTTTTTAATCTCATGTAATTTGGGAAAATTCCCAAGCAATACCATTTCTCTCGATCTTAAAAGTTGTTACTTTTGCAAAAGAGATACGATAGATATGTTTAGGGGTGTCAAAATGAGTCAAAGCTCATGAGCTGACTCAGCTCAGCTCGGATTTTCACGAGTTCGAGCTATGTTTTTTAGGCTCATTTAATAAACGAGTTAAATGATCGAGCTTAAATGAGTTGGCGAGTTATGCGACCCAGCTCTAATGAGTCGTGAGCTAGCTCACGAACAAATCTTTTTTTTAAGATTTAAAATATTATATTGATATATTGTAAATATATTTTTGATATACCAACCAAAACATATATTCTTGTTCTCTTTTAAGTTTTAACTAAAGCAAAAATAGAAATAATTCATTATACTTATATTAAAAAAATAGAAATTAATTTTTGTTTTACATTTTAATTTTTTAAGATATAGATATAGAATATAGTATTAAAATTTTTAATTATTTTATTCTTATATTTATTTTGTATTAGCTCGCGAGCTAGCTCATTTAGATCACGATCTAGATGATCTGAGTTCGAGCTTATGAATATATGCTCGTATAATAAATGAGCTGAGCTGAGCTGAGCCGTGAAATACTCTAGCTCATCATGAGCTGAGCTGAGCCGAGCGAGCTAACTCAGTTTGACACCCCTAGATATGTTAAGGACAACTATTTGCAAAAACTTAAGCTTTGTAGCTGTTATGTTTTTGTTTTATTTTTAGATTCCAGAAGATTAGAGCTAAGTAAAGCTCTATCTACTTGATCTCAACCCAAACATATATCCAATTTAGCAAAGTACAAAACAAGCTCACTGCCTCTCTGAAATGTGGCTTAGACACAGATCTTCATACTGGTAGCTCGCTCATTGAAGATGCACGTAAAGTTTTATCGTCTATGCCTGAGTGGAGCGTTGTGTCAATGAATGCTCTAATTGCAGGTTATTCTCAGAACAACTTAGGAGAAGCTGTAGTTCTCTTTCAAGAAATGCTGACAAGGGGAGTTAACCCATCTGACATCACTTTTGCCACCATTATCGAAGCTTGTGATAAACCAGAAACTTTGACCCTAGGAACACAATTCCATGGTCAAATAATAAAGAGAGGGGCCTCATATGAAGGTGAATATCTAGGGATTTCCCTTTTGGGCTTTTACATGAATTCACGTAGAATGGCGGACGCTTGTGCTCTCTTCTCAGAGTTATCAAACCCTAAGAGTATTGTTCTTTGGACGGGAATGATGTCAGGGCATAGTCAGAATGGTTTCTATGAGGAGGCTTTGAAGTTCTACAAAGAAATGCGTCATGACTCATGATGGTGCTCTACCTGACCAGGCAACATTTGTCACTGTTCTCCGAGTATGTTCTGTCCTTTCTTCTTTGAGAGAAGGTAGAGCTATCCATTCTCTTGCCTTCCACTTGGCTCATGACTTGGACGAGTTACCAGGGATTATAGTGCAAAAAAATGATGTGAGCATGAAAGGAATCATGCACTAGTGGCTCATGAGAAGAAAGAACAATTTGAAGAGTGTTTGGAGTTGATTGAGAAGATTAAGCAAATTACTTGTCTTGTGATCAAATTGGCCTGTAAACTATAGGGGAAGTGGAAGCTGATGGTTTAACATGGAATGCTCAAGTCACTATTGAATTACTGGTCGAAAAGGCGAACAAAACACTCCTCTTGTGAGCTAAATGTATCTGACAGAGTATACTGGTTTGGCCCAATGATTAAATTGCACTTAACACAGACTACTAAACAGTTGAAGTATATACCTACCGTTTAATCTAAAACTACTAATAAAATTACATTAGTGAATAACACGATTAACTTATAGCCATTGTTTTAAACAGGCAGAACGAAATGAAAAATAATTAGTTCAAACGAGTAATCTTGAAACAAAGACAGAAACGAAAAATAAGAGCTTCCAGGACTGATCACTTCAGTAACAACAATTTCACTACTCTTTCTTGCAGGTTTGAGATTTTCGAGAAATAGTAAGACGTAAATTATGAAGAGGACGAAACCCCGTCCGGGGTGCTTTCCTTAAACGTTTGCTCTTTGGAAAAGTTTGTACCTACAAGATGTATATGAAACATGAGTGTTTGGAAACGTGAAAACATAAAACTGTGGAAACAAGGAACTGAAGGGATTTTTTTTATTTTTTATTTCCTTATCTTGTCTCTATGACTGAATCTAGAAGCATTCCACAAAAACACAAACAACAACTTACACTATTTCTTCAATGTTTTAGGGCCTTTTAGCAACAACCAAAGTCAGTAAACCAATTTCATGCTTTCTATTTATGAGAAATCGGATGTATACATTTTTCTCTGTTGAAAATCTACAATTATCATTAAGAAAAACTTGCCTTTAGCAACTGCTCTCGCTCGCGCTTGGATAATCGAATACATGAACGAATACTAGCCTCCTGGAAAAAGTTAAACAGGTTGTTGCTCAAATGGTTAGACAAAGAAACAATGTATTGATACAAGCAGAGAGAGAGAGAGAGGATGCTTACTTGCAGTGCATGTTCTTTACTTGAGAGATGATTGCTGAAATTATCAAAGCCTTTGCAATCAGAAAAGCACATTTTGCAATAAAACATTCCGTTAGATTCACCCCTTTCACTGCACTTCTGAAGATCTTGTCTTCTTGTCTCTGAAACTGTGGAAAAAGAAAAACTAACTATAGCTCAAAAACAACGTAATTATTTCAACAGTACTGGATGATGAGAGGACAAACAAACACCTGCCAGTAAGCTATCCCAGAGCCACTCTGCAGAAGTGACCAGGACTGACATTTTGTAAGGCCTAAATGAATAAGCCAGAAAAAGGTTGTATTTATCCAGTTGTTGTTGCTGGACAAGAGCACGAGAGAAGCGTTCTTCCACCTGATCGGATATGAGCATCATTGTAGCCGGAGGAGGATTATCAAGTTGCCAACTCAGCATATCCGATAACATGCGCGAGCCTGTCCTCTCTGTTTCGGTAAAACGAAAGCATTTCACTAGGGATAGTTGAAATTTAAAGCCTAAATTCCAGAAAGAGATCGATAACAGTTGGACTAACCGGGAATGGAATGTGCAACAGCGACTCCGGTGGAAGAGAGCCCTCGCAGGAGGTGATCAGGGGTTTGTTTTTGGTCGCCAAAGGCAGTGATGGAGACAGGACCAGAGTAGCCTAGTTTCTTGAACGCCCCTTCTATACTCGGACGGACCCGACGAGCATCATAACCCTCCGGAATTGGACAGTCTTTCATGTCCCACCACACCGCTATTTTAGCCGTCGCGTATTCAGGCTTTGCCGCAGCGTTCTCATCCATCCTCTGAACGTAGATAAATCACAGACACAAGTCCTCATCCGTAGCGTAGGGTTTCTTTTAAGTTTGATTTATTATACACCAAACTAATGGGCCTAAATGAGAGCTTCTAAAGGTGTGGGCTTACGAAATCTTACAAAATAAATTGAATAACATGGTCGAAGTTTACTTCATTACTCTTTTTTTTTCCAAATCAATTATTACATTACATATTTCCTAAGAAAAATTATGTTTCAATCATAAAATTCGCATAATGTACGGATATTAATCTAGTTTTATGATATCTTATGGGTTTTCTCTCTTAATGGACAACACTAGGATCAACAATCTTGCGAAAGCTGGAAACTTGGTTGATATAGAGTAAACTTGTAATGCAAGAAACATGAGATTTGGATGCCAAACCCTATGCCTTTGGTTCTTCCGGTGATAAGAGCGCTCATGCCTTGAAGACTCCATCTCTAGTCTCTAATGCTCTGTTCTGCTCTAGCCATTTTCTTGCAGCTGGCTCCGTTTGTTCTGATTTAGTGAAATGTGATGATATGAAAATGGGTATTTATAATAGTACGAGGTCACGAGTAATTGTAAAGGATACGATGTCGTACCAAATGACGTGGTGACGCTGGTGGTGGTTAGTAGGCAAATTAGAGGTCAAACTAAACATAAGAATTGAACAGGTTTAATGGGGAAAGTGATGACGTAACTAATGATGCTTCTTCCATGATCAAGGTGTTAATTAAGAACGGGTTTATGTGTAATGGGACAGAGTTGATGATGGGTCTTTGTGGGTTTTTAATCTCATGTAATTTGGGAAAATTCCCAAGCAATACCATTTCTCTCGATCTTAAAAGTTGTTACTTTTGCAAAAGAGATACGATAGATATGTTAAGGACAACTATTTGCAAAAACTTTAGCTTTGTTGCTGTTATTTTTTGTGTTTTATTTTTAGATTCCAGAAGATTAGAGCTAATCAAAGCTCTATCTACTTGATCTCAACCCAAACATATATCCAATTTAGCAAAGTACAAAACACCCTCTTTTCCATTCACCCTAAAATCCGACAAGTTTGTATAAACACACGACTTTAAGTATATATATCTTACAACATAGAATAAGAGAGTGTGAGTATGTTCACAAGAGGAGGCGTGAATCAATTCATCTAACAGCCTCTGGTGCAGAATTGCAGTAAGGCGTGTGCAAGCACACCAGTCTCGTGAAAGTCAGACACACAACCGCACACGCTACTCCCAGCACCATCCCCACACTGCCTTTCCTTTTCTCTAACCTCACCGCTCTCTTAATCACCTGCCAGAAGCTGGGCAGTAATCCACCACACGCCACCACCATCACATGGTCCAGTCCACTGTAATCTATCCCGGCTAATATTGATCCTATGGCTGATACGGGTCCCACAAACCCGATCAAAGCTGCTGCTGCAAGAGCTGCGTGCCAACTGTCTGTAGCCCCAAAGACACAACTTGCAACTGCTGTCCCTCTTGGGAGCCCGTGTAAGGAAACCGGGAGTACCATGTGTCTGCCGAGTCCATAAGCCTTTGGAGCAGCGACCCCTAGAGCAAGCCCCTCGGCTAGTGCGTGGAACCCAACCGCTCCACACGCTAATAATGATTGGAGTGTTATCACACTGGTTGGAAAATTGGTTGCTGGGTTTATTAAACTGCCAGCCCGGGACTTTTTCCGACAAGTTACATTCAGGATTGTCGAGCTCATGAAATGGCCCAGTCCGACCCCAACTGCAAGTAGACTAACCAGAGGGATGAATCCCATTTTTGCAGATAGCAGCAGTTGAAGCGGACGCCAGAGACTGAGGACAAATGCAATGCCTGAGGCTATTCCCATGAGAAGGGCGTGCTGGAGACGGAAGGTGAGTGCTGATGCAACCAGAAATACTCCCCCGAGCAATGGACCCAGACCAAAGAGGAGTGAAACAAAGAAGCCAGAAGCATCCTCTGAGCTGCAGATTGGAGAAATCGAAGCCTTAGTTGAATTTAAGAACCAATCAAATGCAACAGCTTATAACTTTTACTAGAATTCCATTGTTTTACTTGTAATCATGAGTGAAATTCTCGAAAAGAGTGCTCATAGCTTCCATGGATGCTACTGATATTGTAGCTGCAGATGCAACTTGTGACGGAGAAGCTTCCTGTTGTGGTTACAAAGAAGAGAAATTAAGTCAGTATACTTGGTGAAATCCGCATCTTCCTCAAATACAAACATTAACATCGATTTCACAAATCACCACATGCAATTCACCTTGAATGCATCAGGAAGCACTTCAGCAATAACCATCCAAATCATACAACCAGCAGCAAATCCAGTGCAAAAGGGCAAAAACTTGCTAAACGCATCAGCGCATAAAAACGCTGGCACTGCGACGATAGGCTGGTAAAGAATACAGAGAAAAAAAGAATCAGTAACCTGTAATGCAAAAAGAGACATCAGGTCACAGAACATCAAATGATTACCTGAGGTAAGGATGTTATTATACTCCAGAGCATGGCATTTTGTGGAGAGACACCCCTTGATGCTAGCACCATGCTAACAGCCAACCCTTCTGGAATGTTATGAACAGCTATGGCCAAAGTGACCAGAAGCCCTTGACTAAAACCCTTTGAACCAGCAAACGATACACCAACCCCTGATCCCTCCCCGAAAGAATGAAGTGTCATAATACCAATGACGAGAACAACTTTCGTTGCATCTGCGCCTTTAATATCCAGCATGCTAACTTCACCATATTGTTCAAGAAACTGTCCAAAATACAGGTTTTATTATAAAGTGAGTTTTCAATTCCGAGATTTTATGTAACTTGGCAGGCAGCTAATGTAAGAGGAAGCTAGAGAAAAGACAAGATTTTCTCGGCATGATGAGTCTAAAAATTATGATATTCTACAGCTCTACAGTCAATGATAAGAGGAAACTACAGAAAATAGGTTTCTGTCAACTGTCAACACATGAAGTTTAATTTCAAAATATCATTAAATCAGTAAACTAGAAGATTGACAGGTGAAGACTCAATTTCAAGTTACCTGCTTGCAGAGCCAAATGAACAAACCACCGGCTAGGATCCCAGCAACAACCCAGTTTCCAGAACCATGCTCTTGCCCCTCCTTTACAAGATCAAAGCTAGCGGCCAACATCACACCAGCCGCCATGCCATTGCATATTCCAGCCCATTGAGGATCAAGCTCAACAAAGAAGAAGGGCACTGCACCTAACCCAGTGGCAGCAGCCATAGCCAAGGTGAACAATGCAACTGTTGAGACTGAAACTTTGTTGTGACTGCCTCTCTTCTCACCCATTCCAATGTCATGTAAGCTTTTCTCTACACCACTTCCGTCAATAACATTCCGTCCCATGTTTTCATGAGGAGCAGCTCTTACTTTATGCGAGATCTCCCACTGAGAATTTGCGTCAGTGTTCCCAATGAATATAACGACAAATAAGAATAAAAGCAGCAGAAGTTGTTTGCAGCCTGAATGCATCATTTTGATGCTGAAAGATCTTCAAGCAAGTTTTCTCCTTACAAGAGGTTAGAGAAAACCAAATAAACTCCCAGGCTTTGTAGAATCAAAACTGCATCAAGAGGAGGTATATGTTTCCTGTTTAACAGATCACAAGAACGAATTTCAACTCAGCAAGTGTAATAGAGAATGAGCATAATGCTCTCCGTTTAATAGATCACAAATATGGAATTGAAACTCATCAATTTTAATAGACAAAAACGTACAGGATTACGCACTAGATTGATCCAAATACCAAATTTTTTGTGAAATTAACTCATTTGCAGAGAAGAAGAATAATATCATCACCCAAACGACCAAACCTAAAGATGTGTCTTTTCAGGAAACCCAGACTACAAAGCAACAATCTTCGCAATATCATCGTACATAATCGTTCCCATTCTCCTTTCAATGGACAAAAGCGATAAAAGTCTCTGCTTTCTAGCAATGCCCAAAACCGCTTAACCAGGTTACAATTTGCGAACCCAAATGCAGAAATTTACGATTCGATCTATCCATTCTACACGATTTAGACCATTCAATTCATATATTCCACCACGAACCCAGATCAATGCCAGTACATAAATGGGATCGCAGAACTTACCAGCACAGGGAAAATCGAAGCACGAAGAATGTTTGGATCCGCTGTACATGAGCAAAATTCCAGATGATGAACAAGAATTATGAGATGTGGTGAAGGAATCAAAAAAAAAAAACCCTAGTGCGACCCAATCCCTTCTCGCTTAGGAGACGACGACTTTGGGGTAAATCATGGAAGACAAATTTTATCAAAGAATTATTCCTCAAATTTATACATTTTTATAAAATATACTCCAGTTATTCCACTATATCTCTATATAAAACATTTGCGAACAAGACCCTCCAGGTTTGCTAATCTCCTAAAAGAGTCCATAATTCTGTAGAGAAATGAAATTGACGTCCAATATGTTAGGCTGGAGTTGTATTAGGATACATTTGATATATTATATTGTTTAGATATAAGCTTATCGTGAGTTCACGTCTGCTGTATATATATATGTGATATATGTGAATGTATATATACAGAGTTTTTCTTAAATTTGGTATGATATCATGGCCAAAATTTTGATAAAACATTAACTTGATTTTTTATTGTATTTTTTGTTTTCTCTTCAATGTTTTCACATTTTCTTTGACCTTCATCATATCGCGTTATGAGCTCGACAATTAGGTGAAACAAAACTTCCAATAGCTCGACAAATGAAGACACTTATTATATTCAATCACTTCAAAAATAATCACCTACTGATTGATTATGTAAGGTCGTCTCCACATGGTGCGGTCAATATAAAATAAATAAAATTCGAAAATTGATAAACCAAAAGATATGAAAGTTTTTTGTTTTTGTTTTTTAACACACAATTACAACGAAATATAACCAATTTATCTTGTATAATGTATACAAAGAGTTTATTGGGGGTGGATGAGAAATGTGACAGGGTTGACATTCAAACTCAACATGCTACAAACATGTTGTATAGATATTCATCGCATCTTTGTTGATGTTATGAATTTAATTATTCGATGTGATTAGTCCATTATGCCGAACTAAACGCACAAAATCCTTAGACACATCAACAATGCTCATAATATAAAAAACAATCAATTTAAAATACATAAAAGCATACCCACCAAATTGAACAAATGATCAATAAATATCAATTAGAAGCTATAGCGATTGTTATATCAGCGACATATGCCACCTACCAATCACGTCCGGACAATTGGATAAACGAGCAACTATACTTTTTGTATAATATTTTAATTTTGTGGTATAGAAAACTACACATCAACTTTGGCTAATGAACATGTATATAAATGAAAAGCATGAGAAGCTACAATAAGAACATACCAAAACAAAACACAGTGATGCATTAACTAATTGAGAACATGAGAGAGATCTATCTCAAAAGTAGTTCCTTTAAAATAAAAACTGTCATTTGCTATTTGTTTGCTCTTCTTTGGTGGGTTTTGGTCTGACAACATATTCCTTGGTCAATTCTCAATCCTTTTTTTTGTTAACCAAAAAAAGGTAGGTCTTGGTTGAACATGTTTGATGGTGATTTTGTACAAAATTCCACCAAAACTATGAGTTTGTTTCGAGGGGGTAATGTTTTATCATATGGTTTGAAGTAACGTGATGTTACTTTGAGATTGTTGCAATAATAATAGAGATGCAGTAAAGGGAATGTGTAGTGTGTACGTCTCCAAGATACAACAATAATGGAGTCTTTATGGTGTTTCGTGCCACACCCTCTTGGCTTTTCTCATGTGTCACCTTTAAAGGAGTGATTTTTGGAATACGTAGCTAAGAAAATGCATGAAGACTAGCATGTGAGATGGGACGGTCAGGTCCTACCCGAGCTCGAGCCTAAACAAAAACCAGATTTTAAATGTTGGTCCGAGTCCGTCATTGATAGTTTAGGGCAGGCATGAAACCCAATCCAAAAAATCATAAAACCTAACAAACAACAAAGTTGTAAAATAACTCACGAACAAAAGTTGTGAAAAAAACCGCAACAATTCTAAATCCTATAGGCTATAGGAATGTGTCATGAAAAACACAAAACCATATCAGGTTTGGTCTGAAAACCTATATTTTTTATGCGGGAAACTTGTCGTAACCGATTTATTGTGGTCTAGTTATTGAAAGATTTACATGTTAGTTGGCTCAAGTCTTGCATATATAGTCTCACATATTTGAGTTATGATTAGCTATTTATATACGTTTTAAATTGAAAAAAATTGGCACATGTTTTTAAATTTATTTTAGATTTCGGCTAGTTATTAATAAATAAACAAAGACCGGGCTTGGTTAGTTTTTTTTTTTAACCTCCGATTTAGGACTTTCAAAATTATAAAGACTCGGCTTGATTAGTTTTTTTCATTTTTAAACGTCCGATTGAGGAAAGTGTTTAACTTTTGAAAATGAAAGATGACGAAAAGAAAAAGAAAAAAACCATTCCCTCGTTATGCTTTTTAAATAAAGCTTCTCCTCCACAGCACTCGAGAATTACTTTCTTACTTCTCAAGAACGCAAAAGTGTATGTTTCTCTGCACACAAAGCAAAAGCAGAGAGACTGATCTGCAAATCCCAAGACAGCATTTTTCGTAAAATCGAGTGATCTCTCGACGATCTGGAGAGTGAGATAGTGATTCACGATGGTCAGTATTTCAGACAGCCCTTTGTCTCATTCTTCTACTCCTTGTAACACAAGCTCCTCTGTTCCTCCCAGCTTCTCCACCTGGTTCGCCCTCTCTCTCTCTCTCTCTCTCTCTCTCTCTCTCTCTCTCTCTCTCTCTCTCTCTCTCTCTCTCTATCTCTTCTAGGTCTCATTCACTTTGCTCATATGAATAAACGATTTGAGTTTGAGTTTGAGTTTGTGAAAATTGCAGCATATTCTCTGGTGTTGCGGGAGACATCACCGTTGTTGTCGTTGGAGAGTCCTTTCTTCTCCACAAGGTTAGTGCACACAAGTTGTTCGACGAAATTCGTTTGCTTCTTACAGTTTTTGAGCAAACTCATCAGAAACCAAATTTGTTTACAGTTTCCGCTAGTAGCTCGGTGTGGGAAAATGAGGAAAATGGTGAGAGATCTCAAGGACTCTTCTTCCGGTCTCATCTCCATGATTGAGCTCAGGGATTTCCCAGGTGGACCTCTAACGTTCGAACTCGCCATGAAATTCTGCTATGGCATCAACTTCGAGATCACTACCTCCAACGTTGTCGCTCTCCGCTGCGCAGCTGGTTATCTAGAGATGACTGAGGACTATAAGGAACAGAATCTGATCGCTCGAGCCGAGAATTACCTCGACCAAGTCGCCTTTCGCAGTCTTCACAAGTCTCTCCAAGTACTCTGTTCCTGCGAGACGCAAGAGATGGCTGAAACATTCAAAATTCCTGACCGGTGCGTGGAGGCCATCGCCATGAATGCTTACAGAGAGCAGTTAGTATCATGTTTATCGGAGGAGCTTAAAGGGAGAGATTGTCTCGAGTGGTGGATCGAACAACTCTCTGTTCTCGGGATTGATTACTACGCCAGAGTTGTCTCTGCGATGGCGAGAATAGGAGTGCGATCCGAGAGTATCGTCACTTCTCTGATGCATTACGCTCAGGAATCATTAAAGGGTATTATCGTTCGAAACTGCCAAGAGCAGAGGGAAATCGTTGAAGCCATTGTAACCCTTTTGCCGAATGACAACAAAGGATCTTCTTTATCAATTACCCCTCTCAGTTTCCTCTTTGGAATGTTGAAGATCGGAATGACAATAGATATAAAGATCTCTTGCAAGCTCGAGCTCGAACGCAGAATCGGTCAGCAGTTGGAGACCGTATCTCTCGATGATCTGCTTATACCTTCTGTCCAAAACGAAGATTCCATGTACGATGTGGATACTGTCCATAGGATACTCACATGCTTTCTTGAGAGGATTGAGGAGGAAGATGAAGAATGTGGTTACGATTCGGATCTCACGGGACAACACGGTTCGTTGCTGAAAGTGGGAATGATCATTGATGCTTACTTGGCTGAGATCGCACCCGACCCATACCTAAGTCTGCACAAGTTCACCGCCATTATAGAGGCATTACCAGATTACGCACGAATCATAGACGATGGAATCTACAGAGCCATTGATATGTATCTCAAGGTAAACAAAAACAACTACAAAATTCTTCTCTATGTCTTGGAAACATCTAATCACAGACTAATAATCAAATATGGAAACAGGCTCATCCGTTATTGGCAGAAGAAGAATGTAAGAAGCTATGCAAATACATAGACTGCAAGAAACTTTCACAAGAAGCAAGCAACCACGTGGCACAAAACGATCGGCTTCCTGTACAGATGGTGGTTCGAGTGCTCTACTCGGAACAGTTACGACTTAAGAAGGCTCTGTCGGGAGATTCAGAGGAAGGGTTCTTGCTTTTGTCGTCCGGAGTACAAAGCCGAGCGGTTTCGCCAAGAGACACATATGCATCGCTGAGAAGAGAGAACAGAGAGCTGAAGCTGGAGATAGCAAGGATGAGAGTGAGAGTGAGTGAGTTAGAGAAAGAGCAGATGTTGATGAAACAGGGGATGATGGAGAAGTCTGGTAATAATAATGGTGGAACATTCTTGACTTCACTGTCCAAAGGGATTGGGAGGATTGCGATATTCGGTGGAGAAAACCGGCGGAAGGTTAACCGGAAAGCGAGGTCGGTGTCGGAGAGAAAACCAAGTAGAAAGGGTAGATGACAACTTGACAAGTGACAACTCGTAAGTGAAATGTCACCGTTTTTGGAGGTTGCTATCTACACAGAAACGAGTCACATGTAGAGGATGGTATAATGGGCCGGAGAGAGTGTGTAGTAGGCCCATTTAAGAACAAAAGAGGTATCGTTTTCAGCCTACAAAGAACAAGGAAAACATGGGTATACTTGTGGTCGGGTCCAAGCCGTCTTTATCCATATATGTTACCATTATTCCTATAAGAAAAAAAAAAGTATTAAAAAGCTTTTTTTTTGTTCTCTAAAATGAGGTAAACAAAAAGATATTAAAATACTGTAAAAAATAAGATGTCTTGTTAAGCACAAGACCAAAATTTGTACCTTAATGCTGTAATTTTTTTTAAAAAAGTTTCTTAATACATTTCGGACATAGGACATCACCTGTAATTACAAATTATTTGGTTGAATCTCAACTTCTGTAATTACTAGCTAGTTGTTGAGTGAATATAGAAAGAGAAGACCACGTGGGGTCTAACTCATACACATTCATAATTATTCATCTTCTTATATATATATACCAAGAAATTAGGAAACTACCTTCCTTTCTCCTCCTCATAAATAATTTATATATTATAAAATAAATTAAATAAAAAGGAGTATGATTGATGAAAGATGAACATGCATCGTGATAACATTTAGATAGTACACACAATTAGTCTCAACAACTTGGAAGTGACACATTACACACACAAATTATATACCTTCTCTTAGATCTGAAAATCTCTTTTCCTCTTTAATGGCGTAAATCGTAAGCAAACTCTTCACATAGAGCCTTGATTCAGCTTTTTTAGCTCTCTTCGCTTCTCTCTATCTCTCTTCACCAACAATGAACAGGAATCTCAGAGAATCTCTTGCCGGTGGGAGGAATATTCCGGCGATCTCTCAGTTTCGCAGAGGCAATAACAACGTCTCTCAAAACGGTTTCTCTAGAGATTCCGATGAGAATTTGGATCTCTTCTCTAAGATCCGTCGCTCTTTCCCATTGGCTTCCTCCGACGAATTACCCGACGGTTCGTTTCAGATTTCACTATCCTTTTATCAGAATTTTGTGAAAATCGATTTCGATGATATAAATTTCTAAATATATAATGTTATTATATCTGGGGATCTTCGAATTTTGCTGCTAAAGAGACACAGTTGTCTGATTCGGAGACGATAACGATGTTCACTCTACTCAAATTAAATGGCTCAGTGGTCGCTAGACTAATTTTTAGAGCTGTCTTCGTCTCTTAGATTCGATCTCTTTGCTTTCTCGATTACAGTGACTCGAGAGACAGCGCCATAAAAAAAAAAAAAAAGTAGTTTTGGGACCAATGAAGAATTGCTGGATCTTGTTCTGCCTCTTCACCTTGATCCCTTTCTCAATCAACACTAAATCTCTAAATTCAACTTTTTTTTTGTTTACCTCTAGTTTCTGCTAAACTTGGGAGACTCTCGGTCGGATCTAAACCAGCTCCCAAAGTAAAAGCTGATGATCTCTTGTCTTCAGCTGAAGGAGGAAAAAATGATTATGACTGGTAAGTTTCTGCCGAATCTCTTTGCTTATCGTTGATAATCGAACAGTGGCTCATTTACGAGGAGTGTTATTTGTCTTTTTGGCCACTCTGTGTAACTCTCAATCAGCTGATCTTTTGGTTACGTGCACTTGGGAGTTTTGGAGTGTCGAATTTTCTGTTGTTTTTTGTCTTTTGGGAAGGTTATGGAAACTGACGTTTTTTTCATCTCTTGGCATAATTGTGTTTTCTCTAGGCTGCTTACTCCTCCTGGAACACCTCTTGGAAGCGATTCTCATTCATCTTTGGCAGCTCCAAAGATTACATCTTCAGCTCGAGCTAGTTCTGCTTCAAAGGCATCAAGGGTACGAACGGTCTTTCTTCTTCAAGTTTTTTTTCCCCCCCATCTGATCTTGATGGCAATCTAGAACTTCAAAAAGTTGCTCCCTTTGTCTCCATAACTTCCTAGTTCCTACAACGCAATAGTTTCTTAAAACAGAAATTGCATTACCTTATTCATTTACGAACACTCTTGTTTTTTACTTTTACAGCTTTCGGTTTCTCAGTCAGAGAGCAGTTACCATTCCTCACGTCCGGCTAGAAGTAGCTCAGTGACTCGCCCATCCATTTCTACCTCGCAATACAGCTCATTTACTTCAGGCCGTTCACCATCTTCCATCCTGAACACTAGTTCAGCTTCAGTCTCATCCTACATTAGACCTTCATCCCCCAGTTCCCGTTCGTCATCTTCAGCTAGACCTTCCACTCCCACCCGCACATCTTCGGCATCACGGGCCTCAACTCCGTCGAGAATCCGTCCAGGGTCATCTAGTTCATCCATGGACAAGGCCAGACCGTCCCTGAGCTCAAGATCATTGACTCCAACTTCTAGACCACAGCTCTCAGCAAACTCCCCAAACACAACTGCTTCTAGACCAAACTCTCGTCCTTCAACCCCTACCCGTCGAAGCCCATCCACCTCGGTATCTGCAACATCAGGATCCAATATCTCAGTTGGACGTGCTGCATCAAACGGTCGCACCACGCCTTCATTGTCTAGGCCAAGCTCTCCTGGACCTAGAGTCCGAACCACCCCACAACAGCCAATAGTTCTAGCAGACTTCCCTCTTGATACACCACCTAATCTCAGAACAACTCTCCCGGACAGACCGATATCAGCTGGCAGGTCCAGGCCAGTCGCTGGTAGCAGCACGGCAAAGGCAAGTCCAGAACCCAAAGGTCCCGTGACAAGAAGGAATTCATCTCCTGTTGTGGCCAGAGGAAGACTCACAGAGACCCAAGGGAAAGGCCGTTATGGTGGTAATGGGCAGCACCTCACAGATGCACCAGAGCCCCGAAGGATTTCAAACGTTTCAGACGTAACTTCACGGAGAACCCTGAAGACTTCTTCAGCTGTAATAGAGAATAACAACGGGCTTGGGAGGTCGTTCTCGAAAAGTTCTCTTGATATGGCCATTAGGCACATGGTACGTTTATCTCTTCTCACTAGGGGTAAGTGACTTGTGCATTTAAAATCTTTGATCATGATATTAAAAAATCTCGACATTTTGATGCTGTGTAGGACATAAGAAACGGGAAGACCAACGGTTGCGCACTATCAACCACGACGCTATTCCCTCAGAGCATCAGACAAGCCTCGTCCAAGATCCAGCCAATTCGTTCAGGGAATAACCATTCTGATTCTATCAGTAACAACAGCGCAGAGAACGGGAATGAAGCAAACGAGGGAAGGAGAATGTTGGGGAAGTTGAGCGACATGGACATGTACGAGAGCTCAAGGTATGACGCATTGTTGCTGAAAGAAGACGTCAAGAACACAAACTGGTTGCATAGCATCGATGACAGGTCGTCAGATCACGGACTCATGTTTGACAACGGAGGATTCGAGCTACTTCCGGAGCCATTTGCCCCACTATAACACAAACACACACTTACCACAAGTAAACAACCTTTTTTTCTAAAACAACTTCTCTTTTTATTTAATTATTTATCCTACACAATTTGTTTGCTTGTTGTCAATGGTGGAAAGAGACCGATTAATCAGATATAAGGCTCTGGTGATTATTGGTTTTTTGGTTATTGATTCTTGGTTCTTGAGTGAGGTTTGTAACTTCGTAGTTATAAAATACCATTTGAAGAGATGGTAACGTAATGTAAGGATCTTCAAGGAAACAATTAGAATGTGAAAAGAGGAAAAAAAAGAGGTTCACGCGCCTAACGTGAATCTGTAAGACAGGGCTAAGTTAATAATGGGTGACAGCGAAGCACAACCAACAACGCCAGTGTTTTTTTTTCTTTAAATTCCACAAATTGACTTTCATTAATGACATATTTGATATTTAAGAGATTTCATTTTTTTTGTATGTTACCCCTATACAATACCCTCATTTATGTCACATACCAAACTCCTTCACCTTCAGGGGTCCATTTTTAAGAAAGATACCCTCTTACCCGAATTGAATTTTTATAAAAATCAAATAAAGTAATCTCAATTTGCAACATAATTTAAATATTCCCTTCTCTTGTTGTTTTCCTTACACATCCTACGTTTTGATATTGAAATACTATCTTTCTCATTGTTTAAAGAAAAACCACAAATATCCACTTTAATTTATTGCAAATTTTCAAACAAGCTACTGAAAAAATTCCAGAATTTGTCATAAAGAAGCCACATA
Source organism: Pseudoturritis turrita (assembly GCA_900406555.1). Taxonomy (NCBI): domain Eukaryota; kingdom Viridiplantae; phylum Streptophyta; class Magnoliopsida; order Brassicales; family Brassicaceae; genus Pseudoturritis; species Pseudoturritis turrita. The sequence continues at coordinate 3,654,201 of OVBL01000397.1, forward strand.
CATTTAATCAACTGACCAATTCAAATTCAATACGAAAATTAGTAATATGATTTTTAAATGGAAAAAGAAAATTGAATGTTGGGAATTCAGTAAATGCCCTAATTAAAAGCTAATTCGTTAAGAATAATTAATAAACAAAGAGAAATTAACAAAAGGACAAATAATTTTGGTAGCAATTATAAAAAAACCTAAAACTCGGAAGAGAGTCAAAGGCATTAAGCCAAAGAGCAAAGCAAATCGGAGTGCAGAGAAGATAGATAGAGAGAGAGAGAGAGAGAGAGAGATTGGAATCTGAAACTGACCATCGAGATTTACGTTTCTCCGTTTGCGTCACGCCGAAGCTTCCATACTTTTTTTTCGCCAGAAACCCAAAGTTTTAGCAAAATTGCATCTCTCAAAATCTCTCTACTCTCTCTCTTCTGACTGTTCATCACTTTTGATGGTCACTGAATCTGCGGCAATGGCGATTCCAGATTCCATACTCTTTTCTGCTTTTGCCTTTCGCTCAAGCTTCTTCTTCACGAAATGCCGTTGTTAAAAGTGTATTCTCCACTATCCTCTTCCTTTGCATTTATTCCACTCTCACTCGTCTTCTACGACCAGCTTCCAATGCCTCTCAGGATTCTCGTCTGAACACACCTCAAAGGTCTCTCTCTCTCTCTCTCTCTCACTTTCGATCTTTGTTTTCTTCTTGTTATTGGGTTTAGCTTCGCTTCTTGATTCTTATTCCTAAAAGATTTCTTCGTTTTCAATTTCGATTTCTCCGTTTGGGTAGCTGGAAAAACCCTAGTTTTCGTTATGTTCTTGATTGCAGATCTGGGTAAAACAAGTACCTGGGCACACATTTTTCTTACTAATCGTTTCTAAAATTAGTAACTTTCTTAATTGAGGGTTTTGAAGATTGATTCGAACTCGAGAATTCTTCATCCGCTGAGTGAGAACCCACTCACTAGCATTATCACAATGTGTGCATATAACTTCCATAATTTCTGATTTCGATTGATAATCGAGTACTGTCGCATTTGATTTATCATCATCCTCACTATGGTTCTTGAGACAAGTAGCCTAAAACCTTTTGCTTTGATTACGCTTTTGTATCTTTCTTTACAACGACTTTTTAGTTTTTTCTTGCCACCGATTATGTTCATTATTAAGTAAGCTTTCCATTGTGTTTATTTGTGTTGATCTTTACTCCTGAAGCCTGTGCAGAGTCTGTGTCATTCTTGGCTACTTTTTCATAAATACAATTCTAATTTACAAGTTAACTGTTATGTGGCTCTAAATCAGTAACTTGATGTGTTTTGTGTTCTCTTGCAGTTACAAGCGAATGAGAAAACTTTGATGTGAGCGAGCCTAAAGAGTATTTCAAAGGACTGATGATGATGATTGTTGCGGCCTTCATTTTCCTTTTGGTCTCGCCTTTTGTTTCCCGTTGTTTGGCTGCAGACATAGACTCAGACAAGCAAGCATTGCTTGAGTTTGCATCTCTTGTTCCTCACAGTCGCAAACTCAACTGGAACTCCACAAATCCAATCTGCGCTTCTTGGACCGGCATCACCTGCTCCAAGAACAACGCTCGTGTAATCGCACTCCGTTTGCCTGGATCTGGACTTTATGGACCTTTACCAGAGAAGACATTTGAGAAGCTTGATGCCCTCAGGATCATTAGCCTTCGATCCAACAACCTTCAAGGGAACTTTCCATCTGCCATTCTCTCTCTTCCTTTTATCCGATCACTCTACTTTCACGACAACAACTTCTCTGGTAGTATCCCTCCCACGCTTTCTCATCGCCTTGTTAATCTTGATCTCTCCACCAACTCGCTATCGGGCAACATTCCCGCGAGTCTACGAAACCTTACACAGCTCATCGATCTCAGCCTACAAAACAATTCTCTCAGTGGGCCAATCCCCGACCTCCCTCCTAGCCTAAAATACTTGAATCTGAGCTTCAATAACCTTAACGGGTCAGTTCCATCTTCTGTCAAGTCCTTCCCAGCATCCTCGTTTCAAGGTAATAGCCTTTTATGTGGCGGTCCTCTAACTCCATGCCCAGAGAACACCACTGCACCATCTCCTTCCCCGACTCCACCAACCAAAAGTTCCGGTACAACCAAAAGTCCCGGTACAACCAAAAGAGTTCTCTCCACTGGAGCTATTGTCGGCATTGCAGTTGGAGGTTCAATTCTGTTGTTTATCATTCTTGCCATCATAACCCTTTGCTGTGCCAAGAAAAGAGATGGCGGGCAAGACACTGCAGTGCCAAAAGCTAAACCCGGGAGGAGTGACAATAAGGCCGAAGAGTTTGGGAGTGGGGTGCAGGAGGCGGAGAAGAACAAGCTGGTCTTCTTTGAAGGAAGTTCATACAACTTTGATCTTGAGGACTTGCTCAGAGCCTCGGCTGAAGTTTTAGGTAAAGGAAGCTATGGCACAACGTATAAGGCAATCTTAGAGGAAGGAACCACGGTGGTGGTGAAGAGGCTGAAAGAAGTGGCAGCTGGGAAAAGGGAGTTTGAGCAGCAGATGGAAGCTGTGGGAAGGATCAGTCCACACGTGAATGTAGCTCCTCTCCGTGCTTATTACTTCTCAAAAGACGAAAAACTACTCGTGTATGATTACTACCAAGGGGGAAATTTCTCTATGCTGCTTCATGGTAATGATGTTTCACATGTTTTTGCGATTATTAAAAAAAGGGGCTCCACATTATTGGCTCTGAAGTAAACATTATTGATGAATTCTATGCAGGAAGTAATGAGGGAGGAAGAGCGGCGTTGGACTGGGAAACAAGGTTAAAGATATGTTTGGGAGCTGCAAGAGGAATTGCTCACATACATTCTGCATCTGGTGCTAAACTCCTCCACGGAAACATCAAATCACCAAACGTCCTCTTAACACAAGACCTCCATGTCTGTGTCTCAGATTTCGGTATAGCTCCATTGATGAGCCATCACACCTTGCTCCCATCAAGAAGCTTAGGTTACAGAGCACCGGAGGCCATAGAAACCCGGAAACATACTCAGAAATCCGACGTGTACAGCTTTGGTGTACTGTTGCTAGAAATGCTGACAGGGAAAGCAGCCGGGAAAACAACCGGGCATGAAGAAGTGGTGGATCTGCCCAAATGGGTACAGTCAGTGGTGAGAGAGGAGTGGACTGGAGAAGTGTTTGACGTAGAGCTCATCAAGCAGCAACACAACGTCGAGGAAGAGATGGTGCAGATGTTGCAGATAGCAATGGCTTGCGTCTCTAAGCATCCAGATTCTAGGCCTTCCATGGAGGAAGTTGTTAACATGATGGAAGAGATTAGACCTTCTACAGGCTCTGGTCCTGGTTCTGCCAACAGAGCCTCCTCGCCGGAGATGATCAGAAGCTCTGATAGTCCGGTTTAGATTTGTTTTTATTTTTTTCTTTCGCAAATCATTATTTATTTTCCCTTCTTCTTCTTCTTCGTAATAAACCTTTTCGTAGTTCTATGTCTGACTACTTCAGCATAATTTGTTCCAAACATTATCTGGAAAAGTGATGTAATTGAAAACTCTGTCCTCAATGTAGTTTAAAGTTTCTCAAGCTTTGATTTAAAGAATCCTCTCTTTATTAAGTTTAGGAATATAACTCAAAACTAAACTCCAAAGCTCATACCTTTGATCACAACTTTGATCAAGGTATATATAGCACAACATTGCTATTTCAATTGCTATTAAAAATAGAAAACTACTCTTTCCTATTCCTAGTAAACAATGGTAATCTTCCTTTTAGCCTATCTTAACCATAACCAACATGTTATTGATACTTAGGCTCTAAGCTAATGTTGAAGCTTATCCAACATTCTCCCTCTTAAGCTTCAATCCGCTTGAGCTTAAGTCTTGAACCCCTATCAAGCTTCTCATTTCGCCAAACTTGATCCGCGCCAATGCCTTAGTCAAAATATCCGCCTTTTGCTCTGTTCCTGGCACATGTTCTACTTCAACGAGTTCCCTTTCAATGCATTCTCGCACAAAGTGATATCGCTTATGTATGTGCTTGCTCTTGCCGTGAAATAGAGGATTTTTGGTAAGCTCTATAGCCGACTTATTATCAATCTTGATTAGCACTTGCTCTGTTTCTTGCTCGGTGATCTCACTTAGAATATCTTGGAGCCATATGGCTTGCCTTGCTGCTTCTGTTGCGGCCACAAACTCGGCTTCACATGACGAGAGTGCAACAGTGTCCTGTTTTTGAGAACACCACGTAATTGGAGAGCTTCCATAGTAAAACATATGACCGGTGGTACTTCTACCATCGTCTTGATCGATGTTGTGACTGCTGTCACTATATCCGATGATTTTCTTTGAACCACCACGCATAAACTTTAGTCCAAACGCAGCTGTTCCCTTAAGATATCGAAGAATTTGCTTCATCACTTCACCATGCGATTTTCTAGGACTTTGCATATATCTACTAGCTACTCCAACAGCAAATGCTAGGTCTGGTCGTGTGTGTAGAAGATACCTCAAGCATCCAACATTCCGTCTATAGTTCGTATGATCAATCTCTTCCTCCTTTAATGCTTTAGATACTTTTAGACCAAACTCCATAGGTATTTTCGATGCATTACAGTCTTCTAAGCCAGCTTCTCTCAATATTCTACGTGCATAGCCTTCTTGTTTTATTTCAATTCCATCCTCTCTTTGATGCACTTCAATTCCGAGATAGTACGTGAGTTTTCCGAGGTTAGACATCTCAAATTTCGATGACATTCCAGTCTTGAAGTCATTGATTGCTCTGAGATTGTTTCCGGTTACAAACAGATCATCAACATAGATTGCAATGATGAGTAATTTTCCCTCCTCTTCCTTGCGGTAAAGACAAGTTTCTTTCATACATCTCTTGAATTTCATTTCTTTTAGGATTTGATCAAGCTTTGTGTTCCAAGCACGCGGAGCTTGTCTCAAGCCATACAAAGCTTTTGAAAGCTTATATACCTTGTGTTCTTCACCTTTGATTTCAAATCCTTCCGGTTGATCAACATAGACGTCCTCCTTTAATTCTCCATGTAGGAACGCTGTTTTGACGTCCAAGTGATGAATTTCCCACCCGTGTGAGGCTGCTAATGCAATTAATAGCCGTATGGTTTCAATGCGAGCTACTGGAGCAAAAACTTCGTCAAAATCTATACCGGATTCTTGTATATATCCTTTAGCTACAAGTCTTGCTTTGTGTTTGTTGATAGATCCATCTGCGTTTTTCTTGATCTTAAAAATCCACTTAAGACCAATGATCTTTGCCTCGCTTGGTTTATCAACAAGAAACCATGTCTTGTTTTTATTAATTGATTGTATTTCGTCCTCACATGCCTTTTGCCACTCTAGCGTTCCTTTTGCTTCTCTGTAGAATCTCGGTTCATTATTCATTGACAGCAAGAGTATTTCACACTCAATCTCAGCTTGAAGTATATAATCATTGAGGTAACGCGGCTTATTCACTTGACGAGTTGATTGCCTTGGTGGTGGCAGTTGAACTTGAGCTTCTTGGACCGTATTATCGTCGTAATTTACCGTATCATTCTCTTGCTCTTCATCGTTTTCAGTTTCACCAGCCTGATCCTCATGATCTTCATTTGTTAAAACGGGTCCTTCTCCTGTATCTATAACTTCTCCCCATCTCATTTGAAACATTCCTGGATCCATTCTCGGTCCACTTGTTGTTTCATTCCAGTTCCACCCTGTTGTCTCGTCAAACACCACGTCGCGACTTACTACTACTCTTCTTGTTGATGGATTGTAAAGTCTGTAAGCTTTGGATCCTGGTTCGATTCCTAGATGCACAAGAGATTGTGATCTGTCATCCAATTTCTTGAGATAAACATTGTCCACTTTAGAATAAGCTAGACATCCGAAAACTCTTAGATGTCCTAAGTGTGGTTTCTTTTCTCTTAAGCATTCATACGGTGTCATATTCTCCAGAGCCTTTGTAGGTACCCTATTAATCACATAAGTAGAATGTCGAACAGCTTCTCCCCATAAATAGTTTGGTACTTTCATTGCTTTTAATGTGCTTCTTGTCATCTCCATCAACGTTCTGTTTCTTCTTTCTACTACACCGTTTTGTTGTGGTGTGTAGGGAGCCGTTAGATGTCTGTTAATTCCGTTTGTTGCGCAGAAATCTTGAAATACCTTAGAAGTAAACTCTCCCCCCCTGTCGGTTCTAAGTGTCAAGATTTCTTTTCCCAAGTCTTTCTCTACTAGACTCTTGAACGCTTTGAATCTTCCAAAAGCTTCACTCTTTTCTTTCATCAATATAGTCCACATGTATCTTGAACAATCGTCTATTATAACAAAGATATACTTGTTATGTGCAATGGTAGACGGTGTTATCGGGCCACACAGATCAGCGTGTAGTAGTTCCAGCGGTTTCATAGCTCGAAACGCAGTTGCTTTAGGAAATACATGACGCGTTTGTTTTCCCACTAAACATGACTCGCACAGTTTCTTTTCTTCTCTTGTCCATGGCAGTCCGTGAACCATCTTTTGTTGAGACATGGTTTTGATTGTCTTGAAGCTTATATGCCCTAATCTCGCATGCCATCTCCATGTGTTGTCTTTGATCTTTGCTTGTAGACATATTGGTTTCCCGATTTTTAGATTGATTTTATAGAGTCTGTTTGGTGATCGAATGACTTTTACAAGCAGCCTTTCACTCGGATCATGCACAGTTAAATAGTCTTGCTTCATTCGAACATCACACCCAGCTTCTGTAGCTTGACCCAAGCTTAAAATATTGCTCTTCAACTCGGGAATGTAGTAGATATCGGTGACAAGTATTTGTTCCTCTGTTTTTCCTTGAAATAGGATTGACCCTTTCCCTTCTATTTCAACATATGAACCATCTCCAAACTTCACTTTTCCTTTTATTTTCTTGTTAAGCTCAGAAAAATATTTCTCGTTTCCGGTCATGTGATTACTTGCCCCATTATCGAGATACCAAACACCTTCTTCTTCTTTGTAATTATTCGGTATAATCTTGTCTTCATTGAGAAAGACAACTTCGTGCATGTATAAGGCTTCATCATCTTCAGCTTCTTCCGTCTCTGCCATATTTGTTTCTTGAAGTTTTTGTAACCTTTCAGGACATCTAGCAGCGAAGTGACCAGGCTTGTCGCACCGAAAGCATATTATTTTGGAGAAATCCCTTTTCTCCCTTGTTTGGTCGGATTGATCCATTGATGATGATTGATCATAGCTTGATCTTCCTCTGCCTCGTCCTCTAAGTCCTCTTCCACGTCCTCTCCATTGCGAGTTTTGTCTTCCTGAGTTTGCATAAAGTAGCTTGCCTTGTGTTTCTTCATGATTCTCTTCATCGAGAATTCTTTCTTCATAGGCTTTGAGTCTTCCGACTATATCTTCAAAGCTTGTAGTGTTTAGATCCAAAACTTGCTCGAGAGAGGCTATGATGTGGATGTACTTGCTGCGTGGCAAGCTATTAAGAAATTTCTTAACAAGTTTTGGTTCCTTTATAGCTTGTCCAAGTGATGCTGATTTTGACGCCAGCTCAGATAACTTCCCCGCAAAATTATCTATGTTGTCCGAGTCTTTCATCTTGATTCTCTCGAATTCGGACAACAATGTTTGAAGCCTTGCTTCCTTAACGCGGTCTGCTCCTAGATTCCGTGTTTTAATTACTTCCCATATCCCTTTAGGAGAAGTTTGTTCACCTACTTGCAAGATAAGTGTCTCCGGGATTGATTGAAAGATCAAACCAGTTGCAACATCATTCTTGTTGGATTCAGTCGAACCTGGTTCGATTGCCTCCCACACCTTATTGATTCGCAAGAGTACCTTCATCCGCATCGCCCATACTGTGTAGTTTGTGGAACTTAGCATCGGACATAGGATGAAGGTTTGTGTGATCTTCTCCGTGTTGTTCTGAACGTCTCCCATGTCTCGGTTCCGACGTTCGTACGTCCGTAAGATCTTCGTGGTGGATTGTCAAAGCTTTGTGATCTTCTTTGAGTTGTGATCGAAATCCTAATGCTCTGATACCAAATAAAGTTTCTCAAGCTTTGATTTAAAGAATCCTCTCTTTATTAAGTTTAGGAATATAACTCAAAACTAAACTCCAAAGCTCATACCTTTGATCACAACTTTGATCAAGGTATATATAGCACAACATTGCTATTTCAATTGCTATTAAAAATAGAAAACTACTCTTTCCTATTCCTAGTAAACAATGGTAATCTTCCTTTTAGCCTATCTTAACCATAACCAACATGTTATTGATACTTAGGCTCTAAGCTAATGTTGAAGCTTATCCAACATAGTTCTTAGATTGGTTTTTTTTAGTGTGTGGTTCCTAAAGTTACCCATTTTTTTGGCATTGTCTGTCACTGTGGTCTTGTAAAAAACCAATCTAAAAAAAAAACTCGCCAAAAAAAATAAAAATATATATTTGTTGGTGCCGATTTATCAACTGAGGTAACCTTATAACCCAAAAGTATAACATTGTTAGTTGTTTACACAAGTTCACTTTATTGGGCCTGTGGGCCATGTTAGAGCCCATTAAATTGTTGAGGAAGTCCAGAATAACTAAATAATTCGTTTATGTCCACGTGGATCCTAATTATAAGGTGAAAATTTGGCACGTGAATTAATAAGAAAATAGGTCACGCGGTGCCGCTGACGGAATCAGAAGCTTCGGGGCCTGACTCGTAGATTCTCTATTACTCTGACTATAAAGAAAGGCAAAGTAGTAGTAAGGAAGAGGAAAGGGTTATTATCGCTTCTCTCGATTCTCTTCTCCGTTTCCGATCCAATTCCAACACTATTTCTTCTTGGTTAAACCCTAATCTCTTCTCTCTCTAACCTTCCTTCCTTCCTCAATTTTGTTTTACACCACTTTTAGGGTTTTCGGATCGCTTACGTTTTGCGTTGTTTGGTTCGGTTTTTCGTCTTTTTTTCTGTGATCTGCTGTGTTCTAAGTTGATTGGTTTGATTTTGATCCTCTTCCCCTTTGTTGGGTTTCCGCAGGTTTTCGTGTCTGAGCCATGGCTTCGAAGCGGATTTTGAAAGAGCTCAAGGATCTGCAAAAGGATCCTCCTTCAAACTGCAGCGCAGGTAATCTCACTTTTCCAAGGCTGGTTTTAACCGGCTAGTTTGAAGCTAGGCTTTGATATGTCGTACTTTGTTTCATCATGTCCAAATTATGCTTCTGAATTTTGCTGGTAAAGCTTTGATTTTGACGCCGGTTTGTTTTGTTGGCTGTTTTATGCACTCAAGATGATCCTTTTTGTCCTGTATTATTATATAGACAATTCATCAACTATTTCCTTGATTCCCCAAAGCTCAGCATGATTTCGATTTTATGTTCTAGTGTTTCCTTTTGTAGATCCTGCTAATAGATGTGGTTTTGTTGTTTGAGCTGATGAAGAAACTAGTCTTACTGTAACGTTTTTGTTTAGGTCCTGTGGCTGAGGACATGTTCCATTGGCAAGCAACTATCATGGGACCCCCTGACAGTCCTTACGCCGGAGGAGTATTTTTGGTTACCATTCACTTTCCTCCGGATTATCCTTTCAAGCCACCAAAGGTTTGGTTTTTTTCAGTAACTGTTGCGGAAGCGAAGTTTATGGTCATCTGGTTTATTAGAGATCCTTATAGATGATGTGTATCCAATTTTGCAGGTGTCTTTCAAGACTAAGGTGTACCACCCAAACATCAACAGCAATGGAAGCATTTGCCTTGATATCCTTAAAGAACAGTGGAGTCCTGCTCTTACCATATCCAAGGTTTGAGTTTTGTTTCTCTGCTACAATTTAACACAATTATGTTGCCCGAAGGAAGACTATTTTAGCCGATTCTGTTTGTTAATGCGCGTGATGATGATGCTGTGAAATCAGGTTTTGTTGTCGATCTGCTCTTTGCTGACGGACCCGAACCCAGATGATCCTCTCGTGCCTGAGATAGCTCATATGTACAAGACAGATAAATCCAAGTACGAGTCAACTGCACGAAGCTGGACACAGAAGTACGCCATGGGATGATAAGACTCAAGTGGTCGAGACAAGCCAAGGATCTGTTATTTCACATCCAAAAATATTAAACTTTTAAAATGCATTTGTCGGGTTTAGTAAACGATATTATGTGATCATAATCGAGCAACTTAGATGCTCTTACTCCTCTTCTCTGCTGATCATATTATTATTCAACTATTTATTTCGGTTTTTGGGTCTACTTTTTTAGTCTTCTACTCTCGTTTCCTCTCCTTTGTTTGCGTATGAAACTGCAATTGCAGCAACCTCGTAATGTATAATTAAAAATCTGATTTTCAACTGAAAACATTCTTGCCCCATTGATTATTTGCATCTGATATTTTTTAGCATCGAGTAAAATGCAATTTAAGAGTGAATCTTTGACACAAACACACCCCTTATAGCCGATAATGTTTTAATCACAAGAGAACTCGGGTTTAAAAGCTCTCAATGGTGACCATAATAAGTCCGATACTCCGATTGTTGCGGTATAATCTTAATTTTTTTATTAAAATCATATAATTATGTATTGCACCATTTGGAATAAAATTATTGAAAAAGTATTTTGTTATATTTTCAATATTTTTTAAAAAATAAAGAAATGATTAAGAGAAAAAAACGATTTTGGTTATTAAAAAAAATAAAATTTAAAGAGAAAATTTCGATAGTAGTTGATTTTTTTTTATTTTTTTTTTGGTTCTGCATGGTTTGTTTTGTGTTATTTGGTATCAATAATACTTTGTTTCCAAGTGATTTCTTCTTCATTTCGCACTGTAATCTAACTTTTTTTTGTTTTTTTTTAAAAACTATTAAAAGTAAGTTTAAACAAAAAAGAGTCAATAAAGTGAATTTATATGATCTTAAGTTCTTAACGTGTAATTAATTGCTTTAACGAATAAAGTGAACCTTGAAAAAGAAAGAAAATAAAGAAAAAGGTACACAGAGAGGAGTAAGGGCAAAGTTGTAATAATGGAGAAGTGGGAAATTGGGTCTGACTCGGTCATAATGGGAGGGAGTTTCTTCTCCAATCAACGATTCCTCTAATTTGGTATCTTCCCACACGACGGCGTTTTCTTCCATTCTTCATCTCCAGACCTGAAAAAAAACCAAACACAAACACAAACACAGGTAATAATAATCATTCTCTCTCTCTCAATTCTCTGTTTATTCATTCATCTTTTTAGCTCTGAAAATTTCAACTTTAGCTTCTGATCGTATCCGATCTCAAAGGTCCGGTCTTGCCGTTTCAAATTCTCTTAATCCGTTTCGAAATCGATTTGCTTTTGTTCGCTATCGAATCTTCTCTTCGTGATTCGACGAACTGAAATTTCTCCCTTTGATTTCAGGGAGTTACAAAAAAAAAAAAAAAAAAAAAAAATTTCGATTTTTTTTCCTCTGTTTCAGGCAAATTCGAATTTTCCAGAACATTCAAATGGGAAGCTGCGTCTCTAAGGTAAATATATATATGAAATAAACGAAAAGCTTTTTTTTTTTTTGCTTTTTGTCGCATGAAATTGGATTTGTGTTTGTTGTTTATGCGATGATGTTTAAAGCCCTTTTTGGTTTGCTGCTACGTTAGGGCAAAGATGACGATGATTCAATCCATAACGTTGATTTTTCCGGTGGTAATGTTCATCTGATTACAACAAAGGAAGCTTGGGATGACAAGTTAGCAGAAGCTGGTCGTGATGGCAAAATAGTAAATTATCCCTTAAAGCTCTCTTTCTCATTGAGTGTTGTTGTGTTTTCTCAAATCTCATGAACCATTATCATCTCTAATCTTTTTAAACAGGTGATTGCAAATTTCAGCGCGACTTGGTGTGGTCCTTGTAAGATTGTGGCACCATTTTTCATCGAGCTCTCAGAGAAACATCCTTCTCTTATGTTCCTTCTTGTAGATGTTGATGAACTCAGCGTAAGAACCAACCATAGTTCTCCATATACTATCTGTTGAATTGTGTCAAAATCTCCAATGTATCTTGTGGTTTGTGTAGGATTTTAGCGCATCATGGGACATAAAGGCAACACCGACATTCTTCTTTTTAAAGAATGGACAACAAATAGGCAAGCTTGTTGGAGCAAACAAGCCAGAGCTACAGAAGAAGATTACTTCTATCATTGATTCAGTACCTGCAAGTCCACAACGGCTTTGACGCCGCCTTCTTGTGGTTCTTGCGTCTTCTTCTTCGCGGTGAAAGTATCAAAAGTCTTTTGTTCTGATCAATGGCTGTAAAATGCAAGAGTAAAAAAAGTTTCTTTAAAAACATTTTGAGTTAGATCATCCTGTTTCTATAATATGCATCTTTTTCATTCTCAATCTAAATGCAAGCAAGAAGCTTCTCTCTAAATTTTTCATTCTTGTTAATTGTCATATGCTTTACTAATGAGGAACACATTGATCCATCCTCATTGGGTTCACACCAATACCGGAGTTTTGAAAACATTTCGATCTTTGTCTATAGAACTCGAGGATTTCGTTTTTCTCCTTTGTATACTTTCCTCGAATCCCTCAAGTAGATGTTTCAGATTACATCAGACAACACGAGCTGAGAAGCCTGAAGTCCCTTTATATCCAGGGCTCGGACTTGGACCGCCCGAGATTGCTGTTCCTTAACCAAAAAGACTGAAGAAAATTTACATGAACATATGTATTTCCCACCTCTAATTACAATTACTTCTTCAATTAGAGCTTAAATATAAAAATATTACAAGTGATTGTAATGACTTGTTCAAAACTGTTGATATCGATACTGCAATAGAGTGTGTGGATCCTCACATATGGAAAGAAGAAGGGATTTTAAGGTAAGTTTTGTCACTTGGTACAACTCTTTACAATTCAAACATTGACTTTGACTTGAACTCTTGTCTCAATTAAACACAAATAAAATACGTTTACTAGTCTGGTCCAAGAGCAACATCGTTATCATCTTATATACGTTTTCAACGTTTTTTTATTTGAAGCTTATCAGTGTCAAAGGTCAATGTTGGATGCTCTGGTTCAATAATTTAGTAATTTTTTTTTTTTTTTTGGTAAACAATAATTTAGTAATTTGTTCTCAATCACAACAATTCCTTCAACTATTTTAATATGATCTCACAAAAACCAAATTATAAAACAGGTTTATTTATTTATTTCATATCCATATGTTTCAGACATTAAAATATACATTTTGGTAAATAGTAAAAAAGAATCTTTACATGTGGAGAAGCAAAGCCACCACAAGCGTTGACAAGCATGAGAAGAAACAACAAAAGGAGCAAAAGCAAAAGTGAAAAGAAACACAAGAAGACGAGGAAGAGCTGTAAAATAACATCAAATTATGTATAACATGAAATACTTTCACCAACAAAAAAAAAAAAAAAAAAAACTTTCACAAAACCAATTGATACTTTATAAGTTCCTCTACAAAGTCGAAGTGGTTTGGTTAAGGAATGAAGGAGGAGGCCTGACGTATGTGAAGTTGCTAAAAGGATTAGCCTTAGGATCCGAGTTGGGGCTGCTTGCTGGTGAATCCAACACAGACATATCAGTCCAACACTTATCAAAATTTGCTATGCATTGTCTTCCCGATACCTCCGGCCTGAAACTTGGCTTCACTTCTCTTGCCTCAAGCTTCTTCCAGTTTATTCCCTTGAACCATCTGTGCTCTTTTATCTCCTCTGCTCCGCTCGGTCCACTTCCCAGTCGCCTTTCGGGCTCTTTTTGCAACAGCTATTATACATTCATTACAAAATCAGAATCAGATATTGGTCTACTTATATTCCAATGCTTCAATGTTCATTAGCGCACAAGGATTTTTCATGTTTGATTACTTACCCCTTTCAGCAACGCATGAGCTTCAGTAGACAGAAACTGCGGAAGCTTGATCTTGTCCTTGACTATTTTCTGCTGTATCTTTCCTTTGCCCCCCAGAAACGGCGGCTGCAGAAGGGAAAAAAATGATGTCACACTACACATATTTCACCTAAACAAATAGCAAGATAGACAAAGGCGGCTTTTTACCTTTCCAGTGAGCATTTCATACAGAAGAATCCCTACGCTCCACCAGTCAGCGGCTTTATCATGTCCTTTTCCGCGAACGATTTCAGGTGCCATATACTCCGTAGTCCCGCACATGGAGTTTGATCTTGTGTTTTCTTCAAATTCCTTTGCTAAACCAAAATCAGTTAACATCACGTGGCCATCTGCGTCCATGAGTATGTTTTCGGGTTTAAGATCTCTATGCATTATGCCTTTCTCATGAAGGTGGGAAACTGCAGAGACGATCTCCGCGGTGTACACACGAGCCAAGTCCTCTCTGTGAAAAACAAAACATAGAACTAGTCTCAAGCCTTGCATGAAACTCCAAAACTACTTCACAAAGGAATTAATACCAAACCTGAAAAGCCCTTGGTGATAGAGCTGGAAGAAAAGATGCCCTCCGTTTATAAAATCAAGCACAAGATACAGCCTGTACTTGGTCTGCACAAAAAAGGTATATTTAGCGCGCTCTAAGTTAACCGTTTATAAAGTAAAATCAGTAGGATGTTAACAGAGAGAAGTGGGATTTTTACCTGAAAAGAGTATTTAAGTTGAACAATGAATGGATGATCAATTTTTGTAAGAATATCGCGCTCAGCTTTCATGTATTCGGCATGGTTCTTCTCCATAATCTGATCTTTTCTCATGACCTTCATCGCGTATATCTCAGACGTCTCCTTTTTCCTCACCTGGTACACTTTCCCAAATGCACCTTTCCCCACAACTTTCATAACCTCAAAATCCTCAATGCCTACTACACCTGAGACCTTCACCAGATCTCCCTCCGCAGCTTTCTCGCTGTCAGTGTCGTCATTGCCAGAGGACTCATCGGTTTCTTTTAACGATTCGCCTTCAAGACATTCCACCAAGTCAACCGAGTCCTTTGTCTCTCGTAACGTGAGCTTGCTCAGCTTGAAAGAATGACTACTGAGCAAAGACGGGCCAACCAACGAGTGGGATCGGCTGTAGACAACAGCAGGCTCGTCGAAAACAACATCACTGGCCTCTTCAGGGAGTGGACCAAACACATCAGAGAAGTCAAGCTCAACGTTATCTTTCAAGACAGAACTTGAAGGGCTGATGGATAAATACAGCTGTTTCTCGTTTTTGTTGAGGACAGGACACTGAGAGGAAACCATATTTCGAACGCGCTTCACGAAGACTGGTACCGACGGAGTTAATGAGGAGAAAACTGACTGAAACGACCGCTGATCTGGAAAATTTTGGCAATAGGCAAACCAATAACAAGGAGAAGAAGATCTTGTTGTTTCCCAATTTTAAGGAAACAGTTGATGCTGCGGTATTGCGCTAATGCCATGAAGGTGTTCTAAGCTCTGCAATTTCATGAAAGTTGACAAATTTAGAGGCTTTAAGACAATGATGATAAAATGAAAATCTGAAGTCACCATTGACTAAAATTATGGAAGTAAGCAAGTCCAAAGATTCAATTTTTTTTTAATTACCGAAAGTAAAAGTCACCATAATTGAGATTAAGAACAACTTCGCACCGACCATATACAATTCTTGAATAAAAAAAACCAGAAGCCCAACAATTGCCGGATTCAGAAAATCGGTATGATACAGCTTCGAGAACCCCAAAAAGGAACTTAGATTTCGATAACTCAGATCTAATTGTAAATCCGGAAAACAGAGCAAAAAACAAAAAAAAAAATCAAGCAAATCGAGATAAACAGAGAAAAAACTATGACTTGAACCTAATGGGTTTCGTGTCGTAGACTCGTAGAAACAATTTTGAAAATTTCTATGGAATTTCCAGAAAACGAAACTCTCAGAGAGAAAAGTCAAAGAGGGAGAGAGAGAGAGAGATTCACCCGAGAAGATGGCTGAGGAAGGAGACGAGGAACGAGAGGAGAATTTAAGAGGAAAGGGTAATGCCAAACCCACAAGGAAAAGGTTCTTCAATGGCTTTTTTTATGTTTATAAAAAACTTGAGAAGCATCGTGGATCACGGGATGAGGACACGTGTTCGTAATTTATTGGAAGAACATTGACCAAGTTGTTAAATGCGGCGGAGGTTTTTTTGGTCTATCGATTTTTAGTGGGCCCCCTTCTCTCACTAAGCCCATTATAAGAAAATTCTATAAATGTTTTTCTTATCAGACTATTATTGTCATCATGACTCGGGGTTCTAAAAATCGACTGCAAATTTTATATACACAGCTTAAAATTTTTAATAATTTGGATAGAAAAATAGAGTTTTCTTATAAAATTATTCTTGTAAGAAACCAATGTATTGTTGTAAGTTGTAACACGGGATTTGCATATACATAGACGGCCGCAATTTTTTTTTTTTTTTAACCATTGCCTTGTTGTTTAGGACCCAATTAACTAGGTTCACCCCCGGTTCACGCCCGGTTCATGTACATACCGGTTCTAGTATCTACCAATATTTCTTCACCTACGTTAACAAAGAGTGGTACGGTCACTACCGCCCCAGTTTCCACTGTCGCAGGCTTTGATCCACCTACATTACATCCACCACACCACCCCGGTTTAGGGCTTGTTTAAACCATTCACAATAAACCAATGCAACATTATTTATTACCTTGCGCAGTGTCACCTCGAAGGCCAGGATCAACATCAACCACTTTTAGCTGAACTGTGTTTGGTAGTTCGAAATCGATAACCTTGCAAAAATCCAAACAGAAACCAGATATAGCATCACTACTACTTATTCTGTGAAACTATTAGCTGAGAAACTAAAGTGTATACCTTGTCTTTCCAGTATAATAGATTGCATTCCATTCCTTCTTTCAGCCATCTCGTCTTCTCACCCATATCAGATTCGTTAAGACGGGTTTCTTCGTAAGTGCTCTATAGAAGAAGATTAGAGAATCATATCATTAGAACCATTGTTGTTTAAGCCACTACATGCTGCGTTAGCGGATAAGAGAAGTAGTAAGGATCTCATTGACATACCAAGTCCATGAACACAAACTGAGACCCTTCTTTGTATGTGAATTGTTTGGTCTCTTTGTAAACATTTGCTTCCTCGACAGAAATCCCAACACGGAATGTTCTCTCCACTGTGCTACCATTTACGTAGTTCCTGATCTTAGTTCTCACAAATGCCGCACCTTTTCCTGGTTTCACATGAAGAAACTCTGCCCAAAAACCCAGAAAATCGAGAGAAAAAACTTCAAAAGACCGATATAACTTGAAGATGAAATTTGATGCATCAAACCCACAAAAACAAGGCTTAATTCCGTCATAAACTGGTAACAATATCTACCAATTCCAGAAACCTTGCAAATTTAGATTACATTGCGAATCCGAAAAGTAAAACCTAAATTAAGACGAGTTGAGGAGAAGGAAGCATACCCAGAACACGCCAAGGAGCACCATCAACTTCAATGTTGGTGCCAGCTTTGATGTCGTTAGCAGACAAAGAGCAGTAAATCCCTGCAAAATCGGAAGATAAATTTCAGAAAGCAATCCCTATCAATGCCTCGAATCTATAGAGCGGAGAGAATTTTAACTGGGAAATCTGATGGTTCGGGGTGAAATCCGCACAGGAAGCGCCGATCGATTCGGGGAAGAATGTGAGAGAGATGAAGAAGAAGCAGTTGAATAAGAAATGCACAAGGAAGAAGATGAAGAAACAGAGAAAGTCGCTCTTCCCGCCATTTTATTCTTCCGCCGGCGAGAAAAAATGGTGAGTCTGAAACGTTGGATAAGGTACCCAAAGGAGAGGAGGAAGATCGGTTAACCGTGAGGAGGACACAACAAAAACAAACCGAACCGTAACTCGGTTCAATTGCATATCCGGTTAACAAAAAAATGGTTTTATCAGATTTTAACGAGCCCAAAGAGTTAGACCGTTGAAGGAAGGAGATAGCAAAGTCATGACAGGCATTTAGCAAAGAAACTTGACCGACTTCAATGTTGAAAACATTTGCTATGACAATGTTACATTGGAGCAATAAGTTCACAACGTCTCTTTCCCAACACACAAAACGATCAAACAATGTGCCGACACAAATACTAACAAAACAAGAACCGCCCAATTCTGTGTTTTATTCTTCAAAAATGTATCCACCTTTACCGTTGTATCACTCTTTGTACTACGACTATGTACTATCGTTTTAGTACATTATCCAAAGATCGGTTATAAATACTTTGACCAGCAACAAGTATTATCCAAAACAGATCTATAGGATAAAATTTTTGGATTATTTGGATAACAGATTAGCTCTATTTTGGGTGGTTTTTAAAGTTTTAGATAGTCCAATCCAAACATATAGTTTCTGATTATGATACTTCGAATCTCTTTTTATGTGAAGAAGAAATGTTGATTAATATGTACAACATCACAAACTACCTCTCTCTCGATGTCCGGATTCATAAATAACCAGAAAAAAAAAACCAAATCTTTTTATATTTGGAATCCAAAAACAAATCAACAATAAAAAAGACAAATAGGAAAAAAGAAGAAGAGAGATATGAACAAATCAAAACCCTTCAAGGGTAGTTCTCCTACCACTGGCTGAAGACGATCTTCGAACCTCTTCCCGACTCATCTCCTCCAACGACGAGCATGCTCGCGGCGGAAACACTGGTGGGAACACGATCGTCCGTCCCCTTGTGGGCGAAACCGACGGTCGTGGTGGAGGCGACGGTGAAAAACTTGACCTCGGTGGCGCTGCAGACGGGGTCCAAATAATGGTGTTGAGACTGCTTGATCTTCCCATATGTTTCCTTGCCGCGACCGGTGCAGGTTCTCTTAATGGGAACCTACACGAGTACTTCATGTCTTGTATGATCTTGAGTTGATCCACAATGTTTCTCATGGTGGGACGCTCTGATGGCTCCACCTGCAGACATTTCTGTGCTATATCCGCTATGCTCCTTGCCGCTTTTGCAGGAAACCGACCTTTAAGCTGAGGATCCATTATGAGCGAGAGCCTGCAGTCGTCAGCTAGGAAAGCTCTGCTCCATTTCACTAAGTTCCTCTCTTCTTTTGGGTATGACCCGTCCATGTTTTTCCGACCCGTCAATATCTCAAGAAGAACTATTCCGTAGCTCCACACGTTGCTCTTCGGTGTCAAAAGCCCTCTCTCTAGTGTCTCGACCGAGAGATTGGCAAGGGCTGAACTATTAGAAGTCTCGGTCTCAGGTGCATGGCCTGCACAACCGTATCCTGATAGCTTGGCGCTGAAATCTTTATCGACTTGGATATTAGCCGTCGAAAATTCAGTGTACATTGCCTGTTCATCAGAGAGAGAAAAGGGCTCAATCACTTATTTATTATTTATCCAAAACGCCAAATTCGTAATTTTGATGGGTTTGGTGCGTTACCTGAAACGGCCCTTCTTCGTGCAAGAAGGCTAAACCCTGAGCTGCGCATAGAGCGATCTTCATTCTAGTGTTCCAATCAAGCGGAGGCCCATCTGATCTCCCGTGCAGCAACCGGTCCAAGCTTCCATGTGCAAGCCTCTCGTACACCAACATTCTCGTCTCAGATCCGTCACGGGCATGATAGCCTACCAATTTACAGAGATTATGGTGTTGCAGCGACGCCAATGTGTTCACTTCATTAGTGAACTCCCTGATACTCTGGAAGAACAATAAAAAAAATCAGATTTTGTAAGAAAACAAACACATAGATATCTTCCGGAATTCCGTGGTATAACATCACAACGAATGCTTATTTACCTGAGTGGTTACGTGAAGGCGCACCACAGTTGCGTCGACCTTCTTTAAGCTTGCGGTCGACACTTCCTCACCAAAGGAAGCCATATACATAACAGATGAAAGACCTTCCGAGACGCATCGGTCTGAAGCAAAAGCGGTACAAGCGGACACTACTTCTTCATACGAGAAGCTCCTAACAGTCCCGCTAGGTGGTAAAGGCAAAGGTCCACATGCTGCGGAAGCGGATAACCGACCGCTGTTTCCGTTAAACGACTTAAAGCTTCCCCAATTCTTCAACGAAGAACCAGTCTTTGGTGACGGTAGCGGAAGCGGTTGAGGGCTAGATTCTTTTGTAGAGCTGCGTGGGTCTCTCGGTTGTTCATCTTGCTCGTCATGGTAAACTCCTGCAAGAAAATCCCGTTCCGCTGCACCGTGAATGCTAGACGGAGCAGACATCACTCTTGCCCTGCTACTCATCTCTCCGGTTCCACCGTTATTCGGGTGAATTGGCTTCACACGAGTCCTGAAACTCGGAGGAGCAGATTGCAGATTACGGCTTGGAATCTTCGGTGGCTCTGGTAAAGCAGTTGGCTTACTTTCTTCAGGATCCACCCGCTTCATAGAAGCCGAGCCACGTTTCTTCTTGCTTTTCAAAGGAAAACACCCCAAAACCATCTTTTTCAATCCTCTAAAACTCTGTTTCTGATTACCACTTTGATTCTATGGAAACGCCACAGGAACTCTTATGTACATAAACTCGAGCCTTCGAATGCATATAACTCAGGATAATCGAAGCCTAGACTCACGGTCTCATCTGAAAATGATTCAAAACACAAATTTTTAGCAACAAAAACAACGATATACACAACAAAGAGCTAGTTTTTCGAAAACCCAGATCCGTTTTTGCATGTATTAGATCAATGGCCATGGAATTTGTAAAGACAAAGTATGAAGTTAATGAAGTCAATTTTCTAAGGAAGTGGATTAAATCTCAGAGTTACAGATCTCGTGGTTTAAAGAATATGGTTAGATAGAAATTGAAGCAAACATAGGAAAGACAGTTACATAAACCCTAAATCTATCAGTGAAAATTTGTAAATATGCAATTTTTATTATAATCTTACACACTTTAGATTTGTTTAATCTCGGTAAAGAAAAGAGACAACGACAATAAATCCAGGAATACAAACGAAGATTTTTTCAAAAAAAAATCTCATTATCATTAGATATTTTCCAATTCAAATTTTCATTTTCATTTTCATTTTCGAACTGAGCTGATTCTTGAAATCAGACTTGTCAATTCATCAAAAAAAAAAAAAAACAGAGGATAGATCGAAATCTAATCCTTAGAAAATTCGATAGATGGACGTAAACAAAAAACTCCGAATTCGATCTAGAAAAATCAGAGCAGATATGAGAGAAACTTGTTCAAACCTGAAAGAAACAAGAACCCCAAGATAAATTCTGAGGAAGAGACGAAACTGAAACTGCGGCGAGAGAGAGAAATGTAAAATGAGTGAAAATGAAATCGGAAATTTCTGAGAAGAAGGAGGAAGCTCTTAAAGGTCTGTTTAGGAAAGTGAGAGATTTTAGAGAGAGAGAGAGAGAGGTGGGACCCAGAAGAGGCAGTGGTCAAAGTTCAAACCAAACAGATATACAAGATTTATTATTACTTAAACTCTCTCTCTCTCTCTCAATATCTTAATTCAATTCTTGAGCTAACTGGTTTGGAATTTTCTTATTTTTAACTTTATAATTCCTCTTTCGCCCTTTCACTTTTTGTTTTCTTTTTCTTTCTCAAAAACCTCGTGACGATATTATACTAGATACGTTACTCTTTTTTTTTTTTTTTTAACAAAATAAAGATACCTTCAAGAACAGCTGAAGAAGATAACTCAAAAATATTATGAGTCATATTGTACATTTATAAATAGATATATATAGAGTTGTATTTGCATGTAGATATATTTAATATATAATGATTTCAAAAATATAGATATATTTTATAAAATTTTATTATAAATCAATCATGGGTATTAACATACATTACGTTTATTATTTTCTTTAATTTATAATTTTGTTTGAGATATTATTATATTAATAACGATGATCGAAATTTATATTTTTTTGTCGGCGATCGAATATAGATATATTTTGTAAAAAAATCTATAGATCGATCATGTGTTAATGTATGCATTACGTTTATTATGTTCTCTGACTTATAATTTTGTTTGAGATATTAATAACGATGATCGAAATTTATATTTTTTTGCCGGCGATCAAATATAGATATATTTTGTAAAAAAATCTATAGATCGATCATGTGTTAATGTATGCGTTACGTTTATTATGTTCTTTGACTTATAATTTTGTTTGAGATATTAATAACGATGATCGAAATTTATATTTTTTTATCGGCGATCAAATATAGATATATTTTGTAAATTTTATTATAAATCGATCATGTGTTAATGTATGTTTATTATTTTCTTTAATTTATAAATTTTTTGAAATATTAATAACGCTAATCAAAAATTTTATTTTATTTGTCGGCGATCGAGTATAGTTATATTTTGTAAAAATTTATTATAGCACAATCATTGTTAATGTATGTGTTATGTTTATTATTTTCTTTAATTTATAATTTTGTTTGAGATATTAATAACGATGATCGAAATTTATATTTTTTATCAGCGATCGAATATATAGATATATTTTGTAAAATTTATTATAGATCGATCGCGTGTTAATGTATTTGTTAAGTTTATTATTTTTCTTTAACTTATAACTTTGTTTGAGATATTAATAATAATGATCGAAATTTTTACTTTTTTATCGGCGATTGAATATATTTTTATGATAAATCGATCATACGTTAATATATGTATTACATTTATTATTTTCGTTAATTTATAATTTTGTTTGAAATGTTAATAACGATGATTAAAATTTATATTTTTTTCCGGTTATCAAATATAAATATATTTTATAAATTTAATTATTATTATAGGTTAATATATGTGTTACGTTTATTATTATTTTTAACTTGTATTTTTGTTTGAGATGTTAATAACGACAATTTTGTCGGCGATCGAAATTTATAATTTAATGGCTTATAATAATAATATGTTGTGTGATAATTTTTATTTTCTGATGTATATGTTTGAGTTGCATATTAGAACATCATCATTAATAATGAAACGGATGATTATTATTTTTGTGGCCAAGGAAATTATAATTGCACACGAAATTTTCATTTTAAAAAATTAATATAGAAAACCGATAAGGAGGCGAAATTGGTAAAATCATAGCGAGCCTAGATTTCCAGTAAAGAGGCCCTCGAGAAAAGCGACGTCTCAGTCAAACTTGGAAAACTAATTTTGTCCTTTTTTAATTTAATTAATGATTTTGTTTGTTCAATAAAAATAGGCCGTTTCTAATTGGGTTTTGTTTTCTGGTCAAATGACTAATTAGATTAGGTTGTTGACCCTATATCTTAACCGTTAATTTAGATTACATTAGCGCCTTATCAACGGTTGATAATTCGGTCACGTATTTGATAATGTGGGACCCGCTGACATCGTTTTTTTTTGGGAAATTTTAAAAATAATAAACAAAAAATTTGTAAAATTTAGAAAAAGGTTAAGCACACGCGCCGTGCACGCGTGCGACGAACTCTTTTTAAAAAAAAATCATAATCAGACAACAGAGGACACGTGGGGTCCCCTCAAACCACTCCATCTTTTTCACCTATCTTCTTCTGCTTCACGAAATTTACACTATCGTCATATGGATTTTTTTCCTTTTAAATATCTGAAATAAAATGGAAATTTTCACAAATTGTCATAGTAGTTTTTTTCCTTCTGAACATTTGATTAATTAAAAACAAAATAATATTACTTTAGATGACCGAAATTTTGGTCAAAACTAAAAAAATGAAAAATAACAAAACTGAAAACAAACTGATTTATCTATAGCTTTTATTTAAATATTATATATAGTTATTTTCTTTAAACAACATGAATTTTTTTGTGTATTTTTAACAAATATCATATTACTTAATCCGATAAACTACTATTTTACATTATATCACATTATTCGTTTAATCACACGCAAATTGCGAAACAAAATATATCACTTATTAAGCTTTTGTAACTGTATTCTTTTTGCTAATTTTGACCAAATATATTATAATCTAACAAATAAACTCTTAAATGATAATGTATGCACATATAATACTACCTCTAAACTTTTAGGTTATTTTAATAGCTTTGTCCATGCGTTTGTTTTTACTTAGCTTTATTTTTTCCCAAATTTTTACTTCACTTAACTCATAGTTTTCTTTTCTTTTTTTGAAGGTGTAATTTATATTCTTTAATTTTCCTATTTTGCGGAGCTTGCTCTTGGCCTTTCCCGCTTTTTCTCGGCATTGTTGGACTCTGCTTTAGCCTTGACCACCCTAAGTTAAATCATCATTTGTTTTCATATATTATACTTTTCAATTAACATTTTAGTTGTATATAGATAGATACCTAATACCTTCGTTAGGTTTTGTCATACAAGTGCATATGCATTATGCATTTATGATTAATGAAATATATTTGAGATTTCGGCTTTCCAAATCATACCGTATGCAGCTAATACGACGATTTACCAAGTGAAAGTTAATAGTTTCTCTATTTTTTAGGCAGTTTCTCTTGAATTACAAAAGATATTAAATAAAAATCTATAAAGAATTAATAACTTCAAATAATTTTGAACACTAGTTTGTAGGCACGTTTTCTATGCTGTTTTTGTTGATACGAAACTGAATACTTTTTCTGGAATATTTATTTTCCGGCGTATACTTTTCTCCTTATGTGTAGACTTTTGAGTTTTGTTGGAATAAATAATTATGGTTTGAACGGGTGTCGGCTTTACTTTGGATGGATTTATTGAACAAGCCACATAAGAAATGATTTTCACGTTTGACTAATTATTATATTACTGGTGAGAAATTAGTATTCATTATTTCTGCAAATTTATTTAAAATATTATGTTACTCTGATGATTTCATGCTGTGATATTTGGACAAATTATGAACTTTGAACAAAAATTAATATGTAGAAGGTTTTCTTTGAATTAGAATTGTTTTGTTTTACGTAGAAAATAGAAAATATATATATATATATATATATATTATTTTTTTTTAATTTGCGTATTTTTATTTGGTATCTACAATAACTTGCAGTTATTTCATCAATTACTGATATAATGATATTTGTTTGGATTTCTAGAAATGTTTGTTTTATATAACTGGGAGGGGTTCGGAAGTGGACGTTAATCCTCTCCATGTCCCGAAACCAGCTTTTGATAATGGCGTTAAGCATTCTTTCCACTGGAATTCGAATTAGGAGCGTAACAGGACCAGTTTCTGCGCTTAACCACTAGCCTACCATTCGATGGTGATTTCTAAAAATGTTTTATCGATATAATGATATTTTTGATAAAAGAATCGAAGATTAAATCTGGAATGCAACATATATGTAGATGCAATAATTGTGGTTAATGAGTCATATTTAAAAATACATGCATTTTCTATAAAATGAATCCTTAGTTGGGGAAAAATAGTTGGATTAGCCGAACTTATTATTAGGCCCATAACGATAACCCAAAACTCAAGTCCCAAGTACCTACCCAACCTGTCCGTTCGGCTTTCTCTTGCATTTTTTTTCCCCTAACGTTACTTCATGTCTTTATGAATTTAGGTTTTTGGGTTTAAAATATCGAAATTGTTACTTCATGTCCCTGGATCTTAGTGGCATTTATTGAAGCTAGTTCAGTTCGCAGTTTGCAGTGGATTCTTGGTTAGTAACGAATGTTTACACATTTGATCGTATGTGTAAGTAAATGAAATATGGAGAATCGTTGAGATATATATTTTTAGGTCGAAAAGTGCCATGTTGATAATATATTAGAACATAGAAGAACATAGAAGTGACGATACATCACTGATCATTAACGTAGTTACTAGCAAACCATGTCTTAATTTTATTATTGGCTTCTTAGCTCCTTGTAGTAGTAGCTTCCTTTAGGATTTTCTGCTTGTCTCAGTTAATACTGTAAACAAAAAGAAAGAAAATCAAGTGATTTAAATTATATTGTTATAAATCACCACAGAAGTGTTTTGTTTACCTGTCGCAGTTGGTGGAAGGGCTGATCTTGTAAGGGAGATTAACACCACATTTAGCAGGCAAATTCAAAGCATTGTTGAGGTTGTTAGAAGAGTAAGAGACTCCTCCGATAGCAGATTTGATGCAACGGCAGACGCTCTGACGGTCCACAGGGGTTTGAGCCTGACCGTTGAGCGTTCTGATACCGTTGCAGCAGCTGTCTGGGACGCTACCGCCTTGAGAAACGTAGGAGAGGCAAGGGTAAAGCTCTGCAATCACCGTGTTACAAGACACGGCTGCTTCACCACAGTGCAAAGCAAGAACCAAACACATGGCTAGTAAGAGAGATCTCATCATGTTACTTTATGTTTTTTTATGTCTTGTGGTTTTTGTTTTGGTTTAGGGTTTTAGAGTTAGAGAAATGAGAGGTTATATATAGATGGGAAAGAGTTTGGAATTGGTAGTTGAGGAAGAGTGATTGCTATGACAGAATTAGTTGTGGATGAATTTAATGTTTACCTTCGGCTAATTAAGATCCAACCCTCCTGGTTCAACTGCATTGTATGATTTGTATCTTCTTCTTTTTTTAAATAAAACTTTTTTTACGTTTCTAACAATCCAAATTCGTATCTAAACCAATTCCAAAGGCCTTGCTAAGTTACTATAATGAGAAATTGTGTTATCACTACTCTATACATAGTTATGAAATTGAAGACGGATTGCGGATTTTGTAGCAAAAATAAAATAAAATGATTAACGAAGAATCTTGTGATAGAAACGTATCAATACTCATTATAAAACGTATATCACTTAATCAACATCGAACATTTGGAAGTTTCAACTATTCAATAAATAGTATGTGATTTATTACCAGTTTGAAAAGCTGATATGATCCACTGAGATTGACCGGCGAGTTTGAAATGTTGTTTAACATAAGTGTGTCATCTTCTTACCTGTTTTTAAATTTCAAAAGTACTCATGTATAAATTTTGGATACGGAGTAACCTGTAG
Organism: Pseudoturritis turrita; assembly: GCA_900406555.1. Lineage (NCBI taxonomy): Eukaryota > Viridiplantae > Streptophyta > Magnoliopsida > Brassicales > Brassicaceae > Pseudoturritis > Pseudoturritis turrita. The sequence continues at coordinate 3,681,042 of OVBL01000397.1, forward strand.
CAATGTTGTCAATATTGATGACGGTACATAGATTGAAAATAGCGACAATTCTTAGGCGATGGATTTTGAGGTATATCGCAGCTCATCATAGTGCATTAAACTCTAGAAATAGGGGTTAAGTGTTGGGTCCGTGCGTTTTGTAGTTAGAACTTAGTAGCAGTTAAGGTAGCAAAAAGGTGAAGGAGCATCTTCTAGTACTATGAGCTGTGGCCCATTGATTTGATTGTTAACAAAACCGTTTTGGTTGGTTTCCAACACTATCTCAACTCTCTATAGCTTGAGTAATTGTCCCAATTATGTTCGGTTTAACCGATCCCGATCTTTAGCCAAACCCTGATTCGGAAGAACTATATTCGGTTTGATTCCGACTTCTACATAAAACTTGTGTATTTATAAATCATAAATCTAATAACACTACATAATTTCAAAATTAAGAATCGAATAACATCAATATCTTTGTTTGAATTTCTATATCAATTAAAAATACTTCAAGCTGATAAATCCCCATAAGATTTTTTATACGTTTGTGAGATTTTCAATATCATGGTGGACCGTTTACATTAAAGCACAAAGCAATTTCATTTCCTCTGGCAGTCAGAAACAATGAGGAACTTAGAAAGGCATGATACACCACCAAAATACATATGCATATACCTGACCAAGGAGGTCGCTTACGAGAACTTCTAAAACTTGGCCCGAGGGCCAACATCTTCTGTCTGGGATTATGTGTCATAACATACACATGTTACATCAAGTCTTCTGATCGAAGTCTCCATACTTTTGATGATTCAGGCTCTTCAAAAAGTTCTACAGAGACTAACAGAAAGATGTTAGAGATAAGCCGTGATCAGAGATAGAGTAGCAACACAGTGACTCATTTACGTCCATCCCTAGTCCCAACAATCTCTACCCATTCTTCTTTCAAATACTCGCCAAATCGGCCAAAATCAATACTTGGGGTTGCCTTCTCTCTAGCCATATCCTAGTGTGTCTACGTAACCCTCACTTCCCTACCATTTGGTGTATCTATATGATTCTTCTGTATACTATGCATCTACTTACCTGACGCCAAAAAACAGGAATCCAAAGGAGGCTTCATCGCTCGATTCTGGCAGCCCGGTATCTCAACTTTCTATTTCGATTATCCTGAAACAACCAAAGAAGATGTTATATTGGAACAAATTCTGCTAAACAACAATCAAAAACAGGACAAGACCAGTTGAGTGCTTGGCTTTAGAAAACCTTTGTGCAGCTTAATCTATCGAAAAATCGCATTTTTAATTCTTAGCTTCGAATGGTTTTGTACCTGTTCAAATACCCTAGCCGAGCTCTTCTCAACATCCGAAGCCAAGCTCTCGATCTTTGCCAGCATTTTCTCATACATTTCTTCAATCCCTCCTGTGTAGTTCGCAGCTTCAGCTCCAACCAAACGTTTCAGGTTTCCCACATGTAACTCGTCTGCTAACTCATCGATCTCCTTCTGATCCTTCACCGCTTGTTTCTTCGCACTTAAGGACACCTCATCGTGATCCACGCTCATTGCCGAGCTTCTCAACTCGCAGATCAACGGTGGAAATCCCGATTTCGGACTGAACGAGCCGTAATGGCCGCGAAACGCAGGTCCGATGTTGACTATGCCAACGGATCTCGGTTCGAGCCGCTGGTTCGAGGAGAGAAACTGGTACGCACGGTACTCGTGCGTGTGGATTAACTGATCCGCCGATGGGGTAGTAAGAAGGAAGAACACAGAGGAAGCCATGTTCGTCGATTTAGGGTTTTCCGAATCCTCGATTGGTAAGTGAAATTGAGACGAAAGAGACGACGCGACGGCTAACTCTCGCATGGAAGGACGGTTAGCGGTTTTCCTACGAGCGGAGAACCAGCCAAGTAGACGGTCCGGCGAGTCGACTCGGAGGTAGTCGATTCGACGCCGGTCAACTCGACCAATCGGATCATAGAAGGAGACAGTCTTACCAGAGCAGATAAAGCTTGTAACGGTGGCGACAAGCTGATCAGAAGAGGAACTCGAGGCGAACGATTGCGCCGGCGAATCGTCGGATAGATTAGAAGGGACGATACGGTGGATTTGGCCGAAGATCAAGCCATCGACGTCACCGGGAGAGGAAGAAACTCGTTGAATCAGCGACGCCAATGTTGGACCCGAAATCTCGATTTTCTCTAGAGAGAGATCGTCGTCCATGGCGACGAAGAAGAAGAACACAAAGAATGAAAGATGGGAAGTCACTGAAATCTCCGTGCGAATAAAAACTGTCAGAATTGTTATGGATAATTATCCATTTAAATATTATATTATGTCATAAAAATTTGCACACTTACCGACTTATGTTCTCCTATATAAAGGAGTGTTTGCTACATGTAAAAGTAAAAAGAAGAAGTGAATGACTCTCTTTCTCTCTTAATCTCTCAACCACTCCTATCTCTCTCTTTCTTTTCGTCCCTTTTTCTTCTTTAAATAAAAACATATATATCTATATGTATATATTACTTTTATATTATAATTTATAACACGTTATCAGCACGAACGTCTCTATATTCGTTCCGATCAATCTCATACCGTCATACCGAAAGGGTGAGGTTTAAGTTATATAATTTAAATTTAATGTGTTATTTACGGAGTGGTAGGTTCGTCTCCTCCTTGATTTTATGGTAGGCTCTGCCTCCTAATTATCAGCAGAAAAGACATATAATAGGCTATGTCTTTTCTGAGTTGATCGTTATTTATGGTAGGCGCTGCCTCCTCGATCAAATAAAAATTATGTCTCCATAATCATATGGCAGGCTCTGCCTCCTGGATTATGTGGAAGACTGTGCCTATTATTATTTCTTTTATCGTTTCTCTTAATTATTATTGCTTATTATATGGAAGGCTCTGCCTCCTAAAATTATTTTAATTTTTTGCTGTTATTATATTTAATTATTTTAAATATTTTATCACGATTCTTTAATTGAAAATTAAAATTAAAAAGGCTGGTCACTAATTTGATGTTTAAAATTTTGTGATATAGTTATCATGTCAAACTTGGCAAAGCTTGAGATTGCTGCCCTTGATATTTCCGGGAAAAATTATATGACATGGGCAGCAAGTGCAAAGATGCACCTAAAAGCGAATGGGCTTCTTAATGCCATCGCTAAAGTGGAAAAGACATCTGATGATACCAGTGCCAAATCGGCAACGATATCCGATGAGAAAAAGGCAAAGGCCATGATATTCCTACGCCACCATATCCATGATGGTTTAAAGGATGAATATATCACGAAAGAAGATCCTGCAGATCTTTGGCAATCACTCAAAGATAGGTTGGATCACCAGAAATATGTGATCTTACCAAAGGCAAAACATGAGTGGTTGAATCTGCGGTTTGAGGATTACAAAAGTGTTAGTGAATATAATTCTGCTTTGTTCGGAATAACCTCCAGGATAATGTTATGTGGAGAGAGTGTAAGTGATTATGATATGATTGAAAAAACTCTCCAAACATTTCATCCTGGAAATGTAATCCTGCAGCAACAATACCGGGCCAGAGAATTCACCCGTTATTCAGATTTGATGCAAGTCCTCCTTGTTGCTGAGCAAAATAATGAGCTCGTGATAATGAACCATGAAACCCGTCCAACTGGATCGGCTCCATTCCCAGAAGCGAATGTGGTAGCATCTAATTTCCGAGGACGAGGACGTGGTCGCGGTAGAGGCCGTGGTCGCGGTCATGGAAGAGGTGGTGGACGAGGACAAGGAAGAGGATTCCAGGCAAATAATTTCAACGCGGGAAAAACCAACAAAAGATTTCATGAAAATGAAGTTGGTCGCCCGAATAAAAGAAAAACGGAGAATGCCTGTTACAGATGTGGCATGAAAGGTCATTGGATACGTACATGTCGTACGCCGAAACATTTAGCCGATCTGTACCAAGAATCGCAAAAGGCAAAAGAGAAGGATGTTGAAACAAACTTCATCTCTGATGAAGCTGGACCTTCCTTTAATGGCCTGAATGATGATAATCATCTTGATGTCGCAGATTATCTCATTGATCCTGAAGTATCAAGAAATGAAAGCTAAAATCATTGTGACATGATAATTAGTCTTTTAAGCACTTTGTATAATATGCTTGTGTTTTGTAACCTTTTAAAATAGTTTTTGTTATTTAACCTTCTGTTATATAAAGTTTTGTTTTAATATTAATGCATCTTTTATTAATATTGTGACACCAGAAGATGTCAAAGTTTGAGATGAAGGACGGAGATATATGTCTGGTAGACAGTGCGACGACGCACACAATAATTAAAGATAAAAAGTATTTCTCCGTTCTTGAAATAAAAGACTCCGCCGGAAGCGTGAGTACTGTATCTGGTAATGCAAAGATTATCATGGGCTCAGGAAGAGTCAGATTTTCAATGCCAAAGGGGACAAAGTTTGAGATAAATGATGCATTATATTCTCCCGATTCATACAGAAACTTGTTAAGTTTCAAGGATATCCGAAGAAATGGATATCATATAGAGACCATGAATAAGAAAGGCATTGAATATCTTTGCATTACATCGGAGAGGAAGCATACATTGGAAGAATTACCAATGACGTCCTCCGGATTATATTGCACAAAAATAAATATGACTGAATCATATGTTACAGTAAACCAGAAGTTTACTAGTACATTTAAAGTCTGGCATGAAAGGCTAGGACATCCGGGATCAGTCATGATGAGAAGAATTGTGCAAAATTCTAGTGGTCACCCGTTGAAAAACCAGAAGATTTTTCAATCGGGCAAGTTTTCATGTAAAGCATGTTCTCAAGGAAAACTTATAACTCAGCCATCACCATCTAAGGTTTGGAATGAATCTCCAGTATTCTTAGAAAGAATACATGGCGATATATGTGGACCTATTCATCCACCGTGCGGGCCATTTCGATATTTTATGGTATTAATTGATGCATCCAGTAGATGGTCACACGTGTGTCTGTTGACAACACGTAATACGGCTTTCGCAAAATTCATTGCCCAAATAATCAGGTTGAGAGCACAATTTCCTGATTATACCATAAAGAAAGTTAGGCTTGATAACGCTGGTGAATTCACTTCACAAGCTTTTAATGATTATTGTATGTCAATGGGGATAGATGTTGAGCACCCGGTTCCCCATATTCATACACAAAATGGCATGGCTGAGAGTTTGATTAAACGGCTGCAGTTCATTGCAAGACCGTTAATATTGAGAACAAATCTCCCAACTAATGTATGGGGACATGCTATATTGCATGCTGCGACATTGGTCCAGATAAGACCAAGTGCATATAATAAATATTCCCCATTACAATTAACATCTGGACAGGAACCAAATATATCCCATCTTCGTGTTTTTGGGTGTGCGGTTTATGTTCCTATAGCCTCACCGCAAAGAACAACAATGGGGCCACAAAGAAGATTGGGGATATATATCGGGTATACGTCACCAAGTATAATTCGGTATCTTGAACCGAGAACTGGTGATATGTTTACAGCACGTTTTGCTGATTGTCATTTCAATGAAGATGAATTTCCAGCGTTAGGGGGAGGAGTTAAGGGAATACCAAAAGATATTACTTGGTGTACACCATCTTTGGTACATCTTGATCCCCCAACAAAACAACGCGAATTGGAAGTTCAGAAAATTGTACACCTACAAAAGATGGCAAATCAGTTACCAGATGCATTTACAAATACAAAAAGGGTGACAAAATCATATATACCCGCTGCAAATGCTCCATCAAGAATCGATGTTCCAGAAGAACAAATTGATGGGAGCAGAGCAAATGAACCTAAGGTTCAATTAAAGAGGGGCAGGCCGATGGGCTCTAAGGATAAAAATCCTCGAAAGAAAAAGAAATTGGGAGAACAAAATGAGAAGGTTCTAGAGGAACCACATAAAGAAAAATGTCCAAAAGACATATATGAAAGGGTTCCAGAAGAACCAGATAAAGAGAAATGTTCAGAAGATGAACATGATACAGGAAAATATGAGATTTCCATTAATTACGCCCAAAATGGAAAATTATGGGTGAGAAATGAAATAGATGATACTGATGGGATAATCTCTTTCTCTGTATCTAAAGAAATTGATCATGATGATCCAGACCCAAGGTCCGTATCAGAGTGCCAGGAAAAGCCTGATTGGGAGAAATGGCAAATGGCCATGAGAAATGAATTAATCTCCCTCAATAAAAGAAATGTATTTGGACCTATAGTTATTACACCTAAGGATGTAGTACCGGTTGGGTACAAGTGGGTCTTTGTGCGAAAAAGAAATGAGAAAAACGAAGTCACAAGATATAAAGCCCGACTTGTGGCACAAGGTTTTTCTCAAAGACCGGGAATTGATTATGAAGAGACATATTCTCCGGTCATGGATGCAATCACATTCAGGTACTTAATGAGCCTAGCGGCATCTAACAATTTGGAGATGTACCTAATGGATGTTGTGACTGCATATCTATATGGATCACTTGATAATGATATATATATGAAAATCCCAGAAGGATTAAAGATCCCAGAAGGATCAAAAATGCATGAAGTATCATCTAAGGAAATATGTTCGGTCAAATTACAAAGATCACTTTACGGATTAAAGCAATCCGGACGCATGTGGTATAATCGCTTAAGTGAATATTTGTTGAGTAAAGGATACATCAACAATGCGTTATGCCCTTGTGTGTTTATTAAGAAATCCCTGTCAGGATTTGTGATCATCGCTGTATATGTAGATGACCTGAACATAATTGGAACTCAAAAGGAGATTGATGATGCAAGAACTCATATGAAAAAAGAGTTCGAAATGAAAGATCTTGGAAAGACAAAATTTTGTCTCGGGCTTCAGATAGAACATCTCAAAGATGGAATTTTTGTACATCAATCAAATTACACCAAAAGGGTGTTAAAACGCTTTAATATGGATAAAGCGACTCCTTTAAGTACTCCAATGGTCAATAGATCGCTTGATGTTGACAAGGATCCATTTCGACCTTGTGAAAGTAATGAAAAGGTATTAGGGTCTGAAATACCTTATATGAGTGCTATTGGTGGACTAATGTATCTTGCAAATTGTACTAGACCAGATATAGCTTTTGCTACTAATCTACTTGCAAGGTACAGTTCATCTCCTACGCACAGACATTGGAACGGGATAAAGCACATATTCCGTTATCTTCAAGGTACAATCGATTTTGGATTATTTTATTCAAGAAACCCCGAAGTTGGTCTAGTTGGTTTTGCAGATGCAGGCTATTTATCAGACCCGCATAAAGCTCGATCGCAAACCGGATACGTTTTTACAATTGGTGGAACTGCGATCTCATGGCGGTCCCAGAAACAGACTTTGGTCGCTACTTCTTCGAATCATGCAGAAATTATTGCACTTCATGAAGCATGTAGAGAATGTGTATGGCTTAGATCAATGACTCAACATATTCAAGAAGCAAGCGGAATTACCATCAGCAAAGAGCCAACAATATTATTTGAAGATAATGCTGCATGCGTTACCCAAATTAAAGAAGGTTACATCAAGAGTGATAGGACGAAACACATTCCTCCGAGATTTTTCTCATACACTCAAGAACTCGAGAAGAATAAGGAGATTGATGTTCAATATATTCGCTCAAGTGACAACGCATCAGACTTATTCACAAAGGCGCTTCCAACTACAACATTCAGGAAGCATGTTCAGAGTATCGGAATGCGTCACCTACGAGATCTATAAAGAAAAGATTATATATATCTTTTCCAGGGGGAGACTGCACTCTTTTTCCCTTGTCATGGTTTTTATCCCACTGGGTTTTTCCATGATAAGGTTTTTAACGAGGCAGTACGCAATATATTATGGATAATTAAGGGGGAGTGTTATGGATAATTATCCATTTAAATATTATATTATGTCATAAAAATCTGCACTTACCGACTTGTGTTCTCCTATATAAAGGAGTGTTTGCTACATGTAAAAGTAAGAAGAAGAAGTGAATGACTCTCTCTCTCTCTTAATCTCTCAACCACTCCTATCTCTCTCTTTCTTTTCGTCCATTTTTCTTCTTTAAATAAAAACATATATATCTATATGTATATATTACTTTTATATTATAATTTATAACAAGAATATAATAATCCAAGTCTACTAGATTTACCCATTAAGACGACGTGGCGTTTCGTGTTTTGACTAGTGGTTAGCGTGTCGTTTTTTGTTATATAACAACGGCATGTATTTCACACTCGAGGCCCGTTTATTCACCTAAGCCCAATCAAATATGAAAAATATTTTTTAAGAAAATATGAAAGGTCAATTAGTTCCTTAATCTTCTGCTTTAACGTAGCAACGGTGTTTACAAGTGTCGCCATATTTTTTCTTTGCAAATAAAGAAGAGAACAAATATTTTGTTTTTTACATATTACAAGGAAGAAAACAACTCTTAGTTCGAGAGTTTCGAAGGAGAGGAAAAAACCAAAAAGATGGTGCATCCTTTGGTTGATAGAGCCACAAACGATATGCTTACTGGTCCTGATTGGGCCATGAACCTCGAGATATGTGACATGCTTAATCATGAGCCTGGGTAACACATTCTTCACTAATTATAATTCTTTTTCATGATCGGAAAATCCGCGATCCAATGCTCGGTTGTGAATTAAGGGAATCAAGTTTTTTTTGGTTTCGCCTAACATGTTATACGTATATATATCGGTTATGCATTTGTGTTATGGTGGATTTGATATTTCTTGGTTCTTCTATAACCTTTTTTTTTTTTTGGGGTGATATGTGTTTTGTGTGTTTTAGGCAAACGAGAGAGGTTGTGAGTGGCATCAAGAAAAGGCTTACTAGCAGGACTTCCAAGGTTCAGCTTTTGGCTCTTACTGTAAGTTCTATACGTCATTCGTTTCGGTTTAATTTGGTTTGGTTTAGTGGTATAAAGTATTGGTTTCACCTTTGGTTTTTGGCCGACTAAAGTTTGTTATATAAAGGAATGTGTGTACTTTAGTTCTATTTAGTTTGGATAGAATGAGATGTTACCAAATTGAAACCAAACATCAATTCATAAGTTTGGTGTGCAACCAACCAATAGTCTTTAGATATTATATTGTTTTTCTTCCTTTTAAGATTTATTTTATGAGAAGATAAACAATAATTTTGAGATTATTACTATTGTAGTTGCTAGAGACAATAATAAACAATTGTGGGGAACTTATTCACATGCAAGTCGCAGACAAGGATATTCTTCAAAAGATGGTGAAGATGGTCAAAAGGAAGGTCAGGCTATGATTCTTTTTTAACTATTGTTTTATCCATTTTACTTTTTATATATAATCATATTTGTGTGACACCAAACTTATTATTTATTTGTTTGTTTGTTAAACTTTATAGCCTAACATCCAAGTGAAGGAGAAGATATTGATACTTATAGATACTTGGCAAGAGACGTTTTCAGGTCCACAAGGAAGACATCCACAATATTACGCAGCATACCAAGAATTGTTGGTATGTTTCATTTTGGTTGTAACTTGTAACATTCCCATCTAAATCGAATTAATCGAGATATGGTTTGAAACTTAGGATTTCATTTATTTTCTTTATCTATTTGCAGCGTGCCGGAATTGTATTCCCTCAAAAACCTCAAACCACACACAGCTCAGAACAAATTGGTCCTTCGACAACTTATACTCAGAATTCTCGTAACGCTAGACAAGAAGCTATTGATACTTCAACAGAGTCGGAATTTCCAACTTTGAGGTGTTTATCTTAATTTTTCCCATTATTTTTCTATGAATATATATATATATTTTTAGGAAGGATTATTTTTCTAATTTTCTATGAATATTGAAAGCAAAATATTGATAAATCAGCATTTTTTGGGTTGAAGTTTGACAGAAATTCAAAATGCAAGAGGAATTATGGATGTATTAGCTGAAATGATGAACGCAATAGATGGAAACAACAAAGAGGTATATCTTTTGGTAACATTTTGGTAACATTTGATCTACCATATGAATAATTTTGTTTATAACTTTTGCAGGGACTTAAACAAGAGGTTATCGTAGATCTTGTTAGCCAATGTCGCACCTATAAACAAAGAGTAGTACACCTTGTAAACTCGACATCGTAATGACCTTAACTTTTACTTGCAAAATTTTGGTTATAAAACTCGATCAATTTTGACGAATATATGACTTATATACCCGTTTTGCTTCATGTTTCAGAGATGAATCATTGCTTTGCCAAGGCCTAGCCTTAAATGACGATTTGCAGAACTTACTTGCAAAGCACGAATCCATTGCTTCCGGAAACATTATGATAGAAAAGGAAGAAAAATCTAAAAAAGAAGTTTCTAAGGACGCAACTCAGATCATAGATGTTGGTTCAAGGTAAGAATCAGCTCTAGTCGTTAAATGTTTTATTTTTCCAAGGAATCATCTAGAAGTGGAAAGATACTTGGGCTCTTGACTAAATTGTGTAAAAAGTAAAGAATTGATTTTTCTGTTTATTATGTTATATAAGTTGGTTGGAGATTTAGTAACCAAAGGCATTAGTCTGGTGGTTTAGGATTTTTAAGGTTTAAAGAATTAAAAGACTGGTTATTACATTCTAAAATATTTTGAAATTCTTTTGCAGTGAAACCAAAGATGGTAGTGTTGTGGCTTCTGCAACCAATGGTCCAAAAATAGATCTTCTTAGTGGAGATGACTTTGAGACACCGAATGCAGAAAACTCACTGGCTCTTGTTCCTTTTGGACCTCCACAACCAAGTAGTCCCGTTGCTACGCCAGATAATTCCATTGTCTTAATCGACATGTTATCAGATAATAACTGCGAAAGCTCTACTCCAACTTCGAATCCACACTCAAATCATCAGATGGCGCAACAACACTACTCAAATGGATTTGGACCGGTCCATCACGACCAATCTTTTTATGGACAAGGGTCATCTGGTCCTGTCTGGAATCTCCAAATCTCCCAACAACACCAACAACCATCTTCTCCGGCCTACGGAAACCAACCCTTTTCGCCTACCTTTAGCCCGCCTGCCTCTCCTCACTATGGTATTCATCTACTAATCTGCTTAATAACCGCGTACATGAGCTGAAACTCATACTAATCCTGATTAATTTGTTGTCTCATTGCTATAAGGTGGACAAAACAACAATGTTTTGGCACTACCTCCACCACCATGGGAAGCTCATTCTCCAAGCTCTAGCCCTCAATACTCACCTACTCATCCGATGCAAGTGACTCAAGTGGTCATCACCACACACACTCATCAACCACTCGGTTACAACCCTCAAGGTGGTGGCTCTCCTCATGCAACCAACAACATGTTCGGTATGTTCCTCCCTCCAATGACAGGAGCCCACATGTCACCCTTTGGCCACAACCCAAACGTCACAAACAACATTCATAACCCTACTAACATGTACGGAGGAGGCTATGGAGGACAAGCTCAGCCACAACAACAGTATCTTGTAGAACAACAAATGTACGGAATGTCTCTTCAAGACAATGGAACCAACAATACCAATCCGTACCAAGTTTCTTCTCATCCACCAATGGTGAAACCTATGAACAAGAAACCAGAAGACAAGTTGTTTGGTGATCTTGTTGACCTCTCCAAGTTCAAGAAACCCACTTCCGGACGAGCCGGTAGTATGTAAAACCCCTCTTTTTTTTTTTTCACTTCAAAAAATTAAGAGATTCCCAATTTTAATGTTGACTTTCTTTAATAGAAAAAGCTGATTTTTTAAAAATAAATATCGAATTATTTCTTTTGTCGCCAAGTTATTTCGAGCTTTTGGTCACTTCTTCTTCTTCTTCTTCTTCTTCTTCATCAATGGAGGAAGACGACTCGATTTCCGCTGAATCACTCTCTCTCAACACTCTAGCTTCTATTAGATCCCTCATTATCAACGCCGACACTTCCGACTCGGTGATTTCCTCGGTGTTCGATTTCCTTACTGGTCTTCTGAGCCGAGACGACTCGGCGATTCTTCACCACGTCCTCAAGCTACTCTCCGACCTTGCTTTCCAGCGAAAGGAATTAGCACCACAAATCTTCGACTCGGTCCTTTCCAACTTGCTCCGCCTTCAAAACTCCGGCGCCGACGCGAGCCGCGGTCGCGTCGCCGTGGAATCGCTTGCTGTGCTGGCGTCGTTATCCGAAAGAAACCGTAGCACCGCCACCGCGCTTTCAAAAATTGACGGCGAGGTATTTGCGTCGATCTGCCTCGGAGCTTCTATATCTTCTCGGCTGTGGCTACTTAGGAACGCGAAGAGGTTCTATGTCTCGTCGTCCGTACTTTTCACCTTGTTTCTAGGGTTTAGCAAGGATCCGTATCCATATATCAGAAAAGTAGCTTTGGATGGACTGATTAGTATATGTAAGGCTGGTGACTTCGATCACCCCCATGCCGTACAAGGTTGCTATACTCGTGCTGTTGAGCTTCTTGGCGATGCTGAAGATAGCGTCAGATCTTCTGCTGTTCGTGCCGTAAGTTTTTTCTGATTGATGAAACTGCGATTGAAAGGATTGTTATAAGCTGGAAAATCTGATCATATCTAATCTGGGGATTGGCAACTTTTTGAATGTTCAGGTCAGTGTGTGGGGAAATTTGTTGATAGCATCCAAGGAAGAGACGAATAGAAAAGAGTGTAGAGATGCTGTGTTTCTCCAGGTAACTAGCTCTTCTCTGGCTTGTGCACCATTTGAAGTCCATACGACTACCAATTTTCGTTTGGAACTAGTGTTATACCTAGCTACAAATTGATTTAGCATAAAGGCTGAAGTTTTTGATTGTATTCGCAAACGAGAAACTGAGTAGCCACCTAACAACTTCTGTGGCAGAGTCTTTCTTTGTCAGATTGATCTTGAAGAACTACAATAACTAAATGCCTGATGTTTTCTATAAACATGCTTTCAGCTTTGCTCGATTGTGAGAGATATGAGTGTAGAAGTGAGGGTTGAAGTCTTCAAGGCATTTGGGATAATAGGAACTGCATCAGAAAGCATTATACTGCAAACACTTTCTAAAAAAGTATTGGGAGCCGGAAAAGGGAAGAAACCGCAGAATCATCTTCCGAATGATACAGCTGATGTCACTGCTGCAGCTGGAGTTTTCATCCATGGTTTTGAAGATGAATTTTACGAGGTACTCTTATGATAAATTTCCTTTCTTGTTTTGTTTGTGCAACATGATGCCTTTATGTGCAAACCTGTTAATCAGGTGTTGTAGAAAAAAATCCAGTCGAGTTTTTTTTGTTTCTGGACTTATATATATGGCATTTGCATGCGTCATCTGAAGGTACGGGAAGCTGCGGTTGACTCCTTCCACTCCCTCTCAGTAAATTCTATCGAATTCCCAGATGAAGCTGTGTACCTATTGATGGATATGCTATACGATGATTATATGGTTGTCAGGTTGAAAGCTTTAGAAGCATTGCATCATATAGCAGACTTGAGGAACCTGAAGATACAGGAAACTTATATGCCCGCCGTAAGTCACCATATTCTTTTGCCATTTTTTCCCCTTATAGAACTGGTCAGGTAAAAAGCCAATGAGAATGCAGATGCAATACTTCATAAGTTTGTCTTGTCTCGACTTATCCAGGTTTTATGCAAATCACTTCCTATGGGTTTTGAATTGTTTGCACTCTAGGGCCTAATGCTCAATGAGACATTACGTGATTTGCTACTAACCTTGCTGCCGCTGGATCCATTTATTGTCGCTTGGATTTATTTGACTATTTCTTTGCTATGCTCTGATAAAGAGCTGCTGCTTGACTTTGCAGTTTTTGGATGCTATTGTTGATACTTCTGATAACATAAGACTCATGGCTAGAAACATTCTTAAATTGGCAAAGCTGCCTGATCTGAAGCTGGTCAACAAATGTGTTGATGGTGTCCTAAAAAGTTTAGAGATGTATCCCCAGGTTGGCATTCTTACCTACAAAGATCAAGTAGCTTCTGATTCCATCAATTCTTTCTTTTTCTTCTTCTGAACCTCAATTTTCTTGCTTTTTCATGCTAGGACGAACCTGATATCTTGTCTTCTCTGTTCCATTTCGGACAAAACCATACAAATTTTTTAGTCAGTATGGTCAAGAGATTTAGTGAAAAGGTAAGCGAGCGTTTTTTTCACTCTTTTCAGGACCGTCAACTATAGGCATACTAATCATTTCTTCGCTTACTCTGTCATGCTCTTCAGTTAGAGACAGCTTCCGTAAATAAATCTGAATTCAACAGCCGACAGGTATCTGCGTCTCTGATGCTGATAATCTCAGCCCCTCTCTCAAACAAACAAAGCATCACTTCCATACCACCTCTTGCTTTTTCATATTCACTTCCAATGCTGGGGAAATTCTCTTGTGGACTTCATGATATGATGGACCAGGATACGCTTTTGGCTTACTTGGCTCATTGCACTACTCTTTCTGCTTCTTCGGGGACAGAATTCAACAAAGCAGATATATTTTTAAATGCATATAGGTGGAGTAATGCAGATCTTAGCGGAAACCCTGTCCTACAACCAAGCAAAGATATACCTGCTGAGAACAAACACGTGGCTTCCGAAGCAGAACTGGAATATAGAAATCAAGCACTGAAGTCTGTTAGCCATATATTATTGAAAATAAAGGCTGCCTGGTTATTATCACAATCAGGATACTCGAAAGAAGCACTCCGAGCTTTGAGGTTTTACAGTTGCAATCTATCGATTTCCAGCGTCTATGTTACTGTTTCATGCGTATTCTAACTAACGTGTTTCTTTACTTCTTTCCAGGGCTTGCAAACAGGAGTTAGCAACTGTGCCAGCCAAATCTTCAATCTCCAATGGTGCATTCGAATTTATGTATCAATACGTTCACATAATAGAACTTCTCGCTCAGGTATGGCCTCATTTCGAATACTCAAGACAGATCAGCACTTGTAGATCTGTAGAACTGGAACTACTGATGGAAGAGGTAGAGATAAAACTGATGGAGATAAGGTGTAGATTCACAGGCCTGTCTAGAGAGGAGTCACTGGTAATGGAGCTAGTAATTTTTAGTTGCTTGTTAAGGCTATATAAACTTGAGATCTGCTGCCGCCTTAGCCGCATGAAGAAGCTATCTTCAACAATATCTAAATTAGAACTCCACCATGAACAACAATGCACCAACCCATCAGATTTTCTGACTGAAACTAAGAAGTCGTTGCAAGAGATTGGGAGCTCTGCTGATATAAATTGCTGTAGACTGCTTGAAGTCATCAAGATATTCAATTGCTTCTCCCCGGAACAGTTTACTTTCTCTGGTGGTAATCTGCAGTGTGTCAGCGCAGAGCTAGAGGTTCCTAATAATGGTCCTTACAGTCCGATTTCCTTTGTGCCTGGTCTCCCAGTGGCTATACCGTGTGAGATCAGGCTGGTTAATGTGCCAAGAGATACCTGTTTGTGGCTGAGAATATCCAGAAGCGATGAAACTTGCCAGTTTGTGTACTTGGACCCAAACCTCTACGATGGAGATGGGAGAGAGAAGAGGTTCATGTTTAGTGCAGTAACTTACATGGCCCCGAGAGCTATTGTGTTCACATTGCGGGTCTCAATAGGCATAGAGTGTTTGTTTGAAGACATTGGTTACATAAAACGGCGTCATGGTCCCAAGCATCCAGTGGCGTATCTGTCTAAGGAAATAGAAGTTCACCTTGTTTCAAGAACCTAGTAACCCGTCACGGCTTTTTAAAGTGGTGCTGATTGTGGCTAAGGACCAAGATAGATTTGGATTCTTGCATCAGTTGACATGGGATGTGAAACAAATGAAACAAATTTTGCCAAATGCTAATACCATTAAATCCGAAGGATATGAACATGGTAGATATTTTCTGTAAGCTGGTCGTTTTCTACAAATTAACAGTGAATTCAAAAGGTTGCAGAATATTTCCCATGGATACAACAAAGACAAAAAACTAATTTTTGAGCAAAAGGACATGAACAAAGGCGATTTTAATCTGCTGCAACAATCTAAACCTTTTACAACAAAACCTCAATTGTACTGCTAAATTAACCACTAAAATTATAAACAATCTAAAGAGAGAACTCAACGCAGTTTATTCAACACAACATTGCCACTTACAATACTCTTTAAAAGTGTGTTGTTTCATGAATGAATGTAAAGAGAGAACCCAGTCTGTTCAACCCAAAACAAACGTGTGCTTCAAAGACATTCATTTTAGTCACAAAATAAGCTTAACAGTTAACAAGTGACATCAAATGAAAACAAGAGAGGCAATAAGTACATTATGATTAATCAAAGTACCATACAACAAAAGAACTGACACATTCCCAATAAAAGTGTTAGAATTACCAAAAGAAAACACACGTTCAAGCCTAGTGACACATTCATCAAACAGTGGCAGCAAGAACTTTCACCAATTCACATGAAGGGACTCTAAGCACATGATCAAACCACTCAACTTTCCCCCAAATTTCACAGCTTTTGCGCCTTTCAAGGGTAATCTCCGCACACCAAATCATCTTCTCATTGAATAAACCAGAATAAGGCAAACTCTCGTCCCACAAAACCGCCATCTTTCCACCATAATCAGCCAATTTAACACGAGCACTATCAGGGAACTCAGGTAATCCTACAAAACCCTTCAACTTTCTCCACTTGCTTACCTCAGTGTCATACCATCTGAAATCTCCGTCAGAAACAGAGTACAAAACACTCTCTATCTCGCAATAAGAATCTAACGTCATATAACGACGCATCCCTGCTTTTCCCAACCCTCCTCTTTCAACCACGTCCCATTTCCCTTCCTTGGAATTGAAGCACCCACCCTTTGAGCCTGCAAAGTTACCACGTGGAGCTTTCCGTTAATGCATGCGGTTTTGTCGTAAAAGTCGCCATTTGTCTCGCTGCAAAGGATGGGCACAGGATCCCAGCTTTGTGTTTCTGTGTCAAACACCTCGATCGAGTTCTTCAAACGACGCTAGCAGTAAGTGACAATAGCTTAACCCGGAAGCTTGGAGCCTCGCTCCACGTGTGAGACGTGCAATCCAGAATAGAGATACTACTAGAGGATTTGGATTCAGCAAGGTTGTAGATATTAGAACCAACCGCCACGAGACCCGAAAAGTGCGCACGAGGAGGAGAATGGGGAATTGGGACTTTAGCTAAAACATACCCACTTGACTTCACCTTCTTACTGGTGTCATTGGTTAGGTTTTCATCAGGTTTCCGGCAGAGGGTGAACCCCTTAGGGTTCCAATCAGAATAGGAATCTATGCACACATAGAGACAACTCTCGGTATGGCCCAAGAGTGACCGAGCCTTGTAAAGCTCCGGTGAAACAATGAGAGATCGAAAACTCTTGGAGACGAGTGAGAGAGTCGGATAGTACAACCTTGAGACGCGTGCCATGCAGCTCAATAGCAAATCATCGGGAAGCGACGGATTTAGGGTCGTCGGAGACGGCTCTTTCTTTTTCCTCTTTTTCATTTCCGGGGACGACATTGACAGCGAAAGTCCTACTCTTCTTCAAAGGAAGAAAACAATGCATTAGGTAGGTAAAAAAGTTATTGGGCTTTATGGGCCGTTACTAAATTGCAAGACTAATAATTTTTCTAGAGTTTATTGGGTTCACATGCTTTCATTCGTCTCCAGATAAAACTTGTCATGTCTTTTTGAAGAGCTGCTGATTAAGAGAGATTTTGGATACTGTAATCGGTTGACATAGATTTGTCTGTTGTATTCCTTTTCAGTAATGATTCGAGCTCAAGGAATGGCTCGATTTTACCCGATAACCAGCAAACGGTAAATTCGAGTTAGAAGAAGAAGATCCGAGTGTTGCTATATCTTTTTTTTTTTTTTTGCAGCTCAATATATACAAAAAAAAGCTAATGCCACTAACCAATTTACAGTTTCCAATAGAAAAAAAAATTAAATCAGATGGGGATGATATGACCATGGTCGATATTCACTTTTAAGCTGGTCATTTTCTTGAAAATAACAGCGAATTCAAAAAGCTTATAGAATATATTTTGATGAAATCATATAGTTTCTCCAAGTCATAGCATCTGCGTTGTCTCTTTTCAACCAAGTTGTGTACAATCAAAACTGCTCGATTCATCTCGAATCCGAGTCACTGGCACCGTAGCCTGAAAGTTATCAAAATGGTAGCAAAGATAAACGCAATGCAATGACCTGCTCGATTCATCTCCAACTGTCTTTGATGAATCGTTTTCAGAACGTGGTGACTCATATACGTCGTCGTTTAGGGTTCTCATTTTGAATCCGGATAAACCGGTGTGATTCGATCAAAAATTAAACCCAAGAAACTGATTCGAAAACCAGAAAAATTCATAAAAATATTTAATTATTTAGATCCTTTTTTCTACAATCCAAAAAATGTGAAACCGATCCAAAGTATTTTTCAAACTACAATCAATTAAACGAAGAAATACAAAATTACTTTCTTTTTTTGGTGTAGAATTTATAATAAAATACAAATCAATCCCGGTTAGTGAGCTCACCAGTAGTCATTGCAAGAACAAGAGCCGTTTGTAAAACAGTGAAACCTATTGTTGTCTCTAACAACAATCTCTCGTCTTGTGATCTTCGATATCAACTTCATCACTTCATGACAATCCCCACATACTCTTAGATTCTTCACCACTCGAATCACTTCTCCATGAACCGTACTGATCAATCCAAACGCAACCGCAAGCTTCTCGCTGTGATACCCTAAGACCCTTTCTTTTTCTTCCTCTTCAACATCGAACATAACACATTCTGTTGTCGGAACAAAACCCATAAGCCTCATTTCATTACCCAAATCCTCTAGCTTTGCGTATATCCTATTGCTCAGAGGATGAGATTTATCATCTGCGAGAAACTCGTGGACCGTCCCTTCCAATTCGATCCAACTATATCCCGGGATCTTCTTCATACCTTTCTTGTTCATCATGTCTCTAACCTCAGCCGCTTCGTCCCATCTTCCTGTAACAGAGTATATGTTGGATAACTGAACATAGTTTCCTGCATTCCATGGCTCCAAAGCAATGAGTTCTTTGAGAACGGTTTCTGCTAATCGCGTATCTTTGACCAGTCTGCATCCGCTCAGTAACGCTCCCCAGACTATCGCGTTTGGCTTCATGGGCATATCGCAGATCAAGCGGTATGCGTCATCTAACATTCCTGCTCTGCCCCAAAGATCTATCATGCAACCGTAGTGCTCAACCGTGCGTTGCAATGCGTATACACAGCTTATTGCGTTGAAAATCCGAAGCCCGTCTTCGATTAGGCCTGCGTGAACGCACCCACATAACAGTCCGAGGAACGTGTACCCGTCAGGTGAGATACCTAGCTTCTCCGTTTGTCCAAAAACTGCAAACGAAAGCTTAACGTGGCCATTTTTGGCCAGACCAGTAATTGCAGCGTTCATCAATACTCTATCCCTCTCCTTCATTTCTTTGAACACTTGAAAACCTCGAGCCATATCCCCACATTTCGCATACATGTCGATCAACGCAGTGCCCATAACCAGATTGGTCAAGAACTCATTCCTATCTATTAAACTACTTCCCCATTCGCCTAGATCAAGTGCTCCTAAGCTTGCACAAGAAGAAAGAAACCCAACAATGGAATACTGGTCAGGCTTAAGATTTTCCCGCAACATCTGCAGGAATAACTCTACACCTTCTTTCGGGAAGCTATTCGACGCATATCCTTGTATCATAGTGCTCCAAGTAACTATATCTTTCTCAGCCATCGAGTCGAAAACAGAACGGGCTTTCTCCATCTTCCCACGCTTTGCATAGAGATTGGCAAGTGTTGCGCAAATAAACGAGTTTTTCGGCATCCCAATCTCTTCCACAAGCTTAACAATCCACTCCGCGCTATCTAGATCCCCTACCGAAACACAAGCAGTTAAAACCCGAACAACAGAGTAGCTATCCGGTCTCACACCCATCTCCACCATCTTCTTGAACAAATAAATAGCCTCCCTGTGCTGCCCGGCAGCAATACACCCGCTAACAAAGGCCGTCCAAGAAACGACGCTTCTTTCAGGAATTTCGTCGAACACTTTGTGGGCATCATCGACACGCCCGGATCCAGAGTACACAGAGAGCAGACTCGTCATAGCGCCGACATCGTGATAAAACCCACATTTCACGACAAGAGAATGAAGGTGAATCCCGAGCTTGAGATTCTGGGCTTTGGTGCAGGCCTTGAGAACGAAAGGGAAACTGAAACCATATAGAGAGAGACCGAGTTTGCGAATGGAGAGGAAGAGATTGAGGGTTTCATGGAAGAGATGATTGTTGACGAAGCCATTGATGAGAGTATTGTAAAGGAAAATGTTTGGGAATTGGGTATGAGAGAAGAGGAGGAAGGAGTAATGGTTTTGACGGAAGAAGAGTGTTCGCTTGAGGAGGAGGTTAACGAGGAAAGTGTCATGGTGGAGATGGTGGCGAATGAGAGATGCGTGGAAATGCTTCAGATGGTTGACGTTGGATGCGAAGGAAATTAGGGTTTTGATCTGCTGAGCTTTCGATGTTGATGATGAGACGGAGACGATGCTCATCGCTTCTTTAAACACTTAGGGTTTATCTCCCGCCAATTTATAAAAAAGACAGCTCTGGATTCTCTGTTTGTTTATGTAAAATACCTTCTTTTTTTTAACTTATTTGTATCAGATTTCACCTTAGAATTTAGAAATACACAGATTTTGTTGTTGTTGTTTATAGCAAATTATCGGGATGGTATTATTTTATTTTATCGAATTTTATCTGGAATTTTGCTATTTTTTACACTGGAACTTATCTAACCACTCAACTTTCCCCCAAATTTCGCAACTTTTGCGCTTTTCAAGTTCAATCACCGCACACCAAACCATCTTCATATAGCCATTTGCACCCCCAATAATTAGGAAGACCATCGTCAAATAAAACCGCCATTTTTCCACCATAATCAGCCAATCTAACACGAGGACGAAGAGGCAGCTTACGAGAAGGAAGAGGCAGCACTCCTTCCAAACCCTCCACATGCTTACCTCAGTGTCAAACCACTTGAACGTTCCCCACCAAGCACAGTACAAAACGTTCCCTATCTCGCAGTAAGCATTTGAAGACAAATAATCACATATTCCTTGTTCAACTACCTTCCTTGAATTGCAAGTAAGCTCCTCCTTTTCCATGGTCCTCATGTGGAACTTTCCGTCAATACATGCGCTTTGGGTGTTAAAAAGGGGGTTTTTGCCTCTCGGCAAGGGATGGGTTCAGGATCCCAAATTTGTCTGGTTGTGTCGAGCACATTGAACGCGTTCTGCTCCAAAGAATCGAAACCGCTACATCCTGCTGCATATATCTTTCGATCAACGACGCTAGCAGAAAGTGACACTAGCTCCACCGGCAAGCTAGGAGCCTCATGTGAGACGTGCAATCCAGAATCGAGAAGCTAGATGAGGGCGACTAGAAAAAAAGAAAGGAACAAGTATTATCATCAAGATAGGCGCCGTCTTATACAATTACAAGGAAACTACATAAGACGAAACAAACCTGGAACTCTACGTTTGGGTCCAGAACAAGTTGGGGAAGGTGAGAAAGACAGATTTCAGCAGCCATGTCCCATGCATCCCTGAAAAGCATACAACAACTAGCTGAGGAAAAATCTAGACACATGACATTTTATCTAATAGAAGAATAGGGTTCTTGTTGAATAACCACATATGATGTTGATGCGTAGGAGGCAGTATAGGGTGAGATATGGATTACAGTTTGCGACCGCATTATTCTCTCAGCAAGTAAGAAATTTCGGAAAAGGCTAGCGACCAATAAATCCTGTCTGAATAATCTCTGGAAAAGTTCTGCAGGGTAAAACTAACATTCATGAGGAGGGAAACAGAAATACAAGCAAGTTCAGTTAAAGAGGTTTGGCCTTAATACATTATGCAGAAGTTTGGAGAAATACCATGAGGTAGCACATTCAATGCAATTGTATCCGTCACTGCTGTGAAAATCCAGTTCAACTCCCCTAACAATGTCTTAGGGTCATTTTGACGGCCTGGAAACCTGTCAATAAGTGATTCATCGATGATTTCTTTAGAAGCGAACGCCCGCAGAACCTGCAATGGAATGTCTCTTGTGAAAGCTGCAAGCTAAACTGAACTGCATAGTTCCATATGGACAAAGATAAAATGCATTCAACATAAAGTAGTTATCTATTTAATAGTAAAAAGTTAGAAAGGAGCCTAGAACTGAAACTGCACAACCTCGGTAGCAATGAGTTATGGAATAACAACTATCATAGGAGAAGGCTACTAATCTGGAAAACATCATGACTCTTTTGGTCTCATCAGAAATACATAGCCACCAATAGAAAACCTTATGTCAAACCATACATCAGTAAACTTTCATATGCAAAGCAATATGGCAGCTATATGTAATTAACAGTCCTGATTATTCCGCAACTCTCATTATATGCTGTTTTACACACACCACAAAATAAAACATATGCAGAAGGTCTTCTAACTAAAACATCATGATCCTTTTGGTCTCATCAGAATACGTATGCCAAAAAGTTTTGATCTTACCTCATGATGAAGCAAGAACATGCTAACTATGCTGGTGGCAGTGGCGGCTCTCTCTCCGTTGTGCCATTTCCGTAGCTATTTATGATATTTATGCCATTTGGCATTCATCTCAGAATAACTAGATGAAAAAGACTATCTTTTCTATTAAGGTTACCCTAAAAAAAGAGAGAACTCAGTCTATTCAACACAAACGTGAGCTTTTCAAAGACACGACATCAAATGATTAGATGTGAAACAAGAGACAACAAGTAGATTAATCATAGTTGCATACACCAAATTAAAAAACAAACGCATTCCAAAAAAAAAAAAAAAAAAAAAGATACCACCAAAAGAACACACGTTCAAACCTAATTGTGACGCATTATTCATTCATCAAACAGTAGCAGCGAGAACCTTCACCAAACCACATACCACAGGGACTGTAAGCACGTCGTCACACCACTCAACCTTCCCCCAAATTTCACAACTTTTGCGCCTTTCAAGTTCAATCACAAACCGTACTATGCGCATGGGAGAACATTGAAAGAAAGCTCTCTTCCCACAAAAGCGCCATCTTCCCACCATAATTAGCCAATCTAAAAGAATTCTCAGGAGAGAACTTAGGCAGTCCTACCAAACCCTCCACAGGTCTCCAATTCCTTACCTTTGTGTCATACCACCCGATCTCTCCGCAGAACACACAGAACAAAACGTTCCCTATCTCGCAATAAGCATATCCAGACAAATAATTACCCACCGCTGGTCGAACAAAAAGGTCACCAACTCGTCCAATCAGCTCCCATCTACCTTCCTTGGAACTGTAAGCAACTTCCTCGATGGAGGACTTCACGTGGAAGTTTCCGTCAACACATGCGCTTTTGGAGCGAAGAAATGTGCATTTTGCCTCGCGGCAAGGGATGGGTTCAGGATCCCAAATTTGTCTTGTTGTGTCCAACACATGGAACGAGTTCTTCTTCAAGGAATCGGAATCGCCATCTTTGCAGCATCCTGCTACATATATCTTTCGATCAATGACGCCAGCAGTAAGTGACAATAGCTCCACACGTAGCCCTGGACCCTCGCGCCACGTGTGAGACCGGCAATCCAGAATCGAGACGCTAGATGAGGGCGTATGGTTGCAGGGAGCGGATTCGCCAATCTTGTAGATATCAGAACCAACCGCCACGAGATTCGAAAAGTCCGCACAACGAGTTATGGGAATTGGGACTTTAGTCAGAAAGTACCCTGTGTCATTGGTTAGGGTTTCATCAGGTTTCCGGCAGAGGGTGAACCACCTAAGGTTCGGATCAGCATAGGAATCTATGCACACATAGAGACAACTCTCGGTGTGGCCCAAGAGTGACCGGACTTTGTAAAGCTCCGGTGAAGCAAGGAGAGATCGAAAGCTCTTGGAGACGAGGGAGAGAGTCGGATAGTACAACCTTGAGACGCGTGCGAGGCATTTCAATAGCAAATCATGGGGAAGCGACAGAATCGAGGTCGATCGCGGCGTCGGCGACGGCTCCTTCTTCTTCCTCTTCTTCCTTTCTTGGGACGACATTAACGAGAAGAAATCACCGTTGATCAAAACCCTCTGGATTTCTTATACTTGTTCTCCAAGTTGCTGAAGAACAAATTCACGTAAGTTTTGAAAGTTGTCGAATTTAGGGTTATAGCTTATCAATGACAATGACTAATATTTACGCCTTCTTGAAGAATCTTTACGACATAGAAACGAAAAGCATTCGTTGCACGTGCCAGTTAATGAGATTAGTATATGGGCCTTCACATTGGGCCGGGCCATATGCCGAGGTTTGGACGGAATCTCAGACGTAACATGTTGACCGTATATATGTGTGGAAAGTTCTTATGATCTGAATTTCCAATTTTCTTTACTTCAATCTGAATTTCCAAAATACATGTTTGGTTTCATAGATTTTTATAAACTGAAATAAGAATTCTTCATAAATTTCACATACATTGGGTTACCAAAATTTCTCACACTTTCATTTAAATCATAGATGTGATAAAGAACGACTACGGCGGATTAAGAAAAACACTCTTTTTTTGTCATCAACTACTTCTAGTTGCTTAATGTGTAGTTAGACCTTTCAATGATTGCTTGAAATAAAACAATAAAATGGCATAGACCAAACGTGAACGTGAGCATGAAAATGCAAAGTGAATTATTCATGCCTTGAACAATTAACACACAACATTTCAATGACTATCCTTGAAAATAATATCACGAAAATGCAAACTTTTTTCCACCATTAATTTTACCATTTTTTTTACACATGAAACAAATTAGGAAACGTAAAGACAAAGATTAATAGAAAGGAAATCACACACCCAGGGAAAGATGATTAAAAAAAAACAAAAAAAAAAAAAGCAAAACGAGGAAACTATTTACAGACACAATTTACGCGCGTTGCATAGGAAGAGATATAGAACTTATTTGGTGAAGCCTCCTTCAGTAGTGTTAACTTAGATCTTCTTTCTAACTTCGACGGAGGCTAACGAATACTATAAACCACACCCACTTTACCCCGACACGACCTGGACTGATTCTTGCTTCTTTTTTTTATCACAAGAGCAATGCAAAATACAGCATTCACTTACGGTCTGCGACTCATCTTGTTTGCGAATTGTCGTGGGTGTATACAGAGACGAATGAGTCGGCAGCTCCAGCTGCAAGCAGAACCTGGTACGGATGAAACGTGAGGCAACTCACTGAACCAATCTTCTGTGCCATGAAGGACGGGTAGTAGCGGATTATCCCTAGTTGTTCTCCCTGAAGGCTAAACACTTTAATGAGCTGTTTTGCAGATCCGCTCGCGATGATTGGAGCGTGTCTGTGAACAGCTAAGGCCGTGAGTGAACCCCTGTGTGCATCAATTGTCAGGTATGTGTCCCTTGTTGTTCTAAGGTCAAGGAACTGTATGTCACCGGCCTGTGATGCACTCACCACCTGAAAAAAAGAGTAACAGATATTGGCCTCGGGAAAGCGACAAAGAATTCAGAAACTCTTGAAAATAGGCGTGGACATAAAAAACCAAACAAAGGCGAAAATCTTTAACCAAAAGCCGAACCAAAATTTATTTTAAAACCAAACTGTAACAATATTTTACCAAACAAGCAAAACCAGAACCGAACTTAGTGCAACTGAACCCGAAAAAACCGAACTGAATTGAAGAACCGAATACCCAGGCCTAGTAAAAAAGGTATGAATGCTGACAGTTCAGAGATACGATTTAGTTTGCAACCTTTGCGGGATCAAGTCCAGGCTGAAAACTGAGTCCAACAACTCTTTCAACTTTCTGATGAGGCCGAGTCGCGCAGACAAGCCTTCAATAGGAGAAATGATATTAAGTGATGTATTACAAACAATTTTGGTGTCGTCATAAAGTTATAATTGGAGGAGGTTTTGTTCAATTTTGCCGTTCAAGAATTAACTATAAAGCAACTTACGGTTCAGGTGACCGAACGTCATAGAGTCTCAAAGATCCATCAGCAAAACCAGCAGCAAGTTGACCTCCGTGCACTTGGGAAGCCGACTACAAAATAACATAAAGTAAGCAAAATTCCCATGTTTTGTATTCATAGACTATCTGGAGGTATTGTTATTTTCTTCCTGCTCATTCTAAGTTTGAACAACCATTTGCTAAGAATCAACACACCTATTAATACCAGCCTCTCTTTCATTTTGATCCTGGAAAGATCTTTTGACCAAGGAAAAGCATGATAACCATGAACTTACGATACAAACAAAAAGAACTAGCAGATATTAGCTTCTGTATAATATTACTTCAATTCATCAAATCCGTTTAATAGATCATAATAGATTGGTAGTAAATCATGACATTCTAGAGTGTTTTCATGTTGTAAAGAAGAAGGTTATTAATGCAGACTTACAAGTGCTGTAACTCCGCACTCTGACTCAGATGCAATAGATCTGGCAAGCTGTTCTTTCTCCATGTCCCAAAGTGTGACTGTTGACACCTCCCCAGAAGCATACTGTTAAATACCAGTAATCCGTAAATAACAATAAACCAGGTTTCGTAACTTGGAAAACAAAAGAAGAAACACTGCATAGCGTGATTGAAGAAATCACAAACCAGGTAACCAGACTGTTGTTGCCAGTCCACGACAGCGTTCAAGTCACGTGCACCGGGCTTGTGACCCTGGATCGAAGAAAACCCAGTAACAAGCTTTTGTTTACCCTTTGTTGCATAGTTTTTCCATATCCGGACCGACCCATCACCTACCCAAAATTCCAAAAGCACGTGTAAGACATAAATACCATATCTCAGCAGCCATAATAAATCAATTTGCAAGTATCTGAAAGGCGTGGTGGCAAGAGTTGTGAATATTACATGACGCAACAAGTAGCAGAGAGTCGTCAAGTTCATTGATGAGGCAGAGCTTTGAAATTCCTTTGTCAGGAAAATCATGATTGTCAAAACCATTCAGAAGAGTTGCTTCCTCATAGTTCCACACTCTGAGAGGAAAATACAGTAAAATACTTAGTGCAGTAGAAGCATCTCGATAAAAAAGGTCACAAGAGAGAACATCAAACTTTCAGAGCAGTTTCAAAGGGAAGCTTTTTCTAAATGATTATACTAAACACAGAGATCTAATCCGATAGATCATAGCTCAGAAAGGGAAAACCTTTGTTTTTATGGGAACTAGCCTGAATTTTGCCTAGCAGAGGGTTAACATGAATGCAAGAATTAACTGTGCTCTGAAAAAACTTGCATACCTGATCCGTTCGTTCTCGTCTGCAGCAACTACAATAGGAGAGAATGGATGAAGAAGGGCTGTCTTTGTTCCCGTTTCAAACCTCGTATCCCAGTTGGCAATAGGATTATTGTTGAGCTTGCTAATAGCTGGTCAAGGTAAAATGCTGCAAGTCAATTCAAGTGACTAGTATAGGTACAGAACAAACCAGAGATAACAGAGAAAAACTATTTACAAGAGTGCTGGCATTTTGCAATATGCTCAATGGCAAATTTTTCGTTCTCTTCTCTTTTGGCAACTATCTCTTGACTAGCATCCGCCCCACCAAGAAGTGGTTTAGAAAAGTGGCCACAACTCCAGTTGTAGATAGTTGATAGTGGAAGCAAACTCCGTTCAGATCCACTGGCACCTAAAAGCGGATCAGCCAATCCTGAGTCTGGTGAACCCAACAGATGAGGCCTGAACTCTAACGAACAAACTCTCCTCAGTCCACTTAGATAGTTTGTTCTAGGAGGACTGACCGGAGGAGTCCTAAAACTTAAGGGCAGATTACCTGTCGTCAACAACAGTGCAAGATCAGACTTCACATCTACTCAATAGCCTTCTGAATTGAGCAAAACTTTGAAAATTTTCACATCAAGTGACGATCATAAAACACTCCATAAACAGCTACCTGCATGCATATCAAACCATGATGATGAACGAGCTAGGCCAGCAAGAGGAGTGTGAGATGTCGTTGCAGCTTCCCCTGGTCGGCCAGTGGGCTTCGATGGTTTCGCAACAACTTGTTCGATTCCAATAATAGAAAGCACACGCCGCCCGAGACTTGCAATACGTGGAGATGGATCTTTAGCTAATGCAAACATAGCTCGGACGCATTGCGAATAAACAGCATTATCCAAGAGTCTTTGCTGATGGACAGCTCCATTGCTGACGCTGTCATGCATGATTCCAGAATCAGAATGTAATGAAGAATCATCAGATAATGGAGATCCATGCATTAGCCCAGAAGAGCCAAGAGGGCTGCTTGAGATCCTCGACTCACGAGCCACTGGTTGGCTATCAGTGCTAGCTCTAGTCAGAGGACTCATGTGTAAAGAAACAATTGTTGCACTCCCAGCATCGTGGAATTTAGCTATTGAAGGTAGCGAAGTGAGCAAAGAACTTGACTGAGGCTTCCAATATGAAGCTGCGGCTAACTTTAGGTGCTGTTTGTGGCCGAAGGCAAAGCGTGCAAGAGCTGTAGAGACATTAACAATAGATACACTTGGGGATCAGATAGAAAGGAAAAAAAAAGTAAGCAAGTTAAGCTTCAAGATCTATATGCAGAATGAACAAAGGCAAACATTTGGCTATGCACAAAACTATATATGAACTCTCTAAACGTGGGACAATATGATTTCAAGGTTTTATTGACTTATAAAATAATACCAGTCTCTCCAGCTAACGCATACAATAAATTTGGATGTCTAAGTGAATTGGAACTCATAAAATTCAGCACATGATAAATCAATAAATAGACTGTAGAGACGTATCTAATTTTAAATAAACTCAATAGGTTAGAATTACTTTGAAGTTAAATGACTCTGACGCTAATTAGGAACCCATAGTCCCACGATCATGAATGTTCTAGAGTTGCATGCTTTGCGTACCTACAGCAACCTCTGCTCGGACAAGTGGACTCCCATCTGAAACTACATCTAAGAGACTTTTAATGATAGCATCTTCAGCTCTAATCTTTTCATCATCATCAAATTCATCCTCCACAACACTTTTACTAGAGTCAAACCCAATATCAAGTAAGGTACCCAGGGCAAAAACAGCAGCAGCCCTTACCTGCAAGAGAATGTTATGGTCAGAAATTACACTGCTACACGAAGGACATTATACAGAAATTTGAGCTTCACCTCAGGTTGGGGCTCGGAAAGCAGAGGTGCCAACTTTTCAAAAGCATTTGCCTCCCTACCCATTATTTGGGCCTCCATAAAATCTTCCCACAACTTTCCAAGACAAAGACAAAGCCATTGTAGAAACAATGGTTCGGGCTGTGGATCACTTGGTCTGGATGCTTCAAGGTGCCCCAGACAAACACCAATTAAATTAGCTTCAAGACATGCTTCCTGGCCTCGTCGGTGACCGTCCACAATGACAGCCAGGACAAAAGCAGCCATAGCTCGTTGTTCTGGAAATGCACCCGAGCTATCTAGAAATCTTATGAAATATGTATGCCCCCCATCCTTCACAAGATCTATTTGACATGACTGAAAACAAAGAGAGACCAGTCAATGTTGGAATAATCCAAAGACTGAAACGAGAAGGCTTAAGCAGCACAAAAGTGTGATGGCCGGAGAAATAAGCAACTTGATCCGAAGTCCAAGGATATGATATAAAATATGCAGAGAAATATTAGATGGTAGATTTATGCCATTCAGCATTCATCTCAGAATAACTAGAAGAAAAACACCACAATAGGAACTAGCACAGATATGTAAAATAACAAGCAGAGGCATGACAAACCACCATCGTCCACCCAGAAAATAGCTCATGGAACATCAAATATTTACCTTATCAAGTGCAAGAATTTTTGTCCATATAAAAACAAGGATCTGTCTTAGCTCATTCGTTGTTGTTTGCAGGAGCTTCAGCACATATGGGAATATTCCAACAGACAAAGCCTAGGAGAATTTTTACTTCACGTGTAAAGACATAAACATGATAAACCAGAAGAAACTATGTGTAAGCCAAAGGGAAAGGAGGTTCAAATTTAGAAGTATACCAGATCCACAGCCCATGAACCCATATCAAGAAATCTTCCAAGAAGTACAAGAGCG
Organism: Pseudoturritis turrita; assembly: GCA_900406555.1. Lineage (NCBI taxonomy): Eukaryota > Viridiplantae > Streptophyta > Magnoliopsida > Brassicales > Brassicaceae > Pseudoturritis > Pseudoturritis turrita. The sequence goes on from OVBL01000397.1 coordinate 3,711,180, forward strand.
CGAAATCGATGGCACTGGCTAAGTAACACCTGAAACATATCAGAGTCTATAAATACTCTAAAATAGTAATATGCAAACAAATCTATGATGGAACGTACAGAAGGAAGCCAAATAATGTTCCTTAAGTCATATCCACACAAAACCAGGAGTGTGAAAATGAGGAATGAATATGGCTCTGTCTCTCAACAAAGACGGAAATGAGTACAGAAATTTAGGTTGCACCTGAAGAACAATAGGCAACTGCTCTGGTGGCTTCTTATGCTCAGATCCATGATCAAGCCACACCTCAAAAGCTGTCAGTTGCTCAGTAAAAAATGGACTTGGCTGGAAAAAATAAAGGAACAAGTAGTATCATCAAGACAGGCGCCGTCTTATACAATTACAAGGAAACTATATAAGACGAAACAAACCTGGAACTCTGCATTTGGGTCCAGAACAAGTTGGGGAAGGTGAGAAAGACAGATTTCAGCAGCCATGTCCCATGCATCCCTGAAAAGCATACAACAACTAGCTGAGGGAAAATCTAGACACATAACATTTTTCTAACAGAAGAATAGGGTTCTTGTTGAATACCACATATGATGTTGATGCGTAGGAGGCAGCATAGGGTGAGATATTGGATTACAATTTGCGGACCGCATTATTCTCTCAGCTAGTAAGAAATTTCGGAAAAGGCTAGCGACCAACAAATCCTGTCTGAATAATCTCTGGAAAAGTTCTGCAGGGTAAAACTAACATTCATGAGAAGGGAAACAGAAATACAAGCAAGTTCAGTTAAAGAGGTTTGGCCTTAATACATTATGCAGAAGTTTGGAGAAATACCATGAGGAAGCACATTCCATGCAATTGTATCCGTCACCGCTGTGAAAATCCAGTTCAACTCCCCTAACAATGTCTTACGGTCATTTTGACGGCCTGGAATCCTGTCAATAAGTGATTCATCGATGATTTCTTTCAGAAGAGAACGCCTGCAGAACCTGCAATGGAAAGTCTCTTGTGAAAGCTGCAAGCTAAACTGAACTGCATAGTTCCACATGGACATAGATCAAATGCATTCAACATAAAGTAGTTATTTATTTAATAGTAAAAGGTTAAAAAGGAGCCCAGAACTGAAACTGCACAACCTCAGTAGCAATGAGTTATGCAATAAGTATCATAAGAGGAGAAGGCTGTTAATCAGGATAACATCATGACTCTTTTGGTCTCATCAGAAATACTTAGCCACCAACAAAAAAGGTTATGGCAAACCATGCATCAGTAAAATTTCATATACAAAGCAATCTGGCAGCTATAGGTAATTATCAGTCCTGATTATTTCGCAACTCTCATTATATGCTGCTTACTCATCCCACAAAACTAAAACATATGCAGAAGGTCTTCTAACCAAAACATCGTGATCCTTTTGGTCTCATCAGAAATACTTATGCCAAAAAGTTCTTACCTCATGATGAAGCAAGAACATGCTGACTAAGATTCTAGAAACTAGCTTGATGGAACTTAAAGTACGTTTTGTAGGAAGAAAATATGACATCTGAGTACGCAAAAAAAGTCAGAGATGAAAAGAGGATTTACCACTTCAACGCCATTTTAATGGGTGTCGTGAGGCAAGAAGTAAAAACGTCAGCTGGAAATTCAACGCTCTGAGGAAGTGTCTCATGTACATCACAAGCAGCAAGTAGAATGCAGTCTTTTGAGGATCCAGAGGAACCAGAAGAGCCCCAATCATGAAGCTAGCATAAAGAGTAAATGAATTTCATCAACTTATGGGATGCCAATTGCAGAATCAAGTCTTAAACTCAACAGGAGGATGTGTAACATGAGTAAAGTGGTTGTTTCCTTTACCTCAGCAAAGGCATTAAGAATCATCCTAGCAGCAGAGCAGTCAAAAACGTAGATGGACGGTGTCTTCAACCAGGAATCAAGCTCACTGATTGGCAAGGGAATGTACTGCGTATAACTCTGCTCAAACACAGGATAAATCAGTACTTGGTAACAGACGAAAAAGGAACCAGAAGTTGGTCGAGAAAAGAAAAAGCTAGCAAAAACAGACCTTGTTGAATACCCAAATTTCACCATTAGCTGTAGGCTTTGGCACACCATGCCCATTATAATGGAATAGAACTCTCTCGGTCTTTGCATATTTCCGACAAGTCAAGCACAGCTTCCGGACCTCATCTACCGTCGGATCTAATTGAACCTTATAGCGGGCCTGAGAAAGATTATAAAATAAAATCGAAAAGTGTAACTTGACAAAACAAAAACGAATAGGGTGCAGGAAAATAAATAATCACCCTTGGTTGCCATCTCTCATACTGAGTGCTCAAATTTTTTCCAATAGTCTCGAGAGCTTTCGGCGGGGCCATGGAAAATGGGTCTGGCAACAAATAAAAGAGAGAGAAAATTGATTGTGGCGACAAAGAAAACTGATACACACATAAAAGAAAGAGTGTAATAGGGTTGACTTGGCCAAAGGTTCAACCTATCCAAGCCTCGATTCTAGCACACGGAGATATCTTTATAACATCCGGCGGATCAACAGTAATGTTCAAACACAGAACTAGAGCTACACATCCTGTTTTCATCTGCAAAGACGAAGAATAGAAGTCAGCAAAGAACATGAGACTTGCAAGAATTTCCCTAGCAAACAGATCCAATAAATGCCTGATTTAGCTTCTGCTGGGATATAGAATTGGTTCTGAACAGACATTGGGATTGAAGTGAAAACGTGTATCTTGGTGCCACTTTTTGAACTTTTGCTTCATTAAGGTTTATTTTTGTAAACATAACCTTCCTCAGTTAACATCACCCAACCTAGTAGGGAAATAGCAGATTGTATCATGAATTCTAGATAATGTAGTTGTTCTATGCTCCTAATTCATCCTCAATAGCAAATAAACTTAAAGATCAGTCCACAAGCTAGTCTACCATACTTACAGCTAACAATGTTCGATCTGTAAACTTACTCGCTCTTTAAGCCGCCATTTGGGGGCCAATACTATGCTCTCGGAAGTCCCCAAGGACGCAGAAGCCTCGGATGCGTCGTGTCTAAGCTCGCAGAGCACGATAGTCTGAGGCAAGTATGCCATGCTGGTGGCAGTGGCGGCTCTCTCCGTTGTGCCATTTCCGTAGCTACTGCTCGTAGCCTCGGAATCCTTCCTCCGTGAAGGGATTGACGAATCACCGTCACCGTGACTGGACACACAGTCGTCGTCGTACCGGTGATTGGAGACCAAAGAAACGGAAGATTGCGAGAACCGAGACACCATTAAGTCTCCTAATGCCATCCAAATCGGAGAACACACCCGAATGAACACCCCCCGAAATCCCGCAAATCAAATCCTCAGCCCTAGCTTATTGTTCGGATTGCGCGAGAAACGGAAACCAAACAGAAGCGAAAAAGGAGAAATCCAGATCAATCAACAAAGCCGCTGCACCAGCGGCGCAAGAGCGGAGAATCCAGCTCGAAAAACCCTCCCAGATGAACAGAGAAGCGGCAGCGGAAACCCTAGGAATCCGGAGAAGCGAAGGATGGCGCACGATGACGAATACGGCGGCGATTGAGGCGGAGGCGGATAAACAGTGGTGGTGGTGGTGGCGGCAGAAGAGAAAAAGAGAAGAGAAAGTGAGGATGCGAAAACTGGGATTTTGTCAAAGAGAGAGACAAAGGGAAAGTCTTCAATGCATTGCGTTTTCTTTCCTCTTCTCTCTCATTCTTTTTCTCCTTTCCGTTTTTAGTTTTACCCTCTTCAGATTAAATCGTGTCAAATTAATAACAAATCTTAGAATTAATGTATGTTAATAAATGTTAAAATATGGAAATTGTTGTAAAAATGTATTTTTACCAAATACATCCACTAAATTTTGTGTGGAGACCATTCACCAACCCCATCCACTATACTAATTTGCCTATAAAAGGAACAAGAATTGTTCATTGTAACACACTACAAAAACTTCAATCAAAAAAGAAAATCATTCTCTTCATTCTCTCTAAAACAATCTCTCTTCTTCTCTCATTTTTCGATATCCCGTTATTCACCGGGTATAATATTTTTCGTCTTTATATTTATCTTTCACGATAAATAATAATTCTTTTATAACACGTTATCAGCACGATCACTCTATAATTTCAATTTTTATATGTATACGTATAATATCCTATAGTGCGCGGATTATCGCCTCTATAATGATATACTATTTTACAGTGGTTGCTTAACGCACCGTTATTCTTCTTTTATTTCGGTGGACGGATTGTTGCCTCCGTATTAATTGATTTTACAATGGTTGCTCCATGCACCATAATTATTTATTTATTTTTGTTAATGGTCGGCTTGCCGCCTAATAATTTATTTACTGCTTCAATTATTTATTTCTGTTAATGGTCGGCTTGCCGCCTAATAATTCATTTATTTTTTTAATGATTTATTTACTGTTTCTATGTAGATGACTCCGTCACCATAATATTACCATTAAATATTTGTTTATATTATGGTTATTATACCGGGATATTTAATCACCTGTATATAAATATTTTATCTGATTTCGTAAATTTTATCTGATTGATTATTGAATATTTTCGGATTATTTTTCTTTTTATACCGTTATTCACAACGGTCACAAAGATTTTTTTTCAAATTTTAAAACTTTTCCAACGGCTATGAATAGTAATTTTCAATCTATAAATACACTTATATTTCACATTTTCAAATCACTCAAAACATTTTATCTCCTCCCAAACATTTTTACAAAAATCATTCTAGTTTTCATTTTGTAAGAAAAATGTTTCGATGGTTTTTAATTTTTATTATTGGTGTAATTTTTAGTTGTATTTATGGTCTCTTCGTTGAAGAATTTACTCGCGAAGAATTTATCATAAATATTTGTTTACTATTTTATGCAATAATACTTTCTGTAATTGCTGTCATTATTAATGTAAACGGTTCATTCTAAAATAAAATCATATTATGTTTCTAATAATATTTTACGATTTTGTTTTTAGAAATCAAATGGCCAATGTTGAGAAGCTTAAGTTCCCAGCTCTCAAAATTACTGGAGCTAATTATATAGCGTGGACAACGGACGTTGAACTCTATTTGGAATCGGCAACCTTGTCCGAAACCATCCAAGAGGAAAATAATTCATCCGCCCAAGCTAAGGCAAAGGCAATAATATTTCTGCGGAAACATTTGGATGAAAATGTGACGCATGACTATGCGCACATAAAAAACCCTGCAGAGCTTTGGAAAGCTCTTAAAGAAAGGTTTGATAACCAAAAACAAATAAATCTTCCCCATGCGATGGAAGAGTGGAAAAACCTGAGATTTCAGGATTTTAAGAAAGTGGAGGATTATAACTCCGCAATGTTGAGGATTGTATCACAATTAAAATTTTGTGGTAAACCTGTCTCCGAAGCAGAAATGCTCGAGAAGACATACCTCACATTCCACAGAGAATACAGTGTCCTGCAAGCAATGTATAGAAATTGCGGATACACGAGGTTCTCTGAATTAATTGTAACACTCGTAATCGCAGAGAAGAATAATGATCTTCTCATAAAAAATCACAACTCTCGGCCTACGGGAGCCAAAGCATTCCCAGAAGTGAATGCAATGGATATGAAAAATCCAGAGAGGGGAAGTCAAACCTATCGGGGTCGTGGCCGCGGATTCAATCGCGGACGTGGGAGAAATTTCAGTCCATGAGGGAGAAAGTCTTTTAAATGGGTGCGTCCTGAACAAAACCCAAAAGGAAAAGAGACTACCGCACATAAGCATGATAGCATCTGTTATAGATGCGGATCCAAAGGACATTGGTCCAATGTGTGTCGAACTCCCGAGCATCTCTGCAAGCTATACCAAGAGTCTATCAAAAGAAAAGGGAAAGAAGTGAACCTCACGGAACACTTTGAGGGTACATCGTACCTCGATTCTCCCGACTTTGCGAATGACTTCGATGAGACCGCTCTAGCGGATAACTGAAAAATGCTTGTAATGAGACTCATAAATAAGTCTCCAGTTATGCCATAAATAAAAACTATGTATTTCTGTTTTTCATCGAACATTGTAATTTTTCCATAATATATAATTATTTTTCTAATAAATATAATTTACCTTCTATTATCTTATATTTTGTTGATTACAGAAATGGATGAAACAATATCCAAGGAAATATTTCGAGAAATTTGTATACCAGATAGTGGAACAACGCACACTATTCTGAAGGACAAGAGATATTTCTCTAATTTAAGGCAGACAAACATTATTGTCAATACAATATCAGGTCCTACAGACCTGGTAAAAGGAAGTGGTAAAGCCAACTTCATGTTGCCTAATGAAACCAAGTTTTCCATAAATAATGCCTTATATTCTCCGAATTCTAAAAGAAATTTGTTGAGTTTCAAAGACATATACCTTCAAGGATATGACACTTAGTCTGCAACTGAGGATGGAAAAAAGTATATGTATATAACTTCCGATAAATCCGGAAAAAGGCTTATACTGGAAAAATTTCCAAAACTTCCTTCAGGATTGCATTATACTCATATAAGTGCAATCGAATCGCATCTAGTGATTAAAAGAAATCCAGAAGATTTCACACTATGGCATGATCGCCTTGGTCACCCAGGCACCACAATGATGAGAAATATCATTGAGAACTCACATGGTCATTCACTGAAAATCCAAGAGATATATCAAGTGAATAAAATGACATGTGCTGCATGTTCTCTTGGAAAAATGATCATAAGGCCATCGCCAACCAAAATTGATAAAGAATCACCAAAGTTCCTTGAACGAATTCAAGGCGATATTTGTGGACCAATACATCCATCATGTGGACCATTCCACTATTTTATGGTATTAATTGACGCATCAAGTAGATGGTCACACGTTTGTCTATTATCATCTCGAAATATGGCATTTGCGAGATTTCTAACTCAGATAATAAAACTAAGAGCTCAGTTCTCTGATTACCCGATTAAGAGAGTTAGATTAGACAACGCTGGTGAATTCACATCCCAAGCCTTCAATGATTATTGCATGGTAACGGGAATTGATGTTGAACATCCGGTAGCTCATGTTCATACACAAAATGGTTTGGCTGAATCATTAATTAAACGTCTGCAATTAATTGCAAGACCATTGATCATGAGATCAAAACTTCCAACATCTGTATGGGGACATGCAATATTACATGCAGAAGCACTCATTCGGATAAGACCAAGTGCATATCATAAATATTCCCCATTACAGTTAGCTTTCGGTCGAGAACCGAATATATCCCATCTAAGAATTTTTGGTTGTGCGGTATATGTGCCTATAACACCACCACAACGTACAAAGATGGGATCACAAAGAAGATTGGGAATATATGTTGGTTGTGATTCTCCATCAATCATACGATACCTAGAACCACAGACTGGTGACGTCTTTACGGCACGATTTGCCGATTGTCATTTCGATGAGAAAGTATTCCCGGTTCTAGGGGGAGAAAATAAACAAGTAGGAAAGGATATAGAATGGCGTGTAACGTCTCTATTACACCTCGATCCTTCTACCAAACAGTCAGAACTAGAAGTTCGGCGAATTATGCATTTGCAGAGTATTGCAAACCAGCTACCTGATGCATTTGCAGATACCAAAACGGTAATTAAATCACATATATCGGCTGCAAATGCTCCTGCTCGTATTGAGATACCAAATGAGCGTGAAAGAGCAGATAATACACGTGAGTCTAGAACACGCTTGAAGCGTGGTAGACCTGTCGGTTCTAAGGATAAAAATCCTAGAAAACGAAAGGAAGCTGAAAAGCATAATGATCCCAAAATCAGTGAAAGTATTTTGGAAGAAACGAATCATAAGTCTAACGACGATTCAGAGCATCAAGAAGGAAATCATGAGATTTCTATAAACTACATTCATAATGGAAAGATATGGAATCGCAATGAAATGAATGTAGTTGATGACGTTTTCTCATATCTTGTGTCAAAAGAAATAAATGAGGAAAACGAAGATCCAGAACCAAAGTCTGTATATGAATGTCAAAACAGACATGACTGGATGAAATGGAAAGATGCAATACAAGTCGAACTTGATTCGCTTGACAAATGAAATGTATTCGGACCTATTACATTCACACCCAAAGATGTGAAACCGGTTGGATACAAATGGGTCTTCACTCGAAAACGAAATGAGAAAAACGAGATTATTAGATATAAAGCTCGCTTTGTGGCTCAAGGATTTTCTCAAAGACCCGGGATTGATTATGAGGAAACATATTCCCCTGTGATGGATGCAATCACGTTTAGATTCTTAATGAGTCTAGCGGCTAACGAAAATCTAGAGATGCGTCTCATGGATGTCGTTACAGCATATTTATATGGATCATTAGATACTGATATCTATATGAGAGTTCCAGATGGGTTTAAAATGCCTGAGGCATTAAATTCCAAACCTAAAGAGTTATGTGCAATAAAATTGCAAAGATCATTATATGGGTTAAAGCAATCTGGACGTATGTGGTACAATCGTCTTAGTGAGCATTTAACAAAAGAAGGATATGTAAATGATCCTATATGCCCATGTGTTTTTACCAAGAAAACAACATCCGGATTTGTAATTATCGCGGTGTATGTTGATGATCTTAACATAATAGGAACTCAAGGGGAGATACAAAAAGCCTCAAATTATTTAAAAGGAGAATTTGAGATAAAAGATCTCGGACAGACAAAGTATTGTCTTGGTCTACAAATTGAGCATTCTCAAAAGGGTATATTTGTGCACCAATCCACATATACCAAAAGAGTACTAAAACGATTCAACATGGATAAGGCAAATCCTCTAAGTACTCCTATGATTGTTAGATCACTCATAATTGAGAATGATCCATTTCGACCACATGAGGAAAATGAAGAAATACTTGGTCCTGAAGTACCATACCTAAGTGCCATTGGAGCACTTATGTATCTTACAAATTGTACTAGGCCTGATATATCATTTGCCGTTAATTTGTTGGCCAGATTCAGTTCATCCCCTACGCGAAGGCATTGGAATGGGATTAAACATATCTTCCGCTACCTTCAAGGGACTACTGATTTAGGTTTGTTTTATCCTAAAAATTCAAACGGTCAAATGATTGGCTTTGCAGATGCAGGATATTTGTCAGATCCACATAAAGCCCGATCACAAACTGGATACGTTTTTACGATCGGAGGTACTGCTATTTCTTGGCGTTCTCAGAAGCAGACGCTTGTGGCAACTTCTTCAAACCATGCTGAAATAATTGCGCTCCATGAAGCAAGTAGAGAATGTGTATGGCTGAGATCAATAAGCCAACACATCCGATCGAGCAGCGGGATCAAAGTAAACACAGAGCCAACTATCTTATATGAAGACAATGCTGCATGTGTCGCTCAGACGAAGGAAGGATATATCAAAAGTGATAGAACCAAACATATCCCTCCGAAGTATTTCTCATACACCCAGGAACTTGAGAATACTAAAGTCATTGAAGTCAAATATATTAGATCATGTGACAATGCTGCTGATCTCTTCACAAAGTCACTACCTACCACAATGTTCAGGAAACATGTCCATAACATTGGAATGCGTCATCAACGAAACTTACAAGATGACACCTGATCATTCGAGGGGGAGCTTGCGTGGTTGTACTCTTTTTACCTTGCTATGGTTTTTCCCACTGGGTTTTCCTGGAAAGGTTTTTAACGAGGCAACAATGACGTTAAGCAAAGGTGCTAGTGACACTGGTCTCCAAGGGGGAGTGTTGTAAAAATGTATTTTCACCAAATACATCCACTAAACTTTGTGTGGAGACCATTCACCAACCCCATCCACTATACTAATTTGCCTATAAAAGGAACAAGAATTGTTCATTGTAACACACTACAAAAACTTCAATCAAAAAAGAAAATCATTCTCTTCATTCTCTCTAAAACAATCTCTCTTCTTCTCTCATTTTTCGATATCCCGTTATTCACCGGATATAATATTTTTCGTCTTTATATTTATCTTTCACGATAAATAATAATTCTTTTATAACAGAAATGAAATTTTTGTATGCAACTTTTGACATAATTTTAAAAGAACACCATCAAATCAAAATTTGTGAAATTTGATAGATTTACTTTCCGCATTTCGTCAAGTATGTGTGGTCCGCTGATTAGTGTTCGCCTAGGATCGACCGAGACTTCGTATTTATATGTTCTATTATCTTATGATTTAATCAATTTCCATGGTTTAAATTAGTATAATCGTAAGTTGAGATTTCTGGTCTTCTAAAACCGCTAACAGCATCATGAGCACGATTTTATAGAATTTTATCTAGGGTTTGATGTAAGTTCTTGAAAAAACTATTTGAGTTTAAATTACGGTGGAAAAAAAAAACATTGGGTTTAAATTCCATTTTAATCAAAATTTCAGGTTTCATTTGCAACTGTCCCATTAAAATAATCAAGAGTGGACACGAACACGAAGCGAACAGTTCTGTTGTCTGAACAACATCAAAGGCTAGATATAAAGTCAACAAAAACGATCACACTTCTCTCTCTCTCTCTCTTAGACTTGGAAATCTCGAATCGAGAGAAACGCACAGAAGAGTTTCGATGATGAGAAAGACACTGAGCATACTCGAAGAACTCATCTTCGTGGTGATGAGTCTAGCCTCAGCGATCACGATAGCTATCCGGTCGTCGCCTTCCTTCTCCGCCGCACCTACCATCACCTCGCCTTTGATGACCAACCGCTTCGCCACACAGGTTTACTTTTGAAATTTTACTCAAAACTCACAACTTCAGATTATTATATGTACAAATACCATTCGAGAAATAAAAGCAGCGATTTTTTTTTTTAATTATTTGGGTAATTAAGACCAATCGAGAGATTATAATTTCACTTTATGTATTGTGTTATTTATATATATACATACACGATGGTGAATGATCACGAGAGGAATCATAGAAGAGAGTAAATCACATCTTGGACATGGCGTGATCCATCACATCCACGAGGAAATCTACAACATAAAAGATTCGAAAGAGCATCAGCTATGAATAAATAAAACGAATGTAACCAATTTGAACATGTTTTAAGTAACAGAAAAGTGAGTCTATGGAGCTAACCAGCGTCGGAGAGGGTGAAGCAGAGAGGAGGAGTGATTCTGAAGACGTTCCCGTAGAATCCACCTTTCCCCACCAACACTCCCATTTCTTTATAGCAAAATGGTTTATATTAACACACGATAGGATAGGATGAGTGATCAGTTTTCAGTTTTTTGGGTTTAGACGTTAGAGAAATAGTTACCAAATCTACTATGGATCAGTTTATACGGTTTTAGTTCGGATTTGGTTTATAATGGTATATATCTTCAATATTGGAAACAATTTAAATTTGGGTTCGGGTTAGGTTTTAGTTTTTTCGATATCTACGAAAAATAAAATAAAAATATTTTAACCAAATTAAGACTTATTTCTGGTTTTGGATCGGATATTTTTTTGTTCCATTGGAATCTAACCTTTCATTTTATCCATTAAATGAAGAGTCTCTGTTTTAGCAGGAGTTTTTAAGTCACGGTCTGTGACAAACTCAACTCCTAGCATCAATCCTCTTCCTCTCACGTCTCCGATGACTAAACACGTTAGAGAAAAGAAAATATTTTAACAAACAAACAAAAAAAGTTATAACAAAAATTGTCTTTAATTATGACAAGAACTCACGTTCGTGTTTGTCTTTGAGTTGTGTAAGTCTATGTTTGAGATGAGAGCCAACGAGGAAAGCGTTCTCTTGGAGCTTCTCCTCGTGAATGACTCTAAGGACGGCATGTCCTGCGGCCGTACACATTGGGTTTCCACCGAAAGTATTGAAATAACTCCGGCGGCCTAAAACTCCGGCGATCTCCGGTGTCGTCACCACCGCTCCAAGTGGGATGCCGTTCCCAATCCCCTGTAAACGTAGTCATTTCAAATTAAAATCGATGATGATAACCATGCATGATGATAATGATGCATTGGGGATCGATGATGGTGAACCTTGGCCATGGTGACGATGTCAGGGATAACACCATGGGATTGGAATCCCCAGAAATGTGTTCCGGTACGAGCGAAACCGGATTGGACTTCATCGGCGATGCAAACTCCTCCGGCTCTTCTCACGATATCGTACGCCGCCGGTAAGTATCCCGGAGCAAGCTCTACGATTCCTCCAACTCCCTATTTCACCACCCCGACTACTTCGTTAAAATCCATACGTATATATATCTGTGTTTGCATGTTCATCATCGTCATTAGACTCTTTTTGAAAAATTGTTACAAATTAATCTTGCCTGGATAGATTCGCCGATGAAACCGGCGACTTGACCGGAAGTTCCAAATTGGATAAGGTCGTGTACGTCCCTTGCGTACTTCTCACCGTCCGGTCCGAATATTCCTCTGTATGGGTCTGGATTTATGGCGTGATGAACTCCACTCTGTTACAAAGTCGACGCCTTATCAAATTTAAAATGTGGGTTGATTCTTGACCTAAAACCAAACCCCCTAATTAAGGTGGATAAAAAAACAAAAACATTATTTTCCATTTTGTTCATCTAAAGTTTTATATTTTTAACTTTTTTTATTCTTTGCTATGTACAACCATGCATTATTTTTGTTGATCAATAGATTCAAATGATCCGGAAAAAAAAACAAGACCGAAGTGGTAAAAAAAAAAAAATTGAATTACAACTTTTCTCTTGTGGTCAACACAGTTAACTTAACACTCTTCTACGGAATATGAATCAACATTAAACCCTACCAAATCGATGCGTGGAGTGGTTTGATACGATGTTGATATCCAATTTAAAATAGTAGTATAATTTAATATGAATTGATTTGGTACGGTTTCAGTTTTGTCTCTCATGACTCGTTTTCTTTCATTCCCAAGAAATTTATGTTTTCGATTTTTTTTTTTTTTTCATTTGGATTGGTTTCGGTTTTTCAGATATAGCAAAATCAATATTTCTTAATCGTAGCTAGTGATCTTTGGTTAGGTACTAAAAGTCAGGATATTTAGTTCGGTTTCAGATCAAACATGTTTAAACGGATTGAACATCCCAACTATGGTCTCCGTGAAGGCGTAGCCTACGAATTAAATGATCAGAGAGGAAAAAAAAAACCTGAACGACGTTGAATTTCCAGTTGGACTGAGCAGTGGCTCCCATGGTCGCAGCTGCGTTTCCATGGTAAGAGTTCCTAAGTGAAACGACGTCGTTACATCCCGTGTACAGCCTAGCCATCATCATCGCCAGCTCATTCGCCTCAGTACCCGAATTCGTGAAAAACACCACCTACATAGTCATGTGACTTTGCCTTGTAGGTCAAGTCACCGATCAACCCTAATACCAAAACCTTTATTACACAACTCAAAAAGAGTAGTCTTTTTTTGTTTGTTTACCTTGAGATCTCCGGGAAGATTGGAGACTAGGGCTTCAGCGAAATCGGATATGGTATGGTTAAGGTAAAGGATAGTTGAGTGTTGAATAAGCTTTAACTGTTTGATGACGGATTTAACTATCTCCGGGTGGCTATGGCCGCACGAAACCGTCGCTATTCCTCCGAAAGCATCTAAATATCGCCGTCCCGTTTCGTCGAACACGTACTGCATCTTTCCCTCCACAATGTTTAACTGTTAAAAACAAAAAAAACAAGAGTCAGCAAAACGTCATCGTTTTGTGAGGGAAAATGATAAAGCGGCGCCGTTTTACGGGTGTATTGTAGAAGTGGAACAAAGCGGGGCTGAGGAACTCTCGCCGTTTCGCGATGATCTCTGAGGTGGAAGGACCGTCGTAAGGCGGCGGAGAATAATCGAACGAGGGCATTTTCGGAATTTTCGTTTCAGTATCGCGAACGGAGCTTGTTCTTTGAGCTACTATCTGGGAGAAACCATGACGTTGGAGAAAGTAATTATTCCGTTTCAGCAATGAATTAACCGCCGTAAACCTCCGCATTTTTTTCACTGTCGTTTAAACGTCGCCGGAGATCTTTTGAAGGAGAGAGAGAGAGAGAGAGAGAAAATTAATATCGCAGAGTTGTTCTATAAAAAGGCGTATCTGATTTATATATCAGTAAATTGTTATCAGCGGAAGCGTATCCGTTTCTTTCACATTGTTTTAAAAAAAAAAGTTTTGATATCAAGATTCCGTATTTTCTCACCTAATTATAACCTAAACTGATTTGGAACTCACTATAATATACGAAGAAATATACTTTAGAACTCCCCTTATTAAGTAGCTTTTGTAATCATAGATAAGACGAGCAAGTAAGCACATTAATCCAACCATGGACATTATATCACGGTTTTATTATAATTTTGTTAGTATAGTTGGCGTAATTAATTTTTTTTTTTTATAAAAAATTTGGTGCATTATATTTAAAGGTAACAAGTAACAAGAATTTTACAATTGTTAGACAAAACCTACAATTGAGAAAGACATATATTTAGAACAAAGAGAATATGCTAGAGAAAACAATTCTATTTCTGAAATTTTGTAAGATGTGTGAGATGTTGTTGAGTCGACGCCCATGCCATGATGATCACAAGTGTAAAAGAAGAACTTTAGATGACTTTTTAGGGATATCTAAGATGAAAAGCCGATGCCTCCGGAACCGTCACGTCACGTTTTCTATATTTTTGATACAACGAATCATGTATAAAACAAGTTGCACAAAATATTTGAGCTTGGCATAAAATTACTTATCACAGTACCAAAACAATTGAAACATTATTTTATTTTTTTCTAAATTAAATACTTAATTAGGTTAAGTTGATATGAAAACTCAGCAACGTCAATAATGCAATCATTGTTTCTATTTTCTAACTCTAATCAGTTTCAAAAGATTCTACGCTTCTTAGTATACTTTCTTTCAATATACGTCATATAATTATAGGCAAGGCCCATCATGAACCTGGACACAAACTGAGGTATAGATTCGTAGTTAAGTACTTGTCGTTGTGTTATGAAAGTGAAACTAACAACCTACCAATCCCATATCATAATAATTTTGAATAGCTGATTCAAATAATTGGACAAAACACATTATTCTATATTTTCTATTTTTCTTTACTTGAAATTGCTTTATATGATCCAATCAAATTGTTACGTATGGGAAGAAACTGTAACGGGACTAAATGTTAATCTTATCTTTTGTCAATGTGGATTGTCTATCTCATCGCATCTTATTTTGTTTTTTTTCCATCAATGACATGAAAATTTTAAGATTTGATATTATGTTTACGTTTGTTTGTATTTACATCCACGGTTAATTTACATTGTTAGAATTTTTACACAAAATAGTCAAACGTGTGATATTAATATGCAATACCATAATCTATACTATATATAGTTCATGTGTTACATACAAAAGCAAGTTGTATATGGTCGAATTGCTACGAACTATCTATCATTCACGAGAGAGCTCGAAGAAACCTCCGAACATGACGAAAAAGTGTTGGAGCTCGAGGCTATGTCCGATGAAACATAACCTACGACATTCGATCTAATGTCATTTCTCAAAGAATCAGAGAATCCCAAATTTCCATCAATATGTGGAACATCTTCGTCCCCGTTCAAATATCTAAGCACCATTCTCATCGTTGGCCGAGACGTTGGTTTCTGATGGCAACAGAGTAATCCCACGACGAGAGCTAATTTAGCCTCTCTGCCATTGAAGTTAGATCCGAGTTTCTGATCGACGGCTCGAAGGATTCCACCATTTGTGTGAAAGTCCATAACCCAATCAGCTAAGAAGAAGTTCTCTGTGTTGGTTGGTCTTTTACCAGACACGATTTCTAACAACAAAACGCCAAACGCGAAAACGTCAGAAGCGGTCGAGCCTTTGCCGTTACGTGTGAGCTCAGGTGCCATGTAGCCTAACGTCCCAACGACTTTCGTGGTCTCCGTTAGCGTTCCGCGTTCGTAAAGCCTCGCGAGTCCGAAATCGCCTAATTTCGCGTTCATATCTGCATCCACTAGAACATTGCTCGCTTTCACGTCTCTATGAATCACGATTTGTTCCCATTCTTCGTGGAGATACAAAAGTCCCGACGCGATTCCCTTTATGATCTCGAAACGCACGTCCCAGGGCAAAACGACGCCGTTTCTTCTCGGCGTTTCGTACAGCAGCGAGTCGAGGCTTCCGTTGGGGATATAATCGTAAATTAACAAGAGGTCGTTTTTGTGTTTGCACCATCCTTGAAGATTCACGAGGTTCTTGTGACTTAATCTTCCTAAACTCTCGATCTCTGCGACAAATTCTCGAACACCTTGTAGGCTATGTGGAGTTATCTTCTTCACTGCGATTAGACCTGAAGAAGGTAAATTTCCTCTGTAAACGATTCCAAATCCTCCGAAACCGATGATCTCACTCTCTTTGAATCTCTCCGTTGCTAAGTAGAGATCTCTGTAGCTGAATCTATGAGGATAATCGAGTTCCCAATCCTCTAAAATCTCTCCTTCTTCGATTTGCCTTTTGTAAATCACAAATATAAAAAGCAACACAAGCAAGAACAATGTGACGATCGATAAAGATACGATCAAAGCGATGACTTGAGAATCGTAACCTTTCTTGTTACTCAAGCTTGTATTCCGCGGCGGAGGAGGAAGCTCTGAGAGATCGAGCAAATCCGCCATTGGATTTTCTCCACAGATAGCAAAACTCCAACCCATTACATAATGAGCGCTAGACTGGCCTTTACCAGTCGCGGCGGTGAATCCGACATACATTTGATCCACCACGATCTCCGACAACTTCGGAACTCGTTGTGAGAGCAGAGGCTTCTTGGGTTTATACCCTAAATACGTCGGATAGATTGTAATGTTTAAGGTTTCGCTGGGTCCGTCGTAATCGAGAAGAGCTCGGATTGGTTCGCCGCTCTCGAGCTGGAAATCTTCTTCCCGATCATCGGTGTCGTAGTAACTGAGTGGCCTTTGTACATCAGAGGAGAGATTGTTGAAATTCAGACCGATGTGGTTTCCACTTCTGTCGGCTGAGTCTTTAAATCCTTGTACCGTATCGAATTCCACAGCGAATACGTGGTTCGACTGATCCCCGTTGTTAGATCTGTTCAAAAGCCCCAAATACTGTGCGGATTCGGCTCCGGGACGATTTGGGGTCGGAGAAAGCGTGAATGTGAAGCCAAAACCGCCGTTTCCGGGACTGGAAGGGCTTATGACGAAGACGAAAGAAGTGCTAAAGGAACATACTTTGTTGTGGTCACGAAATCTAATGGATTTGCCGTAAAACGCTGTTCCGGTGACGCTGTCGCTCCAATTAGTTAGTCTAAGTAGACCATCGTTGTGTTCGATCTCCGAAGCTCCTTCTGTTTGGATATCAGTTTTGTTTCCTTTGAAACCTCGGAAAGTGAATTTTGTTGTCGCGGCTTCAGCAAGAACAGAGCTTTTAAAAGTGTTTGATGATAGAAAGAGTAAGAACATGAGTGTTCTTATGGATCTTGATATGCCCATTGAGTATTTTGAGCTTCTGACTTTGATTGTATGAAGTAAGAAATCATTAAGTTTTTAACGAAATTTCAAGTATGGACTTGTTCTCTAAATGCCGAAATTGTGTAAGACGAATAATTTGAAATGTTCAAAAGTCAAGGTCCTTCGGACCATTTGTGTGGTCGGTTTTTTGAAACATTTGTGTGGAGGAGATAAACGACCTTCAAAACAATTTTCATGATTTTCAGTGACACAAAAGGAGTTATTGATACATGACAAAAATGAAAATGATTTAAGACAAAAGATTACGCGGTTATGAGTCTTATTGACTTGCGATGAAGGGAAAAAGTCAAAGAGAGCGCCAAACCTGAGTCGTATAGGTCACAAATATTGTTAGCCCATTATGAAAATTGGGCTTGGCCCATATTCTCTTTATCTTCCCATGTCAATATTCTTTCGGCAGTAAGCACAGTATGTCAAACTAAACTGATTTTCAAGGGAAACTCAAAAATCAAAAATCAAAAGTCAGATCCTTCTTGTTCTTCATCTCTCCCTCCTCTCTCCGCAAAATCAAGTACTTGGTAAATCTTTCCAGGAATCTCCGTTTCTCGCCGTGAGGGTTTAGAGGTGCGGATAATCCGGAGCTAGGGCTTTACTTACAAATAGTGGATTTATCATTTTCCGATTCAGAAATGGGAAATCTGTCAGAGAATTTCGATATCGAGGATCTGATGTCTTATGGAGACGATTTGATCAACTTATTGAATGATAAGAATGGGTTTGACGCGGTATCGCAGAGTTTTGAGCACTTACGAGCTCTCAATTTCGCTTGCGACGAAGATTTCAATCAGATACAAGGCTCTATTGAAGGTCAGTTTTCCGAATTGGGTCGCTAGCAAATTTCAAAAGACAGATACTTTATAAGATGAACAATGGGATTTGAGTGTTAGTGTTCGATTGAGTGAGAAATTTTGGTCTTTTGTTTTTTGTTTTGACGCAGATTGTAAGAAGAAACTTGATGCTTGCAAGAAGAAAACGGAGGAAGCGTATTCAAATGTTGAGGCTGGTAATGAAATTGAACGTCTTCAGAAAGAGCTTGACGAAGAGATGGAACTAGAGTGCAAGCTAAAGGACGAGCTTAGATAAGTATATAGTTTAATTTCAGTGAAATTACTCTAGTCCGTTTGGTTCTTCACTGACATGAAAGATCTTTGCTTTTTGTTTGGTTCTGTCTATACAGTCGTTGCTGATGAACTCAAAGACCTAAATGCGCAAAGGACATCGATTGATGAACAGAGGGAATCTATAAAGAGAAAGAAACGGGACGACTTGAGAGCTGAGTAAGATCCACAAACCCATTATTGCGATTGCTTCTTCTGAATGTTGGTACATTTGTTTTCTCGAAAGAAAGACGTTTTTGATCCTCTTTTGTGTTCTCTCTTTTCTTATCTGCAGGAAAAAGCTATCTATGTATGCTTCTGTCACAAAAGTTATACCGGACATTGGTGATCCATCGAAGATCTCAGGCTGTATCCTTTTCTTTCACCGTCTCTTTCTGAATGTTCGCTTTTGTTCTTAAGTGTTTAGAATCCTTGATTTAAATATTCAATAGATATGGTAGATCGCGAGAAAAGGGTAATTGAGAAGTTCCAATTCGAGACAAATAAGATGACAGCCTATGAGACATGTAACAGTGTTTGGAGCATTATAAAGAAGCAATAGACAGATTTGGCACAAGTTCACTTGTTTGATATGTCTGCTGATTAGTCTTGGTTTTAGCTCAGCAACCAAAATCTCTTTACCCACCTACGGTTCCTCAGATGTAAAATAAAACCTTCCTGCTGTGTATACTTTGGCCATTTTGTAATTTGATTATGAATCTTCTTCTCCTGTAATATCATCATCATCTATGATAATTTCCCTTGCAAGTTTCAGTGCTATTCTATTTGTGCGGTGTATCTGTAAAATCCAAAACCTTCAGCTCTTGTTGCAGCTGCTACTGCCATTAGCGAGAGTCGACACACTACAGAACTTGGGACTGTGTTGCCCCTGTCTCATGAGAATAATCGCAGAGATACAAATTGGCATGTCCAGAGCTCAATCTATGGATAATTGATGAACGATGTAACCGCTTGTTTCACAAAAGGTGGTCAGTTCTGCTTTCTCCCTTATAATTTCCGAAATTTAATGTTTTCCAATTTCATGCAAGTTTGGTGTCAGTCTTAGTAGAGGCTGTTTTCCGGAATTATTTAACATGTTGAATTACAATACATACTCCTTTTGATGGGAAAGATCAAAGGATTGCATTTGTGAAGTCTCTTCCATGAAATCTTATGTGGAGTCTTCACTGTATACATGAGCCTTAGTGGTTTATGAACCTTCTTGAAATTGACAAAGAAAGAGAACCTCCATGGAAAGGTTTTCATATATCATGGACTTTTCATAGCTTCTTTGCTCAGGCAGTCTCAAATCGCGTAGACGTGGTGTTACATTTGGGTACGAATCGAAGTACATATCACCAGATAGTAAGTGATCAAGTAAATCAATTGGATATTTGACAAAATATATCTGACTTATCACGTTATTTAGCTTGGAATAATTTCAATAATATTGGCTTTAATAGTGATTCCGTCGTTATCACTCGGTCATAATATATTAAGGTTGGTTATTGTTCTTCTCTGGAAGCATCTCCTCTTCTACATCTTGAATCAATTCCACTCATACTTTCTTCGTAAACTCCATAAATGTTTTACAGGAAGTAACCCAACTAGGTAAAAAGGCAAGAGAACTAAAGAAAGCAGCTGATGGACTTTATCAGGAAGAAAGAAGTGGTGCCAAGGGCATGAAATGGAGGGAAAATGTGAAAGCAGTTGAAAAGTTACATCATTTATCTCAAGGTTTGGTATCTTATCTAAATTTTGTTTCAAAACTAGAAACTTGGGAAAATTTGCCTATTGAGTCTGGTCCCTGGTGTGTAAAGCTTTGGTCGTATGTACAGTTATTGAGATGGCAATTAGCAGTCAAAAGACTGGTCCCTGGCGTGTAAAGAAGCTTTGGTTCTTGATATCTAGACGATAGTTCCGGCTCAGATCCGGGTTTGATCTAGACTCATCCTAACCATAAAATTAACTTGTTTGATTTAATCTATATATATAAATAACCCCTACAAAAAAAAAAACCGATTCAATCTTGGTTGATTCAAACAAGTGACATCAAATGATTAAGAGTGAAACAATAAAAAAAGTAGATTCATCATAGTTTGCATACACCAAAAGAACACACGCATGTCAAATAAAATGATAGTATTACCAAAAGAACACACACTTTCCAAATAAAAATGATATTACCAAACAGTGGCGCATTCATCAGACTGTGGCAGCAAGAACTTTCACCAAATCATATGAAGGGACTCTAAGCACATTATCAAACCACTCAACTTTCCCCCAAATTTCACAGCTTTTGGGCCTTTCAAGCGCAATCTCCGCACACCAAATCCTCTTCTCCTGGAATAAACCATAATAAGGCAACATCTCGTCCCACAAAACCACCATCTTTCCACCATAATTAGCCAATCCAACACAAGCGCCCTGAGGGAACTTCGGTAGTCCTACCAAACCCTCCAACTTTCTCCACTTGCTTACCTCAGTGTCATACCATCCGAAAGCTCCGTCAGAAGCAGAAGCAGAGTACAAAACATTCTCTATCTCGCAATAAGAATCTGAACGCATAAAATCAGCCAACCCTCCTTGTTCAACCACGTCCCATTTCCCTTCCTTGGAATTGTAAGCAACCACCCTTTTGTCAGGAGAAGTTATCACGTGGAACTTTCCGTTAATACACACGGTTTTGTCGTAACGGTTGCCATTTGTCTCGCTGCAAGGGATGGGCTCAGGATCCCAAATTTGTGTTTCTGTGTCGAACACCTCGATCGTGTTCTTAAAGGAATCGGTATCGCCATCTTTGCATCTTCCTGCTACATATATCTTTCGATCGAGGACGCTAGCTGAAAATGACATTAGCTTCACCCGCAAGCCTGGAGCCTCGCTCCACGTGTGAGACCGGCAATCGAGAATCGATAAGCTAAATGGGGACGAGGACGAAAAGAGGAATCCGGAATCACCAATGTTGTAGATACTAGAACCAACCGCCACGAGACCCAGACCCAAAGCGTCGACAGGAGGAGAATGTGGCATTGAGACT
Source organism: Pseudoturritis turrita (assembly GCA_900406555.1). Taxonomy (NCBI): domain Eukaryota; kingdom Viridiplantae; phylum Streptophyta; class Magnoliopsida; order Brassicales; family Brassicaceae; genus Pseudoturritis; species Pseudoturritis turrita. Next base: position 3,732,861 of record OVBL01000397.1, read on the forward strand.
CTAGCCAAAACATACCCACTTGACTTAATGGTGTCATTGGTTAGGTTTTCATCAGGTTTCCGGCAGAGAGTGAACCAGCGATATCCATAATAGCACCAAAAGCACACATAGAGACAACTCTCGGTGTGTCCCAAGAGTGACCGGACCTTGTAAAGCTCCGGTGAAGCAAGGAGAGATCGGAAGCGACAGAATCGAGGTTGATTGCGGCGTCGGGGTCGTAGCAGTTGTCTTCGTCTTCTTTGCCAGGGGCGACAATGGCGTAGTAGCAGTTGTCTTCCTCTTCTTTGCCCGGGGAGACATCGGTGTTGTAGCAGTTGTCTTCGTCTTCGTCTTCATCATTGGGTTCAGAGAGCCGCAAGATTCGAAAACCCTAGCGAAAAAACTCACCAGAAGAGAGCCAAGAATCGAGTCCCTGGTTAGGGACGATTCGTCATTGCTTGATTTCACTTCTTCTCTAGTGGTCGCAAGGCGGACAAAAGGAAAAACCCGAAAACCATTGCTTGATACCTCGAGATTTTCTATCGATTCTCTGTTGTTTTGGTTTTTAGTATTTTTGGACGGTAACGATGAGGAACACGTGGACGAAATCTAGGGACTATACAAAGGTTTATCTGACCGGGGAAATTTTGAATTCGAACCAATTAATCCTGTGGTTTCGTAGCGGTCAGATAAGATTGAGTGGTTTACCAAAATGTTGCTTTTCCAACCTTACGAATAAAGGTTGATAATTTATTAGTTGATAAACTTGATGCTTGCAAGAAGAAAACGGAGGTTATTGGAAGCAATATAAGGGTTAAATTATATTTCAATATCCTTTTATGATTTGATTTCATTGTTCTTATTGGTGTGCGTGTATCATCTCGAATTTTTGAAAGGTTATTGCTTGTAATGTGGATCTATTTTTGAAATAAAATATTTTCAGTGTTAAAAAAAAAAAAAAACAACAACGGAGGAAACCCATAGTTCCATAGGGACATAGATTAAAGGCATTCAACACAAAGGAGTTAATCTATTTAATTGTAAAAGGTTAAAAAAGAATCTAGAACTGAAACTGCTGTGAAACTGCTGCACAATCTCAGTAGCAATGAGTTATGGAATAAGTATCATATGTGTATAAGGCTATTAATCATGATAACATCATGACTCTTTTGGTCATTCAGCATTCATCTCAAAATAACTAGAAGAAAAACACAATATCTTGTCCATTAAGATCATGCTCAATAAACAACAGATGCACACTAAAAAGATAGCCACAATAGGAACTAGCATAAATTTGTAAAATAACAAGCAGAGGCATGACAAACCCCCATCGTCCTCCCAGAAAATAGCTCATGGAACATCAAATACTCGATATCTCTGACACACTAAGAAGATAGCCACAATAGGAACTAGCACAAATTTCCCGAAGCCTCCTTGCTCGTGATTGGTGCTGTCGGATAAAGTGTCTTAAGTATAATTTCCCAGAGGGCTTCAGGCGTTGTGTTCTCCAACTCATTCTTTTCTGTCATCAGTTTGTCAAACTCTTCTTCAACTTTTTTGAGTATCTGTGTAGGACACGTAAATACGTCGCCATCATCTTTTAATAAGTATTCATACCCTGACTTTCCCTCTCTAGTAGACTCGCGTATGTCTTGTACTCCTTTAGACTCAACTCCTTGATTAGTTCATCTTTCCTATCGTGGTATTTGATTTTTCCATCACGAATTTGAGAAAGAAATTTTTGTTCGAGCTTTTCCTCCATATGCTTGATCATATAATTCTGCAAACAAAACTTAATATTAGAGCCTGTAACCTCAATAGTTCCTTTCAAATATCGCATTAAGCGAACAAGCGCTAACCAATGATCAAAATCTGGATTATGAGTATATCTACTCAATCTACTCACTATATATGCAACATCAGGTTTCGTACAGGTCTCGTACAGTTCATCAAATACATTACACTACCTATCATCTTAGCATAATCAGACTGGTTCACACTTTCTCCTCCACTCTAACACAAGTGAACAGACGAATCATAAGGAGATTTAGCACTAGGTTCATCCCAATATCCAAATTTCTTTAGAATCTTTTCAATGTAATGAGACTGACTTAACAAAAAACTAGAATCAGATTTTATGACTTTAATTCCAAGAATAACGTCAACTTCGCCTAAATCCGTCATATCAAGCTTAGAACTCAAAAACATTTTTGTTTCACAAACAATTTCTCGAGAAGTGCCAAGAATAAGTATGTCATCCACATATAAACATATAATGACATATCCAAGCTCATGCATTTTAGAAAACACACATGTATCTCCAAAATTTGAAACAAAGCCATTACCATGACTGCAATTTTGCAATTTTAGAGAGTTACCTTTCTTAAATTATAATAGTAAAGCCTGACCTTGAAAAAATCTTTAATAACTGCAAGGATGTGAATTTAGTAATTTAGTATCTCACGTAGAAAACAAAAACAAAATTGATAATAACTTATACTTACTTTCTTCTGGACTAGGGTCGACGATCTGTATCCCCCCGAGATCTATCATATAGCGTCAATTCCACACAAAGTATAAGCCTCTCTCTAACGCTACACACGTTTAAGTTTCTCAATCTGTATCCACACAGTTTATACTTTTAGACTCAGAACTACACAAAATTCTAATTTCGCGATTTCTGTTCAAAATCGAGATTAGAACCAGTCATTAACCAGTTTTTACACACTAAATCGAAATATTGTTAATTTTTCCTTTGAAGCCTCTGTAATAAGGAACCATAGGCGTCATGGGTTTATTTATTGTCCAATAGATTCTTTATATTGTTAATGATGTCCTTGGTGCTGTACTTTGGTATGAATGTGCTCCACCCGGTTCCAATCCCTTGGCATCCATTGACAAGGACAGTTGGAATGATGGGAATGTAGCTAACACAACATTAGCATATTAAGTTAATTAAACTGGTCTTTAAAAACAATTGTATTCGGTATTTAAGTTTCTCTCCAATGAACAGAAAAGTGTCTTGGTTTGAGCCCATCAACCATCCAGGGGATGGACCTTTGATTATCTGCTACGGAGAACAAGATAAGTTCCCTGTTCACAAAGTCACTGATCCTAATTTCCTTCAATGCAGTCCGGTCAAGGTGCGTGCCACGCTGAATGGAAAATGGTTGACATCAGTACATGAAGATATCAAAGAACATCTTTAGGATAACTCAATTATCGTCCACACCTTATACTTCTTAACCCACTCTCTTCGTTCTTTTGCCTTCTCTTTACTGAAGGCAAGTTCAATGGCTTTCCTATCTTCATCAACTTCATCATCTTCATCAATTTTATCATCTCTCTTCCAATTAAAATCCCTTTTGTAAGAATCAAAATTCCGGAAATAATCTTCCGCCTCCTATTGAACTCTGATTTGGCATTAATGAAGCAAAAAGGCCCATCACTTTTGTCTTTATTTTGGACTTTATAGTTCATCTATGAATGTGTTTGGGCCTTCATCTTGTCTCAGACCCACATCTCATGATTAATCCCCAATGTTATTGTGGATCACCATCAATGGTGTGTAGATGTACTTCTTCTTGGAGAATGTTATTGTTAGATATTCCCACAACTTTCGAAGACAAAGACACTGTAGAAACTATGGTTCTGGCTGTGGATCACTTGGTCTGGATGCTTCAAGGTGTGTTTGATGTTTTCATGAATGTAAAGAGAACTAAGTCTATTCAACACAAAACGTGTTTCAAAGACACTTTGGCCACAAAATAAGCTTAACAATAGACAAGTGACATCAAATGATTAGGAGTGAAACAAGAGAAAAGTAGATTCATCATAGTTTGCATAAAGAAAACACGCTTTCCAAATAAAAATGATAGTATTACCAAAAGAACACACGCTTTCCAAATAAAAATGATATTACCAAACAGTGGCGCATTCATCAGACAGTGACAGCAAGAACCTTCACCAAATCACATGAACCGATTCTAAGCACATGATCAAACCACTCAACTTTCCCCCAAATTTCACAGCTTTTGCGCCTCTCAAGCGCAATCTCCGCACACCATATCATCTTCTGAGAGAATAAACAATAATAAGGCGCTCTCTCGTCCCACAAAACCGCCATCTTTCCACCATAATCAGCCAATCTAACACAAGCACCCTGAGGGAACTTCGGTAGTCCTACCAAACCCTCCAACTTTCTCCACTTGTTAACCTCAGTGTCATACCATCTGAAAGCTCCGTCAGAAGCAGAAGCAGAGTACAAAACATTCTCTATCTCGCAATAAGAATCTGAACGCATAAAATGATCCATCCCTGCTTTTCCCAACCCTCCTTGTTCAACCACGTCCCATTTCCCTTCCTTGGAATTGTAAGCAACCACCCTTTTGTCAGGAGAAGTTATCACGTGGAACTTTCCGTTAATACATGCGGTTTTGTCGTAACTGTCGCCATTTGCGACGCTGCAAGGGATGGGCTCAGGATCCCAAGTTTGTGTTTCTGTGTCGAACACCTGGATCGAGTTCTTCAAGGGTTCGGAATCGACATCTTTGCTGCATTCTGCTACATATATCTTTCGATCGAGGACGCTAGCTGAAAATGCCATTAGATTCACCCGCAAGCTTGGAGCCTCGCTCCAAGTGTGAGACCGGCAATCGAGAATGGAGAAGCTAAATGAGGTCGAAAAGAAGGATCCGGATTCAGCAAGGTTGTAGATATTAGAACCAACCGCCACGAGACCCGAAAAGTACGCACGAGGAGGAGAATGGGGAATCGGGACTTTAGCTAAAACATACCCACTTGACTTCACCTTCTTACTGGTGTCATTGGATAGGTTTTCATCAGGTTTCCGGCAGAGGGTGAACCACTGATATTTAGAGTGGCGCCGAATGCACACATAGAGACAACTCTCAGTGTGGCCCAAGAGAGACCGGGCCTTGTAAAGCTCCGGTGAAGCAAGGAGAGATCGAAAACTCTTAGAGACGAGGGAGAGAGTCGGATAGTACAACCTTGAGACGCGTGCGATGCAGCTCAATAGCAAATCATAGGGAAGCGACATAATCGAGTTCGATTGACGCGTCGGGCTCGTAGCAGTTGTCTTCGTCTTCTTTGCCAGGGGGGACAATGGCATCGTAGCAGTTGTCTTCCTCTTCTTTGCTCGGAGCGACATTGGTGTCGTAGCAGTTGTCTTCATACAAATGAGGGCCCAATTTAAAAAAAATATATATTACGAAGAAGCAGGAATTTCTTTTTAGGTTTCGGCGTTTCGCAAGAAGAAGATGATAAGCACGTGAACACTCACGTGAGTTTTTAATAAACTTATGGGCCTAAATATTATATTAGTGAATCCATTACGTTTATTGTCTTTTATTGTTGTTAACTTCACACTAATATTTTAGTTACTTATTCATTTAAAGAATTTAATTGAATTTGATAGAATTGAAAATTCTATTGAATTCTAGTGTTATTCAATTATGTCTTTCATGAATTTAAAAAAATTCATGTGTTATTGGATTGAGTATTTGTAGTCATTTTATTAAATTATTTTGAATTCTAGTGTTATTCAATTTACTAATTCTATTAAATGTTAGTGTTATTCAATTTTAGCTTTTAGAATAGCGTTAATAGTATTTTCATTTGAAAGGAATTTAATAGAATCTTACTTAAAAATTATAAAGAATCAATTCCAAGCTTTTTTGTTGTCATTTTGATGGAATCTAGCTAAATCCAATCAAAAACTATATATATTCTTTTAAAATCAATCTCTATAAATTCATTTAAATTCAAGCATTCGATACCAACCCTTATATTCTATAATACAGGGCCCAAAAAAAGATTGAGCCGCCCAAATGTCCCCCAAAATTAGAAGAACCTTCTAAGCGCAATCTTCATAATGAACCGATTCTAAGCACATGATCAAACCACTCAACTTTCCTCCAAATTTCACAGCTTTTGCGCCTTTCAAGCGCAATCTCCGCACACCAAATCATGTTCTCATAGAATAAACCATAACATCCTTTTTCTCTCTCTTATCGATGCTCTGTCGTTTTGGCTTGAAGAAGATCCGCTGGATCAGTCAGAGGCTTTCAAGGATTTTAATAATATAATTAAGGCAAATCAAAAACAACAATCAGCCTAAGGTAATTTGGTAGTTTTGATTGAAAATTGTTACTTCACATTGGTACGTGTCAAAAACCTATTGGCTGTTATAGTGTTGTAAAAGAAACGAAACTAGCCGGTGACAGAAAACTTGCTCCGATCTCGGCGAGAGAGAGAGAGAGAGAGAGATACGATCTCTGAGAGAGAAATGGATCAGATCTTGAACAAGGTGGGATCTTACTGGTTAGGTAAGAAGGCGAACAAACAGCTCGATTCCGTCGGTGACGATATCAACGTACGCGTTTCTCTAACTCCTTCACTACTACTACTATTACTTCGGTTTCGGTTTCGATTTCTCATCTCGATCCCATGTTTTTTGTGGATTCTCAATTGATCTGTGTCGCTTATTCTGGTAAATTGTCGTGTAGCTCGTTGATTCTTCACTTTGAAGCTCAATTGCGCTTGATCTCTGCTTTTTTTCTCTAGCAAATCTGTCGTATTTTCATAGGATTGTATAAGAATTTACTGAAATTTCTCCAATTTTGAGGCCGTTTGTGGTAATATAAAGTGGATTGCGGCGTAAAAGGAACAAGATCTTAAGTGTAGATATAACATGTTGTGATTCTCATTTTCATGCTCATCGAGACGTTTTCTTGTGAATCCAATGGATTTTATGCAAGTTATGCTCTTTTGAGTTTCTCCAGAACATGATTAAATCTTCCCTGTTAGTTCATTAATGGAATGTTGATCTTGCATTACCTGTAACATTTTTTCTTCCAGTCTCTGTCTACGAGCATCGAAGGAGGAACAAAATGGTTGGTGAACAAAATCAAAGGTCAGTTTTTTCTCTGCTCATTCTTGCTGTTTCGTTTGACATCTAAGGAGCCACATCATTCTTCAACGAATCCAAATTCCAATAATTGTTGTTTTCTAACCTTGTTGTCAGGGAAAATGCAGAAGCCATTGCCCGAGTTACTAAAGGAGTTTGATTTGCCTGTGGGGATCTTTCCACGCGATGCAACCAACTACGAGTTCAATGAACAGACGAGGAAACTAACCGTCTTTATCCCATCAATCTGCGAAGTTGGCTACAAAGATTCATCAGTCTTGAGATTCACCACTACAGTTACCGGTTTCCTCGAGAAAGGAAAGCTAGCTGATGTTGAAGGGATGAAAACAAAAGTAATGATATGGGTTAAAGTCACAAGTGTCTCAGCAGATTCATCAAAGGTCCATTTCATGGCAGGGATGAAGAAAAGCAGAAGCCGTGATGCTTATGAGGTTCTAAGAGATGGCGTTGAGATCGGTAAATTCTAGCTCTGCTTTGCGCGGGTAATTCCCAATTCTTTTATCCTCTTTCTCCGGTCTTTATCTTCTAAGTTTCAAGCTTCTTCTTCTTCTTTTCTTTTCTCTATATCGGTTTTTGTAGATACAAAGTTTCAATTAACTTTGGAGTTCATGAATTTGATGAACTGATGAAGATGGTAACTCTATACACTAAAAGTAAAACATGTTCTTATGTCTTTCTATCTTACTCTTTAATCAAATGACCAGAGTTAGTCCTAATTATTCTTTAAGCAAACACATTATTGAGACGTTTCAAATTAAGGGAAATAGAAATGATATAATTCATAGATAGAAACCATAAAGAAGAACAAAAATACATAGACCACATTGCACAATTTATTTGTGACAACGGACTGAGGGAACACAAATACTGATGACAAGTAACTAAAAACAGTAGCAATTGTAGATATAATTAAGAGAAACAGAGAGAGTTACACATGTGAGTGTCACTCACAAACCCTCATCTCCAAGTAACAGTAGCCCTTATTCAGTTGGTGCCTTAGCCTCAGTACCCTTTGGGGAGTTAAGCTCTTCCCAAGCTTCGATCCAAGTGACCATTCCAACTGCAAGCTTGTTGAAGTAAGGATCCACCTTCCCGAGTTTCTCTTTCACGAGCTTAGCCAGCTCGAGGTAGCATTGCTGCACCGAAGTGCATTCTTTTGGAAGCGTCACGGATTGAAAGAAAGGTATCGCCTCTTCCTGCCAAAAGATGCCATTGTATTCTTTTTTCAAGTTCACAAATGGGTTGCTTGCTTTACTGTGCCATATATAAGGCAGACCAGTCTTCACTCCCCATCCCATGTGGTCACATATCACCTACATTAAGCAATGGTTATGACTTCTCTCATTAAAACAAAAGATGGACATGTAAATGAGAATTGCATTTGACTTTGCTGTCATTGTGTCACCACTTGGATTCAAACTCGAATAATGAAAATTGTTAACAACAAGAAATGACATTAATTGCATTTACCTTGACACACCAACCAGCCCACATGTCATCGTAGCGTCCGATTGGCTGTCCGTCACCCATAAGTCCAAAGTACATAGCCGGGCCAATCAGCTCCCGGTCAAAAGCGAGGTTCATACCGCACATAGGGAAAATGATTCCTTTGGGAATGGTCATGACCGCATCAACATACCTGCATATAACCAAAGAAGTAACCAATAAGCAAAACAAAAACATTGCTAAATAGTTTAACCTTTAAAAAAAGGGAAGCATAACAAAAACAATTGGTTGCTTCGGGTGAAAGATCAAATTTCCTGGAATTTCTTTCAAGGGGTTTCACAAGCTGAGTGGGAGCATCATAGTCAGGGATGTTGAGCCAGAGGCCATGAGAGACCGCGGTTATGGCACCTTCGCGCATACTAAAAGGGTATCCACGAACAAAGTCTGCTCCATCTCTGTATGGATCATAAAGTGTGTTGAAGAAGTCTGGAGTTGATGGAGATAAGAGGTTCTTGATATGCTGCTCAAGCGCGTTGATCTCTTTTCCAGATGGATCCTTGGCAACCTACATTGCACAGATCATATTGTCAACTTTGAGATCAAATTCGCCAATCAAAGATTCATATTCACCGAAATAAATCAACTCAAAGTGTAAATTCTAGTTAAATTTCCAAAACAGAGAGAGGCACTTACAAAGCAATCATCATCAATGGTGTAAATGTACTTCTTCTTGGAGATCATGTAACCGAAGCAACGACAAGCAGAGTCCTTGAAGGAAATGCAAGAAGCCTTGGGACCCAAGATTCGATTGATGTCGTTTCTGTTGTAGAGCTCGTAGTCAAACCCTTCCGGAATCTTGATGGCTTTCGAAGGATCACCATCTTGAACAATGATCAAATGGTACTGTTCAAAGAACGGTCGCCACATCTCAAGAAAATCTAGGTTTCGAATCGTGGGTATCACGATATCTAGCTCATCTTTCAGCATTGGTGTGGGTTTCATTGAAGAATACAGTTGCGCCATTTCAAAACGATTGGGAAGAAAGAGTAAAGCTTAAGCACAATGATGCAAAGATGTGCGATAATGAGGATGACTTCTTTGGTATTTATAAAGACGAGAAGAAGATCAAGTTAACAAAAGGGTTAAAATAGTGAATTTTGTCTTCCTATGCCAAAAACATGTTTGATGTTTCTTATTTCTGTTAGATCAGAAGCAAGAAGGATACTCATGTTTTCATCACAACCCAAATTCACAATTCGCACCTCCTCTAACTCTCTATACCCAAATAACGTGACTATCCTCTGTTTTTTTTTGTATCAAACCCCTAAAGGAGCGTTACAAAGAGAAGAAACTTGTGCAAGATTTGTTAGAACAAAAAAATAAAAGTTGTGCTGACATGTTTTTTTATCAAAATAATTTTAGGATTTTAAGTTACCATATGTTTGACTGAAATGATTTCAGGAGTTTAAATTTTCAAATACAGCTCTAATCAAATTGAAAAAAAGTAAAGAATTCTTTATTTAGTTTTTTTTTCCCCAATCTAATAACAATTTAGGAGAAAAGAACAAAAAAAAATCTACTAAAAACCCCAAACCAAAAAAGCTTTGAAACCTAAATGCAAAGTTAAAACGACATCGTTTAATTATCTCACAATCTCCCAAACAAAACAGCCCACACACACACCTACGCGTTTCACAACGACCGCCCAAACATGAAAGATCCAACCGAAATCAAACGTAGCAGAAAGAGAGAGGGAGCTGGTTTCAATTTAAATAATCTACGAAGACGAAAACATCCGTTTGATGCCAGATTTCTGCTCTGTTGTTAGCCTCGACGGGAACTTGACGCTGAATTTGATTCTCAAGTTCCCTTTTCTTGACGGGTCTTTAGGGATTGGCATGCCTTCACCTTTCACCACCTCTTCATAGGAAGGGCTGATCACGTTGTTGACCGGAACCGTTATCGTTCTTCCGTCAAGAGTCGTGACCTGGACGGTGTAACCCGTGAGGGCTTCCACCAGAGGGATCTTCTGCGTGATCACAAGGTCGTTCCCGTCTCGCTTGAACACAGCATGTGGCTTCTCATCAACAATGAATACAAGATCTGACGGTATGATTCCTCGCTGCTCGTTTCCTTTCTCAGGGAAGGTTATCTTCGTCCCTTTCTTCCATCCTGGCTTGATTTCTATCGTCAAGATCTCCTCGACCGTTGTGGGTCTCCTGCATCGGAACAAAGAATTCGTTTTTGACTTGCCTTACCGATACAACATTGAAGCTACAAAAAGCAACTCTAATGTCCCAGCGTGATATCTCAAAACTGCAAATGGATTGTTCTCTGATTCACTCACTCTTCACTGCAAGTACTTAGTCAAGGGCCAAACAACTTCGGTTCAATAAAATTCACATAACTTCACTGTTTATGAGTCCAACAGAATCTATCCAATAGCTAGTGACTAATTTCTAGCATTACATCTTAATGTATCTTATCCAATTCTCAATCTCTAGATTTCAAAAACTGAAACATGGTCACAGAGAACATCAATATGGACCCTTCCAAGTTAAGCAACTTCATAAGCAAATCGATGAATTGGAACTTAACTACATAAGAAGGTGACTCCTAAACTCAATACATGGCAATGTAGCTGAAAAACCAAGGCTTAAAAAGTTGAAGGAAGTATAGAAAACTGACCCGCTCGAATCGAGGACGTCCCGAGAGATCTTCATCTTCTTAGTGATTCCTTTGTACAGATCCTCCAAACTACAAGGAAGTTGTCTCTCTATAGGAGCAGCTTTCCTCGGTGGAGCATTCGAGGCTTCACCTGCACCGGACCTATAAGACGAGAAAACGTCCTCAGCGAACCGAAACCCACCAGAGGGACCTGCACCACGTGAGTCACCAAAGGGTCTTGAGAAGCCAAAGAACTCCGAGAAGATGTCGTCCGCGCTTCTACCGTTGAACCGGAACGAAGCCCCTCCGTCCGAACCACCCGGAAACCCACCGGCTCCGGGAGGCGGAGCTTGGCTATTTAGACCTTCTTCTCCGTATTGATCGTAGATGGCTCGCTTTTGAGGGTCGCTCAAAACCTTGGGTCAATGCAACGAATCGAACAACATAAGTATTTTGTAAGAAAATTTCCCATTTTTTTCCAGAAAAGTCACCAAAGTGAATTGAGAAACTACAGAACTGCTCAAATTCAAATTCCGAGAACAATTGGAAACTGCTCTGAAAACGAAAACGGGTTTCGTTACACAGGGAAATAAATTCGAGTTGTGTAAGAGAATTTTACATCGTAAGCTTCAGAGATCTGCTTGAATTTGGCTTCGGCTTCCTTTTTGCTGTTAGGGTTCTTGTCGGGATGCCATTTCATGGCGAGTTTGCGATAAGCTTTCTTCAAATCGTCGTCTTTCGCGTTTCGATCCACCTGAAGTACCTTGTAATAATCGACCCCCATTGCTACACCTCCTCCTCCTTCTGATTCGCTCTTTGTTCTCACTCGATCTTCAATGGTAACTCACCTGGATCATGGCCGTACCGGTTCGGAATCTTAGAGGAGAGCGGTTCCTTTATTTGTTCTTGATCGGTTCGGTTCGGTTATACAAAATTAATACCCAATTTAACCGAGCACGAAACAAAATAACCTTATCACGACACGGCATCGTTTAGGGAAGAAATTTACACTTATTAGTGTGGCTCATTAATATTTTTTATTTTAAAATGTGTCCCCGTCAAATTATGAAAAATCTGAGGACTTAGATGGAAATAAATAAAAATTTTCGGGGTGTTCTTATATTATTGGCTCAAAATTAAAATCCTCAGCAAGCATTGGTTAAATTCCTTCAGAAAATCCCAAATTTTTTTTAGAGATGACACTTCTTCTTCCTCAACTAAACCATATCCACAAGCCACCACTAGTACCACACCGACGCCTCCGACAACCGTACAGATTACCAGTGATCTCCGCCGTCTCCGGCAAGCAGCTGGTAACTTCCGGAAAAGTCCGGCCGGTGGAGCCGAGAGAAGCGAAGACGGTGGTGGCGTCGGAGGGATACGTGCTGTTAGACGTGAGGCCGGTTTGGGAAAGAGAAAAGTCACGTGTGAAAGGGTCCTTGCACGTGCCACTTTTCGTGGAGGATACAGACAATGGGCCGATCACGCTGCTGAAGAAATGGATCCATTTGGGATACATTGGGCTTTGGACGGGCCAGAAATTCACAATGTTCAATGACCAATTTACCCTCCGTGTTGTAGAGGCTTTCCCGGACAAGAAGAGTAAAGTGCTCGTCGTGTGCGGTGAAGGACTCAGGTAAGGATAGTGGCATTTTGGTTTATCACACTGACTTCGGTTTAGTCTAAGATTTGAGATCAGCTTATCAAAAAAGGAAAATCTCAAATCAGTTTCGAGTTGGTCATTAGAGCACTATGTAAATGGGCATATTGGTTTTAGGAGCGTAAAAAATAAACCAAACCGAAACCAATTCAATTTCGGTTTTGTTTGGTTTGGTTTGGTTTAGTTGATTAAAAATGGTTTTGCTCATCAATATTTTAAAGGTCGTTGATGGCTATATCAAAGTTATACGGAGAAGGTTACAAAAGCTTAGGGTGGTTAACCGGAGGTTTTAACCGCGCAACCGAAGGAGATTTTCCAGAGATTGAAGGAACAGAAGAGCTTCGGTTTGCAACAATAGGAGGCGCATCGTACTATTTACTCAAACTACTTGTATTGTTGCAGAGTTTTGGCAAAGAGAAAGAGAGTCGTTGAATTTCATATTTGGATATGCTTGATAAGAAAAATAGTACATTTGGATTTATTTTTGTTCTGTTCAATTCAATTGGTTTCCATGGTTTTAGAGTTTCTTAAATGAAAATGTTGGGTTTTAGCAGAAACAAATAACTAAGTTAGGGACTTAATGACAATTATTATCGCCTTTAAAATGTGTCCGGTTTACACTGTCCGGTTTACCTACAGATTTCTTTCTTAAGTTGAAAATTTTGGCCGAATGATTTGCTTCGGACAGCTGGTTTCCGAACCTAAGTCACATTTACGTTTATACCCCAAACCTATCTAGCACTGGAGCTAGTTTTCCCACGTAAATACATCACATAGTTGAGGGCAAATATGTAATTTATTAGTACATTCATCCCCCACCTAGTCCTCTTTCTCCTTCCTCCGTCTGGTTTTTTTCGAGAGGGAAAAAAATAAGTAAGCCCAGATCTACTAAAATCCCCAAATTCAATTTCAAATTTCGAACCCCGGAAAGAAAAAAAAAACCCCTAGCTTTTCAATTTAGGTTGGCTGCATCTTCAAATCGTTGCCGGGATCGGAATCTCTCGAATTGGGGAACTTGTATACTGTCCACGATGGGCGATTTCAACCTCGCTCTCGTGATTGTCGCGATCGTTGTTTGCGTCATCGTTTTCATTTCCAGCATCTATCTTCTCGTCAACTACCAGCATCCGGATGATGCAAACCAGGCGTATTTCCCCAAATTCGTCGTTGTTTTTGGGCTGTCTATTGCCATGATCTCGATTCTCATGTTACCGGCGGATGTGGCAAATCGGCATGCTTGTAGACATGCTATATACAACGGCGCTTGCAATCTCACATTGCCCATGAAGGATCTTTGGCTTGCCATTTACATCGTGGACGCTATTCTCGTGTTCTTTGTCATCCCTTTCGCAATGTTTTTCTATGAAGGCGACCAGGACAAGTTCGTATCTCCATGAAATTTATAAGATTTTTGTACATTGTAAGTTGTTTGTTAATCGAATTTTGTTGACCGTTTTGTGGGTTTTGCTCTCGTTTTTTTCTTTTTTCTGCAGGGCTCTGGGAAAGAGGATAAAAAGTGCCTTAATTTGGGTGGTTACCACGGCTGTGGTTTGTGCTCTGGTGCTTGGAATTTTATACGGTTAGCTGTTCCTGTGTTTTCAATTTTTTTGTTGACTTGAACTTCAGAGTTTCTTGGATTGACGAAAGTTGGGAGTGGTAATTGAAACCCTTAGTGAGAATATAGCATGGACGATCATCAGATGTTGGTCTTATTTGCACTTTATTGTTAATTTCAGCTGATAAATTAGCTAATTAGGGCTTGATTCGAGATATTTTATCATCTATGTTCTAGGAATAGCTTAGAATTGTTGGTAACATCTTTATCTTACCTACAGAAGTTATAAACCCTCAGTCAGAGTTATTGAAATTTACAATGAGCCATTCATGGTTGCGTTACTTTTTTCATATTCTTTGGATTTCTTTTTCTTATGCTCTTTTACATCATGTTAGGTGTCATTGGAAAGGTGGACTTCTCTGTCAGGCACTTGGCTTCTGCCACGACCTCTTTCCCCACTTCCTGGCAATTTTCAAATAATCAACCATGTATCGGTAACACCGCTCGCCAGGTAATATATGCTTCTTATTTGCAGCATTGGTATTAGTTTATTTACCACGAGTCATTTATGCCATGGAAAGTGTCACCACGTAACATGTGTTCTCTGTCTCTGGTTAATCGATGCAGTGCTCCGCATTTACAGCTAATGTCACATCTGAGAAAACATGGACCATGCGTACTACATTTCCAGAATACGTTGTTGCTCTTGCTACAATTGTTGGGTCCGTTCTTTTCACGGTATGAGCATTGTTCTATCATGTTGAGAAGTGCTTTGTATGCTTGGAAAGGATATACCCTGTCTTATTTTATTGTCTAACAAAAGCTCTCAACAAATGAGGATGCATGGCGATTGGCGAGATCTTATTCTGTATCCTTTGTAGTTAATAGGTGTTTGATTTTTTGATTTCCATACTAAAATCTGATAACTAATTGTCCTCTCACATGTTTCTAGATATTTGGTGGTGTGGGTATTGCCTGCCTACCATTGGGACTTATCACTGCATTCATCAGGCGACCGAAGGCTGTTATCACTCGGTCACAATATATAAAGGTTTGGTTATTGTTCTTCTCAGGCAGCATGTTTTCTAGATCCACTGTCACTTGCATGGTAACGCCATAATTTGTTTTCAGGAAGCAACCGAACTAGGTAAAAAGGCAAGAGAACTAAAGAAAGCAGCTGATGGACTTCATCAGGAAGAACGAAGTGGTGCTAAGGGAAGGAAATGGAGGAAAAATGTGAAAGCAGTTGAAAAGGTACATCATTTATGTCAAGGTTCAGTATCTTATCTAAATTTTGTTTCATAACTAGAAACTTAATTTGCCTGTTGATACTGGTCCTGACGTGTAAAAAAGCTTTGGTCGTATGTGCGGTTACTGGGATGCAATTTGTAGTGAAAAGCTACTGAGAGAGTAGAATAGGTTTCGATATAGAGTCACTGGCTTTATTGGCAGCTTTACCGTGCTTGATTGTGGATTTTAAGTTCTTAATGTCCCCTTAATCCTATAACTGAATGCGGTTATTCTGCAGGAGTTGCTCCAATTGGAGGAAGATGTGAACCTCTTAGAAGAGATGTATCCTCAAGGAGAGAAGGTAAGGGGAGAGTATTTTAGAACCTTATCCATACTCTTTGAGTTATTCAGGTATTCATTTGCCTCGTGTTATTTTCAGGCGGAAACTGCATGGGCTTTTACTGTGCTCGGATACTTGGCCAAGTTTATTCTTGGCATCTTAGGGTTAGTATTTTATTGGCTAAATGTTATATAATCATACATAGAGGTCTGGCATATTTAGGTTTACACTCAAGATCCCTAGCTAAGCCTCCTTTTTAATGGAAATATTTTATGTCTTTGTAGATTGATCGTTTCTATTGCTTGGGTTGCACACATCATCATATATCTACTAGTCGACCCTCCTCTCTCCCCTTTTCTTAATGAGGTTTTTATTAAGCTTGATGACGTTTGGGGTTAGTTCATACTTCTGTTCTTGTTATGTTATCCTTTATAAGGTTTTTTATGTGACTAACTGACTCCATGCTTATATGTGTGGAATTCTCCAGGTCTTCTAGGCACTGCTGCCTTTGCTTTCTTTTGTTTCTACCTTCTACTTGCTGTTATCGCTGGGGCAATGATGCTGGGTCTGAAGCTGGTCTTCATTACCATTCATCCGATGAAGTAATCCATCTAATGGTTTTAACAGTGTTTGGCTATTTTCCAAGGTCATTCCCTTTCCTTTGATTTCTGATTAGCCATACCAACATTTTTTCAGATGGGGAGCTACTCTAATGAACTCATTCCTCTTCAATGTCGGGCTCATTCTTCTTTCATCAATCAGGTAGGTCTCTCTGATCTCTTCTTTTTCTGCCTCCGCTCCGATTGATAAATCTAGTGTGTTTACGTTCATACATTACTAATCAGTGTTGTCGTGTCATCACTAAATCTAATCGCCTTTAAAAGGTGAATGCCTAAATCGAAATTAGAATTGATTTGCTCATGCATCTTGTATCCCTTGTTCTGTCTGGGACGTCAAACCAAGTCTTTTTAGTAGTATCCGGCCGCTACCTTCACAATTACATGTTTATCCTCACAATCTGAGTAACTGTGGTTCATTAAAATTACAGTGTGATTCAATTCTGTGCCACTGCGTTTGGATATTATGCTCAAGCCACAGCTGCCCAGGAGATCTTCGGTCACACATTGCAGTCCCTTAGAGGAATTAAGTACCTCTACAAGTAAGTAGTAGTGGGTTAGCATGTAGCAGTCTTTATGCTATATCTGTCTCATGTTTTATTGAGCGATCGATGTGGTATATCTCAGGTACAACGTGTTTCAAATCGGGTTTGTTATCCTGGCTGGACTGACCTTTCTATATTACATTGCCTTTGTAAGTCCTATTTCATCTTTCATGTTACTCCCCAGTTTTGTCTTCTGTATAGATATCTGAAGAATCATATGTTTTTGGGGGTTTTTGGTAGGGATGGAGAAGAAAAAAACCAAGCGGCCGGTTCCAGCTCTCTTCTTAATGTAAAATATTTGCTCTGTTTCTTATATCGGATCTTCGATGTTTGCCTTCACCGGGGATCTGATTGAGTCGACAAAGTGTCCGCTTGTTTCCTGATCATCGATTCTGGAAGTATCTGGAAACTCTGCTTCTGCTTCTGAGTTTTTTTTTTTCCTGAATGTATTATTATTATTCTTTCTTTGTGTATTTACTGTTTGGTTGTGCAACAGTTAGATGTCGTCCTGTCTTGGTTTATTGTACTGTTTCGGATGCGAGAATGCGAGATTATGTAATAATCTTTTTAATGAGAAGCGTTCTTCGAATTTCACTAGATGTTTTTACCTTCAGGCTCTGCCAGAGACTTACTTGTGGTCGATATCGCCTTGTGATGATGATAAAGCTCGTCCGGTTTGTATTGAGTTTATCGAACCGGGTTTATCAAAATTCAAGGATTGCCTGGAATGATTTCCGTTAGTGACAATTGGTCATTTGCTGCTGAAGTGACAAGTGGCATTGTATAAGATTCGCCAAGAGCTTCTTTTGCCCAATCAGCTTCTAGCTCATCTAAACTCCAAAGATTCTAGGATAACGCGAACTTTCAATAGATAAGGCCGATCGTATTTACCACCGTTAGATGGATTTGTTTCTCCATCCAACCGTCTTGATTCGTTTCCTGAGATCTCCAAGTTTCTCTCTCTCCCACACATAAACCGCGACTTAAAACCGCCATTTGCTTCATATCTCATACAGAAAAATCATTAACCGCAAACGCGACAAACACAGACGACGCCGGAGATGGCCGCCACTTCAACCGCCGCCGCCGCTTCTTCAATCATGGGTACTCGGGTGGTTCCCGACATTCACTCCAGTTCAAGCCGGTTCACAGCCCGGTTCGGATTCGGAACCAAGAAAGCAGCTCCCAAAAAGTCTAAGACGGTTATCTCAGACCGGCCTCTGTGGTTCCCAGGCGCAAAATCCCCCGAGTATCTCGACGGTTCGCTGGTCGGTGACTACGGTTTCGACCCTTTCGGTTTAGGTAAACCGGCGGAGTACCTCCAATTCGATCTTGACTCTCTGGACCAGAACCTAGCCAAGAACATAGCCGGAGACGTGATCGGGACCCGCACGGAGGCGGTTGACCCCAAATCGACGCCGTTTCAGCCGTACAGTGAGGTCTTCGGGATCCAGAGGTTCAGAGAATGTGAGCTGATTCACGGTCGGTGGGCAATGCTTGCCACTCTCGGCGCTATCTCCGTCGAATGGCTAACCGGTGTTACTTGGCAAGACGCCGGCAAGGTATTATCGCCTTTTTCCGTCGCGTTTTACCAAAACGTGTTTGCGTTTGCGTTTTGACATTGTTGTGATTGTGTTTTTGGGATTACCAGGTGGAGCTAGTTGATGGATCGTCCTACTTAGGACAGCCATTACCGTTTTCGATCTCGACATTGATATGGATCGAAGTGTTAGTGATCGGTTACATCGAGTTCCAACGAAACGCTGAGCTGGACTCGGAGAAGCGTTTGTACCCAGGAGGCAAGTTTTTCGACCCGCTTGGGCTAGCTTCTGACCCGGAGAAGAAGGCTCAGCTTCAGCTAGCTGAGATCAAACATGCTCGTTTAGCCATGGTTGGGTTCTTGGGTTTCGCGGTTCAGGCGGCTGCAACGGGTAAAGGACCGCTCAACAACTGGGCGACTCACCTTAGTGACCCGCTTCACACCACCATCATCGATACCTTCTCTTCCTCTTGATATGGTGGTGGCTTTAGCTTTTATTGATGTAATTGTAATGCAATGATGCAATGTCGTCATCTTTAAGAAAAACTTGGCACTTTTGTATAAACAGAGAAGATCATCGGAGTTTTGAGCCTTAGCCTCGTTTACACTGTTTTTGTGCTGTCAAAATTTGTGCGAAATTGATCACGTTAAGAAACACAGAGACTCTCCCCGTTTCATTGGTTATATAGAATCGAAACTATAATAAGAGAAGATTAGACAAAAGAGACCACGATAAGTGGATGATGCATTTAACCAACAAAAAAAAGGAGTTTGTTTTTCTTCTACAGAGTAAACAATAAGACACGGCCACAAACCAGAGATTGGCTTGGAGCAATAAAAACAATTTCCCAAAACCCCCTTTAACCCCAACTATCCCACATCATTCGATAGAGAAAAGAGGAAGAAGACCCGCAACTATTCTTTTAACCTTTTACTCAAAACAAATACGACCGAGAAAGAGAGAGACAGACGCATGAGTAGTGATGATGAGAAAAGGCTTATTATTATGATGAGAGCATGAGTCTTGCGATCATTCCCTGAGTCCAGCGTGCAGTGACCTTGAGCTCTTCATCTTCTGATTGGAGACACTCATTAAGGAACTCACCACAGAAGGTGAAGTTGTTGAACAACTGCTTCGTGTTCTCTCCTACAACATCCGCAAGATCACCCATTGCTGCAACCGCAGCTTTTGTCACGCTCTCATCCCTGCACCCAAACCAAAAACCCAGTAATAAGTTTAAACTGTGCAGTGAGTCCAGAAGACATATATATTTATTACTATACAGATTGATGCATACCCGAGGGAATCTTTGGATACGAGCTCAACAAACTGCAAGAGATGTTGAGCGTAGGGCATCATGAGCTCGGCTTTTGCGTCCTTGAAACCTTGTAGTATTCCAGAGTAAGCCTCGAAGATGCTTCTCCGCAGTTGGTTTGCATAGTCCATAAGCTCCTCGTCGAGGGTGTCCATCTGCGCACACACCTGCGCAGCCCCTTGCATGATCTGAAGAGCTGGAGCTACATACCTCTCAAAATGCGCACCAATCGCCAGAGCAATGTCTCCAAAGGCTGAGAATATTGGAGGTTTCACCGATCTGTGGAGTGCATCACTTTGAAGGTTCTGGATAAGGAGAGACATGATCTGATCGCAAAAAGGTAGGATTTTTTCATCCAGAGCACGGCAAATGTCACCAATCACTCCAACAGTAATTGAGCAGACTTGGTATTCTTCGAAATTCTGCAGCCCCATATGGAGATATTTGAAGAGCTCGGGCATGTATTTCACAAACTCAGCTCCAGTTGCATAGGCAAGAGCACCGATCGCAAGCATTGCTTCTTCATGGACACTTGAACTGTGACATCCAAACACCCTGAGGAACAGCACCATTATCTGATCTGCCTTCTGCATTATAATGGGTTTCGTCTCCTCCGTGCCGCTCAGCTTCTGGATTATGACCTGGAGAACACCACACAGAGAAGCCTGGAGCTCTGCTTGCTTCTCACGGTCCTCAGTTGATACGATCGCGAGGTCCATCGTCTGACCTAATTTTGTCATGATGACAGGGAGGAGCTGCGCTATGATGCCGGATGCCTCTGAAAGGTTTGAACACCGGACAACCTCGTTCAAGGTTTCATATGCAGCAGCCCTTAGCTTAGACTCTGCCCCATCTGTGCGCTCAGCAGCTGCCAGCAGATGTGTGATGATCTCGGTAAGATAGGGAGATAGAAGAGAGGAGCTTGCTCCAGAGTCTTCATATCCCTGGGCAAGGTTGTATATCGCTCCGCATACCTTCTCCGCCACATTTGGCACATCTTTAATCGATTCCAGCAATACACCAACAATTCTAGGGAGGTTTTCGGGTGATATAACAGAGAAGCCACTGTCTGGGGAGTGCAAAAACTCAAAGATACGGCTCAGAGTCCAAGCAGTTGTGTCTCTGACGTGGTTATTCTCATCCTTGGTTGCGCTAAGGAGAAATTCCAAGCCAGCAGCAACCATTGGGGCAAGCTTGTCAATTGTCGGACCCTCCAAAATTGATCCAAAAGCATAAGTGGCTGCCTCCCGGCTTCGCCAATTCGGCTTCTTTATGTTGATTTCAACAAAAGGCATCACAAGAGGGACTATACCATCTCCAACAGTTCTGGCAATAAGGCCAAGGCATGTCCCGCCAGCCATAGATATGTTCCAGACATCGTCGTCATGATCCTGATCCTCTTCCTGCTTCTCCAGAGTTTCTAGCAGCATGGGAACTAAATGGGGAAGAGCCTTCTCTATGAAACAGGAATGGGGAGGGGATGAGTCACCAGTATCAGGACTGTCGTACTCTTGACGGTCTATCTCTTCATCACAGATGGAGCTCCAGAACTCAATTGCTTGGAGGGCAACGCTCTCTTCATCTCCCTTTACAGCATTTGATGTGAGCTGAAAGAGTGTTTCCATGTATTGCCCAAGAACCTCGTAGTATGTTGATGCAATGGACACAAGGCACTCGAAAGCAGCTTGCCTTATCTCGGCCTCCTTGGAACATGCTGTCTCGCATACCATCTTCATGATGTAAGTTCTCTCCATTTCATTCTCGAAATTTGTCTGAGAAAAATCAAGGGCATTCAACAGTGCCTTTGTTGCTGCAAGACGAACTTCTGCAGTATTTTCAGACTGGTTCATGCCCTGCACAACTGCTGTGAGGACAGAATTCACTTCATCTTGCACAAGATCATGATGCGATATCTCTTCGCAGACATAGCCTAGAGTTTCTAAGGTTGACTGCTTCAAGGGTGCGGGATTGCTTTGATTGGTCATATTGTTAAGCAGTGATCCAACAAGTTCAGGCCACTGCTTCTGAGGAATTTCAATGGATGCTACTTTTGCAATAACCTGAGCTGAAGTGTGCCTCGCCTCTTGGGCAGACGAACCAAGAGTTCTTAGTAACAGCTCCTTGATCTGATATTTAAGAGCAACGTCGATTGCAAACCACTGTTTCACCAGATGATCTTTTCTGGCAGAATCTTTGGCATCTAGAGAATTCTTTAGCAAAATACCAGCTAGCCGACGGGATTCAGAAGGTTTATCATTGTTGGCAAGCTCAAAAGACAGGGATAATAAAAACTGCGGCAAGTTCTGTTCTTGGAATTGCCTGAGACTACCCTCTGCTTCAGTACGGACTCTTGCATCGGCTGACTGGGCAGCAAGTAGGAACTGAGTGATCTCCATCGCCATTCTTCCCTCTGCACAATACAGACATACACACCAGTTTCAGCGACAAAACAATTGTATATATAACAAAACCAACACAGCAAGGGCAAAAGCAAAAGCTACTGAGCAAAGTATTTGGTATAACTATAGGAGGCAATAATCCTATACAAACAAGAGCAAGCTTAAAGAGTTTGAACATAAGCCCATACTAAAAATATCCATCTGAGAAAATATTAGGAGAATCTCTGCTCTGTGTAATCAACAAAAAATCATTACAAACATATCCCAATAAAAATCCGAACCAAGGTTGACCCAATATTTTCTTTGAACTTCTCATGCCCCTCCTAGTCTACTTCTACAGGATACTTCAAGGAAAGAAGAAAAAATAAGTGGCGGAATCACAGCGAGCAACCAAAAAGAGCTAAAAACCCTAGCAGTAGTGACCCAAAACCTAAGCAGAAAGCATAGATCCATTAACAGATATGCAAATCCAGAAATCAATACACAGTTTAAGCAATAGACTTACATGGAAATTGAGGTTTTCACTTGGGTAAACGCGTAAGAGCTAGGGTTTTTCGTTGCAATCCAATCCCCGCGTCCCTCTCACTGCAAAAGCTATCGGCTAAAATTTTTTCTACGACGCCGCTCGAGCAGGGCAAAAACCAAGAAAAACCCTAGAGTAGCAGAGAGAGAGGGTCGACTTGAAATTGACGAAGGAGACGGATATGAGACTGGTGAATTTTCGAATATAAGGAAGAAGCGGGTGAGGAAGGGCAACGCAAAAGCCTAAAACACCTTCTTTTTTTTAACTTCTGATAAATACACCGTATTTATAAATCACCCCGTAAACATTGATTCTTCCCACATAAACCCCTTAAATTGTCAATCGTTTTATTTTTGTCAACTTAAAACTTTATAAATTAAAATATGGGTTAATTTTGCACATTAACCCAAAAAAAATAATATTTAGGCAAATAACCAAAAATTTCATATGTGGGACAATCACACCCACTAGTTTTAGGATTTTTGGTTATTTGCCTAATTATTATTGTTTTTTTTTGCTATTAGGCAAATTAACCCATTAAAATATGGGGTCAGATTGATCTAACTAAAAGGGAAGTTTACATTAGCGGATTAGCGGGTGATTGGAAAGGACTTTCGAGGGTGTGATTTAATTTAAAAAAATTTAAACTCAAAATTATTCCAATCACTTTTTAACTTTTCTAAAATCACTCAAAACTCCTAAAATTTATCACAATCTATTTTTTTTTTTAAGTTTGATTTTTTTTTAAATTCACAATTAATGACTTTTAATTTTTTTAAGTCACAACCATATTTTTAAAAAAAAAAATCACAGCAATTTAAAAAAAAAATTATTTTACAGCAACAGCCAAAAGTAAGTCCAAACCAATCACCCCATAATTTTTTCATCCATTTCAAAAAAAAAAAAAAAAACTAGAGATATGAGATAATACAAATCTAGTAATTTTTTCCAAATTAGAAAAAAATCTTATAAAAAAGTAAATTTTTTGGACTAGTGATCTGAATATTATGTTATTTTGATGAAGTCAGCGTAATTGATTTTAAAATAGATATAATGGTTTTTAAATATATATAATCCAAACGATGATCTAAATTGCAATCAATTGTTCAAATAATACTTTATAACTCTGAGTGGACTATGCTTATGATTCTTCAAATCGAAAAATGCATTATTTTTTTTTAATAAATTGAAAAATATTATTCAAACAAAAACTGTTTCACAATGAATGTTATTCAAGTCGGAAAAAAATTAGAAAGATTTTCAAAAAGGAGTAGAAATGGCCAAAAATCGAATAGTGATAGTTTTTTAAGGTCGTCGAGATGCAAACCATTTGATCATCCCATTGTTATAAGCGGAGTCTCCGGTTATGCGAAGAGAGCTCAAACGATTTTTCATATTTTTATCAACTATCTTGACAATCCGATTGTTAATGGTTTCTCACCATGGCAATGCCTATTTTGTTCTCCTCAAATGTGAGACATTGCCGATTGAAAATTAATGTATTTTAGTAAAACAGTTTTATTTTGTCAAGACTGGAGTTGTTGAGAAGAGATAACTTGGTCCCAATCGGCTGAGAAGTAGAAGCTTCGACATTAGTGACTTTCAACTTGAGCTGAGAAATAGCAAGAGAAGAAGAGTGATTTACGAATCATTTTTTTTATTAGATTCGTAAATCACTTATATCCTCACAGTTATTGTATAACAATATAAAAAATGTGAGAAAATGAATTATATTAAAAATAGATGTTGATTTGGTTAGAAGAGTTATTTACTCATTTTATATCTAAAAAATAAATAAACCTAAAACAACTTATGTAACAAAAGTTAAATCAGAAATATTTTGGACAAGGTTATTTGAGATTAAAAGCCAATGTTTATGGGGTGATTTAGAAATATGGTGTTTTTAGCTTTTGCCTTGCCCTTCCCCACCCGCTTCTTCCTTGTATTCGAAAATTCCTTTCTCAGTCTCATATCCGTCTTCTTCGATATTTTCAAGTCGACTCTCTCTCACAATCTCTCTCTCTCCCCTACTGCTAGGGTTTTTTTTTCTGGTCCAGAGATTTCTGCCCTGCGCTCGAGCGGCGTCTTGGAGAAGATTTTTCATCGAGCTTTTGGATTGGAGCCAAAAACCCTAGCTCTTACGCGGTTACTCAAGCGAAAAACCTTAATTTCCATGTGAGTCTTTTGCTTCGACCGTGTACTGAGTACTGGATTTTCATATCTGTTAATGGATCTATGATTTCTGATTATGTTTTGGGTCACTACTGGTAGGGTTTTTAGCTTTGGTTGGTCACTCGCTCGCAGTGATTTTGCTACTTATTTTGTTCCTTCGCTCTTTGAGGTCTTTTTGTAGAAGTAGAAACGGTGTTCTTCACGACTAGGAGTAGGAGGGGAATAAGCTTATTTCGAAGTTCAAAGAAAATTGTTGGGTCAATTTTTGTTCGGATTTTATATTGGTAATGATTTTTTTTACTGTTGATTACGCATAGCAGAGATTCTCCTAGAGTTTTCTCAGATTATGGATATTTTTAGTATGGGCTTATGTTCAAAGTCTTTAAGCTTGCTCTTGTTTGTGCTATCTGATTTGAATATGTGGACGGTTTGTATAGGATTATTGCCTTCTATAGTTATACCAAATACTTTGCTCAGTAGCTTTTGCTTTTGCTCTTGCCTGTGTTGGTTTTGTTATATATACAACTGTTTTGTCGCTGATACTGGTGTGTATGTCTGTATTGTGCAGAGGGAAGAATGGCGATGGAGATCACTCAGTTCCTACTTGCTGCCCAGTCAGCCGATGCAAGAGTCCGTACTGAAGCAGAGGGTAGTCTCAGGCAATTCCAAGAACAGAACTTGCCGCAGTTTTTATCATCCCTGTCTTTTGAGCTTGCCAACAATGATAAACCTTCTGAATCCCGTCGGCTAGCTGGTATTTTGCTAAAGAATTCTCTAGATGCCAAAGATTCTACCAGAAAAGATCATCTGGTGAAACAGTGGTTTGCGATTGACGTTGCTCTTAAATCCCAGATCAAGGAACAATTACTAAGAACACTTGGTTCATCTGTCCTAGAGGCGAGGCATACTTCAGCTCAGGTTATTGCAAAGGTAGCCTCCATTGAAATTCCTCAAAAGCAGTGGCCTGAACTTGTTGGATCACTGCTTAACAATATGACCAACCAAGGCAATCCCGCATCCTTGAAGCAGTCAACCTTAGAAACTCTAGGCTATGTCTGCGAAGAGATATCGCATCATGATCTTGTGCAAGATGAAGTGAATTCTGTCCTCACAGCAGTTGTGCAGGGCATGAACCAGTCTGAAAATACTGCAGAAGTTCGTCTTGCAGCAACAAAGGCACTGTTGAATGCCCTTGATTTTTCTCAGACAAATTTCGAGAATGAAATGGAGAGAACTTACATCATGAAGATGGTATGCGAGACAGCATGTTCCAAGGAGGCCGAGATAAGGCAAGCTGCTTTCGAGTGCCTTGTGTCCATTGCATCAACATACTACGAGGTTCTTGGGCAATACATGGAAACACTCTTTCAGCTCACATCAAATGCTGTAAAGGGAGATGAAGAGAGCGTTGCCCTCCAAGCAATTGAGTTCTGGAGCTCCATCTGTGATGAAGAGATAGACCGTCAAGAGTACGACAGTCCTGATACTGGTGACTCATCCCCTCCCCATTCCTGTTTCATAGAGAAGGCTCTTCCCCATTTAGTTCCCATGCTGCTAGAAACTCTGGAGAAGCAGGAAGAGGATCAGGATCATGACGACGATGTCTGGAACATATCTATGGCTGGCGGGACATGCCTTGGCCTTATTGCCAGAACTGTTGGAGATGGTATAGTCCCTCTTGTGATGCCTTTTGTTGAAATCAACATAAAGAAGCCGAATTGGCGAAGCCGGGAGGCAGCCACTTATGCTTTTGGATCAATTTTGGAGGGTCCGACAATTGACAAGCTTGCCCCAATGGTTGCTGCTGGCTTGGAATTTCTCCTTAGCGCAACCAAGGATGAGAATAACCACGTCAGAGACACAACTGCTTGGACTCTGAGCCGTATCTTTGAGTTTTTGCACTCCCCAGACAGTGGCTTCTCTGTTATATCACCCGAAAACCTCCCTAGAATTGTTGGTGTATTACTGGAATCGATTAAAGATGTGCCAAATGTGGCGGAGAAGGTATGCGGAGCGATATACAACCTTGCCCAGGGATATGAAGACTCTGGAGCAAGTTCCTCTCTCCTCTCTCCCTATCTCACTGAGATTATCAAACATCTGCTGGCAGCTGCTGAGCGCACAGATGGGGCAGAGTCTAAGCTAAGGGCGGCTGCATATGAAACCTTGAACGAGGTTGTCCGGTGTTCAAACCTTTCAGAGGTCTCCAGCATCTTAGCGCAGCTCCTCCCTGTCATAATGACAAAATTAGGTCAGACAATGGACCTCGCGATAGTATCAACTGAGGACCGTGAGAAGCAAGCGGAGCTCCAGGCTTCTCTGTGTGGTGTTCTCCAGGTCATAATCCAAAAGCTGAGTGGCATGGAGGAGACGAAACCTATCATAATGCAAAACGCAGATCAAATCATGGTGCTGTTCCTAAGAGTTTTTGGATGCCATAGTTCAAGTGTCCACGAAGAAGCAATGCTTGCGATCGGTGCTCTTGCCTATGCGACTGGAGCTGAGTTTGTGAAATACATGCCCGAGCTCTTCAAATATCTCCAGATGGGGCTGCAGAATTTGGAAGAATACCAAGTCTGCTCAATTACTGTAGGAGTGATTGGTGACATTTGCCGTGCCCTGGATGAAAAAATCCTACCTTTTTGCGATCAGATCATGTCTCTCCTTATCCAGAACCTTCAAAGTGATGCACTCCACAGATCAGTGAAACCTCCAATATTTTCATCCTTTGGAGACATTGCTCTGGCGATTGGTGCGCATTTTGAGAGGTATGTAGCTCCAGCTCTTCAGATCATGCAAGGGGCTGCTCAGGTGTGTGCGCAGATGGACACCCTTGACGAGGAGCTTATGGATTATGCAAACCAACTCCGGAGAAGCATCTTCGAGGCTTACTCTGGGATACTACAAGGTTTCAAGGACGCAAAAGCCGAGCTCATGATGCCCTACGCTCAACATCTCTTGCAGTTTGTTGAGCTCGTATCCAAAGATTCCCTCAGGTCCGTATCAGTTTATATGTCTTATGGTTTCTTTAATAGTTTCACTGCACAGTTTAACTTATCGACGTTTCGTGGGTTTTTGTGTTGGGAGCAGGGATGAGAGCGTGGCAAAAGCCGCGGTTGCAGCAATGGGTGATCTAGCGGATGTTGTAGGAGAGAACGCGAAGCAGTTGTTCAACAACTTCACCTTCTGTGGTGAGTTCCTCAATGAGTGTCTCGAATCAGAGGATGAAGAGCTCAAGGTCACTGCACGATGGACTCAAGGAATGATCGCAAGACTCATGCTTTCATCATAATGATAAGCCACTTTTGTTACATCCGAGCCCCTCGCTATGTTAAAAGGTTAAAAGAGTCGTTACGGGTCTCCTTTCCTCGTTTCTCTATCGAATGATGTGTGAATAGCGGTTAAGGGGTTTTTGGGGACAAGAAAATGGAATTTTCATTGCTCTCTCAGGGTCATCTCTGTTTTTGAGGCCTCCTCTTAGTTTTTTATTTGTTTCTCCTTTAGAAGTTAAGGCAAACTCTTGTGTTTTTTTGCTCTTTTGGTTAATGCATCATCCACTTATCGGTGGTCGCTTTTGAGTCAATTGTGTCTTCATTATTTTGAGTTTAGCTTCGATTCTGCAAAACATTGAGATAGAGATGGAACTTATTGATAATTTTATTATTATGGGGTGAAAAGCATAAATATCTAAAATCATGAATATCTTAACCGGCTTAATGGGCCGTAATGTTAAAGAACAATGGGCCTGTCTAACCAAAAAGGTCTTTACTATAAATGACGTTTTGGCGATAGACGGTGTCGTTTCATTAGAAGGTTTTACACAGTGTATGTAAAACCTCTTGGTTTCTCTTTCAGATTAAAACCCCAACCCACATTGAGAGAAAAAATCGGTCGTCAATGGCGTCTGCTTTATGTAAATCTGCAAGTCGTCTTCGTCCTGTACAACTTTTTCGCCGATTACGCGTTTCTAGCGATCTACTGTCGCCGTCGTCTCCATCTCCGGCGTGTATCTACGACGCTCTTCGTCATGGAGATTTCTCTCTTCTTCGATCGGTTCGGCATTTTCTTCTCATTTTTCTTATTCTGTTTGGTTTTAAGCTCAATAACTTCGATGTTTGTTTTATCAGGTTTTCCTACTTAACTGTGGAATCGAACGGATGAAGTTGGATCAGAGATGTTTGCTGAGTACTTCTGCTACTGATACTACCACCTCAAAGCCTAACTCTGGTAATCCGGAAACCAAATCTTCTGGTGAAAATGAGAAATCTGGAGGATCTGAGAGTTCTGATGGTGGTTCAGATCAGAAAAACGACCGTGGTGCTTCTGGAAAAGACGTTCGTGGAGCGGTAAATTTCCTCTTCTCCTCTCCTTTCCTTTTTGATAATTGTGTCCATGAACAAGTCTCTCTGATGAAATTGTCGAATCGCATCAATAATCTAAATTGTGGTTTTAGGATAAAAACTTGTTTTGGTATATGATGTTTTGATTGGGAAGCTTTTGTTACTACAGCCCGTTTCGTGGATGAGCTTCTTCTTGCTGTTTGCTACTGGAGCTGGACTGGTCTACTATTACGATGGGGAAAAGAAACGTCATATCGAAGGTACTCATCTATGGTGAGTTTGTTTTTTTGAACATATATGTAATCAGAACTTGATCTTGTAGACTACTTTTACGTGATTTTGCTACATAGCTCCCATTTTCTTTTGTCGAGTTTGGATTGTGAGACACAGTAATACTGAGATGCTAGGAATTTGAACGAGCCCTCAATATCTTGCATCACGGAGTCAATTTTGTAATGGAATTCTGAAATGTAATGTAGAAACTCTCCTGATTGAATCCATGGTTTGTAGCTTAGTGTGCGCATGCCTTAGCCTTTAGCAAACGGTTTCTGAAACAATATGAGCTCAATTAAATAACTGATTTGGTTAGAGGTAAACTTGACATGGTAAAGGAACTGATCATTTCAATCACGGAGTAAATGCTTAGTGGTTTCACATTGATTTGTGGTGAATTCCAATATCTTCTAAAATCTTATTGCTGTTCTCTATTCTTCTTTGTATATTGACTCGGGTTCTTGTCGACTTAGATATAAACAAAAATTCTATTGCCGTCAAGGAGGGACCATCTGCTGGAAAAGCAGCCATTGGAGGACCATTCAGCCTTATTAGAGACGATGGGAAACGTATCACGGAGAAAGACTTGATGGGAAAATGGACCATCTTATACTTTGGGTTCACTCATTGTCCTGATATCTGTCCTGACGAGCTTATTAAGTTAGCTGCCGCCATTGACAAAATAAGTGAGTTGCCGTCATTTTTTCATTTGTGTGGTTCCACATTTGGATATATTTTCTCTTAGGTTCTATGACATTTACACAGAGGAAAAGTCGGGAGTTGATGTGGTGCCAGTGTTTATCTCTGTGGATCCTGAAAGAGACACAGTTCAGCAAGTACATGAATATGTCAAAGGTAGATATTTTTTAACTTCAAAAGATTCTTTCGTTTTTGAAATGAAAATTCATATAGTTTGGTATTTCTTGTAGAATTCCATCCGAAATTGGTTGGGTTAACCGGGAGCCCTGAAGAAATCAAATCGGTGGCCCGTTCTTACCGGGTTTACTACATGAAGACGGAAGAGGAAGATTCAGACTATCTCGTGGATCACTCTATAGTCATGTACGTGTACTTATCATCCCTTTACATAGTTTTTGTTAGGAAGATTATAATTATCAGCACGAAAACCAATATGCGGATTTACAATCGGAAAACAAAAATCGTATCTATTCTCAAATTTCAGGATTTACATATTTACGGTCATGTAATATTTGTATATCCGTCTTCTACTTTGGCTCAGTAGTGTTTTAATCTTTTTTATTTGGTGGTTGAAGTTAGTTTTTTAAATGTAAAAACATATTGTGGGTGAAGGTACTTGATGAGTCCGGCGATGAATTTTGTGAAATTTTACGGGAAGAATCACGATGTTGACTCGTTGACCGACGGCGTCGTAAAAGAGATCCAACAGTACCGGAAGTGAAGAGCCGTAGAAGAACACTTAATAATAAAAAGGTGATTAATGTCGCATTATTCCCATTTTTGGATTTCTTGGTCAATCATTAATAAGAATTCCTCGGCACACGGAAGCTTGTGTTTCCGCAGAGCTGGCTGACGACAATATCCATATTATAAGGTCTCAACATTGAGACATTCTGATTAATCTGTGCGATAAATTGATCCACCCGTCAACTGATGGGCTTTTTAACGCCTAAAAACTCGAGAGTTTACTTTTTAGATATACTGCCGTCATTATTTATTACCACTGATCAAGGGCTGTTACAAACTTGCAATACATCAGCTTTTGGGGGCAAACTTTGCGATTCAGCAGCATAAATATTACAATTTTTTGTGTGTAAAATGCAAGTGAAGCGGTTGAAATCATGAAACAAGAAACCCAAGTTTGGATGTAGTGTATAATCGAAAAGTAAAAACATCAACAGAGCAGAAAAAAGCAAAGAATGAAACTCAGCTCCAACCTTTTCCATCATACAGTAAATTCGTAAGACATTTTGGGACAAGGCAAACCCCCGAATACATCCCTAAAATCTCCCTATTTTGACTCTTCTCAACTTTCTTTTCATTTTTGAAACATTAAGAGAAAAAATTGTATTGAAGAATGAATTGACATATAAAATTCTCAAGCTGAAGTTGTTTTGACGACGCCGCCTTCTGTAGTTTCGGGCAAAAAATGCATGTGGAACTAAAAGAGACGCACCTCACCAAAGATATGTACAGAGTTCCTCAAACCGCCAAGGTCGCAGAGGACACAATGCAACATGCGCGTCTATGTTACACACCCATCAAATACGTAACGGTAAAGGGAAGAAAGCTCACTAACCTGAACAGATATGAAGGAGCGAGTCAGATCAAATAGTCAAGATACATCCACTACATGCCTCAATATGAAAGGATCAGAAACTCACTTGGATACTGCTGCTCTTTAACTGATAATGAAACAGACAGCGAAGAGACAAAAAAAAAACCATTTAATCACGGTAGCTTCAAGGCTTGCTTCACTTGTGCAAGCGCCGATGGGTGCATCCTACTAATGGCAGAATTAAAGGCATCTCCATGAAGTGTAGAACATGTTTGAAGGTTCTCTCGCATTGAGTTCTCCAGTGACATCTGGTAGATTGGGTCGGAAACTTTGATCTTAATAAGATCAGACCCAAAAACAAAAACAACAATTGTGTTAAAAAATCAGTGGTTTTGTAGAAGCTGGTTCGTTAAAACAAGAAAGGAATTATTAACTATTACCTGACTTTTCCGTAACTCTTTGCTAGGCGGGGTTTCTTCTCCTTGAGACCTGCTTGAACTCATGTCACCGCTGGAATTATAAACGATATGTTTTTAGATAAGAATACTTACTTAGTGTTGTGAACAGTTCAATAACAAATCACAAAACTGACTTGAGATTTATATACTTCTGCAAGCAATTAAATAAATTCTTAAGCTAACCTTGATTCTTCTTCTGTCAGATCTTTGTTTCCACCAAGGATCACACTGGTGCATGTACTGTTAACGGAAACACGATAATTTATATCACATAGATACATAAAATCAAGTTGTTAATATCCAATTGTGCAAGTGTGTACCTTAGTATTTGATCAAGCTTGTCAAGAACTTGAGGCATTCTAAGTGTGAGTATTATGGAAAGAGCCAAACCAAACGTCTTTTTTTGCATGGGAGACGCATCATCCACCTGCACAAGAGTAGATGCAATATCAAAATGAGTCCGATAATGAAAAAAAAAGAAACACGCATTTTAATATGTAGAGCAGTTTGGACAAGAGCTATTGCTTAGGATTAAAATAGAAAGATCATTTAACGACATGAAAGATTCCTGCAAGCACATTGTAAAACCAGTTAAAGTTCCAGAAAGCTGTTTGAACAACCAGTTATTCAAGACTTCAAGTTACGTTCTCCACTGACCTTGTCGAGCCAAATGTCGACGAGGCAAAGGAGTACGTTGTCTTCAATTGGGACCCCTGCCTGTTGGAGTAACACCGAGAGAGATGATTCAGATGTTAACTGGGCCAAGTAAGTGGTGTTCATCACCAGAATCCTTGCCAGGATAGCAGCTGAAGACGCTTTAACTGCAGTCTTGGATGGATATCGGTCATCTCCTCCACTCAAGCAAATAATCACCAGTTTCTGCGAGAAAACCAACAAACCAACTCCATCAAATGTTTTTAGGAAGAATATGGATCTCTCATCCATCAAAAAGAAAACTAGAAATTCACCTGCAAACAGCTGCTGATGAGAGGGGGCACTTCTACAGGAAAACACTGTTCAATATAGGAGCAAATGTTAAAATCAAGAAGTTAAAACTTGGCATAGACAGTCATGAGAAACACTATACATTGTAATTATGCCAACAAAATTTCATCACTGGTTAATCTATTTATATACCAAGAGATAAAGGCTATGTAATACAAAAGATCACTGCAGTGTATATACAAACTTAACCGAAGAATAAGTCTCTCTGGAACACAACACCATTACAAAATGGCTCTGACCAAAAACAATCACAACACCAACACCATTAGGGAGATGTAGGCACATTACTTAAAATCAAAGAATTGTGAAGAACAAAGGTTTAGGCTTTTAGTAACACTTGAAAGAGTTACATACATGCAAAAGGATCCAATATGGCAACGGATTCATTTTTTTTTTTTTTTTTGCTAATCACAATGATAAATCATAAGGTCCATGAAAATTTGTTGCTTGTCTGCACAAATTGGGAAAATGAGAAATTATACGCACCTGAACTAAGATGTCAATCACTGGAAGAATAGAGAGTAACCCCTTATCATTTACATTTCCAACAATAAGATCAAGAATCTTTGCGACACTTGAAGCATGCATATTTAGAAATTCTCCTCCATCCAAAATGATGTATGATTCCATGATACTGACAGCAACCTACTTTTGGTTAAGATGTTAGTCAAACCTTTCGAGAGCATATGGTCATTTGAATATCTCAAGGTATTAATAACACAACATGTCTCAGTAAATCTGAGCACACACATATATAGGTTATTCATGATCAAAACGTCAACCCCTTTAAAACTCAAAAAGCTAACCTGCAAATGATCAAAACTTCTTTCAATGATCTCCACCATATGGGGAAAGCATGCTAATAGCTGGGGCACCATCATGGGAGCATAGGAAAGTGTGGTTTCCCATAACTGCATATGTAGTGCATTGTCATTTTTATATAGCACATTTGCATCAGCGGAAAAGAAAGGTATACATCTTATGAAGTGGAAACCTACCGCCATGCTATCCTCCAGAAGGTTGAGTGCATCAGGGCTATTTATGTCGATGCCCTTTTGGAGTATTGGGAGCAGTATGCTATAGCAAATGGGAGACTGATAACCAAGCGCAATTACAAAATTCCGCAGTGCAACAAGAAGCTGAATCTGTAGAAGGCTTTCACCAGAAGATTCCTCCCAAACCTGTTCTTAGGTTAAGCACAGATAATAATATATCATTTGCGCACCAAGATAAGAATAAACAAATACAGAAAGAATGCCATTATACCTTCTGGAAGAATTGCACCAACTTTTGCGCATACGGAATGACTTCACTAACATGGCCAATAAGAATAGAAATCAAATTCAGAACTTGAACCTGAGAAAAAAGAAACATTAGGATAGCTAGTTCGAAAGTTAGAGAGCCATATGAGTCATAGAAGAAAGTAGAACGCCAAGAATGGAGTGCTATAACGAATTTGAAGCAGCTACATCATGTACCTTCGAATCAAACTCTTGAACTTCCTCAACCATCTTGAAGCATGATTCCCAACAGACTGGAAGAAGATCAACAAAACTTTGCTCCGAAAAATTTGCATCCTCGACGTGTAAGCATAATGACCTACTAGCTGCCAGCTGCATAAGTAAACATACAATTTCAGAGGCAACCAAAATACAAAAAAAGGAAAGAGAATGCGACCTTAATGCAAGAGAGATAAAAGCTACAAAGATGAGATAGGATGAGACTACCTTGACAGCGAGGTCATTGTCTTGCAACAATTTTATCAAAGAACAATAAACTGCTCTTTTTGTGTCATCTTTAATCTGAAAGGTTGTTATCATCAACCATAAACCATCAGTCAACAATTTTTTCAACAAAAAATCTGATTTAACAAGAACTATGGTAGAGAAGAGAACAAAAATCAACAGGGTAACTAACCCTAATGGCTTCTTATTACAAAATAGCCAAAAAAAATTCTGCTTTTAGATGATTGTTCCTCATTAACACAACTTATTCGGACAAGATATTACGTCATTTTGCATATTATGCCATAATAGTTCACGCAACGATAAGATGCAATTTCCTCTAAAGCCTTGTCAAGATTAGCTGCATAAAAAATGGTAAAGCCGAAGTAAAACAACACTACCTCTGAAACCCAATGTCCCAATATCATAGCAACTTTTCGGTGGATGATACGCCTATTTGGATGGTCATTTGACAGCTCAAGGGATAGAGCACCATTAAACCTGCAGCCAAACATCCGATCATTAAGAAGGGCACGTTAATTACTTGAATAATCAAAAACTCTAGTCACATTCTGCTGGTTGGCAAAATGAAGGTTCAGTTAGGAATCAAACAGCAATGTTTAGAAGAGATGAAAAGAAAATCTAGACATTAGAAGATCAAGAGCATACCAATCTTTGAAATTAAGATAATTCGAGAGCTCGTAATAGACATATGCAGTAGCAGCATATGCCGCATCTTTAAGAAGCAGCGCAGGAGTTATTTCAGTAACAGAAGGGGGACAATTATTCATTGCCTCTTGAAGGATGGACACAACAATAGGTCCTAGGAGCTGTCAACAATGATGGAGACAGAAAGAGTAAGCATCAGTTTATATCAATTAGCAGAATTCTTTTCTCTTATTTTTTGGGGCTAAATTTAGTAGAATAGTTTTCAGAACACGAAGAAGTGCTTAAGACTATCTCCTACTTACTTGGCTGTAGTTCTCAAACAAAACCATATATAGAGCTTCAGCACAAGGCCTCAATTTCTCTGTCCACTGAATCATGTCCTGCTCATGATGAAAGGACTCAGGGTTCTGGTACCACTCCTCTAAGTCACTTGCTGTTAGAACAAAATACCTGTTGGAATGTTGATGATTAAATTTCAGCAAACTATTCCTCCACGCATCATTCATACAACTACCACAGAATGGTGATTGTATGGAGGTAGGAATACATGACAGCATCACAGTTCACAGTTCATACAAAAACAAATGACTTGATGCATGCAATATTTTTCAAACTAATTCCACAAGGCCCTGAGTGAAACAATGCTTCTCATCTATTCCATGCACGTCGAGTAACTTGTCGTTAATGTCAGATAGCTGAGTATGTCCATACAATAACAATATTCTTATAACTCCACGGTAAAGAGACTGAGAACAGATATACATAGATGTACAGCAACAATCACTATGTGTCCACATGAGTGCCCCAGCTCATATTTTGTTTTGGACTTTGGTAATTGAAATTTCTCTACTTTAAAATTACCTTAATAAGAACTAAGGCATGAAATAATATGAAATTAACAGGGCCACAGCTTGGTAAGTATGAGAGAACCAAATAATTTGGATTTACATATTTTATCGTTTGTTTAGAGTATTACCTTCTCACTAGTATGTTGCATAAAAGAACTATCCTTTCATTGGGTAAAAGTGAAGACACAATGCCACCAACTGTGTTTGAAGCATTCTTCTTCCTCTGCTCAAATGTAACTCCAATTTCATCCATCACGCGACCAGTTAGACTTGGCTTATATTCTTTACATTCAAGCACAGATTTCACCATCACCATACACTGAATAAAAAAATCTTCAAACGGAAGCAATGCCTGTTCAGGGTCTGTTATCTTGTTTAAGCAGAAATTCACTACGACTGGAAGAACACATTTATCTCCAAACGAATAAGGATGTCTGCTTTGAATTGCGCCTAGCACTTTCATCAGCTTGACACATGCCTTCTTTACAAACTCCCAGAATTTAGGATCTCGATTCTGAAAAGATGAATCTGCATGAAGACTCCACACAAGTTAGCAAAAGCGTATTTATGTGGGGTGAAAGGTTGAAGAAAGGAAAGGGAGGAAAGCAGTCCTCTTCGATACAGACCTCTAGGTGCTTTTGTCATATGCATGAAATAAGAGTGTCCAAAGCTAAGTAAACTCACAATATGGAAGAAACGATTGAACTGCATTCAAGAGCGCAGGAGAGACTTCTTTCACTGGTTGAATCTCCTGAGAGAAAAGAGTAAGCTGTATATTAATATATCTGCATGTAGAACACATGCCTGAAGGAGAGAACGAATTCTATATTCTGATATAGTTAATCAATCTATTCAGGTTATGAGTTCAGCTTAACTATCGGGAGATAGCAAAAGAAATGGGGGAAACAGAACACAAATTCGGTGAAAATACACCACTAATTCATAGAAGGAAGATAGCTGAAGGTGGATGTTATAATGAACTAAAAAGAGTCAAGGAGAAGTATAGTGTATCTACCTGTATACATCTGGCATCGCTTTGAAATCCTGAAATTATGAGTTGGCGCACTATTTTCGAACATAAAAACCACCTCTCACAAGTCAGAAAAAGCTCATCGTGATGCTGCTCGGCACTATTTGAACCATAGCTCTGAGCCATTGTTGAAAATCCACGCAGAATTTTTTGGACATCAGTTTGCCAAAGGTGCCAACTAAAGTCGAAGAAATGCGACGAGATCTGCCAACAAATTAAACTGGACCTTATCCTTTACTAAAGCAAAAATCCGAGCTTTGGTGGTCCAACAACAATTTCATGCAAGTGGAGAAAGGAAATTAATAAGGAGATGATGATATAGTAGCAGACACACCTCAGCAAAGTTTCTCTGATCTGCAGTGAGACGTTTAGTGGACAATTCCTTTAAGGTTCGAAAAAGAATCATAAAGATTCTGTGAGAAGCAAGAACGTCAGCTGACTGAAGCTGTTGTGCTAGTACCGGAAAGAGATCAGGCCTGACATCATGAAACACAAAAATCCATTTATTTTGCTATGATAATAAATGCAAAAACTCAGCAGATCAAGGAAGATATTGTCTTGTTAATATGAATTATAGAGTGAAAATACTGACCATTCCCTAGGATAATCAAAGCGGGCTATCTTCGATATAAGAACAGCCAACATTTCAGCTATCTGCCATAAAGAAAATCAAGTCAGCTAGGTATGCTTACACGATATATGCTATGGTTAATGCAGCCTAGGAATATAAACCGAAACCAGCCATTAACAAACAAAACAAATGTTACAGTACCTGGTAGTTCTCTTCTCTCAAGTGAGACAACAATTTCTGCCTCAGATGAATCTTCTCCTCGTTGCTTATACCCCTGTAAAAATCACCACCAAGACTGTCATCGCCTAAGCAAAAGGGCAGTAACTTTGCAGAGTTAACGCCATTACAAAACTAAATATCTAAACCAGCCAGCTAAGTGTAATGATAAACCAGATTCTAATCTAAGCCAAGTAAGGTGAAGCATCCCAACTTGCAATTTGCTTGCAATAATCAGTAAAATTGCCGAATTCCAGAAAAGCTGAGCTTACGAAGAATTTCGTCTGCTCTTCCAATGACGGTTGATACTGTTCTTAAAGTAAACTGAGGCCATCAATCTAACGTCCACATGGGACACCAAATCCTTGGATGCAATCACTTCCTGCAACCAAACACGAGAGGAAATGAGAGAGTAAAATCGGGCTGACATTAGCAGAAACCACAAGAGACTAGAGCATAGATTAGAAACGCACCATGAGGCAGGAACAAAAACCAGGTCTGCTCTCCGACTGAGACAGAGCCGCTTCAGCCGGCCGCCGAACGGTCTCGTCACCGCTCATAGAATTTGCTAGCAAC
Source organism: Pseudoturritis turrita (assembly GCA_900406555.1). NCBI lineage: Eukaryota > Viridiplantae > Streptophyta > Magnoliopsida > Brassicales > Brassicaceae > Pseudoturritis > Pseudoturritis turrita. The sequence goes on from OVBL01000397.1 coordinate 3,771,766, forward strand.
GAGTACATAGCCGGCAAATCGGAAGCTGACAACGCCATCAGAAACAGCTCCGTTGACCTCCCAACACAAGATGACAAAACTGTAACCAGATCCGACGAAATCCTTGACCTAATAAACCAAGGAAGCGTCGACGATGAACCCTAGGGGTTTGGGAGACGACGACAATAAAATCTTACGGCGGAGAAGAAAAAGCGAAGCTCGTAGAGACAGAGAGAGAGAGGAAAAGAAGATCGTCTTCTTACTCCGTCTTTCAACCTCTCTAAAGCTCTTGAAACATGTAACAATTGCACAAATGACAATGTCAAAAGTGATTTTTTTTCTTTTTCACAGTCGGAGGAACAAATAGTTACCGTCGCTCTGATCGGATTCCGATCATCGTACCGGAGACTTTAATTTGGGCCGATCACTGAATCTTGGGCTTATAAATCAGGAGGCCCAAATAATCATAGCGCGTGAATTTAGAGGCGCGTGACCGCAACCCAACAAAAATCTTTGGCTTGGTAGAATCTTATTGGTTGAAATACGTGGGACTTCATCAAATTTGCCACGTATTTACCCGCCTTAAATTGAAAACCGGAATTTATTTTCGAGAAATACAGAAAAACCCTAGTATTTTTTGTATTGACTCAATTTCCCCACCAAGTTTCTTAATGTAATTTACGAATTGGGTATCGTTTTGTAAAAATGCTTAATATGGGAAACATTTTGAATTATATGGTAATGTAAAGGTCAGTCTAGAAATATCTCTATTCTTCTTTAAACCCTGCGAACCTATTTAATGAAATGTTCTCTTCTCGATATTTCCCGAAGCGTCGAGCTCCGTGAATAATAATAACATAAGACCGCTTGGAAGAAGAAGAAGAAGACGAAGGAGAAGAAGAAAAAGAAAAAGGAGAAGAAGATTCGCAGGTTGCTCTCCATCGGGATGGTGACGCGATTGGCGATATCTGTTGTTCTTGTGTCGACATTGTTGTTGTTGAATGCGGAAGCGAAAAGCGTTGATCCTTACAAGGTACGGTTTTTTCTTCCAATTTCATGGAAATTTTCTCCCAAAATGAAATTGATCTCGTTTTCGTTTTTCTATCATTCACCAGTCTCTTGATTGGGGGCGAAATTATGAATTGGGTTGCTCGATTCTCTCGTTTCTAATGGAAGGTTTCCCTTTCTTCGCTCTGATGGGTTTCGAAGTAAAAGTGAAATTCGACGATTGTTTCTTTGATCGTAATCGGTGCTGACTTCGGATTCGTATTGGGGACTAGGGCTCGAATACATATTAGAATCTTGCTTTGATTAGGTTTTCTCAGTAGTCTTGATTAGAAAGATTATTAAGTAATGCAAGAAAACAAAATTAAACGTTTTATGATTCTTCAGGTTCTTGGAGTATCTCGGGATGCAAAACAGCGTGAAATCCAGAAAGCTTTCCACAAGTACGTAACCTTCTATTCTAGTCACTGGTTAAGTTAAGAAGTCGAATCAATGATCAACAAATAAGTTTCTTTCTATTCATGTGGCTTGTGATTTTTTTTTTGTAGGCTATCTCTGAAATATCACCCAGATAAAAACAAAAACAAGGGTGCTCAGGAGAAGTTTGCTGAGATTAATAATGGTGGGTATCTAATTCCAGCATTAGCATCTGCTTTTATCAATTCCATGGACATTTTCTGCTGTAGCATATTGCTAATTTAACATTTGAGGTTATGAATCTTCTAGTATTTTTAAATATTGTGACAGTTTCAAGTGGTTCTTACTTTGTAGCCAGGGGATAATGGCATGAATTGTATATCTGTTGATCTGGGCATTGACAAGTTTAAACCCTGATTTATGTGCAACAGCTTATGAGATCCTATCTGATGAAGAGAAGAGGAAAAACTACGATCTTTATGGGGATGAGAAAGGACAGCCTGGGTTTGACTCGGGTTATCCCGGAGGTAATGGTGGGTATTCATACTCCTCAAATGGTGGACAGGGTGGTGGGTTCAATTTTGGAGGACCCGGTGGATGGCAGAACATGGGTGGCGGAGGCGGTTCCAAATCGTTTTCTTTCTCATTTGGTGGCCCTAGTGCAAGCTCTTTTGATTTTGGGATGGATGATATATTTTCCATGTTTTCGGGGGGTAGTTCTAAAGGAAGGGATCAGTTTGGTGGCTTTGGTAGCTCATCGAAGGCTGAATCTGGATCAAAGAGCAGTAGGGTGGCTACTATCAAAACCATAACTTCTCAGGTCTATAAGAAGGAAATTATGGACCAAGGGATGACTTGGCTTGTGTTGTCTTATCTTCCATCTCAAAGGGGAACACAGTATCATGATTCGATCATAGAGGAAGTTGCTGAGTCGTTGCAAGGAGCTATAAAGGTAAACCAGTGCTTGTTGAGTTAGTTAATTTCTGTTTTTGGTTTTTGGTTTTAGAAGAAAAGCTTAGTTGATTAGTTGTGAACATGATTGATCTTCATGTTTTCTGTTTTGGGTTTTCGTTTTAGAAGAAGAATTTTGTTGTTTTCCTGATTAAACTTTATGTTTACAGGTTGGGCGAATAAATTGTGAAACAGAATCCTCTCTTTGCAAACAACTTGGCATAGTTCCTCGTAGGGCTCCAAGGTTGTTTGTTTATTCATACACATCAAGTGGCAAAGCTACCTTAGCAGAATATACCGAAGAGCTTGTTGCAAAGAAGGTGAAAAGCTTCTGCCAGGAACATCTACCGAGATTCTCAAAAAGGATTGACCTGAATACCTTCGATGTCTCTGCTGCTAACTCGCAAAGGATTCCTAAAGTTATGCTTCTGTCAACAAAGAAAGACACTCCTGTCATCTGGCGTGTTCTTAGTGGCTTGTACAATGGACGCTTTGTCTTCTACAACACAGAGGTATGTTATATTTTGGCTTTAACTTCCACGTACATCAATATCCCTACCGTTATAGTTTCTGTGAATCTGCTGGTCATAGAACTTATGGGTGGTTTCCTGGTCACGTTTTAAGACGAGACAGCGAATTTGAGCTTGATTATATTTACTTGAGGGATTGGGTGTTCATCTTTTGGCTAAGACCCTGGGAACTCACCAGACATAAAACCTTTCAAGCTAAAGCATAGTCTTTTCATGATTTTGTAGGTCCATGATACTTCTGATCCGAAGATTCAAAAATTGGGGGTTGACGCGTTTCCAGCAATAGTTGGCTGGTTATCGAATGGGGAGAAGCAAGTTTTGAAAACAGGTATCACTGTGAAAAATCTGAAATCAGCTGTCCAGGAACTTGGTAAATTGTTAGAAGGATTTGAGAAAAAGAACAAGAAAATCTCTTCTAATAGTCAATCGGGCCAAGCACAGAGCGAATCTTTTGAAAGTATTCCTCTTCTCTCGAGACCGAATTTCGATTCCATTTGCGGGGAGAACATGCCTGTTTGTATTATTGGTGCCTTTAGATCTGCAAAGGGTAAAGAGAAGTTGCAGTCAATATTGTCCAAGGTAAGCAATTAATCACCCCTTTGCTTTAGATGTAGGCCTCTAATTTTCAATTAACTTCGGTTTGTTGGGACCGTTTGGTTTTAAATTATAGTTTTGTTTGGGACAAATATATTTTTACATGTTCGTTTCTAAAATAAAATTCAGTTTAAGGAATTTAGGTTTGGTTTATTTGCTCCCTCATACTCTGCTTTGCATCCTCGTTTCACTGAAGACGCTGTCCCGTAGATATTAGCTTATAATCCCATTGCTTATGGCCTTTTCCTCCAGTATGATACACCTTTTTGTCTATGGCATAGAACAACTGCTTGATTTGGCAGTTTTTGTCTTCAAGCCATTGCCTTTTTGGTTCTTTGACTTGATAATCAAAATCCTCTGGCTTTATTTATTGTCCAGGTGTCCCAGAAATCACTGTCGCGACGACAAGCTTCAGCCACGGGTTCTCAGGACACAGTATCCTATTCGCTTCTAGACGCAGCAAAACAATCTTCGTTCTTGAGTTCACTTGACAAATCAGAGTTCAAAACTTCTGATAAGATCCTAATAGCTTACAAGCCTCGAAGAGGTAAGTTTGCCACATTCAAAGGCGATATGACTATGGAGGAAGTTGAGAAATTCGTAGCAGCTGTTCTTAATGGAGACATACAGTTCACAAAGACGAGACAGAAACCTCAGATCAAATGAAAGGTTTTTTTTCCCGTCAGAAGTTAGTTTCGGAGATGTACATCGTTTTGTGGTGGAAGGAAAAAAGCTCTCTCTTTTTCATGTTTCCTGTGTTGCAAGCTACTTCTGGAGATCTGTTATTATTATACTTGCCGAGAAAGTTTGTGTGTTGTCACAGAGACGCGAAATAGTTTTATAGGAATAGATTTACGTAAACATTGAGTTGGGTTAATTTGTAATTATTATATAAACTCTGGAAGCATAATGCTTTACAAAAATAGTCTGAAAACGTACATTTTTCCACGATTTCAGATTAGCAATAAAATTAGTTTTCTTAAAGTGAAAAATATATTCCAAATTTGGTATTTGGTAGTGGTCAAAACTCTCCTTCGGTACATATTTACACGGAAGTGGAAACGGTTATATGTTACACTAATAATTCGTTAATCCTCGATTATATTCCCTATTTCTCCATCTTCAGCGAGTGAAACGGAATGGAAACTGGCTCCTCCGGTGCAACTCTCGGTCGGCATTTAGCTCGCCGTCTCGTCGAGATCGGCGTCACCGATGTCTTCTCAGTTCCTGGCGATTTCAATCTCACGTTACTTGACCATCTCATCGCCGAGCCGGAGCTCAATCTCATCGGTTGCTGCAACGAGCTTAACGCTGGCTACGCCGCCGATGGCTACGCTAGATCACGCGGTGTTGGAGCCTGCGTTGTCACTTTCACCGTCGGTGGACTCAGCGTCATAAACGCGATTGCCGGTGCTTACAGCGAGAATCTACCGTTGATCTGTATCGTCGGAGGTCCGAACTCAAACGATTATGGCACTAACAGGATTCTTCATCACACCATTGGTTTGTCTGATTTCAGCCAAGAGCTCAGATGTTTCCAGACAGTGACTTGCTATCAGGTAAAATCCAAAATCGAAATTAGTCACTATTATTATCATCTTCATCGTCATGCCAACAATGTGTGTTCCTCAGGCCGTGGTGAATAACTTGGAAGACGCACATGAACAGATCGATAAGGCTATATCGATGGCTTTGAGTGAAAGCAAACCTGTGTATATAAGTCTCAGCTGCAACTTGGCCGCAACACCTCATCCTACATTCAGAAGCGATCCCATCCCAATTTCTCTTTCACCAAAGTATAATTTATAATAGTTTCTCATCAACAAATCAATCTTGTATTGTGTTTGTGGATCAATCATTTATATAGGTGTATTTTGATCCTTTCAGATCGAGCAACAAGATGGGTTTAGAAGCAGCGGTGGAAGCAACCGTGGAGTTTCTCAACAAGGCCGTGAAACCGGTCTTGGTTGGTGGTCCTAAGATGCGTGTGGCCAAAGCCACTAACGCTTTTGTCGAGCTAGCAGACGCTTCAGGCTACCCATTAGCCGTGATGCCCTCTGCAAAGGGTCTCGTCTCCGAGGACCATCCTCGCTTCATCGGGACTTACTGGGGAGCCGTAAGCTCACCCTTTTGTGCAGAGATTGTGGAATCAGCTGATGCATATCTATTCGCCGGACCAGTTCTCAACGACTATGGCTCAGTAGGCTACTCGCTACTCATCAAGAAGGAGAAAGCAATCATCATACATCCTGATCGGGTCATTGTCGCCAACGGTCCAACCTTCGGATGTGTCCTGATGAGCGATTTCTTGAAGGAGCTTGCGAAACGGGTGAAGCGGAACGAGACAGCCTACGAGAACTATCACAGAATCTTTGTCTCTGAAGGAAAACCTTTAAAGTGCCAACCAAAGGAACCGTTGAGAGTCAACACAATGTTTCAACACATTCAAAAGATGTTGTCTACTGAAACCGCAGTGATTGCAGAGACGGGTGACTCTTGGTTCAATTGTCAGAAACTAAAGCTGCCTAAAGGATGTGGTTACGAGTTTCAGATGCAGTACGGATCAATCGGGTGGTCGGTAGGAGCTACATTGGGCTACGCTCAAGCGAAACCCGAGAAACGAGTGTTTGCATTCATCGGAGATGGAAGCTTCCAAGTGACAGCTCAGGAGATTTCAACAATGTTACGTAACAAACAAAAGAACATCATCTTCCTTATTAACAACGGTGGTTACACCATTGAGGTTGAGATTCACGATGGACCTTATAACGTGATAAAAAATTGGGACTACACTGGTTTTGTAGATGCAATACATAACGGTGAAGGTCAATGTTGGACAACTAAGGTGAGAACACTGATGATAAAGACTTTTGTTTTTGTGTCTTATATAATGAGCCAATTTCGATTTTTGTGTAAAATGTGTTGAGATTTGTGTTGAAGGTGAAATGCGAAGAGGAGCTAGTAGAGACAATTAAGATAGCGAGTGAATCAAAGAAGGATTGTTTATGTTTCATTGAAGTGATTCTTCACAAGGATGATACAAGCAAAGAGTTGCTCGAATGGGGCTCACGAGTTTCAGCTGCCAACAGTCGTCCTCCTAATCCTGTGTAGACAAGACAAGGCCTAAATAAAAGGATACATTTCAAATGAATATCAAATATGATTTCAGAAAAATAAAACTATTTATTTTCAACGCTCTTGGATTTTTCCTCTTAAGAAAAACCAGTAGGTTATTCAAATTAATTAATTTAATTGGTTTTTTTTACTTTATAGCTTAGTTAGTTATTATTCTTGTGACTTATTATATTTTTTACTTTTAATCGAATTGATAAAAACATATAATGATCTCATCGTAAAAAAAAAGTTTCTATAAAACATAATTTTTTCTAGAATTCTATAAACAAATTTTAAACTCTTTCCGTTAACAAAAAAAAAAAAGTTAAACTCTTTCCCTCAATGCCCAAAAAGAAATTTAACTCTTTATGTCAATGCTTAAAATTTTAACGTGTTCACTAATTGGATCCAATAAAAATTTAAATAGTCGGGTTAGACTTTAAAAAACCATCTGAATAAAATATTCCAGTGATTTGTGTTAGTGTGGTACATCTCGATTGTCCGAAATTAAATTCGTCATAATCATTTTCGTTGGAAAAAATTAATAATAACGGACCACACTTCCGATCCTAAAAACCACTTAAAACCCGCGACCCAAATTTATGGTTCCGGTTTAAAACCCTCTAGTCGAGACAGAGTGTTGATTTTTCTGCAAAAGGAGAAAAACCCTGATTCTTCACATTGTCGCGACTTCTGCTTCTTCTCTCATCTTCTTCGCGAAATCGATTTTGAAGGAGTTCGTGTTACGGGTCTCAGTTTCTTTCTCCTCGACTTTCGTCAATTACCAACTCGGAAACTTCAGAAGATGGAGGACACCGAACCACTCAGTAGCAGCGAACAGAAGATGGACGACGCTTCAACCGAAAATCCTGTCGATGCCGGAGCTGTTCCTCCCTCGTCGGATGATTCCGGCGAGTCTGATTCCGATTCGGAGGATGAGGCCGAGTCGAATCATCAGATTCAAACCCTGGAATCGGAGCTCTCAGTAAATCCGTACAACTACGATGCGTATGTTCAAGTAACAATCATCCTCTACCCTCCCTTTTGATAGAAATGTCTTTCAGCTCACTCAGAACCTAGGAGCAAAGCAGATTTTATTAATCTTCATCAAAGATTTCTTAGGGATAAAATGAAATAAACCTCTAATTTCGCGAAACCACGTATTACAGTGATTTATACAGACACTTCATGTTTCACTATCAACTTCCGATTATTCACGCTCGACAATTATGCTGAGAAACTTGGAGTTGTGCATTTTCTAACTTTTTTGCTTCCTTAATTTCAGTATATAAAGCTTCTCAGGAAAACAGCGAACCTTGAGAAGCTAAGACAAGCAAGGGAAGCTATGAGTGCCATATTTCCCTTGAGTCCTTCTTTGTGGATAGAATGGGCAAAGGATGAAGCATCTCTAGCCTCTAGGTAAAATGATATTTGCGGTTCTTTGCCTCTTTAATGATCTATTGCCCATACTTCCGATTTTATTATAGACTTCAGCTGGTTTCCTTTGATCATTATTTGTTACAGTTTAAGCATACAATTTTTAACATACTCTCTGAAAGTTTTGTTTTGTTTATTTATCTTCTGCAGTGACAATGTGCCTGAAATTGTGATGCTTTACGAACGGGGGCTTTCTGATTATCAAGTATGTTCTCTTCTGTACTGGAACAACAGCTAGAATATAGGCTTTGGTAGTCAGTTATTACTCTCATTTTGTTGGAAGGGTTTTGTTAGATAGATGACTGAAAAAATACTCTGGTGTACTATTTTGGATTTTAGTTCTATTAGGATTATAAGGTAATGAATATTTGTGGGAAGACCTGTCTACCTTTGAGGCTTTATATTCTATTGCTCGACTGATAATTCATTCCACGCTGAATTAATAAGCTTGTATCTTTTCTTTTACGCAGTCTGTATCTCTTTGGTGTGACTACCTGAACTTTTTGCTAGAATTTGATCCATCAGTACGTGGATATACATCTGACGGTATTTCAAAAATGAGAAGTCTTTTTGAACGGGCTATTCCGGCTGCGGGATTCCATGTTACTGAAGGCAATAGAATATGGGAAGGATATAGAGAATTTGAGCAAGGCATCTTAGCCACTATTGACAACGCTGACGTTGAGGTTTGATCCATTTTTTTTATTTTGTTCATCTACATTTCGTTCACTGTAGTCTAGCAGCGTGTTTGAGGTTTGTGTAACTTCTAGGATGATTCCTATATGAACTGATGATAGAAGCGTTAGATCAAATTGTTGTTTTGTTTTTAGTGGGAACAGCCACCTTGTAATAACGAGCGCTAATGGTGGATGTGGGAATATTATTTGGTCTCTAGGTTCTAAAGTAGAACTTAAATTTACTAGGTCGCTGGGCACAGTTTCTTTAATTAATATCATACTATCTTGTGGTAGAATTGACAAAAAAAATCTCGGAATGTTTTACAATTATCATCTAAAATATGTGAATCGCTTTTTCCCTAAAGTGACATCTGTTTATAGTTTTTTTGGCGTCATGAATTTAGAAAGGACCAGTTTTATTTTGCAGGAGAGAAATAAGCAGATACAAAGGATTCGAAGCATATTCCACCGTCACCTGTCTGTTCCGCTAGAAAACTTGAGCTCCACCCTTATTGCTTATAAGGCTTGGGAGTTGGAACAGGGCATTGACCTTGATATTGGATCTGATGATTTGAGTAAGGTTTCTCCTCAGGTTGCTAGTGCAAACAAGAAGGCACTGCAGATGTATAGTGAACGTGCCCATCTTGAAGGACACATTTCTAAGAAAGATTTATCTGACACAGAAAAGTTTCAGCAATTCATGGTGTGTATGGTTTCTTGTGCAGTTGATGTTTTTCCTAAATGTTGTGTGGAAGTGTGATTGTAATATGCTTACCATCTGTGATCATATTGCATGAAGGCTTTTGAATCTGCAAACTTGGGCATGATGTATGCTATTATTATAAATTTTAACCTTTCATCTATTTTTTGTTCTGTGATCATATTGCGTGATTGGCTTTTTCAAGTAAAAGAAATTCTCTATTTGGAATCGTGATGATTGTAATTATTTGCTGTAGAATTACATAAAGTTTGAGCAGACTTCTGGAGATCCTACCCGAGTTCAAGCTATGTATGAACGTGCTGTGGCTGAATATCCAGTTTCAAGTGACTTGTGGATAGACTACACTTGCTATCTCGATAAAACTTTGAAGGTTACCATCTCTTAAAAACGTTTTGTCAAGTTCTTGTTATAGCTTCTTTGTGGAGTTCTTTTATCTGTCTATCACTTCTTCAAAATTGTCTTTTTATGGTTGTGTATTTGTACAATCTCTGCTTGATTTGTGCTATGTACCTCCTGTGTCAGGTTGGAAAAGCTATAACGCATGCCTATTCCAGGGCTACAAGAAGTTGCCCATGGATTGGAGATCTTTGGGCACGGTATTTGCTTGCTTTAGAGCGTGGTTCTGCATCCGAGAAAGAAATTTATGCTGTAAGTCTCAATTGTTTAAGTTGAAAAACATAAGAAAATATAGTGAAGAAGGTTGCTTGTCCTAACGTTGGTTTATCTCTGTTATCTTCCTCTCACCATATCCTATGCGTTATGCTATGAAATTTTCAAAAAGTTATATTGAGTTATATCCTATTATTCAAATTGTTGCATACAGGTCTTTGAGAAGTCATTGCAGTGCACCTTTTCCTCCTTTGAGGAGGTACAAGATTAAACTTTTGTTTTCATGATTTTCTTATCCCTGTTCTAGCATTTATCCACTCACTCTATCCATGTATTTCTAATGAGATGTTCCTCATCAGTACCTGGATTTATACCTCACTCGAGTAGACGGCCTCAGAAGGAGAATATTATCATCTAGGATGGTAGAGACTTTGGATTATTCTCTGATAAGAGAAACTTTTCAGGTTTGTCTGCTGCTTTTACCATCAATAGTATCCTCAAATTCATGCCCCAGCTTTCAAGATCTTTGCACATTTGCAGTTCTTTTAGTTAATTGCATTATTTTCTTAGCTTTCCATTTGAGAGGCTTTTCTCCTGAGTTACACCTCTTCTGAATCACTTGAATTAACTCAATGTTTCTTTCCTGTCAGCAAGCATCCGATTACCTTACGCCTCACATGCAGAATACAGAAAGTTTGCTGCGTTTGCATGCTTATTGGGCTAAATTGGAACTTAGTATTGGAAAAGATCTAGCTGGAGCACGAGGTGTTTGGGAAAACTTTCTGAAGAAAAGGTTTTCTAAGCCATATCCTTTCATGTTACTTATGTTCAGACTTAAACTTAAAATAATCCAGGCAGATTACACATTTTTCAGAATAAGGCAACTTTGTTCATTATGGTTCATCTTACTTGCTTCTCTCCAGTGGTGGGATGCTAGCAGCCTGGCATGCATTCATTGATATGGAAGTGCATTTGGGCCATATAAAGGAAGCTAGGTCTATTTACCGGAGGTGCTATACAAGAAAGTTTGATGGGACTGGGTCAGAAGTATGCACTCTATTCCCTATTGTTTGATGTGTTCCTCTTTACTTTTTATTTCGTTATCTAAGTAGGTATAATTGAGTCCGAGAAGATTGTCTAGCTTCACATGCAACTGAAACAGCACAGTCTATTGTTAATGGAAAGTAGAGAAATCATGTATATTTGGTGGCAACTGCAACACAAGCACTCAGCTTCAGTGTGTTAACCGCTGAACTGTTTACATTAAGGAGTGTCTATGGGATCGAATATTTTGTCAGTCATTGTCTCTCCTATTTCCAATGTTGATTTTATTCAGAATATTTACCTTGATTGCATAATGGATTTTCCATGGACAACGAAGCTGGGTGCTGGTTTAATCTACAGAATGGATCTCTAAACATAGAATACCTAGAGTCACTAGAAGATATATGGTTATTTCATCGCTTTGTCCATTTGCTTGTATTTCATCGCTTTGTCCATTTGCTTGTGTGGAATGAATAATAGTCTTCGTATTTCAAGTTGGCGTCAGTACAAGGTTCTGAACTGATAACCAAATTGTAGAACCTAGAAAGAGGGATGTCTGATCGGATAGTTGGATGGATCATCCATCCTATGGGATATGCCATAATTGATCAAATGCATTGTTTATGTAAGATTGTCACCCTATCATGTTTTTTTTTCAAACCATTTGGTTTAGATATTTTCTGGAGGATAAAGTTTGTATCACAATTTAAGCTACTCTTCACGTGACAATTTCTTTGAAACATGAGTGCACATCTCTAATTTCTATATGCCTAAATTTATTTCCTAAAACGGAAAATCTTCCAGGACATATGCCATAGATGGTTGTGCTTTGAAAGGGAGCATGGGGCTTTGGAAGATTTCGACCATGCAGTTCAAAAGGTATTATTGTTTACTGTCGTTTGGCATTTCTAGAAAATGGTGAACATTGATAAACTTTTACTGGTTTTGAATTTTTGTGTTAACTGTGACGTGATTAATACATTAGATCGATCTGTTAAATTAAGATTAGATTCATGTCTACTGCACTGCTCTTGGCTTCCTGAATCCAGTTTTCCTATATTTGACTCTGATGTTCTGCTTTAAAAGCGATGCATTTCGGGCTAAGAAAACATGCAGCATAGTTGTGGAAGCTGTAAATTATACAATTTGCTTGATTTTTGTTCCTTAGGTTACACCACGCTTGGAAGAGCTACGATTGATTAGATTACAACAGGAGACTACACCAGTCAAACCGCAAGCCAGCCTGAAAGAGCATAACCCACAAAAGAGTGCACGTGAAAAGAGAAAAGCAGGACCGATTGTAGAAGAAGAGTCTTTGGCTAAGCGGCAGAAGAGTAAGAGTCAAAAAGTGAACGAAGTGGACGCAGAAGGTCAGAGTGCAACTGTTCCAAACACAAAAAACCTTACAGCAGAGAATGGAAAAGCAGCTGATTTAAATAAAGAAGAGACAGAAGACGCCAAACCAGTGAAGCCAAAAGTTTATACAGATGAGTGTACAGCTTTTCTTTCAAATCTCAGTGTCAAGGTAAAGTATATGGGCTTCATGTCAAATTTACTAAGACGACCTACTGAAATAAAATGTGTGGGATTTTCTGATAGAAGCTTATATTGTTTTGGCAGGCACAAGAGGAAGATATACGTAAATTCTTCACCGATGCTGGTGGGGTTGTTTCCATTCGCATTCTCCATCACAAAGACACTGGAAAACCAAGGGTCTCTCTCTCTCTCACACACACCTTCATGCATGTGATGTCATTATCTGTTGTTACTGTTAATGAATCTGGAAATTATAACTCCTGTCCTAGTATATCGTCTCTTTGATGGTTGCAGGGGATGGGGAAGTAGACCTTCCATCCGAATTGATAGTCGGGAACTATTCACTGTAGATCGCAATAAATGCATACTGCTAATGACTAACTCCTGCGAGTTTCTGTTTTGAGTGAATTTATGCCAGGTGGCTTATTATGCTCGATGCTCTTGTGTCACAGGGACTGGCATATGTTGATTTTTCGGATGATGAACACCTTGCAGCAGCTATAGCAAAGAACAGAAAGATGTTTCTTGGTAAGAAGATCAGTATAGCACGGTCAAATCCAAAGAAGGGTAAAAAGGAATTCTCATGGCGTGGAAGTGGTGAGAATCTTATCCCTCTTTCTTGTTTTCCTCATAATGTAGCCATGTATAGGTTTTAACCCGGTATGATTGCTTCCATAGAAGGCTCTGGGAACTCAAAGGACAAGTCCCAGATTTCTGACAAGGCGAAAGCACCTCTTGGCGGAGAAGAAACCGAATTTGAAAGACGACGAGATGAAGTCGAGGTGAGGGGTAAGAACACGTTTGCTGTCCCGAGAAATGTTAAACCGCTCGGGTTCACGACACCCAAACCCAGTGCAGATGAGACGCCAAAATCAAATGAAGAGTTCAGGAACATGTTCCTTAAAAAGTGAGGTCCTTGTCTTCCCCTTGATACTACTTTTCGAACAACACTTGGAAGCAATGTCATGTTGGAGACTGATATTATCGCATCTGCTATTCCTCTCTCTTTTCTAGATAACTAGATTATGTTCAACAACTAAACATAAATATATAAGTATTGCTAGAGGATCGTGTCGTCGAATGCGAAATGTTTTGTTTTGGGACGATTATACAGATGAAAAAGGTTTCGTTTTTTTTTGTACAAATTTATTTTCGTGATAATGGGCAGTAAAGACCAAATCGTCAATGCCCAAAGTGTTTTCTAGATCCCAATACAAGAAGATATAAGAACGTTGAATTCCCAATAACCGGAAAAAACCACTTAAAACCCGCGACCCAAACTGGATGATTGGACCGGTGAATTTATGGTTCCAGTTTAAACCCTCTAGACAAGACAGAGTGTCGATATTTCAGCAAAAGAGAAAAACCCTGATTCTTCACATTGTCTCGACTCTCGAGCACTGCTTCTTCTCTCATCTTCTTCGCAAAATCAATTTACAGGTCCAATTTCCAGGTTTTTGCTATCACGTTAGAAAGTTTGGTTGTTCATTGTTCGTTTCGTCGATTTCTTTCTCCTGGATATGTTCAATTCCTTTTTTTGGCTTATTTGGCTTACATTTCAGACTCTTGCATTGTCCGGTCCGATTAGGCTCAGGCTTCGGATTAGTTTCAATTCAATCCTATCAGTTCCATGAATCGATTAGGGTTTAGTTCACTTATTTTAGTATAGTTTGAGAATTAGGTTCACAAGATCGGTTCATGAATTGGTTGACAATGCTATGTTTTTTTAGACCGTCGTGTTTGATCAGAAATGGTTTTCAGATTGATATAAAAACTTTAGTGGTTTGTTTGGATTAAGAAAACTTTAAGGTTATTTGTAAGAAGCAACAGATGGTTTATGTCATTTTGTATTAGAAAATATTACTTAAAAGATTTACCAACACTTTGGAGCCTTGTGGTTTTTGTTGCAGATGGTTCTGTTGCTGAGAATCACATACACATATTAGATAGGCCATCTTGGACATGAGAATCCGTAATTTTATATGGGAAGTGACGAAGAAATCATTCACTGGAGGTATTATAGGTCTTACCATTTCAGATAGATGTTGTAGCGTTGTTCCAGTGAGAGGAGATTCCATGTCTCCGACATTCAATCCCCAGCGAAATTCTTATTTAGGTAAGTGTCCTTTTGCGGAAAAAAAAGCTTGAAAGTAGACTCTTGCTTCTTTTTGGTCCAATTCTTCTTTCTTATTAGATGTTCAATTGTTTGTGCAGATGATTATGTACTCGTGGACAAATTTTGCCTCAAGAAATACAATTTTGCGCGCGGTGATGTTGTAGTGTTCGGGTACGTTCCCTCTAATGCCAAGCCACTTTTGAGTCATTCTTTGATAAGAGAAGATAACTATATAATGAGTAGTACTTGATTATATGTTGGTCTCTTGTTTATGTCTTTTCTTGGATGCTTACAGCACTCACAATGTTATTAAAACTAATTCACTAGAACCTTGCTAATCTTTTTTTTTTGTTTTCATGTGGTGCTGAATCATGAAATTGTCCATATTCAATCCTTGTATTACATGGCCTCAAAAAAACTCTGCCTTTTATATAATGTAATCGAAATATTTGGCCATGAAATCAAACTCTTTGGATTCTGTTCTTGTCATTTGTTTCCAAAGCCTAGTTTTTCTGGCTCTTTCAGGTCTCAAATCCGTTTCGTGACGTTCCTCTGACATTGTGTTGTATGTGTTTCAAGTTATATATTTTGAAATACATCAATGAGCTCCTAATGTTCCTCTGCATATCTCTGGCAGCTCTCCGACACAGTTCAGGGATAGATACATAAAGAGGATAGTTGGGTTGCCTGGCGAATGGGTAAGTAGTTCTCGGGATGTGATCAGAGTCCCAGAAGGTCATTGTTGGGTAGAAGGAGATAACAAAGCTTCCAGCTTAGACTCAAGAACCTTTGGCCCTGTAAGTCCTCTGCTTCCAGACCCCAACACAATATCTCATAGATTTTAAACGTAGATGATCGATATGATACTCTTCAAGGCGTGTCCCATGTGACTGATCTGGATAAACTTGTTTGGCAGATTCCTTTGGGTTTAATTCAAGGACGGGTCACTCGTGTCGTTTGGCCTCCTCAAAGACTAGGCAAGATTGGTCGATAAAGCTAATGAAGAAGAAGAAGAAAGAAAGAAATGGTATGTTTCTTCCTCTTCCTCGAGATTCTCTATTGAGGAACCAAAGAATGGTTTATCAGAAAGATGGAAAGTTCGTATTTTTCTCCCTTTTTATACAATGTAGGACTCCTCCTTCACATTTTTTCGGGTGTTGATTCGATAGATCGATTGGGTCTAGTCGAATCCAAAATTCGTCTCCATGTTCCTCAAGAATCTCTGTGGGGGACTCTAAAATTCACATTTCTATCCATATTTTTTTTAAAAAGAAATTACATTTTAGACACCGTTCTCAAATCGGAACTAAAGTCACGTCTCAATGATAACACATTCTTTGTATTGGACGAGAATCTTTGGTAGTTGGGACTGAAACTGAGGTTTTTAGCTCTCACCCTCCTACTTTGGCCTGGTTTTGGTTCTGGTTCGCCTCGGTTATCTAACAAAATTTCTTGGTTTTACAGATTTTCCAAAATAACGAATAGGTTTATCTTTTCGGTTTAATTCCAATTTCTTAGGAACTGAGAAAAAAAGTAAAATCGAAAATTCTGAAATTAGGTTCACTTTTTGGATCCGGTTTTCTCGCTACCATTAACTGAAACTAATACAATCGTAAAGACATACCCGTCGGAATAAATGCTGTAATAGATTATTGTTATTCGCGTGATTAATTAATTAATTAAATTCCTTGAAGAAAAAGGCCATGGGCCGTAGTATCCCTGAGTCCTGACTATTTTAATCAATAAATTTTTCTTGACTATATAAATAAATGCATGGAAATTTTCGAAATCTCCCTTGCTCTGCCGTTTCTCCTTCGGGGTAAGATCCATTTTCGTTGTTCCTCCTTTGATTCTCGTTCGAATTTTCTCGCCGTCTGGGAATTTTTTTTTCCTTCGCTGGAAAATTCCTGGGAGATTTTCTTTTTCTGTTTTCTCTCTCTCTCTCTCCTACTTTTCTCAGTCGGCGAACTACGCAAGTTTCTTTTAGTTACTATTTATTTGGTTACCTTTTTTTGACATTTGAATTGATCGAAGCTTTTTTCTTTCTTTCTTTCTCGAGATTAATGCGCTTCTGGTCGATTTCGATCTCTTCCTTTTTCCTTTTTTTCGTGTTTCCACCGATTTTAATGTTGTATTTAGTGAAACACGAACTATTTTATTTTACCCAAAAAAAAAAAAACACTGAACTATTTTCTGGTGACTTCTCTTTGATATTGGATTTGTGTTCTTCGCCATTGGTTTCCTTCCCAGTTCCGAGAAATTTTCTCGGTTGTTTGTCGTTTCGTTTCACTGTGATTTTAATTTATCTGTTCAATCGATTGGGCCTTCGATTTATTGGATCAGCTTCGTATTCTCGTATTATCATTGAGTATCGTCAAGATCTGTGACGGAAATTGAGATCTGTTTGGTGTTGGCATTCAGGTAGGTGGATTTGTTCGAAATGGGAAGGCTATTCGTGATAGACCTCGAAGGGCCTGTTTATAGCTGCAAGCATTGCCAGACACATTTCGCAGTTGCTAATGATCTTGTCTCAAAGGTTAATATCTCTGAATGATTCCTCCATTTCTTCTCTTCAATGCTTCCTTCATTTGATCTCCGTATCAGTTTAGTACTTCAATAGCTTTAGCTTGCTTGTTAATAGTTTTGCTTCTGATCCATTGTTAGCCTTTACGCTTGTGTTTGTACAATATAATACAATTTTTCAGGGACTATGGTTTTGTTCTAAAATCTGATTTAAATCATACACAACTTGCATTTTCAGACTAGTCTTAAAACAACATGGGAAATGGAAATTGACCATTCAGTTCTTGTTTGATTAATTCTTGCTCTTCAATTGACCCTTGAGACCAGATGATTGAAACACACAACCCGCATTTCTATACTGATCAAACAACTTGGGAATTGACCCTTCAATTCTTGTTGATCTGATCAAACACACCATGATTTGTGTCCTTGCTTGTGTTTCTTCTACAGTTGATTAGTGTTCTTGAATTGATCAAACAGTTACCTGATTGTGATGTTGTGCTTGTGTTGTTTCCAGTCATTTCACTGCAAGCACGGAAGGGCTTATCTTTTCGAAAATGTGTAAGTAATACCTAAGGAGAATTTGATCATATACAAGATTCCCTTATTTATTGGCAACCCTTATTGGGATTTCATAGTGTCAATGTGACGGTTGGAGAGAAGGAGCATCGCGTCATGATGACTGGTTGGCACGCAGTAGCTGACATCTTCTGCGTTAGCTGTGGCTCTCTTGTCGGCTGGAAATACGTACAAGACTCAAAACTCAATTCTTGTAAACAACTTTCATTCTGATTCTTTGATGCTAATTCTCATTTTCTCCCCTCAGGAAATTGCATACGAGAAGTCTCAAAAGTACAAGGAAGGGAAATTCATCATAGAAAGGTTTTGATCTTTCAAACATTTGGTTTCAAACACAAACCGCGATTCAAATGGTGATTTTGGTTTAATGTGAAAGTGGTGTAACCAATGTGAGCAGGTTTAAAGTACTTGGACCCGATGGAGGTCGATACGACATGAACCAGGACGAGCCAATGATTGGAAGCGACGAAGAATAAAATTGGATTCTCTTTTCTTTTACGACCCAATTATTGGAGATACTTGGCAAGTGACCGGCAAACTGACATTTTTTCGGGTAAGCGTACAAAAGAAACCAAATATTCATATAATAAATAAATATAGCTTTTTTCCTATAAATTTTAAAACTCGATACTATAATGCGTATCAAGTTTCTAATCGTTTTTGGAAAATTGTTTTGTGCGATTAGAATTCAATCATTCATTGATATGTCTAACATACATCAGTGAATGAATCATTAATTTCCAAATCAGACACCAATTTGAAAAAGAAATGGATATTACTTGGACAGTTTTCAGAAAAAATTGAGATTTTTTTTCTACGTGGTAAAAGGTGATGACAACCGTGAGTGGATAATTTTTTTTTTTTATGCATGTATTCAAAATGACTTTTATTTTTATTCTTTTGGGGTCTAATTCATATATGAAATAAAACTATTAACATAAAAAGAAGATATTAATTGGGCATTAATCAAAAGATAGAGCTTTGTTAGTCATTTTTTCCTAGTTTATCTTGAAATCTTAATTACTTACCAGAAGTTACTTTCACTGAAGGTTCTCTGTCATGCCTCTACACTAGGGCATATTCAATTTCATTGTATCTAGTGTGGGATTAAAAAAAAAAGAATTATGAATGTGTTGGAAAATGGATCTTAAATTCTTAATCAACTTTTCAAATTTGATTTTAACCACGTAAATTTCACCAACAATATAATCTTTTGGAGCCATGAGAACACAAGTGGCCATTTCGTAATAAAATAGCATATTCATGGGTAAAGACTGCACAACGTGTCTCGTGAGCGCTTAGATCCTCCGCGTTTTGAACCTGATGCTTCGTGTTCTGTTCAAACTTTCAAAAATTCATTAAATAAAATAAAAAATATAAGAGGAAAAAAACAACAGAGATGGTACGACTAAGGGTTGTCTGGTTTGAAATCGGAATTTTAAAAATAAAATCAAATTTAAAAAAAAAAAAAAAAAAAAAAACTCGTCGAGAAGAACATCTTCCCCACTCTCTCCCTTCTTCTTCTTCAACTCAAAACTTTCTATCTATATCTTTCTCTCTCTTTCTAAATCAATTAAATAAACGTTTTGTTTTCTTGTTCTCTGTTTCTTTAATGGCTTATTTGATTCTCATTGGTGGCTGTTCTAGCTCTCTCAAGGTCCCCTTAGTGTGATCTCCTCAGATCTGATTGGTCCGATTCTGTTTTCTTTTTTTTCTTTTTTTTTTGGAGATATTTTTTTGTTCTTGTGAACGTTCGGACACGAGACCCAGAAAAGGCTTCAATCTCAGGTTTCGAAAATGTTGACACACGACAGAGACGAAGAACTCTCTCTGTTCCTTGAGATGCGTCGTCGCGAGAAAGAACATAGAGGAGATTCTCTTTTAACAGGTCCGTCTATCTCTCTCTCTATATATAAACTAATATAATCATATATGTGTCTTGGCAATGGTGTTTGAAATTTTGTTCTGTCGCTTTTAGGATCTGATAATGTTAGTATCAACGGAACGTTGACGACTGCGGCGGCGGCAGCGCTCTCTGGTGTATCAGAAACGATGTCGTCTCAACGTTATCCTCCCCGGAGAACCGCCGCCGAGAACTTCTTGTACTCGGAGAACGAGAAGTCCGATTACGATTGGTAACTTTTCCATTTGATTTCGCTTCTAAAATATCGATTTTAGTATCAGAAATTTGGAAGCAAAATTCCCTTTTTTTTTTTTTTTGGTTGCCATTTGTGCAATCAAAAATTAGAAAACCAAAGTCGCAATTTGGGAATGTACTTGTATAGTGATTGAGTTATCCAAATTAGATTGAAATTAACACAAAGTTAATGTTCAACTACATAAACGGGTAATTATTCTTCCGAAACACTTGTTTTAACAATCAATTGAGCTTAGTGCAAGAGTGTAATCGAATGTCTCCTTCTTGGATTGATCACTGGTCTGTTGAGAGACAAATATATCATCTTTGTCGTTGTTCTTGTCTATTGTTCAGGCTACTAACGCCGCCAGGCACGCCACAGTTCGAGAAAGAGTCACATAGAAGCGTAATGAATCAGCTTGATGCTCCCAATTCTCGCCCCACGGTTCTTAAATCTCGGGTACGAAGCTTGTTATACAGAACTGTTTCATTTCCTTAAAAATGTCACTGGTCCAAGTCTTACATTTGTTATAAGCATTGTTGAAACTCTTGTTGGATTCTGCAGCTAGGGAACTGCCGTGAAGAGATGGTCTCAGGGAACAATAATAAGTCCCAAATGTCGTCGTTTGGGGCCAGCTCTTCCTCTGTAGCTGGACTCAGAAGACCATCTTCCTCAGGTAGCTCAAGGTCAACTAGCAGACCTTCCACACCAACCAGAAGGTCTACAACTCCAACCACCTCCACAACAAGGCCTGTGACCACTAGAGCTTCAACCTCTAGATCCTCAACACCCACCTCACGTGCCACCTTAACTGCCGCACGTGCTACTACCTCCACCGCGGCTCCTCGCACCACGACTACGACAACTGGTTCATCTAGATCAGCTACTCCAACTCGGACTATGACTCGGCCTTCTTCTGCACCTTCTAAAAAACCTTTATCGAGGCCAGCCACACCGACCCGCAGACCTTCAACCCCGACCGGTCCATCAATAGTTTCGAGTAAGGCTCCATCCCGAGGGACTTCTCCAAATGTGAAGTCGTCAAGGCCGTGGAAACCGCCAGAGATGCCTGGTTTCTCTTTAGAAGCCCCACCGAATCTGAGGACGACTTTACAAGACAGGCCGGTCTCAGCTTCAAGAGGTAGACCCGGAGTAGCCTCAGCACCAGGTTCAAGATCAGCTTCCATAGAACGCGGCAGTGGCCCCACCAGTGGTGGCGTGGGACATGCAAGAAGGCAATCTTGCTCCCCGTCCAGAGGTCGGGCGCCTGTCGGGAACACTAGCGGGAGCCTCACGGGTGTGCGTGGGCGAGCAAAGGCAAGCAACGGCGGGAGTAGCTGCGATAGCTTGAGCCCAGTGGCTATGGGCAATAAAATGGTCGAGAGAGTGGTGAACATGAGGAAACTAGGTCCACCGCGGCTAACCGAGAGCGGGGGTCGAGGAACAGGGAAGTCTAGCTCGGCTTTTAACAGCCTTGGGTATGGGAGAAACCTCTCCAAGAGCTCAATCGATATGGCCTTAAGACATATGGTAAGATCACGTTTTACAATATTCTGTCAAATTAACTATAACATCCGACTAATCTCAGAGTCCTCGGTCACAAGCTCACCATAGATAAAACATTGGGCCGAAGCTCAGTGATCGAATGACCAGCAAAAATGGTGTTTGCACAAACCATAGGCTATAACAGAGTTCACGTTCTTGGCCGGATTACGGTCAAAGTATTGAGTTTTTTCCGATTATAATAAAACGTTAACTGTTGATCTCTACGTGTGTAGGATATAAGACGAGGCATGACAGGAAATCTCCGGCCGCTTGTGACGAAAGTTCCGGCATCATCAATGTACAGCGTGAGAAGCCGGCCGGCTAGTGTCACAAACTCTCCGGTGGCTACGAGCAGCTCATCCGAACCGAGTGTCGACAATATCAACATTCTGTGCTTAGATGGTAACGAAGCCGAAAACGATGATCTTCTCAGCGAGAGAAGCTATTCTTCTTCGCGAAATCAGTTCTCCAAATGCACATCTTGACCTATATTATTTACATATCCTATGTTCTTGTTTTTTTTGTTCTCACACTTGGAAACAACGTGTTTCTAAGCAATCATCTATAAATTTTACTCGTTCCGTTTCATAATATAAGATGTTTTGGCTAAAATCACGAAAATTAAAAAACTACTTTTCTTTAAAAAAATATCATTTAATATATAAAATAAAAACAAGCCAGCCAACCATAAAAAAGACTGACGATACTATTGGTCATACGATATTCAATAAAGTGAAAAGTTACATAGAAATATGAAAATATCTTATATTTTGAAACAAAGAAAAACTTCCAAAACATCTTATATTATGAAACGGAGGGAGTATAAAACTCGATATCAAATGAGTTTTTTCCTTCTATAAAACCCGATATCAAATGTTTTCCCAACGTTAATCAGTTGCTTCAGAAAAATCAAACAAGGTCAAAGTCATGTATATATATATATCTTCTAAGCATAATGTTGGATGAAGAAGAGACATGTAAAATGGTTTTGGGCTTTCTTGCTAGTATAAACAAGGGGAACATCTTCGTAACTTGTCTCGTTTGGTTTATATGAGAAGTCAATTAACACGAAGAACAAGTCATTGCGAGGGTTTAAATTAGGTGGAGCGTCTTTACGTTTAGAAATTGGAGGCAACTAGAAATCAGACCTTACTTGACCAGCAAGTAGTTACGTGCCACAACTCCATACAAGATCGTCCGAATATTAAAATTTATAAAGATCACCTTTTTCTCATTATAAAGATTAGTTTTATTATAGTAAAAATGTGTGAAGATTAGTCAATTTTGTCTATATAAATGTATTAGGTGGACTTTTTCCAATTTTGTTTTTGTGGTGCACATTAAGAAATATGGCGCATTTCGTGGAATGATGATGTCATGAGAAATTGTAAACTAAATTTCAGGCAAATAATGTAATCGTTAAACAGAGGCAATAAAAAAAAAAAACATAGGCAAGATGAAAACAAAAATTCCTTTTCGTATCTTTTAAGTTGGAATTTTTGAATTTTCTATTTGGATGATTTAATTTTAGCGTAACGATGACGTCAAGTGAATGGTCGTTTGATGACGTTTTTTTTTTCACAAACAAAAGTCGTCGACAAAAAAACTTTTCAGATAAAAGAAAAACATAAATGCATGGTATAGTGTGAAAGGCGACAAACGGCTTCGTAAAATCAAAGTGCCGTGTTGTTTGTTTGGTAACGAAAAATTAACGATAGCTATTAATTCATAATTTCTAATAATTATAATTAACTCATTTTTCGCACTCTATACTTTTTCTGCATCTAATTATTTTTAGGAAAATTTTGCTAAACCGCAAAATTCATAATCTTAGATAAATGACAATTTATGAAGTCGATATTTGAAAGTGACAAAAATGTAAATTTACGTGTTATTTTATTAATTGTATTTTAAAAGTATTTAGTTTTCATTTTTACATCATCATCATCAATATTTAATCTAATCATATTATAAATGATGATCAATCGATGAACAATTTTATGAACAACAATTCTACGACATAATTCTTTTTGTAATACATGAACAAACGGTTATATATGGCATCACACTCATAATCGATAACTCTTCCAATCAGGGATAGATATAGAAATTATTTTGACCGGGTCCAAATAATCTAGTATACATAAATTAATCACTAAAAAATAACAACAAAAAAATAAGACAGGATGCATCGAAGTCTTGTCCATTGAAAGAAGTGGGTGCAACATAGCCAAAATTGCCATTTTAGCTTAACAATCTTTAGTAAATTTTTAAATGTATATATTTTAGTAGGTGCATTTGCACCCACACCCATAAAATGGATCTACCTCTATTTCCAACAAAACATAAATTTACATAGACGGGTTTATTATCTAACGTAGAAGTTGTTAAAAAATATTTATTTAATATTTTTATGTAAATGGATATACTAAAATTTAACAGTTTAAATAATAATGAACATTAAAAAAAGGTTAAAGGCGTAATTTGACTCTCTCTCTTTTTCTAACCACCGGTAATAATTTTTAAAAAATAATCAATTAGATAGTTATGGGTTTGGTTTGACGTGTATTAGTCACGTTAATTGTTCTAAGGTATAAATCCATTAGCGAGTGAAATTCCTAATGTTGGATTAATTATAGGCGGGAGAAAGTAATCAAGGGGCAAAACAGAGAAAAATCCAATCAATAAAGTCTCGTCGTGTACCTGTCACTTTCTACCATCACAGCAGCCGAACAAAAACAAATTTAATTTAAACACAAAATCAAAAAAAATTGCAGAAAAAAGGAAGAGTATAGCTTTTAGCGTATTCACTGTTCATATGTTCTGGGTTTGGTTTGGTTTGGATGCTGAACATAATTTATTGACATCCTCACGAAAAAGTCAGATAAAAAAGCAAAACTCATGATTTCTCTTTGATTTTCTTCGTCTCCGATATGGATTTTCTCTACTAGCAAAGTTTTTTTTCAAATAAACCCATTTTCTTTTTTTTTCTTACAATCTCATTGTTACCTTTTCAGATTCAGTATCGAGGAGACATGTCAAATTTAAGGTTATTTTAGGAAAATCTTCATTTCATATCTTTCTAATATCAAAACCCATCTCTTGTTTTTTTTTTTTTTTGGGTTTGGATTTGAGCTTCTGTTGCGAAATTTTGCTCTGTTCTTGGAGTGACTTTTGTGGGTATTCTCTCTGGGTTTTGTGATGCGCTATAATTGCTTTGGGATTCTTGATATGTGCAAAGGAAATGATCGTCTTGGACAGAGAGAAGCTGAAGGTATTATTATACAAACAATTCGATGGTGAAACTTTTTAGGGTTTTAATATTCGATCTCAATTTTGTTTCTGGGTTTTGGCTTCTTTGTACATGTTGTTTGATACGTGATAAAGAATCTGCAGAATTCGACATTGGTTGACCAAATCGATTTTTTAGTTAAAACATGGAAATTGAATTTGATGGATCTCTCTCACAAAGTTTATAATTTTTTGAATAATCAGAGATTTGCACAAACAATGTGAGGGTCTTTTCATATAACTCGTTAAGATCAGCCACAGATAGTTTCCATCCATCAAACAGAATCGGAGGTGGTGGCTTTGGAGTTGTCTTCAGGGTGAGAAATGATGATATCTCTTACAATCTTTAAACTTAAATCTGCTTTTAAAAAATGTCTTGATATTCTGGTGAAATGACGAAAAAAACGGGTTTTTTTTTAAATCTTGCAGGGAGTATTGAGAGATGGAACACAAGTAGCTGTGAAATCACTTTCAGCTGAATCTAAACAAGGGACACGCGAGTTCTTGACCGAGATTAATTTGATATCGAACATTCATCATCCTAACCTTGTTAAGCTTATTGGCTGCTGCATCGAAGGGAACAATCGGATTCTCGTCTATGAGTACCTTGAGAACAACAGCCTTGCTAGTGTTTTGCTTGGTAACTTTTTGGTTATAAACCACTATCGGATTCTCATCTACTAAGTTCCGCTGTGTCCTGTTTTTCTGATGTTGTTTGAGTGATTTTAGGTTCGAGGAGTAAATATGTTCCGCTTGATTGGTCCAAAAGAGCTGCGATTTGCATTGGGACAGCTTCTGGTTTAGCTTTCCTTCACGAAGAGGTCGAACCTCAAGTTGTTCACCGTGACATCAAGGCGAGTAATATCTTACTAGACCGAAATTTTTCTCCCAAAATTGGAGATTTCGGGTTGGCAAAGCTTTTTCCAGACAATGTCACTCATGTCAGTACCCGGGTCGCTGGAACAGTGTAAGAATTGTTTCCATAAAGGTATCGGTTTTCCATCTTTCTACTGATATTTTCAGCTGATGAAACCGATATTACAGGGGATACTTGGCCCCGGAATATGCACTTCTTGGTCAATTGACGAAAAAAGCGGATGTTTACAGCTTCGGGATACTTGTGCTTGAGGTCATAAGTGGTGGTAGTAGCAGCAGAGCCGCCTTTGGAGATGAGTACTTGGTTCTGGTCGAATGGGTAAAGCTAAAAACTCTCATACCTTAACACACAATATATAGCTCGATCTACTGCATTAGGTTTAGGCTGTAGTTGTTTCAAAAGCTAATTTCTATGTTTGTGTTAGTGTTTTTTACATAGTGGGGGAAAAAATTACATTTTCAAATTGTAAATGCAAACTCCCCAAATGCAAAACGTTTTGTTTCGTTTGCATTTTGCGTTTACAATTAACAAAATGTTTTCGTTTAAAATAGTAAAGGTTGTGGTTTCGTTTGGAGATAAAAAAAAATCCAATTATATAACATATAGCATGTAAATGAAAACAAATAATATTTGAGGCTTTAATTGATCTGTCTTTTGGGCAGGTATGGAAGCTGAGAGAAGAAGGGAGGCTACTAGAGTGCGTGGATCCGGATCTAACCAAGTTTCCGGCAGACGAAGTGACCCGGTTCATCAAGGTGGCTCTTTTCTGCACTCAAGCCGCAGCACAGAAGAGACCAAACATGAAGCAAGTGGTGGAAATGCTTTTCAGGAAAGAGATAAACCTCAACGAGTCTGCCTTAACTGAGCCTGGTGTCTACAGAGGTGTCAACAAGGGACGCAACCACCGTGGCCTCGGTCTTAGAGGAAACGGCCAAGGCGGCAGCTCACAGGAGAGCTCGTCAACGCAACGTTACAAAGGGAAAAGCTCAGCCGTTCCTCAAGGATCATCGTCGGCCTCAATTATTTCCTTTCAGAGCATCACAGAGATGGCTCCTAGATGATGATTTTTTTCTGTTAATAGAGCAGAATTATATTCTTGAGTATATTAATTAGTTTCTGATGTATTAATATCTTCATATACATATAGTAAATCAAATGTCATGAGAGAGTATTATTAATTCAATAAAACAATGATGATTTGGTTGCTTGGATTGTAGTAAAGCACAAGCTCCGAACATTGCATGTTTTCCCTTCGAACCACGAACTGATGAATGATCGATAGATTTGTCGAAACAGAGAGTAAGAGCAAGAATACACGCTTATACAAATTTGGTATCTCGGTTAAGATCAAGAACTCCTACCTATTCACTATAATGTTTTTAGTCAGAGAGAGAGAGAGAGAGTGATCGTATCGCAACATAGCAAGTGGTTTAGCATAGTCTCCTCCAATAACCAGCCTAAACAGTAATCAGGAATCCTCTGATTTGAACATTGAACCGAGGACAATTAATTAAGATCACAGCTCAACAAATTTGATTAACCGGCTCAGAGCCTGGAATGTCTAGATCTTTCTAGGAATCAGCTCTGCTTCACTAACCAGCTTGAGGAAAACTTGGCGTCTCTTGATGTTTCAGAAACCAAGTTATTGTCTGGTGAAATCTCCAGTGATTTGAGCAGCTGCATTTCAATGGAGTGCCTTAACTTACAAGGAAAACTTCTTCAAAGGAAGCATTACTTAATCATTTAGTACTCTCAGGGAGATTACAAATCAACAAAAAATGACAACTTGAGCTCATCAGAAGAAGTGAACTAAAGAGCTAAAAAATACTTTGTATCTATGTGTGATACTTTACGATAGTTTATGATAAATCAGAATCACTAAAGATGCCCCATCTGACCAATTTCAATTTAGTTGTCTGACATTTCCTTATGTGCCAAAGGCCAACTGTTTCTAAATTTTATAACTGGCATGATTAGCAACATTCTTGAATTGAATGATTGAAACTTAAATTAACTTATATCAACCATCGACAATAATTAATGAGATAAGCATAATATTGGGAACAGATTTTGTGTACCTAACTACATGCTTTCATTTGTCAAAGTCAAGATGCTTTCATATCTTAGCAATGACATGTTGTGTGGATGAAAAATATAGGTGGACTTATTCAAAGCTTTCCTTTTCTCGCCTTAATCTCCAATTCAATTACTTTGTTATGAAAAATGAATTAGACCATTTTATAACAAATTGATCTAATAGGAAAGTGCCTCACACATCTAGACCTCACTTTTAGCCTTTTAGGTGCCTTCTTAGTTGTAACAACGAAAATGTTAATTCAAGGCAAGTAGAATTTTATTTCTCAGTCAACTATGAACAGAAGCGTTTATCATTCGGAAGATTTTTCGTAGTTAGTATTAAAAATTCCACCAAAGACGGCCTAATAATTAACAACAATTATCAAGGCTATAAGCATATAAGATTAAAGACCATATCAAAGAAAGATCAATAATTGCTTTGTCCTTACAAGAAAATATATTAAAATATAAAAAACCTCAACATGTAATAAAGAAAAGATTAGCGATTCAAACTAATGGATAACTTAGCTGTGTTCATTAAATTGATAAAACTAAAACTAACCAAAATACCAATCTGAAAATCAAACCGAACCTTAAATTTGGAAAATAGGTTTAATCTTTCTAAATTCGAAATACTAAAGGAGAATGATCGTATCAAGTTAAAAAATATATCTCAAACTAAATATGCATTTTGATAATAAACTAAATTTAAGCTTAATCCAAACTTAAACCGAAAAAATTGAATTAAAATCGAACTGAAAACATTAGTGGATATAATTTATTTTGTCAACCGATAATGGATATAATCAAAGAGATAATAAAAGAAAAGTCGTCAAAAGATGGAGATCATTTAAAAATATAGCAAAAAAATAAAAAATTAAGTGTGGGAAAATCATGATCGTTTATTTAAACTTATGGTCCCACTAATTAGTTATATAACAAAAATAATTAATAATAACATATTGAAGTCTACGTCCAACTTCGTTCTCTGGCGGCTTAAGAACTTTTCAAAATACGTCAGCTTCAACCCCAAGCAAGAAGAACTCACAAACAAATAACATAAGAAAACAAAAAAACACAGACTTCACAAAACTGGTTTCTTCTCCAAAACAAAAATGGATCATGAAATCGAAAAGAAAGTCACGGCGATGTTTGATCACCGTCGGTTAAACCGCTCCGGATCATCACTGTTCACAGCTTTTGCTGCCTCAGTTATAGCTCTGATCGTTTTCACCATCGTTATCGTCTCTAATTTATCGGGGAGAGATGATTTATCGGAGGAGGTGATGACAATAGAGATCAAGACAGTTGTTCCTTACTTACCTCTGAGATCAGAGAAAGAGAGTAGTAACTATTCGATCAAGCAGCAAATCGCAGTCAACAACGAGAGTAATAATCTTCAGGTTCTCGAGATTTTCGGAGGCAAAGGCGTGTCGGAGAAGTTTCAACAGAGAGCAACAGAGTTTCTGAGAGATGATTGTGAAGTCAACTTCATGATGACATGGATCTCACCTGCGGAAATGTTCGGTAAGAGAGAGATTTTGTCTGTCGAAAGCGTTTTCAAATCTCATCCTCGTGGTTGTTTGATGATTTTATCATCCACAATGGATTCTCCTCAAGGTTATAGAATCTTGAGACCGTTTCTTGATCGAGGTTACAGAGTTATGTCGATCACGCCGGATTTGCCATTTCTGCTCAAGAACACGGCCGGAGAATCGTGGCTTGAAGAGATTAAGACAGGGAAAAGAGATCCAGGAAAGATCTCTTTAGCTCAGAATCTATCAAATCTCATGAGATTAGCGTATCTCTTCAAATACGGAGGTGTTTATTTGGACACAGACATGATTGTTCTGAAGAGCTTTAAAGGTTTAAGGAATGTGATCGGTGCGCAGACACTCCAACCGGTTTCGAGAAACTGGACAAGACTGAACAATGCGGTTCTTGTATTCGACAAGAACCATCCTCTTTTGCTCAAATGCATTGAAGAATTCGCGTTGACTTTCAATGGAAACGTTTGGGGTCATAACGGACCTTATCTTGTTTCTCGAGTGGCTCGAGCCGTCGAAGGAACAGATGGCTATAACTTCACCATATTGACACCTCCTGCGTTTTATCCGGTGAATTGGGTTGAAATTGAGAAGCTGTTTAAGGTTCCAAGAACAGAGAAAGTCTCGAAGAGAGTCGAAGTCAAGGTTCTTGAGATGCAGAAGAGAAGCTACGGGTTGCATCTTTGGAATAAGTTTAGTAGCAAATTTGAAATTGAACATGGAAGTGCCATGGATAAAGTTGTTTCAGAGCATTGCGTAATTTGTGAAAAAGTCTCAGTTTCATAACATTTCTTGTTCGTTTTGTAAGTTAATTACATTGTAGGTTACCTTGTAATTAACAATGATACCTTTGATTTTTTGTTTTTTTTTTCTCGATTAAACCAAATTGTTCGTCGTTTTTTTTTTTTGGGCTGATAAATATTCACTAAAGATTGCCCCAGGCCCATTTAGGTTATCACGTTATCAGTTAGAATGACGTTTTTCCTCACAGCCCAATTGACAAAAAACGGGTCAAGCTGGATCGAAAGTCAACTCGGTCTGTGATGCTTTCCGATGACGGTGAGTGCGTGAAGCTCAACGTCGGCGGCGAGATCTTCGAAACCAACGCGACGACGATTCAATCAACTGGCCCGGACTCTCTCCTCGCGGCTCTCCCAAATCCAGCCTCTCATGGATCGATCCCTGTGTTCATCGATCGTGACCCGGAGATTTTCTCCGTCATCCTCAATCTCCTCCGTACTGGACGGCTGCCAGCTAATTCCTCCGGCGTTTTCTCCAAGCAGGAGCTACTCGATGAGGCTCTGTATTACGGCGTTGAGTCACTTATCCGTTCGGCGATGTTGCCGCCGCCGCTGCTAGGTTTCGATGCGTCTCTCGTCTCAACCATCACACCGGCTGCTGACGGAGTTCCTTCCGCTTTCACCGCCACTGCTGGAGACGCTTCTCTGTGGATCGCTCACGGCGGACAGATCTCCGTCTACGATTGGAGTCTTTCTCACTCTGGAACCGTCCGTACGCATCTCAACGATATCACGTCGATCTGCCGTGTGTGGGCTGAGGCGGCGGCGATTGGATCTGGATCCGCGTCGGGACTTCACTTCTACGATATCTCCGGTGGTCGATACGTCGGATCTACGCACTGGACTGATCCGGAAGATCCGAGAATCCATAAGGCACGAGTCGCCGCCGTTGCCGACTCGGCCGGTGGAGTGTTCGCTTCCTTCGAGTGCTTGCACAGAGAGAACAGCGTTCTTCAGATCGACAAATCCACTCTCCAAGTCGCCGCCGTCATCGGCCAGCAATCTGGAAGCTCCGCCAAAACCACCGTACCGGAGAAACTGCGTTGGGTGCCAACGAACGGTCTTTTGGTCGGATCCGCCGTCCAACGCGGAGTGTTTGGATGCTCCGGCTACATCCGAATCTGGGACCCGAGGTCCAGGAACATTGTGTGGGAAACGAGCGAGCCAGGCTCGGGACGAAGCAGCAGGTTCGGAGACTCCTTAGCAGACATGGACGTCGACGTTGAAGACTCGATTCTCTTCAAGGTATGTTCCAAGTCAGGAGACCTCGGAATGGCAGACCTTCGTAAATTATGTGAAGATCCATGGGTATATATGTCAGACGAGAATCCCGGCGCGTGGAAGTCCGACGGCGGCGGTTACAGCGTGGTGCATTGTTACAGAAAGCAAGTGTTGGCGGCGAGAGGTGGCGCGTTAGAGGTATGGTCAAGGGTTAAGGAGAAGACAAGTGGTGATCCAATTTGCAGCGATTCGTCGTACAGAAGAAACTTTGTAGACAAGGAAGAAGATTCCGAGAGAGGTATGATTTCGAAAATCGAAGCCGGAGGTGATCGGCTGTTTGTTTCTCGGGAATTGACTGAAGGTGTTGAGGTCTGGGAAAGTTCTAATTTCTCAGGTATGATATCCTTCGAGTGAAGTTAGAAAGTAACCGCCAAGAAGTGTGATCAACTGGCTCTGTTTCCCCAGGAAAATCTTTATATTTTCCCGGGAAAACACCTAAACAGATTGAGGAACATCAAGATTCAAACTTTGCTGTGGTCAACAAAATCACCATAGACCTCTTCTTCTATTGTATATGGATTCGTATAAATTTGTCTTTGTAAAGTTTTGGTTTCGTAGATAATTACAGTAGCAAGTTACAAACGTATCCATTTTTAGAGACAGGACATAGAAAGACATTAATTGTTGTCGACGACAAGAAACCATGATAGGTTTAAGTAGAGTGAGAAAATCATGTTCAAGAACGATGCGTGAAAGCGTGGCTTTGTCTACCCATGGAAGCCCCTCTAATGGAAGTGATCTTAGTGAAAAAAAAAAGAAGAAGAAAAATATCTACCTTTAATTAATCTTCATCTTCATCATATCTACTGATCAATGACCTCGACATGATTTACCCTTTTAAGGGCATCGATTTAGCTCTAAAGTAGACGATGTTATGTCATCATAATGGTTTTATAAATCTGTTAGTCTTCAAAACAAGTTTCCATTGTATAGATAGCTAAAATCCAACCACTCATCTCAACCTACTCGACCTAATGCTCTCTTTTCTCATGAAATGTTTACCTTTTTGAACAAGACAAAGAATCTTTCTTTACGTCTTTGCTTTCTTGCCAATGTAAATAAACCTTTTGTTGCAACTTCTGGTAGTGCATTCCACACAAGGTCTTGAGAGGAGAGAGAGAAACACACATTTGTAAAATGTAAATTTTTCCTTGGATTCTTTTAGATATTCTGTTGATACGTTTTGTTCTTGTTAGGTCAGGTTTTTGGACCTACAATTTCCGAAACGCTTAAAAGTTTGTTATGATGAAATTAAATTGTGTTTCTTTTGTTGTTGAATCATCCTTCTTTTAAGAAATGTATTGGAATTTTCCTTTTGTTTTTTTTTGGAACAAGAATTGTTTTATTAATGGGGTCAAAAAAAGAAGAAAAGCCAAGTGGGGATTTCCCATGAGCTTTCTTGTCTTTGGTCCTTTGATGTCGACCCCTCTTTTTTGAATTTTAAACCTTTGCTTCTCTCTTTTGTTTTCTTTTGGTCGTTACAAATTAAGAAAATTAATTATATACCCGGTTCTTGAAATTTAATAATATTCACGTAACTGGTTTAACACAATGCAAGTTCTAAAAAAATAACTTATTTGTTAGTAAAAGAGAGAAGATTGTAGTGCAATGTTCGATTTATTCCCCCATAAGCATTGATCTATGTTTGTAATGAATGTTGAAAAGAAGATCAAGATTGTCTTTTTTTGTTTTAGTCAATAACAAAGATTTTTTGTGACTCGAAAAGAAGAAATTTAAAACACTCCTATACAATGCTCAATTCTCAAACTCTTTTAACATTACAACAACAACAAATATTTGACCCGATTAGAATCCGAACCGGGTCAAATCAAGAAGACCACGTTGAGACAGAGTTTGATCTGGACAGAGAAGAAGAAGAGTTCAAGAATTCAATGCAGTCTTCAATAGCTTCTGCTCTGTGAGACTCTGACTCAGCTAGAGACTTTGACCTTTTCATATATATTGACGACGAAGAAGAAGACGACGACGAAGTCAACAAAAACGATGACGTTTTGTTGGTAGTATTCCTCCTGAAGGATATAAAACGCAGCGTTTTAGCGACTCTAGCTCCGATGCGTTGGATCAACTTTCTCGCGGCCGGCGAGCTCCTTAGACCGAAAGTGAGAATTCCGACTAGGACCACCCTTCTCCGGCAGTGATGTGACGAGCTTAAACCGTCGTGTTTTGGGAATATGGGTTCCTCTGTCGTTTCTGGGTTTGGACTAAAGCTTACTCTTTTGCATGCTCTTCGTGACATATTTTTTGGTCTGAAATTGTGTTGATGAGAGAGAGAGAGAGAGAGAGAGAGAGAGAGAGAGAGAGAGAGAGAATAGTAAATAGAAGCAAATGGGAGATTGTGAAGACTATATATATGTGGAGGTGTGTATGACAAAAAAACATTGGGGTGAAAGTGTGAAAGAAAGAAAATAGAGGATCAGTTTAACAACCACACTAAGAAATTGAAACATGCAACTCATATTTCTACTTTATTATAATTGTATATTTATACTTTAACTTATCTATGAAATGGATTTAGTGTTAGAGTTGTTAAGCTTATCTATATAAATTTGACTATGTATCTTATATCTTCTACAATTTTTTCCCCTATTTATAAGAGCTACTACATGTGTGTATTTATTTTTTATACACAATTGGCCAAACAAGTTATAAATTATATTTTGAATTTTGAATTAATTACAATCAAGTGAAATAAGCAATGTTTTCCCACTAATTTTTTAGATTATTCAAATTTTACGATCCACCGTTTTTTAACGGAGATCTTATTAAATTACTTTATTTCCCACAACCAATATTCGAATTTATAAACTGCTATACTTTTTTCATTAAATTCAACCGGATAAACTATCAACTTTAGAAAAATAAAAGCAAATACTTAGGTTTAAAACCTGATGATGGTAAAATAAAAACGCATGATTTCACTTTTTAGTACCTTTATCAAGTTATTTAATGGTCGACAAAAAAAATCAAGTGAAACATTAATAATGTTTATACAATCTGTCCTTAGATATGTTAACATCAGACTGTCTAACAAAACTAAACAAATTTGTATGAAGCAATCTTCGTACTACAAAAAATTCTACCCATTGTAACGGCGAATAAATATTTAGGAGAAAGTGGGCACAAATGTCATAATCTAAAGACCTTAATGGAGCTAAACAAGAGAGAATGTAATAATAATAATACTCAACACTATAAATCAGAAATGGCATTAAATGCATAACCCTTAGTCAGCAACCACTACGAGAGAGAGAGAGAGAGAGAGAGGGAAAGTGAGCGTCTGTGAGAGCGAATAAAGGTCTCTGGCTCTCTGCATAAGATTTGATATTTTAAATTTTATCTCATTGTTTCTTCACATAAATCCACACAAAAGCAAAAAAAAACAACTGGATTTTTTCTTCTTGAAAAGTGGTATTCATTCTCATAACCATCAAGATTTCATCTAGAAGAAGAAGAGCTCGTCCTTGTAGCCATTAAACCAGAGAGACCCACTTTCTTTTTTGTTTTAATCAAGAGTTAAGAAGCTATGTCGATGTTCAAAATCGTATCTTTTCTGTTCGTTTTATGCTCTGTGATGCATGTTGCCATGGCTGCAGATTGGAATTCCTCGTTTTCGTTTGTAAAATCTCAGACTTTTGACAAGAATGTTGCTCTGTTTGGAGATTCGAAGCTGGTCAGTGACAGTTCTTCGATTCAGCTGACTGACTCAGGGAGTGGAAGCGAAGGACGAGTCTTTTACAGGAAACCCATCAAGCTTTTCAAAGGTAAAGAGAGGAATTCGCTATCTTTCTCGACTTACTTCTCGTTTTCGATGCCCAATGAGATTGGTGATGTCTTGGCTTTTGTAATGGTTCCAAGTAGTTTGGATCTTAGTTCGTTTGGTAAGAAAGATAAGAGTTCCTCTGCCTTAGAGTTTCTATTACAACATGCGAAGAACGAGACAGTTGTTGCTTTTGAGTTTGGTATATCCAAGAGAGGAAACAGTGCAAGAATCTTAATTGGTAGGCCTGAATCTGCTAAAATAAGAAACCTTTCGTTTGTGGGTGATTTGATGATGAACAATGGAGGGAAGTTGAGCTGTATGATTGATTATGAGGCAAGTTCTAAGAGAATGATGGTTCGATTCAGAAAAATTGGTTCGATAAAGCTGTTCGATCCATTCTTCTCTTTCTCGATAGACTTGGCGAAGTTATGGAAAGACGGTCAAGTCATGGTGGGTTTAAGCTCTGCCAATGGGAACTCTTCCAATGCACATTTTCTCCATTCATGGAGCTTTAAAATCAGGCCTCCTCCTCCTATGTGGATGCATTCAGAGCCACTTGAACCGAATGAAGTTTCCGAGGAGGAGAAAGAGGGCCGAGGAGGAAGCGAGTATAGAGGGAGAATGGTTGGGGCATTGGTGTTGGGGGCAGTATGTGGAATCTTGGGGACACTGTTGGCTTTGTATATCTGGACAATGTGCAGTGTTAGGCGGTCAATGGTGGTGGTTCCAGAGGAATTTGCTGTGAAAACCGCGAGCAATGTGGTGGTTGCTATTGAAGAAGGGAAGAAGTAGTAGCGAGGAGTTGTTTTGTGTTCCAGAGGAATTTGCTGTGAATTTGTCTTCTCATGTAAAATGTAATCTGTGAGAAAATGTAAGATGTCATCGATCTTGCGAAATTAGCTGGTTCTTGATATTGTTCTAGATCCATTTGGATTAAGGGTTCTGCATTTGCACTTGTGTCACAAATGTAAGATCTATTATATTTCTGGATCTGAATCAAACACGTTCTTCTCCAGGTACAAGAATAAGGACCCACTTTGTCTTCTTCTCACTTTGATTTTTATTGCAACAGAATGTGAATTGAGAGTAAAGAAAGTCTTTGTTCAGAAAGAGAGAAGCATCTCGTGAACACATATCAAATCTCTCGAAGCGTCACAGAGCAGTAACATGTCTCTTCTGTCTTTACCGAGAAGAGAAACAAAGTAAGTGACTGACGCAATGTCAATCTAACCTCAACATGGGACACAAACAAACAAGGTGTGAAAGAGGAAAGCCGGATACAAAAGTGTTCTAAGAAGCTAGTTCTAACCTTTTAATTGAATCCTTCCTAATCACTACGAATCATCTGGAGAGCAACCGGCGTGGTAAGCTTCAAGATCGTCGAGGTTGACTTCCCCAGTTTGGACCTCAAGAGGCAATTCTTGGTAAGGGCGGTGTAGAGGGGGTAGGATTAAAGCAGACTTTTTATCCATTGCTAATAGCCTTCCGCATTTGCTGCATCAGACGAGAGGTGACAAGTTAGTCCATCGAAAACAAGAGTTTTAGAATATTCCAGAAGAATTACAGAGAGACTGTGTACAGGCAAGGTTTGCTAAATAGGGATTCAAAACTGCATATCCATAGCTGCATTAGAGGAAGAGAAAGGTGTTAATTAACTTCCATGGATCCAAAAGAAGGAAACGGCTCATGTTATCCAGAGACCGATGAGTCCTTGTAAAATGCTTTACCAGAAGAGAGTAGAGAGCTGTTCCGGTACCAAAGCCGAGGAAATATTGCAAGGCCGTAGAAGCATGTTCCTGCAAGAAAATCTAATTAATGCAAGTTCCAATCCAAATCAATCAGATTCGTTAAAATATACGCAACACCAATTGCAGTCTCTGTTACCGTGATGTGTTTGTAAACATGATAAACCGAGAAGCCTCTCGCATGTAAGTAGCTGCCTCCCTGTGAGGAAGGGAAAGGATGAAGCAAAAACACAAGTACTTTTCAAAACTTCATTTGAAAATCAGAGTTATCTAATGCAGGGAGTTTGGAAGTTACCTCATCTGGAGAGAAGAATGCAACTGCATCGGGATCAACAGAACCAGCTGGATTCAACGAGACTATAGCTCTGAATACGGAAGGAAATGATAACTCAATGACAGCAACCTTATCAACAACTTCAGCTGATCTCAGCTTACTAGAGCTCTGGAAAATAGGTTTCGATGCTTCCGTTGGATCATCACTACCTGACCCAGGTAAAGAAGTAGCTCTTTTCAGCCAGTCCAACCGTCCATAGGTAGACACCTTCACATTCGGGAGCAGCTTCTCTAAACGCGATTGTATATCTGGCAATGTTTTGTAATCAACAGGCTCCTCTCTTCCATGTTCTAATAGCAAATGGGAGGCACGATGTTTTTTTGATCTTGACTCCATCTTTAATCCATCATCAATGTGAGGAAAGAATCGTCTTTTCTGATCCGTAAAGGCCTTGAGAGCTAACCTACAGTCATTAAGAGTCATACCAACATACTATACGTCAAAGTTTTAACAAACCAGAAGGAAAACATCATTGACAAGAGAAGAGCAAATGGAGAATGCACGATGTTTAGTAGGTATGCTTAGCTGATGACAATCCAAATTGCATGATTCAACAAGCTTAATCATTCCAACACCACATGCCATGAACAAAATGGAAAGTTTGGACAGATGATGGAAACAGAAACCACAATCCTCCAGGAGAAACTAGCAGCCAAATGGATCTTCAAATCTAATTTGTA
The DNA here is from genome assembly GCA_900406555.1 of Pseudoturritis turrita. Classification (NCBI taxonomy): domain Eukaryota; kingdom Viridiplantae; phylum Streptophyta; class Magnoliopsida; order Brassicales; family Brassicaceae; genus Pseudoturritis; species Pseudoturritis turrita. Next base: position 3,809,693 of record OVBL01000397.1, read on the forward strand.
GACTCGAAAGTCGAACCTATACCCTAATTAAGCTCAAACCATTTGCAACAGTCTCATACCTGGTTCTATCAACAGCAGAAGCACCAGCTTGGCCAGCAAGCTGTCTTTTCCAAGCATAAGCAACGACTGCACCATCTGGACAGACCAGCGGCATGTGAAGACCCCATGAGTTGCTTCTTGACCGAAGAGATTCAGTTAGAACTCCAGATTCTTCCAACTTCTTCCCTGATCCAATAAACACGATCCTTCAATTTTGTTTGTACAAACAATATCGAGACAAATGAAATCAATTGCTTCAGGTGTAAGCACCGATTAATCGGAGATCCTGAAGATGTTGACGCATGGAGGCGTCTTCCCTGACGAAGAGCTGAAGGGGCGTGTCGGTGTGGCGAGGTTGCGAAGCGATGAACATGGCTTCAAGGATACGGTCGGCGCCGAGGCGAATATCGGCGATAACCCTAGCCGCTTGATTGAGTCGTTCCATGGCCTGAGCCACCTGCTTCGGCGGCGCGTCCGATTCCGACTGATTGTTTGGTGGCGCCTCGGCCGAGTTGTGGAGGATCTGGGACTGTTGTAGCGTCTGCATAAGCTGTGATTAAGGATCAAACTCTCTTTCTCTCTTGATTCTTGTTTTGATTCACTGATCTTCCCGACGACGACGGCAACAATATTTCTGGACTGAGATATTCACACAAGTTCGAATCTCCTCAATAGTGTTTTGTTTTTGAAGCTGGAAACGCCAGACGCATTTTTATAGCGTTTGCGTTTCAAATCCCTTCTTTGGTCTGCTTTCTTCTTGGCAATACACAATCAATTGTTCTTCCGCCCGCCTCTAGTATCTAATCTCATGGTTACAAAATAATTTCAATATGTTGGATTAGCTTAGTGAAGATCAAACTATTTTAAATTTTTAAGAAATATATACTGTAAATTATACACGTTTTCTAAACGTATTCGTCTTCTAAATTTTGTGACAAATCGGTTTCCATTTCCAAATGTGTTGGTTCTGTGTACCCGTTTCCATTCCAAAGTTACTATCTTGTGTTATATAATAGTTGAATTTGAAGTTTAAATGATTGACACCGACAAGGAAAGACACTTTTGAGAGTGATTGATTCTACACACAAGATTAGCTATGATATAACACATTAGCCTCAAACAACCAACATATATAACCTGAGAGGTTAGGTTGAGACAAACATGGATAAAGCTACGAGAGAAGAAGTTAGCCGATAAATCGTCCTGTTGAATCCCAAGGCCGAGTTTCAAAAGACCTCCCGATGATGCTTCGTTTGTCACTCACAGTTCCATCTTCTGTTTGGTACTCTGGAAAGTAATCTATGAATGTTTTTGTGCCTAACTCATTCACACCATTGAACAAGAAATCCCTCAGCAACTCCTGATTTTGTTTCAAATCATTTTATTAACATTTCATCGCAAATTAATGGGGAAAAGAAGTGAAAATACCCCAACAAAACACTACTAATGGAATCCATCATTATCATACCTTTGCCTTTGTTTCACCAAGTAATTTTCTAAGAAGACCATGTCCAGGATCCTGCCAACAAAAAGAAACAAGATCCACTGTTCATACATGTTCTACCCGAAATCACCATTTTTTGTTTAAACATGTAAAATTACAAAAGGAAATTAATCACCTTTTGTGCTCGCCATGTCAGGTATTTGTGCTGTGCTTCACGGTTGGCTCTCACCTGAGATGGCTCCATCTCCTCTGTCACTTGGATTGTCATCTCAAGCCATGCCTATGGGAAGAAAAATGATAGATTCAGTCATGTATTACTACTGTAAAACCTTAGCTTTTGGCAGGACACAGCCTCGAGTATACCTGATAGTACTCGAGGAACGCAGAGAATAAAGCCTTATGTTTTTCTTGGCTAGACGAAAATCTTGTCCACATCACCAAAGGCGAAAAAAACTTTATGGATTCACCCGTCAATTTTCCTCCCCATGGGAAAATCTGCAACAAACCTCAGATCAGTCATCTTATATAATTATTTCACACACATGCAATTGAGTAACTTTTTGTGCTTCTACCCATTTCTTGAGCTCACCTCAGCATATTTGTGATATATGGACATTATGTTGCTGTAATACTTCTCTTGGTAATTCGTCTTGTCAGTCAACTGATGCAAAGGATTTAGGTCCCTAAAAAAGAGCATACAGTAAGTTTTTGGACATCTAGTCTCCATCTTTGGACAACACAGACCTGATAACTCCAGCATAACTAGCCAAAAAAGAAGAAGAAGATGGCTTACAACACCACAATGTTCGTGTTGGCAGATGTGAAGAAGTTAGCACAGAATATGGGGGTATCATACTCAGGCTCCATGAAACCAGCAAAGTCAAAAACCTGCACATTATACCCACAAAAACAAAAAAGAAAAGTGACGATCTGACAATACAAACAATCACAAATCATTTGATGGTAAGGAATGAGGACTAAAGCAACGTGTTCATATCTACAGAGATTATGCAATCAATTTGTACACAGATACATACTACTAGCGTTAAATCTTCAAAACCCACAAGAATAAATTAATAATACCTGCATTGTCTCGTTCTCGATGGCCATGCTCCGCAAAAGTCTAATCTTTGAAGATTTGAAAGCAAGCATTTGAAGTTGGGTTTTTCCATCAAGTCCTGTCATGCTACTATACCTTTCCTGAAACAGTTTGATGATTAGAAAAATAAAACCTGAAGGTTTATACAAGCAGAGCATATGATAGTCAAACTTATTGGAGCATTCATAACAACAATACCCAGACTGAAAATGGATAAAATGTTCAAACACAAATCAGTTCCCTGTATACTTGGACGTTATGCTTAAGACGAATACATCATCATTTCCCAGAAAAAAATGGAGATTCAACTGTATACATGTGTTTAACAAATGCCACAGGAGTAATTGGATCAAGACCGACTTCACCAGAATCTTTGATATAGATAAACAAAACAGCTAAAGATGTTCTTCAACACTGTCACAACACTTGAAACTTGCCTTGTTTGTCCACAAGGCAGGCAAAGAATCAATGAGAGAGATAATCCTCCCTACAGTAATCGAGAATTTTGAAAATTGCACGTACCTGGAGAGGTGAAGTTTCAAGAACGAGCCTCTTCCTGGTTTCTTCCAGAGCAGAGTCGGCGAATTCCTTATACGAAACAGCAGAGACGACTCTAAATGAGAATCTTTCATTTTTACTTCTCAACGTGAAATTGGTCTTCTTAGGGGTTGTCGAGATAAGAACAGGAGAGTTTGCTGCCTTGAAGCACGACCCAATTGAAGATCCAAACTCCATTGATAAAAGCTAATCACAACACACACAAACTCAAAATTAATGTCTCCTTCCTCTGTCACTCTCCGTCACTCTCTTCATTTCCTCATACCGAAAGGATCGATTCCAATCATCATTTGCCATAAACCCCTTAAATCTGGAATTTAATAAGAAAGAATTTTTTTTTTCATCATCGCAATTTCGTAATCGACGATGAAAAAGGTTATAGAAAAGCACAAACCTGACTCATGATCAGACCTTAACCGGTTTAATATTACCAAACCAATCAGACATTTTACAATTTCATACAGTAAACCGGAAATAAATAAGGGAAACTAAACCGACAGTAAACAATAACTCGGGAAAGCAGATCCACTCTTTTTCCTATTAAGATCAGCCCTTTGTATCTGTGTTTTCACATCGAGAATTCTTTGCAGATGGAGAGATGTCAAATGGGCTTCTTACTTCCCAAACAGATCATTCTACATCTATATATAAACGCTGGTTTATCAAGAATACGCAAGAAAAACACTTTGAATTGTTGATTCAACGCCAGAAATGGTTTAGAACCAATAGTTCATTATCTAATGGATTTTTCCGTTCTAATACTCTATCCGAAAGTTATCAGTATTTATCAAATCTGTTTCTATCTAATGGAACACTATTGGATCGAATGACAAAGACATTGTTGAAAAAAAAATGGCTTTTCCCGGATGAAATGAAAATAGGATTCATGTAATGTAACACGAGAAAGGTTTCCCATTACTTAGCCGGAAAATGAGAGAGCAAGTCAAGAAGTTATGTTGAAGTTGGAGTTAAAGGGTTTATGGTTCGAGCAACAGGAGTGCAGTTAAGTGGATGAGCCATGGTCAACGTCACTGCTCCACCAGCTTCATCCATGTTAACTTTCTCTCCTTCGATTCTCCAATCAAAGCACTGCACCATCACTCCGATCACGGTTCCGCTAGATTTGATCCAGGACAGCCTCTCCTTCCGCTTCCGAAAGGAAGATAATCTAGGACTTCCCATCTCATCTTGTCCTCTTGTCCTGATGATCTTGAAGAAGCTATAAACCTCTCTGGCTTAAACTCCTCAGGTTCTTCCCAGAAATCAGCATCTCTCAATAGCATAACCATTAACAAGTAGTGTTGTCTTCTCCGCTATGTAGAACCCGTTGATCTCACACCCTTCTTGGAAGTTTCTTACCAGAACAGGCGCCGGTGGGTGCAATCTCAGTCCTTCCTTGACCACTGCTTGTAAATAAGGAAGGTTTGGTAGATCCGTTTCTTGAATCAACCTTGTTTTCCCTACAATGGAATCGATCTCTCCTCTCAATCTCTCAAGAGTCTTAGGGTTGTTAATGAGCTCGGCCATGTTCCACTCTATAGCGTGTGTCATGGTGTCACTGTTTGCAATGAAAAGATCCTGTGCGTGGAGCAATTAGCAAACGTTTCTTAGTCAAGACAACCAATGGCGAATCCACCTGATTAAAGAGAGGAACATGCATTTACCACTAACAAGGACTTGATATGGTTCCTAGTGATCTTATACTCTGCGTTTTCGTCTCCATAAGCTTCTAACAATACATCCATCAAATCCATACCTTGCTCCTCCAGTTTCTCTTTGTGTTCCACGAGAATCCTCTCCAGCACTTAATCGTAACTGCAGGAAACACCCATGATCTCCTTTTTGAACAGTGGGATCCCGAGCTTCTCAAGCAGCCTGCGCAAGAGGGACGCCAAGAAAAGTTTCTTCGTCAAGGCATCTGTCTCAGTCACTAAGCCCCTCACTGTCTCTGCATCCTCTGAACAACTCCTCCCCATGAGTATCTTGCAGGTACTGTTGTTAATTAGCTTCATTGCTTCCTCACGAATATCAACGCTCTCCTTGTTCATCGCCTTATCAAGCAGGTTTGAGTAAAACTGCGCTACCTCATCTGCACGGACGCCTCATAACCTCTCCAGAGCCTGAGGTCCGAGGAACTTGGTGACGATGAGCTTCTTCATGAACTTCCAGTAATCTCCGTAAGGTGCGGTAATGAAGCCAGAAGATCTGAAGAGAAGACACCCCTCGATCGTAGGGAGGCCGCGACTGGAAATGTTTACGTCTCGCGCCTTAAAGACCTCATAGGCTATTGAGGCAGAGGAGACGAGGACTAAGGGGACATTGAAGATGCGGAGATGGAGGAGAGGTCCATACTTGGATGAGAGTTTCTGTAAAGATTTGTGGAATAGAAGAGAGAGGATATGGTGAAGATGGCCAATGATAGGCAGAGACGGAGGGCTCGGAGGCAGACCAAAGCCAGTCGTGAGTCCTTTTGTTTCCTGAAGAAGAGAGAGTAACAGAGAATTGAGAAGAGGCAGAGGAGGTTAAAGATGAAGCAGTTTCGAAAGTCAACGGTAATCATTGCTGCCATTGTTGCTCAAAGTGACAAAGCAGGTGAATCAGAGCATTCTTTTATCAAGATCCATAAATGAACACACATGCTTTGTTTATTACCTAAATAAAATGGAAAAACGTGAAAATAATGGAAAGCTGAAGTCTTCTCTTTTTAATGATATATGATCAAATCACAAGTTCTCTGCGACAACTCATAATCAAATTAATAATTTAATAACTTAGTAAAGCGTGTTCATCTACCAAGGTGACGACTAAAATACTTCTATCAATAAGCATTTAATTTTGTCAGAACCTTCCAATACAGATATGCGCAAGTGAAGTATTCAGATATTATGGCCACGACTGTTTTCAAGGTGACTCCTGATTTGTTCAAATGATTTATTAACATCATCAGAAATTAACGAGGACACAAAGTGAAATACCCCAGCAAACAATACTAATGGTTCAATCTTCATACCTTTGCCTTTGTTTCACCAACTAGTTTTCTAAGAATACCAACATGTCCAGGATCCTGCCAACAACAAACAGATCCACTGTAACAATTAATACAGGTTCTACCTGAGATCGCTTTTTCTGTTCAAACATGCAAATTACATAGGAAATTTAATCACCTTTTGTGCTCGCCATGTCAGGTATTTGTGATGTTCTTCACAATTTGCTCTCACCTGAGATGGCTCCATCTCCTCCTTCACTTTGATTGTCATCTCAAGCCATGCCTGGGGGAAGAAATATGATAAATTTTCAGTCATTTTTAACTGTAAAAACCTTAGTTTTGGCAGCAAATAAACCCGAGCTACCTGATAGTAGTTGAGGAGAGCAGAGAATAAAGCCTTATGATTTTCTTGGCTAGACGAAAACTTGGTCCACATCACCATAGGCAGAAAAATATGGTCGCTTTTGAATGCAATTTGAGTTCCTACCTTTGTATCTGATTCTATAAATTGATCGGTGATCTTCAGCTACGTACGACATCAAACATGGTCGAGAAGCTGCCAACCATTAGTGTTTGAGTTTCCCTGTTATTACACACAATCAAGAGAAGCATGTTCCACGATATCAGGATTGACGATGGCATCATCTTTCACCAAATCATATAGATCTCGAAGGAACGTCTCGATTTTTCCTATATCAGAATGAGATTTGTCTCCTGCGGCAAAAATGTGTGTTCTCTGTCCCACATCAATCCAGCTACATCCAGGTACCTTCTTGACTCCTCTGTCTTTCATGGCTTTCCTCAAAGCATTGGCCTTTTCCCAACGACCCTGTGAGGCATATATGTTCGAAAGAAGAATATAAGCTGACGAGTTTTGTGGTTCTAGTTCAATGAGTTTCTCAGCAGCAATTTCTCCTCTAATGTCATCTCCATGGATTCTACATGCACCAAGAAGAGATGACCATAGTCTTGCATCTGGTTTCAGGTTTTGTGCTTCTATGAAGTCATCAGCTTCTTGAAGATAGCCCCATCTCCCAAGAAGATCAACCATACAAGCTACATGATCTACACGCGCTTCAATACCATATTGACTAATCATCATCTCAAAAATTTTCCGTCCATCAGACACTTTCCCTGCATGGCTACAAGCTGTAAGAACACCAAGGAATGTGACTTCATCTGGCATGATATTGGCTTGTCTCATGGAATCAAAGATCTTAAGGGCATTTTCAGCGTAACCATTTTTCGCATATCCATTGATCATGGAGTTCCATGAGACAACGTTGCTTCTATGCCTCATTTCATGGAAAACTTGTGATGAACTTTTCATGTCCCCACATTTAGCATACATGTCTATAAGGGTGTTAGAAGTTAACTCGTCCAAGTCATGAGCCAAGTGGAAGGCAAGCGAATGGATAGCTCTACCTTCTCTTAAAGAGGAAAGGACAGAACACACTCGAAGAACAGTGACAAATGTTGCCTGGTCAGGTAGAGCACCATCATGACGCATTTCTTTGTAGAACTTCAAAGCCTCCTCATAGAAACCATTCTGACTATGCCCTGACATCATTCCCGTCCAAAGAACAATACTCTTAGGGTTTGATAACTCTGAGAAGAGAGCACAAGCGTCCGTCATTCTACGTGAATTCATGTAAAAGCCCAAAAGGGAAATCCCTAGATATTCAACTTCATATGAGGCCCCTCTCTTTATTATTTGACCATGGAATTGTGTTCCTAGGGTCAAAGTTTCTGGTTTATCACAAGCTTCGATAATGGTGGCAAAAGTGATGTCAGATGGGTTAACTCCCCTTGTCAGCATTTCTTGAAAGAGAACTACAGCTTCTCCTAAGTTGTTCTGAGAATAACCTGCAATTAGAGCATTCATTGACACAACGCTCCACTCAGGCATGGACGAGAAAACTTTACGTGCATCTTCAATGACCCCACACTTGGAATACATGTCAATGAGCGAGCTACCAGTATGAAGATCTGTGTCTAAGCCACATTTGACAGAGAGGCAGTGAGCTTGTTTTCCTTGATAAAGACCATGAATATTTGCGCACGCCTTAAGTATGCTAGCCAAACATGCTCCATCAGACATCATACCGCACGAATTCATCCTCTTGAACAAGTCAAAAGCCTCACTCTCGTTCTCATCTTGGACATAACCCCCAATTATTGTGTTCCAGGTTACATTATCACGATCACACATGTGCTCGAAAATTTTCCTTGCATCTTTCAGAGCTCCGCATTTTGCATACATATCTACTAATGCATTACCAACAAATAAGTTTTTCGTTAACTTCTTCTTGATGATAATCGAGTGAAACTGGCTGCCCATTTCTAGCTCATGCGATGCAGCACAAGTGCTTAACAGGCTTGTAAAGGTATAATCGTCAATGTTATAACCAGAGCATTTCATATCCATAAACAGTTCCATAACCTTGTGGGCTTTGCCGTTATGTGCATAACCCCTTATCATCGCGTTCCACAAGACGTCATTTCTCTCCTCCAAAGATTCAAATACTTTTGCAGCAGCCTCCATTTTCTCACACTTCGAGTACATGCTGACCAAAGAACTGCCAACATAAATATTGGAGGCAAGGCCTTGTTTAACAGCCTCTGCATGAACTACCAAACCTAAATCAAGATTTGCTACAAGCCCAATGGCACTCAAAACGCTTCCTAGTGTAGAACGAGTGGATTTAACACCAGATTTCCGCATATTGAGAAAGTATTCAATAGCCACCGTCTCACAACCTCGTTTCCCATGCCCTGAAATCATTACATTCCACGCTACCACATCTGGGCTTGGCATCTCCCTAAACAATAGACGTGCATCCTTCAGCTTCCCCAAACTGATGTACGTATTTATGACAGTCACAAAAGCTAAATGGTCAGGCCGATGCCCTTCATCCCGCATCTTTTCAAATATTATGACGGCTTCCTCTGGCAATCCAGCCTTGACGTAGCCAGAAAACAAACATGTCCAGCAAACTGTATTAGGATCCATTATCCCATCGAAAACTCGTCGAGCATCACCTATACGGTCACACTTGGCATACATATCAACAAGAGCCCCTCCACAATATGAGTTGCGTTCAAGCCCTATCTTTATCATACTGCAATGAATCTGTCTGCCAAACTCTATGTTACTCTCCCTGGCACAGGTTGATAAAACAATCGAAAAAGTGAATTTATTTGGAAAAATCAGATTCTCAAACAACGATAGAAAACTCCTTAAGACCTTTCCTGGCAGCCCAACGCTTGAATACATCGAGAGCATCGAGTTCCACGCGGTTACATCCTTTTCAAGAGAGTCGAAGACCTTCTCAGCATAAGACACTTCTGCACACTTGGCATACAAATCCACAATGGCGTTGCCTAATCTGCCTTGTGATTCCATTCCAAGTATCAAGCTCCGGGAATGGACAGCTTTGCCTATTCTCAAGGACTGTACAAGTCTTTGAGGCATTCCGTCGAACACCTTGCGACTTTTGAATAGTTTGCATTGCTCCAAACAAATTTCCAGGAGACTGTTATAGATATGATCATTGTTTCCATAGATTCGACGACCCAAATCCGTCGAAAACCTCAAACGACGTACCAAGGAGAAAGAATCGAACATGGACGAGGACGGTGTCAAGAGAACTCGAAAATATATGATTCAGACAACAATCCGACAAAACACGAATCTTGCCGGAGCTAGAACTGAGGTCTCGACTCCCTCTTAACCATGAGAAAAAGAAATCATTCAAACAAAAAAGTCGTCGTGAGTAAACAAAATCGAAGAACTCTGCAGAGTAAAAAAAATCAAACTTTTTAGCGGAAACAAAAAAATCAACCTTTTCGGGTCGGCCCGAAAACCCGTCGGATATAGGGTTCTTCTCTAGTAGCTTTTTTTTGCTGATCTGCTAAATCTTTGATCCAAACAGATAATTAGAGTTTCGATTAAGAAACTTTTGTGTAGGCCTGCCCATTTCGGGTCGGGTAACCCGACCCTACCTTTACCCGGCTCAAATTACCCGACCCTTTCGGATAAGGGTAATTGATATTATCGTTCGGGTAACGATAATTTATTTTAACGGATAAAGATAAAGGTCGGATAATTACTCCGGGTACCCGATTATCCATTTAGGTAATTAAAATTTTTAAATTATATAAATGTATTTAAATCCTATATATAAAAATGATAAATATCATCAATTTGATAATTTTGGAGATGAGTTCTTAGAACATTTTTCAAAATTATCCACTATTTTTCAAAGTAATCCCCAAATTAAAAAACTATCTCAAAACTCAACAAATTTTTTGCTAATATTATCCGAATTATTCATAATTATCCGTTCGAATAGCAATTTTAATTGTCAACATTACCCGTTCGGGTATTTATTTTAATTACCCGTATTACCCTTACCCGACCATTATCCGATCCTTACCCTTAAATTACCCGTTTGGATAGTGATTTTGAATACCCTAAATACCTTTATCCGACCTTTACCCGCTATTACCCAATCCTTTACCCGTAATGTGGAGGCTTAGTTTTGTGTGTGACTAGTCCATTTTACTGTTTCTATCTTTTCCTTTTTTGTTAATGCTAATTTTAAAATGCATCTAATTAAACAGGCACGAATAAAAGTAAGAGACTTTATCGATAATATTTTCTACAAATAGGGTCTTTCGTGCAAATACTTTAAAACTCAAATTTGGTTTTTGGTTTTGGATAATGCGTAAAACTTAAATTAAAGAAACGAGAGGTTACTCTGAAACGAGCCCTCTTCCTCTTCTTCTTCTTCTTCAGAAACAAAGAAGATGATGAACACACTTCAAGCATTTCAGACAACTTTAACACCAAACTTCCATGTTCTATTCAATGCCTCGAGACATTCCATATCCAGACCTCAATTTCTCTGTCTCTCGAAATCCGGAGATGGAACTTCGGATTCGGATTCTGATCCCGACGCTCCAAAACCCGAAGGCGATACTCGGAGACAAGAACTCTTAGCCAGGATCGCCATGCTTCAGACATCGAAAGTCCGTTTAACGGATTTCTTGGACGAACGATCAGATTATCTCACCAAGTTTGCTGAAGAAGCCAATGCAGAGTTTGACAAGGTTGGAGAAGACGCCATGAAAGGCCTTGACGAAGCTAGCTCAAGGGTTTGTATTACTTATAAAGATTGCAACTTGTTTCGTTCTTGCAGTCAGTTTTAGGAAAGTAGAACGTCTTGTTTCAATGGCTTACCTTGATTCTCTGATGCAAAATTGATCCGTGAGAATTGTCTTTTCTTTATAGATCAAGTGAAGTCAGAAGCTTTCAGAGATTGTGATTTGCTCGATGATCTTGCAGGAACAGATAATCTGATATTGTTTCTGTTCGAGTGATTGAGCAGATACTGGAGAATATCGAGAGCAAGATGCAAGCTTTTGAGGAATCTGCGGGATTGAACAGATTGGAGATAGAGGAGAACGATAATAAGTTGGCTGAGTTTGAGGAGAAGATCGTGATAGACAGGAATGAAGGTTTGTTCTTCAAGAGTTTACGTGACAAAAAGCCGGTGGATGGAGAGAAAGCTAAAGAGGAAACAGAGAAAATACAAGAGGCTACCAAAGAAAGTGTAGGATCAAAGGCAAGAAGGAATATTTACCTCGGGTTAATTGGGATTGTGGTTCTCGCGATTGCTGATTCTTTCATTTCTTCACCGGATTGGAGAAAAGTCGCGGTTCTTGGAGCTATTCTTATCCCACTGGTCACTCAGTTCGTCTACGAGCAGACATTGCTATCAGAACAAGCAGATAAGAGAAAGGGAGACAAGAAGGAATAAATGAGAGACACGGAGAATTGGACTCTGTATCAATCGAAAGAGATAAATATGACTTGATAACATAGACCCAAATGGGAAACTTATCACTTTTGGTTTGATACATCAACTACAGTTTCTTTTGCATCATCGAATATCAGATCTTGATGATGTTTACTTAGATCATTCAAACCATTGTGTGTCACCCAAATGCTTGTGATGTATGTATAATTCAATGTATAATGCTAGTTTCATCAGGTGATAGCTAACTCGATTCTTATCGACTTACTACGATTTACCGCCTGTCACTTCCAAGCATCGATACATCACAATTCGAACTCCAAAACCGAAAGCTTTCCACGGTAAATAATGGAGGAGCATTGTACCTTTATCACAGAAACCTAGCCGAGCTGGCCCAGAGATCAAATCGAGGGTCAAACTGAACCCTAGAGAGTTATATAAGCTTTTCCTTTGATATTCATCACGTTAGCGATTCACGACAGCTCGAACTAGTATGTTCCAGGTGACAACGGATGGAAAAATGCCATGGTTTCGAGCATCATCAAAGAATTCGATAGCATATGACACTCTGCGGCACATACACAACCCATTCAGTATGATATTGTAGGATATTATATCAGGCTGCAACCCCATCTTGTACATGTAACCCCAAATCACTGTCGCTCTGTTGCTGTCTCCAACTTTGAAGAATCCTTTCATCAAGGTGTTGTAGGTTACGAGATTCGCAACGCAATTCTGATGCTCCATATTCGCCACGACTTTCATTGCATCATCAAGTTTCCCAACAGAGCACAGGCCATGAATTAGAATGTTATGCATGGTCACATCGGGTTTTTGACCCGATTGAAGAAATTGGTGCCACAAGGCAAGGGCCAATTCGATCTTCCTGTCGTGACAAAGACCCTTCAAAAGTGAACTATAAGTTCTCAGATCTGGTTTGCACCCATTTTCAAGCATTTCTTTCACAACAGCTGATGCTTCACCGAATTTTCCTGCTTCACACAAACCGTGAATAAGAATGTTGTAAGAAACAACAGTCGGGCAACAACCGTTTTTCCCCATCTCTCTCAGCAAAAAAGAAGCATCACCAAGTCTGGAGTCTCGGATTAACCCACCCATTAATGCATTACAGACATGAGAATTCAGCTGCACGCCATGCTTGCTTATCTGTTTTACCAAATTTGATGCTTCTTCTAGTCTTTTCTCTTTGCACAAACAGTCTATAATTGACGTATATGCATAAACATCCAGATGCCCGCCTCTGCTCTCGACCTCCTTCAGGACCCCCATGGCTTTATTAACATAACCATTCACGCATAACCCATGAATAAAAATACCAGAAGTTATGTTGTCAGCTGCGTAGCCTTTCGCAGGCATAAGCCTCCAAATCATTGTCGCTTCATCGATCTTTCCATACTCCAACAACCCTTTTATCAAAATGTTATAACTCACTATGTTAACTGAATTCTTCTTCTCCATGATTCTCCATAACTCCAAACTCTCCTTAATTTTCCCACAACGGCAAAACCCATCAAGCATAGTATTGTATGTAACCACATCAATAAAGGCCTTACTTTCGACCAACTCTTTAAACACACTTTCAGCCTGATCAATATTCCCCACCCCGCACAGCCCGTGTATCATACTGCTATATGTAAATAGATCTTTTTCACGCTCATTCTGTTTCATTCTGTCCCATATCTTCAAGCAATCATCTATTCTTCCGCATTTGCTCAAACCACTAATCATGATGTTGTGAGTCTTAACATTCGGATAAACAGACGAGTCCTCCAACAGTTTGTCCCACAGTTCCATAGCCTTGTTGTGATCTCTTTTCTTAAGAGACCCATCAATTAAGATATTATAGCAGGTAACATCAGGTGCCACTCCTCTCTCAGACATTTCATCAAACAGTTCCAATGCATCAACCAAGTTTCCAGCTTTCGCAAGATCGTTGATCACGGTGCTGTAACTACACACATCCGGCTTCAAACCCTCTTTCCACATCCAATCCAGAAACCCTTTGGCTTTCTCGAACTGCTTCTTCTTACATGACATCTTAATCAAAACATTATACGTCTGCAGATTTGGCGCCAAACCCGCTGTTTCGAAGTAGGCTAACAAAGACTCGACTTTAGCCCATTGTTTCGCCTCCACGAACGCATTGAGTAGAGTATTATACGACCTAATCCCAGGCTCGCACATGAAAATCTCTCGCATTCGCTGGAAAACATCCAGAGCTCGATCGGGCATGGAGTTGTTTCCGTAGCTTTTGATAACCGACAAAGCGACATCTTCGTCGCACTTGCATTCTTGTGACCGAATGAGCTCTACGACCAGACCCACATGGGTAACCATCCGCGCCTCCGCGAGTCGTCGGAGGATATGGTGGAAGACGACGGCGGAATGTGCATAGCCTGGATGGCGAGTCGCCGAATCGAATAGATTAAACGCAGCAAGCAGATTCTTCTCCGATTTCAAGAGCTTGAGGACGTGTTTCGGAGACAGCGATTTTGGGAAAACGACCATGGGAGAGTTCTCGGTGACAGTTAGATCTTTGTTTCTCCGGCAAGGATTTTAGCAGCTGCTCTCATCGGCCAGATCAGAACCGAACTTTCTGACTAGTATTCAAATTCGCCAGCGAAGCTGAGAAGATGAAAGAAAATGGAGGAGTCGGAAGATTATGGAATCCGCCGGTGCCTGTGGAGAGACCTGGGAATTTAATTAGCAGTGACAAAAAAAACTAATTATCAAAGTAGTTTTAAACTAAAAATAAACTGTTTCTTAATTAATAGATTTATCAAATGTTCGAGTCGATAGGTTTTAAACCGAAGCCAAAAATACATAAATATGCTTTATTATTATAATACAATGTTATTTTGAGTTATTTCTTAGAAAACGTTTAACTTGGAATCAATAATGGCTGGTTAACGGCGGTTTATTCCGGTTAAAAGAGACAACGTCAACAAGTCACTCGTGCGATAATGTCCCCACCCCCCCTTAACATTAAAAAAAAGTAAACCAATTGCACCGAAATTAAACCAAAACCAACAAAACGACAAAAACATAAGGTTCAGAGAGCTAAACCCCTAAACCGAACCATCCAATGAACAATTTTGATCAATACAGCCTCATAACACTCCTCGCTATAGAATGGCCATGACTATTCGCCCACCCGCCGCCACCACCACCACCACCGGCTCCTCCTCCTCCGCCGCCAGTTCCAACGCTCATTCTCCGGCTACCTTTCATCGGTGCCAAGTAAAATTTCAACATTCCGTTTTCCCCATTCTTAGACGAATACCTTGAACTCTTATTCCTCTCCAATCCGTTGACTTTCCTAGCCGGTGCACCGCCGGAGCTCCGCCAGCTCACATTGCTGTTACTCCTCACCATACTCGGTCCTCCTCCGTTCCTCAGCTCCGGCCACGATTCGGATAACGATCTTTCCACCATTCCACCGTTTAATCTCCTATACCTATCCTCTTCCTCTTCTTCCTCGTACTTGTTTACACTCTTCCTGTAAATCAGCCCTAAGATGCTCCATTTCCCCCACCGTCTCGATTTCTTGTTGTTATCGTTACTATTCCCTTTCCTCTCGCCGATCATCGGTGGTTCCCGGAAAAAACCGTTATCCGTCGTCTCCACCGCGTAATTGTTATCTCTCAGTGATCCTGAGTAAGCATCTATTGATATAGCCGACGAGTTAGACACTTGCGGCTTTGGCTCGTCCATATCAGCCACAACCGCTGCAGCGGTTTTCCTTATGGAGCTTGACCGGTCGAGACTCTTCCGCCTCCGGGACGATGAGTCTGTGTAGTAGTCTCTGGTTTGGGTGGACCCGCCCGGGATTATAACCGGGTCGGACACATTGTTGGCTGTATTAACCACCTGTGGTGGTGGTGGTGGTGGTTCTTCCACCGGAATCTGCATATCCGATCGGATTACGTGACGGTGCACCGGCGCATCCTCCACCACTGAGAGCATAGACGGCGGCGGCGGAGGTCTCGCCGCGGGAGGAAAAACTGTCCGTCCGATCAGAGACCCGTCCCAAGAAGCTCTCGGCTCGTCGAACGAGTAACGAGGGTCGTCAAGCGAGATCCTACCGATGTCAACGGAGAATCTTCCGGCGTCAAGAGAGAATCTTCCGGCGTCGAGAGAGAATCGAGGGTCGGTGTCACACGATCTCCGGCCGAATCCATAGTCAGCAATCTCCGATTGTGTATCCCGGAGCTGTCTACCTATCGGTTTCTCCACCGGTAATCTAGCGGATCCCGGCCGATGGTCGCCGCCGTTCCGCCGCTTCTTCATCTTCTGATTCTGTCTCCATTTTTGAAGCTTCTTGCTGAAAACAGAGGCCGCCGACCAAAAACTCCGTCTTACCGATGGCTTCTTCGTTTGAGAATCGAGATCTATGTAATCTTTCATTGGCTTCAATTCCTCTTCGCTTATAGCTTTTTCCGGGATTTCAACTTCCTCTATCTCCTCTCTCTCTTCAACAATCTCGTCGCTTTTTCCCCCAATTACTTCACCGGAATCATTAAGAATCTCAAAGTCGCCAGCTTCAACGTACTCCTCTTCGAATTCGCCGTCACTTTCAGCTTCTTCTTCATCGTTAACCTCTAAAACAGGCTCCCTAACGCTAGATTTCCTAGGCTCGACCTCAATCTCGCCGCCGGAGATAGTGGTGGGAGGGTTTCGTTGTTCGTCTTGGCTAAATAAGTTCCACAGAGAGCTCCGAAGTCTGACGTCACAAGACCTACGCTGTGGCTCAAACACGCCGGAGAATCCTTCATTGTTCTTCGACGCAGAGAAGGATTTCGTACGACGGAGCTCCGGGAAGAATCCGGGTTTAACCCGGCCGTTACCGTTGGTGTTTCCACCGCCTCCGTTGTTACCGGAAGGCTTGAAGAGGGCCTTGATAGCCGCCGCGGAGATGGTCGGAGGTTTCTTGGAGGAAGAGGAGGCAGCACCATTGTTGCTCTGATCTAAGACTGAGAGGCGTTCACAGAGACAAGAGGGGCAGAAACCGGTGAATCTCTCCTCCGGGTGACGGTCGCAGGAGGTTGAGAGACGGTGTGGCTGCGGTGGTTGTGGAGGCGGAGCTAGAGCTGCTGCGGCGGCGGAGACTGGGTCGGTTGCCGGATTCATGACGGGAAATGGTTGATAATCCTTCGTCTGCTCAGGGTATCGTCATCACTGTCTCTCTGCTGATAGAGAGAGAGAGAGAGACAGCACTGAGGTTAGAGAGAGAGAGATTGGTAAGTGTTGTGTCTGAAACTTCGTCTGGTTCCAACGGTAATTGAAAGAGAAAGGAGATGAAGAGAAACTAAACGAAACAAAACACAAATAATTTAAAAGAAATCAGTTTTTAAAATAAATTTTTCCGACGACTTTTTTTTTTTGGTATATGTTTTTTTTTAACATCTTTTTCGTATTTGTTTTAGTTAAACTATCTACACTTTACATTTTGCTCCCTAATTACATTTGTTAATATGCAAAATACAATTCTACAAAAAACAGTGATTACGATTGAGTGAATAGATAATTGGAGAGATATTAAATGTCCAATTTGGCCTATGTTCTTCCGATTTTGTCTCATGTTTTTTAAGTTTTTTGGTAGTCTGTCTCATGTAATACAAACCCGTTACTTGTTGGGTCGGTGGCAAAGTGGATTTTTTTCCTCCTTTGTCAAAAGCGAGTTTTTAAGTAAAAATCAAAATTTTCACACTGCTTTTGACAAATTTCAAAAGCAACGCATGTTGCGGTTTTAATTCAATTAATATATGTTGGCTGTCAAGGAAAAATCATCATTCGATGTTATCTAGTTTTAAAATTTCTTAAACATGTGTGTGTATATATTAGATGTAAAGAAAAAGTGTGTGAATATGTTCAATATATGTTTAATCATGGTATACTATACACAGATGTAATTATTGTTTATCTAAATACTTTAAAAATTCATTTAACGATATTAATTGATTATTAAATAGTATTTGTCAGTACTGCTTTCTCTACAGTTCTACCGTAATAATCATGTCAATTATCGCATCAATCATAGCAACTGCGTCAACTATGGAATTTACTGCTTGCTTTTAACCACAGTCACAATTTAGATCCCTAACAAAAATTTAATATTATTTTTTAATTAAAAAAAAAAAAGGAATACTTTGGAATGCAAAAGATTCGGAAATCACGCCATCACACTTCTTATTTCTTGTCTCTATGACACTCTCTCCTTTCGCTTTCTCTCTTCTTCCTTTTCTTTTTCTTTTTTTTTGTGTTCTATTTCTTTTTAATACATTTTTCCAAATAAATTTCCTCGATATTCGAACACTAAAATTAGACTCCGAATTGTTTTTTTATTTTATTTTGGTAAACGACTCCGAATTGTTGGAAATTCTAAGACGAACAAATCTTAACAAAGTTAAGAAATTCCCAAAAAACTTATAATTATATTATTTATAAGAAGAAAATACGTTTTTTTTATTAAACAATTACAAGAAAACAAACTAGTTTTATTTATATCGTATTTACCTACCATATTCAAGAATAAAAATGTCAGTTATATGGTAAGTGGGATTTAGTTTTTTGAATGGGGTTGTATATATTTTTCGAATCCGAGTTGAGAGTGAAGAAAAATAAGAGAAAAATATGGATCAAATATTTGAAAGATTTCGTTATCAGAGACTGTATTATTTGTATGCTTTTTGCGATGCATTCTATTTAGCTTTAACTTTATTTTCCTTTATCAGATCAAATTTGTCTTGGCTTTTCTTTTTGTTTCTTTTCTTTTCTGTTCTTTCCACAAAAATTAAATCTATATTCTGTTGGAGGATATAACGTATATGTACTTGAAATATATATATATATATATATATATATTTGCTGTTAAATATTGATTTTGGACTATATTTTTGTCCTGGCAGTACGGTGGTCTCTGAATGTCACTAGCATGGGAAGCAAATCTTGTCCTGCCTCTAAACGTCGTCGTTTCATAATTTTGTTTTTTAACGTAGATAATAATAGATATCATCGTATTTATTTTAATAAGTTGATTATGATTGTCATGTTTCAGCAAAGTAATCTTTTAAACTTGAAATACACTAGTAGATTGTGATGTAGAAGTATATGTATTCGTGTGTATATTCTCGGACGTGTGGGTAAGAATCTTCCAACTTGTTCCCACGTATGTATAATAATAACTCATCATTTGTTCATTCTCTATTTATCCTGTATTATTGTCTTTTGTAGTATTAAAGATATACTTTCGTATTAAAATCGTAAATTTATTTGTTTGGGACCTTGAATTATTTTGTTGTTTATCAACACATACACGATTTTTTAGCAAAATAATTATTTTAACGTCGTGTGTGACGCACTGACGCTCATCGTTGTGCCTCGTATCCCATTATACCTCACGCAATCAATGCCATTAATGTAGGTTTATTAATAGTTTGATACTTAAATTACTAATTCACCTTTCACTTTAACGCTCTATCTCTCTTGCTTTTTCATCTTTTACTCTCCTATTCTTTTGTATATGTTCGGCAAATGATGATATGTTTGTATAGTAAAATTTGTTAGAAAGATATATTTTACGAATCGAAATTTAGAGATAAATTGATAAAAAGATTTGTAATTTTACTACCCAGAGTCAAATTTCTAACATAGCCAATTTAGTACCAGCGTGCACAATGAATATATGCCGGTTAATAAAGATTGGACAGTTAACCACTTAATAATACTAGTCCAGTATTTATCAAAACATAATAATGATTTCAGCGCTATATAATAGTATATGTTATCTTGGACTATGTCTTTTAATCATGAATTTAAGATCATGATTAATTTTTTCCTTTTCTATATGGGTATAAAAATAACGAAAGAAAACATGAAAACAAATTTGATGTGCGATCTAAAAATAATAATAGAATAAACAAAAAAATTACACGGTTAAAGAAAGATTAAATTAGATACGATAAAAGATAGTGGATATCATTTTTTTAAAATAACGGTATAGTCGGAATATCTCCTTATTATAGTCTTAATATATGCAGCTTGCCAAAAAACTACCATGAATACAAGATTTATTGATGAACTTTTATTGTATATTCAGGAGATTGCAATTTTTTTTTAAAAATGCTATTTTTGAAATATCATTTTTTAAAAATACTATTATTTTAATTGTTTTTTTTAAATGTCACTAAAATTATATCATTTATTCAAAATATTATTTATGTTTGGGTTAACTATTTTATGTTAGGATTTAATTTTTATGATTTAGGATTTGTTAGGGATCAAAACCATTTTTAAGGTTTAGAATTTTAGGATGTTTATGGTTTAAAAATCTTTAATAAGTATCATTTTTAAAAATGGACAATTCGTGGTGCCATTTTTTAAAATGGACAACTTATTGTAACATTTTAAAAAATTAACATACCAAAAATGATATTTTCGAAATTCTCCCGAAAATTATTAACAAAGTACTCAGGTTTAAGTTATTAACGACTTTAAGTTTCAATATCAAAAAAAAATTCTGTTATTTTATAAAACTGTGTATAGAAAAAAATATGAAAGACATTGGATCAAAGGTAAAGGGAAAAAAAGAGATATGTAATCATTACAAGAGAAATTATGAGTTAGGAAAGGACAATCAAAATATGAACTTTTTTGGCCCACAACAGTCGACAACTCACAGAAATCAAAGGCTTTTTGGTTTTCCCAATTAATCAAGAAGAAAAAACAACACAAGTTCTTAATTTTCACATTTTTTCTTATTTTTTAATCGCAAAAGATTTATTATTTTACATAAAAAGCCTCTATTTTGGACCCAACATGCTTCTGTATGTCATTCTATTCACATTTATGAAAGTCTCTTTAGTTCCTTTCTTACTCAGATACTCTAACTAATAAGTGTCCATGTATATTGTAATTTGTAATGTTCTGTATTGTTTACACATCTGTATGGTTATAAGAATAACGTTTCATACGAGTAAAAAAAACCTTTAACTCATGCAAGTATTAAAATTATTATTAATTATAATATATGTTTTCTGAACATTCATTTCAAAACTTGTTTGCTGGAATTTTTGATTTATTTCTGTCTCTCTTCTTTTGTGTGTTTCTTGTTTTGTTTAAAATTATTATTATTGTGAGGAATCCCAATAAAGGGGAGAACTCTTTTTTTTTAAGCATGTTACTAAAGTAAGACAAGAAAAGCACCCAAAACAGGACAAATTTCTAGGCTTTGCTTTATTACAAAGTTTTTGTGAACTACAAATATTTTCTTAGATTATTAAGTCTTAGATACTTATAGTTTTTGGCAAAACTGTATAATTATCTATATGTATATCTAGTAAAAAAATTGATGTTTTGGTACTTCGATTCTAACCAACGATTTTATAACTACTTGATTATTTCAGAACCCAGTTTACAGACATTTTATACACAAATGAATTTGAATATGGTCGTGTTTTCTCTCCCTCAAAAACAATCATGGGTTTGAGATTATAATTTTTTTTAAGTGTTTGATTAATAAGAAAAAACACATCACACATGCGGATGTTTGGAAAAACACATTAATGTATCTTATAAGAAACTGTTTTCAAAAGGATGGCAAAGTAGATCCAATATATCAAAGTATATATGTTTTTTTTTTTGGGATCAATATCTTAGGTATATATGTGAAATTGTGAAGTACCGAATATATAACAAGATATGGTTCGATCATAAAACGTGTCTACGATTGCCATGAAAATCAGCATCTAGTAGTAGTCCTCAAACGAAGAGAGATAGAAAAGGCAAAGTTGAAAAACTAAAATAAATAATTTAAAATCTCAGCATTAGTTTGGTGGATTCGATTTTGATCATGAAAACTACAAGAACAAAGTAGTTAATAAAGACAAAATAACTCATGAGATATAAACAATTACTTGAAGAATTCCTTATAAAAAGTTTATTATATACGTGTATATTCAAATAACAAACATTTCTAAAGCTATAGAATCTGATATAATTCGAAAAGATTATCAGTCAATGTTAACAAAATAGGAAGAGCAACAAACGATCCATTATTATCAGTATTCAATTTGTAAGATGAGATAACTGTACAGTGTTTCATTAAAAAAAAAATTCTACTACTGATTCGAACTAATCAGAGGCAAATTATCCATCACTTGTGTTCTGTTTTTGTGCTCAAGCATCATCTTAGCAACAACTTCGTTAACTTTCTGAGACATTTCTGGAACCATCAAAGCTGCTTCATCAAACAACTGAGCTCTGAGTTCACCTGAGATTCGATCTCGGGGAGAAGCTGCAGATAATTCCGTCATTGACTTGGCGAAAACCGAAGCAGCAGCGTTCAAACCGTGCAATGCTTGACGGCAAGAAGTTATTCTTTCTTGAAGTGAATCGTCTGCAAGTGTATCATGAAATACTTCTGAAGATGTCTTGTCCTGTGACAGAAAAGAACCAGTGTATACATAAAACATAATATCACATGTTCATTTACAGATACACAAACATAATGTTGGCACTTGGCACCATTGCTGGATATTTCATGCAGCTCTGAGTGAATTTAAGGTTATAAATATGTAATTGTGTGTGTGTGTATGTCTATATATAAGCCAGTGCTGAATATATACATGTGTGTAGGTATATCAATATATGATTTGGTGAAACCTGTTCAGGATGTTCTTCTGTACTCGGTGAAGATTGATCATTCACCTGTTCAGGATGTTCTTGGATCGACCTCAAAGTCTTGTACCCTGATTTTTGGGAGGGCGTACGCAGAAATTGCTTGGTACCGCCAATGTAGTCCCTTCTTAGAACAAATTGGGAAGAATATCTTTTTTGTTGCACTGACTTTTCGGCCTCCACCTATGGATAAAGGAAACATTTTTTGGTCATAAAGATTTCTCTTGGTAACTAAAACATGTCGAAGGAATAGTGAAGAGAGCGAGCTTTTCCTCACGTCAACTATCATTGACAAACTGTTATCAAACTGCTTGAGCATCTCCCCCTGCTCGGCAGAACGTTTGGTGCAGAAATCTTCTGGTTTCTGTTGTTTAATGAAAGATGTTTGGATGTTTGGAGAATATAGAAGATCTAAACACACGTTGTAGATAGTGTTCCAGCGCGTGTTTTCCTTCCTATGGCTGTTGAAAACCGAAGATAAAAACAATCAATGTAGTTCTCATAAAAGGAGGGAGATAGATAGAGAGAAGAAATGATGCAGTAATGACCAGAAACAAGCTAGAGCTTCTTACCTAGGAGCATCACCTTGAAGCACTGAAGTCTCAGTGTCGCTGGAGCTTTTGGACAGGCTTCCAAGGCATGACTTTTCTGTTGTTGAACCTTGCTTGGGAGTTTGGCATTCAAGATTCACAGAAGAGCATTCTTCAGCACTGTCAACAGTATTCGCCAGACTTTTATCTTCATGTTTCTGTTGTGGAGGCCATAAAGACATCCAATATCAGAAGAACTGTGGGTCTAAAAAGAACAATTTATAAAGATAATCAGAAAGCAGGCGGCTTTTTGGGTCTGTACCTGGTTTGAAATGGAATCCTGAAAATTGGTAGCAATACCAGATGGTTCCACTTTAGCTTGAGCCCACTTAGGAAGCCGAGAAACACTGAACTTAAATGAAGATGTCCATGGTGAGCGTTGCTGCATCTGATATGCGTTTTCTTCTACTGGCTTACATTTTGCAGAACAGGATGCATCATTTGGATTTTCTTCCTCCAAATCAACTACAATTTGCATAAACTTTGTGGGTTGAGCCACAGTTTCAGGAGCTAATCTGCCCTTTTCATTTACTGCCCGTATCATTCGAGTAACCATTCGCAAAGGTAGTTTCCAGACAAAAATACAGCCGTCTCCTGCAACCTGTTAATAAACACCAAAGGAAATTTATTAGCAAAATTTTATCTCAGTTTTTCGTTTTCATTTGAGGCATACCAAGATAGATCCAGGCTTTCAAGCACATACTGTGATTCAATTCAATAGGAATGAGAGATTGATCTTGACTTATCCAAAAGCCAAGGTGCTTATAATTGTAATAACATAAAACTAGAATTCAGAAACTTACTGAAATGATATGTTTGCAATCAGGTAGGAAAATAACACCAGTCACAGCTTCACCATGTCCTGTGGCCTGAGCAACCAACTCTCCGGTGACAAAGTCCAAAAAGCAGATTGTCCTATTAGAGTAGGAGCATACCAAGTAGCTGCAGCTTGGGTCCAAAATGACCTGTGGAAGAGATTTTATTGTCAGCACTAGAACATCAAACAATGTTGAAGCCTTATCAAACTGTTTGTTCAATGCACCTTGATGGGATCTCCATGGTCTCTGTCTTGCTTGAATGATCTGACAAGCTTTCCACTTTCAACATCGAATATGTTTATCTTCTTATCCTGCAATCATGAAAATTAGGCATCCGAAGCTTGTTTAGTCAGATGTTAAGTGTATGTCTAATTGACTGAATGTGCTCGGTAATATGTTAACGTTCATCGAAAGGTACCAATACCTGTCCCACTGTGACAACAAGTCCTGATGTTGGATCTACAGCCATATCATAGATGGTTCCATGAGAGAGAGTTTGAGGATGAGAAGGTGAAAGATGCACACTACTTGCTTTCCTGACAACGTCAAACAACTGCAACCTGCAAAGTTATCAACAATTATGTCATAAATTCCTGTAAAATATATATATATGCAAGTTTCCTGATCTTACAGCATATAGAACATTACCTATCTGCACCGGAAGTTAAAATTTTCCGGCCATTACATGCGAATTTAACAGAAGTTACAGCAGCTGAACCACAAACACTCCCAACGGGATCAAAGTTCCTGATAATATGATCATATAAGTTCGTATGGCCTTGCCAGGGAAACCAAAAGACCGTAACAAGCTGTTGTTTTTACACCTTTTGACATCATAAATGTGGATTGTTCGGCCCTTTCCACCAGAAGCAAGCAAGAAATCGCTGCTCGAGGCATTTTCAGAATCAACATCTTTCAGTCCAGGAAAGCTGAAGCTC
Organism: Pseudoturritis turrita; assembly: GCA_900406555.1. Taxonomy (NCBI): domain Eukaryota; kingdom Viridiplantae; phylum Streptophyta; class Magnoliopsida; order Brassicales; family Brassicaceae; genus Pseudoturritis; species Pseudoturritis turrita. The sequence goes on from OVBL01000397.1 coordinate 3,834,685, forward strand.
AGTGACTGAATTTCTGCTTCATGAGCATCCTGTGCAATATGTTTATCAATAAGAGGCATAGGAATTGAATGTCTGGACACCAACCACTGAAGACACATAGCTAATTAAAAACTGAACAATAGTGACTAATATTACCGTAAAGCATGTATATTCTGATTCTTGTAGATCATATATATGAAGGTTCCCTCCACAGTCACCAGCTGCTAAGTACTTTCCATCTTCGCTTACTGCCAGTGCCCGGAAACCAAATGTGGTACCACATGTCTCAACGAGATCACGTTCAAAAATTCCAGCACTAGCTGAATTATAAGGACATGATGAGTGAAAATGACTAATTGAATTGGATAAACAATCTATAAATGTAAATATCCCGAACATTAAAGTACTATAACATCTTCACTGATATGTTTGAAATTCTGAGCATATGTGATAATTACCTAAATGCATAGTCCCTTGTGTTTCAGATTCTGAGGAAGTGTTGCTTGCATTGGCTTCTATTAATGGATCCAGTTGGAGAGCAAGATCCCACAACCTTATGGTTCCATCTTCAGAACATGTGGTGAAGGAAACCCCTTCACAGCATCCTCTAGCCACACATGCAGCTGTTGGACTGTGCATATTTCCACAAGAGAGGTTTTTTATATCCCAAATTCCGGCAGAATGTGATATCATCATAGAGCACCTAGTAGGCTGGAATAAGGAAAAAGTTTCACCATATGCAGTTTGTGCTCTAGGCTTCAACAGGAAACTTCAGAAGTAGCATTTGGCGCCAAAAGAACTTTGAAATCAACAAACTTTCTGTCGCAAATACTGAAATATGTTTACAATTACCTTGTTTACATCGTTCACATCCCAAACATAGAGACTACGATCCCCATAGATGACAACTGCCAAGCCAAAATTCCAACTTTTGTCAGAAGGAAGATTGGTAAAAGCATCATATTGCTATTATGAGGTTTTTCTACACTAACCGAGCTTATCTGTGGTCGAAAACTGGCAAGCAACTGCATCCGGAAAGATAACAGGCTGAGATTCTATATTTTTGAATTCTGCTGAATGAGAATGACTTTCAGTGTCACTCTTTTTAGCATCTGAAAAGTGTATTGTGCCAGCATATTCTAAAGTTTCAGGAGTAAATAGCTGGATCGCTCCCTTGCTGCAAGCGCAGGCTATCAATCGACTGGATGCAGATAAAGCAAAACATTTTTCAACCTGACATTTATTGCAAGCCATTCAAAGAAATTATTGTTATGACAAAAAAAGCTCCGCAAGCTAACATGAACAATATTGCTATCTTTACAGCGTCAATGCATACAAGTTAACTAAACTTATTGCTAGGCTCATAAGAAATATATAGTCAATGCTTCAGGACTATAGTAAATGATTGTTATGCATATCTAAATGCTAGTATGATCCACTGATAGTCATAGATTAACAACGGAAAAGATTAAAATGTAAGTTATTGTACCTTCAGATCCACTGACTTCTTGATTAACATCCCATTACTCATGAGCATCAGAACACCTACACAACAGAACAAAGTTAATAACTGTCATTTTGATCGAATGAGCGTACAAAAACTCATATTCACAGTTGTAACTGTGTGGAGCTGAAGACCTGTATCTGTGAGAGCGTATATTGAGATAGCTTCTTCACCTCGTTCGTCACTTCCACTAGAGTTCACTCTGATTGCTGATATAACTGATACAAATGAGTTTCCTTTTTGAAAACCATTATCAGTTGGCTTTCCATGAAATGCCAGAGATCCTACTTTACTCGAACGTGTCTTCTGAAAAGAACCCACTGTCCAAAACTTCAAGTGCTTGTTCCCGGAAGTAACAATGAATTTCCCATTGGATGAGAATGTCACAGACGAAATGTCAGAGAAATTAGAACTCGCTTTGACCTTCGCCACCAAAATGCTTCTGCGCCAGTCCCAAAGATATATGTATCCTCCAACACTCACCAGATATTCCCCTAAAGACCAAAGTAAGGAAATGCACAAAAAACAGCAAATACTTAACTAAGAAAAACAGAATGGATAAAGACGGTCGGAGCGAAAAAAGAACAAAAAACTAACCGTTTGGTGAAAAGGAAAGACACTGAGATCCATAAAGGTGGCCTTTCAGCTCCGAAACAAGTCCCAACGTCTCACAATCCCATATCAAGACCGCAGAGAGATTCGGAGACTGAGAAGATCAAATCAAACACCAGAAAACCAATCACGATATGAAATACATCATATTTTATATAAATGCATCCCCTAAATAACAGATGCAAACACTATCATACCTCTCCAGCAGCTACGAATCGCCCATTCTGGGAAACCGCCACACAGCTCAAAGGCTTAGGCATACGGTGAGATACGACAAGGTGCGATTGAGTGCACGAATCGACATCGTAGACCACCGCAACGCATCCAGCCAAGTAAACGCATTTCGAGCTGCAAGTAACCGATGACAACCCATTGGCGTTCTTCGTGGTCAAACCGATGATCTCTTGCAGAATCAGCTGCAAAAACGAAGAAGAAATCAAAACCCATTGAGAAATTTCTCAGGAAACTAATACATTTGCCTTTTGGTGAGCGAGTGATTGATAAGACGTACCTTCGTGGATGAACAAGAAGGCTTCTTTGATTTCTGGCCTAGTTTCATTCTGATTAGGGAACAACAATAAGAAGAAGAAAAACCCAAAATTTCTGAGGAATTTGGTATCGGAGAGACGACGACGAGAAACCCTAAAGAAAGAGAGAGAGAGAGAGTGATTCTGGGGATTTTTCTGAGGGAGGAGATTGTCGTTACTGTGTCGGAGGGAAACAATTTTTAAACGATGGGCTTTTCCAAATAAAAGATGGTCCGTTGTGAAATTAATTGAGAAAACGGTCAAGCCTCAATTATCCGTTTAAACCGAAGAAAACCTCAATCTCGTAAACCTATTTAATCTCTATTTTGGTTGATTTTTTCTTTTTAATCCTCAATGAAAAAGTAAATTTAGTCCATCGTTAAATTGCTTAACGGATTGATTAGACGGAATTAGTGTCAGTTTAAAATCTTTATTAGATTAAAACGATGTCGTCCTTGGTCTTCATCATCATCACTCCGAGACCGTGACTCTTCCTCTTCCTCTTTCTCTTCCTCGTCGAGTCCTGTCTCCGATAACGTAATCGTGAACAAGAAGAAGCCCTCTCAGGTCAGAGCAGTATCCATGGAGCTTGACGAGGTTCAGGTGGTTCATCGATAACGCTTTACAATGCTCGGTGGCTGCGGTGGTTGCGCCGTGGTGATGGTGGAGGAATTTCACGGCGAGGAGTTGTCCGTCGGTGAGTTGGCCTAAGTAAACCGACCTGAATCCTCCGTCTCCGATTTTGCGTTTCATGTCGAATTTGTTGGTCGCTGATTCGAGCTCTTCCATGGTGAAGACTGGATAAATGGTTAAAGGAGAGATTGAGAGTACCAGAGAGGGATTTGAGTTGATCGAAGAGAGTCGAGCTGGGCGAGGTTCTTCAGATCCGGCCAGATTTTTTCTGGAATTTCACCGGAGAAGTTGTTGGCGGTGAGGATCAACCGTTGGAGCTGTTTACACTTGCTTAGATCCGGAGATAGAGGTCCAGAGAACGAATTTCCCGACAAATCGAGATTCTGAAGCCTAGGGAGGGTACATATCGAAGGAGGAAGAGAATTGGAGAGATTGTTTTTGTAGAGGAAGAGACTATGAAGCGCCATTGCATTGAAGAGCTGAGTCGGAATCGAACCGAGAAACTCGTTGTCATGGAGATTAAGACGGTGAAGGTAGATAAGCGAGCCAAGCTCCGATGGGATGTAGCCACGGAGACGATTTCCGGCGAGGGAGATTCCAACGACGCGTAAGTCTGAGTTGCCGAGATGTTCATACAAGAGACGCCAGACCAACGACAAGGGTCGGAATCGTTATCGTTCCAGTCGGAGAAAGCGGAGGAGGAGGAGGCGGTGGAAGAGAGTAAGGCGAGACTGTCGGGGGAGAGAGAAAGAGCCGGAGAATAGTGTGTTTTGTTTTGTTCTTGAGGGGGTTAAATTAACAGAGACAAAGTGAATACCTTGACCTGTACAGAAACACGACAGCGTTTTAATTTAACAGAGATTTTAAATGGTCCTAACTCCGTCTAATCAATCCGTTAAACAATTTAACGATGGGACTAAATTTGCTTGGTCAATGAAAGTTGAGGATTAAAAAAACAAGTCAGCAAAAAATAGAGATTAAATAAGTTTATCAGAAAGTTGGAGTTTTTTTGGTTTAAACGGGATAGTTAGGGTTTTTTTGACCGTTTTTCCGAAATTAATTTAACCCTAAAAGATGGTTACTAAACAAAGCCCGCTATAATGTGGTTTTAATCTGTTTAATTACTTACCATAACTAAGTGAGTGACTAATATTATGCACAGTTTTGAACAAAAGAATTAATAGAAAAAAACTGTAGACACTAATATTATGCATAGTTTTGAAATCTTTCAAATAAAATAATATGAGGTTTTGATATTGGCATGAAATGATAAATATTTATTGTCACTTTATTTATGTATATACACATCTACTTGGTTGTTAGATTTTACAGTAAAGGTAGAATCTTGCGAATGTTCCTTCTGATTTGTAATCGCGGATTGGAGAATAATAGAAGTTGAATCTTGAGAGAAAATATCTAAATATCAAATTTCTTATTAATTTCTTAATTACAAACTAAACCATTTACGATGGATTATATACATGTAAGTAAAACATAATCTAAATCAAAATTGATTTACAATGTTCAGCTATACCGAAACAAACCAATATCAAACCAAAGTTGATACCTTTGTTAAAATTATTAGTTCTGATTTTGTAGGTGGACATGCTTATGCAGATGACGACTATTATGATATCGGGTATAAATCTGGTTTGGTTTGTTTTTCAAACAATATAGTCAACAAAGAACAGCTTCCGACTTCCGTATTTTCATGCACTCAAATATTGTTTCTTTCGATTTTTTTAATTTTCTTTTGAATTTTATTCTAATATTCAATTAAAATATTAATATTTTATTATTAAAAATGAGAAGATAACCGTCAATCGACGTTATTGTTAAGTCCAAGTTGTTATATGGATACAATTTTAGAAATTGATGTATTAAAATGGAATAGTTAAATAGGTAACGAAAAAAATTAGCTATTAAAAAGCTTATCGATACTCCTTTATCTTTTTCAAAATTCTCTGTTTTTATAGATTGGAAAGTTTGAGATCCATTTATTGCTCTTGATCCTGCATAGATATATACATATATACCCCATTACGATGATGATGCTTCTTCTCACCCTCAGGCTTTTTCTTAGTTCTTACCTGGGTAGGAGTTCCAGTCGTAACCATCCACATATACGTATCCGTTTTTTCATATAAAAATCTTTCTATTCTGTTAATGACTCAATTGTTTGGAATTGTTTGGGTTCAAATGGTTGTCACTAGTAGAATTAGTGGAATAAATATGAATGAAATGTGATTAAGTGGAATAAAAAACAAATTCCTCCAATTCATTCCTCTGTTCTACTACAAAATAGTAGAGGAACATTTTCCTCTCAAATTTGTTTATTTTTTCAATTTTTTGAGTGGAATGAGTTGAATAAGTTTTCCACACTTTTCAACCAAAATGTTGAAACTTTAGAGAAATGTTCAATTCCACCATATTTTATTCAACTCAAATGGTAAAAAATTTAGAGGAATGATCAATTCCACCCATTTTGTTCCTCTAAATGTACAACTATTTGTACCCTTTATTTTACCAGAGTACCTTTGAGTAAAGAAAACAAAAGGTTCTTCCCTTTAACCACAAAAAAACGAACGTCTAGTTTTCGAAAAACATTCTTACTTCGTATTCAACGTAGCCAAGCAGTGATAAACGGTTTTTGATCTAAACACAAGTGCAAAATAAACGGTTATTAATTGATTCCAAGTTTAGAGGGCATTTTCCTTTCTCAGACTAGTTTGAGAGTTACAAAGAAAGCTAGTTGCAACGCAAGAATCGCCAATTTTTAGAGAGATGATGAATTTGTATTACGGTTTGCAACAACAATATTTCTGAGCCGTAGGAGTAGGAGACAAACATTTTCCACCTCGGTGGCCAAATACGATACAGTCGCTAGAACATGCAAACTCATCATATCGACCCGTACACGGAATCTTGCATCGCTTATTTGGTATTTTTTTGTCAAATGCACCTACACAAATCCACATTAAAGTTAGTTCTAATCGATACAAAGATGTCTCCATATATATAAATATAGGTATATAACATGTTAATAAAAATCAGTTAATATAACATGTCCATAGAATATAATCTGTTACAACAAATTTGAATGCATGTCTATTACAAATTCTATATGTTTGGCTATTGCTTTTAAAATGATAAACGCTAATTTTAACAAATAAATTAAATTTTAAACAAAGCTGCCAAAACGTTGTTATTGGACAACAAAACTGCTAATACTACACAGAGTAAACAAGCTACAATAGTTTTTGTTATACCCATAATATTTTTTTTTTTAGTGAAAACTATTGAAAACGAAGATGTTCTTAGTTTTTCGGATCTTAAAGATAGGTTCAATTTATATAGCTTTTAGCCTTAGGAGATTTTTAACTATTAATTGCTTTCCATATTTGCGAGTTAATTTTGGCAAAGAATCTGTCTGACTTAATTTTAAATATTTGTCTGTATCATTTAGTATGGATAATCACAAATCAAAGTGAACTTAAAATTGCAAAAATTATGACTATTTTTTTAACAAAGTTATGATTCTTGTGAAATGTGGTCAAAGAAAATTTATTGTATACTCCCTCCGTTTCACAAAGAGTGTCATTCTACAATTTTTCACACATATTAAAAAATTATTAAAAATTCTATTATTTCCCTAGTTAATAATACACTAAATAAATTTATTTCTCTAATTAATACATTAAAGTAGTACGGTTAAAACTTGAATTTTATTCAAAATTCTGCATTGAAAATACAAAACGATATTTTTTATGAAACAAAAATAATATCTTAGAATGACACTCTTTGTAAAATAGAGGGAGTATATTATTACTGTGAGGCTGTGAGCAATCAAATCTTAATTTAAATGCAAAGATTTTACTGCACAACTTAGTGCTAGAAAGTTTCGTAATATATATAACTAGATTTTGACATGGGCAAGCGCATGATTAAATGATTAAATAAGTTGACTAATCGATTTTAACATATATAATTTTTTAATAATTAAACGTGTATGACAAAGCACATGAATTCTAACATCTATAAACTTACAAAAATAATATGTATTGTGCATAAATGTAAAAAAGTTGAATGCTTTTGATCAAGCATATGTTAATGTCATTAGTTTTAATATTTTATGTGTAAAATTGATCAAAATATATGCAAATGTTATTTATTTCAATATCTTTTAAGTGTAAAATTGATATTCATTATTCGTGTAAATTATAGAGCATACGATAAATTATATAAATTTTAGATTTATATGAATTTGTGGGACATAACAAACGAAAAACAATATATATTTTTCAATAATGAATTGTATAAATATTTGCAAGTGTGATTAAATATGTATAATAGATTACATCATAATAAAAATATTTGTATAGTATACTAATCTAAATACATTTATACACAATAGATAATATTGTTATAAATATGATAATAAAAAGTTTGTTAATATATCAGAAAAAATTAAAAATAGATGATATGGTAAGTCTAAAATATTACATTTAGTTGGGTTTTAATTTGTAAAACATGTATTAATGGGATTATGTTATAAAATTAATGAGAATATGTAGAGATTTCCACCATGGCATGTTGAAATGTTATGATTTGTTAAATTAAATGACATATCCCCTAAAACGCTATTTGAATGACACCTATAATTTTTTCTGAATGTCTTCTCTATTAATATATACTAGATTTTGACCCGCGTCAAACGCGGAATTAGAATATTTTTTTAAAAAAAAATATGAAATTTTAATATATCGGAGAAATTAGAAATAACAAAGATCACATAGTACATCTCCTATATAGATAAATATATTTTATCTTACATAATTTAATTTGCAGGACTCTTGATTTGGATGTAAACATTTTTTGTATAAATTGAATACGTTTAAGAATATGGGTTCTCTCAAAGAAATAATTGGTTTGGATGTAACCAAACAAATATCGCTTTAGTATGTAAAAATCTTTTAAAATAAAAAATCAAAGAAATAATAAAAAAGTGAAACTGATGATTTTTTAAAATTCAACCAAACAAACCGTTTGCGGCTAGCGTTTGTGACATTCGTTTGCGATCGGCGTTTGCGTTTGGCATTGCGATTGCCGTTTGCGTTTGAAATCATGGTAGATTTTTTGGACTGTTTTAGATGTTATGGTAAAAAAATTTGCAGTATGCAAAAATTACGTTATTATTAGTGATATACTTATTTTCTAAATGATGGTAGACTTGTATATCGGCCAGCGTTTGCGACCATCATTGTATGTAAATATACAAGTCTACAATGATATGTAAACATATAAGTCTACCATCATTGTATGTAAACGTACAAGTCTACCATCATTGTATGTAAGAATACAAGTCTACCATCATTATATGTAAACATACAACATACAAGTCTACCATAATTGTATGTAAGCATACAAGTCTACTATCATTGAATGTAAGCATACAAATCTACCATTGTAAATCTACCGCTATAGTAACCAATAAATCTACCAACTGAATGTTGTTTTAGTAAACTCAAAAGATTGAATAACTCTACCTCCTCAATAATAAGTCTACTACTCATTATAAATCTACCATCACTAAAAATAAATTTACAGTCCAAAACCCGTATAAGTCTATCTCCTATGACAATAAAAGTACCACACAACTTTAATCTACCGTCAAACAAAATAAATCTACCATTCGATTATAAATCTACGAATTAAATCTACTATTCGACTATTAAGTCTATCACTCAGAAACATCTCTACCACCATTGGCGTTAACTCTACCACTCATATTATAAATCTACCACTCAGAAACATCTCTATCACTAAATAAAAATAAGTTTACGAAAAAAGTCCACCATTATAATATCAAGTCTACCGTCTTAAATTAAGTCTACCATTCCGGTTATAAGTTTACAATCATGAAACAAATCTACAATCAATAGAATGATAGACTTTTTCATTTTTAGTAGACTTATTTTCTCTGATTTTTCATGTGTCAAAATATAATAATGACAGTTTTGTAAATACGTTTTTGTCATCAAAGAAAAAAATGGTAAAATGGGTACAAAAGATTGTTTTAGTATTTATGAAAGATTGACATTGATTTAGTAAAAAAGAAACTTTCCAAGGTTAAACTTCCCTAAAATTAATTGAAATGTTTTGATTAATTAATTTAATTGATGTGTATCTTAAATTTCTCTTTAATCAACACATATAATTTTTTGCATTTATATCTTCTCAATTAATATATATATATATATATATATATATATATATATATATATATGATAGGATTATGTAGTATACAATTTATTTGATTTCAAAATTGCCATAAAAACCTGAAAAAATATACATGTAATTAATTGTTACTTTTGACTGAATGCAAAACGACAATCAGATCATTTTTTTTTTCTTTATTGAGTAGAAACAAATTGTCAAATTCACTACGAAGTTACTTTGACTAAGTTTTTCTACTGTAGATAAATTACACAAATATTTATTGTTGATAGTTTAAAAAAAGTTATAAGTTTGACTAATAAATACTGTAACCGGTATTTTATCTAACAGATATTTTATTGAAAAATTGTTTTTCAGAAATTAAATTTAGTAATTTCGAATTAAAAAAGAATGGGTTTGAAATTAAACTCTCTTATTGACAAAGAGAGTATACATTAGGTTTTGACAAATCATATTTCCCTAGCTACCTCTTTCTCCCCTTCTTCTTCGACGGATCCGTTCACCACAAACCCTCCGTGCAATTTAGTTCTTGAGTCGTTAGAGACAACGAAGCCTATGAGGAGGAGCTTCTGGACGATGAGGAAGAGGACGGAGAAGGTCCAGAGTTTTCTTAATTAGTTTCATAGTTTCCCTCTCTTTGCAGACATTTCCGATTAATATCTTTGGTGAATTTGGTGACAAGAGTCAGGTAGCTCTCACTTACCCGATTGATTCAATTTAAAATGCTTCACAGATTCACCATAACTCTGTTTTGTCTAGCTTGCTACAATTATTTTTTCATGTAGTCTAATTGTTTTTTGTGATAGTCTTACTTAATTACTTGAATTTTCATTTTTTCTAAACGCAGGTTTGTAGGGGGAGAGTTGAAGATGAAGAACGTCACTATCCATAGTTTTTTTTTTTTTTTTTTTGAATCGAATGTAAAATTATTTAAACCCAAAAAAACGTTTTTACAGTGGATGTGGCTTTTGCAAGTTTTCTACTTCGTTATTAGAGAATACAATTGACAATTATAAGTGAGATATTTGGCTTCATCGGGAACCAAACCAAATCGCCAAACACTTGCCGTATTTTTCAATTCCGCGAAGAGTGGCTAAACGATTTCGAATTTGTCTAAGACCCTTAAAGACGGCCGGAGCAACGAAAAGAACGAAAAACTAACCATTTGGAGAAAAGGAAAGACACTGAGATCCATAAAGGTGGCCTTTCAGCTCCGAAACAAGTCCCAACGTCTCACAGTCCCATATCAAGACTGCAGAGAGATTCGGAGACTGAGAAGATCAAATCAAACACCAGAAACCAATCACGATATGAAATACATCATATTCTACATAAATGCATTCCCTTAAAACCTTAATCTTTAAACTAATTATCATAAATTAAAAATGCAAAACACTATTATACCTCTCCAGCAGCTACGAACCTCCCATTCTGCGAAACAGACACACAGCTCAAAGGCTTAGGCATACGGTGAGATACGACAAGGTGAGATTGAGTGCACGAATCGACATCGTAGACCACCGCAACGCATCCAGCCAAGTAAACGCATTTCGAGCTGTAAGTAACCGATGACAACCCATTGGCGTTCTTCGTGGTCAAACCGATGATCTCTTGCAGAATCAGCTGCAAAAAAAGAAGAAATCAAAACCCATTAAGAAATTTCTCAGGAAACTAATACATTTGCCATTTGGTGAGCGAGTGATTGATAAGACGTACCTTCGTGGATGAACAAGAAGGCTTCTTTGACTTCTGGCCTAGTTTCATTCTGATTTGGGAACAAGAAGAAGAAGAAAACCCCTAAGTTTCTGAGGAATTTGGTACCGGAAAGACGACGAGAAACCCTAAAGAGAGTGAGAGAGAGAGAGTGATTCTGGGGATTTTTCTGACGGAGGAGATTGTCGTTACTGTGTCGGAGGGAAACAGTTTTTAAACGACGGACTTTTCCAAATAAAAGATGGTCCGTTATGAATTAATTTAACCCTCAAAAGATGTTTCCTAAACAAAGCCCGCTATAAGTTGGGCCTTTAAAGGCCCATAATTTTGGTTTTAATATGTTTAATTAATTACCATGCTCTTAATAATAAGCTAAGCAAGTCGCTAATATTATGCATTGTTTTGATCAAAAAATTTAATAAAAAAATGTAGACACTAATATTATGCATAGTTTTGAAATCTTTCAAATAAAATAAGATGAGGTTTTGATATTCGCATAAAATGATAAGTATTGATTGTCACTTTATTTATGTATTTACACATCTACTTGGTTGTTAGATTTTACAGTAAAGGTAGAATCTTGCGGATGTTCCTTCTGATTTGTAATCGCGGATTGAAGAATAACAGAAGTTGAATCTTGTGAGAAAATATCTAAATATCAATTTTCTTATTAATTTCTTAATTACAAACTAAACCATTTTACAATGCATTATATACATATAAGTAAACCATAATCTAAATCAAAATTGATTTACAATGTTCAGCTATACCAAAACAAACCAATATCAGACCAAGGTTGATATCCTTGTTAAAATTATAAGTTCAAATTTTGTATGTGGACATGCTTATTGCTTATGCAGATGACAAATATTATGATATCAGGTATAAATCTGGTTTGGTTTGTTTTTCAAACAACTCAACAAATAACAGCTTCCGACTTCCGTAGACTTAAAAAAAAGGATTTTCATGCACTCATATATTTTTTTTTCGATTTTTTTTTTTAATTTTCTTTTGAATTTTATCCTAATATTCAATTAAAATATTAATATAATTTATTATTAAAAATGAGAAGATAACCGACACAATCGACGTTATCGTTTTGTTAGGTAGAAGTTGTTATATGGATATAATTTTAAAAATTGATGTATTAAAATGGATAAAATAACTACTTGGAATAGTAAAATGGGAAATGAAAAAATTTAGCTATTAAAAAGCTTATCGATACTCCTTTTTCTTTTTCAAAGTTCTCTGTTTTTATAGATTGGAAAGTTTGAAATCTATTGTGTTATTGCTCTTGATCCTGCATAGATATATATCCCATTACGATGATGATGATGCTTCTTCTCACCCTCAGGCTTCTTCTTAGTTCTTACGGTGGGAGGAGTTCCAGTCGTAACCATCCACGTACGTATCCGTAAAATTCTTCTATTTTGTTAATGACTCAATTGTTTTATTTTATTAAAGTACATTTGAGTAAAGAAAACAAAAGGTTCGTCCATTTAACCACACAAAAAAACAAACGTCTAGTTTTCGAAAAACATTCTTATTTCGTTATTCAACGTAGCCAAGCAGTGATAAACGATTTTTGACCTAAACACAAGTGCAAAATAAACGGTTTTTGAATGATTCCAAGTTTAGATCGGGCATATATATTCCTTTCTCAGAGTAGTTTGAGAGTTACAAAGAAAGCTAGTTGCAACGCTAGAATCACCAATTTTTAGAGAGATGATGAATTTGTATTACCGTTTGCAACAACAATATTTCTGAGCCGTAGGAGTAGGAGACAAACATTTTCCACCTCGGTGGCCAAATGTGATACAGTCGCTAAAACATGCAAACTCATCATATCGAGCCGTACACGGAATCTTGCATAGCTTATTTGGTATTTTTTTGTCAAATGCACCTACACAAATCCACATTAAAGTTAGTTCTAATCGATACAAAGATGTCTCCATATATATAAATATAGGTATATAACATGTTAATAAAAACCAGTTAATATAACATGTCCATATATATAATATAATCTTTTACAATAAATTTGAATGCATGTCTATTACAAATTCTACATGTTTGGCTATTGCTTTTAGAATGATCAACGCTAATTAAAACAAACCTGATGCCAAAACGTTGTTATTGGACAACAAAACTGCTAATACTACACAGAGTAAACAAGCTACAAGAGTTTTTGTTATACCCATAATATTATTTTTAGTGAAAGCTCTTGAAAAATAAAGATGTTCTTAGTTTCTCGGATCTTAAAGATAGGTTCAATATATATAACTTTTAGTCATAGGAGATTTTTAACTATTAATTGCTTTTCCATATTTGCGAGTAAATTTTGGCAAAGAATCTGTCTGACTTAAATTTGAATATTTGTCTGTATCATTTAGTAGTATGGATAATCACAATTCAAAGTGATGAATCTGGTCAAAGAAAATTTATTGCATATCAAACCTTAATTTAAATGCAAGATTTTACTGCACAACTCAATGCTAGAAAGTTTTGTAATATAATTAGGTACTATATGGTATACAATTTATTTGATTTCAAAATTGTCATAAACACCTGAAATGAAAAAAATAGGAGAATTTGCTAAATTAGGACAAATTAACACAACTATTGTCCTAATAAATTTTTCTTAACATAACTTTGTCTCATTAGGATTTCATTAAAAGAAAATTCGGTTTTGCCCTTAAATATTGTTAAAAAATATTTTTTGTTAAATATAAAAATTATTTTAAAGTAATTTTTAAAAAAAAAATAGAAAAAATGGTAAAATAAAAACTAAAACTAAAACAAGGGTTTCGTGTCTTTCTTCTTATTCTCTCCTTTTTTCTCTGCATATGCCGCCGACGAGACCATACTCTCCGGCGTCTCTTCGTCGACGGCGTTTGAAATCTCGGCGTCGTCTTCTTCATCCTTCCTCCTCCTCCGACTTTCCTCTTCATCCTTCCTCCTCGTTTTCTCCGCCGAAATTCTCCTCCGCCGAAATCCTCCTCCTCGTTTTTTCTGCATCTGCCGTCGACGATACCATATTCTTCGGCGTCTCTTCGTCGACGGCGTTTGAAATCTCGACGTCGTCTTCTTCCTCCTCCTCATTTCCTCTTCATCCTTCCTCCTCCTCCGACTTTCCTCTTCATCCTTCCTCCTCCTCGTTTTCTCCGCCGAAATTCTTCTCCGCTGAAATCCTCCTCCGCCACTCTTACGCCACCAAGTCCAACCAACACCGAATCGTCAAAACTCCTCGTAAGTACCTCCGCTCTAATATGTGTAGTAGTGATTCGTCAAAAAAATTTCAAAACTTGAGATCTAAGAGTTTGCTGATTTTGGGTTTCTTAAAGGTGGGAAATTGACCTACCAATTTCGTTGTGCATCAATTTTGTCCAAAGAACAATAGATGTCTTTGATTGTTCAGGCAAGAAACGTATCAAGGAAGTGGAAGCATTCGCAGTCCTCATCCCTCGTATTGTGAAAGCAGTTCAATCACCTGCCAACAAGAAACATTTGAATATAGGTCAATATTCAGTCACCTATGTGCCGATGAAGAGTGGACTAAATAAGAGTAGCTCTGATTGCGGAGTGTATGCGTTGAAATTCATTGAGTGTCACCTGCTTGGACTATACTTTTCTCTGCTGGATGATGACAATATTAAAGAGGCTCGATTTAAGATTGCAATTGACCTATTCAAAGCGGCACATGATCCTTTGTTGATTGATCGAATGTCAAAGTATATACCTCCTCCTACGCATGTTGACTCGGATGTTGTAGATGTTGATTGAGATCGACTATTGTTTTCTTATTCAGTATTCACGTTTTAGATGAAAAATGTTTTTAATTTTCGTTTGAGATTGCCATTGAGAAATCAAAACCTTTACGATGAGTCACGTGACAAACCAAAACCTCAGTATGACAAATCGTAAACTTATACATCACATTTCTGGTTTAGTAATTAAACCATTCAATTCAATTAAAAATCTCCTTCCGGTTTAGTAAATAATTTCACTTGGTTTGTCATACTGAGGTTTTGGAGGAAACACGGAATTTCGGGTGCAATTGGACTTATGAAGATGTGGGATCATGATGAAGCTTTAAAAACCTGGTGTTATTTGAAAGACTTCCCTTGATTGGATTGTGATGAAATTTGGAGACAAGATGGACACTTGAGTTAGCTTTCATTTGGAGGTGGTTTGAAGTCATTCCGATCAACGGTTAGAAAGTTATACCATTTTTAACGAAGATATGTCAATCTGGCGAGTAGAAGAAGCATGTGCAGGATATGAGACCAGAAGGAGAAAGATCGATCCATCCAATCTAGATTGATCCATCCAAACAAATCTGGTTTGTAGGAATTTTCCAGACCAGTCCAGATTGATCCATCCATCCATCCAGACAAATCTGGCGCGCATGAATTTTCCAGACCAGTCCAGATTGATCCATCCAAATCTGGATCGATCCATCCAGACAAATCTGGCGCGCATGAATTTTTCAGACCAGTCCAGATTGATCCATCCAAACCTGGATCGATCCATTCAGACAGATCTGGCGCACAAGAATTTTCCAGATTGAGCCAGATCGATCCATCCAATTCTAGATCGATCCATCTGCTTCCCAGACAAAAAAGGCAAATTCTGACTTTCCTTTTTAGCCCCAGAATCATCCAAACTCCACAAAATCCGATCCTAGACCTATAGATTGCTTGATAGAACTTAGGCGAGCAAATTGTCCTTAACCAACGAAAGCTGATGTTAAGGCAATTTGTGAACATATCAAACCCGTTACATAGATATGCAACATATTAACCGAAGAAGAATAGTGAAGAACGAAGAACGAAGAAAGAAGAAAGAAGAAAGAAGAAAGGAAGAGGAAGAAACGAAGAAGAAGAAAAATATCTTCAAAATCGTCGGTTTTGGAAACTAGATTTGGTAGAATATTCACTAACTATAGATCCTAGATTTAAGGAAGAAGATAGAAAATACGGTAGAATTTATATTCTGGACTTGGTAGAAGATAGAAAATACGGTAGAATTTATATTCCGGACTCAGTAGAAGATAGAGAGAATGGTAGAATTTATATTCTGGACGCGGCAGAAGATAGAAAGAATGGTAGCATGCGTATTCAGAATTTGGTAGTGTTTAGAGAAAATAGTAAAAAACATATTCTACCAAATAGTAGAACACAGAGCAGGTGTTAGAACTCAAATTCTACATTTGGTAGATATAGATAAAAAATCAGAACAAACATTCTACAGACTCGTAGAAGCATCGTAGAACTAGAACTCGAATTCTGGAAGACGTAGAACGAACTTAAAAAATATTTTTGAACTTTGATTTTTCCAAAAACGATATTTCAATTTATTCACATAGATTATTCTTTCCATTTTTATAATTTTCTGACTTTTTAAAAAATTTCAAAACCATTTATTTTTAATTATTTACATTTGATTAAGGGTAGTATAGGCAAAAAATGACAAAAATCGAAAAAGGTGTATCGGGACAATAGGTGTGTTAATTTGTCCTAATTTAGCAAATTCCCCAAAAAAATACATGTAATTGTTATTTTGACTGAATGCAAAACTACAATTAGATGGTGAACACCCTTCGTCTAGTGTTTTGACCAAATGTTCATTAATGTTTCTACATCAGGAGGTCTGAGATTCAGATTAATGGAGGCAAGTTTACAGGAGATATAGTGATGAGATCATGGCAAGCTCGGAGAATGGAGGTTCGGGACAAGAAGACGTAGGACAAAGGACTAAGGACAAGCTCGTAGCCGAGGAGCAGCTCGTAGCCGCGGAGGACCTTTTCGAGGTTACGTCTTTGAACATTCCAGTTGGGCCAATGACAAGGTCGAGGATGAGACAACTTAACCAATCCGTCAACTCTCTACTTCACCGTATTAAGAGCGACCTTGAGCCAAGCACTTGTCCGATCACATTGGTCGTGATTCAAGTGGCTTAAGGGTCGGTGATGAGAGGTGTGTGATGCGCACTCTTTTTCCCTTCGCTCGGTTTTGTCCCAATGGGTTTTCCGGCAAGGTTTTTAATGAGGCGAGGTTCACACACTTAATCATAATCCTCATCATCGGCAACGCTAGAAGACTCGGAGGTCTTGGGTTCGATTCTCACCAAGCGAGCCTTCTCTATTTTTACCCTTTATTTTCGTTTTTGTCTTTCAAACTTCTTGGTCAAATGTCTTTAATTTTTGTCATTTCCCATGTGTAATGATGACCTTGGACATGGCCAAGGTCCTATATATCCCTCTTTTCTCTTCAATAAAAATCATCAAACTTTTCTTTTAAAAATCTCTCTAAATTGTTTGATCAAAAACGAGATTCATTTCTCAACTTGTTCTTGTCTTAGTGCGTATATCTAAGATAGGATCCAGCCTCGTAGTTTAAGAGATTTACATCTCTCTTAGAAGTACAAATCGATCCATCACTCATTTGTTCATCTTCAAAATCCGTTCATCTTCCACATCATTTCCGCATCATTTCCGCATCATTCGAACCGATCCTCATCCGTTCGAGTCACATCCACACGAAAGGCGTTTTTGGGCATAGATCCTTACGAGGAGTCTATCATATAGGGTTCAGATAATGCGATTTATGGACAATTATGCAGATTAATGGAGGCAAATTTACATGAGATCTTCAACGTTGTGCAAGTAGAACCGTTTGCTGTGATTCCACGCATTAAAAATAGAAAAGGTGTTCATCAGAAGCATGAAACAGAAAGTATTGACTATCGTGATTCTATAAAGGATCGGAGTGATTTGTCTGTGATAGAATCATCTTTATAACAATTCTCATAGAAATAAATTATAAATTTTGACGGATAAAAAAAAACTACAATCAGATTTTTTTTATTGAATAAAAACAAATTCACAATAAAGTTACTTTGACTAACTTTTTTACCGTAGATAAATTACACCAATTTTATTTTTAATTGTGTAAAAAGTTATAAGTTTGACTAATAAATACTGTAACCGGTATTTTATTTAACATATATTAATATATACAATCAAGATTGACCAAAAGTATTTGTTAGAAGAGACCGAGTCAATTGACTTTTGTTTGAACTTTTTTTTAATAACATCATATAACTATATAATTAGTAGACTGAAAAAAAAACTTCTTATGGGTATGATGATGAACCTTGTCGAGCACTAGCAGATTGCATTAAGAAAAATCTTGTCCGTCCAAAGACTTTAGGATGGAGATTTCTTAGTTTCCTTCGTATGACTCGAGTCTTATAACTAGTTTCATCTCCTTTTGTAAGGATTCGAATTGGCCCTCTTGAACATTTCATGGCATGAATCCCTTGTTTAAACATATCATCTTAAAGATGGAAGATTCCAATATTTCTTCAAGTTTCGTCTAATTCGTACCAATCTGCGGATTCTTGGTTTCAAGATCTGATTTTGTTCTTACTTCTTCTTTGATTGAAATTATCGTCGCGATAGGATGCATTTGGCGTTGACGGAGGACACGTGGCCTTTAAGTAGGGCCTTTTGATGTTTCTAAGAGGAAGTTGATCTGGATTTACTTGCGTATGATTTCAAATTCATCACGAAATTTAACAATGCTAATCTTTAAGTTTAAATTATTTTTACCGATGTTTTTACGCTAATTTTCTATTAAAAACAATGAATCGAAAAACCTTCACTCCGAATCAATCCGACTTTAATTCGATTAAACCAAACCGAACCGAAACATATATTGTATTGTTAAATTATTCATTTAACCTGAGGAGAATATTCGCAGGTATGCCACATTAGTGAAAGTGAACACAAGTGGAATCTAGAAAAGGATATAAGTTGGTTTTTGTGGTCCAGTTCGTTTTTGTATATTAATGTTGTTTTTTTTATAAAATCAGTTTTGTATCTAGTCCTAGATGTTGTTTTTTTATAAAATCAGTTTTGTATCTAGTCCTAGATGTTGTATTTTGATGTAATTTTGTTTGTTTGTGAATTTGCAAAGATATTTGATTTTGCTATACCAAAATGACTAAAAATGGTACGTTTTGTTAGTTTTTTCAAAAATAATGGATTAGAAATCGTGAAATTTTGATGAAAGTAAAGAAGAGGGTTGGGAACCAGTATTTCTACATATTATGGATTAGAACAAATAAAAATTAAAAATTAAAATAATGAGATTGCGAGAGAAAGAGAGGATAGATCATAGATGTTAAGAGGGTGTGTGGCAAAAGATAGCACATCACAAAGTATGTCAAGACTGCGAAGCAAAGCTCTAAGTTGTGCTTTTTATATATAAAACAAAGTTGCTCTAAATTGTGTTAAAGACTAAAGTGGTCAAACTTCATATACATTCTTTTTTTTTGTTAAGCTTCAGAAAAATATTACCTCGTGTTTTTAATTATTTTGATTTTCTTACGATCATAACTCAGCACTGTTCCGAGAATGTGTCCTACGTACGGTATGAAAGTTCGTGATGATGCGTTAGACTTAATTCCTTTTATTTAAAAAAGAGATATAAATAGACGTACAAAAAATTTACATGGAAAAGTTAATATTTGCTTCTATTAAACAAAAAATACCGCTTAGGAGAGTATGTATTCAAATCATGATAAAATTATCAAAATATTATAAATTATTCAGACTATAATTGTTGTATTATTATTATTTTCCTTAAAAATTAACTAAATTTTAATAAAGTTAATTGTGTAAAAATTAAAATAACAATTTTAAACTTCATATAAATTATAATAAATATGTACAGTATTTTGGACTGCATTTTATCCGTTTTCACCATTCAAACATATATTTTAGATCGTTTGATCCGCAGTTGTTCCGCTTGATCTGCTCGATCCGTCTGATCCGCACTGCCTGATCCGTTTTTTCCATTCGAATCCTCAGTAAAGAAAAAAAAAATGTTTCGAAAAATGATCTATTTTTTTCATTCATAAAAGTGTGAACCCCACGAATACACTAGACTGAAACTGCTTCCTGTATCAGCATTCTTTGTCATCGTGCCATTTCGTAATATTAATTCGTAAACAATTTTTTTTTGTTTGTAATTGTACGTAATTTCAAAGTGAATAACTTCTTTCCTATAGTATCTGTTATAAACTATTGACACATCACAAAGTGTGTTAAAGACTGCAAAGCAAAGCTCTAAATTGTGTTAAAGTAAAATTTCATTGTGAAACTTATATTACCCTGTATTTTTAACTAATTCCCAAAACAAAGTTGATTTTCTTATTATTAATTAATTATAAGGATTTACTGTTCCGAAATTATGTCCTACGATATGATTGGTTCATGACCAATATTATTAATTAATGCGTTAGACGTGGCTGTCCAAATCATGGAACTTGTGTCCGCAGGTTTCTATTTTGGGATAGAATTTTTAAAATGATGCCTTTTATCTATATTTAGTTCTTATGAGTAAATAAAAGAAAGTTTCGAGTGCAAAAGAGAAACTGTTGTTGTAGGATCGATAAAGACGGAGAAGCTTTGTGGGCATAATCCCTTTAAATTTGATAGTGGAGAGAAGTTTTTGAGACTTGCGTGTTGCGTTCTTTCCAAAGAAAATACATCACAGATTGCCTTGAAACAATTTAGAAAGAATCTCAAATTCAAGGCTAAACCCTAAACCCTAACTTCTACTACGAGGCGCCTCTCCTGCAAAACCCGAGCTCAAGAAGGTATGAACCAAAACTCTGTGTGTGTTTTCAGTCAGAGCTCAGCACTGTTCTTGTGACAAATCAACTTATGTTTTGTTTCTTTCTAGCTTCCTTTGACGCGTCCCAAGTCACCAAAGCTCATCCTTTCTCGAAGAAAAAGCTTCAGAGACGCAATCAGCTCATCTTCCCGTGAAGATGGCCTCTAAATTTCGTTACTAACCACAAACGAAAGGTGTTTTTTTTTCAATTGGATGAGAGAACCAAATTGACTTGTTGTAAAAACTGTTGGTCGAAGAGTTTGAGGTGCGCAATGTTGAGTGTGAAGAGAACAGTGATCTTCAGAGCGAATGTCATGTCGAAGATCATTTTTCACGTTTTTCTTCTTCACCTTATTGCTCCATTCGGTGGCTCAAAGCCCATTCCACTCCTCACTATTCAGGTATAACTTATAAGTCTTATTCAAGGGTTAATTCATTTGTGTTTTGTATAAATTGATAAAACAAACTAAACCCAATATATCTCAGCCGTACAAAACCACATATGCAAAAATTGATCCAAACACAGCCATATTCCCTGATTGTTGTCGATCGTTTAGGTTCATTCAAACCCCATCAATCAATTTGGCCCGATTTGATTTTTTTTTTTTTTTTGTCAGCGCTATTTGATTTATACTTGAACCGAAATGAAACAACCGGATTTTCATTTTCTAAGAAACTAATTAATTAACAATACATATTAGGGTTTTTTTCTTCTTCCTGTAGTCTTCCAATATTTTAGGTTGTCTCTTCATTTTTTACTTTTTAACTTAAAGGTTGTCTTTTCTTTCACCTAAGGGCTAAGTCTAAACAATCGCATACCATGAATCATGGTCCATGATCCATATTATAATTACAGATTTCTGTAATTAATGCTTTTCTTTCTCTGATCGCTTTCTTTTCACACACACATTTATATCACTTTTGCAAATAAGATAAAAAAGGTTCAAAACCAAAACGTATATCTAATTGCCAGCTTTAATTGTGTCTGTTGCATCGCAAACCCCACCAAACACAAAATTGCCAATTTTTTTTTAACTCAAGAATTTACTCATTTTTAGTCATTGTAAACTCGGTATATATATACCAAAAAGAATATGGCATTCGAGAGGTTTCATATTTGGTTAGATATATTTGTTTTAAAAAAATAGTGTTGTAATTTATAAA
The DNA here is from genome assembly GCA_900406555.1 of Pseudoturritis turrita. Classification (NCBI taxonomy): domain Eukaryota; kingdom Viridiplantae; phylum Streptophyta; class Magnoliopsida; order Brassicales; family Brassicaceae; genus Pseudoturritis; species Pseudoturritis turrita. The sequence goes on from OVBL01000397.1 coordinate 3,856,740, forward strand.
AAATTATAGAAACATTTTTGTAGGTTTTCCTTTTCCCGTAAAAACAATAGCATGAGTAGTAAAACAAGAGACTGCAAAAGTTTCAGAAAAATAGAAAGCGAGAGTAAAGGAGAAACAAGCAGTTTGGTGTAAATTAAAGATTTAAAATTTCTATTCACCTTCAGTTTGTCCGGTTGGATAATTTTCTCCTTTAGCCGAAATTAAAATTTTAAGAGAAATGAAAAAATGAAAAAAATCTAGAATTATGGAAAATAGGATGGAGAAACGAAGTTTATAAAATTACCATAATAAGTTGTTTTAGGATAAGATTTAGAGATAATTCTTGAATATGTTAAAATGTTTAGAGAATAGGAGTGTTTGGTGGCATTTGTAAAATTAATACAAAAAAATACTATAGTTAGGTTGCATGGAATTGGAAATGGGTATGCGGAAGCGAAATGTTTGGAAACGCGGAAACGATTTTTTCAAAAAAAAAAGGAAACAGATACGTTTTGGAAACGCATATATATATATATATATATATATGTATACACACAAGTAATAAAAAGTATATAATAAAACAACACAAATTCTATACATAAATATTAAATAGTTTAAGTAAAAATAAATATCATAACACTCAAAGTCAAATATTTAGACTATCATTTTCATTCTCATTTTCATTATCTCCTTCAAACAAAACTGTCTCCAACTCTAGTTTATCGAGAGAAAGATTTTCAAACTCAAGTCTCTCAAAATTAGTTTCATCTGTTGAATCAAATTGATGACCTCCAATATCTCACATATGATAATATCATTTTTGTAAGTACAACTTATTCTAGATAGAAAACGAAGATTAGTGTGCACAAATACCAAATATTCCGCTCGTTATGGAGCAATTTTAATTCTTGTTGTAGAATGTAAAAAAAATTAAGTACTCCAACTCTTTTCACAATATATGTATTTATTATAATTATGTTTTTTTAAATTATAAAATACCAAATATATCTCTATGTTTCCAAACTATTTATTTATTACGTTTCTAAAAAAACAAGTTTCCATAGTGTTTCCAAAACGGAATCGAACGTTTCCATAGCGTTGCCAAATTAAAATTTTTAAGAAATGCGTTTCCATAGAGTTTCTTCGCATTTTCGTTTCCAAAACAGGAAACGGAACTCGGACGGAGTTTCCATGCAACCTAGTATAAAAGTGCTCACAAATAAATTATTCTAATATATACTATATTTCCTAATAATAATAAAAGTTTGGCTTGTATCGTAATTATCTCATTTCCAACTTAATCACAGAAAAGAATATTGAGTAACTTTTCTAACATGTGTAAATATAGATATGGAGAAAAACAAAATATAGAAAATAGTAGTCATAACAACAAGTTGGTGAGAAGAATCTCCTTAGAATTTAATTATTTTCCTCACATTTTATTTTTCTTAATTACGATCAACTTTTAAATTTTATTTGTACACAGCAAACTGCATATTTTGGGTCTCTATACTAATTTTATTAATTTTTGGTTTTGTCTGAAATTATATCAGAGCCCAGATGGAGATTTGGTCGACTGCATCAAAAAAGGAGAACAATGGGCATTCAAACATCCTTTGCTTAAAAACCACAAGATCCATGTATTTTTCTTTTTCTTTTACCGTTTATTTATTTATTTTACTGAAATAAAAAATCCAATAATTCCAAACCATTTATAATCATATGTTATTTTTGTACTGATCATAAATTGTAATCGTTAAATACAGGAAATACCAACATACATATCGTATACAACAGAAAAAGAAGAGGAATACGGTTGGCAAGTCTGGCACCAGAACGGGACAAGATGTCCGGAAGAATCAGTTCCTGTTCGAAGGGTAACTTTTCATCAGAATAGAATTCCAGATTTGGGTTATGCCGACAGAGCCACCGGCGGACATGAAGTACATATCTAACTTTTTCTTTTCTTTTCATTCTTAATTACTAAATATGTATAAACACACTTTTAATAAATTTATTAAAGATGTTATTAAATTAAAAAAAAAAGGAAAAGTTTTTAAAGTTATCAGATCGATGTTCGTAGTATTTGGTATCTTCTTTAATATAACAAATTTATGTTTTTACGACTTTTAAAAAAAATCAATCACATAATATTTTTTATAAAATGATTAAATGCTATTTCACATTAATCACAAAATATTATATGACATATGCTTACTGAATTTGATATATGTTTTTTAAACAGTATGCAGTCGGCAGTTTACCACAGGAAGTACAAATCTATGGTACGCAAGCGACAATGAATGCGTGGCAACCACACATAGAAGGACCTGATGAATTTAGTCTAGGTCAGACGTGGGTCGCATCAGGATCTTACGGAAACAACGATCTCAACAGCATCGAAGCCGGATGGCAGGTTAAAAAAATTTAAATTTTTGTTTTACTTGTACCAACAATCAATTTTTAGTTACTAATTGTTATAGCCTTTTATTAAATAAAAAACATTTTTTTGTGAAATATTTTTCTTCAGGTTTATCCGCAGCTATATCGTGATTACCGGCCAAGATTCTTTACTTTTTGGACGGTATGTGTGTGATTATATGTTTTATTTCACTAACAAAAAAATAATAGTAATAATAATAATTAAGATATTTCAAGGTTACTTAGTCTGATTTAATCATAACATAAAAATTAGCAAAATAAATTTATAGCAATACTTGAAATATTTAAGTTCAGTATTGTCAAGCGAAAATCAATTTCAGTTTGGGCTTATGATATTTAATAGAAATGGTAACAAAACGGGCCCTCATTATGCGAAAATTGGGTTTTAGCAACATTTATAATATATTAAAAAAGAAATGTTAAGAAAATGGGCCCCAAATCACTCCTAGCCCATGTTTAAGACCGAGCCTGAATCAAAGGAGTATGAATTAGTAGATTCACTATACTATATATTAAAGAACAGAGACATATTATGTACGCTTTTGGATTTTAATTAACATATAGATGATTTTCTTATGCGTAGATGGATGCATACAACGATTCGAGATGCTACAACACTCGGTGCCCTGGTTTTGTACAAACCAGTGGCACCATTATGGTTGAGGGTGCGATTAATACGACATCTATTGTGGGAGGCACTCAAATCGACCTTACAATCAGAATTTGGAAGGTTAGTTTTTATATTTTATTTTTATCTTTGTTCGTTAATAAACGTTAGCTAATTAATAAATAAATACATTTGTAGGATTCAAAGCTCGGGTGTTGGTGGTTGGGTGTCGTTGCCCAAGGCGTTCTCGTACCCGTCGGATATTGGCCAACCTTTATTTTCACCCGTCTGACCGATCATGCAAACATGGTGAAATGGGGCGGGGAAATCACAAATTTCAAGCCTTTCGGTCGACATACGAGGACGCAAATGGGATCCGGTTTTTTCCCGGACGGCGGTTTTGGAAAAGCCGCCTACATGCGCAACTTGGAAATCGCAACGAGCGAGAACAATTTCCAACCGGTCCAAAGCTTCGTGATTGAAGAAACTCACCCCGAGTTCTATCGCGCCGACATCAAGAAATCAGACAATGCTGCATTTGGATCCCATTTTTATTATGGGGGGTCACAGGTTAATCCGAGGCATGCGAGCGCATCTCATCTTTCACGGGATTCAACACTTGTAATTTTATGTTTTATTTTGTTTTGGTTCGTTTAGTTTAGTGTTTTTATAATAAACCAACAATTGTCTTCTCAATTAATGACTATATTGTTTAATAGTATGTTTCGATAATATCTTTTTGTAATTAATGACTATATTATCTAAATATATTGTTTAATGTATTTAGATATTATTCATTAAACAATATATTTAGATAATATAGTCATTAATTACAAAAAGATATTATCGAAACATACTCGAATCCTTAAACCCAATGTTGTCTTATCTATGTCATGTTCTCGACTCTTGAACTTGTATCTTGAATATTCTTAGTTCAAAAATGGACTCTCAACAGTGAACACATTGAAGTAGGGCATAAACTTTATAAACTCAGAAAGATGATCTAAAATGTGATCTAATACTAAAGTCGAATTACATGTTTTAGAAAGATACATAATCCAAAAACTCTAGCACGAAAAATTGTCCCTGGATCCTTTAGATGAGCTTTATCAGACGAGACTAGGCTCTGGTTTATGGACTGTACCTAACATCATAAGTCTGTGTTGCGGGAAAAGGACGGGAGGGGCACGGCTTCTTGAGGCCGTAGTATCACGAGCAGACCGAACATCCCGAGCATCGGGAGGACAAGCAGCCATTTCAGAAGCTTGTAGTAATACATATGGAAAGTTAGTGAGAATTCGTCTGAGAAATGGAGTCCATTCTTGTCCACCATCTCCACCATTACGGTTCCTGTTGTTCTCACTCCAACGGTCGGTAGTTTTATTCGGTATTTTCCCGGGCGGTCATAGATCTGGCTCTGCTTTATCCTCCTATCACCCTGGTAATTGCCTGGTACCATCAGCGTCGTCTGTACATTTGAAAACCACTGTTATTTCGTTTCAAGGGATCAACAACAAGAAGCCATTGCTAATCATCTATTGAGGTTTGAGGAACTTACTGTAACGTTGTAGGGTGCTTGTGAACCAGATGGGTATCTGTATTTATCAATGATCTCGATCTCAGCCCAGAAGTTTTTGCCTTCCTCATCGCGGAAACCTCTGGTTGAATGCGTGACAAAAACACCTTCACGATCGTAACGATTTGCCTTATTGTTCCTCCCTTGATCAGTTGATCTCCAAGCCTGATCAATTCGAGAACCAAGTGTGAAATCAGTAGTCTCCAACATTAAAAAAGAAACATGAACATGTTGAGTACAACCCGCTCAAAACAGTCATCGGGGTTGGTCTTGCCTTGAGGGGATGGTGAGGAGAAGGCGTAGAGAAGCAAAACACGTTTCCATTCATAGTTGAGACAATGAGATCAAGATCATCTCCACCGTCAACATTATCAGCCAGGACCATGCTGTATCTGTAACACGAAACATTTTGGCGATCAAAATCCACTGGAAAAGAATAACTACTAAAAATATTAATGTGCAGCGAGGAAGTAAGTGACTTACGAAGTTTCACCAATATCAACAACGTCAGTGCATGAGGTGGGTCCATCTATGAGATACAGGTAGCCGTCAAAGGATGTGGTAACAATGGTGAGTCCCTTCTTTTTCTCACCTCGCTTGTTCAGATCAACAAGAAGAACTTGGTTCATCACTCTTCCATGAGTTCTGTACGGGTAAGGACGGACAATCGAACCATCCTTGCCACTAAGAACGTAAATGTTTCCTGATGAAGTAGGAACCACAACATCTGTATGTCCATCACCATCAACGTCGCCTATTGAAGGACCCTGAAAGAGAAGATTGGTATCAGTCACTGATTGTGAAGTAATCAGAGGTTTCAAGGTAAAGGCTGTTTGGTCCCATGCAGGGACTTAAAGCTTAAAAGTAACAACACGCGAAACCCATGAAAGCTCGTATGCACTATGATCAACTGATAGAATCGTGTTGATGCTCATACAACTGGTTCATTCATAAGACTGTTCCACACCAGATGAGAATAAACGGAGGTAACTGTTTACCTGGGGAACAAGACTCTTTAGATGTACTTCCCAGATTTCCACTCCTTGGGTGGTCCATGCTGCTACATTTCCGTGTGAATCAGTTGTTACAAGTTCAATCTTTCCATCGTCATTTATATCAGCTGCAACCACTGCCCCTTGAATTTCAGCCATTTCAAGTGGGAATTTTTCTCTGATGTTTCCTGCAAAAAGACGATAACTTAGAATACAAATCAACACCGAGACTTGCAAAGGAAACTGCCATGATTACCCAGTGCAACACAATCTGTAATGGGATTAGTGTTGTCCTGAAATGTTCTTACTAATGAGAAAATATTTGAAGCAAAAAAGGTATATCAATATGGATAGGAATCTATTAAGAATGAAATTTCTGTCGGCATAGAAATGGAATGGTAGAATATTCAAACATAAAGATAGAAACTCTTTGATGTGTGGGCTTGACTGTGAAAGCGATAGTTGCATAATCACATAAAACCGATCCAAAAAGATACAACTCCTGCTAGAAGCATTGATTTGTCAAAAGAACAGTAGAAAATGCAGAATAGCCATCAACGTGTAAATAAGACAAACAGTGGGAAGTAACAAGAAGTCTTACCACGGTGGTCCATGGCGTAGAATAAGCCAAAGGAAGTTCCAACAAGAATATCCAAGTAACCATCACCATCCAAATCAACAACCGTTGGGGAAGAATAAATATATGCACGGAAGTTTGCTTTATCCGTACTCAAATCTAGCTCTTTGACCCACTTAACTTGTTTAGTCTCAAGATTGAAAACCACAATTGAACTAGCAATATAGTTTTTGATGTCAATACCACCAAGCTCTTTCAGACGTTCTGGATTGTCATAGTACCTGAAAATTTTGCTTATCAGGGTCAGTCGACCTATATTCAGCAAAGTAAATAAAAGCTACTGGGACATTTAAGACCTCAAGCATGTTTTGCAGGAAATCACTACTAATGATACTTTTGCAGTGACAGATTAGGAAAATATCTTCACTGGTAAAGAGAGGAAACACAAACTTACTCGGGGTCGAAAAAATAGGAAGCAGCAACAACCATCTCCTCTACTCCATCTTTGTCTATGTCAGCAATTACCTGATAAAAAGTGACACTGTAAGATCTCTCCTGGAAGTAAGTAATTCAAGACAATGATTTTCGACATAGATAAAACTCACAGGAGTGCACAGTATATGGGCGTCAATATTCACATAATCCTCTGAGTTTTCGTGCTGCCCCTCGACCCATTCCTCATCACCCCACATGGTCTCATTAACATAATCGTCATAGTCATAACTGTATTCATCACCTAACTCATCATTATCACGCAACAAGTCAAACGATGAATCTGCTTCAGCTTCTAACACTCCATCGTTTTCAACTGTGGCCATGCGAACACCCTCATTGTTGTCTTTATTGTCAGAATGGCTGTCCGCAGATTCTTTTGAACCATCAGCTGCCAGAAGACGCCTCCCACTTTTGGTTCCTGTCTCTGTCGTACTGCTGTTTACAGATGTCCCCAGAGTTTCTGAGGAATTATCCGTACTAGAATTTAATTTAATAACAGTTTCATTCTTAACTTCACTAATCTTGCTTTGATCCACCTCATTGGTGGTTACATTTCCATTGAGCTTTTCTGTTGAGCCAGCTGTAGTATCATTTGCTGCCGAATTATTTGCTCCAGCACCCATGGAGGAATTATGTAGCTCTGGAGTAAGCTTTACGACAGCTTCTGTTTCGTTATTCGCGGGTTTCTTTTGAACCTCTTGAGATGACACATTTGAAGCCCCGCCATGAAATTCTTTGGACATCGAGACTGTAACATTTGGTGTTGTGGTAGTTGCATTCGTTTCTACAGAGAGGAGAAGTGAGAGTCATAAAGTAAACTTTCATCAAGAATTAAAATGACTCTGCTAATCCATGTACTTTCTCTACTGTCTAAATACAGGAGAGACTAATAAGAGAGGATGGAATCCCCATCAGATGATGCAAAATCCATAAGATAAATGCAAGACACAAAACACAAAGATTCTTCAGATTAGCTGAGGCTGCTGCTCCAAGCATAACTTAGCTTTACACTTTCAGTTAACCAAACCACACAACCAACCTTTACCATTTCTGTGTCCTCTAATATCACCAAGAACACAAATTCAACCAAGCAGATACTGTGGGAGATGGGCATAATATAAGCAGCAAACTAGAAAAGTGATGTAGAATTTTTAATATGAAAAAGAAACTTACGAGTGGTCGATGACTTCATTGCCATAGCTTCCAGCACAAGCTGTTCATCACTGACATCAGGATGTGAACGGTCAACGGGGTCAGGATTCAGTCCCACATGCCAGTTCTTGTGCACTTTTCTACGTGGCACTTCTAGCTTATCTGACATCAAAAAGCCTGATACCCTGGAAACAAGAAAGTATCATATGCAAACCCATAAAACTCCAAGGATCATGATAACAGACAAAAGTATATATTTATCATCTGAGAGAAACAATTACCTGAAAAAGAGCACTTCGCCATTGTAGGTCGCCAGAGCAATTTCTCTAACACCATCTCTGTCGATATCAAATAGAAGAGGACTTGCATGCACGTTTGACTGATGAAAAGCAGGCCAACCTAGCATTTCATGAGTGCATCAGTAACCTTACCAAAGTCCTCGATATTCTACATCATTAGATGAACAATCCCAAGACAAAAAAATACAGAATGCTAAAGGTAAGAAGATAAGATATCCTGTACCTGGCATCTTGTCTCCATCAGCCCCTTCAAGAACTTCGAGGTAGTGAACAAAAGATGGAACAACAATGTCAAGCTTTCCATCACTGTAACAAAAACAAAAAATCAGGCTTTAAGCACAAAATATGGAGCCAACACTCACAATCCTCAACCAAAAACCCAAATATCTGATTGTGATTTAATATTTTAACACAGAATCAACACCAAAATTGGTGGGAAAAACAAGTCCTACCTGTTAATATCAGCAATCAAGGGTGTAGCATAAATGCTAGAAGTGACTTCAGTTTGCCATCGTAGCTCTAATTTTCTCGGGCACTGAGTATTCAGTAAAGCATCTTCATCACTGCACAACGAAACGACCCAGAAAAAAATTTAAATCGGAGAAACCAAACAGAATACGAACAAGTCTATGAAATTGACGCGTTGCATCGTCTACCCACAACTCAACACAGATCGAAACTTACATTTCGGGGTAGCCCTCCTCGTCATCGGTGGCTTTACGCTCTCTAAACTTGTTTTCTCCATAGGAGAGACTCGATAAGCTAACCAAGAGCAAACAAATCAGCAGACACCGCCTCGCACGGGATTTCATATGATCACACTCGGCGAATACAAGACGATTCCCTTTGGCACAACAAATCGATTTAGGTACGAAGAATTATGTGGACGAGATTTTGTAAAACCCCACAAGACTGGGGTTTTGGGAATTGAGGTGGGAGTAAGAGGAGAGATCGAGAAGGAGAATGAGACGAAGCTGTTACTGTGGACGGGAAATGTGGGATGCTCGAGTAGATCGCAGCCGGCGAAATCGAATGACGCAGGAAAGAGTAACTGCTTGCCGTTTTGATCCAAGTAAAACTGAAATCATCGTATAGTTTCAGCCCACGAAACAACAAGCTGTTTAAGTTCACATATGAGAAACATCACACATTTTCTTTTAACTTCGAATGGTTGTGTGGAATATGTGGGTGAGGTTAATTTTCATAATTTTCGGTAAAATGTTCTGTAAATGTGATTAAAAGATTTTTGAATGATTTAAAATCCAAATAATTGATAACGTATTGTATGATATGAGTGAAAAAACCGGAATCATGATCTACTTTCTCTACGAGAAAATTGGCTACCATTCTTTTGCTTCTGAAGTAAAATAGAACCAATAATAATAATATGATACTAATACTAAAGATTACAACATTATCCATCCTAAGTACACTATTACTTGTACTAATACAACACCTTCTCCATCTAAAACATAGGAATCACTTAGAAGAGTAAACACACCTTTTTCAAGCTAAAACCATCATCACATATGCCAAACGGAATTTGATTCATAATAAACCCTAAAAGCTCCTCGAAACCGGGATTTTCTTACACATTCGAGAAAACCAGAGTTCTTTCTTCTTACGTACAATGTTAGTAGAGAGAAGCACCAGGGATTCGCAAAGAAGAGAAGCAAAAGCATTACCAGCGATCCACGTGTTTTTCTTTCTTTCTTAATTCCGCTCTTGTATCATGTAATGCGAGAAACAAACTAATGTTGTTTCATCTGCGGCGCGCAGCTTTGCTATCCATTTGAATACGGTCCGCATACATAGGTAAACGGATGATCTCCCTTATCTCCTGCAGCAACACTTCCTCTGTGATGTTGTCCTTTATGCTTCTCATCACCTATTTTTACATCCACAATGGTTTAGACTAAACCCCATCACACCGGGTAACATTTACATATAGTCAAGAATGCGTAAACTCTATTTTCGGTCATGGACGATGAGATGAGAGAGGCATAAATTTCTTTTATGTATAAGATGGTACATTGATATGTTTCTTGGTAAACAAAGTAGCTGAAGTATGTTTCTCAGTAGAAGAAACCCGTTAGAAAGAAACCCGTTAGCTGGAAAGGAAATCTGAAAAAAACTCAAAAGATGGAAAGAAATGTTCTGTTGAATACGAGTGGAGAGTTTGTTAGCAAAGTATGATCGTGTAACAATAATGCAACAACTGGGGATACGGATCAAGCGTATAAAGGGTGGTAAGAAAAGAAATACTGACCTTTCTATAAGTGTTGATATCATTTGGCGTTGATTTATCGACCCTGACCCGCATGCTAACCCAGACTTTCTCATCCTGATCCCAAGAACACTCTACAATCTTCCCGGAGTACTCGGCAGGGTCTGAATCATCTGTTGCAGTTTCAGCATTAGCAGCTAGTAATTCTTAGAAATAATGGAGTAAGTATTGATTGACTGTGTTAACTACTAACTACATATATAAGCAGAGATTTCACCATACACACCTCTAAAAACAACAGTATTTCCATCCATATGCTTCTTCTTCCCTCTTTCAAACAAGGAGAGCATTCCACGGCCATTGTCATCCTGCTCGTATAGAAAGTCAACCGAGTTCATCTCTGGATACTTCCACTTCAACAGACCTTCATGGGTACGGGCTACATACGGGTCATCCCAGCCCTGTTAACAGAAAAGCAGATTTCAGATATTTATTAAGAAGCTGTACTAAAACTAAAACTTTACTATCTCTGCATTTGTATAAAAATATATGGCTTTGGACCTAAAGTCTAATATCAGAGGTCCTCTTTCCGTTCCACGGTTACCTGAAAGATTAGGCCATCGGCTTCATGTGAAAGTGAAGGTATGAAACCCTTCAACACCTTCTCAACCGCAGAAAGTAGCCAAAAATCCTTTCTCCGTACCTAGGCGAGAAAATAATTGTACCAGCTCGATGAACAGTTATAGAAGGAAAAAGGAATTGTAAGAATGGAATATGCATGAGCAAAAAAAAATGTTAACTCTTAGTACGCACCCTAAAAGGCTCAAGGTCATATCTGTAGATATGACTTCTGACCTTCTCATGATTACGGGGTTCTATCACCTCCTTCTCGAGCATCTTCCATCTTTCATAGAAAGGCCGCTGGTCCATTTTTGAAAAGTGCATTTTTATTAGAATCTTAAGCAAATGACACATGATACAACAAGCCAAACAATTAGTTGATACTCTATACTACTGACAGGTGTGTATGTTGGTAAACAGATTATGTCAAGGCTAACTGTCTGCAACAAAGACTACTGAACAACTGCGACAACTGATGTACAAGTATTTGCATGTAATACACACCACCGGCATCAATGCTCTAGATTAACATAGGGATCATATATGTTCATAATTCCCAAAGTATTTATTCCATCACGAGGCATATCAGACATGAAAAGCAACAAACACTCTAAGATAATCACAACAGGAAGCCCGGCCTAAATACTGCTTGATTTTTCAAATGTTCCATTATGAGAGTAATGGCAGCTACAGTATTTCCGATGTGCCTCAATACATACTCAGATCTTGAGCTAAAGAGCTTAAGATCCCTTTGAGCCAATTTAAAACAAGGGAACCAATTCAACCATTATCGATCACAGAAATAAATAATGACAGTTCCAACCTCTACAACTGATTGGCCGTTGATTGCTACCATATCATAGATAAGGTATCTCCTCTCCTGCCTTTGTTTATCTGGCAAGGTATCGATAATCATTTCTCCATCAAGCAATGTGAAATGGTGCACTTTATCAGATATGCCCTGGCAACCAAAAACAAATAAGTAAGAAATTCATAAATTTTGTATAGATATTGATACACATCACCGCTCAACAAAGATAGAAAATTACTCACTTCAGTTGGGTGCCTAAAGGGGAATCGCATCTGTACCCTCCGGAATCTAAAGCTCCTATCTACTAAATAACATCCATCTATGGTTAGCAGCATCATATATCGCGTTCCATCAGCCTTCCATGTTGCATAATAGTACCGCTGCCTCAAGAGTTGCAAATTATCCCTGTTTTACCACAAATTTATAAAAAAAATTGGGACTTAAGTACTGCAAATGATATGGACTAATTGAACCCGAAACTATGGGGCAGCATGCACTAAAAATAGTAACGCAAATATTCATACCTGTTTAAGGAGACAGGGTGTGAACCTGGAAATTGCGAACATCCTCTTCCCTAGATTAGAGAAAAATAAATTCAATAAGCACATGTTAGATTGCGCCAATGAAAAAAAGATGGAGAAATAAGGATAAAATGAAAACAATTTTTTATCAATGTAGCAGAAACCAAATCATAAGCTATCTCTTAGAATTCATAACGAAACCAAAGTCAATGGGAAAGTACCTAAAAGCCAAGGAAAACTTTCTTTCATACTCAGCAAAAAAAAAAAGAGTACCAAGATGATCAAGATGATGTTCTAATTTCAAATGACCACATTCTATTTTTTGCAATTTTTTCAAGTAGTGTCATAATAGATGGACGTGCAACAACAGAATAAGAGACATCAATCACAAGATCAAAGGCACAAGGGAATTGAAACTGAACCTCAGGCGGGATACTACTCGTCGATTCAACTACATAATATTATGTGTGAACATCCTATAACAAGATTTCAAATTCCTACCCCAATATTCAGCGATAGCATCCTATAAAAAAATTGCCGGTAACCTTCCTCCTGGTCAGGGGGTATTTCATCACCCAAAACGTCATCATTTGACATCTTGACTTCCACCTGATGGCTTTCTTCCTGAAACAATAAGGCAGTAAAAAGACAATAAATAAATGAAACCACCAGAAATCATGGAAACCAGATAACTTTATGAGCTTTGTCAGCCTTGGATAAACTCAGCTGCACACATCAATATGCACCAGTAACTAAATTCCTGATAAATTAATACACGAGAGATGGAAGCTTCTGAAAACCTACCTAAACCCATGTCAGAGGTTATCTTTCTTTAGACAATACCAATGTTTTCAAAGATCACTAATAAATGGTAAAAAAGTAAAGAAACAATGATTGTTAAGCTGGAATTCAGTAATAAGCTGTTCTTCGATGGTTACCCCTAACTAACAAAGAAAAAGGAACGTCTGAAGCTTAAAAAAACGTGAAAGAAAATCATTGGAATGACAGTTTCTATAGGTGATCAGCTAATTAAACAATCATTTGTTAGCACCGAGCTTACTTGCACAGGACCAGCCGGACCGCCATCATCATCATCATCATCTGGCAAAGCTTCACCATTCAAATCAAGCTCGGTAGACCTTTTCCATTCCGGGGTTGATGGGCAAATAACGCTCTCAGGTTTTATTTCGTGATAAAACGTGTATAAAGCATCAATATAATCTGGTTTATAGATCCCAGGGGGGCGGGCGTCGGAAAAGATTTTTAATGCCTGAAATAAACCATCATATGATAAGATTCTTTACTCTTAGGAGGTACATAGAGTGCACATATACAACGAGAGAAGTTACAATACTCACCTGTGTAACATTCATTGGTCCAGATCGCATAAGATAATGAACTATCATAAACCCTGTCCGATTATGTCCATGTGTACAGTGGACGAGAATATACTTCTTTGAGTGTTTTAGATTTAGGACGAACTGATTAACCTGAAGACAGTTTTCTTGAGTGAGCTACTAACAGTAGAACAAATTGCCAATTTAAGAAAATTAAAAGCAAATAAAATACAAGTTCAGGTAAATATTTATGCTTCATGGATTTCGAGAACAAAAAACAAATACCTCATTGACAAACATGTTGACAGACACATTATCTGGCACTGCATCACGACCCTTGCATGCAATCTACAAGCAAAGAAAACTAAAGATCAAGCACTCTGCAACAGCTGTCACGGAGGGTATGGGTATAGACAGTAAGTATTCCGTTTACCTTAACGTGCTTAATGCCTTCTTTCTTTAAGTCTGTCGTGGAATAGTAACGAGTTGTATTTGTCAAATCAATCACTAGTCCAAGCTGAAAAAGACAGTGACATTACACAATAAGTTAGATCACGGACATACTAGTGTTGAATAGACAATGTACACATATTTTCAACAAAGTAAGGACAAATATATTCCACAAATTACCTTTCTCCCAGCTATCCTCTGGTTATGGATCACCTGTTTAAAAGAGTATCTACTTCCAGGAGGTACGTGACTATTGTAAGCTTCATTCAGGGGAACTTTTGAAGGAACGATGAATCCTATCTCATGCCCAGAAGGAGGGCAATCTAGCCAACCTGTGATATTGGACAGGCTGTCAAAGAGTCACCCTATTTAAAGCTTTGGCCTAAACGAGAAGACACACATACTAGCTAAAAAAATTTCAGCCAAAAGTTTTCAGAAGCCGTTTGTACTTGGGAGTAGATAATAGCCGCGAAATGATAAGCATTAATTCTGCTAAGGAAGATCACCTTGAGGGATCTTGTATCTATCATAAGCTTTAGTATTTCGATTCTGATAATATTGATCCCGGAAAACTGGCTGAGAGTTGTGTGTTGGCTTGTCATATCTCATTCGTTTCTTTCTCTCTTCACGTTCCTGAAACAAAAACACAATAGAAAATCCATCTTCAGGCTCAGGGCAAAAACAAATTATGTGGCTAAATCCATCATCCATGTTGAAAGTAGAAAATCAATAGTACCCGTCTTGCAATTTCAACCGCAGACTCTATCCGGTCATCACGCGACGAATAATCTTCTAGATGTCTCACATAGGGTTCGTCATCTTCTTCGGGTTGGGGTGAAGCATTTAAGTCCATCGTAGCAACCATTCAAGGGCAAATGAACAGCATTAACCTAACACCACCTTCCTCTGCAAGAAGCTACCTAAGTCATGTCTGAAGGGATGATGAAAGCAAAATATTAGCAGCCGCGGAATAAACGCAAGACAGACCAGAAGGAAATGCAAACTCAAAATCCCTTCTCAATTCTCTCTATAGCAGTAAACTGAAGCAAATAAGAGCCAAAGCAGAGCAAGAGATCCACATAATCACGGTTTTCGTCTCCGACTTTTCTCAGCTAACTACCAAACAGAAGAAAAAAAACCCTAGAAGCGACGAATCAACGAAATCTCAGCCGAACATTTCAAATTCGTCCTCTTCTAAAAATCATCCCGACAAGAAATCAGACGTCT
This sequence comes from Pseudoturritis turrita, assembly GCA_900406555.1. NCBI lineage: Eukaryota > Viridiplantae > Streptophyta > Magnoliopsida > Brassicales > Brassicaceae > Pseudoturritis > Pseudoturritis turrita. Next base: position 3,872,053 of record OVBL01000397.1, read on the forward strand.
CACTAACAAGTGTGAAAACTCACCAAGAGCCACCAATATCCGAGGAATCACCTAAAGAACACAAAGCTTCCGGAGAATCGGAAGCAACATCCAAGCTTGTTTGGAGACAAGAGAGCTTCGTCGATGTCGATGGAAATCAAACGGAGATGGCGAAAGAGAGTGAAGGTTCAGTACAATCGCGGGTACAGTGGAAAAAAATTGAAATCGAAACCCTAGAGAGAGAAAATACACGAGAGAGAGAGAGAATGGAGACGAAGTCTTCTTCATTCGTCTCCAATATATAGTGGTGAGTCAAGGCAAAAAAACTTATTATTGGTAACCAAAAAAAATGAGAAAATACAAATAATCGAAAGTAAATTTGTTTTGATAAAAGAACTTTTATCATTTGGACAAATTGTAACAATTGTTTCTTTTTTTACGCCTTTTGTCTAAAAAAAAATTGAAAAATGAGTGAAGTATTTATGAGTAACTTAGATGAGAGAAAAAGTTTGGGAATTTCTGACTATGGTTTGAGATGTGAAATTGTTTAAATATTGCTAGACGTGCTCAGTACATGGAGCTCAAGTTCTTTTTTAAGGATTTTCGAATTAACATAGGAAAAAAATGGAAAATGACAAATTTCCTACTAGAATGTAGAAATCTCTATTACTAGCTTCGAACCCGGGTCTCTCAGGAAAGAGATAAGAATCTTAACCAACTAGAATAAAAAAGAATTTGGGATAATCGACGTTTGAAACATATTATGAACACGAGTTTGAATGTTTTAACTTTCACTGAGAAGTTGCTGGTATGAAGATTCCTTAATCTTTTGAATCATGTTTATCATAACTATACAGAAACACATAAAAGAGATATAAAATCCAGTTCATAGATTCCATATAAATATTACAAAATAACATGAAGAAAATAGATAATACAATCTCAGTTCCTACTTTTGAGACATTTGTCTGTAAATTGGTAACACGATGATTACTTCAAACTGTTGTCAAGATTGCTCTTACACTAGTACATTTGGACTTCTGCAGTTATATATCTCTGACTCTACAATACTAATTGTACCTTCAGAATTAGTCAATTTAGTTCTTAGTGTTTAATCGCATTACGAACTGTTTGAATTATTATTTAACTTAAACTTATTGATTATTAAATAGATATATCAGATGGAAAGAAAAGACATAGAAATCAAAATCTAAACCCAAACAACACTTGCAGATTCTAAGAGCCACAAGAAACAAAGGTCATGCTTCAAAGGTTTTTTCAGATTTTGGTATCTTAGATGATGATGGAGCAGAGTCTTTTGGCTTCATCTTAGAGAGGAAGTTGGAGAGACCATTGGTCAATGCATTGGATGTGATCAAGGAAGCTCTCAGTAAGCTAGCAGCCTGGAACAAAGGTAAATTCAAAAGAAGAATCAAAAGTATGATTTTCTCAAGAATCAAAAGGACAGAAAGTAAAAACTAAAAGCATACCTCTGATTTGCTAATGTTAATCACTTGCTGATCGATATCGCTGATGTTCATCCGCAACTTGCTTAATAATGAAATTGTTGAGGATGAGTTCATAGGTGTGATAAACAGATCATCTGACACTATGAAATTTGTTTCTCCCTTCACAAATCCAACCCGGCCATAATCTTTTGGATCCATTGGAGATAACTTCAAAATCCTTTCATAATTCAAAAGCACATCCTTCTTAATCTTTCGAGCAAACTTCCAAGATAAACTTCCATATTCGGTTCTGGTGACCAAACACTCATATTCTGCTCCTTCCTTTATGACAATATCAAGCAGTTGTGCACTGATGTTGTAATAACAAGGAAGCATACATTTGGAAACTATGGCTTCTTTCTGCTTCTCAAAGCTCAAATCTTTCACGCTTCTGCAAAGATTTCCAACGCAGCCCATATTGACATTGTCGATAGAAAATTCCCAAGCAAACTCAAGCGGTATGGCAAGAAAAGTGAATAGGAAATCAACAAAGTCTTCTCTGCACTCAGCATAAAGAATCACACTGTCTGTCTTTCTAACATAAACTTTCGAAGTTAGAAGTTTGTCTGCATCTCCTGCAACAATACTCTCTCGCACCAATGGTGTCAACATTTTGCGCTTCCTTGTCATACAATGTTTCCTCAGGAATGTGTCTGTTAAGGGAGTTTCCGAAGTAAATAAACACCCAAGCAAAGTTAGCACCTGCATTTAAACGATAAAAAGTGAGTAGAAGACTATGAAAACATAAAATAAAGCCAATGAAAGTAAAGTACCTCTTCAAAACCAACATCAATAAGCATTTCTTGCAGTTTATCAAAACCAGAATAGCCAAGATCATTGAGAACATTCAGTACAAGACCGATAGAGTTCAACGCCACTTTCAGATCATCGGTGATGATAAATGAAGTTCTGCAGCTGAGAAATACTCCATCTTCATGAACTTTATTTCCTAAAGAGCCATCAACTCGCTCTCCTTCTTCAATTTTAAACTCGCGAGTCATTGAGCTTCCGCAACTACACCTTGAAGTATTGAAATAACTGTATACCTTGCAGCATGAACCAGTAGATATAAAATTAGGACAGACAAAGAACTTGGTCGCCTCAGTGTCATCTACGTTCAGCTTTAGCTTTCTGCAACGACTCTCCTTCAAACTCCTTGGATACATCAACAAATTCTTACAAGCTCGAGTCTCGAAATTCTCAACGTCCATCTCTGAAACACTTTTGTATAGGTTGTGGAAGCATCCTACGACTGAAGACTGTGTATTTTGATGCTTCTCCAGCAACCTAACAATGGTTCCCATTGGAAGAGTCAAGAGACTACATAATACATCGACAAAATCCTTACCAGCCTCGGCCAAAACAACTCTGTTTTTCTCCTCATCAATGAGAAGTCTCAAGCTAAACTTGTGTTTCGCTGCGGTATTAGCCATCATAAGATCAAAGAAGATGCAAGAAAAAGAAACAATGAAGAAGGAAACTTGAACGATTAGTGTTTTTGACTGTGTGAAGAACACATCGATCTCCTCGTATATATAAACTTACATTACCATAAAGATCTCAGAAACCTTTGCGCTTCCCTATGTCTGCATGAGTTTGAATATACAATTACCAAAGGATTTTGTGTATATTTTTCCATCAAACTGCATCGATTAAAGAGAAAGCCGTCTACTTACCACCAGTAATTTCAGAGTTGGTAAATACGACTCCTTTGATCACCGCATTGATTAATCTCCCAAGAAAATTATCTCTTTTTTGAAGAGTCTCATTAATTTTCCGAGAAAAATGTATCTCACTTGGGTTTCCCATTCCGTTTCCATGTCCAATCCACAATAGAGCTTGAATCACAAAACCCTATACAAAACGTGTTGCAGAAGACAATAAATTTTCTAGGGAGATTTGATTAATCTTATGCACTTATCATGGAGATGTCGGAAAGACTGAAACTAATGCAAGTATTTGGGAGGTTTCTCCTTAATCGATGCATTTCAATGGAGTTATCTCCTTATTTAGACCCTTGAGACATGTATTCGACAAACTCATGCGGTCTTGCCTCTTGGGGAAGCACAAAGGTTTCTGGGTTTAGGTAATAGAAAAAATTATGGTAGTTTTGCACATTCGATATAAAAATGTTTACAAGGGTCATGAGATAGAATTCAAACTCTTTCTTAACTTCTCTCGTCTGAAAGACTTTAGAAACAGAGGCATAGAAGGTGAAACTACAAAAAAACAGAGGAAACTTCAGAGTCTACAGGTTTTGGCAAATAGGTGTGGTGATTATGTAGACAATATGTAAAAGTAAAAACTAGGAGAGATGGTGTATTTATGTAATGATATATAATTAACAAAATACTTAAAACCATTAATATGAGATGCTTCAAAGGATTTTTTTAGATTTTGGTATCTTAAATGTTGATGGAGATGTTTCTTTTGGCTTCATCTTTGAGAGAAAGTTGGAGAGACCATTGGATAATGCAGAGTTTGTGATCAAGGAAGCTCTCAGTAAGCTAATGGCCTGTAAAAAGTGTAGATTCAAAAGTAAAAAAAACGGTAAGATTTTTTCTTGAAAATCAAAAGAGTAGAAAGAAGTAGAGAGAGGTATATATCATAATACTTGAGCTTTGCCAATGCTAATTACTTGCTCCTCAATATCACTGATATTCATCTGCAACTTGCTTCATAATGAAATTGTTGAGGATGAGTTCATAGGAGTGACAACCAGATTATCCGACACGATGAAATTTGTTTCTCCCTTCACAAGTCCAACTCTAACTTTGGATTTTGAATCCAATGGGAGTAACTTGGCAATTCTTTCACCATCTGCAACCACATTCTTCCTGATGTTTTTGGAGAGCTTGCTACTATTATAACTTCGACGGGAAACCAAACATTCGAATTCCGGCATTTCTTGGATGACAACATCAAGAAGCTGTGTACGACAATTATAGTGATAAGGAAGCATGCATTTCAAAACAGTGGCTTCTTTTCTCTGCTCAAAGCTCAACTCTTTCACGCTTCTGCACAGATTCCCAACACATCCCATATTCACATTGTCAACAGAGAGTTCCCAAGCAAACTCAAGCGGTATAGCGAGAAAAGTGAATAGAAAATCAACAAACTCTTCTCTGCACTCAGCATAAATAATCGCCATGTCTGTCTTTCTAACGTAAACTTTCAAAGTTAGAACTTCATTGGCTTCTCCTGCAACTCTACTTTCTTGCACCAATGGTGTCAACATTTTACGCTTTCTTGTCATACAATGTTTCCTCAGGAATGTGTCTGTCAATGGAGCTTCTGAAGTGAATAAACAACCTAGCAAAGTCATCACCTGCATTAAAACAATAAACAAGTGAGAAGAAGAAGAAGACTTATTCAGAAAGGTATAAATAACTCCAGTGAAATTTAAGTACCTCTTCAAAACCAACATCAAGAAACATTTCTTGCAGTTTATCAAAACCAACATAGCCAAGATCATTGAGGACATTTAGTACAAAACCCATAGAGTTCAACGCCAATTTCAAATCATCGGTGATGATAAATGAAGTCCTGCAGCTGAGAAATACTCCATCAAATATAAGAAAAATCCTTACAGATAGCAAATGGAAACACTACAAGCTCATTCAAGGCAAAATGCATGCTCAACAAAGATTCTACAGCAACATAAGAGAGAAAAAAATGACATAGGAAACTGTTTGAATTATTATTTAACTTAAACTTACTGATTATTATATAGATATATCAGATGGAAAGAAAAGACATAGAAATCAAAATCTAAACCCAAACAACACTTGCAGATTCTAAGAGCCACAAGAAACAAAGGTCATGCTTCAAAGGTTTTTTTCAGATTTTGGTATCTTAGATGATGAGCAGATTCTTTTGGCTTCATCTTAGATAGGAAGTTGGAGAGACCATTGGTCAATGCATTGGATGTGATCAAGGAAGCTCTCAGTAAGCTAACAGCCTGGAACAAAGGTAAATTCAAAAGAGGAATCAAAAGTATGATTTTCTCAAGAATCAAAAGGACAGAAAGTAAAAACTAAAAGCATACCTCTGATTTGCTAATGTTAATCACTTGCTGATCGATATCGCTGATGTTCATCCGCAACTTGCTTAATAATGAAATTGTTGAGGATGAGTTCATAGGTGTGATAAACAGATCATCTGACACTATGAAATTTGTTTCTCCCTTCACAAATCCAACCCCACCATAATCTTTTGGATCCATTGGAGATAACTTCACAATCCTTTCAACATTCGAAAGCACATCCTTCTTAATCTTTCTGGCAAACTTGCAAGAACCTGAATATCCGTTCTGGATGAGCAAACATTCACATTCTGCTCCTTCCTAGGGAGATTGAGGCGTTTCCTCGGGGTGCTTTGCACAGGTATACTGAGGCGGTTCGTCATGACGCTTTAGGAAGGACTATGGATGTGGTTTCACGAGAAGCATTATACAGGTCCTCTGATTGTTTCCAGGGAGATGTTTCACGACAGCATAGAGAAGTGGATCCTCGGGATTCCTTGCATAGACATTTTGAGATCGGTCAAGATTCATTTCCACCAGATGCTTATCATGGAGTATTGAAACAATCGCTCAAGAATTTTTATTCTCAGCGAAGAATAGATTCTCTTTCACATCCTCACAGCATCACTGCCTCTGCTTCAAGGAATCAGCCTGTCACCATAAAGCAGCCTCTCTCAGCAATGGAAGATGATAATCAAGCAGTGGTCTTTAAGTTACTCTGTCCGGACGAAAGTGTTGGTGGTGTTATTGAAAGTCTTACCAATATCAAGACTCTTAAAAGTGTGAGAGGTGCCTCCATAGATCAAGACTCTTGAAAGTGTGAGAGGTGCCTCCATAGATGTGGGAGATGCATCTCCTGACTGTGATGAATGCTTGATTACATTTACATCATCAGATTCAGAGAACCTTAAAGACAAAATGCCCAAGCAGCTATAGGCCGTGTTTTCTCTAGATTATGTGACATTTCTACTAAAGATAGTGGCTCAAGGTCATCTATCACTGCACGGCTTCTTGTCCCTACAAATCAGATTGGATGTTTGCTAGTTTCTAAAATATGGAAAACAATTGGGGCTTGTATACTAGTATTGGAGGTTGAGCATAACCCAAAATGTGTCTCAGCGAACGATCAAATTGTGCAGCTACTTGAACCCTTTTTTGAACACCTAAGAAGGGTTTACGGTACACAGCTAAGTAGAAGTCGGAAGTTGGTAAATCTTTTATATGTGATCTACATTCTCGCATATGGTCATATTTTGATACCAGCATGCTAATTAATAGAAATTTGCAAAGCTGTAAAAAAAAAAAAAAAATATCCCTTGCTAATTAACCAAACCTACGTCAAAATAAATAAATAATTGTAAACCGAAAACAAATTTGTTTCGCAATTTGTAAAATTGAATTATGAGTGAAATATTCATGAGTAATAATAACTAAATGAGCGAAAAAGTTTCTAAATTTAATACTATGGTTTGAGATGTGAAATTGTTAAAATATCGTGAGACGTGCGTGGAACATGGAGCTCAAATTTCAAGGATTTAACGAATTAACATAGGGACAATTTATTTTGGAGGTCTATTCAACTAGAATTTAAAATGATTTGTATTAAAATGACAAATTCTATGTCATTCGAACATAAACTCTAAAAAATATTCTAAAATCCAGTTTATTGAACTAATGATATGAAAATATACTTTAAAAAATTCTAAACAATAGATTTTATGAGATTTTGTGATTTTAAGGTGTTTTGGTGGAGTTTTTTAGTTAAAAATATAAAAGTTCAAATCTCATTATTTTAGATGGGATTCTAGAGAATTTTAATAAAAATTACAACAACTTTCCTAATCTACCTAAAATCATATAAAAATTCATTAAAATCCAAATCCTTCCAAATATTAGATTGAATGCACCTCATTTGTTGTCGAAAAAATAAATTCTTTTTAAATAAAAGCAAAACGACGAACAAAATAAAATAAGGGTTAATTTGTCTAGTAATCAAAATGATATATTAAATTAAGTGTACGACCATTTAAGTGAGAAAATAAGGAGTTGTTATTTATCTTAGCTGTTAGGACGATTTTACCCTCATCCATATCTCTTGACGTGAGTTCGGCCAAAATCCGGCGAAAATATCGGTGAGAAAAAGAGAAAGAAAACCGGACGATTTTACCCTCATCCATATCTTAGTATTATATAAGCATGATGTTGTTCTTACTCTGCTTTGTGAACTCAAGAAGACCAATGTTTCCTTCTACATCTTAGGGACAAGGTTTTTCTCTGATTACACCGTCTTCAAGGCCAAGCTTCGTCAAGCCTTTGACTTTGACTTTTCCGGTATCTTAGCTTAATTTAGCTCCTTTGTGTTTTCTCTGTCTCAGCACACCGATGTGTGTAGGTCGATGATAATTGATTAATTCTGAAAGTTGGTTTGGTTTGCAGAAGAACTCTTTCGTAATCCCTCAATTCGATAGAAAGATGCTTTGATTCAGATTTGTAAAATATTTGCTCAAAATTGGCAGAAATTTCAATTTCAATATTATCTTCAGATGAAGAGAAATTGAAATTGTTTAAAACCCGACAGCAATTTTGACAACAAAATCTTTTAGTTTTTCATGTCTTTTAAAATCGAAAATACTAAAAAGTGTTATCAATTCAATATTTCAGAAGTCTTTACATCACCTGAAAAATATAATTAACATTTCAAATTAATATATTTACTAAACTAAAATATAAAAATTACTTAGGTAAAAATGTACTTTAAAATCTTTACATCCCGCTTCAAAGTCTCTATGTCTGTGTTTCACCTTGTTGTAGTTAGCAATAAAGCGAAATGACTCCTTCAGTTTGTCTAAGAGATCGTCCAGACAAAATGGTTCACTCGAAAAGACTGCATCGGTGAGGATGCCGAGCAGAAGCGTCAGCGGAACAAAAAAAACCGTCCCAATGCCCGTAGAAACCAACTTCGTGAAGACTTCGCCAGTTTGGTTCAAAACTTTTTGAACCCAAGTCACAAAATCCTGCATCATGCGGAAAAAAAAAGATTTTTTCTTTTTTTGGAAAGAAGAGAAAGTTCTTTATTTATCAATATATGATAATGAGACATTCTGTGATATTCCGGAACGAAAAAATAGCTACACTAAGACATTCTCCAACTAAGTGATATCATCTGATTGATATAAACTAAAGAATGTGAGTGGGTAGTTTGGTTTTTTGTGAAACTTCCTAGGTGGATAGTTTGGTTCCTAGTTGATCTGGTTACTAGGATTTACAATAGTTTAATGAGTTTGGTTAGTTAGAGCTATTGTGACTACTATTATAATAAAATCAGAGTTTGATTGGTTATATCTTGAGTTGGCTGGTTTTTACAAGGAGTATTATGAGAATATGAAGATTCTCTCTGATCTTAATAGTGATTTACGATTGGAGAGAGAGAATCCCTGTTTCAAGGACTGAAAATCACATGATAGCGTTTGGTTTTTATTTATTTTTGTTTGTGTCAGTAGTTCGTGCGAAAATAGTTCAAAAGACTAATTCAACGACTACATTTACCAAAAATAGCTATGTAAAGAACCATGAGAAAAGAGAAAAACTTTACAAAGTCATAAATACAAAAAAAACAAAATTATAAATTGAAAACCAGTCTCTTCTTGAATTGTGTAACTGTTTACATTCCCTTTTGATACATATTGTTTCTCACAATTGGGACTTTTAGTAGAAACAATAACCTACAAATTACAGATGTGTAACACAATATCAAATTGATAGTTGAACATAAAAAGTTTAACAAAGTCCAACTAAATGAAATAAAATCTCAAATTGGCTAGTACCCTATTTTACATCATGCAAGTTTTTGCAGCTATTGGCAGACTATATTCTCTTCTTGATTATCTCGCCGATACCTTTGCCAAGTTCTCTATCTCGCCGATACCTTTGCCAAGTTCCTTATTGTGAAAGCTACTATCGATAAGGCAAAAGAGTATTTGTACACAGCTTTGGATGTCTATCCCAAAAGAAACATTGATGGTATGCAGTTTGATGTCTTTGTTCTCCAAGCGGTGAACCAAACCGGTACTTTGTGAGGAACTCTTTCTTCGATAACGAACACAAGCTTGTTTACAAAACTTTCTTGTGGGGTCCTGATGGTCTTTATGGTGAGGGTCCTTATCATTGGAAGAAGAAGAAGGTTTGATCATATCATTCTAGGTGTTTGATCATTATCAGTTGATTATTCTGGGTGTTTGATCATTATTTTGGGGCTTTTATTCTGCGGGTCTACTTTCTCTGTTTTTGCCATTTAATGGGTTACTTTCTCTCTGTTTTTGCCATTTATTTTGAACACTATTTTGTATTTGGTAATCTACTATATACTATGTTTAAACTGTTGGTCTTGATGTTACTCGTGATGGATTGTTCCAGATGGTATGGTTTTGGAAGAATAGTTGCAATAGACCAAAGTTTTTGTTTACCTTTACCTTTACCGTGACATGGGGCTAGAAAGTGAATTAGAAGACAAATGAGAAGATTTATGTAAGACTGCATAAAGTTAAGGAACTCATGTGTAATAAATAAAACTTATAAAACGAATTTTTATTAGCATCATCTGCTTCTTCCTAGAGTAAGAATTCCAAAATCTCACCCAGAGTTTCATCCTCGAGTTTCGAAAAAAATCTGATGGTGGTGAGATTCTACAAAATTGCAGGCGAAGGTGGAGTTTTTCCTCGCCGTTGATGAATATTTTCCGGGAAGCATCGAGATTTTTCAGAAATCACGTTTCAGTTTCACCGAAAGAAAAATCTCCGGGAAAATCCAGATGGCAGGGGCTACTATCAATTCTTTCCAAACAAAGATTAGGTTTTTCTCGGGAAAAATACATCAATTCTGCCAAGGAAGGACATTGATCAGAGGAACCCTAAATCGCTACTCTGCATATGAGAAGAAAACCAAAAGAAGAGACCTGAAATAGACAGCAAGTTTGGAAAACTTGTTTAGTGATTCCATTTAATTGGGATTTTAGTCGATTATGTACCATTTTTCCATATGATATTGGATTTGAAGTTCGACTTGTAATCGTTTAGGGAAGTCGAAAGAACTAGATACATATTGAAATCTCATGTTTGTTCAATTTTACTATGGACTATTAGTCTTTGTGAACCAACTTCGTCGAACCCGAGTCAGCTTACATGTGAATGATAAAAGTCAGCTGTGGTTTTCGAAGACACATTGTAATAGACAAAAAAAAAAGGTTTTTGTTTGCGTTCCAAGTAATTTCCCAAACAAATTGGACTTGAAAAGTGTATTACAAGACAAATGGGACGTTTATAACAAGACTTGGTCAAACTCAGGGTCTCATGTGTAAATAATAACCCAAACTAGAGAATCCCGTTATGGTTTCGTCTTCCATTCTCCATAAATCTTTATGGAGAAATCTCTTTCATTGGGACATGTAATTCAACCACGCGGCCATGGGGAAGCTCAAAGTCTCCTCTGTTTTGATGGCTATAGTTTCCCAAATGGTAAAAAAAAGACAAAAGCTTTATTGTCCTTGGGACATGCAACTCTAATTAATTATCTGTCCCTAGGAAAGCTCAAAAGATCATGTCTTTATTTACTAATGGCTTGAAACGTTATTTTCAAATTTCAAATCATCTGGCTTTTAAGTTTTTTTGTGAAGTCTTTTTTTAATCCTCCAGTCAATTTCTCTCTTCTCTTGGTTGTTTGCTTTGATTTTTTCCAGAATGGATCAAAGATACGAGAAAAGAATGATCAGTGTGCTTCTTGCGGATCTTTTGGACAAGAAAAAGGTTGTCTGGATTCAGTCTGGCAATGATTTTGTTGACTTGCTCTATAGTTTTCTCACCATGCCTTTGGGAACCATTGTGAGATTGCTTGAGAATCACGACAAAAGGTCACCATAGGTTGTCTCAACAACCTTTACAAGAGTGTTGTAGATATGAGCATCGATCATTTCCGGACTGAAGCTTGCAAGCAGATGCTGATTTACCCGAAGAGCGTGAAGGAAGGTCTATGCAGAAGGCTGAAGATTAACATTGACGACACAGAGGCAACCAAGTACTTTATGTGTCCAATATCTTTGGAGAGAAAATCATGCGGGGAGTTTTTTAGTAATTTCAATACTTCAAGATGTAACTGTGGAAACTTGATGAACAAAGAGATCCCATCACCTGAAGGAGAGGACTTTGCAAGGAGGTTGGGAGATTGTTATGATTATGATGGAGTCTTTGTCCATGGTGATGGAAATATGGCATTTATGTTGAGTGACGATTTGAAAATTGAGAATTTTTCTTGGGATCTTTGCCGGCAAAAACTCAAGAATTTAGGCTGCGTTAACGTTTTAGATGAGTTGGGGGAGGGTGAAGCAGAAATTGGCTTCCGAGAGGTACTTTTCTTGTTTAGTACTTAAAACCCTCTTTTTGTGTTTAATAGAAATAAAGCTTTCTGACTTTCACACTCTTATTATACAGGCAATGACTTTGCTTCGATCCTTATTCACATCAGAAACTCCATTGACAACCACGTTTTTCCCGTTTCATAGTCCATCCTCATTAAGGGTGAAATAAAGAAATAATTTATCTGATTAAGATTTGTTAAAATATTTTCTCAGTATTTGGTTTAGAAATAAATACTAAATGATAAGACAGAATAAAATGTATTTATGAATGCTTAAAGCCATAGATAATTTATAAAGAAGAAAGAGTATCAAGCCCAATGGTAGGCAGGCAATACCCACACCACCAAGTATCTAGAAACATCTGAGAGGACAACGTATTCTGGAAATAAGACAGGGTATATCCTTTCCAAGCAGACAAAGCACTTCTCAACATGATAGAACGATGCTCATACCGTGAAACGAACGGACCCAACAATTGTAGCAAGAGCAACAACGTATTCTGGAAATGTAGTACGCATGGTCCATGTATTTTCAGAGGTCATTAGCTATAAATGCTGAGCACTGAAATCAGAGACAGAGAACATATGTTACGTGGTGACACTTTCCACGGCATAAATGACTCTTGGTAAATAAACTAATACCAATGCTGCAAATAAGAATCAAATATTACCTGGCGAGAACTGTTACTGATACATGGTTGATTATTTGAAGTATGAAAAGAGGTCGTGGCAGAAACCAAGTGCCTGACAGAGAAGTCTACCTTTCCAATGACACCTAACATGATGCAAAAGAGCATAAGAAGGAGAAACCCAAGGAATGTGAAATTAAACGCAACCGTCAACGGCTCAATCTAAACTCAATAACTCTGAGGGTTTATAACTTCTGTAGGTAAGATAAAGATGTTACCAACAGTACTAAGCTATTCCTAGCACATAGATGATATCATATCTCGACCCAAGCCCTGATTACGTAATTTATCAGCTAGAATTAACAAAGGAATGCAGTCAAAACATGTCAAATCATAGTGCCAATAAGACCAAAATCAGATAATAGTACATACTACAGGCTCACTAAGTTCTTCAACTACCACTCCCAACTTCCGTCAATCCAAGAGGACTCTGAAGTTCAAGTCAAGAAAAGAATTGATAAGACAGGAGCAACTAAACGTATAAAATTCCAAGCACCAGAGCACAAACCACAGTCGTGGTTACCACCCAAATTAAGGCACTTTTTATCCTCTTTCCCAGACTCCTGCAGAAAAGAGAGCAAAACCCACAAAATGGACAACAAAATTCGATTAACAAACAACTTACAATGTAGAGAAATATGTAATAAATTTCATCGAGATACGAACTTGTCCTAGTCGCCTTCATAGAAAAACATTGCGAAAGGGATGACAAAGAACACGAGAATAGCATCCACAATGTAAATGGCAAGACTTTTTGTGTTCCTTATGTGGAATTTTTATGTTCTGAAGGGTTTTGGGAACTTTCAATCGTCTTCAAGACTTTTTGTGTTCCTTATGTGGGATTTTTATGTTCTGTAAGATTTGGGAACTTTCAATTTTCTTCAAGACTTTCTCCCGCGCATAAATCCCCAGTTTTCTCCAAGACTTTCTCCAAAAGTTTGATTTGAATAACAATTTTACATTCAATTCAAAAAAAAATTTTGATTGGATTGTATCTTACCTTTGTTTTTGCATTGGGTTGTTTCTATGCGGTACACTCTGTTTTGGAGTGAATCTAACCGTTGTTTATGGTCTCTGTGAACACTGATGAATATCATTATATCATCATATATGTTAAGTTGTAGACTGAAGTTAAGTTGAAGACTATGGATTTTTTATGTTCTGAATATTGTGTTGAAGTTGAAGACTGTGGGATTTTTATGTTCTGAAGGGTTTTGGGAACTTTCAATCGTTTTCAAGACTTTTTGTGTTCCTTATGTGGGATTTTTATGTTCTGTATGGTTTGGGAACTTTCAATTGTCTTCAAGACTTTCTCCCGCGCATAGATCCCCAGTTTTCTCATCTCCTTGCGGTAAATTTTGATTTGATTGTATCTTACATTTGTTTTTGCCTTGAGTTGTTTCTTTGCGGTACACTCTATTTTGGATTGAGTCTAATCGTTGTTTATGGTCTCTGTGAACACTGATGAATATCATTATACCATCATATATGTTAAGTTGTAGACTGAAGTTAAGTTGAAGACTATGGATTTTTTATGTTCTGAATATTGTGTTGAAGTTGAAGACTGTGGGATTTTTATGTTCTTAAAGCCTATGACAACAAAACAAATATAGAATTACAAATATGAAAACAAATATAAAGAGCTATGGAAATATGAAAAACAATATATATCGAAAAGGAATGTAAACAGTTACACAATTCAAGAAGAAATTGGTTTTTAATTTATAATTTCAAGAAGAATTAGTGACTTTGCATATGAATTTTTTTTTTTTTTTTTGTATTTATGACTTTGTAAAGTTTTTATGTTTTCTCATGGTTCTTTACATAACTGTTTTTGGTAAATTTAATCGTTGGATTAGTCTTTTGAACTTTTTTCGCACGAACTACTTGCACACAAAATTTCAAATATTTTTCCAACAGATTAATAAAAATGATATCTTTTTATTTCTTAAAAAAAAATTGTTTTTTTTCTTTGATAATCTGTCTATGACTGAAGGTCAAAAAGATTTTGTAGTCATTCCTAATAGACATAAACTAATAGTGGTATTGGAAACATTAAAAATGAAGCAATGTTTCTTGACTTGATGTAATCGATGATTAAAGCATTTACTTTCGAATTTTCGCATCTCAAAGTCACGAATAAAATATATAAGGCTTTTCAAAATCAAGAGTTCAAACATTAGATATGGAAAAAAACATTTTTAATTTGAATAATTGGTCGCTGCTAAGCCAAGGAACAAGGCATCTATGGCATCAAACTGGAGTCGCTGCTATGGCAGTGTCACTTCTCACCCTAACAGCTTCGTATCTTCATCTCGATTCTACTCACCAATCATTCACCCTCAATGAGGAGCCTTTAATCTCCGGAGATTCTGCACTACAACATCTAAACCTTGGTATGTATCAATCTCTATTTTACACATGTGGTGGAATAACCCGAGTCTAGATGAATGTGGGTTGAAGTTTTCCATTTCTCTGTCAACTAATATTTCTGTTTTGCATTCTTTCTTGGAGAGAAACTTCTTTCTCTAGCAGGTTGAAGTCTCGTTTAAGGCGGTTCGTTACTTTGGTTCGACAACGCCTTGCAAAATTGTCGAACAAAGTCAGCGAGATTTCCACTTTGGTTCGACAATATTTTGCAAAATTGTCGAACCAAGTTGGCGAGACTTTCACAAGAATGCTCTCTACATTTATAGCGAGCATTCTTTTTGGTTTGTTTACGCTTTTGTGCGGTATAATCACCAATCTCTTCCTCTCGGACAGTCCTTCTAAGATTACTTGGGGTGAAGTGTTGGTTCAAGTGACAAAGACGTTTCGTCTTGTTGAATATTTTTTTTTTTTTGTATTTATGACTTTGTAAAGTTTCTATGTTTTCTCATGGTTCTTAACATAACTGTTTTTGGTAAATGTAATCGTTGGATTAGTCTTTTGAACTTTTTTCGCACGAGCTACTTACACACAAAATTTCAAATATTTTTCCAACAGATTAATCAAAATGATATCTTTTTATTTCTTAAAAAAAAAATGTTTTTTTTCTTTGATAATCTGTCTATGACTGAAGGTCAAAAAGATTTTGTAGTCATTCCTAATAGACATAAACTAATAGTGGTATTGGAAACATTAAAAATGAAGCAATGTTTCTTGACTTGATGTAATCGATGATTAAAGCATTTACTTTCGAATTTTCGCATCTCAAAGTCACGAATAAAACTTATAAGGCTTTTCAAAATCAAGAGTTCAAACATTAGGTATGGAAAAAAACATTTTTAATATGAATAATTGGTCGCTGCTAAGCCAAGGAACAAGGCATCTATTGCATCAAACTGGAGTCGCTGCTATGGCAGTGTCACTTCTCACCCTAACAGCTTCGTATCTTCATCTCGATTCTACTCACCAATCATTCACCCTCAATGAGGAGCCTCTAATCTCCGGAGATTCTGCACTACAACATCTAAACCTCGGTATGTATCAATCTTTGTTTTACACATGTGGTGGAATAACCCGAGTCTAGATGAATAACCCGAGTTCTCCATTTCTCTGTCAACTAATATTTCTGTTTTGCATTCTTTCTTGGAGAGAAGCTTCTTTCTCTAGCAGGTTGAAGTCTCATTTAAGGTGGTTCCTTACTTTGGTTCGACAACGCCTTGCAAAATTGTCGAACAAAGTCAGCGAGATTTCCACTTTGGTTCGACAATATTTTGCAAAATTGTCAAACCAAGTTGGCGAGACTTTCACAAGAATGCTCTCTACATTCATAGCGATTATTCTTTTTGGTTTGTTTATGCTTTTGTGCGGCATAATCACCAATCTCTTCCTCTCGGACAGTCCTTCTAAGATTAGTTGGGGTGAAGTGTTGGTTCAAGTGACAAAGACGTTTCGTCTTGTTGAATATTTTTTTTTTTTGTATTTATGACTTTGTAAAGTTTCTATGTTTTCTCATGGTTCTTAACATAACTGTTTTTGGTAAATGTAATCGTTGGATTAGTCTTTTGAGCTTTTTTCGCACGAGCTACTTACACACAAAATTTCAAATATTTTTCCAACAGATTAATCAAAATGATATCTTTTTATTTCTTAAAAAAAAAATGTTTTTTTTCTTTGATAATCTGTCTATGACTGAAGGTCAAAAAGATTTTGTAGTCATTCCTAATAGACATAAACTAAGAGTGGTATTGGAAACATTAAAAATGAAGCAATGTTTCTTGACTTGATGTAATCGATGATTAAAGCATTTACTTTCGAATTTTCGCATCTCAAAGTCACGAATAAAACTTATAAGGCTTTTCAAAATCAAGAGTTCAAACATTAGGTATGGAAAAAAACATTTTTAATATGAATAATTGGTCGCTGCTAAGCCAAGGAACAAGGCATCTATTGCATCAAACTGGAGTCGCTGCTATGGCAGTGTCACTTCTCACCCTAACAGCTTCGTATCTTCATCTCGATTCTACTCACCAATCATTCACCCTCAATGAGGAGCCTCTAATCTCCGGAGATTCTGCACTACAACATCTAAACCTCGGTATGTATCAATCTTTGTTTTACACATGTGGTGGAATAACCCGAGTCTAGATGAATAACCCGAGTTCTCCATTTCTCTGTCAACTAATATTTCTGTTTTGCATTCTTTCTTGGAGAGAAGCTTCTTTCTCTAGCAGGTTGAAGTCTCATTTAAGGCGGTTCCTTACTTTGGTTCGACAACGCCTTGCAAAATTGTCGAACAAAGTCAGCGAGATTTCCACTTTGGTTCGACAATATTTTGCAAAATTGTCAAACCAAGTTGGCGAGACTTTCACAAGAATGCTCTCTACATTCATAGCGATTATTCTTTTTGGTTTGTTTATGCTTTTGTGCGGCATAATCACCAATCTCTTCCTCTCGGACAGTCCTTCTAAGATTAGTTGGGGTGAAGTGTTGGTTCAAGTGACAAAGACGTTTCGTCTTGTTGACAATTACAACATGGTGAAACGTCTTTTCTCTGATGTTGATAATCTCAAACGAGATGTAGAACATCTCAAGCAAGTTACAAAGGTATTTTTTTTTCTTTCAATTATGTAATTTTAATTTTTTCGTTTGCTAACTATTTTAATTGTGTAATTTTAATTTCATTTCCAAGGGATATGAAGAATTGAAGTGAAGAATTGGAGTGAAGAATTGAAAAAGTTTTACTAGTTTTTGGTGTTTTGTAGTCTAAAAAATAGTAACAAAAAGAGACTATCAAACAAAGGTT
Source organism: Pseudoturritis turrita (assembly GCA_900406555.1). Lineage (NCBI taxonomy): Eukaryota > Viridiplantae > Streptophyta > Magnoliopsida > Brassicales > Brassicaceae > Pseudoturritis > Pseudoturritis turrita. Next base: position 3,889,888 of record OVBL01000397.1, read on the forward strand.
GTTTGGTAAGTAAGATGACTTGGTAATGCTTAGTACAACAAAATGGTAAAGACAATTGGGTACATTTTATTTGATCGACGATATCCGCAATTGCATATCTCAACACATCTTTTCCCTTAGATCGACGATTTCCGCATACTCCCCAAGAGTCTCTCTCACATTCTGGAAAAAAAAAAGAGAAGATAAAGATGAAATAATAGCAACAATAATGACATTCAAGTGCTTCTTCTTGATTTTGTTTTTACCTTTTGCCGCTCCTCCTCAAGTCTCGCTACATTATCTCCAAGTATAAGCGGACCTTAAAAAAAAAAAAAAAAAAACCACAAGCTGATTAATTCGACTCGTCGAGTTTACATTAATGGAATCAAAGTACTTTGTGGTTAGAACTCTACATGTGCGGTGATTATATGACTACTGCTACGAAAATGGATTAATCAAATAAAATTCATGTTATTTGAACTTGTTTGTTTTTTTGGGGAAAGATTCACTTTGTAGTATATATCCTCTTCAGATCATATTTTGGAACATTAAACAGTATATGGTTTCTTCAGCTCACATTTTTGTATGCTAATAACAGCGTAAACTGTGGAGAAAAGTAAATATGTCATCAAGGAAGAGGAACAAAGCAAACACAACTGACCGAAAATTCAAGGAATTGACTAGTGTGTACAAAATAAATAGAAATGAACTTTTTGGGGGTGGATTTATCAACTAGAACTAGAATGATTTAGAAACAGAGAAGAGATAAAACTAAAAGAGATTCAACTAAACTGGCTACTATGTATACCTAGAAGGCTATGAAGATTTTATCCAACAAAAAAAAAAAAAAAAACCAAAGAGATTCTAGAAATGGCAACCAAGCAAAAGGAGGCCGATCTTTGTTTGTAGAGAAGAACCAAATGTTTAAGAGCACAAGCAATTTCAAGAAAGTGACCACAAGTGATTAGTCGGCTGTTTTACAAACCGAGCCCACAGCGCAATGGTGTGTGCGACATTTTTGATCTGAATGCTCAATGCAAACACTGATTTACAATCCGAGCAAGACATTGGCTCAGATGTTTTCCCAAAGTTTTGATCAGATAAAAGCATAAAATCTATATCATCCACGCATACAGACAACCAAAATATTCAGAGAGAGAGAGAGAGACCATATAGACTCTTAATATAACCAGCAATAGCATTACTTGATACCAAACTAGAAAGTCGGGTAAAGCGGATTAAGTTAAGTTACAATACATGTACCAACCACGGGTGATTATTCTTAGTCCACAGCATCAAACAACAACAAGGATACAAACAAAACTTGTTCTTCTGAATCCATTCATTGAAAGACACATAATCACGCTGCTTCGCCTTCACCTGATCAGCAAGAAATCAGACACCTGATCAGCAAGAAATCAGACAACCGATCAGCAAGAAATCAGACAAAGCCAAAAACCCCATTATATCTCCCAAATGTGAAAAACAAAACCAAAAAAAATAAAAACTCACTTTGTGACTCTGCCTCTTCCATAGCTCTCCGCACCACTTGATGGTATTCATGCATGTCGATAAGTTCTGAGGTATGAACAAAACGAAGCAAAAAAAATAATTTGTTTTTTCCTCAAATCTCTTAAAGAAATTTATTTTGAATAATCTTAATAACTGATAATATACGGATAATCTCAACATTACCCCAAACAACGTAAACGCCATATCCAGACAACGCACAAAAGGGAACACCAAGTTTCCTCGCCGTCTCCTCCATCAACCTCTTAAACCAAGCGGTGGCGACAAACCTTCCTCCGGCTTGATTCGACTCTGCAACTGAAAGAAGAATCACAGATCCTAAACGAATTCATCGAAACCAATTTTATAGATTTCATGAGGAATCAGAGAACGTTACCTATTGATCATCAATGATGTTTGGTATGTTTCCCTTCACCGCCGTCTACGGCCTCGACACAAACAACAACAACGTAACTATCGATTAGTAACCCCACTTTTTATTACCACGAAAAAAATTCACATTTTCAAAAGACTAAAAAGAACTCATTTTTCTATAAAATATTTTCGTAATATGCAAACGCAAACACAAATACCAAAATTAGATCGGGTTTGGTTCTGTCTTTAATCCGCCTATATAGTTGGTACCTAGCCGGAGTTTTTTCCGTTTTGTAAAAATTAGATCCGTAATAAATTAATAATTTAATACAAAAATTTGTGAAATTCCTCGTTATGGTGGGTTACAGATTATTTCGTTTCATATTTTTTTTTTTCACAAAATCAAACAGAAACTAATCACAAAGTAACATCACAACCATAAATTATATATGTTTTTTTTTTCACAGAAACTAAACACAAAGTAAGATCACAACCATAGAGATTTTTAGTTCAAAACATGAAACACAAACTTTTCTTTTGAACTCATCCATTGATGCGTTTACGCAGATCATCCAGCTTCTCCTTCAATACCTGAAACAGAGAAAACAGAAATGTAGATTCTAGTTTTGTTTTTGGTTTTCGAACTCCAAATTAAATCCCCAATTTTATGTCAAAAATGTTATATTAAAAAAAAAACAAGTCATACCAGCTCTTGTTCACGTCTTCTTGACTCTTCTCTCTCTTTCATCAACATTCGAGAGTCTTTCAGAAACATTCGAAAGTATACTGCTACGTCAACAAGTCCTGAGGTATGAAAAAAGAGAATCACGAATATGATTTTTTTTTTCCCGATCTAAAAAAAGAGAGAAGAAGAAGGATAACATTACACCAATAGACGTAAACGCAAGATCCAGCCAACATACATGTGAAAACACCAGGAGGCTTCTTCGACTCTACAATTGAAAGAACAATCACAAACCCTAATACGAATACATCGAAAACTTCCCACACGATCCGATAATAGACGGTCGCGAATTTGATAGATTTCATGGGGAATAAGAGAACGTTACCATTGCTACATCTACAAGGGAATGAAGAGAAATTACGGCTAGACACCACAGATCTCCCTCCCCGAGTTACTTGCGCAATGATCGATCTCAGATTGTTCGGCGACATCATAATAAATTAGGGTTTCGTATCTTCTCTGTCGAAGGAGGCTAATATACAGAATAACCTAAACCATTCATATTTATCTAAATCAAAATAATTTATTTTAGTACCTTAGGTTTGCACACTTCACTCCATGCAATCTTACCTTTCTTTGGGTTTAGTTCCGGTCCCGACCAAAAGACATGCTTTTGGTATGATGTCTGGTCATCAAAAGGAAGGTTAATTGGCTTAACGGGAGATCGAGGCTGTTGATTTGGGAATTCAAAACCATGCTACTGTGGAAATGGTTCTCCAAACTCATAGACGCCGCAGACATAGACTGGACAAGTATAGCATGGTCGAAGCTGTGATAGAAGAACAAAGGAGAAAGGGTATGACTCAAGATGCCGATGTGGTTCTATGGAGGCAAAAAGGAGATAATTACAAACCGATATTCAACTCTAAGGCGACTTGGAATCTGATTAGAATTGAGGGCACGCCTACTAAAGAGTGGTGGAAGGGAATTTGGTTCGCTTATGCTACTTCTAAATATGCGTTTCACACATGGCTAACCTTTCATAACAGGTTGTCAAATGGGTGATCGTATGGTTGGGTGGAACATAGGTGTGGATGGCTCATGTGTTCTTTGTCAAAGCACCATGGAAACTCGAAATCACCTCTATTTTACGTGTAGGTACTCAGAAGACATATGGCAAAAACTGATTCGCAACATGTTGGGGTCCAACTACTCCGCGGATTGGGACAGAATTGTCGAGGTGTTGCTGGATACATATATCGCAAGATAAAACTCGTTTTTTTCTCTTGCGCTATGCATTCCAAATCACTCTCCATTCTATTTGGCGGGAACGCAACAATAGAAGACATGCGGAGACACCAACAATGGCTCCATAGTTAGCTCAAACCATTGACAAGCAAATCAGAAACCGCTTGTCTTCGATCAGAGAGATGGGAGATACGAGATACGATGACGGCATGGAAGTGTGGTTTTCCTCACGGTGAATCGATCATAGTTTGAATTTATTGCTCGCAACATAAACTCTCATAATGCACTCGTTGTAAAAAAGTTTTTTTGGTGATTTAAAAAAAAAAATTAGCACATATATATAAAGGTACACTAATCAGATAATTACTCGGTGCCCAGTTTAGGTGATTTAAAAAAAAAAATTCCTGAACAAATTCCTTTAAATTACTCAGAATTATCCAATATTTGTCAAAATTATACGAAATTTCCCCAATTTGAATAACTTGTTACCTACGTTATTCGACTCATTATTTTGAAGGATACACTTGGAATATTAATTTACGGTACTCAAAATACTCTTACTTGGTTCTTAATAGCTATTATCCGATCTTTTAATTGTAATTAACATGTCTAATTTTGATTTTGGAAATGCATCTCACTCCACCATGTCTCTCTTACACTGTTTATCATGTTAGCTTTCTTTTTTTCAAAGGCTGCTTACATAAAATTTTCAGATTTATTTCTCTAATAATCATCTAACTGTTTCAGGAAAAAGTATATAATTATGGTTGTATTGGCAAAGTTATGGGTCAAAAAGATGATCGGATCCAATTATGGCAACCGGTTAAGTGATGATGAACGATCCTCGCCCCAATTACTTGTCCTCATTTATGTTCATTGACTTGTACTCTCAGCTTACAAGAAGTAAACTAAACATGTCATGAGTTATATTAATGGTGGTTCTATTGTCAAAGTGATGGGTCAACAAAGATGCTCGGATCCAATTATGGCAACCGGTTAAGTGATGATGAACGATCCTCGCCCCAATTTAAACATTACTTGTCCTCATTTTTGTTCATTGCTTGTCTCTCCCCTTACAAGAAGAAGTAAACTAAACATGTCATGAAATAATTTGGAAAGCAAGGCGTGTATCTTGAGGAGCAACTATTGTGGGCCATGAAAGCTTGTCTATCAAGTGATGCCTAAATAGAAGAATTCTCTAGAAGCATGTGAAGCCTAAATGATACATTCACTATGTAAACGTCTTGTTCTCCAAGTTATTTGCAACATATGTTTTGAGCGACTTTTAAACTTGTTATGAATGTATCATCAATTATGTTGGATGATATATACTGTAAAATGAATCATCAACATAGTTGAGCGTTAACCATAATAAGCCAAGATTCGTATTCATTGACATAACCAGATTCTCTTACCATCAGAAATCATACATTCATTTGAACAAAAGCAAAGGCAAAAAGCTTCAAGATAATTAAAATTTTCCAACAGACCAAACCTTATCCTTTAGATCAGACCACATGCGGTTCATATTTCTGTAATTTCAATTTTTGAAACTTACGGTTTATTTTTAACTCGGTTAATCTTCGGTTTACTTTATTTTGTCTCTTTGTGCAGTAGATTTGGATGTAGTTACTGTAGGGAGAATTATCTGTCTCATTGATTCTTGCCTTCTTGTGGAAATACTATTAATTATGGTAAAATTAAGTTGAGTTGTTATTTGGACAAAGAAGATAAGTTTTAAGTGTTGTGACATTGTTGAAAGTCCTTGGGATGTTTTGTTTATATATATCAAAGGTTGTGGTGAAAATCTGTATTGATCCAATTATTGGTAGCTGTGGCATTTGTCCAATACATTATTGAATGTAAAGTTTTGCTAGATAATCTTATGTTATCATATCTAACGACAGACTGTATAAATATTACTAAAAATCAAAGATCATGTATGACGTATAGTGAGGATTAAAGAAAATATCAAAGCAACTCGAGGAAACCTTGAAACATTTCCAAACTAAAACGACAATAGCATAAAAATCTGAATTGGCCAAAATCATGAAAATTGAGATCATCATACTACAAAGGAAGCAACATTTATAGCATAGACAAAAAGGTAACTTTAATAGATTAAATCTATTCTTCACCGAACATATCGAAACCACCATAGTCTTCTTCATCCGACTCTTCAACCTCTTGCTTCTTCTCCTCTACCTTGGCAGCTCCAGCTGGAGCACCACCACCTGCATCCGCAGACACAGCGGCTACAGCAGCCACAAACTTACTAGGATCCTGCATGTACACACGAGTGTTAACATCAACCACAACTATACTTCAAACTTCTCGAAAACACTTGTACAATTTAATGGCTAACCTTCAAGAACTCCTTGACCTTCTCTGCTTGAGGGAAAGTATACTCGGTGGCGACAGAGATAGCTAAGGCATTCTTGTAGGCATTGATGAACATATGCGGTGCAGCAGCAAGGGTAGGGTAAGAGACCGCTAGAGCCAAGGAAGTGACCATGGAGATACCAGCAGCAAACTTCTCGACAAGGTCATCTTCTGTAAGATTAAGAACCTCTGGGTTGAAGACAGAGCCATTGTCGTAAACCGACTGGACAACAAGACCATATGAGAACGGCCTGATGCCGAGCTTGGCTAGAAGGGCAGCCTCAGAAGAACCGACCTTGTCACCTTGCTTGATGAGCTCCACAGGGGTGATGATTTCGACGGTACCCTTGTTAATCTTAGTTGGGATGTTAAGCACCTAAACATTCCAAAACACATTCATGTCTCAGTAACTTCATATTTTGTATCCAAAACAAAAAACAGTCTAGCATTACAATGCAAGATTAAGCAAACCTGGAAGAAAGATGTCTGGGATGGGTCGAGACCAGTGTTTCCAGGTTGGACAACCACATCAATTGGGGCAACCAAACCAACACGAGCAGGAGCACCAACCTGTTCATGTTTGTACATATATTAGAGACTTTCAATTCAATCCAATCGCATTGAAAAAGCATCAAATAGTTACATAATCCACTACTTAAGTTGATGCAGAAAACTGTGAAGCTCTAAGCTACACAGGCGAGTCAGAACAGTGTTATGGGTTCCTCAGTGAAGAAACTAAACTAATATCAACAGAAATGCAAGTAAGAGACCATTCATTTCGACATTAGATACAATAAAAAGCTATGATCAAACAATTTCTAATCAGATTTGGGAAAAGAAACAAACCTTGTACTTGGCAACCTCCTCGCTCACTTCCTTAAGGTCACCCTTGGTGAAGATCAAACCAACGTTTCCCTAAAAACAAACACAGAACCATCGCAAATTAGAATCAAAGTCTCCAACACGCAAAAGCGCCGAGCAAAATCTCAAAACATTTTCGAAGAAACGGAAATCGACCTGAAGGAGAGGAAGCAGATTCAAGATTCCAGTGTTTCCGGTGTTCTCAGAGTGAATCCTAACCGAACGCTTCATCATAGTGTTCTTTCCCATGAGCACCACTGAGTCTCCACGAAGACCCTTCCTGATACTCTGTAGCTGAGTCGATCCGACGTTGTCGGCGGCAACGACCAAGATCTGAGTGTACTCGTCGACAAGCTGACATAGCTTCGCGTCGTAAGCGATCTTCTTCTCCGCCTTAGTTGCCTTCACCATTGTTGCTCACAGGATACGACTCAATTTCCTGCGTCTAGAAAGAGTGCGACGGAGAGAAAAGAAACTAGGGTTTTGCTTTCAGGCTTTTTATAGTTGACGAAATTTGCCAGAGGATAAATGGAATCTAGGGTTTTTTAGTGATCTAAATCTAACGGTTCGTATTTGCTTGCATAATTACTAATCTGACGGCTCTTGTTTACTTTGATAATATTGGGCTTTCGTGAAAATGAGCCCAAGTTCGGCATTGAAACACCAAGCGTTCTGATTTTGTAGTAATAAAACGGCACACAGTTTAGTAGATATTATTCAAGAGTTATAAACAGCATGATACAAAACGGCGTCGTGGTGTCCGTATGGCAAATTTAACAGAACACAGACGCATCCGAACATGTGGAGCAATAATGCATTTTTTTGGTCAAACCAAACAATCACATTTTGTGAACAATGTTTAAGATTGGATCTCAGGAACAAGTTCATTGATGTCAATTTCGACTAGAGTCTCCTTCCCAAACAAAGTAAACCCCACCGTTGCCTGCAACCATACAACAATAACGTCTCAACAAACACATTTTGTGCAAATTCATCAGCGTTTTTAATTCACACATAATGATAATGAGCTAAAATTTGCTAGTAGTACCTTTGCGGTTTTGCGGTTCAGTTTCTTTAGGTTGCCAACGAATTCCGCGAATGTCCCTGATACAACTCGAACTGTAGAACCAGCTGCAAGTTTCTTCTTCTTCGCCTTCGGATCCTTTGTTTCAGTAGCAAGAGTAGCTTTTCTCGGGGATCTTTTCGGTTTAGATTCTGTAAGAGATTCTACAGTCTCGCTAACATCTGAATTAGATGCGAGCAGTTTCTGCGAGGCTAAACTGGCTTCTTCTTCAGCTCTTTGTACTTCCTCGAACTCACTGTCTGCTTTCTCTTGTTCTTCTTTTGCTTGTTTGAAAATGGCTTCCAAATCACTGTCGTCCACTGGTCTCGGTTTATTAATCTGTCTCTTGCTGCAAAATGCGGGATACACAATTAATTCACAGAGCTTAACACAGACTAGAGTGAGAGTGAGAATACTCACGCGTTTCCAACTTTTGAACCTATGAAACCTCCGACTCCATCAATTTCTCTTATGAAGTCATGTACCTCTTTGTTCAATAAACATCTGATGAAAATGCAACCCGGGAACACGGGTTTCGGTTTCACAGATAAAGAACCGTTCTTTAGCTTCCTCTTCACCTGAACAGCTGGAGCATAAACCTGAAAAACGAAATTCGAAAGCCACTTGTTTCAAAATCAATTAATGAACTTTCTCATTGTCCTCTATGCTTAATCCATTTTCAAAATAAATGGTTCGAAGATTTGCTCAACAATTATCTCAGATGCCTCATTGTCAAAATCCAAACTCAAGATCACACAATAACACAAAACCCAGTAAAGAAGTGACCGTGAAATTCGATTTCAGGAAAGTTTAGATTTTTAAACAACCTTTTTCACATACCATCAAGATTTTCTCAAATACCGTTGATCTCATCTCATTAAACTCAACATCACACAATATAACCCAAAATCAAGTAAATGAAATTACCGTGAATTCCATTTCAGGGAATTTACGAGCCAGAGCTCGAGCTAAGACTTGAGCAGTCTCCTGACCACGAAGTCTCGAAACCCTAACCACCCACCATTGCGGACCCGCCTCAGCCAAAGTGTCCAGATTCAGCTCCTCCGTCCACGAAGCATACCGTTTCTTCGGTTTCTTAATCAGACGTTCCTCCACTTCTTCTCGCCAACTATACCCCGATTTGCTCTCCCGCCGCTCGTTCCGGAGCTGCCGCCTCTCCTTCGCCGTCAGCTGGTGGTTCTGCTCGACGACACAGGCGGAGATAGAGAGATGGGTTGACCTAATTGTCATGTTAATCGACGGGATTAAGCTGCTACGACTCCATTGGAGAAGTCCTCCTTGCAGCTTCATCATCGTCTGTTTCCCACAAATTTCAGTTGATAAAATTCTCAGTTTGTATATTCTGAAAAAAACAAAAAAAATTTGGATAATGTTTTGGAAACATTGGGAAACGGTAAATACCAATTCCGGTATGATACTAAACCGGAGTGAAATTACCGTTTGGACAATAAAGAAAATATGGAGAGACTTTGGTTTTTTTTTTTTTTTTTTTTTTGTAAATTGTAAGTTTCGATTTGGTTTCTTCTGATTAATATTGACTTTTTTTTGGGTCGGCAGCTTACGATTAACTGATAATGTTTAAAAACTAAACCAAATCGTTTATTTTTTCTCCTTTAAAAACAGTTCTTTAGTAGAACTTTTAGTTTGGTTTGCTTTGATTGAAAAAGTAAATAGAACATAAATAAATCATATAAATCACACTTTACCCACATTACACACAATAATTGGTACAACATTTGAATAGACTACAAATTCAATTTAAATTTTTTTGAATTATCTACTACATCAATATAAATGTGAGGGTGCAAATCAAACAAATTTTGTCTTCTTTTTACTCTAAATAATCTTCTTCTTAATGTTTTCAAGAAAACCTTAAATCTTGCTTAACATTTCGGAAGATCCGATGGTGGCGGTGGCAAGGTGGTCGACTTCGTCGGTCCGTTCTTAACCACAAATATCATTCCTAATCCGAATGGCAAGTGAACATCGATATGACAATGCATAATCCACGCACCTGAACCAATGTATACAAAAAAATTTAAGTTTCATGCATTAACAATATAGGCTTGTAATATGCTAAACCGTGTTATATAAGGTTTTGTTTTGGAATTATTAAACCGAACCGAAATCCGGTTTTAGAATTAAGATTAGTTTACCTGGGTTATCAGCTGTGAAACGGGTCACGGCCCATCCACCAACAGGCACGGCAATTGTGTTACGGAATTGCGGATTGACGAGATTAAACTTGCTCCGGTCACGGGTCGGGTCATAATTACCGAACCCTTGAGCCAAAACATGGAAATTAAATCCATGGAGATGCATCGGATGACTCTCCGCCGCTATAAGCGCATGGTTCTGCAGCACCAACTCCACCGTCGAATTAAATTTCAAAACCTTAGCGCTCGTTGTCTTTTGAGCGAACAGAAGTCCCGGGTTAGTCTGGGTTATGTTCGGGTTCGTGTAATCGAACTTAACCGGAGGCTGGTCTGGAAAATCCGCCGTGAAAATCCCGTCGACGCCGTTGAAAACCGCTTCCAAAATAGACATCTTTTTCGGTAAGACGAATGAGTGATTGCTCATCGAAGCAGAGAATTTCGGACACGTTGTGTTATCTGCGCATGCCTCGAGCGCGAGCCCGATGGTTACGAACATCTCTTCGTCCACGTGGCGAGGCACCGGGACAAAGTGGGGTGCACCGACTAAGCTGGTGAGATTGGAGTAGAATCTGTGAGCCGTTGGAGTGTCGAAGAAGGAAGGCAGTGTCGGCATCAACACGCTCTTCGACGGCCGTGTTTTCGACGCGCCTCCGTAGTGGAGGACGCCTCTGGTGGTGGTGTTGGGGAAAGGCACGGCGGGGGCGCTGGCGTAAGGATGAGCAGCCATGTAGTAGGAGGAGCCGATGGACTGATCGGCGTGGAGGAGTGCGTCGACGGTTTGGCCCGGTGCGATGGTGATGACGTCGGTGACGTAAGGTTCGGTGTAGACTGCGTCGGCGGCGACAACTGTCATCCTGTGATTGGCTATCTTGAAAAACATTGGTATGTTCATTGCCGCGTTTATGATGCGAAGTAAGTATAGCTTTCCTTTCACCACGTCTAGGCTAAACATCCCTATTTTTTAATTCATAAAAGAACAAATTACTTTGCAAAATCTACTGAGATGAAATAAAATGTTATTAAACTGAACGTATGACTTGTAAATAAGAAGACACTGGATTAGATGATATCATGATAATATGGAGCTTTGGGTAGTGACAAAAGAATTGCTCTTGGATTTTGCAAAATAGCATGTTGTATTGTTGTTTATTTATATGACGTGATATTTATACAAGCACGAAGTTAAAAGAAAAATTTTGTTTTCCAAAATTAATAGAAAAAAAAAATGTGATGTGGTAATTTTTTTTATTAACACGTTATCGATAAAATTACACGATTATGCCCGTCAACCTATGTAGAGTGCAATACTAACCAACACATGCTAAAATACGTCATTTGATTATTGATGTAAATAAGTTAAAGTTGTGGTCATTTACTTTGAATATCCAAAATAAGTTCCTCGTTAATTAGTGACTAATTTGTATATTTTTGTTTGTAATTTTCTTATGGTCACTTACTGTCTTTGGAGCATGGATATAGGTTTCCGGGTAGGCCATTGATCGTGTAAGCGTCGGAATTGTTTGGAGGAACTCCGGTGGCTATTGCGGCTTCCTCTAACGCCACTACATCCGTGTTCCACCATTCACCTGTTTAATAATACAAGATTAAAATATTAATTATTACTATTTTCCTAATATTTTTAAAAGATATAGAAGACTTTTGACCAATACTGGAATATATAGAACTTTCAATTTTAAAAGTTGAGGACCAACATCCTTCGCGTCATTCACCAACTGAACTACTAACGTGTGAGTTCGATCAACTGTTTAAATAATCTGATATCAATTTCATACAAAATATTATAAACGGATGAGGAGTAAGAAACTATATAGGACTACGCATTTTATTTTTTAGCAACGTAACACATTGATTTGTTCGAATAAACTTATAATATAGCTCCTAATGATTACTCTGTACACATCGGATTTGACGAAACATAGAGAAAATAACAGTGTATTTTAGTATGTTTCGTCCGCTCCAATGCATACAGAGTAACAATTAAATGTTACCAGAAATGTAATAATATATTGAGTTGGGACGTACCGAATAAGATGGGAACTTCTTTGTGGGGTTTGGGAAACGGATAAGAGTGGCCGGATTTAGGGCGGATGATGAGGGCACCGTACACGGTGGCGCGTAGGAAAGACGCGTGTGCGTGCCACCACAAGGTACCTTCTTGGCCAGTGATGTTGAACCTGTAAGCGTAGCTATGGCCTGGCTTGATTGGGCACTGCGTGATCATACTCGGTCCATCCGCCCAAACCGTTAGTTTATGGAAGATCCCGTGCCTGCGTGCACACGCAATATTTAGATATTCATATATTTAAACATCATGTTATCGTTCGTAAGTATGACTTGTATTTAAAAATTATGTAGTTTTAACTCGTTAGAAATTTAATTAGCATTTATAAAAAAGAGATTTAATTAACTGAGTAAATAATGATCTAGCAGTAGGATTTGAAGTTTCAAGTATGGGTGGTCAAATTTTATTTTGGTCTTATGATAACCTAAGCAATAAAACCGAAGTGAATTTTGATTCGAATTTTATGTTTTTTTTTTCTTTCTGTCTACAAAATGACAGTAGGTATGATATTATACGTGCCGGAAGTCGAAAAGAAATTTAAAAACACCTAAATTTTCGATGTTTTTTGTTTTTTTACCAAAACCAAACCATATTTGAATTCGAATTATTTGGTTTCACTTTATTCTATATACAAATACATTTATAAAAACTGAATATAACATAAAATAACCAAACACATAAAACATATATCATTTTGTTAAAAATCATTCATTTTGTGGATACGTTTTGTTAGAAAACAGAATCCAAACCAAAATTGAAACTGTATGTTCAATGAACATTAAATTTGTTTTGGTTCTTATAATTTCATAAATCAATAACTTATAAAAAAAATAAAAATCAAAACCGAAACAAGAGACAAAATTTCTATATTTTCTATACCGAAAAAGACAATTGAGTATTCTATGTGAATAAGGGAAACAACTAAGAGACTGTGAAAGGCTAACGTATAGTAAAGTCAAAACACCAAAACGAAATCATTCATTATGTAAGTATAATTAATATAAGACGTACGACGTTAATTAGTCCATTAATTAACTAAGTAATCGTACCAATGAATTGTGATGTTGTGAGGGGAATTGTTGAGGACGTGAATAACGAGCGAATCACCCTCCTTGACGCGTACCGTTGGTCCAGGCAGGCTTCCGTTAACCACCGTTATCACTTGCCGTTTGCACAGCCGGGACACCGTTAAGTTTTGTACCTGGCAAAATCCAAGTTTCTCTCACGTCTTTAGCGATCTCTTGGTCAATAGTTGGTCAAATAAACTCATATATATATATATATATATTTTTTTTTTGATACTCTTATTTCACATTCTAAGATTCACCGTTTAATCAAATAAATAAGCAAGATATGACCAAAACATGAATTTTCTTTTCAAATAAGAATCTTGTTATAAGTTATGAACCAATACAAAGTAAGCAAAATGACTGTCTATAAAACGATAGATATAGTTCTTAATAAAATACATGCAAATAGAAATATATTAACGCAAGAAGAGAAAGAAGAATGTGTTGGTTACGTTGAAGGTGTGTTCGACAATGGCGGCAGAAGCTATTGAAGAGACTGCGAAAAGAAGTAGAGCGCAAGCAAGAGAAACCCTAACACCCTCCATCCCTAGAGAGAGAAAGATGAGAGAGAGAAAGATGAGAGAGAGAGAGAGCTAGAGCACAAAAAGAGAGATGTGTTATGGAGGTTTTGAAGCAAAGAGAATTGTGGTTCTACTTAATTTATATAATGCAAAATAATGACTAAACGAAGAAGCAACCACTTTATGTTAATTAGGGTCGTCTAAGATAATGGTTTGAATATACAAGTATATATAATAAACTAGATTAGGACCGTGTATACGCAGATTCATAATTTTATTTTATAACCCGTAAATAAAATCAAAAACAAAATCATATAATCAGCGAAAATAAATAAAATAAAATTGAAAATACCGATAAAACCACTAATAGAGAAGTTTAACATTTTTTTTTTTTTGATTCTCCTTTTTTTTTTCTAACTATTATTTGATCTTCAATAAAATTTTATCACATGTTTCCAAATATTTAGTTTTTCCTAATTTTATTTGAATTAAGTTTACTTTTCGTTATTTAGCTACTCATATATCTATTTTTTTTTAATTTTGACGAATTGATTCTCATATTTTTATTTTGAATTAGATTTTTTTAATCATATTTAAGTTTCTTTGTTCTTTTTTGAATCAACATATTTTTTTTTATTAGAAAGAAATTATAACTATTTCATTACTTATGTTCGTATTTTCTATAATGTTAATTACAAAGTAGACTCATATAAATTTCTATTTTACACTTCTTATTTACATTTACTAATTTAAATGCTAATTTTTTTTTTTTTTAATATTTGCTAATTTTATTTTCAATTTTGCTTTAATTATAACTATTTCATCACTTATTTTCTATAATGTTAATTACAAAGTAGACTTATATAAATTTCTATTTTATATTTCTTATTTACATTTACTAATTTAAATGCTAAAATTTCCATTTTTAATATTTGCTAATTTTATTTTCAATTTTGCTTTCAAATTTATTTTCCTTTTTATAATAAAATTAAATAACATATGGAAATTTTATATATTATTATATTAAGACATTTCATAATCTATATTTACTAATTTAAATGCTAAAATTTTATATTAAATTATTTACTAATTTTATTTTTAGATTTTCCTTTTATGGTCTAATTAATTAATAAAAGAAAATTTTATATTATTATATGGACACATGTTACCATCTAAATTAATAATTACACATGTCGTGATCTGGTGAGTTACAATTTTATCTATGTGTCGCGTTCACGTTGAACGCATCCTACTTTATATATTAAAACTAGATTAGGACCCGCGTAATACGCGAGATTTTAATTATAACTTATTTATAAATGATAAAAAATAAAGTAAAACGTGTCGGTAATCGATTAAATTTAATAAAGATAAAATTTATGAAAATGTAAGAAATATATGTTAAATCTTGTTGATGTAAATATTTAGATTTTGATTGTTACTCGCACATTTATTTTAGATGTTGATTAGTAATTTTGTTTCAAACTGAATTTCAACTCCACGTATTTCATCTCGCAATACAACTCATGTATTTCATCCATAATATTGAAACCATATTTTTACTCCATGCATTCCTTGTCAATCAATAATACCCAAAATTTTCATATTAAAATAATATATGCATAATACATTCTATCAAATTTATGTCTATATATGCCATTAGTGTTAAACAAATAGTAAGAAAATTAACAAAATATATTAGTAAATAAATTTAAAAGTATTAACAAAACATGTCGTAATCTCATGAATATCAATTTTTTATATGCCTCACTAATACTTTTAGAAATTGGAAATAATTTGTCTTATTTTCCTTTTTTAGTTTTTTTATTTAGTATTCCCTTTTAATTTTTTAATAATATGTCTTATATTTTTTTTTTACTATTATTTCATTTTAGTTACACTACAATTATAAATAATTTGTCTTATTTTTCTTTTTTAGTCTTTTTGATTTACTATTTCCTTTTAATTTTTTTTAATAACATGTCTTATTTTTTTTTTAGACTATTATTTCCTTTTAGTTACACTACACTTTGATTTAAGAAATAAATAATGTAGAGAAAGAAAATTTATATTTTTATATTAATATATTGACACATGTCACAATCTCAATTAAAATTAACACATGTCACGATCTGGTGAGTTACGATTTTGCCTACGTGTCACACTCACGTTGGGTAAAATTTAAAGTAAAATAGCTTTGATCGATTTGTGGAACTCTCGAATTCATGATTTGCTTGAATGATATTTTTTGTTTCTTTTCTTTCTCGATTAGTTATGACATTTTTCTTTTTTTTTAAACGTATTGACATGAAACAAATTTTCCTTTTTTAATGATATTTTTTTTTTTTACAAATTTTCCCTTTTACCTTTTTCTAATAACATTTTTTACAAATTTTCCCATTTACCTTTATTTAATGACATTTTTTTTTACAAATTTTTCCAATTATGTATTTTTTTTCCTTTCTTTCTCGATTAGTTATGGCATTTTTTTATTTTTTGTTTTTAAACGTATTGACATGAAACAACTTTTTCTCTCTTTTTTAATGATATTTTTTACAAATTTTCTCTTTTATCTTTTTAATGACATTTTTTACAAATTTTCCTTTTACCTTTTTAGTGACATTTTGTTTACAATTTTTCCCTTTTTTAATGACAATTTTTTTTACAGAAAGACATTGACTTTTTTTTGTTACGTTAGGACATTTTTTTTTGGACGATGATGTATTATATTTTTATATTAATATATTGACACGTGTCACAATCTCAATTAAAATTAACACATGTCACGATATGGTGAGTTACGATTTTTGCCTACGTGTCACACTCACGTTGGGCAAAATTTAAAGTAAAATAGTTTTGATCGATTTGTGGAACTCTCGAATTCATGATTTGCTTGAATGATGTATTTTTTTTTTCTTTCTCGATTAGTTATGACATTTTTCTTTTTTTTTTGTTTTTAAACGTATTGACATGAAACAAATTTTCCTTTTTAATGATATTTTTTTTTTACAAATTTTCTCTTTTACTTTTATTTTAATAACATTTTTTTTACAAATATTTCCATTTACTTTTATTTAATGACATTTTTTTAATAAATTTTTCCAATGATGTATTTTTTTTCCTTTATTTCTCGATTAGTTATGGTATTTTTTATTTTATTTTTATTTTTAAACCTATTGACATAAAACAAAATTTTCCTTTTTTTTTAATGATATTTTTTACAAATTTTCTCTTTTACCTTTTCTTAATGACATTTTTTACAAATTTTTATTTTACTGTTTTAGTGACATTTTGTTTACAAATTTTTCTTTTTTTTAATGACAATTTTTTTTACAGAAGGACATTGACTTTTTTTGTTACTTTAGGACTTTTTTTTTGCGATGATGTATTTTTCTTTTAACTTTTAGATAAAAAGGAAATATTATTTCAATTAAAATTAACTTTATACGTTAGTATATTAATACGTGTCATCATCTCAATTAAAATGACACATGTCACGATCTAATGAGTTATAATTTTGAGTGCATTCTCCTTTATATAATAAGATATGTATTCAGTATGTATTTCTGTATTTCTATATTTATATTTGTGTAAAACACGGTTAGTCAAATGTTTTCGGATATGACGCGCGAGATTAAAAATTTATGTCTTTTTTTATATGTTTTTGGTTTTAATGAGATTTTTTTTCTCACAAAAATTAACCTTTAAACATGTGAGATTCGCAAGTTTAAAAAGAAGAAGATATATAAGATTCTATACGATCGCTTCATCATGTCTATACTTTGGACTGGCTTGGTGTGAAAATAAATAAAAATGGCTATATATAGAAGAATATTAACCTTGAAATACGATCTATTTTTTTATATACGTGTAAACTTAACAATACCATACGAATAAACAATTTACTAATAACAGCTAAAATATGTAAACTTAAATAATAAAATTTATAATCAGTTCTTCGTTTTAATGCAAGTTTCGTAGGTATGTGTTTATACTATTTTACATAACTAATGAATTGTAAAATGGCAAAGATGCGAGTTGATGGCTTGATGTAAATCGACCACTGTTCTCTTCCATAATTATTTAGGTGTGTATATATATGTATACTTGTATATATACTTGTCTACGTGTGTGTGCATGTGTTTTTGTACATATTGAATTATATCTTGCTAGCGAAGCTGTGCCAATAGGCATTCTTCAATTGTGAGTAGAGACGTCGTTGTCTAAATTTCTTACAGTTGATTAGACTGTTTATTATTATTTAAAAAATAAAAATAAATAACAAAAGTCATCCAAATCTTGCTTCTCTACACAAACAATCTCAATTCAATATAATTCCCATTACAACTTTACAAGTCCAATTTAGACAGCTACTAATTTGATATCTAAGTAACAACCACAATTTCAGCGACAGATTTCTGATCAATTCGCAAAGTCTTTCCCAAAAAATAGCAATGAATTGAATTAAAAATTGGTTTTTTTTTTAAAATCTTTAATTAATTGATAAAGTATTATTTTCATTGATATTGTTCTCGGGTTAAAAAAATTAAGTAACTAAAAGATACCTAAGAATCATATGAGATCGTATATTTAAAAGTTGATTTAATTCGATAAAATTAATGAATCAACGAATCCAAAAATTGCTTAAGATTTTATTTAAATGCAAAACAATACATGCGACGCACTTCAGACACAGGCCAATTGATTGTTGTCTCAAATTATATGACAGTTTGTAATATCGTGGAATTATTCTTTCAACTATTTTTTTTTATTTTTAAAATTATTTATTCAACTATTGATCATAATCATATATAGTCTAAATGGTACCGATTGAATCTGACTGAATTGCAGAATCTGGTTGAATTTGTGGTGATTTCTTGCGGAATTTGGCTGAATAACTTAAAACTTAAATATTAACGACTAAATTTTTGAAAAAAAAATTTATAAAAAAATAGTTAAAATGGTGTTCGATGAATTTTTTTTCTTTTTAAATTCATTCACATTCCTCCCAATTCTTCGATTAGAATGTTATTATTTAAGACCATAATAAAGTTTTATTTAGGACCATAATAAAGTTTTCACAGTGTGATGTCAATTTTCTATACTTATGCATATTTATTATAAAAACGAAGAAATTTGGTACGTGCATAGAAACGGTCCATGTTTTCATCAAGTTGAAACTTGGAAGCATCTTAGTCAACTTTACAATACCTTCGAGAACGTGTTGTATTTTTTTGTGTAGATCATATATATCTGTATGATCTTTTTCTTGTCAACATCATATCTGTATAATATAACCTATATATTTACTTCTACTATCATGCATTTGTTTTTTTCTTTTAAATTGGATGCGACAACATGTTTCCACTTGATCTAGTTGTTCCAGTTAATCATTCTTTTTGTAGAGATACTTTATTATAAGTATGTCAGTTAAATTCTAGGTTAATAATATCGTATACATGATGTATAATACATCGTAAGTAGCAGTTCTCACCATAATTTGAAAACCTAATCTTATATATCACATCTTAAGATTTGTTGTCAGGCAAAGGTCGCTCTCGGTAATAATAATCTGAATATTTCTTGTATGCCCAAGCATTGTTCTGAGCTCTTTCTTTATCAGCTTCGTCATCTCATTATACACGCGGCTGGATTATCATTGACTTTTAATTTTTTTTTTTTTTTGTGGTCAACTTTTCAAAATTTAAACACAAAGCAAAACCTTTTTAAACGATCACCTGCAAGATCTTGATGAATACAATTTCTAATGAAATTTCGGTTTTAATTAGTTGGTCAAAGAGTGCTCGACGAAAACGCAATGTACGTAACATTCTCACACCTAACATCAATATCCTCGTTGAAAATTTCGAGATAAATAACCATCTCAAATACGAAAGATGAAAAAGACGATTTTATTTCATTCACATAAAACGATATATATATATATATATTTTTTTTTTTTCCCTCAAAAAAGTTAACAGTGTATATATATATTATTTTTTTTTTTTTCTCAAGAAAGTTAACAGTGTTAAACCAGAAGTCTAAAATGGTTTTTTTTTTTGGGGTCAGATTTTAATTAATATATAAAAGATATAGAGAAAATCCATATTAGGGTAGATCAAATTTCATTTTTTCCATCAACCATTAAACAGTAGAAAAGAAACTAATTTAATATGTTTTAGTCTTCGATCCAAAAAGATTATAAATTTAGGTCCGAACTTTTCGGGGTAAAAATATATAAAAGTATCGTTAGGGTCTTGAGGGGGCGAATTAGTTAATAATGGGCCTAAATAGGCCCAATAAAAGTATATAATCCCGCTAATGAAACTTCCCGCCATAGCAGAGAAAGTCATCAACCTCCGAAGCTCTTCCGTTTTAAGTAATTTACTTAATTCGCCCCCCAAAAAAGCTTGAAGAGAAGATAAGACAGACGATTACGTGTAAGGGTAATAAAGTAAATGTCAATCATAAGGGCAAAAGAGTAATAATAAAAATAAAAGATCCCGAAACACTTGCCCTACGAATATAGTAGAGAGAGAGAGAGAGCGTGTCTTCACGCGACCCCAACGAGACGAAACGCTTTACAGTTAAGTCCGGTAGGTGAGAGAGAGAGAAGGAAGCGTATGGAGGGAGAGATTGTGAGACGATCGGAGACGACGGAGTTAGGGGAGGTGGAAGAAGCTACGGCGGTGGCAGGTGGCAGAGGAGATGGCGATGATAGATGCGGCGGCGATGCGACGGGGTTCGTTGGGGAAGGGACTAGTGGAAGGAGAGGAAAAGAGAGAGTTAAAGGGCCGTGGTCGCCGGAGGAGGATGTTGTGTTGAGTGAGCTCGTTGAGAAGTTTGGACCGAGGAATTGGAGTTTGATCGCACGGAGTATTCCTGGTAGGTCAGGCAAGTCTTGTCGTCTTCGGTGGTGTAATCAGCTCGATCCGTCCGTTAAACGCAACTCCTTCAGTGGTATTTCTTCCTTTGCGAGTCTTTCGATTTGCAATTGGGGATTTGATTTTCGATCCAAGTGGTCCTGTGATCTTCTTCTCTTTTGAGTTTTAAATCAATCGTGGTGAATTGAGGAATCTAGGGTTTTCGACTCTTCCTTATGCTGTTCTATTGATCGATGGATCATGTGATTGCTTTGCGAAGTGGAATTGAATTGTGAAATTGGCTGCTAAAGCACTAGTCCATTTCAATGTAAAACTGAAAAAAATTTAGAAAAATATAACCTTTAGATTCTGTGTTTGAAAATTTCGGATTTTGTGGATTGTGAACTTCTCCTTGAATCCCAAATGAACAACAAAGTTAGGTTGGACACCATTTGACTACTTCTAGTCACACAGTAGCTCATCGAAACTTTATTTTGTTTGTATTTGGCGCTGCGTGGTACGAGCTTCCAAGGGCGTTGGCAGTAGTTGATTATTCTCAAGTTTTGTGTTCTTTTCATATCAAATTTAATCTCTGGTTCAATAGCATTTTCATCAGTAACACTAAATCAGGTACTTTTGTTTTGGCTTTATGAAGAGGTAGAGGATCAGGCTATCATCACAGCACATGCCATCCACGGAAACAAATGGGCTGCTATCGCCAAGATCCTCCCAGGAAGAACAGATAATGCTATCAAGAACCACTGGAACTCCACTCTAAGACGTCGATGCACTGACCTTGAAAAGGCGACAAATGATATAGGAACTGGAAACTTAGTCGTGGAAGATTCTGGATTTGACAGAACGACGAATACGATACCCTCATCGGAAGAAACTTTATCTTCAGGCGGTGGTGGCCATGTAACTACCCCACTTGTATCATCAGAAGGAAAAGAAGCTACCTCCATGGAAATGTCTGAAGAACAATGCGTAGACAAAACAAACGGAGAAGGCATTTCTAGTCAAGAAGGTAATGATCCTCCAACGCTTTTCCGCCCGGTAGCTCGGCTCAGTTCTTTTAATGTTTACAATCACATGGAAGGGTCTTCCTCTCCATATATACAAAACCAAAATCAGTTCCAATCATCTAAACAAGACACAGCAATGCTAAGATTGCTCGAAGGAACTTACAGCGAACGGTTTGTGCCTCAGAAATGCGGACGTGGTTGTTGCAGCAACAATCCCGCTGGCATTTTTCAGCAGAAATCATTGTTGGGTCCAGAGTTTGTGGATTACTTAGACCCACCAACGTTTCCGAGTTACGAACTAGCTGCTATAGCAACGGATATAAGCAGCCTCGCTTGGCTGAGAAGTGGTTTAGAGAGCAGCAGCGTGCGGGCGATGGAAGAAGCAGCTGGTCAATTAAGGCCTCAAGGCTCAAGGGGACATCGAGATCATTATCTTGTATCTGAACAAAGAAAGAACATAACCAATGTCCTGTCCACATAAAAAAATGGCAGAACAAAAACAGAGTCCCTGAGATTTTTTTTTTTTTCGATATACTTTTTTTTCTCCCTCTTGATCTCAGAGAGCTTGAGTTTTACTTGTAATCGAAGTTGTGATGTAATTGAGTAGAAATAGTTTCTATCGTTCCGAAATCGAGTAGAGACCACAGTGTCTTCAACTTCCATCATGATGGTTGTTTCACTTTGTGTAACATGTCCTCACAACAAGCCGACAATGATGATTAATATCATAACACTACCAATTAGTGTGAACTTGTAATAAACAAATCCAAAATCCAGTTAAGATCAAGGGAAAACGGCAAGAAAAATCGGTTTTAGCACACAAAAACCTGATGGCACACAAAGATTCTCTCAAACGAACTCAAAGAAGCAAACATGTATATGTGCTATGTATGTATTAACATTTCTAAACGTATGCAGAGAAAGAAGCTGTACAAATCTGGCTTTTGTTTTTGTTGCTGTAACTCTAAAAAGCTTCGAGAGAAGAGCCATGTCTAAGTGCTTCTTTAGCTTCAGTCTCCATCCCAAGCTTTAAGAGACAAGCCGCTTGTAAGTAGAGAGCAGTTGAACACTCTGGCGATGCGACCTGAGCTTGCATCGCATCGCTTAGAGCTTCGCGGAACATATCACTCATTAGGTAACAGAGACACCGTCTGGTTAATACTGTTGGTGATACCACTGGAGCTCCGCTCATGAACTGTTCATAAGAAGAACTTATCTTTATAGTAATGTTTATCTTTTGCGGGACAAAAAGGAGAAGGTTTCTTGATGATTCAAAATGATACCTCTGTGTAGAATTCGATTGCGGTTTCAAAATCCTTAGCACGAAATGCGGCATCTCCGTGCTTCTTGTAATCCGTATTCTCTTGCATTCGACCCGTCCACATTTGGAATGAGAACTACAATATATATTTTTGTTATTTCCTCAGAATGAGATATTGAGTTGTATCAAGAGATTATGTTTCTCACAAACATATATACCTCATTTGTGACCACCACATCATCCTCTCCATACCCGAGTTTCTCGAGCAGTTCGTGTATGCCACTTAAATCCACTCTCCAGCATGCTTCTCCAAAAGAGGTCAAGCGTAATGGCTGCTTTGTTGCAGGTTTAGTGTGTGATGGAGTCTGTCATTATTAAGTCCCATGAATACATAAGAAAGTTTGCAAAACCTGACACCTTGGAAGAATTAATGAGGTCGTGACTTACAGGGATGTTTTCTTCTTTGACGTTGGGCCATAACTCAGCTCGTTTCTCAAGTCTTGAAAGAGCCGACATAAGAAACTTTATGCTTGGCCTCTCATCTGGTTCAGGCCGCAAACATCGGGAAGCTAGGTGGATTAGTTCTGTTCTATCCTCATCAGAGAATTGACCATCCAGAGCTGAATCCATTAGCACCAAATAGTTTTTGCCACGGAACAGATCAAGTGCCTGAAATGACAGATGAGCTAAAATCAATGAAAATGCTCTCAAGATACACTATGTATAAGTTATACAATCATGCCTCAGGATCACAGTCTACTTAACAAAGAACCAATCCACTTCTAAAGATTTGCATTTGACACTTTAAGACCAACAGACATTTTGCTTTGTGAGAAGAAAGTTACATGGTTTGGTGGAATATGTCTGCCGCTCATAAGATCCAGTAACAAGGTCCCAAAGCTAAATATGACACTCTCTGGTATCACAGTACCTACCCAAGTTACACATAAAAGCTATGAGTATTTCAGCTGAAAAAGTTTAGAAGTTATCTCTTGAGAAGAGTGGTTGGGTGAAAATTAGAAGATTCAATACAAAACACATACCGAGACGCAAATATTCAGGAGGAGCAAATGCCAAATTTGTGCTGTAGCTCTTCCCCTCTCGGCTACACTTCATGAGACCGAAGCAAGACAGCCTAGGATTCCCAACCTGTTCAAACACTTTGCTTAAAACTTATGATAATGATTATGGTTATAAACCGCAAATGAAATTTTTTAACCTTATCGAACAATATTCTGTAGGTGTTAAGATCGTGGTACAAGTCTATTCCCCTATCATTACAGTACTCCAAGGCTGTCGCAGTATGTAACGCAACCCTCAACCTCATTTCCCATTTCATCGGTCGTTTCTCCCCTGAAAACCATTTTTACAGTGAAACAACTTAAGACACAAAAATGAATCTTTCATAGTAAAGTTAATAGCTCAGGAGATCATAGGCATGAAAAAAGTTGACTCTCACAGTGGAAGAGATGTTTTGCAAGTGTTCCATTGGGCATGTACTCAGCAACGAGAAGCCTCTCGTGTCCCTCTGAGCAACAACCGATCAAATTAGCCATATCCTCACTCCTACACCTCCCCACAGCTCTTGCTTCTTCCTGAAAAAAACAATGCCACATTCAAGAAATTCGCCTCTCCAACCTATAATTTGAATCTTTACCAAGTCAAAAAAGTAATGAAATTTTACATGTGCAATAGATCAGAATCTATAACAATTGCCACATTCAAGGTAATATTAACCAATCAAGTCAAATACGAATGACATAAATCAGAATCCGGCGAAAATTAAGCAAAGATTGGGACTTTAAGCTCAAGATCACCAGTCAAATCATATGAAAAGTCATGAAAACTAAATCAAACAGAGAATAATCCAGAGATTTCATCCGATTTGAAACCTAGTTTTATAATTGCAACCATCAAAACAAAAGGACCAATTTTAAACGAATAGGTAAAGGACGAACGATGAATTCGAAAGAATCAGGCCATGAAAGTCTCTGAAACCGCTTCACGGCGATCCGACGGCCGTCGTTGAGCTTTCCCTTGTAGACGATGTTAGGAACCCTCTCGTTGTGCTCCGACACGATGTTGCCGGCGGAGAAACCGTCAGTAGCGACTCTCAACTGTTCCAAGCTAAATTCCCGGAAAATCGGACAAGAGCTTCCGTCATCTTCTTCGTTGTTATCTGCATAGAAAACGACTAGGGTTAGTTTCTCGATCATCGTCGTCTTCTTCGGGGATTAAAACGGAAAAGAGGAGTGGATGGAGAATTAGTCGGATTTTTTTACCTAGATCGTCGATGACGGTGGATGTAATCGACGGAGAAGGCGATCGTCGCCAAGGCTTGAAACAAATGCAGCCCATCGCCGGCGATGGAGAAGGACGGCTTCAATTGTGTTTTTTTTTTCTCCGGTGGAGAAAAAACTTTGAAGTGCTTGGTGAAACTCCCGCCTCCGGGAAGAAATTATATATTTTTAAAAGAAACAAACTCAATTTTTTTGTTATTTTTTTGGTAGCGAATGTTTGTTTTTCATAATTTAATACTTGATAAACAAAAGTATATAATATTCTTTAGAAGAAATCAACGTAGATTTATATTATTTAAAATACGAAAAATGTCAACATGATCTTGTAATGTTATATAAAGAATTTATAGTTTGCTTGTTCCATTTGATGTCCTCATTTGAGCATGAATCATTACAGATTTTTATTTTAGAAAAAATAACTAATAAGATTTGTTTAGTTTCGTCTTCATTTTAGCCTAAATTTAGAGTTTTAAACAGGAAAATTCTCATAAAAAGACTTTTAGTTTTTACAACAGCTTTTCGAGATTGGGTGTAATATCCAATCCATTTATGACTTATCTTATTTTATAATTTTGTTTATATAAGTCATCCATACTGTACTTTTACAAACATATCGTTATCAAATCGTTTTGGTATATTTTGCTCATTACTGGCAAAAAATAAAAACCTCTGGAAACTCTAGTGCTTATAATGGGACGCTCGTTTAGGTGATTTTATTAAAATAAACAAATAGATAAAAATTCATACACTTATTGAAAACCAAAAAACTACATAGGTCTAGGTTTTATTGAAGAAAGTTTCACAAACTCTATGAATTGACTTACAAATTTCACAAGAAAGTAAATTTTATTTTGGAATATTTCATTTCATACATGTCCTATCCAAAGTTCTATCCCCATAATTCATTCGTTTATTGGTGTTTTTGCTATTCTTGTATTCCAAAAACGATACGAAGTTCTAGACAATGATGTTTTTTTTTTTTTTTTTTTTAAAGACAATGATCTTGATTATACTCAAAAGTTTCTTTCTCGATTTCCCATAGCATAAACCGGTAAGATTTTCGCATTCATGAGATCGGCATGCATTGAAATATAGATATGATATTCTTTTACGACGACCCACATGCCTATACTGATGTTTTCCATGCGACATACTTGCATGCAACCCAAGGTGACAATAAAACTCAATGAAAATGAAAATCATTGAGAGACTAACGAGAAAATCATTGGGCCTAAGATTATAAGTATAGGCCTAACAACAAGTTAACTTGTTGGAGCTTTTTGATGAACAAAAGGCCTTATTGCAAGGCCCATTAGTTTGATTCTGGAGTCTGAAAGTCTCATGAGCTTTCGTTTATGATTGATTGATCGATCAGATTTCAAAACCCTGATCGTGAAATTCTTCCGGTTTCTAGTCGCGAAATCTCTTTGATTTGTTCGATTCCATGGCGCTTCGTGGGTCTGGATTTCTATGCAGTGTAAGCTTGAGTTTCTCTCGTGGAAAAACTTTTCGTCTAATTTTCTTCCTTGATTCTCAAGCTCGAATCTATTGTTATGTATGCAATCGTGGGATTTCGTCGATTTTCAAGAATAATTCACTAATATTGGAAGATTTGTGTTCATTAGCAAAGTTCTGATCTTGTCTGGTGTGAGAATTTGTACTGATTAGGTCTTGTAACTAAAAGATTAAACCCTAGTGGAAATTCGGATCGATTGGATCAAAAACTTAAGCTTGTTTTCGATTTAACCCTGAGATGCATTGTTTAATAATAGCGTCTTCTTCATCATCCGAGCTTGTTTCTACTGATCAGTTTTTCATTTTTTGATGAAATTTCAATTTTAGCGGTTATCTGAATCTCTTTGCTTTTGCTAATCTCAGCTTCAAATCTTTTGCTCCCTGATAGGTTTCAAACACAGTAGAGATCACTTCTCTGTTTGGTGGTTCGACCAGGCTGCTTCACTTGCCTAAGTCTTATCCGATTCATTGCAATATGGTTTCGGCCCTGAATACATTCGGGTCAGGTCATCTCAAGCTGCAAATCAAAGAACCGTGTGAGTTTTACTCTTACAAGCTGTGCTCTGAGTGCTCGGTCTACTCGATTTTAGTTTGAGCATCTTCTCTCGTTTTAGTTAAAACCCGTTTCTTTAGTCTTGGTTCTGTTTAACGTTACCGTACTCATTTGAAGCAGGCTCTCGTCTAAGGCCTTGTCGTGTCAAACGCGAAGACAATAACCAAACTGCAGATGTTGAAAGCATTTCAGTGGATGAGAACACGTTGAAGCAAGATCTGAAGATTGCGATCCAAGAAGAAAACTACGTTGAGGCAGCTAAAATCCGGGATAATTTAAAAGAGCTTCAAGAAGACAACAAAGCCTCTGTTTTATCAGCCAATGCTCGGTTCTACCAATCTTTCAGAAACGGGGATTTAGCTGCGATGCAGTCGCTGTGGTCAAAATCCGGACACCCGTGCTGTGTCCATCCAGGAGCCAAAGGCATAACCGGGTATGATTACGTGATGGAAAGCTGGGAACTTGTGTGGATGAACTATGAGTTTCCATTACAGATTGAGCTGAAAGATGTTGAAGCTCATGTCCGAGGCGAAGTAGGTTATGTAACGTGTATGGAGTTTGTGAAGACGAAAGGAAGTAGTAGTTGGGGAGCTCAGTTTGTGTCGAATGTGTTTGAAAGAATCGATGGGCAATGGTTTATATGCATTCACCATGCTTCTCCTGTTGATATTTGATCAAAGAACCAAAGAAATGGTACCCAATTTCGAAATGGTTTTTTCCTTTTTTTTGTTTTTTTTTGCGTTGGAGGTTGTGATGGGATATATTGGCGGTTGCTTAGGGGCGATAAAGGACTGTTCCGTTTTTAATTTTTGTGGTTGGCGATTGGGACCAAAACATTAGATGCAAATTAGAAGAGGCAGTCTAATGTTGTGTTTGTACTTTGTATGAATTTTATTTCTCTGTAGGCGCAACAATTTTATATAAAATCTACATATTGAATTCGGCTATGTAAGAATTCAAAAAAGTTTTTGAAGAATGACACCAAAAAATAAAATTATGTAAAGATACAAATGTTAGGAATTTATATTTTGCAACTGTTTGGAAAAATGAATGGCATTGTTACTGTAAATCGTTTTGAAATATTAGTTTTGTAAATTATAATTATTTTTGTTTTAGGTTATACAATGCAATTTCTCTCAAGGTTTTGAAAGGTAAAAAATATATAACTTCACATATATAGAGACTTGTAAAAAAGGATCATTTTATTAGAATCAAAGCCTTCTACAACTAGCTAGTCAAATCACGAAGACATTGAGAAATGTAAAAAAAACACTTTTATTCTGACCAAGACCTCATGAATCTTTGGTCACTCACAAACTAAAACAGAAGAGAGTAACATTGAAACAAAGCCAAATCCTCCAAATATGGCTCAAAGCTCGTCCCTCTTGATTGCAGATGGACGAACACCTTCACTGAGGAAAGTTCTGTAAAACTTGGCTGATTCTTTCTCATGACGTTTGAGGTTATCATTGTAATCAATGTAATAGAGTCCGAATCTGTGCTTATAACCATTTTGCCACTCAAAGTTATCCAACAATGACCATACAAAGTATCCCGTAACATTTACCTTGTCCTCGCTGCAGATTTAACACAAATGTTTTCATTGTTAGATTCTTCCATATATTATTGTTACTCTAAGCATATATAAGAAAATAAAATAAGACTTACCAAATAGCTTCATGCATACTCAAAAGATGCCTCTGAAGATAATATTTCCTGTTATGATCAGCAGTACCAACTGCAACCGAGTCTGTGTCCCCAAGTTCTTCTCCATATCCTAAAAAAGAACATCATCACGATTAAAACAAAATTAACGAAAAAGGAGCGATAATAATAGAATCTCTAGTTACCATTTTCCATGATCATAATTTCCGGGTTTCCGTATTTTTCCTTGATGTACTTCAAAAGTTTTCTAAACCCTTTCGCGTAAACAGGCAGTGCAGCGGTTGAAGGCTGAAATACAACAAAGGTGAACGTGTTATGTCATAGACAAAAACATAATATTTATCTGATTTTTGTTTTTCTTGTTTTAGTTTCAGCATGCATGTATTATGCGAGATTCAACTCGGATGGTGACACGATGACGTTATTAACACAAACCTCTAAACTACATGTCATTGTCAATATTTATCTAAAATTATAATGTTAAATTGCTATTACTCTAATTAAATGCATACCTTGCTACCAATGGTATATTTATCTGCATTCTTATCTGAAAAGAAGGTAGCTTTTGATTAGCACCATATACAGTACATACAACCCTTTTCCTTAATTTGATTTTGTTTTCATCAATTTCCATATAAGGAGAGAAAAAACTTACTTTCCCAGGTAATAAGAGAATCTTGCCTAAACTTTGGTTTAGAAGGATCTGGCTTCTCCACATGGTTTGAAAACACCGAACTATAGTAGTTGAGCCCTACGAAATCGGCCGAGTTTCTCAATTTTGCTTTCTGCTGATCAGTAAATGTAGGCAATCTATGTCCAACAATGTCTTTCATTATCTTTGGATAATCCCCAAACATAGTAGGTTCCAGATGCCTATACAGAAAATAATCAAATTCCGTTAAATTATATATATAGAAGCACCCATTTTCTTTTCAAGAAATTTTATATATCAAATAATATTATTAACTACTTACCATCCCATCATAAAGTCAAGTGCACGGCCAACGGACGCACCGTCTTGTGCATCATTAAAGTCATGTGGTTCGAACCAAGCCGGACTATGTGCGATTCCGACTTTGCCACCTTTACACTGTGATCATAAACATAACAAGACAAACTATTTCATATCTAGAAGACAATTGATAGTAAAACAAGTTTGAATGTAATTTCTATGATTTATACACATTTACCTTTTCGCAATTTTTGAAAGCCTCATAGGCTTCTGCGTGAGCGTTAAGGAGGTTATGACTGACAAGGTAAGCCTCGTATCCTGATCGTCCGTCTGGGCACTCCTTATCGACGTAATCAGAGCAACGTCCTGGAGCCTTCTTGCCTACGTCATAACCGGCGTGAGCGAAAACCCATGGCTCGTTGAGAGTGATCCAATTTTTCACTTTTCCACCATATTCCTGGAAAACAAATTCAGCATACTCCCGGAAATCTTTCCTGCATTTTTTCCAAAGATACTTAATGTTAGGGATCCCACATCGAAGTTGTGATGAGACCTAAATAGTATATATGTAATTTGAGCTAATCTATTTATTGCCAATTGAATTTGAATTGGAAGCCCATAAAACGTTAACATTTAATTCATCATGTTGTAGTTTGTGATTGCTACTTCCTCACTTACTACATGATATATTGTAAAATGGGTTTTAAACTTACACAATCCTTTGGCTTAAGAAGCCGCCGTATTCGTCTTCTAAATCTTGTGGAGTGTCCCAGTGAAAAACAGTCACGAATGGAATTATACCTATTTACAATATTAAAAAAAAAAAAAATTTAGAGAATAAAAGGGTAATTGATTAATTTTTGTTTTGTTAATTAATGTCTATATATATATGCTTTAAAATATATATAACCATTTCTCAGGAGCTCGTCGATGAGGTCGTGGTAGAATTGCACACCAGCTTGACTTACTCCTTTCTCCTTTCTCCCATCTGATAAAACATTGTTTTGATTCATTAATATCTTTCTAACAATCATATACTATTATTATATGTACACCAAATTTGATTAACACTAAATTAATTTGTGATTAATAAAAAGATATATGTGTATATCGATCCGAAGCAAATAAACTCACGAGGAAATATTCTTGTCCACGCGATAGACATTCTGAAGGCGTCTGAGTTTAGACTCTTCATTAGCTGAATATCTTCCTACAAACATTTTTCAGAGGAGACAAATTTTAAACATCGAGTAGATATGGACTAATCGATTGAATATTTACTAGTTATAGAGTCGATAAAATAATCTCTTTAATTTGTATTAATATATACCTTATAACGATGGAAGAAATCAACGGCCTCATCGCCATTGTCGTTACTGCATTTCTCTGCAATTTAAAATTAAAATTAAAACTAATTAATTCTAAATAATTAAATATAGTTGAAGAGATAATTAAGAAACGCAAATCTAGAGGCACTCACTTGGATATCTCTTACAGTAGAGATCCCATAAGCTCGGTCCACGACAAGTTTCATTCACTGCACCTTCAACCTAATATTTAAGGACATATACAAAAAGAGTTGATGGGCTTAGCAATTGGTATATAAAAAGTATGGGTTAATTTCTTTATAACAATTTTTTACAAGTAATACTATATATGTTAAACAAGTATGATACAAATTTTATTCTATAAGTAATAAAGAATACAAAAAATGGACAAATATATCCTCATTTCGGGGACCATGCATGTTCTATTTTGTACCATAGTTTTCGATTTTTTAATTTTTTAATGGAATGTTATGTAAAAAGGATGGTATATATGAAACACCATTATCTTGTATAATATAGTGTTCTCCTCTATAAAGTTTGTGAAAGACGGTTTTGAGAAAATGATATGAATTCAATGGTGACCTACATTTACTATCTAAAAGATAGCATATTATTTAGGTGTAAAATAACTTATGGGAAACTTTCTTATATGTCAAGAAATGTTTATGAAAGCTTATATTATACCTGAAATGCCGCAGTAGCTGTGCCGAATAAAAAACCTTTAGGAAAACTTGCCCGGCTAAGTTTGGTCGACGGAGGGCAAACAGGTCCATCGGCTGTTGCCGGAGAGCCGACGAAGGTTAGGACCAAAAGCAGCCCCAAGAGAGGAAACTTTTGCATAGCCATTTTTGTTTTCTTCAAGATAAGAAGTTTTAGGATGATCCTTATTCATCTAAGTGGAGCTCTTTATATAGTGATTTTGACTCACTGGTTGATCTCTGATCATTTTATTTTAATATGCCAACCAGGCCCCGTTAATCGTTTTTTAATAATCTCCCTTTATAAGGCCAGATCGTGTTTTCGATCAAATCTTAATAGGTTAGTGGATATCTATTATATATTAGGATGATTTATTGCATGATGTATCTCGCTGTGGTATAATTTATGTGGTTAATTATTTTTGTATATATGATGATTCATCGCATGATCTATATCTATGTATTATTAATTACTTTTTCATAACTTGGAACATATAATATCGCGCGTGTCTAACGTGCAACATCTATTAAATTGTGAATTTGAATAAGTCGTCGTGTAACTCCAAAAATGAAGATTCCATCTATTGTAATATAAATTATTAATATTTAGCTCGCATAGAATATGGTTGGTGGTTTGGCAACCATTCAAGTCGCTAATCCTCTCTCGGTTTTTGACGATCGAAGATTTTCTTCGAGTTTTCGGTATCAGTATCACTATTTATCCGGTACTATCTACTTCACAGCTAAAATTGAGTATCAATTGTCTTTGCTTTTCATGTTTTTTAATCTTTTTTTTTGCCATGACACCAATTTTTGAGGCTAAACAAATTTGTAACACAATTTGTAAAACTTAAAACTTTATTTTCTAAGTATATTTATATTTTTAGCAAAAAAAAAATTGGTTGCATCTGCTTCTAATAAGGCTGAATATTTTATACTTCAAGTCTCCAGTAATAGACGGGGACTTTATTTGTTTTCAAATTTCAAAGCATATAATTAATATTTCTTGTGTTTAACGAGCAACATATATTAAATTTTTTTAGCGAAAAAAAAAAAATCCAAAAATTTGAAGCTTCCGTCTAATTTAATATGACTAGGTGAATAGGCGCACTACGTGCGGGTTTTGATTAACAATATAGTTTAACGTGATTTTTAAAAATATTATGCTTTTAAATTTTTGCTCATAAAATATAACCATTAATTTTGAATTTTCAATAATAATATAAATTCAATATCAAACTGATTCAAAACTTCTTTTTAATTGGGAAAATGTAAACCATAAATTTGAAAAGAGGAACCCAAATTTGTTTGTGATCTCTTTATGGTAAACAATTTTTTCAGAGAATAATTTGTGCTATTTTGGAATGTTAAGCTTGGTGTCCTGAGTTTAGAACATAACCTATATATGTTTCTGTTATTTTAAGGTATTTATATAATCCGAGTAATTCACTTATTTGCTGTTGTGAAATCGAGATGAATTGTGCTAAAGAATCAAAATACAGCTAAACCAAATAACAAACTTAAATAAATAAAAAATTATAGTGGGTTTATGAAATTTTGAAAAATTATGAAAATTATGAAAACTTTTGAAAAAATGCTACTTTTGAAATATTCTTTTTCAAAAATGTTACCCTTCTAAAATGTTTTCAAAAATGCCACTAAAATTATATTATTTATCCAAATTGGATTAACTATTTTAGGTTTAGGGTTTAGTTTTTAGGATTTAAGATTTATTAAGGGTTAAACTTTAATCCTTATAAAATCATAATTTCGATAAATAAGGGTGATTTAGACATTTTTGAAAATTGATAATTTATGGAGGATTTTTAAAAAATGGACATACCAAAATGATATTTTTGAAATTGTCCCTATAGAAGACAATAAATAGAAGAATGAAATTTTTTATTAAATCATTAATTCAGTTTCAATGTAATTACTATTTTTCGGTGATGTGGAGACTTTAAAATAAGAGGAAATTTGGAAAAATACTTCTTTTATGTTTTTAAATTTGAAAAATACACCTTTTTAATTTTTTTTGAAAACTACACTTTTTCAAATATAAATTTACCGAAATAACCTCAATAAACTGAAAAATAATTTATATCTTATATATTTTTAAAAATAAGATAGTTTTTTATGATAATATTATTTTTAAATAGTTTCAATTTTATTCATAAAAAATATTCACTTATTTAATTGAACCAATGATCCAAGGCCAATCCAATTTTTTTGGTTAGGATAATGGAAATATACTAAGTTTATTCGTTAAACTTAACCAATCAAAATTGAAAAAACAATCGGTTTGAAAATAAATAATCTAGGTTTCATTGAATGTTCATTTGGCTTCTTCTTAACAAAATGATGAATGTTTTTATATATATAAGGCAAGTAAGTTTTTTTTAAGATAAATTTTGAAATATTTCAATAGATTTATCTAATAATATATTTTAAAATTTAATTAATAACACATATTTATCTCAAACAAAAATATATTAATTTTTCGAATTTTATTTTTGATTTATTAAAAATGTAATTTTTAATTTAAATTAGCACAAAAAGTTTTATCACACATAAAAAGAGTTAGTTTTCAAAAACAAAAAAGAAAGTATTTTTCAAAATTTTAAACATAAATAGAGTATTTTTCAAAGTCTCCCTT
The DNA here is from genome assembly GCA_900406555.1 of Pseudoturritis turrita. Classification (NCBI taxonomy): domain Eukaryota; kingdom Viridiplantae; phylum Streptophyta; class Magnoliopsida; order Brassicales; family Brassicaceae; genus Pseudoturritis; species Pseudoturritis turrita. Next base: position 3,924,657 of record OVBL01000397.1, read on the forward strand.
AAAATAATGATGTGAATACTTTAAAAAGAGATAAAACTCTCTTACATAGTCTCAATACATATGTTGATCATTAGTTAAACATTCTACGATCTTACTTTTATTTTTACAATTAACCATTGAAATTATTCCTTTTTTCTATAAAACATTTTATTTTCTAATTCTTCAAAAATTATCATTTTCCGTTTGAGTTTTTTTTTCTAAATTGTAATTTATATGATAACGTTTCTATTTCTCGTCATCAAACATGCATGCATGTATAATTTTTAATTTTTCAATCACTTTAAATATTTATTGTTGTGGGGATATATATAGTTCACTAATTCAAATGAATTTCATGACTTATAGTATTTTAATTTATTTATTTTTTATATAATTTATTTCACTAATATTATTAACATTACTTTGTAGTATCTATATATATTTTACATTGATCTTAATTAACATATGGTTTCATGATATAAAAATCTAAGTGAGACCAAAGTATCTAATTCTACATACTATGTATTTCCATTGTTTAGATTTTGTTTTATTTAATCTCTATTAAAACCTTCTCTTCTAATTTTCGTAAAGAATTATTTAAAATTATTTCATTATTTGTAAGACTTATTTTGTGACTTTTATTTTTTTTAAGTGTATTAAATAATAATATCATTAAACTAAATTTAATGTCATTTTTGATGATGTGAACTTAAGAGGAGAGAAAACTCTCCAATTATCTAATAGATTATTATGGTATTAAATGCCCCATGTGTTAAGTATATTAATATTAAATACATATATTATTGAAAGAATACATACATTTTATATAAGCTAAAAATTTATGATAAAATTAATTGAATATATATATATATATTATTTTTAAATGTTCCATATTTTAAATATATTAAAAATATATATTATTTTAGAATATATACATTTATATATACATATTAAATTTTTAGAATTAATTCAATTTAATTGAATATATATATATATATATATATATATATATATATAAATATATATCCTGGACTCATTTTACTTGGAATTTTATTTTTAAACTGAAGCAACAAATTCATTTGAAAATACTTTATATATTTTGGCAATGTTTTGAAAACCAGACAGGGCCGGTTGGTTTGATCTGAAATCGTTCACCTAGACGAAACCGGATGAAACTTGAAACTGGATTCAAGTTAAACCGCTAAAATTGGCTAAAATCGCCAGAACCGGTAACTCGGTTTGATATCAAAACCCAGTTCACCATTTTTTCCCCCGTTTTTTGAGTAGTATGACAATTGATGTAGCCGTCTCTTTGAGAAAGTGTTTTTTTCTTTCTTTTCACATGCATTTCTATTTTTATATTTCCAACTCGAAGGAAATCCAAAAATCATCTTTGATTCTTAGTCTGTAAACCGTTCTCAACTTTTCTTCCATAGAACTTAAGTGCACGAAGAGAAGGTAAGGTGAGTTATCATTTAGATGTAATTATTCTGCATATTACTTAATCATAGTCAAAGACTCTAAGTGGAGACATAAAACCTTTCCTCTGATCCATGGGTAAATAGTCTATATGTATTCACCATGCTTCTCCTGTTGCTATTTGATCAAACAACCAAAGAAATGGTACACAATTTCGAAATGGTTTTTTCCTTTTTTTTTTTTTTTTTTTTTTGCGTTGGAGGTGGCGGTGGGATATATTGGCGGTTTCGTAGGGGCGATGAAGGACTGTTCCGTTTTTTATTTCTGTGGTTGGCGATTGGTACAAACCATTAGATGCAAAGAAGGAGAGGCATAAGTTCTAACGTCTAGTGTTGTGTTTGTACTTTGAATGAATTTTTATTTATTCGTAGGCGTAACAATTTTTATCTAACATCTACATTATCTTTCGACTATATAAGAATTTAAAAGGTTTAAGAAGAATGGCACAAGAAAAAGAAGAAATTTAGTAAAGATAAAAAAAGTTAGAGAATTTGTATTTTATAACTGTTTGGAAAAATGAATTGCATTGTTTGTTCCAATAAATCTCCAGGAAAACTGCATAGTCGTGCCTCAACTCTAACCAAGTGTGAAGATCCATTTCCGAACCAAGAGATTGTGCGCATGCATTAATGGGCCTTGCATTAGAAATCTCGCATTAACTAGTTGAAATTAGGTGATCTGAACACATAATTTTCCCACAAAACAACAACTACCAGAACTGCCAAAAACAAGATTAGATTCTTGATCTCAGATAATAGTCAGACTGTTTCGGACCCTCAGAGAATTAAGATTATGTGTGTTGACTACTATCGGAATCTCCTGGGATCTTCTTACAACTCAAATGTATGTGGAGATGCAAGTATTTTGGAGGAGCTCCTGCCTTTTCGTTGCTCCGAAGAATCCAAAGCTATGCTAAGATTCTAACTAAGAGATTGTGCGCATGCATTAATAGGCCTTGCATTAATGGGCTTTGCATCAGATCCCAAACTATTTTCTCCAGACTTTTTACTTCGTTACACCACTCAAACTAATGAATTTAATCATTAAACCACCTAAACTATATGTAATTCTAATTAATACCATATATATAATTAAATCGGTTGATCGCGTTCAACTATCAATAATTGCGTTTTATGAAAAGTGATTAAAAGGATCCAATTTTATCCCAGATCTGACCCCGATAACATATCCAACCCTTCACATATAGAGCGACGTGTAAAAAAGGATCATTTTATTAGAATCAAAGCCTTCTACAACTAGTCAAATCACGAAGACATTGAGAAATGAAAAGAAACACAAACTATTATTCTTACCAAAACCTCATGAATCTTGGCCAATCACAAACTAAAACAGAAGAGAGAAACATTGAAACAAAGCCAAATCCTCCAAATATGGCTCAAAGCTCGTCGCTCTTGATCGCAGATGGACGAACACCTTCACTAAGGAAAGTTCTATAAAACTTGGCCGATTCTTTCTCATAACGTTTGAGGTTATCATTGTAATCAATGTAATAGAGTCCGAATCTGTGCTTATAACCATTTTGCCACTCGAAGTTATCCAATAATGACCATACAAAGTATCCCGTAACATTTACCTTGTCCTCGCTGCAGATTTAACACAAATGTTTTCATTGTTAGATTCTTCCATATAATTGTTACTCTAAGCATATATAAGAAAATAAAATAAGACTTACCAAATAGCTTCATGCATACTCAAAAGATGCCTTTGAAGATAATATTTTCTGTTATGATCGGCAGTACCAACTGCAACCGAGTCTGTATTCCCAAGTTCTTCTCCATATCCTTCAAAAAGAACATCATCACGATTAAAACAAAATTAACGAAAAAGGAGTACTTAGCGATAATAATAGAATCTCTAGTTACCATTTTCCATGATCATAATTTCCGGGTTTCCGTATTTATCCCTGATGTACTTCAAAAGTTTTCTGAAGCCTCTCGCGTAAACAGGCAGTGCAGCGGTTAAAGGCTGAAATAATACAACAAAGGTGAAGGTGTTATGTCCTAGACAAAAACATAATATTTATCTGATTTTTGATTTTCTTGTTTTAGTTACAACATGCATATATTATGCAAGATTGAATCTGAATAGTGACACAATAACGTCATATTAGCACAAATTTCTAAACTTGCATGGTCAATATTTATTTAATATTATAATGTCAAATTGGTATTACTGTAGTCAAATGCATACCTTGCTACCAATGGTATAATCCTCTGCATTCTTATCTGAAAAGAAGATAGCTTTTGATTAGCACCATATACAAACTTTTTCCTTAATTTGATTTGTTGGCATCAGTTTTCTTGGTTCGGTTTCAAGTAAGGAGAGGAAAAACTTACTTTCCCAGGTAATAAGAGAATCTTGCCTAAACTTTGGTTTAGAAGGATCTGGCTTCTCCACATGGTTTGAAAACACCGAACTATAGTAGTTGAGCCCTACGAAATCGGCCGAGTTTCTCAATTTTGCTTTCTGCTGATCAGTAAATGTAGGCAATCTATGTCCAACAATGTCTTTCATTATCTGTGGATAATCCCCAAACATAGTAGCATCCAGATGCCTAACAGAAAATAATCAAATTCCGTTAAATGAAATTATATATATACAGAAGCACCCATTTTCTTTTCAAGAAATTTTATATAGCAAATAATATTATTTATAACTACTTACCATCCCATCATAAAGTCAAGTGCACGGCCAACGGACGCACCGTCTTGTGCATCCTTAAAGTCATGTGGTTCGAACCAAGCCGGACTATGTGCGATTCCGACTTTGCCACCTTTACACTGTGACCATAAAAATAACACAAGACAAACTATTTCATATCTAGAAAACAATATGATAGTAAAGCAAGTTTGATTAATTTCTATGATTTACACATTTACCTTTTCACATTTTTTGAAAGCCTCATAGGCTTCTGCGTGAGCGTTAAGGAGGTTATGACTGACGAGGTAAGCCTCGTATCCTGATCGTCCGTCTGGGCACTCCTTATCGACGTAATCAGAGCAACGTCCTGGAGCCTTCTTGCCTACGTCATAACCGGCGTGAGCGAAAACCCATGGCTCGTTGAGAGTGATCCAATTTTTCACTTTTCCACCATATTCCTGGAAAACAAATTCAGCATACTCCCGGAAATCTTTCCTGCATTTTTTCCAAAGATATTTAATGTTAGGAATCTCACGATGTGGTGGAACCTAAGTAGTATATATATATATATATATATGATATGAACCAGTTTATTTATTGACAATTGGTTTTGAATTGAATTCCATAAAACATAATATTTTAATTCATCATGTTGTAGTTTGTGATTGCTACTTCCTTACTTACTATATGATATATTGTAAAATGGGTTTTGTTTGACAGAAAACTTACACAATCCTTTCGCTTAAGAAGCCGCCGTATTCGTCTTCTAAATCTTGTGGAGTGTCCCAGTGAAAAACAGTCACGAATGGAATTATACCTATTTACAATATTAAAAAAAAAATTGTTTAGAGAATAAAAGGGTAATTGATTAATTTTTGTTTTGTTAATTAAGGTCTATATATATATATATATATATATGCTTTAAAATATATATAACCATTTCTCAGGAGCTCGTCGATGAGGTCGTGGTAGAATTGCACACCAGCTTGACTTACTCCTTTCTCCTTTCTCCCATCTGATAAAACATTGTTTTGATTCATTAATATCTTTCTAACAATCATATACTATTATTATTTGTACACCAAATTTGATTAACACTAAATTAATTCGTGGTTAATAGAAAAACGTGCTCCTTCCGTTTCATTTTAAATGAGATTTTAGAGTTTTTTTGTTTCATTCTAAGTGATGTTTTCAAGTTTTTATACAAAATTAATTATGTTTTTGTTGGTTTTTATTGTTTAAATTCTGCAGATTATTTTATTATTGGTTGAATTTTTTGGAATTGATAATAAAACATATTTTATTTTGTAAAACTAAAAAAGTAAATGATTTATTAATTTATGTGCAAAAACCTTAAACCTCGTATAAAATGAATGAAAGAGAGTATGTGTATATCGATCCGAAGCAAATAAACTCACGAGGAAATATTCTTGTCCACGCGATAGACATTCTGAAGGCGTCTGAGTTTAGACTCTTCATTAGTTGAATATCTTCCTACAAACATTTTTCAGAGGAGACAAATTTTAAACATCCAGTAGATATGGACTAATCGATTGAATATTTACTAGTTATAGAGTCTATAAAATAATCTCTTCAATTTGTATTAATATATACCTTATAACGATGGAAGAAATCAACGGCCACATCGCCATTGTCGTTACTGCATTTCTCTGCAATTTAAAATTAAAATTAAAACTAATTAATTCTAAATAATTAAATATAGTTGAAGAGATAATTAAGAAACGCAAATCTAGAGGCACTCACTTGGATATCTCTTACAGTAGAGATCCCATAAGCTCGGTCCACGACAAGTTTCATTCACTGCACCTTCAACCTAATATTTAAGGACATATACAAAAAGAGTTGATGGGCTTAGCAATTGGTATATTAAAAGTATGGGCTAATTTTCTGTATAACATTTTTTTTTTTGAAGTAATATAATGTAAATAAGTATGATACAAATTTTATTCGGTAAGTAGTAAAGAATACAAAGATGGACCCTGAAGCTCCTTGCCTTAAAGCTTTTGTAATCAAACTCAAGTTCCAATTCTTGGTAATATTATTCATATTTAAAAAAAAAAAAAAAAAATGGACCAAGTCATCTTCATTTCGGGGACAATATATGTTCTATTTTGTACTGTAGTTTTCAGTTTATATATTTTTTAATGGAATATTATTTAGAAAAGGATGCTATATGAAACACCATTATCTACATGTAGTATTATGTTGTATAATATAGTGTTCTATTCTATAAATTTTGTAAAAGACGGTTTTGAAAATGATAAATATGAATTCAATGGTAATCTACTTATGCAAAAGTTTCTTATATGTCAAGAAATGTTTATGGAATATATTGTACCTGAAATGCCGCAGTAGCCGTGCCAAATAAAAAACCTTTAGGAAAACTTGCCCGGCTAAGTTTGGTCGACGGAGGGCAAACCGGTCCATCGGCTGTTGCCGGAGAGCCGACGAAGGTTAGGACCAAAAGCAGCCCCAAGAGAATAAACTTTTGCAAAGCCATTTTTGTTTTTAATTTTGATGTTTTCTTCAAGAGAACAAGTTTAGGATGATCCTTATACATCTAAGTGGACCTCATTATATAGTGATTTTGACTCACTGGTTGATCTCTGATCATTTTATTTTAATATGTCAACCGGTGCTCGTTAATCGTTGTTTAATAATTTATCTTTATAGGGCCAGATCGTGTTTTCGATCAAATCTGAATAGATTAGTGGGAAATCTATTATATATTAGGATGATTCATCGCATTATCTATATCTCTGTATAATTAATTTACTTTTTCAGAATTTGGAACATATAATATCGCGCGTGTCTAACGTGCAACATCTATTAAATTGTGAATTTGAATAAGTCGTCGTGTAACTCCAAGGAAATGAAGCTTCCCATATGATCATATTAATAATCCCCCACCACCAAGACTATTTAATGTTTAGCTCACATGGAAAATGGTTGCATCTGCTTATAATAAGGCTGAATATATTAATATAATATGATTATGACTAATTCACCATGTGTTAAATATATTAAATATCAAATACACATATTATTTAAGAATACATAAGTAACGTGTATGGAGTTTGTGAAGACGAAAGAGAGTAGTAGTGGGGGAGTTCAGTTTGTGACATGGAAATCCGATTCTAGCCCATCCAAAGAAGAGAAGAATGTGACATGAATTTCCTATATGGTGCATGTGCCAAAGATACATAAAAAAAACCAATCCAAGCCATGAAAAGATCAACAATATCAAAAAAAAATTACCAGATCCATCCAAATGGAAGTATGATTCAAAAGATGAAGTTCACGAGCATAAAATGAAGTAGTCCGGTTTCGAGCCACCTAGACATGTATTGACCAAACTCTCAAGAACCCATAACAATGAAAACTCGAAAGGGACCAGTCTAGAAAAGCCCACAAACTTACAATCACTTCCATGATCCAATAAAGACATATGAGCTTGTTTTGAAGGATTTCATCCCAACTACGAGGAATTCAGCCCAAAACCAACTTGATCCATATATTTCCATTCTATAATAAATTAATACAACAAAACTGAGAAGGCCAGAGACATAGATACAATATCATCTCAAATTGCTATTACGCTAATCAAATTAAATTCATACTTTGCTACCAATGCTGTAATCATGCACATTTTTATTGAAAAGAAGATATATATATATATATATATATATATATATATATATATATATATTAAATTAGTACCAAATGAAAAACCTTTTCCTTTAACCTTTTTGGCATGGGTTTTCTTAATTGGTTTGGTTTCGGGTAATAAGAGAATTAAAAAAAGACTTACATCCCAGGAAATAAGAGAATCTTGCATCCATCTTGGTTTTAAACATGGTACATAGCTAAGAGATAAGAAAGGTAAATGTAGAAACACTCACTTGGATATTTCTTACGGTAGATATCCCATAAGGCCGGTCCAAGTTTCATTCACTGCACCTTCAACCTAACAACATAACGAAAATAGTTTATGGATTTAGCGAAAGTTCGCATCAATGAGCTCAATTCATAGACATAACATATTTTGAGCTATAGTTTAAATAATTTGTATATAAATATATTGTACCTGATATGACGTTGCCAAATAAGAAACGTTCAGGGAAACTTGCCCGGCTTAGTTTGGACGACGCGGGCAAATAGGTCCATCGGCATTTGCCGGAGAGCTGATGATGGTTAGGAGCAAAAGCAGCCCCAACTCCCAAGAGAGGAAACTTGTGCAAAGCCATTTTGGTTTTCTTCACAAGAGATAATGTTTGGGATGGTTTCTATACATCTAAGTGAAGCTCTTTATATAGTGATTTTGATTCACTACTCTTTTTTTCTTTTCCTTTTTATCTTTCATTTGAACTAATTTTAATATGCCAACAGTACCAGCTGATCTCATTTGTCATTTTTAATGAGAAATTTTTAAAATATCACTAAAATAAGTATTTTTTTCTAAACATACGATCATTAATTAGTTTTATTTTTCAAAAATATTATTAAAATTTTTATTTTTTTCAAAAATATGACACACTAAAAATAATTTTTAAAAATTTATAATTTAAATGTTTGGGTTTAGTATTTTAGGTTTTAAAGTTTATTTGTTAGGGCTTAGAGTTTAGTTTTTAGGATTTAGAGTTTAATTTTGAGGATTTAAAGTTTAGTTTCAATTTTGTGGTATTTGTGGAAAGATAAAATTTTAATGATATTTTTGAAAAAAAAACTAGTGATAGTAATTAGAACATAAAATTATTTTTGTGGTATTTTTGAGATACCACAAAAATATGATAGATCATGTTTTCATCAAAACTTATGGTAGATCGATTTTTCATCAAAAGTTAAAGCTAAAAGCATATCCATTAGTGAGATACGCACAAGAGTATCTCACTAAATATAATATTAATAATTTTTATATAATTTAATTAAATAATTAAATTTCAAATTATAAATAAAATTGAATCAATTATACGTAAACATGTGTTAGGGAAATCTCTCAACTTTCTTTTAGAGTTTCTCATTTGAGAGAGATCTTGTGTTCTTCTTTTTTGAAGGTTTTATTAATTTTATAATATGAGAACTCCATTAAAAATTCTCAATGGACGTGCTCTAAGACTTTCTTTTTGACAAAAAACGTTCCAAACCTTCGTATTCTCCTTCTCTGCTTTTCAATAAAATTCACATATAATCTACACACACAAAAAAAAAATCCTCTTTAAGTGTAATAGATCTGCCAATGCTCTATTTTGCTCCTTTTTTCCCTTGTTTTAGAAAGGGAAAATTTGTGGGATAGCAAAGAAAAAAATATATATATAAAAATTAGCAAAAAATCATAAAATTAGTAGGTTAGAATGGTGTCATATGGGTGGATTTCGTTAGATTTTAGGTTTTTTTTTTTATGTGTTATTGAGCAAATTAATCGTTTTAGTTAACCAGAAAATTAAAAAAAAAACAATATTAATAATTTCACCAAAGAAATCTTCTCTCGCCCTAGCTTTTTGTCTTAGCAATGAATTTTCTATATCAAAAAAAAAAAAAAAAAAATATATATATATATATATATAAATGATGAAATGATTCAGTTCTTAAGAAGAGAAATGATCAAACAAAAATGGGAGGGAGAATGAAGGTTGAAGGAGAAGAAAAAGGAGAAAGAGAGACAGGACTGGGAAGAGTATGCGTGCATTGTAAATTGCTTGAAGAGTGTAATCGTCCAAAACCACCATTCTTTAAAAACAATAAAATAGTGATATTATTGCACCAATTAAAGCTCATTATTCTACTATTTCACTCAATTTCTCTAACAGTATAGAAGTTCAGTTAGCGAGTTCTAAAGAGGGATCATTTTATGATAAATCAAAGCCTTTTTTATCTTGCTCAATCACACAGAATGAGAAATGAAAAAAAAACTCTTTTATTCTAACCAAGACCTCATGAATCTTGGTCAATCACAAACTATAACATAAGAAAGAAACATTGAAACATAACCAAATCCTCCAAAATATATCTCAAAGCTCATCCCTCTTGATTGTGGATGGACGGACACCTTCACTTAGGAAGGCTTTATAATACTTTCCGGATTCTTTCTCATAACGTGTGAGGTTATTTTTGAAATCAATGTAATAGAGTCCGAATCTGTTCTTGTAACCATCTTGCCACTCGAAGTTATCCAACAATGACCATATAAAGTATCCCGTAACATTTACCTTGTCGATGCTGTAGATTTTACACAAATGTATTATATTTATTAGATTCTTCCATATAATAATTACTCTATCATATAAAAAAGAAATAAGACTTACCAAATAGCTTCTTGCATACTCAAAAGATGCCTCTGAAGATAATATTTTCTGTTATGATCAGCAGTACCAACTGCAACCGAATCTGTGGCCCCAAGTTCTTCTCCATATCCTTAAAAACAAAAAAACATCAAGTTTAATATATATAATATTTTCTTTTTTAAATTAAAATCAACACAAACAAGAAACAAATAGTTAACAATAATGCAATCTTTAGTAGTTACCATTTTCCATGATCATAATTTCTGGGTTTGCGTATTTATCTTTGATGTACTTCAAAAGACTTCTAAAACCTCTCGCGTAAACGGTCAATGCAGCGGTCAAAGGCTAAAATACAACAAAGGTGTTACAAAAATATAATATTTATCTAATATTATAATCTCAAATTGCAATTACTCTAATTAAATGCGTACCTTGCTACCAATGTTGTAATCCTGCGCATTCTTAGCTGAATAGAAGATAGATTTTGATTAGTACCAAATTATACAAATAAACCTTGTCCTTTGATTTGTTGGCATCAGTTTTCTTGGTTCGGTTTCAAGTTAGAATAAAACAAACAAACTTACTTTCCCAGGAAACAAGAGAATCTTGCAGAAATCTTGGTTTAGAAGGATCTGGCTTCTCCAAATAGTTTGAAAACGCCGATGTATAGTAGTTGAGCCCTACGAAATCGGTCGAGTCTTTCAGTTTTGCTTTCTGCTGATCAGTAAATTTAGGCAATCTATGTCCAACAATGTCTTTCATTATCTGTGGATAATCCCCAAACGTAGTTGTGTCCAAATGCCTACAAACAATTGTCAAAATGAAAATTATATTGGTATATGTACAAGCACCCATAAATTTCCGTTCAAGTATTTAAAATTTTAACTACTTACCATCCCATCATAAAGTCAAGTGCACGATCAATGGACGCACCGTCTTGTGCATCATTAAAGTCATGTGGTTCGAACCAAGCGGGGCTATGTGCGATTCCGACCTTCCCACCTTTACACTGTGACCATAACCATAACTCAAGACACATTTATTTTTGATCCGAAAGAAAATAATTATGGGAAAATTAGCTAAATAACCCCAAAAAAAAAAACCAAATTTAAAATCTAACCAAAACCCCCTAGATGTTATAATCATAGCCACTTATTTTAGGGATTTTGGTTAGTTTTTATATATATTTTTTTTGTTTTTGCTACCCACCATATTAACCCAATAATTATTTAATAAAAATAAAAACAAAAAAAAAGATTTTTTTGATTTATACATGTGGTACCTTTTCGCATTTTCGAAAAACCTCAACGGCTTCTGCGTGAGCGTTAAGGAGATTATGACTGACGAGGTAAGCCTCATATCCTGATCGTCCGCCTTGGCATTTAGGATTGACATAATTAGAGCAACGTCCTGGTGCTTTCTTGCCTACGTCATAACCGGCGTGAGCGAAAACCCATGGCTCGTTGAAAGTGATCCAATGTTTCACTTTTCCACCATATTCTTGAAAAACAAAATCAGCATACTCCCGGAAATCTTTCCTGTATTTTGCAAAGTAATATGTTATATATATATATATATTTTTTTTTTTTTTTCGTCAACGTCATGCATCAAACGGATTTATATGAATTTGGATGGTAACGCATTGAGGACAACAACACAAACCACTAGACTATATATATATATGTTTTTGTCTGAATTCATCATGTTGTAGTTAGTGATTTTTTTTGTGTTAAATGTTGTAGTTAATGGTTGCTACTTACTATGTGATATATTAAAAAATAACGGCTCCGTTTTACGGAAACTTACACAATGTTTTCGCTTAAAAAGCCGCCATATTCGTCTTCTAAATCTTGTGGAGTGTCCCAGTGGAAAACGGTCACGAACGGAATTATACCTAATTACAATAGAAATTAAAATGAGCTCTTTTAGAGATATAACTAAGGGTAATAGCTTTCCTTTTGTTTTCGTTAATTAAGTGTAAATAATATATATAACCATTTCTTAGGAGCTCGTCGATGAGGTCGTGGTAGAATTGCACACCAGCTTGACTCACTCCTTTCTCCTTTCTCCCATCTGTGAAAACATTGTTTTGTCTCATTAATGTTTTGTAACATACCATATATTTATTATAGACAGTCACACACCAAATTTGATTAACACTAAATTAAATGAGTGATCCGAAGCACATGTACTCACGAGGAAATATTCTTGTCCACGCGATAGACATTCTAAAAGCGTCTGTGTTTAGATTCTTCATTAGTTGAATATCTTCCTGCAAAATATTTTCCAGAGGAGACATATTTTCAACGTCTAGTACAAATGGACTAATCAATAGAATAATAGGATATTTACTAGTCATATGTCAGAAATAATATTTCATCAAGTGTCATAATATCTACTAGTATACGTACGTGATAAATAATGTCTTCAATCTAATATTAATTAATATATGTACCTTATAACGATGGAAGAAATCAACGGCCACATCGCCGTTATCGTTATTACATCCCTCTGTAATTTAAAATTAAAGAAAAAAATTAAGAATGACCCAGATTAATGAATTTGATTCAAAATTTAAATATAGTTGAAGAGATAAAAAAAAGCAAATGTAGATGGACTCACCTGGATATCTCTTACAGTAGATATCCCATAAGGCCGGTCCACGACAAGTTTCATGCACTGCACCTTCAACCTAAATAATGACATAGCGAAAAATGTTGATGAGTTTAGCAATGATATACAAATAAATAGGGGTTAATCTTTAACAAAAAAAAAATGGCAATTTTCTGTATAACTTATATTTTTTAAGTAATATTATGTAAATTGTTATACAAATTTTATTAGATTACTAGTAAAGAAACAAAAAAATGGACCAATATAATACTTACTTCGGAGAAATTATTCTATTTAGTACTATAGTTTTCTAATTTTTATTTTATTTTATGGAATGCCATTTTCAAAAAATATGGTATGTAAATACACAATATTTACGTATAATATTCTATTGTATAGTATAGTTTTCTATTCTATTACTTCTGTGAAACACTATTTTGAAAATGATTAACATGGACTCAACGGTGACCTACCTTTACCATCTAAATGAAAAATATATTATTTAGATGTGTAAAATAACTTATTGTTTTTTTTAAAAAAGAAATGTTTATGGAAACTTAAATTGTACCTGATATGCCGCAGTAGCAGTGCCAAATAAAAATCCTTCAGGAAAACTTGCCCGGCTAAGTTTGGTCGACGGAGGGCAAACCGGTCCATCGGCTGTTGCCGGAGAGCCAACGAAGGTTAGGACCAAAAGCAGCCCCAAGAGAGGAAACTTTTGTATAGCCATTTTTGTTTTTGATTTTGATATTTCCTTCAAGAGAAAAAGCTTAGGATGATCCTTATACTTCTAAGTGGAGCTCTTTATATAGCGGTTTTGATTCACTGATTGATCGTTCATTTTATTTTATTTTATTTTATTATGCCCATCAGGCATCGTAAATCATTCTTTAAATTTTTGTATTTTATAGATACGGATCTTGTTTTACATCAATTCTTAATTACCACATGAATGGATATGACGTTAGCCTGTTCTTGTCATTTTTTTATTTCACTATATATTGTGCCGTAAAATTATTTTTATATATAGGATTATATGATTCTTTAATTGTATTATCTATATCGTTTATTATTAATTTTTCGAAATTTGGAACATATAATATTCCGCGTGTCCAACGAGCCATATATTATAATGTGAATTTGATTAAGTCGTTGTGCAAATCCCAAAAATGAAGCTTCCATCCATTGTAATATGATTATTTAATAATGCCCCCTTAAGACCATTGAATTTCAGCTCACATGGAATATGGTTGAATCTGCTTCTAATAAGGCTGAATATTTTATACTCCAATAATAGACGGGGACTTTTTTTTTTTCAAATTCGAAAGCATATTATATTTCTTGTATTTAACGAGCAAAAAGTATTTAACGAACAAAAAATATTAAAATATAAATATTGAATTAATCGTATTGAAGATAATTTAGAAAACAAAACATGATAATTAGAAAAGAGGTTAACATTTTATTTTGTTCGATAACTCCAATCAAGAATCAAAATTTGATTTGAATAACAATTGTTATAAGTCATTAAATTTCGTTTATGAAGCACAATCTGTAAAGCTTAAATAAAAAAATTATTTAGATTTCGATATCATTTTTAGTATATCGACATTATTACTGTATTTCTAGTTATGTGTCATAGTTGGATTAAGTAACTTTAAGGTATTAGCAATATGTTAATGTTGATTACTATATATATGTATATATATATCATATAGTTTTGTATCAAATAACAAAATCCAACAATATATTTTAATATTCTATTCTATAAAATTTATTTATAATATCTACATTTTTTATATATTAAAATTTTAGAACTAATTTAATTGAATTGAATATATATAAATATATACATCATGGACTCATTTTACCTGTAAAAGCTTTAAATTGAAGCAACAAATTCATTTGAAATACTTGATATATTGAGGTATATTTTGGTGTTAACTTTAGTCAAATTTTACGGCGAACCAAACACCTCAACCGGAGATAAATTGGTTTCAGATGTGAAACAGTACAACTGGTTCAATACAACTAATGACGATGAATTGAAGTCATGTTCTTGTATTTATTCAGCATACACAAAGCTCTTGTATTTGTAAGTATGCGTAATACTCCTTTTGTAAACTATACGCTTTCTTTTACTTATAAAATAGAGAAAATTACGTTCGGTACCACTTTTGTCAAACAATCTTACAAAATCTATTATTTTTTTCTAACATTATACCTAATACTACAATCTAAAAATGAAAAAACAATTTTATCCCAGCTTTCTTTCTTTTTCTTTTTCTTTCTCTCTATTTCTCTTTCTCATGTTGATGATGATAAAAACGAAAAAGATGTTGGATGAAGACGGAGACGATGGTTGAAAACGACGGTGGATAATGATGGACAGAGACAGAGGCGGTGGTGGACAATGAACAGAGATGAAAACAGAGACGATCGACACAGACGGAAACGGTGGATACCAACAGAGACGATGGTAGATAGAAATAAAGATGGTGATTGGAGACGACGATGGATTGTGGTGGACAGAGACGGAGACCGTGGTGGATGGTGAATAGAGACGAAGAAGAAAACGAAGACGGTGAACACGGACGAAGACGGTAGATACAGATGGAGATGGACGGTCGACGGAGACGGAGACGGTGATGGACATAAAAGAGACAGAGATGATGGCAGACAGAGAAGAAAACGGTGGTTGTGGACGGAAATGGTGTTGGACAGAGACGAAAACGGTGGTTATGGACGGAGCTGGAGACGGTGGTTGTGCACAGAACTGGAAACAATGATGGATGGTGGACAGAGACGAAAATAGAGGCGGTGGTTGCGGACGGAGACGGTGGTGGACAGAGACAGAGACGGTAGTTGTGGACGAAACGGTGGTGGACAGAAACGGAGACAAAACTAAACTATTTTACCAAGCTGACCCAAAAGAAATAATGTAATTTCAACCACGTCCACAGTACGATTTGTGGAAGATTTTGTAAAAAATTTCAAAATGTAGTAGATTTTATAAGACTTTTGAGCAAAAGTTGTAAATTTCGTAAAAATCCCTATAAAATATGCATTTGTTCTTTAACGTTTTGAAGGTAAAAAACTATAAATATATTAGTATATTACTCCACATAGCGAGTTTTAAAAAGAAATCATTTTATTATAGCAATAAATCTTTTAAAATATATCAACTAAATAATATCTTCCAAATTTTTTTGATTTTTCAAAAACACGTGAAATATTTTTATTTAATATTCAAACTAGCAAATCTTCGACAGATATGTATTCATCTGCTAAGACCAGACAGCACAGGATGGCTAGAAGCTTTGGAAAAGCCATTCTTGTTATACTAAGAAATTGGGGATGGTTTTGTACATCCGATTGAAGCTCTTTGTATACTCATATATATAAAAAAAATATTAAAAGCTATTTATTTAGTGACTTCCATCTCTATTTTTCTTCATTTTTCATCTTAATTAAAAATACCACGGGAATAATTTTATATTAAAAGGCTAGCGAATTATTTACCAGTTGAAGCATGAATCGAGTATTTTATATGATTTGACCGGGGTCGTCTGTCGTGGACCAAATCTAAGCCGCATGCACGGTGACTATTGACGTTGAACTAATATTTTTTAAACTATATATATAGTTAAAATTGTTTATGTATGATAGTTTATCGAGTATATGGAACTATATCCTTGTGTATATCTGAGACTTCCTAGAAATATCTTATAATCCTAATCAATTTGGTATACTACTTGGTTGCATGTATAAATGTAATATGGTTTATCAATAGTTTACCCTAATATGAATTTTAGGAAATTTTCTATTGCAATTATAAAACCAGCTGTTAGATTTACTAAAGAAAGAGGCAGAGAGCACACCTTTATATAAAACTAGATTAGGATCCGCGTAATACACAGGGTTTTAATTATAACTTATTTATAAATAATAAAAAATAAAGTAAAACGTGTCGGTAATCGATTAAATTTAATAAAGATAAAATTTATGAAAATGTAATAAATATATGTTAAATCTTGTTGATGTAAATATTTAGATTTTGATTGTTATTCGCACACTTATTTTAGATGTTGATTAGTAACTTTGTTTCAAACTGAATTTCAACTCCACGTATTTCATCTCGCAATACAACTCATGTATTTCATCCATAATATTAAAACTTTATTTTTACTCCATGCATTTGTCAATCAATAATACCCAAAATTTTCATATCAAAATAATATATGCATAATGCATTCTATCAAATTTATGTCTATATACGTCATTAGTGTTAAACAAATAGTAAGAAAATTAACAAAATATATTAGTAAATAAATTTAAAAGTATTAACAAAACATGTCGTAATCTCATGAATATCAATTTTTTATATGCCGCACTAATACTTTTAAAAATTGAAAATATTCCTTTTTTAGTTTTTTATTTAGTATTCCCTTTTAATTTTTTTAATAATATGTCTTATTATTTTTATTTTTTTTACTATTATTTCATTTTAGTTACACTACAATTATAAATAATTTGTCTAATTTTCTTTTTTTAGTTTTTTTTATTTACTATTTTCTTTTATTTTTTTTTAATAACATGTCTTATTTTTTTTTTAGACTATTATTTCTTTTAGTTACACTACACTTTGATTTAAGAAATAAATAATGTAGAGAAAAAAAATTTATATTTTATATTAATATATTGACACGTGTCACAATCTCAATTAAAATTAACACATGTCACGATCTGGTGAGTTACGATTTTGCCTACGTGTCACACTCACGTTGGGCAAAATTTAAAGTAAAATAGTTTTGATCGATTTATGGAACTTTCGAATTCATGATTTGCTTGAAAGATGTATTTTTTTATTTTCTTTCTCGATTAGTTATGACATTTTTCCTTTTTTGTTTTTAAACGTATTGACATGAAACAAATTTTCAATTTTTAATGATATTTTTTTCTTATAAATTTTTCTTTTACCTTTTTTTAATAACATTTTTTACCAATTTTCCCATTTACCTTTATTTAATGACATTTTTTTGACAAAATTTTCCAATGATGTATTTTTTTTCCTTTCTTTCTCGATTAGTTATGACATTTTTTTTTTTTTTTTAAACGTATTGACATGAAAAAAAAAAATTTTCCTCTTTTTTAATGATATTTTTTACAAATTTTATCTTTTAACTTTTGTTAATGACATTTTTTACAAATTTTTTTTTTACCTTTTTAGTGACATTTTGTTTACAAATTTTTCCTTTTCTTAATGACAATTTTTTTTACAGAAGGACATTGATTTTTTTTTGTTACGTTAGGACATTTTTTTTTTGGTGATGATGTATTATATTTTTATATAATATATTGACACGTGTCACAATCTCAATTAAAATTAACACATGTTACGATCTGGTGAGTTACGATTTTGCCTACGTGTCACACTTACGTTGGGCAAAATTTAAAGTAAAATAGTTTTGATCGATTTGTGTAACTCTCGAATTCATGATTTGCTTGAATGATGTATTATTTTTCTTGATTAGTTATGACATTTTTCCTTTTTTTTTTTGTTTTTAAATGTATTGACATGAAACAAATTTTCCTTTTTAAATGATATTTTTTTAAAAAAAAATTTCCCTTTTACTTTTTTTTAATAACATTTTTTACAAATTTTCCCATTTACCTTTATTTAATGACATTTTTTTTAACAAATTTTTCCGATGATGTATTTTTTTTTCTTTTTTTCTCGATTAGTTATGGCATTTTTTTCTTTTTTTGTTTTTAAACGTATTGACATGAAACAAATTTTTCCTCTTTTTAATGATATTTTTTATAAATTTTCTCTTTTACCTTTTTAGTGACATTTTGTTTACAAATTTTACCTTTTTTTAATGACAATATTTTTTACAGAATGACATTGACTTTTTTTTGTTACGTTAGGACATTTTTTTTTTTTTGCGATGATGTATTTTTCTTTTAACTTTTAGATAAAAAAAAAATATTATTTAAATTAAAATCAACTTTATACATTAGTATATTAATACGTGTCAACATCTCAATTAAAATGACACATGTCACAATCTAATTAGTTATAATTTTGAGTGAATTCTCCTTTATATAATAAGATTGGTGTGATGGTTAAGAAAAACAACACGGTAGAGCCTCGAAGAAAAAAAAAGAGGTGGTTTTTAAAATAACTTTTTTTTTTTAACTAAGTGGTGGCAGTCTAGTGGTAGGAAGATTCAGAGATATGAGTAAACTTTTTCACGTTAAGTTCGATTTTTCTGGAAACACTTTCATTTTTATTTGGCGAGTCGAAATAATATCACGTTTTAGGTCTATAAAAAAACTGGTGAATGAACTACTCGACGCTAACCTGTGAGGATTAAACCTCATAGTTATATAAAAAACTCTATTTTGTGAAAAAATGGTAAAATTATTGAGATAAATCCTAATTAGATTTAGATAATGATTTATATATCGTAGTCTCTATTTTAAGTTTCCTATTCCTATCCTCCTAAAAAATCATATTTGTGTATAAATATGAATTTTTTGAATTATATTTACACAAATTATTTTATGATATCAAAGCAACAAAAATCAATTTCTCTATAAACCCTAAAAACTTGTCGAAAACTCTAGAGATCAACAAAAATCAATTTCTCTTAAGTTTTCGCCTATGTTTTTTCTGTTCTTCTCTGTTTTGTATATCAAATTTTTTTTTTTTTTAAACAGCCATGTTTTTGTTCCTCTTTTATTTTCCTTTTAAACAGCGATGCTGTATATCAAATTGTTGATTTAGAGATCACAATATAACTTGAAAACAATTCAGAGGCGAGCCCAAAAAAAAAATGTTTTTGATATCGTACGTGTAAAATCCAAAATTTTTTTAAAAAAAAAAAATACTTTTTTTCAAAAAGAAAAAATCCAAAATTTAACACTAGTATTGTATTTGTGATTAATAATTGTTTTCAATAAATTTTGGAAACTAAATTAACCGTACGTTGCTCTTTTTTTTTGTTTGAACGTCTAATTCTTTGCATAAATAATTTCTTACATAACTGTAAACGCGAAATCATGAAGTGGTTCTTTTGCTAACGAATCCGCCAACATGTTGGTAATTCGTGTAATGTAAGAGAAATAGATAAATGAAAACAGAGATGACAACGAGTTTGGTTTAGGGCTGCTCGGATAGCTAGTGTTTCCGCTGTCAACAGCGAGTTCACATAAGGTTCGACATGTGTGCCTTGGTTCATCACTGTTGTTTGGTTTAGAAAGATCCATCCCAAACCTGCAGCATTTATATCGTTCTCCAAACTGCGTATGTATGGCATTTGATCACATCCGGTGGCATTGATGCAGGATTGTTTACCGTGACAGTGGATGGTTGTTAATGTTTGAGCCTCTATCCATTCTCTAGCTTCCCAGACGGCTTTGCTTATTGTTTCCTGCGTTGTGATTGTTCTTTTTCAAAGATTAATTTGTTTCGAGCAGTCCAAATGGCCCAACAGAGCCACGACAACAGGAAACCCGATCCAATTCCTGTTGGTGGTGAACTCAAAGCTGATAAGAAGTCAATAAAGAGAGATGATTCAATTGCATTTTTGAGAGGAGCTAAACGCAACACCTTTCTTGCAAAATCGCAATGGATGAGGAGATGGGTTGTTGTTTCAAATTCACCACATCGAATGCAGCTTGCACATGTTGTGATTCCCCGCTTGATAAGATTTTCCCCTACGGGGAGGGCACCTTGGACAATCTTCCAACTGAATACCTTTAATTTAGGGGAGAATTTCCCATTCCAAATCTCAGAATTCCAGTTGAAGTTGGTATTTGGTTCCCTGTCATCTTCTTCCTTTTGTTTCTCAGCCACAGCAACATAATATCATGATTTTGTTGAATACTCTCCATTCTGATTTAGCAGCCAAACATGTTTATCAGAACCACCTTTGCGGCTTGGTTTGAGGCATAGTATGTCTGAAGTCAACGTAGGTAGCGCTCCTTCAATATTGGCTCTGTTCCAGTTGAACGATGAGCTTAGAGACAATGGAGAAAATAAAGTTTCTTTTGTTTTTATGTTTTTCCACTGCTTATTTCTGATTACATCGTAGAGGGTTTTATACCCAACAACAACATGAACCTATAATCTACGATATCATTAGTTAGTCAAAAGCAGATCTTCTTTATTGGTGAGGTTTGACTAACTCTTTCTTTGCAGGGATTTGCGGAGATGTTTTCTGCAAGCTTGTCTTTGTGTGGGCCAACAACGTTTGACTAACTCTTTCTTTGTTTGATCCAAATCTTCTTTGTGAGACAGAGACTTCTCCTTCTTTTGTCTCAGTCGAAGTCTTTGTTTATCTTGTGTTAATAGCCCCTCTCAAATTCGGTGTGGGAGGCACGTCAACACCGAGTTTGAATCTTAACGATTGAAAAGGAGCAATTGGGAGAGATTTGGTAAAAATATCTGCAAGGTTTAGGTAACCAGGGATATGATTGACGATCAGAGACTTGAGAGCCACCCGTTCACGTACATAATGATGATGAACTCCCAAGTGTTTAGTGCGAGCATGATATGCTGGGTTAGCTGTAAGATAGACAGCAGACAAGTTATCACAGTAGAGTTCAGGAGTAAGAGGAAGAGAGATACCAAGTTCTCGTAAGACATTTTCAATCCAAGTCAACTCTGATGCGGTTTCAGACAGAGAAAGGTATTCAGCTTCAGTGGAGCTTTTAGCAACGGTGTCTTGTTTCTTAGAAGACCATGAGACAATGTTGTTGCCTAAGAAGGTGCAAAAACCTCCAGTGGAACGTCTTGTGGTCGGGCATCCTGCCCAATCGCTGTCACTATAAGCCCGCAGCGTACAATCCGTGTCTTTATTCAATGAAATCCCCATAGTAATTGTTCCCTTAATGTATCGGAGAATGCGTTTAAGGAGAGTGTAGTCTGAGACCGAAGGGGCGTGCATCTTTTGGCACACGAAATTAACAGCGAATTGGATGTCAGGTCTAGTTAAGGTAAGATATTGAAGCTTACCTGCTAGGCTACGAAAATAGGTAGGATCAGAGAAAGCCTCTTCCTGATCTGGGATCTTATTCAACTGTAATGGGAGTGGTGTCGGCATTGGAGTACAAGCAGTCATACCTGCAACTGCAAGGAGATCCTCTGCATATTTTTGTTGAGAAAGGAAGAGCCCCTCTGAATGAGAGTGAGCTTGAACACCTAAGAAATAGTGAAGTTGTCCAAGATCCTTCATTCGAAACTGCTTGTTTAATTCAGCAAGGAGGGTAGATAAGAATGCAGGATTGTTTCCTGTGATTACCATATCGTCGACATATAGCAACAAAAGAACAATATTCTTGTTACGGATATAGACAAATAGAGAAGGATCAGGCTTTCCACACACAAAGCCAAATTCAAGAAGAAATGTGCTGAATTTGTCAAACCACGCACGAGGAGATTGTTTCAGGCCATACAGAGATTTGTGCAATAGACAAACATGATCAGGTTTTGTCTCGTCAATAAAACCTGCAGGTTGTGTCATATACACTGTCTCTGTGAGATCACCATGCAAGAAAGCATTTTGTACATCGAGTTGTTTGATGTCCCATTGCATGATAGTGGCTAAATGCAGAACAATCCTCACTGTAGCTGTTCTGACAACAGGACTATATGTTTCGAGATAGTCAATGCCCTCTTCTTGGTCAAAACCTTTTGCAACTATTCTGGCTTTGAGTTTGTTTAGGGAGCCATCATCATTCAGCTTAGTCCGGAATACCCATTTGCATCAAAGAACTGACATATCAGGAGAAAAAGGGACCAAAGTCCAAGTATTTGTCTCAGAACAATTATCCATTTCAGTTTGCATTGCACATGTCCATCCATCATCCTTTAAAGCTGTTGTGACTGTCTTAGGTTCAGGATAAGCCATCTTGTGAGTGAGTAGAACATACCTCTGATTAGGTTTGAAGACACCTGCCTTAGACCTGGTTACCATTTGATGTCTAGTAACAGTGGAATCTGAACTGGAAGATGTTGGTGAAGACGAAAAGTCTGTCCTACTTTGTGAGAGAGGAGTGTTGTCGCCTATAGAGTCAGGATCAATGCCTGTCGTACGCTCAGGACACTCCAAACTCACTGTAGTAGACAAATCTAATTCTGTTGTAGTTGTAGGTTCCACTTGTAATGTTGGAGTCAAAGGAGGAAAATCAGATTCTGTGAACAAAGACGGTGAATGGTCGGTTGTAGGTGCAAGAATCTCAGCTAATACCTTGGAAGAAGTATCATGCGGTGATTCTGAAACAGGTAATAAACTAGAAGAAGCGGTAGTAGGAGCTGTAGTAGAAGTTGTAGCAGGCAAAACACTTTTCTGCCAGGCTGTAGTTAAAGGAGTCTTAGGAGATGACTGCAGATGGCTGTAAATGTTTGTAAATGGGAAATTGTTTTCATCAAATATAACATGACGGCTAATATAGACCCTACCAGTGGGTGGATAAAGGCATCTATAACCTTTGTACTTGATGTTGTATCCCAAAAACACACACTTTAGAGACTTAGGATCAAACTTATGTCTAACATAATCTCTGAGAGTTGGATAACATGCACAACCAAAAGATCTCAGAGAAGAATAGTTAGGAGACTGACCATGTAGTTTTTCATATGGAGACACGTTTGTGTCCAGAGAGGAAGTTGGGAGTAAGTTGCTGAGAAAGCATGCGGTAAAGAAGGCTTCAACCCAAAATTTTTGTGGGACTTTACTCTGAAACAACATAGACAGTCCCAGCTCAGTCAAGTATCGATGCTTTCGTTCCGCAAGTCCATTTTGTTGGGGTGTGTGTGGACAAGAGATGTGTTGTTGAATCCCACATTGTTGTAAGTGAGTTTGAAATCTGTGACTTGTGAATTCTCCTCCACCATCACATTGGAACGAACCAATTTTACAATTAAACTGATTTTCCACCAAATTCTGAAACGTTGTAAAGGTAGAGAAGAAGTCTGATTTAAGTTTCAAAGGGAAAAACCAACAGAATCTGGACCATGTATCAACAAAAATTACATAATACTTAAACCCTTGGACTGAAGTCACAGGTGATGGTCCCCAGAGGTCGCAATGAACTCTCTCAAGACATCTAGAAGCAATAAACGTAGAAGCAGTGAAAGGAAGTCTAGTGCTCTTGCCAAGACAACATGCTTCACACATAAAGCTAGAACTTTTATTTATTAGGATAGCTTTAGTAGACGCCAAGTGCTGAAGAATCTGTAGATGTGGATGTCCCAATCTCCTATGCCAAATCTCAGCTGTTGTAGAGTGTTGTCTAGGAGAATAGAACGCCTGAAGTGGAGGTGGATCCTTCAGCACGTAGAGACCTTCATGGTTTCTTCCCAGAGTGAGCAACTTCTGTGTTTCCTTGTCCTTTACAACCACCGCATCACAATCAAAGGTAAAGGAACAAGGATAATCTTTTGTAATCTTTGAAACAGATAAAAGGGATTTTGCAATATCAGGACATACTAACACATCATTGAGAGGAAGTGTACCAGAAGTGGAAGGAAGAGAAGCTAATCCAGTGTGCGTGATAGGAAGAAAGGTACCATCTCCAACCATGACCGTGTCTGATCCAGTGTAAGGACGAGACTGGTGTAAATGATGATGTGAGTTTGTAACATGAGCAGAAGCACCGGTGTCAGGGTACCATTCCTGACCAGAGAGTTCTGATACATCAGTAATTCTCATTGCAGCAAGGGCTGTGGGAAGATCCTCTGCCTGATAACTATTATCAAACCTATACCAACATCGGAGAGCATGATGTCCGACCTTACCACATATCTGACAAGTTGGTCTGTCATCATTATCTGCAGAAGGAGAAGTATGTGGAGATGATATTTGTTGATGAAACCCACGGCCTCTGGTGGAAAAGGGACCTCGACCGCGAAAGTTACCGGATCGACCATAAGAACGTCCTCTTCCTCTGTTGTAATATCCTGAGAATTGAGAGCTTCGGTTTGTGTTAAACGCCAGATGGGGTGTAACAGATGTGGTAGAAGTATAGCTTTGGAGCCTTTCTTCATACCCAGTCAATCGTGAGACAATGTCTTCATAAGTTGGTTCTGGATATGTATCCATTGAACCCTCAAGAACAGTGATAATAGATTCATATTCTCTACCAAGACCATGAATAACAGCAAATATCTTCATCTTTTCACCTACTAGATGACCGATTGAAGCTAATTGATCGCATATATTTTTGACTTCTCTGAGATATTCAGCCATAGTTTTACCAAGTTTTGTGACTGTTTGGAGACGACGTTGTAACTCAAACAATCTAGAAGAGGAGACTCGATTGAAATAATTTGCCAGAGTGAGCCACACCTCTTGAGAAGTGCAAGAGCCAACGACCAAGCCCAGAATATCTTCAGAGAGCGATCCAAGGAGCCAAGCACGAACAACTTGATCTGAACGAAACCAAGCTTTGAAATCTGGATTTTCCACTTCTTCAATGAGTCCTTCACGGTTCTTGATTGGAATGGTTTGAGACGGTTGTTTTGCAGATCCAGTGACAAACCCTAAAAGCGTTTGACTTGGTAAAAATGACTCAAATTGAGATTTCCATAGAATATAGTTGCGATCCGTAAGTTTAATGGTGACGCAATTAGAAATGCTTAAAGAAAGATAAGAATAAGGTTCCATGGTCTCCATGGCTCTGATACCATGAACGATGAGCTTAGAGACAATGGAGAAAATAAAGTTTCTTTTGTTTTTATGTTTTTCCACTGCTTATTTCTGATTACATCGTAGAGGGTTTTATACCCAACAACAACATGAACCTATAATCTACGATATCATTAGTTATTCAAAAGCAGATCTTCTTTATTGGTGAGGTTTGACTAACTCTTTCTTTGCAGGGATTTGCGAAGATATTTTCTGCAAGCTTGTCTTTGTGTGGGCCAGCAACGTTTGACTAACTCTTTCTTTGTCTGATCCAAATCTTCTTTGTGAGACAGAGACTTCTCCTTCTTTTGTCTCAGTCGAAGTCTTTGTTTATCTTGTGTTAATACCAGTCATTGGTTTGTGGCAAATCAGATCTGAAACCAACCTATTCTTTGAGTTTAGAGTTGCTGGACCCATTGGTCTTATCGGTTTTGTGAGGGATAACCAGGGATCCTTCCAAATGCCCGTGTCTCTGCCATTACCAATTGTTTTTCCTAGTTTTGAGAGCAATATGTCTTTTCCGATCACAATTCCTCTCCATCCATGTGAGGCTGTCGAAGTAGCTGTAGCTTCCAAGAAAGGAATATTTGCACAATATTTACCGATGAACAGCCGAGCTAACAAGCAAGAGGGGTTATTGAGGATTCTCCAGCTTAGTTTTGCCAACAAAGCGTCATTAAAACTATGTATATCAAAAACCTAGTCCTCAATTTCTTTTTGATCTTGTAAGCTTGGACCAAGCGAACCAACATATCTTTTTCTTATCCGATTTTTCATCCCACCAAAATCTAGTCAACATAGATTGAATTCTTTTACAGAGATTTGTAGGGTATTTGAAACACGTCATCGAATAGATAAGAATGGCCGAGAGGACATATTTTAACATTGTCATCTTTTCGGCGCTTGAGAGGAACTTTGAAGACCAACTAATGGCTGTACGTTGTTCAACTTCAATAAAATCTCATGTGATTCGTATTTCACTATTTTCTTCTACTTTTGCTAAATAATTTCTCAATTCTCTTTATGGTATAAGAGTTAGCATAAGCACCCGCCGGCTCCGATTCATTTTCTTGGTCGTATAATCTTTTTTTTCAGGAATTTTTTTTTTCAGTATTTGCTGGTGGGTTTCTTCAATTTCCTTAATTACTTTCTTAAGACATTTTATTATTTTAAGATACCACGCGAGCCACGTTGATAATTTTATATTAAAAAGAGCGCAATGATTCACTATCGTGTCGGGGTCAATTCTTAGCCGCATGCATGCAGATTGTTATATATTGACGGTAAACTAGTATATTGCTACGCTGGATAATTTATGTATAGATAAAGGGGGTGGTTATATATTGAAACGGATAGGAATAATAACAAACGAGTTTGAACTGAAGCAAGAGTTATCCTGAATCTTTACTGAAATTTCATCGATAACAGCATGGGTATCATCAAAAGAGCAACGTACGTTTTCGTCATTTCTTTCGTCAGATTGTAGATCCAATCTTTTGAGTATTACAAGAACATATTGAAAATTGTAGATGATACACAGTGTTAACGTGTTACATTAATGATTCCTCTTCTATTATTATATGTCCACTACGTACATATATAAATATATACTTTTATGTTTCATATATATTAAATATCATTTTAGAATTTTCACACGAATTATTTATTTTTTATTATTATATTTTTAATTAATATACTATAAAATATTATCTTTCTTATTAATAAACTATAATAATAAATATAAAATTACAACTTAATTTTTAAAAACTGCATTAAAATTACAAAACGCTTTTTTTTTTTTTGCCAAGACGACATTTTATGAAACAAAATTTTAAAACTAAAACTTTCAAATGTATGCATGATTGAGTCGGGAAGGAGTATTTATGCTTTGGACAAAAAGATTAAAATAAATATGTACAAACTTTCAAGTGTATGCATGAATCATGAGTGAGTCGTGGCACTGAGACTGGAAAGTAGGCATATATATATATATAGTAAAATCTATTCTTTAATTTTTTTAATAGGTAACAGATCCGATAATATATTTTTTTGTAGTCACAGATCCAATTTAATTCCCACTAGTAAGTATAATATAGCTTCATCTATTCATCAACCACTCGTCATTCATCACAATTTCAATAATCTAATTAAACAAATGTAGTGTTGAATCAGCGCTTGATTTGTTTTGCCAACAGTTTTGAGTCAGCTTGGTTGTTTAGACTTAATTAGATAACTAATCCTTAAATATTGCATTATTTTATATTAGATAACGACCGACCGACACAGGTTTATAATTTAATAATTTATTTAAAAAAATAAAAAAATAAAAATTTATCAAAAAAAAAATTATAAAATAACTATTATTATATGAAATTATATAAATTTTTAATTATAACTAATTATTATAATATAAGATTTTCTCTAGACATACTTTACATAGTTGGTGTGAAAACTTCGGATATAGCTGGTAAAGTGAAATTTGTTAGTTGTAAAATATGTAGTACATAAACATTACCTCCAAAACCAGTCGACGTTTTTTCCGGAACGTATACACAATTGTACTTTTTGCTCATCTTTCACCAGATGATAGAGAAACGAATTATAAATTTTTTATCATTTTGTTTTTAAAAAATTTCTGAAAAAATTTCAATAATTTTTTTTTTGATTTCAACCATTAAATTTGCAAATTTTACCACGACTATATAATAGCAAACCTATAAAAAATTATAATTTAATATATATTGCATATTGATATGCAATATATTTATACAAATATATATAAATAGTAGATTCATATACAATTACATAGACAAATTAAACATATTTTTGATACAATTGATCTAATGTAAACATGACTATATCAATTGAATAGGAGAATAGCGTAACAGTAGTCGAATAGCATTAAAAAATTAATTGGATAAAGTTTATGTGAAAAAATTATAGAACGCGGA
Organism: Pseudoturritis turrita; assembly: GCA_900406555.1. Taxonomy (NCBI): domain Eukaryota; kingdom Viridiplantae; phylum Streptophyta; class Magnoliopsida; order Brassicales; family Brassicaceae; genus Pseudoturritis; species Pseudoturritis turrita. Next base: position 3,953,340 of record OVBL01000397.1, read on the forward strand.
GAAGTTAATTTTAGTAGATTAAAACTGTTTCATTTTTTAGTTATACTTTTAACACGTACATGATATAAAGTGGTGTTATTTTTCAAAAACGTGAAAACTTGATAAATAGTATGAATGATAAAAAATAATGGAATTACTTGAAAACATTAAAAATTTATCATTCATCACCAAACTGACTGGAAATAAAAGTATGCTATAATGCAATTAATTTCTATTTTCTTATGAAAAACACACATAGAAGTTTTACATTGTCGATTCTTTCATTATTATTTTTTCAGTTTCTCTCCAACTTTTCTCTGATTCAATTTCTATTTCACTCTCAGTTTAGTTGACATTAATTTCTAAGAGGTAAATTAACGATGTCCATGCACTAAAGTCTACATGTCAACCAAACAATTAAATTTATGTTTTGTAAAAATTTAATATTTTAAAATTAGAAAATTAACAAAATGAATCAGATGGCAAATTTTGAGAATTTTTGAAAAATACCTCTTTTTAATATCATTTTTCAAAAATATCTCTTCTTGAAAACATTTTTTAAAATAACCATTTTCAACTTAATATATAACGTTTATAATTATTTTTCATGTTAAAACATAACTTATAAATATTATAAATATTTTTTATTATCATAACTACCTTATTATGAATTTTAAAATTTTGAATCTTTATATATGATTTTATGAAAATGTATAAAAAGGATATTTTTGAAAATGGACAACAACAATAGATATATTTTTTAAAAGGAGCATCATAAAATAAAATATTTTTGAAATTTCTCCAATAAAAAAAATATAATAAAATTGAAAGATTAGTGCCACCTAATGTATAAATTGAAAAATTAAAGTACTTTGCATTCGGAAATCATTTGCTGAAAAATAAAAATACAATTAATTTTGCATTGAAATTTTATTTATTAATAGATGTTTTAGGGTTTTTATTGTTTCAAAATTATAAGTTGTTTTAAAATAAAATAAGAGAAAAATTGTAACTGTTTTTTATATATTTGATTTTGATACTCTATATGTACATTTTATACTAATTCATTAATTATTACTCCTTCTGTTTTTAAAAGATAGTTTTTAAAAAAGAATTCACACATATTAAGAAAAAATTTAATGTTCAATCATAAATGTATAATTTTTTGACATTAGACAATTTTCTAAGACTCTAAACCAATAGTAATTCAAGAAATTTAATTATTTTCAATAAATAAAATTTGTTATCATTATTTAATAAAAAATATATAGAAAACCTAAAAATCTATCTTTTAAAAACAAGTTAGAAAATTATCTTTTAGAAACAGAAGAAATATTACGTTTAAGGATCCGGTTCCGACCATTTCAACGGACACTTGCTCTGAATAGTGTACCAACAACAACTAGCTAAATACATTCTACTAAAATTTCCTCTATTGTAAAAAACCACTCCAACTCCATATTTTTTTGGAAAGTTTCACCTATAGAATAACCATTGTAGAAAACATTTAACAAAGAAGACACCAAACAAAGTTGTTTTAAAATACTTTGCAGATATAACATATTCATTTTTCATAAGCAAGCGATCACTCTGTTTTTTGTTTTTGTAAGGTTTCGAAGATATATAGCACCTTTTTTCTATTATTGAAAAAACGATAAAACAATAAATTAAGAGGGTTTTATTACGTTTTACTTAGGTGTAGCACTTCCAAATTGAGTCTTGAAAAGAGCCACGAGCTTCTGCTTAGGCGGCAACACATCCTTAATAAAAGTATTCCCAACGAAATCTTCCGACCAACGCTGAAGTTTAGGAAACTTCTCTGCGGTCATGATCGTCACACCTGAAGTTTCTTGGACGATCCCTAGCCAATATCCTATGAAATCAGCCGCTATATCGATAAATCCAATTGTTTCTCCTCCGAAAAACAGCTTATCTCCAAGCTCTTTTTCAAGGCATTTTAAACCCTCTGAAGCTTCTTCCACCATCTTTTCTCTTTCGGTTTCCGGTCCCCAACAAGCCTTCCACAATGCTAACATTACCTGAAACCCAAAGAAATAATCAGGCCCAACTAAAGGGGGTGGGCAAAGGGGCAGTGACCCAGGGATCTATATTTTTTATTACACATATTTTATTAAGGATGTGTTGCAGCCTAAACTAACCATTTAAAAAGCTCATATTTTTTTTAATACTTAGAACATACCCAAAATTTTAAAATAAAAGGCCCCATGTTTTAACCTTTTTTAATAGATAGGCCTAAAAAATTGAAAAATATGTTTTTATAATTAAAAAAACCCCTCAAAATTTGCCGAAAATATTAGCAAAATCAATATTTTTTATATTAAAGGGGAAAGAAAAAAAATTGCCCGAGGCCCCCTCATGTACGATGGGCCGGGCCTGGAAATAATACAAGTTTTTTTTTTGTCACAATAATACAAGTTATATGATCTAATCTTTATTATAACAAAGCCTATGTACCAGCATGACACATAATTAACATACGATCGTGACATATGTTAATTTTAATTGAGATTGTGATACATTTTAATATATTAATATAAAAAATATAATTTTTTTTTCTACATTATTTATTTTTTAAATCAAATTGTAATGTAAATAAAATGAAATAATAGTCTAAAAAAAAAAAGACATATTATTAAAAAAATTAAAAGAAAATAATAAATCAGAAAAAGACTAAAAAATGAAAATAAGACAAATTATTTCTAATTATAGTGTAATGAAAATGAAATAATAGTTAAAAAAAAAGACATATTATTAAAAAATTAAAAGGAAATAGTAAATCAAAAGGAATAAAAAAAAAGAAAATATGACAAATTATTTTCAATTTCTAAAAGTATTAGTGTGACATATAAAAAATTTGATATTCATGAGATTACGACATGTGTCAAAATTTTAATTTTGATATAATTTTCTTATATTTTTTATGATACTTTTTAATTTCTTTACTAATATGTTTTGTTAATTTTTTCACTATTTATTTAATACTAATGATATATATAGACATAAATTTGATAGAATGCATTATGCATATATTATTTTGATATAAATTTTTTGGGTATTACTGATTGACAAAGAATATATGAAATAAAAATATGGTTTTAATATCATGTAAGAAGTAGATGAGTTGTATTGCGAGATGAAATACGTGGAGTTGAAATCCAGTTTGAAACAAAGTTATTAATCAACATCCAAAAATAAGTGTGCGAGTAACCAATCAAAATCTAAATATTTAGATCAACAAGATTTAACATATATTTTCTTACATTTTCATAAAATTTATATTTATTAAATTTAATAGATTACCGACAACGGATATTTTACTTTACTTTTTATCATTTATAAATAAGTTATAATTAAAACCTCATGTATTATGCGGATCTTAATCTAGTATTATATACAACTAGATTAGGATCCGCATAATACGCGAATATTTAAATAAGAAAATTGATAATATGTATAGTTATGACCGTATAGTTATATTCTAAATCAAGACTCATTTATTTATCCAAAAGTTGCATTTTGTTAACCTCGAGTAAGAAAATTAGAAATTGGCTCAAATCACCCATAAATCCGAAAAAATAATCCCTCTAATTGAATGTAAAGGTTCCAAAAACATATTTCAGATCTATTTGATAAATAAATATCAATCTTTTATAAGTAATTTAAAATTGAATCTATTTGATAAATAAACATCTATTAAAAAATATTTATGTTTTAAAAATAATTTTTTTTACATATTTGATAATTCTTAAATAAAGAATCCAATTACGAAAATTTAGAAGTGTAAACTTTAAACCTCAATCTTTACATTACAACATAAATTTCATAAAATACAATCACATACAATAACAACATATTCTGAAAATAACTAACATCAATAAAAAATCATTACATTAACTATCATAAAAAAAAATATCAATATATTTTGTTGCTAAATAATCACAAAAGAGAAAAAACATGTGTATATATTATTATTCTTTTAATTTTTTACATTATAAATCTTATATAAATTTTATAGTTTTAATTTTTAATTTTATAATTTCTACTTTTCTCTTACTTTTATTTTATTTTATAGTTTCCATTTTTTTTAAACCAATATTTTTTCTTTTTTTATTATTTTGACTTTTAAAAAAAATAAATGACTAACAATAGAAAAGTTTATGTTTATTTATATGATGGTATTGACACATATCATGATCTAAACTAACAATAACACATGTTACGATCTCGTGAGTTATAATTTCTCCTACGTGTCATGCTCTCGTCCAACGTATTTTGCTTTATATAATAACATGCCTTCTAAACATGCATTTTGATATCATGTGAATGTTTTCGCTATATAGAATTTAGATAAGATCAACATTATATGTACCTTATCATCCACATACTTAGCCCAAAAACGGGCCATGGCACGTTCATAAGGATCTTGAGGCAAGACCGGGTTACTTGTCTTCCACGTATCTTCGATGTATTCAACAATCACCAGAGATTCAGCTATGGACCGGCCACCGTGGATGAGGACAGGGACTTTCTTGTGGATAGGATTGTATTTGAGAAGCATAGGGCTCTTGTTACCATAAACATCTTCTTCAATGTATTCATATGGTATGCCCTTAAGTTTAAGGACCATCTCTACTCTTTTGCTAAAAGGACTTCCCCATAACCCCAAAAGCTTCACTTGCTCTTCTTGGTTCATCTCTCCGGTTTAGAAAAAAGTTATCCGGTTTGGTTTTCTTCTTTGTGTGTGTGTTCTCTTGAGCAATGATGGTGAGCGGCTATTTATAGCCACTTTGGGTTTAGTTAAATGCATGTATATACGAATCATTGGTCATAAGAATAATAATTATAATAACGTTGCCAAAATTTTAAACATAAAAACAAAGTTTAGTTGGTCAACTTTTTGACTTTCATAGAGGGTAGTGGTTGAGCATTGTATGTGTTGTGATTTCATTGCTACATATAATTTTTAAAAATATTGTTTCTACTCTAATTTATCAAATATGTTCTTATTTAACGGAACATTATTGGAAATTAATTTATTGATACAGGGTGATAATAAACGTACCATAGTACCTATTTTATGTTTAATTTCTTTCCATTCTTACGTTTAATGTGAATATATGAACAAATATTTTCATAAAGTTAACTATTAGTAATTTAGTAGTAGTACCTTCAGAATTTTCAAAACTATAGCTTTTGCTTCGTAATTGGGGAAAAAAATCCTTGACTATTATTATAAAGGAGAAATAAACAATCATTTATAGACATTGTTTTGTGCAACCTTTACATCGGTGATACCGTCAGTTTTGACCGATTCAATACTTTCATGTTAAGTTTTATTTTGGATATTTTTCCAAAAAAAAAAAAAAAATTTATTTTGGAATCTTTACATTTATGATTAGTTCTTAGTGATTACGTAAGCAATTACGTTCACAAATGTGGAAGAAACAGGCCATTCATTATCTCTAGGCCCAATAGCGATGAATATTGTGAACTGAAAGGTAACATCGCTCATCAAAGCCACAAAAACTTAATTAGGATATATACGCAATCTAATTAAGCTTATATGAAACCGAATTGAACCGAAACCTAATACCAAAGTTTGCCACTTTTTTAGTTAGATAACATTTTTTTCCTAAGTTTTTTTTTGTTTAACGTTAATCGAAGATTTCTGACCGAACTCCACACACACCTCCCTACTAGAAAACTTTTTTTTTTATAGGAAATTAGACCAAGAGACTCAAGAATACACAGTTGATGGAAGTTTTGAGAACTCGCCACCAATCCAATACCTATTTGTTTTTTTTTTCCTCCAAATTATATAAGCTTTGATTCATTTTCTAAGCAACTGAATTGTTTTTCTTTTTATTTTATGAGAAAATATAGTTCACATAATTCAAGAAAATTGATTCATTTGATGAACAGAAATGTTGAATTATAATCATGTATGATGTAATGTCCAATTTTTAACTTGTATGTCCGCTGTTCCAACTTGTTTGAATTGATAAACAGTTGGATTCGGATTTATATTTGAATTGATGCTAAATTTTCACTTTAATATGATTTTTTTTTTAAATGGATTTACGATTTGGTTTTTCTTCAATTTTATAGAAACTTAATTAAACCTTATAAAAACCATATGTAATTCGGTTTACTTTTGATTCATTTTTTTTATCTGTTATAAAATGTTAAACCAAATGGTTTGTTGATATTAATGTTTATATATATACACGTATAAATGCGTATATACTATAATGTTTGTACATAATTATATGGGGAGAAGCATATATAATGTTTAAAAAATTCAACTGCGCTAATTAAGCAAACAATAGGTTTACGATTGTTCAGCTGTGAACAGTTAGTTGTAACATAAACAAGTACGTCCAAAATAGATGTAGTTACCATTAGCAATAATAAAACTTGAATTAAATTGAAAACACAAAAGCACAGAGAAAGACAAATATGAGGAGATTCAAGCTCAACTTATAATGTCATTACGAAGAAGACCAAAAAAACCAACTTTATATCACAATTTTTTTTTATAAAATGAGAAAATTTACAAACATATACAAAAAAAAAGAAAAAAAAATTAAACTAAAACCTTAGGAGTCTCAGTCTCCTTCTCATCATCATAATTGGGTTTTTGTTTCCTTGTGGCCCTTATATAACAAAACACCGCGACACAAAATGTAGTGGCTAAGCCACCGAGAATAACTCCACCGCCGGCGACCGATCTGTCCACCGTAGAATGGTGGTGGCCTCGCCGTACAGTCTCTACCAAGTGTGAGACCTCCGGTGCTTCTGCCTCCGCTTTTGGCCAGTCGTGCCCTCCGAGTTTCCTTGCTACCGGAGGCTCAGCTTCCGACGATGCTGTGGCCATAGCCAAGGCGTACCTTAGTAAGCAGCATAGGACTATAAGTTTTGCAGCCATTTTAGGGTTTCGTTGATTAATAATCTCTGTATTTCTTTTCTTGGTTGGTTTACTTGGAGATGATGATGGTGTTAATGGAGCTATTTATAGGTCAATATATATGTTCTCTTGATCGGGAGAGAGATCGTGTGGTGTCATATGGAAATTTCCGAGTGTTTGGTTTCCGGGAAAATCGGGTAGATGCACTTAGAATTTCGCCAAGAAAATGGTTTTAGTGTAAGTTTTTTTTATAAAGAAATTAATTATTTTGCGTTCTTCAATGGAGCTGTCGGGTTGGCCGGAGGAATCATACGGGTGTACACGTGAATTAAAATTAAAAAAAATATATATATAAATTAACAATTCATTCAAAAAAGTCTACATTGTATTGTTATATGTATGTACCGGAGAGGAGAGAATGTTTTCCGAATTATTCTTTGGATAAAAACTCTCTTTTTTCACCGACGCTGGCCTCACGCCGACGGTCGGAAATTTCTTTCCTCCCCTCCTCTTTGTCTTTCACGGCGTAGGAGGCCCCCCTCTTTCTCTCCCCCGCGGCCCTCCCCTCCGTATGGGAAAGAAATCTCCAAAAAAAAGGGCCGACCCCAGCTACCAGTCACACAGAGACCTCGAAGCCTCCTGTCTCCTTCTTTCTCTCCCTTCCTTCATTTCCGCCTTCGAGTAGCTATCGGTAGCTACATGGATTACGGTTTCCAACGGGTAGCTATCGGTAGTTACGGGGTTTACGGTTTTCAACGGGTTACAACTGGATCTCAATTGGTTTCTCACCACTATCCCGGCAACGAGGGAGGCGGTTTGGTTCAGGAATGGATCGGTTTTCATCGGAACCACGTAGACCTCTCTCTCAAAGGCGCTTTGCCGGATGAAGACTTAGGGAAGGTTACCAGAGGGAGATCTTCCTCCTGGTCAAGACTCATGGGTTTTTGTTTCCTCGGCAATGGATTCAACGGTCAGATAAATCTCGATAGCCCGACGGATAAGAGATTTAATCTGGTATCTCGGTTTTTCCTTAGCAAAGACGATGAGGTTTTGATTCCGGAATGGACTGGCTATCTCATGTGTTCTTACAAGGGAGGCAGTCCAATCTTACCGGATTCGATTGTTGATGCCTCTCGATTAGCTCCAGAGATTTCGTGCAAGGAAGTTTCGGTTGGGATCCATGAAGGTTTCTCAAGACACGGCACGAGAGAATATTCTCTCAACGGTAAGGCTCCGATTTGCATATTGCAAAGTCGGAATCAAAGCCGGACAGTTTCTCTCTCGGCTCGGTGGGATCGGCGGTGGAGCAGGATTTCCCATTTGTGCGGCAACATTACTTCTGGTGCTTTTCGAATTTGTGGACACAGATCCGTAATCCCAGGGATTGAAACAAGGAATAAAGTCTCATTTGTATTTCGGAAAAATAGAAATAATGTGGAACATAAAAAGATGGTTTCTGTGACTTTGTTCACACATCTTTTTAAGCAAAGAATTAATTTATTACAAGAACACAAGCAGCATTATTGTGTGGAGCGAAGTGAGTTGAAGAAAAAAAGGCACGTTTCCACTAAATACTAATGATATGGGCAAAGCTATATTATATTATGGAACATGGGAGAGAGTTTTACTACACTACGAATTATGGGGAAAATGTTTGTTAGACTGGATATTATGGGAGACAATTCTATTATATTGCGAAAAATTGGGGAATGGAAAATATGTGGGGAACTGGTATCATGTCCACTCACGACCATTAAAAAATGTGCAGCTTTTGGTCCCCCGCACTTTTTCAAAAAATCAGGTTCAAATTGGTATTAAAATGGAGATCGAAGATGAATTATACCTGGGGAAGCCGAAGAAGGCCACGGGTATGAGTGGTGGTTCGCTTCCACCAAAACCAAACATTGTTTAATGCGGATTCTTAGTTGGAATTGTCAAGGTTTAGGCAATCGCCTATGCGGATTCTTAGTTGGAATTGTCAAGGTTTAGGCAATCGCCTAACCATTAGCTATTTACGGGAGCTATGAAAAAAATACAAACCAGACTTGTTATTTCTTTCGGAAACAAAACAAAGTTTCGCTTTTATGCAAAATTTTCAGTTTTATTTCGGTTACGATAAGTTATACACGGTGGAGCCGTGTGGGACAAGTGGTGGACTTACTTTATTTTATAACAATGATTGTAATGTTTCAATTTTATTTGCAAACAATAGAATTATTGATGTCGAAGCGGTTATTAACGGAAATAAAGTTTTCTTGTCTTTCATATACGGAGACCCGGTTCCCAAACGCAGAGAACAAGTGTGGGAACGATTGACTCGCATAGCAATTGCTAGATTCGAACCATGGTTGATAATCGGTGATTTAAATGAATTAACGGGAAATCATGAGAAAAGAGGTGGAACTCAGAGGAAAACTTCTTCTTTCCAACCTTTTAATACTATGATTCAAAATTGCGGTTTGCTGGAATTTCCGTGCTTAGGAAATACACTATCATGGAGGGGAAGACGAAACTCAAAACTATATGGTGTAAGCTAGATCGGGCTTTAGCTAATGAAGATTGGCATGCAATCTTCACGCACTCTTTTGTGGAGTATTTGGCTATGATTGGGTCAGACCATCGACCTATTCTCGCTACAATAGAAAACAAAATACCCTGGAGGTCGAGACAATTTCGTTTTTGACAAGAGATGGATTGGTCGGGCAGGACTAATGGAATCCATTACTATGGGATGGGGAGATACGAGGAGATGGACGGATGGAAATATCGTGGATAAAATTACTGGCTGTCGACGAGAGATTTCGAAATGGCGAAAAGATAACCTTCCGTACAGAAAAGAAAAAATCTCTGATTTACAAAAAGCGATCGAAGAGTGTCAGAATGATGACAACGGGACCCAAGAGGAATTATTCGAACTTACAAAAAAAATAAAGGAAGCCTATAAGGATGAGGAAGATTATTGGCAACAAAAAAGTCGGACGACATGGGCAAAAATAGGGGACACCAATTCCAAATTTTTTTTTGCGCAAACAAAACAAAGAAGAGCGCGTAATCGGATTATTGGATTATATAATACATCAGGAGGGTGGGTCAGCTCTGAGGAAGAGGTGGAACAAGTCACAATAAATTATTTTGAAGACCTTTTTCAAACAACTTCACCAACGGATTATGAGGAAGTGTTAGAAGAGGTTCCAACATTGATTACAGATCAGATCAATGAGTTGCTCACGGCAATGGCAACAGAGACAGAGGTAAAAACGGCCCTATTTTTGATGCATCCGGAAAAGGCACCAGGGCCGGATGGTATGACGGCACTATTTTTCCAACGTTCTTGGCATATTATTAAATCGGACATTCTTCTGTTAGTCAACGAATTTTTACGAACGAGAACTTTTGACCGTAGGTTAAACATGACAAATATCTGCCTAATCCCGAAAATGGACAGGCCCACCAGGATGGCCGAATTGAGACCAATAAGCCTTTGTAATGTCCGGTAAAAAATTATTTCGAAGGTTTTGTGTCAACGGCTGAAAAAAGTGTTACCGAATCTAATATCGGAAACTCAATCAGCTTTTGTCGCCGGTCGGCTAATTATGGATAATATTTTGATTGCCCAAGAAATGTTTCACGGGTTAAGAACAAATAAGGCATGTAAGGATAAATTTATGGCAGTTAAAACTGATATGAGTAAGGCCTACGATAGGGTGGAATGGTCATTTATCGAGAACCTCCTTCGGAAAATGGGCTTTGCGGAAAGATGGATTACATGGATGATGTGGTGTATAAAATCGGTACAATACAAAGTTCTTCTTAACGGACAACCAAAGAGACAAATATACCCAGCAAGGGGACTACGTCAAGGAGATCCTTTATCCCCATATTTATTCATTCTGTGTACAGAAGCATTGATTGCCAATGTACGGAGGGCAGAACGGGAAAACAAATTAACAGGATTAAAAGTTGCAAGGGCAAGCCCGGCGGTATCGCATCTACTCTTTGCCGACGATAGCCTTTTCTTCTGCAAGGCAACCAAGGAGGAGTGTCAAATACTCCAACACATCCTCAAACAATATGAAACGGCGTCAGGACAACAAATAAACTTTTCAAAATCGTCAATACAATTTGGACATTCGGTAGATCCAACGGTAAGGGAAGAGATACAACGGCTATCGGGGATATCAACGATAGGGGGAATGGGTACCTACCTAGGTATACCAGAAGGTCTGTGAGGTGCCAAAACAAAGATATTTGCTTTTGTCAGAGACAGATTACACGATAGAATAAACGGATGGACCTCGAAGTTTCTCTCAAAGGGGGGCAAAGAGGTTCTTATCAAGTCGGTCGCAGCAGCTTTGCCGAAGTATGTCATGTTTAGTTTCCGATTGCCCAAGTTTATAACCACTAAATTAACCAGTGCAGTTGCACAATTTTGGTGGAGTTCAAATGGAAATAAAAGAGGAATGCACTGGTTAGCTTGGAATAAACTATGTCAAAGTAAACAAGATGAAGGTTTAGGATTTCGGACTATTGAGGCTTTCAATACGGCTCTACTAGCAAAGCAGCTATGGAGATTAATGGATAATCCAGAGTCTCTTTTTGCAAAAGTATTCAAAGGACGCTATTTTCGGAAGTCTAATGCGTTGGACTCAGGTAAATCATATTCACCTTCCTATGGTTGGAAGAGTATCACATCGGCTAGACCTCTGGTAAAAAAAGGGCTAATTAAAAGAGTTGGATCGGGAACCTCCATTTCTGTATGGAAGGATCCTTGGATTCCAGCTCAACACCCGAGGTCAGCATTTTTTAAAACCCCAATTTCTGATCAAAACTTAATGGTCAACCAGTTGATTGACTTTTAGACGAGAACCTGGAATATAGATTTGCTAAATGCGATCATTATCCCAGAGGACGTGAAAATTATCCGAGGTATCCCGGTGGGAGATATCCTCAGACCCGACTTTATAGGGTGGCATTATACAAAGTCCGGAATATACACGGTCAAATCAGGATATGAAATTGAACAACGGAACATGGCTATGGACCAACCTATAACTTTCGGCCCAACTGTGAGACCGCTGCAAGCACAGTCATGGAAGATCCAATGTCCACCAAAGCTAAGGCACTTCATCTGGCAAGTAATTACGGGATGTTTATCGGTTAGTGTGAACCTGAAAACCAGGGGGATAAAATGCGATACACAGTGTGTCCGTTGTGGTTTGGAAGAGACTATAAATCATGTCCTTTTTTAATGCCCCCCCCCCCCCGCATTTCAAACATGGGCGCTCTCAACCATCCCTACGGCCAATGGAATCTTTCCGGTATCCTCTATTTTCACAAATATAGACTTCTTGTTCTGGCGAGTGCCTCCTGGAAATCAGGACCAAATGTTCCCATGGATCATGTGGTATATTTGGAAAGCACGAAACGATAAGATTTTTCGAGGACTGGATATAGATCCGCATGTTGTCCTACGAAATACAGAAACCGAGGCTGTTGTTTGGGAAAAGGCTCAATCGGAGGAGACCGATATTCCTAGGCCAGTTGAAGGGCAACAAAGGGGACCTCCGGTATATCTAGGTTTGAAATGCTATATTGATGGCTCTTGGAAAGAATCAGATAAATTCTCAGGCCTAGGATGGTACGTATTTCAAGACGAAGGCACAGGGATCATGATGGGAGCCCGAAACCTGCGACGAAGCATTTCTCCACTACACGCAGAAACTGAAGCTCTGGTATGGGTGATGCACTGTTTACTCGACATGCAGCAGACGGAGGCAGCCTTCGCAACAGACTGCTCTGATTTGGTGCAGATGGTGTCTACACCGACGGAGTGGCCGGCATTCGCAGTCCACATGGAAGAATTACTGAAGTTAAAGGAGAAATTCTCGTTTTTCTCTTTATCTCAAATTCCTCGCGCTCTTAATTCTAAGGCCGACAGGCTTGCGAATGGTGCACGAGTAGCTATTTCAGATCTATTTTATGTAAACCCATTACCACCGAATTAGGTAACCGAATCGTGGTAAAAATATTTATTATTATTCTGATGACAAAAAAAAAAAAAATGTATGTACTGAAATACTCAATCATGAAAGGAATTCAAAAAAAAAATTGCTAAAACAATTTCAGAATATCATCTTAGTATTATTATCAAATGAGTACTTATGATATCATTTTAAAATTTAGAATTCAAAGATATACAAACCCTTTGAAAAATAAAATTTACACAATAGAGTATATATATAAAGACACTCGATTTAGTATTATGTAGTTGAGCTTAAAGAAGAATATTATAAAATGGCTGTAAGAAAAATTATATATTCACCACATAAATTTTATACCCAATCAAATTCTAAAATTGTAGGCGATTACACCCAAAACCAATAACTCTTAGAACTTAATCTATATATATATATATTTTTTTTTTTTTTTTTTTCTTTTCCATAAGACTATTTTTGAAGTATATACTATTTCATACAAAAAGTTTCAAAGTTAAAATATATATATATATATATATATATATTATATTTCACTAAATTTACTTCTATCTCTAGGATAAAATTAAAACGAATGAATGAACAACCGATTGAATCAGTAGATGTAATATCTCAATTTCTGAAAATATGGCAGCGCATGTGGTTATCACTTTTCGCTGAAAATTGTTCAGTTAAATTGGAAATCTATATTTTAGAAGTTGAAACAAACAAATTTATAGGGATATGAGAGAAGGTATTTCAATTAGTAGGAAAACATATTAGATCCCTAGCTACTAATTAAATTAAACCTAGTAAAGTTTCTTATATAAGCAACTTAAAGACAGCGAGATCTATGATGTGTTTATATGTAAAGTTTGTCTGAGATGTGTTTTGATTAAAGGAGGAAGTGAAGCTTGTTTGTCTCTAGGCAAAGACGAAGGTGGTCGGGAACTAGCTTCCTATTTGTTTTGTATTTTATTATACACAAATAGAAAATTGGTACATTAATGTTCATTAAAGAGATACTAGATTTTAAAATGCGTTTAATAATTAAATAGATTGAGTAATCGATTTTAACATATATAAATTTTTAAATATGTAGATTAAAACTGTTTCATTTTTTAGTTATACTTTTAACACGTACATGATCATATAAAATGGTGTTATTTTTCAAAAACGTGAAAACTTGATAAATAGTATGAATGATAAAAAATAATGTAATTACTTGAAAACATGAAAAATTTATCATTCATCACCAAACTGACTGGAAATAAAAGTATGCTATAATGCAATTAATTTCTATTTTCTTTAGAAAAAAACATATAGAAGTTTTACATTGTCGATTCTTTCATTATTATTTTTTCAGTTTCTCTCCAAATTTTCTCTGATTCAATTTCTATTTCACTCTCAGTTTAGTTGACATTAATTTTTTAGAGGTAAATTAACGATGTCCATGCACTACAGTCTACATGTCAACCAAACAATTAAATTTATGTTTTGTAAAAATTTAATATTTTAAAAATAGAAAATTAACAAAATGAATCAGATGCCAAATTTTGAGAAATTTTGAAAAATACATAATATTCATTTTCAAAAATACCTCTCCTTCAAAATATTTTTAAAAATAACCATTTTCAGTTTAGCATATAACGTTTATAATTATTTTTTCATGTTAAAACATAACTTATAAATGTTATAAACATTTTTTATTATCATAACTACCTTATTATGAATAGTTAAAATTTTGAATCTTTATATATGATTTTATGAAAATGTATAAAAAAAAATATTTTTGAAAATGGACAACAACAATGATTTTTTTTTTAAAAAACGCATCATAAAAAAGTATTTTTGAAATTTCTCCAATAAGAAAAATATAATAAGATTGGAAGATTAGTGCCACCTAATGTATAAATTGAAAAATTAACAATTTTCAATGCAAAATTAACTGTACTTTTATTTTTGTAATCATTTGCATTCTCCAAATTGATTTATCATTTGTTGAAAAATAAAAGTACAATTAATTTTGCATTGAAATTTTATTTATTAATAGATGTTTTAGGGTTTTTATTGTTTCAAAATAAATAAGAGAAAAATTGTAACTGTTTTTTATATTGATTTGATTTTGATACTCTATATGTACATTTTATACTAATTCATTAATTATTACTCCTTCCATTTTTAAAAGATAATTTTAAAAAAAAATTCACACATATTAAAAAAAAAATTAATGTTCAATCATAAATGTATAATTTTTTTACATTAGACAATTTCCTAAGACTCTAAACAAATAGTAATTCAAGACTCTATCTTTTCAAAACAAGTTAGAAAACTATCTTTTAGAAACAGAAGAAATATTACGTTTAAGGATCCGCTTCCGACCATTTCAATGGACACTTGCTCTGAATAGTGTACCAACAACAACTAGCTAAATACATTCTACTAAAATTTCCTCTATTGTAAAAAACCACTCCAACTCCATATTTTTTTGGAAAGTTTCACCTATAGAATAACCATTGTAGAAAATATTCAACAAAGAAGACACCAAATAAAGAAAGACTACATACGTCGATAATACTTTGCAGATATAACATATTCATTTTTCATAAGCAAGCGATCACTCTGTTTTTTGTTTTTGTAAGGTTTCGAAGATATATAGCACCTTTTTCTATTATTGAAAAAACGATTAAACAATAAATTAAGAGGGTCTTATTACGTTTTACTTAGGTGTAGCACTTCCAAATTGGGTCTTGTAAAGAGCCACGAGCTTCTGCTATTGAAAAAACGATTAAACAATAAATTAAGAGGGTCTTATTACGTTTTACTTAGGTGTAGCACTTCCAAATTGGGTCTTGTAAAGAGCCACGAGCTTCTGCTATTGAAAAAACGATTAAACAATAAATTAAGAGGGTCTTATTACGTTTTACTTAGGTGTAGCACTTCCAAATTGGGTCTTGTAAAGAGCCACGAGCTTCTGCTTAGGCGGCAACACATCCTTAATAAAATTATTCCCAACGAAATCTTCCGACCAACGCTGAAGTTTAGGAAACTTCTCTGCGGTCATGATCGTCACACCTGAAGCTTCTTGGACGATCCCTAGCCAATATCCTATGAAATCAGCCGCTATATCGATAAATCCAATTGTCTCTCCTCCGAAAAACAGCTTATCTCCAAGCTCTTTTTCAAGGCATTTTAAACCCTTTGAAGCTTCTTCCACCATTTTTTCTCTTTCGGTTTCCGGTCCCCAACAAGCCTTCCATAATGCTAATATTACCTGAAACCCGAAGAAATAATCAGGCCCAACTAAAGAGGTGGGCAAAGGGACAGTGACCCAGAGATCCATATTTTTTATTACACATATTTTATCAAGAATGTGTTGCAGCCTAAGCTAACTATTAAAAAAGCTCATATCTTTTTTAATACTTAGAACATACCCAAAATTTTAAAATAAAAGGCCCCATGTTTTAACCTTTTTTAATAGATAGGCCTAAAAAATTGAAAAATATGTTTTTATAATAAAAAAAAACCCCTCAAAATTTGCCGAAAATATTAGCAAAATCAATATTTTTTATATTAAAGGGGAAAAGAAAAAAATTGCCCGAGGCCCCCCTCATGTACGATGGGCCGGGCCTGGAAATAATACAAGTTTTTTTTTGTCACAATAATACAAGTTATATGATCTAATCTTATTATAACAAAGCGTATGTACCAGCATGACACATAACTAACATCGTAATTCATCATCGTGACATGTATTAATTTTAATTAAGATTATAACACATTTTAATATATTAATATAAAAAATATAATTTTTTTTCTACATTATATATTTTTTAAATCAAATTATAGTATAAATAAAATGAAATAATAGTCTAAAAAAAATAAAACATATTATTAAAAAAAATAAAAGAAAATAGTAAATCAAAAAAACTAAAAAAAAAAAATAAGACAAATTATTTCTAATTGTAGTGTAATGAAAATGAAATAATAGTTAAAAAAAAACATAATATTAAAAAATTAAAAAGAAATAGTAAATCAAAAAGAATAAAAAAAAAGAAAATATGACAAATTATTTTCAATTTCTAAAAGTATTAGTGTGACATATAAAAAAATTGATATTCATGAGATTACGACATGTGTCAAAATTTTAATTTTGATATAATTTTGATATATTTTTTATAATACTTTTTAATTTCTTTACTAATATGTTTTGTTAATTTTTTCACTATTTATTTAATACTAATGACATATATAGACATAAATTTGATAGAATGCATTATGCATATATTATTTTGATATAAATTTTTTGGGTATTACTGATTGACAAAAAATATATGTAATAAAAATATGGTTTTAATATCATGTAAGAAGTTATTAATCAACATTCAAAATAAGTGTGCGAGTAACCAATCAAAATCTAAATATTTACATCAACAAGATTTAACATATATTTTCTTACATTTTCATAAAATTTATATTTATTAAATTTAATACATTACCGACAATGGATGTTTTACTTTACTTTTTATCATTTATAAATAAGTTATAATTAAAACCTCGTGTATTATACGGATCTTAATCTAGTATTATATACAACTAGATTAGGATCCGCATAATACGCGAGTATTTAAATAAGAAAATTGATAATATGTATAGTTATAACCCGTATAGTTATATTCTAAATTAAGACTCGTTTATTTATCCAAAAGTTGCAATTTTGTTAACCTCGAATAAGAAAATTAGAAATTAGCTCAAATCACCCATAAATCCGAAAAAACAATCCCTCTAATTGAATGTAAAGGTTCCAAAAACATATTTCAAATCTATTTGATAAATAAATATCAATCTTTTATAAGTAATTTAAAATTGAATCTATTTGATAAATAAACATCTATCTTTTTAAAAAATATTTATGTTTTAAAAATGAATTTTTCTTACATATTTGATAATTTTTAAATAAAGAATCCAATTACGAAAATTTAGAAGTGTAAACTTTAAACTTCAATCTTTACATTACAACATAAATTTCATAAAATACAATCACATACTAACAACATATTCTAAAAATAACTAACATCAATAAAAAATCATTACATTAACTATCATAAAAAAAAAATATCAATATATTTTGTTGCTAAATAATCACAAAAAGAGAGAAAACATGTGTATATATTATTATTCTTTTAATTTTTTACATTATAAATCTTATATAAATTTTATAGTTTTAATTTTTAATTTTATAATTTCTACTTTTCTCTTACTTTTATTTTATTTTATAGTTTCCATTTTTTTTAAACCAATATTTTTTCTTTTTTATTATTATTTTGACTTCTTTAAAAAATAAATGACTAACAATAGAAAAATTTATGTTTATTTATATGATGGTATTGACACATGTCATGATCTAAACTAACAATAACACATATTACGATCTCATGAGTTATAATTTCTCGTAGCTCTCATCGGACGTATTTTGCTTTATATAATAACATGCCTTCTAAACATGCATCTTGATATCATGTGAATGTTTTCACTATATAGAATTTAGATAAGATCAACATTATATGTACCTTATCATCCACATACTTAGCCCAAAAACGGGCCATGGCACGTTCATAAGGATCTTGAGGCAAGACCGGGTGACTTGTCTTCCACGTATCTTCGATGTATTCAACAATCACCAGAGATTCAGCTATGGACCGGCCACCGTGGATGAGGACAGGGATTTTCTTGTGGATAGG
The DNA here is from genome assembly GCA_900406555.1 of Pseudoturritis turrita. NCBI lineage: Eukaryota > Viridiplantae > Streptophyta > Magnoliopsida > Brassicales > Brassicaceae > Pseudoturritis > Pseudoturritis turrita. The sequence continues at coordinate 3,971,960 of OVBL01000397.1, forward strand.
GTTGTATTTGAGAAGCATAGGGCTCTTGTTACCAAAAACATCTTCTTCAATGTATTCATATGGTATGCCCTTAAGTTTAAGGACCATCTCTACTCTTTTGCTAAAAGGACTTCCCCATAACCCCAAAAGCTTCACTTGCTCTTCTTGGTTCATCTCTCCGGTTTAGAAAAAAGTTATCCGGTTTGGTTTTCTTCTTTGTGTGTGTGTGTTCTCTTGAGCAATGATGGTGAGCGGCTATTTATAGCCACTATGGGTTTAGTTAAATGCATGTATATAAGAATCATTGGTCATAAGAATAATAAATAACGTTGCCAAAATTTTAAACATAAAAACAAAGTTTAGTTGGTCAACTTTTTGACTTTCATAGAGGGTAGTGGTTGAGCATGTATGTGTTGTGATTTCATTGCTATATATAATTTTAAAAAATATTGTTTCTACTCTAATTTATCAAATATGTTCTTATTTAACGGAACATTATTGGAAATTAATTTATTGATACAGGGTGATAATAAACGTACCATAGTACCTATTTTATGTTTAATTTCTTTCCATTCTTACGTTTAATGTGAATATATGAACAAATATTTTTCATAAAGTTAACTATTAGTAATTTAGTAGTAGTACCTTCAGAATTTTCAAAACTATAGCTTTTGCTTCGTAATTGGGGAAAAAAAATCCTTGACTATTATTATAAAGGAGAAATAAACAATCATTTATAGACATTGTTTTGTGCAACCTTTACATCGGTGATACCGTCAGTTTTGACCGATTCAATACTTTCATGTTAAGTTTATTTTGGATCTTTTTCACAAAAAAAACAAAAAAAGTTTTATTTTGGAATCTTGACATTTATGATTAGTTCTTAGTGATTACGTAAGCAATTACGTTCACAAATGTGGAAGAAACAGGCCATTCATTATCTCTAGGCCCAATAGCGATGAATATTGTGAACTGAAAGGTAACATCGCTCATCAAAGCCACAAAAACTTAATTAGGATATATACGCAATCTAATTAAGCTTATATGAAACCGAATTGAACCGAAACCTAATACCAAAGTTTGCCACTTTTTTAGTTAGATAACATTTTTTTCCTAAGTTTTTTTTTGTTTAACGTTAATCGAAGATTTCTGACCGAACTCCACACACACCTCCCTACTAGAAAACTTTTTTTTTATAGACGGAAATTAGACCAAGAGACTCAAGAATACACAGTTGATGGAAGTTTTGAGAACTCGCCACCAATCCAATACCTATTTGTTTTTTTTTTTCCTCCAAATTATATAAGCTTTGATTCATTTTCTAAGCAACTGAATTGTTTTTCTTTTTATTTTATGAGAAAATATAGTTCACATAATTCAAGAAAATTGATTCACTTGATGAACAGAAATGTTGAATTATAATCATGTATGATGTAATGTCCAATTTTTAACTTGTATGTCCGCTGTTTCAACTTGTTTGAATTGATAAACAGTTGGATTCGGATTTATATTTAAATTGATGCTTAATTTTCACTTTAATATAATTTTTTTTTAAATGGATTTACGGTTTGGTTTTTCTTCAATTTTATAGAAACTTAATTAAATCTTATAAAAACCATATGTAATTCGGTTTACTTTTGATTCATTTTTTTATCGGTTATAAAATGTTAAACCAAATGGTTTGTTGATATTAATGTTTATATATATACACGTATAAATGCTTGTACATAATTATATGGGGAGAAGCATATATAATGTTTAAAAAATTCAACTGCGCTAATTAAGCAAACAATAGGTTTACGATTGTTCAGCTGTGAACAGTTAGTTGTAACATAAACAAGTACGTCCAAAATAGATGTAGTTACCATTAGCAATAATAAAACTTGAATTAAATTGAAAACACAAAAGCACAGAGAAAGACAAATATGAGGAGATTCAAGCTCAACTTATAATGTCATTACGAAGAAGACCAAAAAAACCAACTTTATATCACAATTTTTTTTTATAAAATGAGAAAATTTACAAACATATACAAAAAAAAAGAAAAAAAAATTAAACTAAAACCTTAGGAGTCTCAGTCTCCTTCTCATCATCATAATTGGGTTTTTGTTTCCTTGTGGCCCTTATATAACAAAACACCGCGACACAAAATGTAGTGGCTAAGCCACCGAGAATAACTCCACCGCCGGCGACCGATCTGTCCACCGTAGAATGGTGGTGGCCTCGCCGTACAGTCTCTACCAAGTGTGAGACCTCCGGTGCTTCTGCCTCCGCTTTTGGCCAGTCGTGCCCTCCGAGTTTCCTTGCTACCGGAGGCTCAGCTTCCGACGATGCTGTGGCCATAGCCAAGGCGTACCTTAGTAAGCAGCATAGGACTATAAGTTTTGCAGCCATTTTAGGGTTTCGTTGATTAATAATCTCTGTATTTCTTTTCTTGGTTGGTTTACTTGGAGATGATGATGGTGTTAATGGAGCTATTTATAGGTCAATATATATGTTCTCTTGATCGGGAGAGAGATCGTGTGGTGTCATATGGAAATTTCCGAGTGTTTGGTTTCCGGGAAAATCGGGTAGATGCACTTAGAATTTCGCCAAGAAAATGGTTTTAGTGTAAGTTTTTTTATAAAGAAATTAATTATTTTGCGTTCTTCAATGGAGCTGTCGGGTTGGCCGGAGGAATCATACGGGTGTACACGTGAATTAAAATTAAAAAAAATATATATATAAATTAACAATTCATTCAAAAAAGTCTACATTGTATTGTTATGTATGTACTGAAATACTCAATCATGAAAGGAATTCAAAAAAAAATTGCTAAAACAATTTCAGAATATCATCTTAGTATTATTATCAAATGAGTACTTATGATATCATTTTAAAATTTAGAATTCAAAGATATACAAACCCTTTGAAAAATAAAATTTACACAATAGAGTATATATATAAAGACACTCGATTTAGTATTATGTAGTTGAGCTTAAAGAAGAATATTATAAAATGGCTGTAAGAAAAATTATATATTCACCACATAAATTTTATACCCAATCAAATTCTAAAATTGTAGGCGATTACACCCAAAACCAATAACTCTTAGAACTTAATCTATATATATATATATTTTTTTTTTCTTTTCCATAAGACTATTTTTGAAGTATATACTATTTCATACAAAAAGTTTCAAAGTTAAAATATATATATATATATATATATTATATTTCACTAAATTTACTTCTATCTCTAGGATAAAATTAAAACGAATGAATGAACAACCGATTGAATCAGTAGATGTAATATCTCAATTTCTGAAAATATGGCAGCGCATGTGGTTATCACTTTTCGCTGAAAATTGTTCAGTTAAATTGGAAATCTATATTTTAGAAGTTGAAACAAACAAATTTATAGGGATATGAGAGAAGGTATTTCAATTAGTAGGAAAACATATTAGATCCCTAGCTACTAATTAAATTAAACCTAGTAAAGTTTCTTATATAAGCAACTTAAAGACAGCGAGATCTATGATGTGTTTATATGTAAAGTTTGTCTGAGATGTGTTTTGATTAAAGGAGGAAGTGAAGCTTGTTTGTCTCTAGGCAAAGACGAAGGTGGTCGGGAACTAGCTTCCTATTTGTTTTGTATTTTATTATACACAAATAGAAAATTGGTACATTAATGTTCATTAAAGAGATACTAGATTTTAAAATGCGTTTAATAATTAAATAGATTGACTAATTGATTTTAACATATATAAATTTTTAATTTTAAACGTGTATGACAAAATATATGAATTCTAACATGTATAAACGTATAAAATGATATGTATTGTGTATAAATGTAATAAAGTTGAATATTTTTGATCAATCATATGTTAATGCCATTAGTTTTAATATTTTGTGTAAAATTGATCAAAACATATGCAAATTTTATTTATTTCAAGATCTTTTAAGTGTAAAATTGATTTTCATTATTCGTGTAAATTATAGAGCATATAATAAATTAGATAAATTTTAGATTTATATGAATTTGTGGGACATAACAAACGAAAACAATATATGTTTTCAATAATGAATTGTATAAATATGTGCAAGTGTAATTAAATATGTATAATAGACTACATCAATATTTGTATAGTATACTAATCTAAATACATATATACACAATAAATAATATTATTATGAATATAATAATAAATTTTTTTGTTAATATATCAGAAAAAAGTAAAAATAGATGATATGGTAAGTTTAAAATATTACATTTAATTGGTTTTAAATTTGTAAAACATGTATTAACGGGCATATGTTATAAAATTAATGAGAATATTTAGAGATTTCTACCATGATATATAATTTTAATTAAAATATTCTGATTGGTTAAATTAAATGACATGTTCCCTAAAACGTTCTTTAAATGACACTTGTAATTTTTTTGTGAATGTCTCTTCTATTAATATATATATATATATATATATATATATATATATATATATATTGGATTTTGTATATTATAGTTGGGCTTAATTATCTGTATTAGGTTAATTGTACCTAAGGATTTAGTGTAATATCCGTTCATGTTAAGATAAAAGAGAATTTTCTGCGCCTCCTACGTCTCTTAGGCTCTGTGCAATTCTGACATTCATAGATATGCTAATAGTGATAACATGTTAATGGATCGGATGTAAATATAGATGCGAATATGTTAATTTTTGAATAAGATAAAATATTTATGTATAAATGGTATTTTTTAGTTATAATGGTTGGCATACGGAATCATATAAATAATGGGCTGATTTAGATTGGTTCTAACCGAATAATTATGAATTACTTTTCTTCAATATAAAAAAAAATATATTGTACAACCCAAAAAAAAAAAAATATTGAAGCCTTCATATAAAATATATGTGCATAAATGAATATATTATGTCCAGCTAGAATATCTTTTTAGGTTTTTTTATCAAAAAAATATATATATTCTTTTCTATATATTTGATTTTCTTACTTATTGCTGTCGTATGGAAATCGATTGTTTGAGACATCTTATCTTACGTGTATATGATATATCACATCTTACCCTTATAAAAAACGACTCTTATATAAAATATTGAATCGAACCAAACAAAACTCTGTTAGGTTGAGTAATAGTTCCAGATTCTACAAAACATCAAGAGATAACTCTTATATCTTCTTAGTAAATTGGCCAACAGAATGCATATGTGACAAAACAAAAGTTTGTTTTGTTCATGTTTTTTTTTTTGCTAAGAGTTTTGTTCATGTTTATAAAACATAAGTCTATACCATTTATTTACTGTTCATAATATTTATTAATTTTTCATTACATAATTGGTATTTATACATGCACGTTAATTAAACATATAGTTAGTTTCATTTATTAATATTAGTTTTTCAATGTTTCATGATTATATTGTTTACAAAAGTCAACTCTAATGCTTCCACTGTTCTATTACTATGCCAAATATGACTATTTATCTCACATATTAGTTAATTAGTAATCATGAGAGGTCGTTTGTCTTTCATGTTAACAATGAAAATTGATTCATTCATATTTCCGATCATTAAATCAGAATGATAATTTTAGTTAATTAGTAATCATCATGGTTTTTTTTTGTTTTTCATGTTAACAATGAAAGTTTAATTCATTCCCATGTTAGATGGTTAAATCTGACTGCTAACTTTTGTTAAAATCAAACTTCCAAAGACAAATTTGAGCGCAAATTCGGGTTAAACACGTGGTTTAGTTTGCTTTGATTCAAGTATCGCAAGTGTAAAGGGCCTTCTGAAGAGCCTATGAGAGCAAAACAAGCAAATGTTGCTTTTGTATTGCTTCGTAACTTTGCCTTTTTCGTTAGTTCGACAAAGACAAACCTTTCTCCTCCTGTCGTTAGAGAAATTAAAAAAAGTCATTAATTGTAGAATTTGTTCTCATGATTAGCCAACTAATTTTTTTTCTGATGCCGACAGGTAACTTTGACGGAAATATCCACTTGAATTTCTTGATTTTCCTGATATTAAAAGGCAACGACCACTACTCCCAGCTATGAACTGGTCTCTTGACAGGAGTTTCCTGCGAATCCATCACGGGTTAAATATCCGAGCCGAATCCTTAGAATTCCAATGACTCAAACAAAACAACTTAGTTCGTAGAAAAAAAAATCGAATCCGCCTTCTTCCATAATCCGTCACAATTTACCACTGTGTCATCCTATTTGGGTTCACTTCAAAAATTGTTTTGTGTTGTTGATATTATGATGCATCTCATGGATTAGCAAATAATACATTTTCCTAAATAAGTAAAGCAACTTTTCCCTATATATATATATATATATATATATATATATATATATATACGTACTAACGAACTAAATAAATCAATAATTGTGAGGAGAATCGGTTCAAATAATGATCCGAGGGAAGATCTCTTTAGTTATACAAGACACAATAAGAATAAGCAAGAAAAGGCAGTCAAAAGAAGTCGGATATCATTTGTGTATTAAAGGGCATAATCCTAAGTTCCCATCATTGGCTCATAGAGAACAAAGAATCTTTCTCTAATGATTTGATGTCTCACACTCCCTACTTTTTACTTTTCACGCTCTATATGCCTAGCGATTACGCAGAAAACACACTCTGCGAATGGTTGTAATTTGTGGTTTCGTTAAAGATTGATTGACATCAAAAATAAATAAAAATTAATTGCAATATATACAAAACAGTTGCAACTTGCCAGTATAGAAACTAGTATGGGTTCTGGTCCATGAAATTCACACACGTAATATATATATATTTTTTTTTTGCCGCATTTAATTGCTTAAACTTTTTTGAAGAGGAGTTTTGTTAGGAATCTCACGTCTAATTTTTTTTTAAAACCATATATAAGATACAAAGACTATTTAATAATATTAACTAGTAAGCAAAAAAAAACTGGTAAGAAAATATTGTTAAAGCAATTATATCCACGTATGCAAATAATTTATTAGTTTTGATGGGTTGAAACGAAGATTACGTTCCATATCCAAATTTAGACACCACATAATTCACGTTGTAATGCATGCCTCAAAATAAATGTGAGTTTCGATCTAACAAATTCACATAGCAAATTAGCAATCATTTATAAACTATTCTCTTTCAAAAAAAAAAAATTAAAAGAGTACAAATTCTACATCTATCCTAAGCAAAGAGTATAGCTCTAACATTTATCATGAAACAAAGCTAAGACATACGAATGCACAATAAAACATGAACAAAAAGATTTTGTTTTCTATTAGAGCATATGTTCTCATAGCATTAAACCTTTGGAATAAGCATCTTCTCATCACTATTAAGCGTCACGAGACTTATAAATTCTCACATTTTCCTAGTAACTTCTCACTAACTAAAACAAAAACAACAACAATAAACCATAAAACCTCCTAAAACGAGATCTTACAAGATAGAAGAAAATGAAGAAGCTAAGGATATGAATCAAGAGATGATGAGTATTGGTGAGGACCAGGTAATCTGCATCCTGAGGTTTAAAGCTTAATTTACGCAAAAGTTGAATATGCATACGCATGTGTATGTGTTTGTATAGCTTTTAGTCCTCGGGATGCGGATTACCTCTTCCTTACTTACAATACGTACACGGAGACACGATTACTCAAGAGGTAAGCTTTTTTTCCCTAAGTTTTGACATCATTACTAGATATTTAAGACCACATACACAAAGATTTATATCCATAGAATGTGTACGTACGTGCTGCATGTTTCATTATAGACGACGTACATGTACGTAATGTACGAATACGATTAAAAAAAAACTTGGACGAATAAGGAGTTTTATAATTAATATATATATATATATACTCATCAACATTGAACGCGAATACATGCATGCATGTCCAAGAAAATCGTAAAGCCATTTTCTGGCATTAGTTATGTGTTAAAAAAAAAGGGAATTTTTTTGGCTTCACAAAGAGTAATCTTATGTGATTTCTTTCTCAAATCTGTTTTCCCCTTGTTTTTTTTTTTGTTTTTTTTGTTTTTGGTAAGGATAAACTTCAATTGGTTAAGCTCTTTTGTAAACCCCTCCATTTTTTAAATGATATTCACATTCATATAACAAAAATGGAAAAATATATCTAAATTATTTTCTTCTTTTTTTGTTACCGATACCAATATTATTTGCAACTAATTATCCGACTCTCTTAATCGAATTGGATCATTCCCTTGCATGTATCACTCAAGTTGTAGTTCTCTTAAAATCAGTTTTATTGTAATAAACCTGCAAAATATTAAGCTATCTGAATAATTAAAGTTAAAATGTGATATATGATAAAGAAAAAAAACCACTAGACTACTTATTTGTATTTGGTTTTAGAGTTAAATGGATAAAAAGGTTCACTGAGGTTACTATTAGTTTTTTTTTTTTGGAGATAAAATGTTACTATTAGTTGGTTCATTAATACAACTTGGTTATAATTACCATAACCTTTTTTCTACACTTTTACTCATGCTTGTAGTTGAGCTAAAACAACAAAACTGTAATAAACTAGCACATTTTATACTAGTTGAAATAATTAGGTGACTTGTGTGATTATTTCATATACTAATTAGTTTTTCCTAATTAAGAAAAGTTCAATTAATGACTCATTGCGCGAAAGTTCGATGGCAACAGTTAATTAATTACAATTAATTATAGAGTTGTCTAATTAATCAGTCTATAACACGAGTCTTGTGTCTCTTTGAATCAGTGAGATATAATTTTTATATTTATACTTAACACAGATAACTCTAACTAATGTATTTGTTTTTGGCTCGTTTATACGCAAATACAAAGAATTACGACATAGTTTTATCTGTTGCTCAAGGGTCGTTCATTGCCTTTGACATATATGTTTGGACTAGTGATTTGGCATTTTGGTTCTACTATTCAATTAAATTAACAGTGTTTATTCAATTTCAGTTACGTGACTCATTACAAGAAAACATAGATTTTACAACCAATATCCACCGTAAAATCATGATATTCTCTGATCCAACGAGAAACCATAATATTCTATTGTAAAATTAATTCTACAAGATATATAAGATTAAATAAATATTAAATGAACATCTTTATATAATCTCATAGTTTCGCAATTCCGTCGTAAAATCATTAGACATTTTGTGAAAAACAAAATCTGTTAAAGTTATGTTAGTAGTTTCACAAATTGATTTTAGTGACCAAAGTTTTTATTGTTGTAAACACAAAGTGTTTGTGTTTGCGCTTAATTACATGCATGTTTTAATAATTTTTTTTTTTCATTTGAAAATAGTACATTTTTTATCGTATTCATCAAATATTTTTACAACTTGAAAATCCCAAACATAAACAAATCTTTGTCCTTGAGTTTGAGTTCACAAAAAAAAAAAAAAAATATATATATATATATATATATATGTATATATACTTAAATTAAAAACTAATTAAAGATTGTGGTTTCATTAAGAAAACATCCTATATTCCTATTATAAGTTTATAACATATAAATATGGACACACGGAAAATATTGGAACTCTAAATAGTGATTATGATTTATCCATGATTTTATTCTTGCTCCGTCTGAGTTATAAAGTAAATTTGGTGTACATAACAAATCCAAAATTACTCTGGATCTTGCATTAAAAACGAGTCAATCACTTGTGTGAATTTTCTGTATTGGAAGAATTGCTGATTAATTCAGGAAAAGCACATGTTAAGATATTGCTAATAACAAAAACAAAGCTAGTGATGTGTATTAAACTACTAATTGTTCAAGGACAAAAAGAAAACGCCAAAATGCTTGGTTGGACCATTTGTTTTGTCAACTGCGTATCTGTTATTTTGTTTTTATAAAACTAATTGAGAGTAAGAAAATAAAAACAATAATAATAATTTTTTCTTGAAATGATCATCACATACATTTTTTTATCAAATGATCAAATACATTTAAGCATTAAAGTTTTTGTGTCTTTAGGCTACTGATCTTTGTAATTGTGATATAAGAGTGGTTAACAACTTAACATAGAGTAATATATTTCGACTACGCATCGTATATTTAGCGACCATATACAACTAGTTTACATCGATCTTAAAAGAAATACTAGCTAGTAGGTAATATACATATCATGAGTCCATATATTTATTTACATGAAATCATATTGGGTAATGATGTACGGTCGTTTTACTGTTTTAGCCGAGATAGAAGATGTATGTATATTGTAAAAACTAAAAAAAAAAAAAAGACTATTTCTAGAAATTAGATTCAGTTTTTACATAATAATCGGTCTCCAGAAAACGGTCTTTAACTGTTTAACAACAACCTCACTCACAAATTTACAATTATTAATACATTTATGTTAGTGATCTCATATGTTATACATATCCGAATATTCTCTATAACAAAACTGAATTAGAAAATTATCGCGATAGCCACACTAGTGTAAAAATCATCGTGATAGTCATCTGAAAAATCCAAAAAATATTTATCAAAACTAGTTTACATAAATAACTGTATCTATTAGTATTAACCAAAAAAGTTGTAGAAATTAACGGAAGTATTTTAGTCATATGATACAAAAATTTGTCAGATTTGAACCTTTTATTTTCGTATAGTGTTAGTTGCGATAATGTTTTCCCCGTAGTATTTTTTATATTATTTTATCCCATTATTTTATGTTTGCAAATAATTTTTTTATTATCATCAAAGATAAATTATTCATGTAATGACATAGAAACAGTTGTTTTCACTTTTCTTGGTTTGTCGTCTTGGAGTACGGTAGATTTTGATTAGAAGTGTTGATTAATTAATTATTCTCCCAAATAAACAAATAAAGAAGCTCAAGTTGACAATTTCATTTGTTGAGTTAATTCTTCTCTTCTATTCTTCCTTCTCTTGATGTTAAATTTTCACAATCTTTGATCATCTTTCTCTTTATTCTACGGAAGAAATCCAAACATTCTATATGGAAAACATAAAAAACCCTAAAAACCCGGATGATTATTCCGATCACATATCGAAAACCAGTCATCAAAACGTTGATAATTCCCTGTCAAGATCTTACATATGCAGTTTCTGCATAAGGGGCTTCTCGAATGCTCAAGCACTAGGAGGGCATATGAACATCCACAGAAGAGACAGAGCTAAACTCAGACAAAAGCTGATGGAAGATAATAAGGATGATGTTGTCGCCGAGAGTGATTCATCAGAAGTTGTCTCTTTAGACCTTAATGAACAACAACAACAACAAGAAGCTTTGGCATGTGATGATGATGATCAAGATCAAGATGTGGACAAAGATATAAGTCCTGGTCAGAAATTAGGGTTTTGGACTCAAGAAAGCAAGCTTGATACTAATTATGATCATGGAAAGGTCATGGAGGTTAGCATAGATGGTTCCAGTTCGAGTCATCACCGTGAGATTGAAGGACTGGATCTTGAGCTCCGGTTAGGCCAAAGCGCCGTGGAGAAGAAGAAGACATAATCTCTTAACGATCAATCATTTATTGATTGCATTGTATGTATCAAAAGATTTTTAAAAAATCTTGAAACACCAAACTCTCGAATCCGTCTATTACAAATGGATTCGTGGCTCAAATTGTATAAAAGGTATGCATGTATATCTGTTATTGCTACCATTATCATTGTTGTGTTGATATTTGTTTCCTTGCTTCGGTTAATTTCACCAACTTTTGTAAATGACATACACATCCGAACAAATTAACATATATAGATAAATATAGGTTTGGTGTTTGCTTTATGATTATTAATGGAAACTGAATAGATTTTACTTACTTCAAGATCTAGCCATCAATGGTAGAGATCAGTCGATTTGTGCACTGAGAATCGTTGTTAATTACAATTTACATGTAACAAATCCAACCCTAAAAACAAAAGATAAAAGCAAAAAAATAAACGACACACACGAGATTTATGATGGTTACCCGAGAGATACGTCAACTTTTCTTAGCTACGGATTTTACAATGAATAAAATTCAGTTTTTTCTTTCTTTTTTTGATCAGTGTCCGCTCACGAATTTTATAATGAATGAAATCAGTGTCCGCTCTAGTAGTTAGATCTTCAGAAAGATTATATTCCATAACTCAAACTGATACTGGTCATCATATTTTCGAGTAATCTTTTGCGGATAACTCATTTGATTGTTACATTCGAGGCCATTGATCCTCAGCATATAAAAACATATAAACGAGAAAAACAATATAAACAAAGATCGATATATACATTCCTTGTTCAAGAGTTTCTTTTTCCTAAATCCAAAAGGCGTATTTGAATCGTACATATATTTTGACTTGTATTAAAAAAAATATTTTATTATTTTGTGGTTATTATCATAAACCGAACAAGTCAAAAATTATAGGCCATTAATTAATTAATAAATTAAAAATAAAATATAAAAATATTACCAAAGATATTCAAATCCCTCACTTCAAACCTACAAGTATAAGCTTAAAACCAATTAGGTATGAATATTATGACAAAAAAATAGACAGAAAATTTTTAGTTATTATTTGAGAGGCCACAAACATATGCTTAACCAGTTTTCTCTCGGGACCGACTCTGGTTATGTACTACTATATATAAGTTGGTAAAGTCGTTTGAACCGCTAAGATTCCAAAAATCTTCATGATAATATGTAAATTAATACATGGTCCCTTCTGCACATAATGATGATAAATATAAATTATATATGCTTAAACATGTATAGTTAACACCATTCTTATTTTTTTTATATATGAAAGAGCAAGAGAACGTCGAGCTTGTTTAAACATGTATACTTGGTGACGGCATCAATGACGAAGACCTCTTAACCACGTTCCGGTTTGGAGGGAAATTGATCATTTCCACAACATATGCTTCGATAATGACAAGGCGTACGTAACCAACAAAAGAGCTATAAGCCGAACCGGTTCGGTTTATTTTTTAAAATCAATCCGATTGATTCGGATTATATATTTTTAGTGGAACCGGTTTGGTTTATGTTTAAAATTGAACAAGTGCCAACGAAGACCAGCAGGTCCAGCACATGAAATCCTTAATCCTCTGCATCGTCTCCCTCGCTGGTCTTTTCCATTATTGACGAATCTCTTTGCTTTTTCTCTTCCTTCATAAACAAACCCATTAGATTTCCACGAACGCCTCTCTCTCTCTCTCTCGCTCGATTTGTTCTTTTGCCGGAGCTCGTTGTGTGGTTGTAGTGGACGGATCCGCGGCGGAGAAATGGCTCCTAATGATCCTAAAAATGGCGGCGGCGGTAGTGGTTTCTTCGCTTCTCTTGCTTCCTCGATCTCCAATTTGGGATCTGCAATGACCAAATCAGTTAATGGGTGAGGTTTTTGAGATCCCCTTTGTTAAAACCCGGATCTCCCACTCAGATAGATTCGTATGTTATATCAATTTTGGTTTGTATCCTTGAAACGATTGGTTTTGCTTTTTTTGCTTCTCGAATCCTTCTAATCAAATTGTTGGGATTTGGTGTCTTCTATGTTCAGATCTTTTTCTAACGTTTTTGAGTTTTATTTCTGCAAATCCTGCTCCTTTGGAATTGATATTAGACGAGAGCTTAATTCACAAATGAAGATTTTTGATCCACTTCTAAAAATGGGTTTTGCATAAAGTTTAGCTCTTGCGAAATAAGCATAACGATTTGTTTGTGTTTTGATTTGCTTCTCAGTTTGGTTGGCTATGAGGGACTGGAAGTTATTAATCCTGAAGGAAGTACAGAAGATGCAGAGGCGGAAGCAAGCAGAGGAAGATGGAAACAAGAGGTATATATTTACTTCTCCTTTACCGTTGTTTTTGTCATAACTGTTGATCTAATAATCTGAGAAATATGTTTTACGCAAACTCTCAGGACCGCGATGGCTACTGGAAGATGATGCAGAAGTACATAGGATCTGATGTTACATCAATGGTTACACTTCCTGTGATTATTTTTGAACCAATGACAATGCTCCAGAAAATGGCAGAGGTTTGTGCTAATGACAACATCTGATGTTTTATTCCTGTCTGATATAGTTTTGTAATCCTATGATGCCGATGATAAGTGCTCTGTTTCTGACAGTTGATGGAATATTCGCATCTGCTAGACATGGCAGACAAAACCGAGGACCCTTATATGCGCATGGTGTATGCGTGTAAGCAAAATCTCTTCCTTCCTTGATTTCTGCTATGATCAGTATTTGTTCATGTAGTTTCTGTCATGTGTGGCTGAATTGTAAAAATTGATCTTTAACAGCATCATGGGCTATATCTGTGTACTATGCTTTCCAACGTACCTGGAAACCATTCAATCCAATTCTCGGTGAGACTTATGAGATGGCTAATCACAATGGTGTTAACTTCATATCAGAACAGGTCAGCCATTTCTTTTGGAACTCAAATAATTTGTCAACATTGATTTAGTTCTTTAGCTGCCAACTTCCCCCAGATTGTTGATACCGATGGTTTTGTTCTCAGGTCAGCCATCACCCACCAATGAGTGCTGGTCACGCTGAAAATGAGCATTTCACATATGATTGTACTTCAAAACTGAAAACAAAATTTCTGGGCAATTCCATCGATGTTTATCCAGTAGGAAGGTAACACAGCACAGGCTGCAACTTGGTATACTGAATTCAGATTCGTCAATTGTACAGTATCCTGAACCTTAAATGCGATGAATCTGTGGTGCAGGACACGGGTGACACTTAAAAGAGATGGTGTGGTTCTTGACTTGGTACCTCCTCTGACCAAAGTTCACAACCTAATTTTTGGACGAACTTGGGTCGATTCTCCTGGGGAAATGATCATGACAAACCTGACCACCGGTGACAAAGTTGTGCTTTACTTTCAACCATGTGGCTGGTTCGGGTAAGTTCCCATCACTGCAACCTCATCTTTCTGTTTCTTTCCATTCAGAGCTTAAGAAATGTGCATTCATGGTCTCAACAGATCTGGTCGTTATGAAGTGGACGGATATGTCTATAACGCCGCTGAGGAGCCCAAGATACTCATGACCGGTAAGTGGAACGAGTCCATGAGTTATCAGCAGTGTGACAATGAAGGTGAACCTCTTCCGGGCACCGAACTAAAGGAGGTTCGCCAAATGTCTATATGTCATTGACTCAATTCTCTTTGCAAAAATATCATTTTCATGAGACATTCTAATGCTGTCTTTTGTTCATAGGTCTGGAAACTCGCTGATGCTCCAAAGGATGACAAATACCAATACACACACTTTGCTCACAAGATCAATAGCTTCGACACTGCCCCAAAAAAGCTGTTGCCGTCTGATTCAAGGTTACGCCCTGATAGATACGCACTCGAGATGGGCGACATGTCCAAATCCGGCTATGAGAAGAGCAGGTATGACAAAAGCTTGTCCCTTTAGGATCTGAAATTGAAGTAAAGGTAATAAATTGGGATTTCTCTAATTCTTCTCCCTCATCTTTGCTATAAAGCATGGAAGAGAGACAGAGAGCTGAAAAGAGAACCCGCGAGGAGAAAGGCCAAAGTTTTACCCCAAAATGGTTTGATATAACTGAAGAAGTCACTCCTACACCATGGGGTGATCTCGAAGTTTACCAATTCAACGGAAAATACTCAGAACACCGAGAAGCCGCGGATAACTCTGAGGATAACACCGACCCCAAGTCAATCCAATTCAACCCATGGCAATTCCAAGATCTGTCTACTTAAATGAATTGCTCCAAAAGACCAAAAGATCAAATCTTTTTGGTAACAAATGTTGTAATTCTTATTCTCTCGTAGTTTCAAACAAACTCTGCTAGCTTTCCCTCTGCTTTCTCTAGTAATAGTTTACAACTTCTATTTGTTATTTTTCTTCTATTCAAATCTCTCTTTGATCCTCATCACCATAGTTATCTTCTTCTTCTCCTTCTTGGGGCTTGATCTCACTCTCGCCAAACCATCTTGGAGGATCGAAACCAGATCCACCTATTCAAGACAGTCAGATAATTTCATTTGGTCGAAAGTAAAAGAAAAGAACACGAAAAGATAAGAAAATGCACCAAGAGGATTGCAGCGGCAGAGACGCCAAGTGGTGAGAAGAGTGCCTTTGAGAAATCCATACTTCTTGTAAGCTTCCATGGAGTATTCACTGCAAGTCGGAACGTAACGGCAGCTTCTAGGCAACACCGGCGATATCTCCCCTGTTTCCACAGCAAAACGCCATTAACGGACCCGAGAAACACTCTTATAGAAGAAAACAATACCGTGATTTCAGAATTGCAAAAAGGGGTTTTCTTGTTTGTTTTACTCTTGTAGAATCTCAGCATTGCTAAAGCTGCTTTGACTCCCACACTCTCCAGCTCTTCCTCATCTGAACACAACCAACCAATTAGTTGCAACCCACAAGTTAAGAGACACGAAAAAACCCCTAATTTCAGATAGAGAAAGAGAGACCTTGAGGAGATTCTGGGTCTGGGTTTGATGAAGGCGTCGATTTCGCAGATAAGCAACGGAGCTGATGCTTGTTCTTCCGAGGAAGATGATGAAAACTCAAGCGACAATTATTGAATTTCAGGTGAAGTTTAGAAGGATTAGGGTTTTCAGAGATCAAAGGACTAGCATAAGGACGGTGGACGGAGACGACGACCGCCATTAGATGCAAAACTCAAACAAAGAAAGCTGCCAAGTTCTCCAAAGCAGAGCTCTCCCCATCTCTGTATGGACTAAAACGTCGTCGTTAGAGATTACCATTACATTTAGCCTATACGTATTCATTGTGTTCTACTTCTACCGAAACATGCGACGTGGCGCAATTTGAGAGGAACGAACGAAATGCATCTGAAAACGGATCCACAAAATCCAAACTCATCTTCTTCATCTTTCTCTTCGTTCAGAGAAAAAAAGAAAAAAGAAAATGGTGAGCTCACTTCTCAGCTCGACGCAAACGCAATTATCGTCGTCTTTCTTACCTGTTCCTCGGAAGTTGTCGGCTCATAGCCATTGTCCGAGCCAAACAATTCTCTGGCTCTGTCGGAAACAATCGTCTCTTCGTGTTCGCGCCGCAAAACTCCCTGAAGGGGTAAAATAAAATAGTCTCTTAAACACTCTTGGCAAGATCAAATCTTGAAGTCTTTTCTCAAAAAAAAAAATATATATCATATCTTGAAGTTCAATTTTCTTTTTTTCTCACGAATTTCTTTTCTGGTTGATTTTTGTTGTTGGGAAGATGATAGTGCCAAAAGTGGAACCCAAATTCGAACCAGCGTTTCTGGGATTCACATATACAGCTGAAATATGGAACTCTAGAGCTTGTATGATTGGTCTCATCGGAACATTCATTGTTGAGCTGGTGAGTGAGTTTCCAATGGTTATGTATGTAGACAAAGATTAACTTAAACAGAGATGTCTTTTTTTCTTTCCAGATTCTGAACAAAGGAATACTTCAGATGATTGGTGTTGATGTTGGAAAAGGGCTTGATCTTCCTCTCTGATTTTCATCTTCTTCTTCTTCCAATCTGGTCACAAAACTCTTTTTTTTTTCTTATTTTCTTATGAAAAGCTGATTACAAGCTATACTTCTGCATGTAAGCACATATTGGGAACTGTCTGATTCTGATAAGAAATTATGAAAGACTTCAATTATCTTACAATGATGTCTTTTTCACCTGTTAAATGGTATGTATAAGCATAATCAGCTTTTGAGTTCTGTATCCACAAACCTAACTTCCTTTTCCTTCTTGAGGAATCCAAAAGAAAAACGGGAGAATTTTAAAAAAAAAACTTACCTAACTGACACCATAATTTCACAAATGGATGTTCTTGATCCAGTTAACAATGAAGAGAGATAGAGAACCTTGTCAAGCAGAGTCTACTACTGATTACGGGCTAGTCTTGGATTTGAGCTGAGGCGGCTAAAACACCTGAAAAGGACGAGCCGGAGTGCTGTGAAGTTGAAAATCTGCTGCCTTTTCGATGGAACTCGCCAAAAATTGGGAATATATGATTTGGGTCATGGCTAAGGTTTTGTTTCAGATGAAGCAGGGATTGAATCAAAAGCTGTACGGAAACGCAGACCAGAACCGATATGCCTCGATGTAGGGCAGAGCCAAGAGAGTATGTTTGGACCCAAAATCTGAAGAAGAAACAGTTAAAACTTAACAAAGAATAAACCTTTAACTGATACTGACCATCTCTAAAGAAGATAAGAATTATTACCAAGGTTAGGTTTTCAAATGCGCCGACGTCATATGGATGCTTATAGACTTGCCCACCTTTCTCTGCTAACCACATAGCTCTCACTCCTTCATGGTACTGCTTAATTCCCGTAACATTGATTAGCAGAGGACAAAAAACTGACTAGAGAGCTAGGGGAAATCCGTAATCTAGCAATCGAAGAAATGAAAACAAAAACAAAACAAAAAAGAGAAAAGAAAAAGAACAACCTCGATAGTTGTTTTGTTTTGTAAACTGAGGTAGATGTGCCACCCGAGAAGAACACCTAACGCGATGCTCAATGGGATAAGAAGAAAAGCTGAAAGTACCTGAGAAAAAAACATAATCATTAGCAAAATGTTGTTTTTTGCTAGTTTTCAAAACAATTCATCAATCGCCATCATTACATATATAGTTCTTAGATAGCTTCCCATCTCTTCGTCTTCATCTTGAAGTTCAACAGTAAGGCTTCCCACAAGCAAAACCTAAAAATCCAAAGAATATATATAAAGCTCATATAATAAGCGGCACAGAGAGATAGACATTGAACTGACATAAGTTAAGAAATGTACCAGGGAGTATACACACGCAGTCACCGCATAGACAACAAATACGAAGAAGACCTTGTAGTTAGTGTGTCCAACGCAGTTGTTGATCCAAATACAATGGTGGTCCTTCAAATCAAATACAACTGGTTTAACATAAGGCGATTTTGATGTTCAGTTTGGCATGAAACATTAGTGTTCAGTAGAGCATACCATTCTAAGCACACATCTTTTGCAAACTCGACAATGGTGTGCTCGCGGAGGTTTGAAATGTGAACACTTTTGGCAATACCTCAAATCTCCTCCCTGCAAATGACGTAACCAAAGTAAGCAGTGAAACAAAAATTCATAAGTGAACTTTCCCAAGAAGATCTAATAGCACAGTTGCAAGAGAATCCCAAAGCCTCAAAACATGAGATCACTCACACATGGAACCTCAAAGCCTCCACTATAAAGGGTCCTAGTTAGAAGTCAGCAACAAAAAAAAATCAGATAACTTGAAGGTTAAACTGTCTCAAACATGCCATCAGAACAACGTCAGTGTAACATACAATCTACAAGAATCACGACTCTAGTGTAATCCCAAAGTGTCAACCTTTAAGGTCTTCACTAAAACTTAGAAGTTGGGAACAAATCTGATAACTTGAAAGTTCTCTTGCAAGCCAGCAAAATATCTCAAAGGGAGTCAACAATCTACAAGAATCACCATTCTAGTGAATCCATACAGTCAAAACATTGAATTGATATGTACAGAAAATGACTTTTAACCCTATGGACTATCCACAGATTTTTTTTGTATTTTCCGTAATCGGAAAGCCTATTTGACCAAATATGGTAAAGAGTAAAACAAGAAAAATCCATAAAGCAGCGATAACGACGAATCTCTCTGACATTGAAAGGAACTCAACTGATCACCATATCCAAATTCCGACAAGTGCTTAAAAAAATCTCAGAATTGACTATTCAGCACCGAGGATTCTACGAACCCAGAAACAGTTAAAACGGAGAAAAAAAGAGGTCACCTTTCGTTTAATCTCATGAACAGGGCTCTCCGGATCTTCAACATCTGGCATGTAATTGAGTGGAACCCGACCCGGATCCCTGAAAATCGCGATGGAGTAGTTGTAAACACACATCAGAGCCAAGGCGGTGAACACGACGGCGTTGGCGATTCCAGGAGAGGAAGTGAGGCTAAACCACCGATCGATGAAAGTGAAAACCGTGGAGAAATAGATGAAACCGATCACCAACATCACCACCGTTACGGGGAGAGAAAATCCGACTCCTTTCCGTTTCATTTTTGTTTTTTCTCCTCCGACGATAAAAAAACTTGGAGGGTTAAGTTGGAGCACCGGCGTCGAAACGACGGCGTCTCCGGCGACTGGATTTTTTTAATTTAATTTTTCTTGGTTTCTCGATTGTTGTTGTTGCTGTTGTTGGAGTACGTCTGAAGTTGTCGACGAATTTTTGGAGATCTCTCTAATGTCTTTCACTCGAAGCTCCCACCGAATTAAAATGACTCCTTTCGTTATTTTGTTTTATTTCGTATTTGCCCCTCTTGTTTTTAATTGTGTCCTCAAGGTCCTATTAGTATTTTTTTTTTTGATCAAAAGATAAATTTCATTCATTCATATCATCCCGAGATTACACACCTCAAGCTAAGAGCTTGTTTTGCTAAGTTGACTGCCTTTACATTAAGGTTTCAGTTAATATAGATGAAAGAGACATGCTTAAAGTATGGCTAGAGCCTTTATGTCTTCGATAATACCATATAGATCCAGAAGTGATGTGTATGAATTTATGGCGTTGATGAGTTGAGTTGAGTCCGACTCAAATCTCAAGTTTGTGAACCTTTTTTCCAGTGCGAAATAGACTGCTTCACGAAGAGGTAGGGCTTCCGCCATGAGAGGAGAGGTTACGTATGACTGTACTCTGTTCCAAAGCTCTATTTACTTGTGGCTGAATGATCCAACCCAACCCTGTAATTTTAGAATCCGCTCTCCATGCTACGTCTGATTGGCATGTCACTATTTCCTCCACATCTTTGTGAGGCTGTTGGGGCTTATTTCGGATCGGGATATGTGTATTCAGTTGAGCATCGAGCCACTCTTTAGCCAACGTGATGGCTGTTGTCAGATTTTTGTCCACTGTGTAAACTCTATCTGTGAAGACATGCAAGTTTATTTCGACTGATCCATAAAGACCACATTAACCAGGGTGATAGTGGTCCCTTGGTTATTCCTACCGACGGTAAACAAAGCTTACCTTTAAGATTGTCCTAGGCTGGTAAATACTCTGCCCATTTCCCTGTTTTCGTACAGTTTGCAAATGGAGATTTTTGCCAAACCGATTGTGAGAAAGAGCATTGGAAGAGGAGATGGGTTATGGTTTCAATCTCTCCACATCGTTTACATAGCGAGTTCACCGGTATTTGTCTTGCAGCCAGTCTTTCACCCACTGGGAGGGCTTTGTTTGCCAATTTCCAAAGGAAGAGCTTAAGCTTCGGGCTTGCGTTTTGGCTCCATACTTTCGATATCCAATTAAATCCGGCTGTGTTCTGCACATTTTCCTCTGATTTTTGTCTCTCCAAAGCTGTGAAGTAGCCTGTTTTAGTGGTGTAAAGCCCTGTAGCTTTTCCTAGCCATACTATTCTATCCGGTACTCCACTTCGGCTTGGTTTAATACTTAGGATCTTCTCTGCATATTGAGGCATAATCCTCGATATTTTCTCTTTGTCCCACTCAGTAGTGTTAGTCTTGAAAAGATCTGATACTGTGAAATCCTTTGCCTCGAGTGTTGCAGGCCCATACGGGCATTGTGGAGATGATGATGACAGCCAAAAATCACTCCAGATGTTGATTGTGTTTCCATTTCCAACCGTCCATCCTAGCTTCTTGTTTAGGAGGTCCCTGCCCACTAATAAGCTTTTCCAACCATGTGATGAGGATGTGGTTGGTTTGACGTTTCTGAATGACTCATTTGGACAGTATTTACCAAATAAGATACGAGCCAATAACCCGCTTGGGTTTTCCAATAGCCTCCAACTTAATTTGGCTAACATAGCATCATTAAAGCTTTGCACATCTCTAAAACCTAGCCCACCGTCTCTTTTTGACCAAGAAAGTTTGTTTCTTGTCCATTTTTGAATCCCACCAAAACCGGGTTAAGGTCAATTGAATTCTTTTGCAAAGGAAGGTGGAAAGTTTGAAACAAGACATGGCATATGATGGAATAGCGGATAGTACACTCTTTAGAAGCACCATTTTGCCGGCCGTGGAGAGAAATATAGAAGACCAACTCATTGCTTTTTGGCAAATTTTATCAACAATAGAGGTGAAGAAATCCTTCTTTCTTCTACCAAAATGTTCCGGAAAACCTAGGTATTTGCCTACTTCTCCCTCTTTTGTAATTGCTAACACGTTCTTTATGTTTTTCCGTAGCTCTTGTGGGGCCTTCCTTGAAAAAGAGATAGAAGATTTTGCTTCATTGATCGACTGTCCGGATGCTTCCTCATATCTTCTAAGTAGTTCTCTAAGCACTATGCTACTTTGTTGGTTTGCCTTGCAAAAAACATAGTATCATCGGCAAATAAGAGGTGGTTGATCCGTGGGCTTCCTTTTGCAACTCGAACACCCTTAAGTTGGTCCTATTAGTATCTTGAAATCAAAAGTGACACCTTTTTCAATTTTCTAAAGGTTTTTATAAATTTTCAAAAAACTATGGTAAAAAATTTAAAGACGTGATTTAACAAACTTGGGAGATCAAGTAATTTACTGGCTCTTATTTCCTCAATCAAAATCCATCTCACACATTCCATCATAATTAAGGTTGGTTCAGATCCTTTTTAATAGAATTTTAATGTTAACAAACGACATTTTGGTTTCTGGATATTTGTCACTTACATTTCTTTTCTACATGGACATTGCAAATGCATAGGTGTGTGAATAGTTCTCATGTTGTTTTTGAGATTTGATGTTTGGTACATAATCATTCATAATAACATTATGATAATATTCATGTTTTTTTTATCTTTTTGATAAAAAGATAATATTCATGTTGCTATATAGAATGATGAGCCATCAAGATGCATGGTGATTGGGTTTGAGATGAGTATGATAAGAATATCACATCAAAAATAAAAATAAAATTAATGTAATAAAAATCACAAATCGATCAATTTAATTATTGTACATTGGTTTCGAAATAGAGCCCGTGGACCTTAAATAAATTTTTTGATAATTGTGCACCTTAAATAATTGATGTCTAATAAAATAGCATGGCTCTGCCTCTACGTGCAAAGACTTGCTTCACATATTTAGTCCAATTGAGCATTTTGCTCTTTTTTGTTAATACCAGTTTCTTTTTTATCTGTCAACCCATACATCAAATTCGTTCATGGAACAGAAGATCACTACTTAAAACAAAACTTTATTACTCTATTGAATAAGTCTTAAATATCATAAATTTACTACTTTAATTAAATTAAAATTAGTCTCTTCAGATTTTTATTGTTCCACAATTCTATGTGTTTCATTGTTCATCAGTGTGTATACCGTTCAACTCCATTCTCCTACTAATCTTCCAATAGCGGAGTACGTTCCGCAGCAACCGCTTACAATGCCGGAGATTATAATGAAAACGCATATTCCAATCTGCAAACAAAAAAAGGACAAATAATTTACGAGTAAAAACAAATAAAATTTATCATATGAAAAAACAAATTAAAAAGAATAACCACTTTAGGGCATGAAAAAAGAACAAATTAAATATCTCTTACTTGTGTCTTACTCAATTTAGCCCACAAGATACTGAGATAACAAAGACATGGAAATATAAACGCCTGCACAGTAAATAAAATATGAAATCCTTTACAACATGTTTGATATGCCTACAATATTTGATAATTTGAAAAGTTGAAACTCTGATCACTTTTTAAAAAAAAATTGTTAAAGCTTTGATCAAATATTTCTGTTAATGGATACTTACGACAAGCATTGCGAGGAAAGATCCCATCAAAGCCCCCATGATCGCTGCAAAGTTATTAGAACAAACAAAGATAAAGATGGGTTTTCTGAAAATAGTTTCTTGCAAAAGAAGTTAGGGTATTTACCGAAGAATGGGAATGTAAGTGCGACAACCAAAGTAGAGAGAACTAAGATCGTTCTAAGAAACATTGTTACTCCGTTGGATCTCATCTTTTCTGAAGACGGCAAAAGTTCTTCTAAGCTTAGCACGATCGGTGTGAGAGATAACGCGTATTTGGTCATAGGTGTAATGACCTAAAGTGGGAGAAAAATTAGTAAATCAAATTTCAGTATATATAGAGAGAGAAAGAAAACATGTTTATTGAGTTTTGATCAAGTTATTTCTAACCGCTGTCCAAACTGCGATTTTGGATGACATGAATTGTTGCGGCATGTTTAGTGTAAACTGCGATTGAATCGCCTCACCAAACATACTGTAGCCGCAAATCGCTACGAGTATGTAAAAGAATACGCAGAAACCGAAACTGCAAAAGAAGAAACGAGACTTGAAAAGTTTGACCTAATATCATTTACTTCCATTACAAGAAACCTCAAGAGAAGGGTGTTTTTACCTAGTGAGGAGCACCAAGGGAAACTTGGATGGATCTTTCATGGAAGAGTAAATGTTTGGGAAAACTGCGTGACCACTAAAGCCAAACCCGAAAATCCCGATCGCGACAGGTAAGTTAGCGAGATCGAGAGCTTGTCCACCCGGGTGAAACCCGACTCCATCAACCGACCCGACCCAGAAGAGACAAAGGGCCAGCAAGATAGAAGAGAAGACTCCTCCGGCTAAAAGATTGGAGCACATGTGTTAGAGAATGATCGAATCTCAAAACTATTCGTAAGGATTTATATATAAAATGGAACCTGAGAGATAGGAGAGTAAGCTAAGGTCTCTAAGCCAAACCGTAGGAAGAACAATAAGAGTGGTTGTTATGGCAAAGATCTGCGAAGAATCTAGAGCTACTCCAGCGATGTTTAATGAAATGTTGGGAAAAAGTCTCGACAAGTTATCACTCATCATGATTATATACTCCACACAACATGCGTATAACTCCATGTACAAAAGTATCTGCAACTCTCAAAGAGATCAAAAACCCTAAGTTTTAGTTTGGAGATATTAGAACGAATCCTAAATGGTTCCAATATAACTTACGGAGATGATAAGGCGGCCGGTTAATCCAAAGGCGGCTTGACCGATGTCGGGATAGGTATGGAGGTCAGGAGAGCTTTCAAGACATCGTTTGAGGAGTATACCGGTGTAGCAAGTGATGATACCAAAGAAGAAGAGTATAAAAAGCCCGAGCCATCCTCCTTCTTTCACCGCGTAAGGCATTGTGAGTAAAGCTACTCCACATAGAATATTGATTCCTGCACCAAAATAGGTTCAATTCAAAGAGAGAGAAAGAAATATGCAGAGAATTGAAACATGTTTGTAATGGTGATAAAATATGTTAACCATCTGAGCCTAACCGGATCCCTAAGCCTTGAAAGTGTCATGGATAGCCATTCCCGTATCTAATATCGATCGGCTCAAACTTTTAATGGACCCGGTGTAACCCAAAAAGATATAACATGTTTTTTGCAACGTAAGTCACCATCTCTTTAACAATGTTTCGTATACTCCTTAATAATGTTTGATGGGCCACTAAAAACAAAAATGAGCCTTCAAATCTTAAAGAAAAAATAAGAAAATGTTTGATGGGCCACTAAAAAACGAAAATGAACCTTCAAATCTTAAAAAAAAAATAAGAATTTTTTGATGTTTCGGTGCAAAAGCACCGCCTGCACCACGTCAAAACCGGGCATGTTGTTAAGTTTCACACAAACAAAATCAATTGATAATGAGTGGATGAGTTTATATCACTTATATATCACTCTAGCTTAAATTTCACTTCAGTTATAAGATTAGATATTAGGTCACTTCCGATGTGGGATTCCTAAATAGATATTTGGTCTTACCGTTGAGAACAGACTGAGGAAACGAGCAGAGATTTGGTTCTGCCAACGGGAGATCGGTGATGGATAACTTGAGCTGAAATGAAATGAATGATTTGGCTGAGACCTCTTCTTCTTTAGAGAGCAGGGTTTGTTTGCTTGCAGAAGAAGCAAACGAATTTAGAATAGAGTTTTGGCGTCTCCTGTATAAGGAGGAGATCGAACTGGTGAAGGATGTCTGAGAACCTCTCCGGTGAATGAAACTGATCGTCGGAGGTGTAACCCCGGTCAAGATATCCACAGATTGTCTGAATTTTCCATTAAAAAGGGAGAATCTTCATTACTGCAAACCCTTCGGATTAATTCTTTAGATATGGAAAAACAGAGGATTTGACATTTACCGATAACTCCGAGGCCACGGGGCCGAATCGTTCCGGGATAACGGAGAAGATGGACTGGAGATATTGTCTTCTTCATCGCAGGAGACATCGACTTGGCATTCCTCGTCATCTGTCTGGAACAAAATATCCCTTTCTTGCTCCTCAAGCTTCATCTTCTTCGCCTCTGTTTCAGAACAGAGTCGAAACAGAGCAAACAGCAGATTTTAGAACAGAACACGAAACAAGAAGAAGGAGAGAACAGAGGAGCTAGCGAGATGAAGACTAGAAGAAAGAGAAAGAGATTCTGTTGTGATTTTGATTTGTTTTCGCGTCGACTTTGTATTAGTACATTGATGCATGATCATATCATATGTATAATATAATCTTTCCCGTTGTTATATTTAACACTTTATCCAATTGAAGTGGAAGTAACGTTCACATGTCAAAGCCTCAAAGTCAAAGGTGAAGAAGTTTTTTGCCATCTTTACTTCTTCAGTTTGTGTTGATATTGGATAAGTGGGTCCAAGAGTGCCTATAAAAGCCCAAGAGTGCTGAATTATTTGGACTTTGAGCCTTAAAGCCCAATAACGTTGAAGACGCGTCATCGTCTTCGCTTTTTCGGCTCTCTCTTCAGAGGTCGACGAGGTTTAAGATTTTTTAGAATGTTGTAGCAGCTTCGCGAATCATCTTCGATCTTTTATAAAACCAAACCAGCTATTCGCCGACTCTTCCTCTTTATTATTACAAACACAGGAAAAAGAGGTTTCGAGCTTTTGTAACTTATCTCTCTCTTCTGTTCCAAGTTTTGTTTTCCCTGTGAAAGCGTTTCTTCAATGGCGAAAGACGGACCCAATTGGGATGGATTGCTTAAATGGAGTCTCTCTCACGCCGACGGTACTCGACCAACTCGCCAGTTGAGGTACGGACTTCATTTGTAGTTTCTTAGGTTCTTTCTCGTCGTTTGTCCGAGATTGGATTGGATGCTTGATGTGTATTTAGAGAAAAAATTTGTCGCTGTGTTTTAGCTTTCACTTGTGGAGATTGAATCTTGTGACTGAATTCGAATCTGGGTCTGTGTAAAATAAGTTTTTTTTTACATATCTGTTCAAGTTATATGTTTGATTAGATGCAATTATCGAATTCTGCAGCTTATGTAGGTGAAAAGCGAATCCACCGTTTTGTCATGTCAAAGCTTATAGCCAATATTGTGTTTGATGTTTATTGTGGATTTTTGTTGTTTTGATGAGACAGCGAGGAGGATCGAAAATGGTTTATGGAGGCTATGCAATCTCAGACTGTAGATGTAGTCAAGCGCATGAAAGAGATTACACTAGTTATGCAAACACCTGAACAGGTTTTGGTGGATCATGGAGTAACACCTGAAGATATTGAAGGTGCTTATTTCGGCCATAATACATAGTTGAGGACTTATCTTTCGCCATCTTGTGGTGGGGTACTAATCTGGGTTTTATAATCTTGTAGATTTGCTGGATGAGTTGCAGGAGCACGTTGAATCCATCGATATGGCTAATGGTAAACAATATCTTACTTCGAACTTGGGTTTCTCCCTTTTCTTTTGTGGTTATCTCGATTTGAGTATTATTTACTATTGTGTAGATCTTCATTCGATTGGAGGCTTGGTTCCTCTTCTTGGGTACCTTAAAAACTCTCATGCTAATATTCGGGCAAAAGCTGCTGATGTCGTAAGCACAATAGTTCAGAACAATCCTCGAAGTCAGGAATTAGTTATGGAAGCCAATGGTTTGGAGTCATTGCTTTCAAACTTCACTTCTGACACAGATGTTCATGCTCGAACTCAGGCTCTTGGTGCAATATCATGTAAGCCCGCTCTGATATTTTATAGTAAAGATTGAGATGATTAAAACCTTTTGTGATTTTGGCATATTCTCGTTCTATGATAATAATCCACTAAAGACTCTTTCCTTTTCAATATGGTGTGTAGCTTTGATTCGTCATAACAAACCTGGAGTCACGGCTTTCAAGCTTGCTAATGGTTATGCTGGCCTGAGAGATGCGTTGGCATCTGATAGTGTGAGATTTCAAAGGTAATCCACACAAACGCTCTTAATTCCTTACTGCCTCTTGCGGATTTTAAACCTCGGAAGATTCTTAAATTGTTGCTTTTTGTCTTTCTAAATTTGCCAGGAAAGCCTTGAACTTGTTGCAATATCTTCTGCAAGAGGATGATTCAGACCGCAGTATTGCCACTGGATTAGGATTTCCCCGAGTGATGATGCATCTCGCGTCTAGTGAAGATGCTGAGACCAGAGAAGCCGCTCTTCGCGGGTTACTCGAGCTTGCAAGAGAGAGAAACGATGGAAGCGGATGTAGCAGCATAGAGAAGGGCGATGAGAAACTGAGGCAGCTTTTGGAAGACCGGATCAAAGGAATCAGCTTGATGTCACAAGAGGAGCTCGGAATGGTGAAAGAAGAGAGACAGCTCGTGGATTCACTGTGGAGCATTTGCTACAACGAACCTTCTTCTCTGAGAGAGAAAGGGCTTCTTATTCTTCCCGGTGAAGACGCGTTGCCTCCTGATGTCGCAAGCAAGCTCTTTGAGCCTCCTCTTAGAGCTTCCGCAGCAAATCGTAATGCCACGGAGAAGAAAGAGGAACCTCTGAAACTACTTGGACCCGCACCATAGGCCAAAGTTTTATACTTTTCATTGTGTTTTGTGTTTTGTAATTTCTCAAATTTTCAGAAAAGATTCATAGATACAGCAATGTCAAGAATCTAATGTTATATGTTATGGTAATCTCTATCTTTGATTATATGAGATCCTTATCAAGTTATTGTTGTCTGTTTCTTTACATAAAGCCAAGCTTAAACATGACAAACTTGGGTTTTCTTCCCGATTTCGGTTTAGCAAAAACCAATATGGACCAGATCTAATTTTCCGGTTTAACTTTGTAACCTCGTGAAATTTAGCTAAAACAGTTATCCCCAAGAAAAAAGAGCCCACGAACTTTTGCCTAACACTTAGGGAACCGAGTTCGATCCAAAGCAGTCATATATCGGAGGAAATCTCTCAGCTTCGCCTTCTTCCGCCGCCGTCGCCGTCACGGCTAAAACCGGTATGTTACAAAGTCACTGATAAACGAAAACACCATTAAACCCTAATCCTTTCCACTTCTTCGCACGGTCGCGTAAAAGGAGGTTTCTTTTGTTCTCCAGAAACAATCTGATCTTTTCTTTATTGAACAGTTAAGACTGGAAGCTGTGGTCTTCGAATCGATTGAAGCTTCGTCTCTGAGTTTTTGATTCATATTATTATTAGCTAAAGCTGGGAGTTTCCTGTGAGTTATTGAGCCATGGTGTGGTGTAACCATTGTGGGAAAAACGTTCCTGGAATACGCCCCTACGATGGTGCATTGTAAGTTGTTTTGATTATTCAACTGATGTTGGATCTTATCGTTTGCTTTGTTTAGGGATTCGATTTCTGTTGGATTTGTGGTTTCCAGCTTCAAATTATTGATTTCATGTTTGTGCTTTTTGCAGGGCGTGTAATTTATGTGGGAGGATATTGGAAAATTTCAATTTTTCTACTGAAGTTACATTCGTTAAGAATGCGGCTGGACAGGTATATGAAGCTACGATTTAGGTTCTGTTACCTCTATTGAAGCTCCTCTGCTTTAGAGCTAGGAATGTTTTAATGTTTCTTGTGATGTTCTTGATGTCTTTAGTGGTTTGGGAATGTGATTAATAGGATGTAAGATTAGAGGATATGAGAATTTCTTAGATGTTCAGTAGGGTTTGTATGAGAAGTTGAGAACTTTTTTGGTTTGTAGTCCAAGTGAATATATTAGCTATACTCATACCTTTTAGTTTGATCCTTAACTCCACTGATACGATTCAAAACTACCAGAGTGAAAAATACACCAAGTAACCAGCATAATTGGCTACAATCAGTAGAAATATCTTCGATAGAATAGACAACGTATTTTATTTTCAAGACTGCTTTCTCTTTAGTGATATCTAGAGAGTTATTTCAGAAGGATGCTGCCTTATCCTATCTTCTTTTCAACCATTCGGTGCCTTTTGTTTTCTTTTAAAGAACTGGTTTAAAAGCATACTCATTATTTCTGTGCCTGCAGAGCCAAGCGTCTGGTAACATAGTGAGGAGTGTTCAGAGTGGGATTTCAAGCTCACGTGAAAGGAGAATTAGAATAGGTATGCCTTTTTTTTGTATATAAATTCTTGTTCACTATTGGCCTAAGTAGTGCAACTGATACATCTAGTCTAGAGCTTTCGTTTATGTTTGATTTGATCTTAGCATTTACCAGTTTGCAGAAAATATCATTCCTTGTTCATTGGCTCGTCTTTTAGCCTAACTCTTTATTCTGTTTGATCTCCTGCCAAATTCGAGGCCATGTTACTGTTTGAAAAACATTGCATTGTTAGACTCTTTACGTTTATGCAATTGTGATCCTTAGTTTTCTCTGACAGACCTTAGTTTTTTTTTGCAGCTAGAGACGAGTTTATGAATTTGAGAGATGCCTTGGGAATTGGTGATGAAAGAGATGATGTGATTGACATGGCTGCCCGATTCTTTACAGTATGTTTGGTTTACATATTATCTGAACTTTTATTTGTAAGTACTTTTTCCCCTTCTCTTAACTCAATTTATCTTCTGAAGATGGCAGTTGAGCAAAATTTCACTAAAGGCCGCAGAACTGAACTAGTGCAGGCTTCCTGTCTCTACTTGACTTGCAGGTTAGATTCTTAGTAATCGTCTTGTTGCTTTCTTAATTTGTGTTTTCCTCATTGAAATATCATGTTGAATTATGTTACCAGATGAACAATGCCCTGTGTGTTGACCAAAAACTTTCTCTATATGTAGGGAGAAGAACATACCATTTCTTCTTATTGATTTTTCAAGCTATCTGCGAGTTAGTGTGTAAGATGATTTTGTTTCATTTCCATACTTTTCCCTTTCTTTTGTAGTCTAATTGTCTGTTAAGTCTACTGCAACGATTCCTCTTATCCAAGTAATGCGAATATTGATGTTTTTGGTTTCATCAAATCTGCAGTTACGAGTTAGGTTCTGTATATTTGCAACTCTGTGAAATGCTGTACATGGCGGAAAACCGGAATTATGAGAAGCTTGTTGATCCTTCCATTTTCATTCCTCGATTCTCAAACAGTAAGTATGTCGTATTTTGTTTAGTTGCTTTGAACATGTAACAAACAGTTATATCGAATACGTGACCCAGCCTATACAATTTGCAGGCTTGTTGAAAGGGCAACATGATAAAGCTGTCGTGAGGACAGCTAGAGACATTATAGCTAGTATGAAGAGAGATTGGATACAGGTGTGAATTTTTTTGTTAGTTGATCGTTTCCTATGTACCTTTTGTCTTATCGTTGGTTATTTATTATGTCTTGTGTTAATCTTGGCCATGTATTGGCTTGCAGACCGGTCGGAAACCTAGTGGAATATGTGGAGCAGCACTTTACACAGCAGCGCTTTCCCATGGTGTCAAGTGCTCGAAGGCAGATATTGTAAGATATGATTTAACTTCTAAAGAAATATTGTTAAAGATGAGAGGAAAAACGTTTTAGCCTTTTATTTCACTAATATAGTACTGATTTGGTGTGTTTTCTAAATATTTCAGGTAAAAATTGTGCATATATGTGAAACAACTCTAACCAAACGATTGATTGAGTTTGGAAATACCGAGGCTGGAAGTTTAAATGTGAGTGAAGGCTAAGAATTTATAGTTGTAGAATTATTCGCTAACTGAGTCATATCATCCCTCATATCACTTTAAGAATTATGTTTATTTTTTCTTAACGGCTGTAAATGTGTGGCTAGGTTGAGGGGCTCACAGCAAGAGAAAGGCTTCTGCATAAAAAGTCTTTTACCATGAAACCGAAGTCTAACAAAGACAGGGTTCTCTGCATGCATCAGGATGGTAAACCTTTTGGTTACGGACTATGCGAGAGCTGTTACAATGATGTAGGTCTTCGGTATTATTCCTGATTTGTCTTTTTCGTCTTTTCTGTTTACGCAATTACGAGTTCTTGACAAATGGCTCTGAGAGTTGACAATCAGAAGCTTTTTTCCCATATTTTTCTGCAGTTCAATAATGTTTGTGGTGGACTTGTTGGTGGGTCGGATCCTCCTGCTTTCCAGCGCGCAGAGAAAGAGAGAATGGAAAAAGCAGCTAGGGAAGAAAACGAGGGAGGAGTTGGTAGTCTTAACCACGATGAACAACTCAATGTAAGTTTAGGTGCTCTTTTCTTTGAGGATTGCATTTTACCTCTTTTTTTCCTACTCAAAGAACTTGTATAGGAAGCTTGTTCCATTTTACTTTGTTGGAATCTTATGCGTCAAATCTTTCTCTTTTGCAGTCCGAGAGAACACCAGACTACTGCAGTATGAGCAAAAGCGAAAAACGATGTTCGGGTGAGTGCAATTACTGTCTAACCACATTAAAGTTTTTCGCTATCGTTTGAGCACATGAGAATCTTTTTGTGCTGTGCCCCAGAGAAAGGCGAAGGAAAAAAAGATGGGGATGATGAACATGCTGAAGCTTCGGATGAATCAGGCAACTTTTCTGACATCAATGATGATGAGGTTGGCAACTGTTTTGATTTCTTGTTTTCAAAGTCTTATGTTCAACCTCAAATATGGAAACATGAAACGAAAAAATTCTCAACAGTCTGTTTGAGTCTTTTTTCTTACTACAGTTTCACTTGTTATATCTAATCATTGGTCATAATATTTCACCGTTTGCCCAGGTTGATGGCTATATTCACAACGAGGAGGAAAAGCGCTATAAGAAGATCTTATGGGAAGAGATGAACAGAGAATATCTTGAGGTGATTTCAGAGGCCATGTCATTTATCTTCTTTTTGGGTTAGAGATCAATCCACTCATAAGAATCTTAACAAAATTTTATTGTTTTGTAGGAGCAAGCAGCCAAGGAAGCCGCTCTGAAGGCGGCTAGTGAAGCCTTAAATGCGAGCAACTCCAATTGCCCGGAGCATGCAAGAAAGCTTGTTGAAGCTTCCAAAGCTGCTGTGACAAAATCTAGAAAGGTGACTCATTTAGAACTTTGCAATTATGTTCTTTTAACTTTCATATCAAGTATCTGACTTATGGAGAATAATATTTTTGTCCATTAATGACATATGGTTTCTCAATCAAACTCTGGTTCTCTTTTCCCTCTTCGTATAGGAAAAGCAACAAAAACGAGCTGAGGAAGCAAAGAACGCACCTCCCCCAGCCACAGCCATGGAAGCTGTTCGCAGAACGCTTGATAAAAAGGTGAAAATGTCTCTCTTCTTTGAGGCTTTAATACTAAGGAGCCGGTATGGCGACGTGATCGAGTTTTACTCAGCAATGATCATCTCTTAAACACCCTGACCCGGAAGTACATTAGTCAAGAACATGTCTATAAAACATTGCTCTTTGTCAAATTGGAAGAAACTTTTGGAGTTTGTGTTTCTTCTCTCTCTCCTGACTTGAGTCTCAACTCTTGTACAGAGACTTGGTGGGTTAATCAACTACGATGTTTTGGAGGAGCTCTTTGATACTTCCGTAAGTTATTTGAGAAAAATTATCTGTTCTTGTTTCCTTAGTTCTCATCGCTTTCAAGTCTATGAGTGTAGCTCTATACGATTTTCTTCTCATTTCTTCTTTCAGCCAGCTGAGAAATCACCCAAGAGGTCGAAAACCGAGACAGTCATGGAGAAGGAGGAAGAAAAGAAGGAAGTGAGGAATAATGAAAATGAAGACGACGAAGCTGAAGAGGATGAAGAAGGCTATGTAGAATCATACGACATGAACACAGATTTTCCAAACAGTGAGAAATTCTATGAAGAAGAAGATGAACAAGAAGAGGTTGGTTATGATTTTGGATTGTATTGATACATCTACTGTGAAACAAAGTTTTTCATTATTTTTTGCCAGACTGGTTGATTTTATGCGCATCAATATAGGAGAATCCAAACAAATTTATGGTTTTATAGGATCTTTGATCCTTTTATATCAGTTAGACAGTAACAAATAAAGATTTTGAAAAAAAAAAAAAAAAATCAAACAACTGATTTATTTGCTTCATCAAATTGATGGGTTATTTCTAAGTAGTTTGAAAAATTTTAACTTCAATTTTCGTAATATTGTTTTTTTTTCAAGTTAGTTAATGAGAATATATGTCTGGTTTATTTTTTTTACAGCACTGTATGCTTGGTTTAAGTAATAATTTTCTATCAACTAATGAATTTTTACATAGAGTTTAATATTTAAGATTATGTTTTATTATTTTCAAGTAACTAATGAGTAATGATCATTGAACTTTCGTTTATTTGATAACTTCAAAAAAAAAAAAAATTAAATCTGAGTTTTTTTCTTCTAGATTTAGTATAATATTAATTGTTTATATTTTTTCTACTATGTAACCATTTAATGTAACTGACACGTGACTCAAATTATTATTCAATTAAATCTAAACATATTTAATTTTTATAATTGGTTTTCATTGTTTATGGTTATGGACCTTATGGTTATATAACAAGGCTTATATAACTCAATTTATCTCACCTATTTTATGAGCTAAATGTTTTTTTATTTAATGGTGACATTTATGAATTTTTATTAAATTGATCCAAAGTAACCAAAAATTACTGTGTGGGTCCGGACGATTTGTATTTGAGAACCAAAAAGTGTGCTTTCTTGTTTTGGGCCTTAGGGTTTTCTTCAGCCCAATAGAATAAATGACTCATTACTGACCAAATCCGACGGTCCATATTCACCTTCAAAGCTTGTCATCGCATACGTGTTCGATGGTCAACGGATCAGCCAAGAGTGCCGTTTGAGGTTCAAACTTCTGTTTCTGAGGTTAACTCTCTGCCGTTAACGTCCGTTATTACCTTTTAATTTTTACCTTTCTGACTTTCCACTTTCCTCTATAGAACCATTGACGGCGTTAATTGGTTTGTTTACTCAACAACTTAGCCAGAATTCGCTATGCTCCTTTTATATCATACAAATTACAGTAAACCAGCTCAATCGATGGAGAAACATCGGTTATAATTAAGAATTATGAGAGTAAACCGGCCGGTTTAGAGAATTAGGTTACGTATAAAAAACGGAAAAGTAACGGTGACGCCAGCTGAAGAAGTATTCGTTATAATTGTAGAGAGCTAATTTTAATTTTTAACCTTTTTTTTTAATTTTAATGTTTTATTTTTCTTGTTTCGATCCAAAGTCTTCCTCTTTCTCTCTCTATCTCTCTCTCTGGTTCAACGGGCAAAGTATTTTTCGAATAAAGTTTTGGTTTTTATTTTTGTTTAACGTTCTCTTCGTCTTCTTCTCTGCCTTGTTCTTCTGCTGGCGAATTCGTGTATCTGTCTCTCTCGATGAGCTGCAGTTTAAATCTAGCGGCTTCTTCTCCACATGAGGTTTGTGTTTTTCTTCTCCCGTGTGTATCGAAATCTGATTTTTTAAGGGTTTTGTTCTTGTGATCAGATTGTAGTGAAATTGAGTTCACGGTTGCTTTGTTCTCAATCGAAACCGTCTCGAAATAGGGATTTTTTAATTGATTTTTCTGTGATTAGAATTGTGTTATAAACCCTAAATTTTTTTATTATGGTTGGTAGACTGATGAGTTGTTTGTTTTACTGAATTACCGATTTGTGAGATCTGGGTTTTGTCTGCTACGTGTTTTACGATGGTGGGTTTTTCTAGGGATTTCAGTTTCTTATCGAATTCTGGATTTTTTTTTTATTTTTTATTTTTGCATTTGGATGGATCTTCAGGATGAAACAGGTGAAGTTAAAATGGAGGGTCAGTGTATAGAAAATAAGCAATCAACAGCTGCTTCGTGCTCTTCTTTATCTGAAGGCAGTGCCAGTAGTTTCCTCAAGTCACCTGCTATTGCAAGTCCAGCCACAGTATCTCCAACTCATAGGTACTTCGGTTTAATTCGTCTTCTTCTTCTTCCTCTGTGTATGAATTGATATTCAAACATTAATCATGAACTTTTTACTCTGCCACACTCGTTTACAAATCTGAATCCCATGGAGATTGATGTTGATAGTTTTTGTTATGCAGGAGGACGAGTGGCCCTATAAGGCGAGCGAAAGGCGGGTGGACTCCAGAAGAGGTTAGTTAGTTGTGATTGCTTTGACTGGTATAAATTATGGCGTCAGTAGTTCAAAAACGAAGATGAGAGTTGTCTTGCTTATGGCAGGATGAGACATTGAGACGAGCAGTTGGCACGTTTAAAGGGAAGAGCTGGAAGAAAATAGGTAAATGGATCTCTTTTTTTCTTCATTTTTTATTATAGTTCCGGTACCAATTGTAATGTTAGTTTTACAAGATATTCCATAGATTTGTGAATGGAATATCGGAGTTGGAGTCTTGTTTGAAATTCTAGATATTTCTTAAATGCCTACTTGTTTACAGTGTCTATTAGTTCCATACTCTTGTCTATGTAGTTTTATGAATTACTCTTGTAGGTCAACTTGATCATTTTGAGTCTGAGCACTTCGCAAAAAAAAACCTTCTTCTACTTATGATTCCTTTTTTTTTAAGCAGCTGGTTTCCGTGAAGCAGTTAGTATTGTTCTCGTTGTTTGAATTGGTGTATTTATTTTTGCAGCGGAATTTTTCCCTGATAGAACTGAAGTTCAATGCCTGCATCGGTGGCAGAAAGTTCTAAATCCGGACCTTATTAAGGGACCGTGGACACAAGGGGTTCGTTCTATATATAATTGTTTTTGGCTTTTCATTTTTATGTTACATATGAGGGGATTAATAAGTCTTGTTTTGCAGGAGGATGAGAAAATCGTTGAACTTGTTCAAAAATTCGGGCCTGCAAAATGGTCTACTATCTCAAAGTCTTTACCAGGTCGAATTGGGAAGCAATGTCGAGAAAGGTAATTAATCCATATGAGAACAGCATTTTTCTTATAGTTATTCTGGAAGCTTCAATGTGTTTTGATATTTATGCAGGTGGCACAACCATTTGAATCCTGGTATTAACAAGGATGCGTGGACCTCAGAGGAAGAAGTAGCTCTCATGAATGCTCATCGGATTCACGGAAACAAATGGGCTGAAATTGCTAAGGTCTTACCCGGCAGGTATATACTTTTCCTGGAATCAAGCCTTCAATGGAATTGGGACTCACTCTATAGAAGGCTGGCTTAGCTTCTGGGTTTAATGAAAGTGTTTACTTTAAATCTTGATGCAGAACCGACAATTCAATAAAGAACCACTGGAATAGTTCATTGAAGAAGAAGTCAGAATTCTACTCACTTACCGGTAGGTTACCACCACCAACAGCAGGAAAGAACGGTGTTCCTGAGAGTGTAACTAAGCGTTCATCGTCTTCTCTGAAAAGGGATTATGATTCAGTTGCTCAAACCTCTTCAAGAACTACAGATGTAAACAAGCCCGATGAAGACAGAAAAGGCCAACTAAACTCTTCTGTTCCGCTTGAAGAAGTAGTAGCTGCTTCACGAATAACCAGTGTTAACGAGTATGCTCGGTCTCCTCAGTTTCCTAACCCAGAGCAGCCATTGCCAGAGAATGGTGAAGTTACAAAGAATAGTTATCATCTTTACTACAAGCCTCAAATAGAGTATTACACGGCGTCAGAAGAGGATAAGCAGCGTATCTATGGGTATGAATGTGGTTGCAGTCCAAGCGCATCACCGGTTAGCTTCTTCACTCCACCTCCTTGTAGAAACGAGTACAGTAACGGTTTAGCTCCAAGAAGTCCTGAATCTTTCCTGAGAGAAGCTGCGAGAACTTTCCCAAACACACCTTCTATCTTCAGGAAAAGACGACGCAAGGTCGTTGTTTCGGATAACAACAATGCCGCGAAAACAGATGAAGCTAAAGAGGTTGATCAAAAGGTGATTGATGATAGTTCAGTGAGTCCTGATTGTGAAGAGAAACAAAACAATGGATCAAATGCTTACAATCTATCTCCTCCGTATCGGATAAGATCGAAAAGAACAGCTGTTTTCAAATCAAGACAGCTTGAGTTTATCTCACCAGAGGAAGAGAAAGCTGACGATGAAACCAAATCATCTTGAGAAAGATAAGTTGCTTGATGAAGAAGATTCTCAACTCTTAGGCTAAAAAAAGAGATCTTTCTCCCATACACGTTGAAATTTTTCATTGGTTTTTTAATTTTTATTTTTGGGTTAATGTTAAAGCTGTAATTAATCCAAAGAATAATTTACACCTAACATGTGTTAGGTTCGGTTTTAAATACAACATAAATTTTTCATCTTGTGCAATAAAAAAGAAATATAAAAGGAAAAAGGAAAGACCTAAGGTAACGTGTATATATATAATCGCATAAACCCTAAAAAAATATTCCTGTGAAAACTTTTGTTTTCTCTCGATTTCAAAGACAGAGATGGAGGAAGCACTGTACGTTCCTGCTTTCAAGAGGAAGAAGGAGAAGACGATCGATGTGGAGCGCGAATCGTGGGATGAGCTTCGACGAAGAATCAATGGATTGGTGAATAAGGTAAACGCCAATAATCTTACTCATGTAGTTTTGGAATTGTTGGAAGAGAATCTCATCAGAGGAAGAGGTCTTTTGTGCAGATCATGTATGAAATCTCAGATCGCTTCTCCTAATTTCTCCGATGTGTTCGCCGCTTTGATCGCCGTCGTAAACTCACGATTCCCTTTGATCGGCGATCTGTTGTTGAGAAGATTGGTTTTGCAGATCCGAAGAGCTTATCATCGCAACGACAAGCCTCTTTTGTTAGCCGTGGTTAGATTCCTCGCTCATCTCGTGAACCAGAGAGTCGCTGGCGAGACTATTGCCCTTGAGCTTCTCCTGAAGCTTCTCGTTGAGCCTACCGGAGACACCGTCGAGGTTGCTGTGGCATTTGTTACAGAGTGTGGAGCCACGCTTCAGGAGGTTGATGCGAGAGCCCTTAACCTAGTTTTCGATGGCTTTCTCAAGATTCTTCACGAAGGGGATTTGGAGTATAGGTCTCGGTGTTTGATTGAGTCTTTGATCACTCTTAGGAGATCCAATTTCAAGGGTCATCCAGCGATTCATCCTCAACTCGATCTTCTTGTGGATCCAGACGAGCAAGAGACACATCAGATATGTTTCCTCGACGAAATCGATCCTGAAACTTCGCTCGACGTCTTCAAGCCCGACCCTGAGTTTTACCAGAAGGAGATGAAGTACGAGCAGCTGAAAAGGCAGATACTTGGGGAAGAAGATGCAGACCAAGAAGAAGAAGATGATGATGATGATGAAGCAGAAGAGACAGGTATACAAGAGCATACGGACACTGATCTTGTTAATCTCAGGAGGACAATTTATCAAACCATAATGTCAAGTCTTAACTTCGAGGAAGCAGGGCATAAACTCCTCCAGATCAGACTAGAACCAGGTGAAGAGATGGAGCTATGCGTTATGGTGGTCGGATGTTGCACTGAGGAGATAACTTACCGCCCTTTCTATGGTCACTTAGCACACAGGTTCTGCCTCAGAAGCAAAACTTACAGAGAATGTTTCGAGAATCTGTTTGTTCAACAATACGCAATGGTCCACCGTTTAGACACAAACAAGTTGAGGAGTGTGGCCATGTTCTTTGCGCATCTTCTGGCCACTGATGCTCTTCCTTGGCATGTCCTCGCCTATGTTCGGTTAACAGAGGAAGACACAACTTCTTCATCCCGTATTTTTGTCAAGATTCTTTTCGAAGAACTCTCAGAGCAATTGGGAATAAAGGCTTTGAATGAAAAGCTTCAGGATCCAAACATGAAGGAGACCTTCGAGTCGATCTTCCCAAAGGACCATCCTAAGAACACAAGGTTCTCCATCAACTTCTTCACAGAAATCGGCCTCGGGGGCATCACTCAGAAACTCAGGCAGTGCCTTGCCAAGTGCCAGAAACCGGATACTGATTCAGGGGAATCAGGAGATGAGAAGAAGAGGAAGCGTAGAAGAAGAGTTTGATTACTAGCATTTGTTTAATCTCTCTTTTTTCTTTATTTGGCTTGATGATCTAAACAGAAAATCAAAGATATACATTTCAAAGTCATTGCCTTCTTCTTCTTTCTGGTTTGATGATCTAACAAAGATTCAAAGATATTTCAAGTGATGGCTTCTTTTTTGCACACATTAGCTTTTTTTGGTTCCACAAATGTGATCCTTTTTTGTATCTACCGATGCTATGTTAGGACCAATTTATCTAAACTCGCCAGCTTATTTGGCCACGACAAGTAGAAATATTGTCAATAAGAGAGAGAGATTAAGGGGTTTATTGGTTTTGGTATTTTAATGAATTTGAAAATCCAAACCAAATCCTACCTTATTCAATCAATCATTTTAAAATCTTCATTAAGATTTTGTCTTATTCAATTTGTGATTCTCAACTACAAATTAAAATCAAGCATTATTCAGTTAAACATGGATTTGATTTGAGAATGGATTTTAATGGATTTGAGAATGATTTTATGTTATAAATACAAAGGTTCAAATCTTTAACCAAACCTTGTTATTTTGAATTGGATTTGACCAAACAAACTATTGGACTCACAATTTTTCCAACACACCTCATATATTTCTCATATCATCCCACATATCCACAATTAGAATGGGTGATAAAATTCAATATTTGAAGTTTCTATTGTATAACAATCATTTTTGTTCATGACTTCATGTGTATACTCTTACTATATAAACAAATAAAAAATTGACTTTTAATTAAACAAAAAAATATATTATTGAAGAACAAGTTGCAAGTTTTGAAAAAACACAGTTATTGTTTATGTCATAATATTTTAGTCCATGTCTTTTTTTTTTTTTTTTAAATCCACTTTACTTGGTTTTCAAATCCATTTCATTTGATTTTCAAATCCTCTTTACTTATTCTTAAATCTACTTTACTTGATTCTTAAATCCAATTTATAGATTTCAAATACTCATTGATTTTCAAATACATTAAAATCCATGAACCAATAAACCCCCCCTAAACTTACCCAACTTGATGTTCTGGCCTGTTGATAATCGACATCATCATTCAGCAATGACAAGTTGTGATTAAATATTTGAGATGAAGATGAAAAAACACTGTGAAAATTACAAGGCTCCTGTTCTGAATTAAATAACTGAAACTAGAAACTAAAGACAAAAGTGGATTAAAAATCACACATTTTGTAAGCATTAGTTGATCAGACCCACCAAGCTGGGATTCTCAAGTGCAGCCACCAAACGCTCTTTGTCGCTTAGTTGTTTATTAACTGCATTTTTAACACACAATTTGAGAATCAAACTGAAACTCCTGTAATTTCGATTGCAACCAACTCTGTTTCAACAACAAAGTCTAAAATTTTGTACCTGCAGCCTCAGTTACATGACTCCCTGGTGCTACTCTTACATCAACCTGAACAAAAAATATGCATGAAATTAAGAGATGTTCTACTAATGACTCTTTAAGAAACAAATTACAAATGACCTCACACAACAATAACTGCATCTACCTTGAATCGAGCAGGAAGGCTTTGTAACAGTTTCGCGTAGATGCAAAGACCAATAAAGGTTGGCATGTGACAATGTGGAAGAGTTGGTCTGAATGTAATTCTGTAAAGAAATGGCACAAATTTAACAGATTAAGACTTAAGACAAAAAAAAAAGGGTTAAAATCTCACCAGTTTTTTTATACCTAACGTAACTCTTCTCATCATCAACTTCGACTGATTCTTCTGTAACTACATGGAGCTCTTCCAAAGAAGAGTCTTGATGCTCTGGATCTTTGATATCTCTTATATGATTTGTGGATTGTTAAGGAGAAAAAACATCCTATAAATTCAACAATGCACATAATTATGAGAAATTTAGTGTGTTAGGGCCTAAGAGATTAAAGGATATCGAAAATCTCGAGCTGATATATTGGATCTACTGAAAACTCATCGGTATTACTCTGATCAGTAAGAACACGCCTTTTTTTCTTCGGGTAAACGGATGGATTTTCATTGATTAACCCAGAATCCATATTTTCTCTCCTGAACACAGAAACCCTAATTATCAATAAGTACAATCACAGACTACAACAAAACAGATGAAGCTTATCAATTGTGAATCGGGAAAAAACCCTAAATAAACCCTAAATCCCCAA
The DNA here is from genome assembly GCA_900406555.1 of Pseudoturritis turrita. Taxonomy (NCBI): domain Eukaryota; kingdom Viridiplantae; phylum Streptophyta; class Magnoliopsida; order Brassicales; family Brassicaceae; genus Pseudoturritis; species Pseudoturritis turrita. The sequence goes on from OVBL01000397.1 coordinate 4,014,154, forward strand.
AAGAGAGACGGAAGAAGCAAAATAAGCAAATAATATTACCGCGGTTAAAGCTTTTCTCGATTTGGCTTAGTGGATGTATAGAAGAAGAAGAAAGAGCTTTGACCTAATCGGACTCGTCTAGTTTCCTAATTACAAAATTTGAGTCATAAGGGAAAATCAGAAAAGGAAAATATGCCAATGGGCGCGGGAAATCAAAAACGACGTCGTTTTTCTCTGGTATGTTTTATTACGAAAACCATACCAATTCGAATTTATTATTTTCCTTCCGGTTATGTTAAAAACTTGGAAGCAATAGAGTCCACATATACAGGCCTCCAACTATTGATGTTAGGCCATAGTTTTAGAATTCGATTTCAATAATTGGATGATTTGGATTTTGGACACAATGGACAAAAGCCAAAGAATTGAGAGAATAATTAAAAACTATATATTATATTTTAATCATTCAACTTCATTCCACTGAAGTACAAACTGGTCACATGGCAGAGACATCTAAATATGACCAAAACACGCATAAACGAAGACCATTATCGGCTAAAAGAACAAAGCTGCAGCAATTATTACACATAAACCAAACCTAAACCATCATTAGGGTTAAATTATTATTACTTAGATTAAAAGACTCGATTATCTCTGCTGCTTGTGATTTTAAAGGATGTTTATTCATTTACAAGTGCAAGGGTCACACTTGCAGTCAGATCCACACTTGCAAGCATCGTTCTCAGCGATAATACTCTCGCCGGAAGCCTCGTACTGATTCTTCATCGCCGGTGCAACTCCCAAGACAAAAGTCTCAGTTGTTGTCGTCTCGCCGGAAAATCCCAAGTCTGGGTACATTTTGCAACTGCACAATCAAAAAACCCGTCAGGATCCGATGGAAACAGAGATCGTGTTATAAAAAAACCAAAAAAAAGTGGGATCTCTCATCGAGGATCTAGCGAATCAGAAAATTCCCAACTTTTTTTTTCTCAAAATTTCAGAAAAACCAATCGCCAAAACCAATATAGAATCAATTAAAAAAAAAACAAAAAAAATTCCGTTGTTGCATGTAACCGATTCCCACCGGAAAAAAAAGAGATATTTCCCCGAGAAAATTTACAGAGAAGCGAAGAAAATGAAAACGAGAGGGTCGAGACTTACCCTCCACATCCGTTGCCGCACTTGCAGCCAGATCCACAACCGCAGTTTCCTCCACAGCAAGACATTTTTCTCGAGAAAATTCAAAGGAAAGACGAAATAAATCTAAGAGAGAAAATTTAACCAAATTGATAACAGAATGAAAACTTAAGATAGAGGAAGCTCCAAGATTTATAAGCTAAATGAGAGAATATTCACCATACACGTGTCGCGATCGTTCTCCGCTCTTATCTCCTAAATATCATCAGTCCACAACTATTTCTTATTTACATATTTACCCCTATTGATTCTCGTACGTCGGTTCACAATAATTGTCGGTTCAATAATTGTGAGCGGGTGTGGTTCTGGTACGTTCTAGAGTGTACCGTAGTTCGGTGTGTTACGGTTTATCCACCGTTCAGATTTACACCCCCTTTACATGCAGATCTAAATCTACGGTTGTGATCTAATATTATTATTTAACCCCAGTGTCCGCATGATGCATCACTCTATCACCTCTATAGAAAAATATATTTCGATATCTTGAATCTTGATATTTGTGTTTAATAATAAGAGGTAATCGAATTATTGGATTTTTTTGTTTCTATATATAGTGAATCTAAGATATTATTAGCAAGGAAAATATCTAAAACAAAGATTTGTTGCAGATATTATCAGAGTTTTTTTTTTTTTTGGGTCGTCTCTAAATAAAGAGTTTGCAAAACCCCAATTTTTTTTTTTTTTTTAAATCTGTTGGAAGAAGAGAAGGCGGAAAATCTTTGAAACTAGAGAATTCACATGCGTGGTCGGGAGAAAATGTAGGAAAAAATAATTCTCGAATCTTATCCGAATTATAATATTATTAAATATATGAAAAGTGATTTATTTAATTGTCAAAAGTGATTCTATGCTTTTTTTAGTTTTAGGAGATAAAAATATATAGGCGTGAAAGTTGACAAAAGAAAATATCTATATCGATGCATGATCAAGACTTTTTTTTTTTTTACCGATCGGTTAAGTTTTTTTTTTTTTTTTTAAGTTTGAGGTTACTTAGTTACAAAATAATGAAAAGAAAGAGCATAATTATATCATATACGTACTTTGAGTTGATCGCTACTCGTACGTGTGTCCAATTATCAAACCGAAAGCTTATCTTCTTTCCATTTCTCACTCGGAGCTGAATAATAGAGTAAGTTTACGATTTACGGTTACCAGTTAGTGGGCGACTAAAATGGTTATAGACAAATACAATTTAACTTATCATGCTAAATCACATTATGATTACGAGATGATTATGATGTCATGATATGGTTGGCGAAAATATGGCATACGTTAAAAATAGGGAGATGTTGTATTTGCTTACCAATATAGTTTAGTGACCAATGCAAGAAGATACATACCCTTTAACTTATCATGCTAAAATAAAACGGTTAATACTCTTCCTGCATATATCATTTTCACTAAACTATATCTGGTTCAAAATTACAACATATTCAGATAAATAGATAACAAAAACTTAGTGAACCTCCCAAAAAAATACTTTAGTTAGTCCCTTCAAAAGATTAATAATAATATTTCACATGGAAGATCTCCAAATTCTTCCTTCAAGTGAAATCACAATCACAGAAACATCGTCGTGATACTTGCGACGATCTCCTTGCGGTATCTCCAGCAATTCATGAAAGTCCATACCTAAAAGAAAACCAAAAGTTGTACGTGAGTTTACTTAAAACTGCGTTTTGAGTCTTCGTTAATTGCGTTTGCGTTTTTGTTCTTAGTACCATATTTCTTGGCAGCTCGAAGGAGGACTTCTTGGATGAGATGTTGAGCAGGATCGCCTTCAGGGAAAGCTGAAATGAATGAGTCGACTTCGAAGATGGCTTCTTCATTGGAGAAGTATTCATATAATCCGTCCGAGGAGAGGATGAGGAATTTGTCACGTGACGTGAGTCTGTGGTGGTGGAGCGACGGAGAGCACGTGATGTACGGCGATTTTCCGACGTAGTTTATTCTGAACATCTCTAGAAGCGCCTCGTTCCATTTCGGCTGAGGAAATATCAGATTAAAACAAAACGGTGAAAAATTTGTCAAATCATCCAAATTTACTCAAAACTACCATCAAACCGAATAAAAACAAACCAAACAAATAATTTAATATACATTTTGATACACTAAAAACCATGTAGACCGAACAATCCAAACCCAAAAACCCGATCGGAGATTTGTAATATTTGATACGACAAACAAAAAAAATGCAAAGATCTTCTTGTAACTGTCTAAATAAATCGTGTGTATATATAAACCTGTTTAAGAAATCCAGCTCCAAATGCACGAGTGACTTTGAGATAACCTTTCACTCTATCATTCTCTATCGCCAACGCATCATCAGGATGTTCCTTCTTGATTCTTCTCACTTCCTGTGTCACATAATAAAAAAACATCATCAGTTTCTCATTTTTCTAACGATCACAACAAAACAATTTTGAATCAAGACTCGCAAAAGATTCTCACCTCTTCAACGTTTGTGCTATGTTCCATACTAAGCTGAACAGGAACCAGAAGATCCAATCCTCTTTCTGCGATGAACAAGTTCTCTAATGGACTCTCTTCTGTGATTCTCTCGAGCTCCTTTTTCATCTTCTTCTTCCTCCCACCGAGATCAGGTCTTCGAGCAAGAACCGCTCGGCTATCTCCAACGCTCATCACGTAAACGTCTTCTCCTTTCATCAATGTCACAAGAACGCAAGATCCCATCAATGCTAATTCTGGATTCTCGTCAACCGTCAAATCAAACGCTTCCTCTGTTTTCTTCAACGCTTGTTGAAGAGCCCTTAGAACGTCTTTGTGGTTAATCATCTCCGAATCACACTCCTTGTTATTCTGATTCCAATTCTTGTTTCTTGAGTTATGCTCCCACTCGCACCTCCATTGCAACTTCTTCACATTCTCTGTTCTGTTTCTTGAGCCGCAAGCAACATTGTCCCCTTTCATCACAGGACACGAATGGGAATCTTGCTCGACCATACTCTGTTTCTCGATATGGGGCTCGTCGTTTTCGCTATATGGTTCGAGATTCTCGGATTCGTCTTTATCGATCCATAGCAACCCTTTGAGCTCTTTGAGCACGGCGGTGTAGAGATTGTTGAGAAGATAATCCGGTGGATCTGGACCGTTGAATCCGTCGTAAATCCCGACGAAAAGCCAACCGTTTTCCTCCGAGAGGATGACGTGTACACGATCTTCCCCTGCTTTTCCCTCTGCCCATTGAATCTTTGGCTCTTCCAAAGCAGACTCAGTCTTCTCATCTTCTTCTTCTTCTTCTACTAATTCTACTCCTTGTTCTTCGGTTCTAGGGCTTACGTGGCTGCTCAGATTCGTACTTGAGTAGTTGATCTCAGGTCTGTAATGATCGGAATCTGATGAATCGTAACCGTCGATTGGCTTGATCATGATCTTCTTCGAACGAGATAAATTGTTAGATATCAGATTTGTGAAAATGGTTTTGAATGTGAGAAATTTCTTATTCGATTTGGGCTTCGAAGATTGTTTCTTTGGTTTCTCTTTCTCCTTCTTTTTCTTACCGATCGGACCTGAAATCAACCCGCTTTCAATCGGACCCAATAAGAACCGGCGCTCGAATATACCCGACCCGTGACCCGGTTTCTTCATCGGACCACGCGGCACGGGCTGGAGCGGCAAAGAGGCGAATCTATTGGAGCTCTCGAACCCGGAGGCTAATACCGACGCGTCTGTTGACGGAGAGGCAGAGAGCGCCGTTGAAGCATTGGCGCTAACGGAGGCGCCGGAGATTGAACGGAAAGTGGTGGTGGTTCCTGGTATCGGGTCGGGTCGGAGGGACGGTTCCGGCGGGAAAGAAGGTTTTGATCCGGTGAGAACTGGCCGGACGTAACAGAAAGAGTGTCCGAGGTTGTCGTGAACCAGTCCGACTCCGACATCGTAACGACTGGAAATTTCTCCGGCGGCTGTTCCAGCGCAACAGCCACTGACACCATTTCCCATTTGAAGTAGTGGGGTAAAATGGGGAATTACGCAGCTACTAAAAAACGGCACCGTACGTGGAATGAGAAAACGGTGTCGTGTCGTGTCGCTTGTTGGAGGCGAACGGCGCCGTTAGTAGAAGGACATTTGTCGAGAGACATTGTGAACAGCTTTTTGGCTATTTATGCTGTGAAGCCAAATGGTGAAGAAGATGAAAAGAGTTGACTTTGGAGAGGTTTATTCTGTTGGAATTATGTTTATTCTGATTGTTATTGGAATTAGTAAATTTTCTATTAAACTCTTGACAAGATTTTTCTCGTATTAAATATTATCGGAAACCCGAAAGTCCAAATGTAATTCATCCATCTATATTTCATACTCCTTCCGTTCCATTATATAAGATATTTTAGAATTATTTTTGTATTCCATTTTATTTGATTTTTTCAAATTTCTATACAAAAGTTAATGTAATATGACTATTCATATTCTGCAGTATTTTTTCTTATTGGTGATTTGTTTTAATTTAGATATTAAATAATATTTTTAATATAAAAAAAAAAACAAAAACTAATATTTATATATTTCTTAAACACCGCACTTTTAGCTAGAAAATCTTATATAATGGAACAGAGGAAGTACTATATTTGTTTTATAGTTTATGTTGGGTTTTTGTTTTCCACTTTTTTTTAATAGTTGAATTTATTCACGTAAACTTTGATTTATCCAGTAGTTTATTATTCTTTTTTAGTAAAACAAACAATTGCTTGTAGATATAGAATTTAATATTTTATTTGAAACATAACTAAGTTTCGCTTAGTTCGACCACCATTAAAATGTGAAGTTATAGTCAATCATTTCAAAATCAATGGTTACTATTTTAAAATAAAATAAAAATATTTGAAACTTTTATATCTAATTATGTCTAAATACCAGATAAATCATGTTATCTAAATAATTGATTATGATTTTCAAAATAAAGGTTAATGATTTTTTTTTCCAAAATATTGATTTTTTTTTTTTAAGTTTTGTATTTGGTTTTTTTTAAGTTTCCTGAATTTTTTATGTATAATTAATTCATTATTTATTTGATTTTAACAAAATGAACTATAGCATTACATTATTAAATAATACTGGTTTTAACTTATATTTTCTATATTTATGACATGTTAAATTATTTTTAAAATTACATATATTGTCTACGATTAATATTTGATCAAATAACATCCATTTACTTAACATCTAATCATAATTTTTTTGTTTTATGATATAAAATATAAGAGATGACTTTTCAAATTTATTTGGTAATTCAATATATACTAAATGTGTAGTTAATATGTATATTAAAGATTGAATTAACTAAATCATTTAAATTAAATATATAAATGATGTGGGGTACATGTGAAAGATGAGGTGTCATCAACCAGAAGAGAGAAAAATTAACTTTATATACAGTAGAACATCTATAAATTAATACTTATAAATTAATAATCATTATAAATTAATAAATTATTCCGGTCTCAAGTTGGACCAGTGTAAAAATTGACGAAATTCGGTAAGATAATAAGATAATAATTTTTTTGAAACTCCTATGTAAAATATGATCTCAATAATAATATAAACTAATAATTATAAATCTTATGTGTATATATATCTAAGATAATTTAATAATGTATGACTCTAGTGTTGTATATTTTCTTTTTAAAGTAGGAATCGTATTGAACTAATCTCGAATTTTTTTTATTGCATCAAAAATTCATGGTGTTGTCATCTTGATCTGCATCCAGTTGAAGAGTTCTAGACGTGATAATTGTTTTCTTATGATTAAATACTTCCAAAAATATTGTTATCTCGTTTTTACCTTCATAATCAATACCAAGAATTATAGCAGCAATTTTTTCACATTTTCATATGGATAGTCAAGTAAGCTATATTAGCATCCATCTTATTATGATAACCGAGATTATTAACATAATTTGGAATAAGATGAATATGTAAACAATATATAAGAAATTTTAGGATGCGGATTCGAACCGCTTACAGAAGAATTTTCAGTCCTTCACTCTACCAGAGCTATAAAAAATAATTTTAAAAGAATTTGTATGAAATTTTAGGTAAAGTTTTTATTTTAAATAAAGTAAAAATTTCAAAAAATCACTTTATAAATTAATAACTCTATAAATTAATAAATTTCCAGAGTTCCAACATTATTAATTTATAGAGGTTTTACTGGATATAAATATTTACTCTTTTCTAAGGGGAAAAATGTAATTTATAGGATTTAAAGATGTGAATATTTTTAAAGAGTGATATGTACAACAGCACGAGACTGTATATAAGATTTTAATTTTGCGACGATGGAATTAACTCATTTTCACTATAAACCCAAGTCCAGTTTTGCATTTTACAAGTGGTTTTTTTTTTTTTTTGCTAAAAGTTTTTATTGTTCATTTAATTTAATGTGTTTTTGGTACGAGGGAGTTGACCTTTGGTACAGAAAAAGTGTGAAATTATTAAATTAATGGAATGCAAAAAGTCAAATGACTCGGATGTTAATTCCATGACTAATGTGGGTAGACCACTCGCAAAGAAGAAACTAATTGCAGGAAACTTGATTAAGCTTCTCCCTGGGGAATACAAATCTTTATGCTTATGACTTAGGCAAAATATGCTATTCATACTATATGATGAAATCATATAAATGTCTTTTCTAAATTTTTTCAATTTGTTTGACAACTTCGTAAAGGACTTTTGCTCTTTCAGTATAAATATCGGTTTAGAAGATTTTTTTTCCTTCAAAATTAATGTCGTTTAAAGTTTCAATATAACCTTTTGTCACAAGTATATATATTTAGTTTATAACACTAGCCAACATTAATAAAATAGAATATAATTCTAATTTCAAAGATTACTTCGTTTTGTAAAATATATTTAATATTTTTCTAAATTCGTGGGAAGAATGTCAAAAATCAAAACGATATTTATATTGAAACGGATTGAATAATTACTGTATGTACATAGAAATTTTCGTATGTGGAAAACTGTTTTTCGAAAAGTTTAAATCGTTTTTATTTTCTTAGTTTCTGGTTCAGCTTCCCTGACTAAATAATAATTAACATTGTCATATGAATATCGCAACAATGACCAAGGATGAATGCAAAAAACAAAACTATTATTTTTTTCAGATTGAAAATTAATTTTTATAAAAAGATACCAGATATTCTTGAAACAGCAGCTGGCTGCTTACGTTGCAATATGCATTGCATGAACTCTGCAATCAAATTTCCAATTTTTGGTTTGTTTAATCTTTTGAAAATTTCAACATATCATGTTTCTATTTTTGACAGACCTCAATAACAATGATAATAATACCGCTACTACTGATCAGAATAACTCGATGAAGTGCCATGATCAGGACAGAGTGTTAGAACATTATTTTTTAATTGTTTTAAAAGTCAATTAGTTTATCAACTTAACCATATATTATGCTTAAGCACGTAATTATATTTTGTGTATCCTTATAAAAACTTGTCAACGATTTTGGGATGGAGAACGTGGAAGCAAAGAGTTTTGTAATTAAATTCACATATAATCTCTGACTTATTCCTATTGTGGAAACTTGTAATTATTTTACACAAATATATGTGTCATTAAAGTAATTAAGAGGTAGGGATGAATATAAATCGATTATTCATAGTTTGAAATTACTTTTATTCTATTTGAATTTGAACGAGTATAAAGATTTAAGGTGCGTTCTAAAAATTACCATGTTTTTTAGACGTTTCATTCACTTTCCATTCTTGTTTAGACGTGTGGAGAACTGCAGATACCTCATTCACATGGTTCGTCACATCCATGCGTACGTAATTTGCTATAGATATTGAACATATCTCGTTATCCTGACCCAAAAAGTTTATAAAAAAAAAAAAAAAAATCGTTATTAAGTTTAACAACAAATTCACGATTTTTGACTTAGCAAGTATATAAACAAAAACCACATGCACAGTTAAAAAAAACTTTTTTTTTGTTTTGTTGTAACAACAATAACATGCTTAAGAACATCATATTAATCTAGTGGTGTGTATTACAAACCTGAACCATACGTAATTTAATGGTTTGGATTAGTACATTGCAAACCACTATCTTTGTTAAATATATTCAATTTTTCCTTGTTGCTATATAGTCAATTGACTCGAACAGATATATTTTAAATGTAATTTTATTTATTCTTTGATTTTAGCCTATGTTATCTGAAAGACATCATGCTATATCAGTTGCTCCCATGACTTTGGAATTTCTTTCCACATAGCAAATTAACAACCAACATCGTTCCAATAACAGCATATAATATACAAGTGGCAATATGTGTATAATCGATCAAATGGAGACCATATAACATGGAAGACTGTGATTTGTGTTGCTGTAATCAATTGCATTAGAAAACCAAGCAGGTGACTTTCTCTGGATATCTTCAGCTACAAGAACATTAAACCATTTAGGACTTAATCGGATCGAGAATTTCGAGGAAATGGCTGGCTCCTCGGATGAAGAAGCTTCCGAAGAACCGGAAGAATCCAGAAGCAGAGGGATTGGTCAATGAGGATATAAGCCAAGTTCAGGTGAAATTCATGTTGTAACAAGAGGGATTGCACGGGTAAGGACAATCGATTAGCTTCACCGGTTTTCGGTTGAAGTACCAGTCACCTACAGACTCTGCAATTGTCTGCTCCAACAACAAGAAAGAAAAGAGACATGAGCCTGGTCAGGTCATTTGTAAGAGAAAGGCTCAAGAAAGCAAGCAACAGTTTGTGCTAAATGTCTTTTACCTTATTTTCGATTCTTGTTGAAGTTGGGGAGTGCCATGTTACTGGCACAAGTGTCTGGCAATGAGAAAAGCAGGAATCTATGAACATCCCACCAACTTTGTTCTGATGAAATTCCCCGATCCCATCCATCAGAGAGCTGCGAAAACCTGCAGATCAAGTAAGCATTTATACAAAAATAGCTGACTATATTAGAAAGTAGCTTATGCTCAGAGGAAGATCTTATGATTCTTATCAATAGTCAGCAACTTGTATCTTAATAAAGTCGAAAGATATATATAGCTAATCCACAGGTTGCTCATTCACAAAGAGACTAAAACAGATCATATCAACTGATTGTACTTTGAAACAGAGGAGATTTTTGATTTAGGGATATATAATAATTACCATGTAGAACTCTCATCTGTGCAGCATCACATTCCTTAATATTGAGTCTGCACTTAGCCCAACTTTTATCTGGATCAGCAGAAGCTGGTACCAAGACATGTTCAATCTGAATTTGTGATTGGTATTAGTGAAATAGTAAACATGAATTGGAGTAAAATCAAATGGAAACATACGAAAAGTCCTCATGCTTGGATTGGTAACTCTAACCTGCCAATAATCGTAGGCTGGATTGACAAGAAATACCGGGGTTCTTATGTTTTTAAGGAACTCTTGGGGAAATATACACTGCAAAATCGAAATCAAGAAGTCTCAAATACCAATCAAGATTTTACCAGTAGATGGAAATACAAAATCAAAGCAAGAGACAAAACCTACCTTAGATGGATCCGTCTTGGCTACACAATTCTGATCTAAGCTCTTCTCTACACCCTGGTTTGTGTCAACCGCAGCAAACCCAGCCCAGAACAATCAAAAACTTATGAGATGTTCTTTTTCACTTCAGTGAAGAATTCAAGATAATATATTACAAAGTATGATTTCAACTATTGACAGAAAGTTGAATAGGAACCTGCAGGTTAACAACATCATGATAGAAATTTCTCATTGTAGGGTTTCCAAGGACATCGGGCCTGAAATGAAGGGAAGTAAAAGTAGCTTTACTGAGACTGAGAGACAGTGGTAGTTGATTTCACATTGACACCAACTTCCTAGCTCTGTGGAGTATAGTCTACTGAAAATCCTAGAATTTTTTTACAGGTGTGCTTCTTGAAACTAACTTAGACCCAAAGAACTTAACGACAGAGCACTGGAACTCATGAGTCTGTGGAAAAAAAATCATGAGAAAAGGCAGTAATATGAGCAGAAACATACACGTTGAGAAAGAAGCCTCCATCAGACACACATTTGACAGCTGCATCTTTTGGCAAATGATCTCGAAAGTAGTCACAATGTATAAGAGTTGCCAAGGCACCAGCAGAACATCCTGTAAGTATGGCCTACATTTTCTCAAATATGTAAAAGAAAAAAAAATATTATTGATATTATAGATGGAAATGCAAGACAGAATTACATGGTCACCAATATCCCATTAAACAGAATTCCTTTTATAAGATCAAGAGGACGCTACCTGTTTCGCATCTGACATGCCCATCGACAACAGTTCATCCATAATTGCCTCCCAAATGAGCTGGCCCCGGAAGAAAAGCCCTGTTTCATTCTGACAAGAGAGAAAGAGAGTCGAAGAAAAATGAAACTACGGATCTTTTCTTGCTCTCAACAGAATCTGACACAAATTCTCAGCCTACCAAATCCTTATTTACCTTGAATTCAGCTCCAGGGCGTCCCGCGAACGAAGCACCATCACAGTACCGTATCTTAACTCTGTTCCAGTTAAAGAAATCTGCAACAATAGATTCAAAAACTACCATATACAAGCAGTATAGAATGAGGTCAATTATAAAAAACGGCAACAATGTAGATTTCTCGTACCAGGGTTTTGAGATGGCTCACTGCTTAAAACACCTTCAAAGGGTACTTCATCTTCAAAGTAGTTTGAAGAGCCTAAACTAGTCATTGCTCGAGAAGAACATGACGCTATTGTATTGCACCAGCCTCCACCCTTTATACATTTCACTCAAACATATTCTAATGTCCCAAGTAAAAAGTCATCAAATTTCAATTTCAAATCAACAAAATAAGAATACCTCCAAATGAAGAAGCCAACTTTTGGATCCAGATCCCGAGCCATTGCGAATATGGTACCCAGGCAAGCTTCCATCCAAGCAAACTGCGAAATCCCATAAAATTTTCAACAAAATCTTCCGAAATTTCAAAACTTTAAAACGAAAAAATTAGAAGAAGTAGAAAAATTGGTAAACAGCAGTACATGCTCCTCTCTCTTTAGCTTTACTCGACAACTTCAGTTTGACCAGATCGGGTAGGTATGCGATGGATTGAGATCGGTCATCGGAGGAGACGGAGTCAGAAGTGGAATCGAAGAAGAAAGAGAGGAAAAACACGATCAAGACGAATCCGATGGAAGCGACAAGCCAGTCGCTCTTAGCCCATTTTCTGCATCGAAGCAGAGAGCTAAACCTCGGAATCGCCATTGAAGAACAGAGAGGCAAAAAAGAAGCGATCAGCAAGAAAAACACTGTTTTTAAAAATGTCTAATTACATCTGTGGGTCCCACGGTTACGTAATTGAAAAGAACATAATAACCACTTAAACCAGCTTTGGCAAACCGAAATACCGGTTGGAATCGGTTTCGTGTAAATTTCGAATCTTATGCAATAAGCTATTATCCCGCCTTGCAAGAAGAAACAGTGAGGTGAAGGGGAAAAAAGGAAAAAGAAAAAACACAGTAAAAGCTTCCATGGCGTCGTCATCGTCACGATCGCTGGTTTCTTCCTATACCTTCGATGATAAAGATCTAGACGACGCTGATTTATGGGCGGTGATCGATTCCGCCGCCGCTGCAATCTCCCAGGCTAAGACCTCCTCCGCCGTCGGGAAATCTCACAAACCCCTCGCTGTTAGGTATCCAAATTTCAATTCTCCTCCGACGCCTGTTTCTTTTCCTCCTCCACAGTCGAAGCTTCTTCAGGTCCCGAATCATAACCCTAGCTTTAACCGGCGGTTGCACGAGGAGTCACCGCGTCCGAACAAAATGGCCAGATCCCGCGTTTTGTCTGAGGTGAAGAGTGAGAGTCCTTTGGCTCTTGTCACGACGGCGCACCGGAATTCGACTCCGATTATCAATTCGACGAAGTTTTCCTCGCCGGAGAGTTACCTGTCGCCTGGGATCAGGCAGTCTACGCCCTTTTCGGAGGTTTCTCCGTCGGCGAGCTGCGTTAAGAACGACGCGGTTAATGAGATGCGACATAGTTTGTCTGGGAGCTTTCCTTCTGCTACTCTGTTCAAGGAATACCAGAATACAGCCATGGAGGTATTTCGATTTTCCTCTATCCATTAAAAGTTGGTTCTAGATTCTGGTGATTACGGGAATTAGTTTAGTGCATTGAAGGTGTTTGATGAAATGTCAAGCCGTGGTTTGCATGATTTTATTTCGATCATGACTTGTTCATAACTTCGTATCTTCATCAAGTATGTGTATATGTACTGCTAAAAAACCAAAGAACCCAATAGATCACTAGTTTGTGTGTGAAAGAGAGTTTTTGTTTGCTGTTATGGGATCACTAGTTTTTGCTATTGTTACATCAAATGCTATGATTTGACTTCATCACATTTACAGATTCTAGAGAAACCTGATTACACGATGATATCAGGGAAAGCATACATTAAAAAGTCAGGTGAAGACTATGCTTGCTGTCTGTTTATTGTTATCTTGACATTTGATATTGGTTTTGATGCTGTATTCTATGGAATGTGAAGGTTGGAGGAAAATATCGTTTTACTTCAATGTGTCTTACGAAATAAGAGACAAGACTATTGAGTTCGACGAAAACAGAAATGTCCAGCGTGCTGAGTTCATCGTCCGTGCCATCATGCAGTAATGTTCTTCTATATAAACCTGAAATTGATGGTGGGTTTAGCAGATAGTATGCAGTTGGTAATTGTTGTTTAACCTTTTGGTTTATGGGCTCTCTCAGTGGAGGAAGATTCGCTGATGGATGGGGCTCCTGTGAGCGACGTGAGAAGAAATTTCTCAAACCAAATCATGATATCCCCAGCACGGCAGAGACCAGAGCCAAAAACAGAGCTTGCCAGGTAAACTTCTTCTAATGCTACAGTTACTTAAGAAATTGCTAAGTCATTTTGTTATAGACTGTACTTGTTGAATTTGAAAAATCTGCAATGACAAGTCAGGGTAACAAAGAAGCTTAGAGAATCAAGTACCTTAACATGAAGAGGTTTTAGTCTTGAGGTCCTGCATATATGAAAGGAATTGTTGAGACAAGACAACAAACTGATATCTTGCACTTTACCATCAAATTGAATGCTCATTACTAAACATGCGTCTTGCACAATGTTCAATTCCAATATTGAATACTCTTTTAACAAGCTCCAAAGTTCAAAGTTAAGAAAAAAACTAGGAATCAAAGCACGTGAATTTGAAGAAACTTATATTTAGAGTTCAAAGTTCTAACAAACTTATATTGGTATGTTATTTAGCTTCACTGTTCATTGTATTATGTTCTTCCTAACGCTCTAGGAAGCTGTTTTTTCCCCTGCAGGATCTTCTAGGAATCGGTGAATATCGTCAAAGCCCAACTGAGTTTCCGCGATGATCAGGCAACGTCAAATGTGTATCCCGACTTCACCAGTACCAAGCTAAACAATCTAAACAACCAAATCAAGATTGAAAAGGTTTGTATATGCCTCTTCATTGTTTTACATGAAAGCTGATCCCTCTACGGTTTTTGTGGATTTGAGTCTTGACTTCATATAGGAAGAAAACGAATGAAACTTGGTTGTAGTGTAATGGATTATGATTTTTGTCAAGTATACTACTTCCATCTAAAATATCAACACAACAACTATAATATTTTAAGTTCTTATCATTTTTTTGGGTATCTCTAATAGTTATTCCAGTTTTTATGTAATCTACACAGCCGAATGAAAATGCAGCTATAACTTCACATCACCGTTTCTTAATTAACAATGGATGTCTTCTAAGAGACAAAACAAAAACTCGTGATCTGATTCCAAGGGCTTCCATGACTCCTCTAAAACTATAATTCCTCTTCCTGGATAAGCCCATATCTTCTCATCAAACTTACTCCTATAACCGCTTCTAACCGTCACTGCTTTTCCCATCCAAAACTCAATCCCAAATTATATTTGTCCCCAATGCTCACCTTTGCGTCTAATACAAAAAAGGAGACTAACCAGTTGTTTTTGGTTTTCAGAGGAATTTTTTCATTTTTTTTAATTTTAAAATTAAGCATATATGTTATTCATGTTCATGTTTCCTCCTACTAACTCATTTTCGTTTCAGTCAGTAACTGCTATAATTTTGAATCGAATATAATCAGTTTTTTCGTAGATAACTAATAAAGTTGTGTTTTAATTTCAAGGGAGAACTGGAATTTTTTTTTTCTACGAGGAGAGACATTAACCAAAACATTTTCAGTTTTAGATTAAAAAAATAATAAGCTAGCTAACCAAAACAATCGTAAACTTGCAATGGTATCCCCAAAATTAATGGCAAGAAAAAAAGAGAGGGGACAAACAGAGATATGAAATGTTGGATGGAAATAGAAACACACGAGACTTGAGCAAGAGAAAGAGAAAGCTTAGTCGACTTCCTCAATCTTGGGACCTGCACCTCCTGCAGAAGGTGGAACATCATCGTCCATCCCTCCTGCCGCTGGACCACCAGCTTCGCCACCTTGGTACATCTTCGCTATGATCGGGTTGCAGATACTCTCAAGCTCCTTCATCTTGTCTTCAAATTCATCGCACTCTGCTAACTGGTTCCCTTCAAGCCACTCAATAGCTGCTTCGATCGAGTCTTCAATCTTCTTCTTGTCATCGGCTGCAAGCTTCTCGCCAATCTTCTCATCACGGATTGTGTTCCTCATGTTGTACGCGTAGTTCTCAAGAGCGTTCTTGGCTTCGACCTTCTTCTTGTGATCTTCATCCTCAGACTTGTACTTCTCTGCCTCTTGCACCATTCTCTCAATCTCGTCCTTTGACAATCTTCCCTTGTCGTTGGTGATTGTGATCTTGTTCTTTTGTCCTGTGGTCTTGTCTTCGGCCGAGACGTTGAGGATACCGTTCGCATCAATGTCGAAACAGACAGTGATCTGAGGAACACCTCTGGGAGCTGGAGGGATACCGGAAAGCTCGAATTTACCGAGGAGATTGTTGTCCTTGGTTCTTGCTCTCTCGCCTTCATAGACTTGGATCAAGACGCCTGGTTGGTTGTCTGAATAAGTTGAGAAGACTTGTTCCTTCTTGGTGGGAATGGTTGTGTTTCTTTGGATCAAGACAGTCATGACTCCTCCGGCAGTTTCAAGACCAAGAGAAAGTGGTGTGACGTCGAGCAAGAGGAGATCTTGAACCTTCTCGTTACCCTCACCGCTGAGAATAGCTGCCTGAACAGCTGCACCATATGCAACAGCCTCATCGGGATTGATGGATTTGCAAAGCTCTTTACCGTTGAAGAAGTCAAGGAGCAGTTGCTGGACTTTGGGAATACGGGTAGACCCACCAACTAGGACAACATCATCGACCGAGCTCTTGTCCATCTTAGCATCACGAAGACACTTCTCAACAGGCTCCATACACTTTCTGAAAAGATCCATGTTAAGCTCTTCGAATCTGGCACGGGTGATTGGGGCGTAGAAATCAATACCCTCGTAAAGAGAGTCGATTTCGATGGTGGTCTGAGCTGTAGAGGAGAGGGTCCTCTTCGCTCTCTCACAGGAGGTTCTCAACCTCCTTAGAGCTCTCGGGTTTCCACTAATATCCTTCTTGTTCTTCCTCTTAAACTCTTGAACAAAGTGGTTCACCATTCTGTTGTCAAAATCCTCACCACCAAGATGAGTGTCTCCTGCAGTGGCCTTCACTTCAAAGATACCTTCTTCAATGGTCAGAAGAGAGACATCAAAAGTACCACCACCAAGGTCAAAGATCAGAACGTTCTTCTCCCCAACACTTGTAGCCTTCTTGTCTAGACCATAAGCAATAGCAGCTGCAGTAGGCTCGTTGATGATACGCATAACATTCAAACCAGCAATGACACCAGCATCCTTTGTTGCCTGGCGCTGAGAGTCGTTGAAGTAAGCTGGGACAGTGACGACAGCGTTTTTGATTGTGGAACCGAGATAGGCTTCAGCAATCTCACGCATCTTGATGAGAATCATGGAAGAGATTTCTTCAGCAGCAAACTCTTTGTCTTCTCCCTTGTAGTTTACTACAATCATGGGTTTGTCAGCAGGTCCTGGAATGATCTTGAAGGGCCACAATTTCATGTCGCTTTGAACAGAGCTGTCGCTGAATCTACGGCCAATCAACCTCTTCGCATCTGTAACATTAAAACAAAACAAAAATCAAAGACAATTAAGACACAGAAAACTAAACTATCGGCCACCATTAACAGGTTATACTGAACAAAGTACAGAGGATTTCTAAATCTTCTAAAAACAAAGCAGCAAGAGTAAACATCCATAGTTATAGCAAAACCTAAACAGTATCACAATGCAAATATGAGCTAAAACGAGCCACTAACAATCATGGACGATGTTTCTAGCTTTGTTATTTGAGATTATCAGCTCAATCTTCCTACTTAGTGATAAACGCGGAAGCAAATCAAATCGAACATAACCACTCACTAGCTCCTACCGAATTAGATCTTCATACGAAACCCTAAATCATCCCTATGCGTCTTCCACGTACAGATCTACTCATAACCTAACTTTTTATGAACAAATTCGAATAACAGAAACAAAACGAAGAAAAACGTACCGAAAACAGTGTTAATCGGATTCATGGCCACCTGATTCTTCGCGGCGTCACCAATCAAACGTTCGCTGTCGGTGAAGGCGACGTACGACGGCGTCGTCCTGTTACCTTGATCATTAGCAATGATCTCAACACGGTCGTGTTGCCAAACTCCAACACAAGAATACGTCGTACCGAGATCGATACCAATCGCAGGACCTTCTCCTTTACCCGCCATTGTTTAAGCTATACGCACAAAACTTTTAGAGATTGCAAAAAAAAAGTTAGAAGAAGAAGAAGTGCGGCTAGGGTTTTTCTTTTTTTCCGGAAGATGTGGTCGAAGGAGAAGTCTATATAGAGTCTTGGAGTGATGTTCGAGAATGTTCGATGCCTCGTTTTGTGACCGTACGATCTTTCGGAGTTTGATCTGACGGTCGTGGAACGGTTCTTCTACCAACTTTTTCCTTTTTCGGTCTTTAAAAAATTGAAGCGCGTACGAAATTTGGGGCTCAAAGCCGTTTTAAAAAGGTTCGAGAAGGTTCGGTTTCGATGGCTTAGTTCCTAATCAAGAGTCGGTCATTGGCTGTGACATTTTCTTGCGTTTTGATTGGCTTTTAATTGTCAATTGGTCACCGTCGGTGTTACCTAGCTAGCTAGCTAGACACGTATTTTTTTCACTTAATATTTTTTAATCAACTTCAAATATCTTGGTTAAAATATCCTTTTTTACAAACTTTTCGAATAAAATCTGATTTTTTTTTAATACTCATTAAAAACGTTTAAAATGATCAAAGAAAAAGACTAATTCTGGAGATCGGTAAAAATAAGTTGGATTCGTATGAAAAAAAATCACGTTCAAACAATTCGGGTTTTGAGTATATTGTAAGATGCATATGATTGTGAAGAAGTATTAGACAAATGATAATCCACGACAGTTGTTTTAGATAGATAGACAATAAATGACCCCAAAAAAAAGTGTCGGTGAGATAAGCTATGGATATTGGTCATATGTTAAGAACTAGTATAAACTAGAATCAATTCGAATAGTTTGGGTTGCTCGAGTTGTATTAAAAAAGAGTCCAAAGAATTGCACACACCAATTACAAAAAAAAAACAGGAGTAAGAGTTTTGGGCTTATTATAATATATTGCCTAGGCCTTATTATTGCATGTGGTCTAGTGTAAGAGATATTGGGCCTTCTTTAATAAAATGGCCCAAAACAACATATGAAAGAGGTCTACAAAAAAATGTAATGTTTTTTGTGTTTTCAATTTTAGTTTCCATGAAATGATATTAATAACTTCAACATTCTAAAAATAATATTTTAAAATAAATGCAATTAATTTAACCAATTCAAAGACCGATAAAAAAGGGAACCAATATTCAGCTTAAATTTTATAAAAATGATCTCTCTTTTTTTGTTTGTGGCACAGATAAATACATCAATTAATGAAAAATAAAATAGGTGCACAAGTACCAAGTATATGATAGTGTAGGACCTGATTGATTATACATTCAAATTCCCTGAAGAAGAGGAAACAATACTATCCATGAAGCGTGCAGCTTGTGATAAATGCCCTCTACTTGAAACTTGAACTGTTGATGAGACTTATGTCTTTCATACCAATTCTTCTTCTTCTCCTCTTTTGTCTCATTCCATAATCAATTTTAGATTTATCAAACATAACCTTTTTATTCCGTCGACGGAATTTCAAATTGACAAAAAAACAAATTTTAATAAATAAGGTCGATTATGAGGCGAAATAACAATTTAAGAACTTGCTATAGAAAAAAACAAATAAAACTCTCGAGAAACTTGGAGAAAATGAGAGTTTTGAAAATTATTTGAAACCAATCCGTTTTTGTGTTTGTGGTATGAAACCAGCTGGTTTAACTTGTTTCCCACCTACCCCTAAACATATAGATGTCCAATCTGGTTTAAACCAGACCAAACCGTATCCAAAAACCAACTAAAGTTGTATTTCGGTTTATCCAGTTGCACTTACGAAGAGCAAACCGTAAGAAGAGTATCGAAAAACAAAAGAAAATTAACCCGAACCAAAACTAACACTCTAAATCCATAGAGAACAAATAAATTTGTTTGAAATTGTTTCTTATTTTTTCAAAACCGAAAAAAACTCAAAACAAAAATCTATCCTAACCGAAATTAGACCAAAAACCGGATCGGCACCCTACCTATATGTTTATAGCATGGCCTAAACCAAACTAAACCGTAAAACCTTTCAGTTTATTCAGTTTTACCACTACACGTAAATGTAATTGGCATAGCCTAAAAACTATCTAAAAGACCAGAAAATGTATGGCACTGCCTAAAACTAACCCGATGGATCATTACAGAGTCTATTTTGGTTTGGTTTGGTTTCATTACTAACAAAATAGAGAAAATGAAATTACTTGGGAGCTAAGAGACAGCTCCTCATAAGTCTTAACTCCTTTGACGTTGCCACTCTAAATCCCATCACACCTTATTTATACGTACTCTTCTTGCTCACCATAACCTTCATCTCATCATCTTTTGATCTAACAAAAAATCTCTACATAAAAATCCACAAAAACAACCCGTAAAAAGAATGCGCGACACAGCATGTCTCGAGCGACTTGGCCTGGCTCTGAGAACCGCCATGGCTTGTCTCATCGTGAGCTTAACCACTTTGTATGGTCCCAAACCACTAAGACACTTCACAACCTTTCCAGCGTTTTCTTACCTGACCACTATCTTAATCTGGCTTTCTGATGCTGAACCAACATTTGGCGAAGTACTCAAGTGCTGTGTTGATGTCTCTTACGCCACTTTTCAGACAACAGCCATTGTGCTAGTGAGTGTCTTGGTGGTTGGACCAGCTTCACTAGGAAATGGCTTGGTGGCTCCAGTGGCTGTGGCTATAGCTTCATTCATCGTAGCTTTCCCCGTGTCCACAAGTCTTCTGACCAAACGAATTGCCTTTGGGCAGATTGTGGTTGTCTATGTGACTTTTGTGGTGTTCAATGGAGAAGTGGCTCATGTGGTCATGCTGCCAGTTCATGTTGCGGCTAGTACAGCGCTAGGAGCCATTGCGTCTCTTCTCGCCGTGCTTCTCCCGTTTCCAAGGCTAGCTCATAGTCAGGTAAGTCTTGAGATTTTTCTTTTGTTTTTATGATGATGAGACCGTTTCAAAAATACTTACCTTGGGTTTTAACTGGTTTGCAGATGACTAAGGGTTGCAAATTATATGCTGAAAATGCTCTTGAGAGGTTGAACTTGTTCGTTGAGGTCATGATGGCTCGAGACAACACCACAGCTCAGGTTTTGATCGCACGGGCCGCTTCATTGTCTGCAGCAGCAAGAAACACAATCGAGAGCATCAAAATCCACTATGTAAGCCAACTGTCTTAACAAAATTGAATATGACCATCTGCTAAATATCACAATTCCTTTTGTTTCGGCTTGTCGTGTGGATGTAATCATCTGTTTCTGACATATCTGTTATTTGGTAACAGGAGCGTATGGCATGGGAGCGACCAGATACAAGATTCTTGAGAAGGAAGCTGAAGCATCATGGGGAGAAACTGCAAGCCACAGAGTTTCTGATGAGGGGAATGGAGATGGCGTTGGGATCTTGCAGTTCTTTTCCTCTACGCATGAGCCGCGATGAACTGACACGTCTTTTAGAAGGTCCCAGAACACAGATAGCTCCTGAGTCAGCATCTACTCTCAAGCCTGAGGACACGTTGAGGTGCCATCCTGAGGCTGGTTCTTTGTCTACTGCAGCTTTACCGGTTTGCTTCTTCCGGTACTGTGTGGAACTCTTCAGAGGTGATTTCTTATCTGTGAGACAAGAAAGTAAATGTGTGGATAGTAACACCGAGGAAGAAACTCATCCGGAAAACGAAAGATTGTCCACGACCAAAAGAGTTTTGGATATTCTCTGTGTCTGGATGGCTAGAGAAAGGTTTGTTTTTGCACTCAAGTGCTCGATTTCTCTAGGCCTTGCGGTGTTGTTTGGTATAATGTATAACAAAAAAAACGGGTATTGGTCGGGTCTAACCGTAGCCATTAGCCTTGTAAGCGGTAGGCAAGCAACACTAAAAGTAGCAAATTCTCGTCTACAAGGGACAGCGATGGGATCAGTCTACGGTCTGTTATGTTGTTCTGTTTTCCAAAGACTAGAAGAGTTCAGGTTCTTACCTCTGCTCCCTTGGATAGCGGTCACCATCTTCATGAGGCACAGCAAAGTCTATGGCCAACCTGGAGGAGTTACAGCTGCCATTGCAGCACTGTTGATACTCGGAAGGAGAAATTATGGAGCTCCAACTGAATTTGCGATCACTCGCATTGTTGAAGCTTCAATCGGGCTGCTCTGTTTTGTCTTCGGGGAGATTCTGGTCACCCCTGCGAGAGCAGCAACTCTTGCAAGAACCGAACTTTCTCACTGTCTCGATGCCCTCTTAGATTGCATCCGGTCACTGGTTCTTTGTTCTGAGCAAAACAACCAGAAAATGTCAGTGGTTGCAGATTTGAGAAAAAGGCAGGCAAAACTCAAATCTCATGTTGAAGCTTTAGAGAGGTTTACAGCAGAAGCCATAACAGAGCCTAATATTCCGTTCCTCCGCCCACTCAACGCGGTCAGTTACAACAAGCTTTTGGGTTCTTTCTCGAAGATATCTGATCTTTGTCTCTATGTTTGTAATGACCTCAAAAACCTATCTGGAGCTCAACCAACACTTGAGTTTCCTTGGGATCACATCACTCATGACCTGAAAGCCTTCGAGGAAAAGCTTCAGCCTTCGGTGAAATGCTTAGAAGAGATCTCATCAACCAAGTCTCTAGCAAGACTCCGAAAAGAGTTGCAGAAGAGAAAGATATGCCATGATATTGAAGCAGGAACAACGTCCAACGACAACCACTTAAACACGGAGTTGGGTCCAAGCCAGGATGATGCAGAGAGGTTTTCGGTTTCTTTTGTAATGCTACTGAAGGAAGCAACTGACAAGTTAAGTGGTAGCACAGCTGAAGAGGTGTTCAAGAGTGAAACTGCTCTACGTTTTAGCAGTCTAGGGTTTTGCATTAGCAAGTTGATGCAAGAAACAGTATGTATTATGGCAGAAATAACCCATAGAACTTGATTTTGTTCTTGAAGACGCTTGGTAATTGTAGCACATAGCATCTAAGAAACATCAGGTGATTTGGATGTACAAACTTAATTAAACCAGAAAGATTTATAGCAAAATGAGGCAAATTGTTTCTCTAATGCAGCAAAACATAGAAACCCTGCAAAACAGAACAATTCTCATTGTTAGGTGGAGGACGTTCGTTAAGCTTTGTCTGCTTTCTCCCTTAACAATGAAAAAACTCAAGCCTCATGGTTTCGCATGTATCGATCAATTTAACAGATACAGCAAAACTTTAAGCCAAAATTTTACACGTAAAACCGGAAATTGCTCTAGAAACAAGCCATTTAATCATTTATAGTGAAGTAGCAAGTATATGAATTGTATCACTACAGAAAAAGAGAGATTTAACCAGCTAAAACCACATTGTCAACACACATCTACTGAAAAAAAACAAAAAAAACAATCATCTTCGAGTATGGAAAGCGAACGACATGTCGATTCTTGTAGAAACCAACAATGGTTGAATTAGAACCTCATTTCTATTCGAATTTAGGGTCAGCCACCACGAAATGATAGGCTATCACCAATATGAAAATGAAGATCCCCAGAAAATTGGCAAAGAAGCCCAGATCTTGATCGTCAAACATCTGTAACAATCACAATAACCATAGGATAATATTAGAAGAAAGAGAGAAGCTTTAGCTTGTGAAAGACTAACTGTTCAGCTAAAACCAAACAGATATTCACATTACCTCTTTCAGCGAGATCTTGTAGAAATCACCCCAAAAAATCAACTCTTTTAACATATTTAAACTCTGAATTACGTGTTAACTAAAATAAACCGATCCAAAAGATACCCAAAAATCGACATTGATCGAATCTGATAGCAGTGTAAGATAAAGCAATGGCTTTCAATATCAGATCACTGTGTAAAAAACCTGGGAGATGGAATTATGCCTAAGAATCACTACCCAAATTTTGAAATCGAAACATATGAAGACAGATACAAAAATCCCACAAAAATCTCCGAAAATTACCTTCGAAAACGCAGAGACTTTCGTGAAAGATAAATCTGGAGGAGCAGGGAATTCTGAAGCAGATGGAGCGAGAGATTGAGCCGACTCCACTTGTAGAAGCGCTAGCTACAAACACGACGTTTTACACAATTAAAGTTTAAAAAAAACAAACGCAAAACTCAAAACGGCGTCGTGTTACTTGTTTAATTTCTAACCGATACATCGCATTCGTCAGTTTTGAGCAACCAAACTTTGGTTAATGTGGTTTGATTTGGTTAATATCGGTTTGGTTCAACTGCCATATCGAGAACCGGAGAAGAGTAGAAGTGTTGAGAATGTTGGAAATTCCAGAGACATTATTGTTGTACAAAGCAACCATATTTTGCTTTACAATTTTGACTTTTCGAGAATAGCGTTTAAAGCTTTTACACACTTGGGTTTGTCCCGGAACGTGAACAAATCAAAGCATCATCATTCCTCGCGGGTAAATACATTCTCGACCTTAAGAGCTAAAAACAAGAAAGAGAGTAGTGAAAAACAGACCATAACAAGCATCACTATGAGCATTGCTTGCAATGATATGTATGGGCTTAAGAAGAACACAATCGCTATTGCTGCGCTCTGCCATACTTTTAGCTGCGCAAACGCTCCTTCCTGTTTCCATAAATTTAAAAAACAAGGATTTTGTCATGTATGTTTCAGTGAAAAAGGATTATGGATATTTAATGTTTTGGCAACATTTACCGTGTCATGTTTGAAGAGTAACGCGAGAAGAGCACTGATTTGAGTGTTTAATATTCCGTCACCAATTCCTAATATCGCCGCCATTATAAGTGGGTAAGCTGTGCCAAGTACTCCGCTAGTTTGCCTGCATCATATCATATTACCATGGCTGGGTTTCTTCAAAATCACTTGTAGGTTACGAGATTCACACAAAAGAACACCCGTTTCTATCATTATTTCACATATACGACAGAGAAATCAGAATATTCCCAAAAGGAAGTTGCTTGATCAATGCCAATATATACCAGTAACAAAATTCTACGGGGAAACCATTTCAAGAAAGCACAAACAAAAGGAGTTACGGAGTCACATAGGGAGTAAAGAAACGAACCTGTACCAAAGAAGAAGCCAGAGAAACACAGAAGCTTGAGCAACAGCTCCACCAGAAACTATGAAGGTGATTGATGCCAAACCAGAGGTAAACCGTCCAGCAGTTATTGAACACTAGAATCATTTTCAGAAAACAAAAAAATAAGGATTTACCTCATAAACCCCACGCCAATAACAAATAATATCAGCTAAAAAAGGATGATTTTTGGCTCCTCCGTTAAACTTACAACTGCATCAAGAGCTCCGTAGACAGCCATTGCCCCGCCAACACCTGAGACACCAATCGCCGGTGTAACAATTTCCTTTGTAAACTCAGCCCTATAAACAGGAAGATGCAACTCGTAAAATTAATGAATCTATATCAATGAAAAGTTAAACGAAAATTTGGCTGATTCAACGGCGAGACTCCAACCCTCACAAGGAAATTCATGTACAGTTATCTAGGGCCCAATATTTACAGGATGAAATAAATCCTAATGACTGAGTGAAGCCTGAAATCCTAGGTGAGCACCAGACAGTACTTTATTTATGCTATTGTGTTGTGACAACACATGGAAAACGAGGAATGCATATACAGTTTGTTGATAGACATACCAAACAAATGCTTGTTGCAATCCTGAGTATGCAAGGAGTGGGACAATCAGCAGCATCCGTATGTCGAGCAAAGGAGTAATTATCATCCTTGGAAGAGAAACCAATGAATCAACTAAGCCCACAGAAGAACCCACAGGTTCTTTTCCATCTTCTCCATCAATTTTCCGAATGAAGAACATTAGTATTGTTCCTAACGTCATACTGAAGAGAAACACCAACAACAATAAGGTTGTGCCACTGGTGCTTCCTTCCTACAGTCATGTCAACAAGAAGAAAACAATGGTGGAGCTGCGCAACTAAAAGGGGAGGTATATAATCATCACTGAGAAGGTGGTAGCATGGTCTGCTATTCAAAATTTCAACCATAAGAAAAATTACTTAGTAAATTGATGAGAACCAGTAGTCAAGTTACATATTAACGCGATGAAAGAAATTAAACTATGGCAACCAAATATGACACTGAAGCTCTAATGCATGCTATAAGATTGCTGTCAACGATAAAAAAAGTTAGTACCTTTCCATCTTTCAGCAATGCAAGCGTGATGAGATTCCCAAACAGCTACAAAAAGATTGGCGCGAAGCGTGTCAGAAGAAGAAATTAGAGTAAGTGCATACAAGATTCTGAGGTAAGCAAAAAAAAAAAAAAGAGCATTAAGAAAGTATAATCAAACAAGCATGCACCTGGTGGCAGGCAAACATAGCCCAAAACTCCCCATTAAAGACACCGATTATTGATCCTTCATGAACATCATGATCTTTAGCATGACTTCTCGCAATTGATGTAAGGTAGGTTCCCTAATGCAGTGAAGACAATTTGAGTAAAGGTCTCGAAATCCACTAGATACCCGCATTGTTAACAATAAGAAAACGGGAGCATGTAGTTGCACCTGGCCAACCCATATTATTGAAGCTGCAAATCCAAGGTATAAAGAGGCTGGCACCATAGTAAACCTGGCACCATATGTCAAGAAAAAAGTGTTGAAATTGTCTGAAAGACTAAGAGATTCAAATAGAGGGAAACATTCTACAGCCAAGAGAATTTCCATGAAGCAACATTTAGTCATGAAGACAAGGGAACATATGAGAATACCATGATGGCTTCAGATTCGCAGCGACAAAGAGCCAGTACCCTGTGGTTCCTAAAACCAGAGCATTCTTTGATCCCATTAACCGGACAACCAAAGATGCAACCATGGAGCAAAACATGAAGGATACATACAATATCCCTAGAGAGATTGTTCCCAAATCCTGAAAGTTTCAACACAACACAAATGTCACCATAAACCCAAAAAAAAAAAGGAAAGCTAAGACAATTTCGTTTCTCGTCTTAATTGGACAACAATCTTCATGGGTCTTGCTCCCAGATTCGTATTCCTCTCAAGATCCATCATATACAAAATGACAGCATAGTTCAACTTGGATACGCAAATAGACGAAAATGGAAAAAGGGGAAGCAAAATTAGGATCGGGCACCTTGTTAACGGTGGTTTCAAGGTTTTGAGCGGCACCGTAGGCGAGGAAGATTAACAAAAAGGAGATGCTGAGGATATGAACATCCCTTGTGTAGCTCTTTCCGGCTCTTACCTTCCGATCCTCACCAGAGACCAACGGCGCCTCCTCGTCGTCTCGAGAATCCATGTCGGAGAATTGGTCTTCTTGCTACCTAACCGACTACAGCTCCGGGAAGAGTTAGCGGGGCGCCACGGAGAGTGAAAGTCAAACCATCTGGAGAGAGAGAGAGAGAGAGAGGTAACTTCAGAGATTAGGAAGAAAGAGAAATCGTTGATGCAATTTGGTTCCGGTTCGGTTTATTATGCTCCTACAATTTTAATTTCGATCCGGTTTAGATTTAATTGATAATAGTGTTAGTTGGGCCCGGGCCCATTTATCTTCTTCCGTTTGTTTCCCGGGAAAACTAAAGAAGATACCGGTTTCTCGTTAAGCATAGTGATGCTTGCTCTGTTGGGTACTTGAGTTTTAGATAATCCACAACCTCGGAATCAGATTTTAGCTTGTGAATTCAGGTATTTTAATTGTTTACCCAGATTTTATGAAACCATTATGAAGTTGTGATTTCAAAATTTCTACTGATTAACCAAAGTTTTTGAAACCCTTATGCCACTAGCGTCAGTGCGTCACAGCGTCAAAATCAAAAACGAAGAGATGAAAAAGAGTGTCGAAATTAATGTATATTTTTCATATTTTCGAGATGACATCATTACCAATAATAGGCAAACGGAAAATTAGCAAAACCGATCCGAAATTCCAGAAGTAGCAGAAGAAGGAAAAAAAAAACCCTAAATCTAAGAACTGGTGAATTTAGTGACGGCCTTCGTACCCTCAGACACGGCGTGTTTGGCTAATTCGCCGGGCAATACGAGCCGTACGGCGGTTTGGATTTCTCGGGACGTGATCGTCGGTTTTTTGTTGTACCTAGCCAATCGGGAAGATTCCTGAGCGAGTTTCTCGAAGATATCGTTGATGAAACTGTTCATGATTCCCATTGCTTTTCCTGAGATCCCGATATCGGGATGGACCTGTTTCAACACCTTGAATATGTAGATCTTGTACGTCTCCGTGCTCTTCTTCGTCTTCTTCTTCTTCCTCTCGCTCCCTCCTTCTTTCGTCGTCATCTTCTTCTCCGCCGGTGCTTTCTCCGCCTTTGGTGCCATTGATTTCGATAGTATTCAGAAGATTTCTACAAACGCGAGAAATTGTTATATGACGAATGACGATGATGATGGGTCTACCAGAGATACTGAGACTTCTATATATAGAGGTGCTCGTAAGACTATGATTGGTTTAATGATAAATGACATGGATCGATGACGTGGCCTTATTATGTTCGTTGATAGAAAAATAATCTACGGTTTAAACTCTCGATTTTGCACGAGAGGAATCAAATTTCACGTGGGCTTTAATGGGCCTTGGCCCATGCGGTTTTGTAATCCGCGTCTCGATTATCTCTCTACCAGATCTGATCTGTTCTTCTCTTTACCTTTCCCTTTCAGCGTTGACTAATTTGGTGGTAAGAGATTTTAAGCAACAATGGCGTCTCCGGCGAATTTTGGATGCTCAAAACCTACATTCAACCTACAGGTCAATCTCCAGCGAAGATCTACTCAAAAACTCTTGATTCCTCTTTTTCCCAGAGACCTCACGAAGTCAACATCATCGGTTAGATTCCCAGTCATCAGAGCTTCATCATCATCCTCTCCGTCGAATCCCAAACCTTCACTGCTCAAAACCACCTGCATCACCCTCACCGCAGCCGCGGCTCTTTTCGCAGCATCATACCTCGTCTCTAAACGCGCCGCGACGATTCCAGTAACCATCACCGCGGAAGAAGCAACGCTCGAGAAGCACCTCGAGACAGAATCGAACGACGTGGAAGCTTTGCTGTCGCTGACGAAAATCAAATTCGAGTCGAAAAAGTATGACCAGGCGATAGAGATTCTACACCGCCTGATCGAAATCGATCCCGACGAACAAAAATGGGCGGTTATGAAGGCCCGGATTCTGGCATTCAACATGGAAAGCGAATCAGCAATCAAAGCTTTCGAGGAGATTCTTCAAAAGGACCCAAATCGCGTCGATGCTTATCATTACTTGGTGGTGGAGTATTACGACTCTAAACCCAAATTAGCAGAGCTAGAGAAGAGGATCAACGAGGCGATTGAAAGATGCAAGAAGGGAAAGAAGAAGAAGACGAAAGAGATTCGCGGTTTGAGAATGTTGGTGGCGCTGATTAAGGTTATGGAAGGGAACCCAGTTGAAGCAATTAGGATTAGTGAAGAGTTAGCGAAGGATGATCCAGAAGATTTCAGGACATATATGTTTCAAGGATTAGTGTATACATTGATGAAGAAGGAAGACGAAGCTGCGAAGCAATTCGAGCAATGCGCTTTGATTCTTCCTGAGAATCATCCGTACAGAGAGAATGGCGATAACGTTTCGGAATGGAGTTTGATTGTAGATTACGATGATATCGTCTGCTATTTGATTACGTTTACTAAGCTTACTGTTGCTTCCACGTTTGGGATGCTTGGTAAGTTTTGAGATTGAATACTGTTAACACTCTTTCGATTCTTGTTTGTGCATTTTAACAATTTGTAGAAAGATTGGTGATGTTCTCTCCAAATTTCAACTAAGATGGAAGCATTTTCACATTTTGGTTTGATAAAGTTCTAAGAGATTCCTAGCTAGTTATTTAAGGGAATCACAAATAAACATATTTATGCACAATTGCAGAAACAAGAATATGTGCTGATACAAACTTTTGTTTTGAATAAATCGATTGGTTTATCAATTAAATGGAAATTGTGCTAACAAGAGGAAACAAGAAAGATTATGCATATGCCTCAAGACAAAAGGTGACATTCTCTTATTTGCTTTAGGATTTTAATCATATAGCCTGTTCTTGTCATGACAGAATACACTGCTGGAATGTGTTTTTTTTGTTGTTGGTTATAATTTTTAAAGTTTATAGAAAAATCATAATTACCAAACATACAGGCCCATAAAGTATTACCTTAAGCAAGGCTATGAATGATAAATGGGCTTTATCCGACCCACTAAAGAGACTCGAGGGTTTTTGTGTCTCTCTCATTGGTTAAAGAGGCTTCATATATTAATCCCATTTCTTCGTTTTTTAGGGTTTCTGAGTCTCGTAGCCAAAAGAGAGCAGTAGCGGCGCAGAAGTTGAACACGAGTCAAGCTCACGATGGGTATGGCGATGAATTTTTCCCTAAATCTTTTGATTCAATCTCGTTTCCGAAGTTTCCAACGTCGTATTCGTCGGGTTGATTTCGTCTGATTTGATTTTTTTTTTTTTTTTTGGTTCTGTTTCTAGCGAGGATTAAGGTTCACGAATTGAGGGACAAGTCGAAGATCGATCTGCAAAACCAGCTTAAAGATCTTAAGGCTGAGCTCGCTCTCCTCCGCGTCGCCAAAGTCACCGGAGGTGCTCCGAACAAGCTCTCTAAAATGTAAGTATATCCTAACTGATAAACTCTAGATTTGGATTTTAGCTGAAATTATGTTTGGATTTGTAAGTCTATGGGTACTAAAATGCTATTCTCGTTCCCCAATTTGTTAAAAAAGCTTTGCTATGTCCTTGATGATTTTGATAATGTAGGATATCGAATTACATAAGACTATAGAGTGTTATTCGTTGCTTGATTTCATGCAGCTTCTTGTTGAGAATGTCAATGTGCTTTTGGATTTACATTTCCTGGATTTGAATATATGATTTGACTTCCGATGGAATATTTATATCTGAATTTTGTATGTGTTTTGTAAATCTCCAGCAAGGTCGTGCGTAAATCCATAGCTCAGGTTTTGACTGTGACCTCTCAGAAGCAGAAGTCTGCTCTTAGAGAAGCATACAAGAACAAGAAGTTCCTTCCTCTTGATCTCCGTCCCAAGAAGACCCGTGCTATCCGCAGACGCCTCACCAAACATCAGGTCTGTGTGTCTGTTTTGCCAAATTACAATCATTTCTTTAGAGTTTCTTGTTGAAAACATATAAACACAAAAGCTCAATTTGTTTCCATCACTGTTCTTTGCGAATGCGGTTGTTCTTATCTTGTTCTTGTCTTTTGGTTTTCCCGGCATTGTAGGCCTCGATGAAGACAGAGCGTGAGAAGAAGAAGGAAATGTATTTCCCAATCAGGAAGTACGCTATCAAAGTTTAATCCTCTGTCCTTTAAATTTAGCTGCTAGAAACTGTTTCAGCTTTGGTTTTTGATGAAAACTTGTTTCTTGTTCTTCACTTGTGTTATTGTCTCAAACAAAGTTACAGAGACTTGGATTTTGGTTCCTATTGATCTTTTGCTGTTATCTTTTCAAGTTTTTTGTTGAACACCAAAAAAAAATATATAACTCATCTATATCTTCTTGTTATTAAAGCTATAATCCGACTTGATCTTAATAGAAGATTGGATTAGTTTTATAAGTAACTTTAGTCTTAGTTCATTTTCAATTCCAACTTTTGTTGCCTAATTTGGACGGTTAATTGTTGTCTAAAAACAAACAAAAGAAAAATATGGAACTACTATTTTTTTCTAAATTTCCATTAAGGTGTGAACTGGACACGGCTTGGAAGTCGGAAGACTCTGAAAATAAATATAAATCCAGGAAATAAATAAAACGACCACAGTGGGAGTCGAACCCACGACCTTTTGATCCGAAGTCAAACGCGCTAATCCACTGCGCTATGCGGTCTTTCTTGCGTGTTGTACTTTTTATGGCAATATATTTCAATAAGTATCTATAAACGTAACTTTCCAAGTTGCAATATTTTAACCGTGTTCTTAGAATTTTTGATATAAGAATAACATTTATAGATCAAAAGTCATCATATATTAAAGAATGTTATTTGGAAGAAGAAAAAACTCTGTTAAATGGTAAAATATAAGTTTAACAAATAATGGTTTTATATACTCACACCGACATATCTCTGGGTATATCATGTTTAATGGTAATGTTACATCGATATAAATAGAATATCACGAAATAATATGAACGATCTTTGTAAAACAAACCATTAATGTTGTTGGTGGAAGTAGTTGGTATAAATTTTTATCAATGTATAAGCAGTGCTAAGCCGTTGATCTGATAACACATTTGCGTTAAACACTGGCTAATTTGAAATGAGAATGATGGTTGAACAAAAATAAAATGGAATGTATATTTTCATATATAAGTCTTTTATTTTTTGAATAGAATATCACAATAAATCGTAGAGTGTTATTTTGGAATATATGTTGTA
Source organism: Pseudoturritis turrita (assembly GCA_900406555.1). Lineage (NCBI taxonomy): Eukaryota > Viridiplantae > Streptophyta > Magnoliopsida > Brassicales > Brassicaceae > Pseudoturritis > Pseudoturritis turrita. The sequence goes on from OVBL01000397.1 coordinate 4,046,493, forward strand.
CAAAATATTTATACAATTTCTATTTTTGAAATTTATTTCCGTTAAGAAATTGTAAAAATTATGAGATATACTATTTTTATGATACCCTGAATATTTACAGAATAACAATAATAAAAAATATTTTGTCACATGTTTAAAAATATGATGGATATAAAAGTCATTGCATAGGAATTGACGATAAGATTGTTAATTACAATTTTAGAATTGCTAGATAATTTAATACATGATGTTATTGAAGACTAGTTGCTCTAAGTTTTAATTGCAATGTCAATTTTAATAATTTTATTATTATTGTTTTGTTTCATTTTTCAAACGGGTTTACGTGTACGGACCAATAATCGAAGAACAACAGTGTAAATTTTGGAAGATTAACAGCAACAAGAACCTTGGAATAATTGAGCCAGCAAATATATTAAGACATGCAGATTCTATACACGTGTGAATATGCACCAAGACTAGATGGGTTTATCTAATGCGGCCTCGTCGGTTGAAATTTTGAAATGAAGAGAAAGAAAAATAAAAAAATTTTTATAGTTTACTCTTTTGTAAACGAGAGATCATAAACCGAAGTCTCTATTAGTTTTTGAAACATGTCAAAAACTGGATATTGTTACCATTTAAAATGTTTATAGACTACAGATTTATAGTAATCAATCATAATGGAAAATTGGAGAATCTTTAAATCATAAGACCAAATTATTACTATTCACAAACACGTTTGATGATGTCAAGAATTATGACTTTTAACCTTGTCATATTCGGTTTGATTTTCGATTGGTGACATGATCAAAGAAATTTCTAATAGCTTATATCTTATGAGAAATTAGCTCTAAGGAATTTTCGGGAGTTTACATATAACCATGAATCTTGTGTTGGGTATACGTAGGGCACAAAATTTATGATATAAACTTCCTCGTTGTTTCTTAGAATCCTTGACAGACAAAAAAAAAAAGACATATAAATTTTGATTTGACGCATTTTTTGTCGAACCAAAATTTTAATTGGTGAGGTTTTTTAGAGTTATTTCTTAGTTAATCACGGTAAAAGTATCATCGTTGTGTAGGAACTTATGTTAATATCATCGACATCATTGTGTCATCATTTGAATTTAAACCTGCAAATTAACATGGTTGAAAAAAAAATTGTAATCTAAAACAAAAAAAAAACTTTACCGAAACAAGTGGATAAGTGAGATATTCATTTGCCTAGAAAGCTTCGTTATACTCCTAGGTCTATATCTCTTTAGCTGATTATTGATAAATAATCAATAATTGTAGCTGATTATTGGTAAAAATAAACACCAGTCTATCTTATAAATATAAAATAGTACTATATTAGGGTTGTCGTAGCTGGGTTTCAAATTTGACGACCTATAATAATAATATAAGTCTTGAGGAAACAGTAAATATGCATCGCCATTTGATGTTATCACGCCTTGCGCATATTTAAAGTTGAATTTGACTGTCGTTGAGAAGAAAATAATCACTATTTTAAAATCATTTCTTAAACTCGAATGAATATGAATATGTATAGGCTATCTTATTCAACGCATAAGCTATCTATAAGAAATTGTTTGAAAAAAGCTATCTATTACATAGTTAACACACGTGGTTGAAAAAATATTATTTTATTTGTCCATTATATCATTTTTTAAAAAACATTTTTGTCCATTATATCACCATCGAAGATTTTAATTTTTAACAACCACACGTATAAATGACGATCAGTTTACAACAAATTGTTTAATTATATGCAGTTACGTAATTTAAATTGTAATCTTAAAATTAATGTTAGAGTTAGACGGCATTCATGATTCATATATACTATGTTTGAATTTCTAAAATGTTTACAGCTATAATAAGCAAGAAAAATTATAAAATACATATTGGTGTAAAAATACTAATTGGCCAATCACTTCAACAAATATGGCGTTGATAACCGAATTTGATTATCTTTTATATCTAAAAAATCTTAATAATATTTAATTTGTGAAGAAAATATTTTATAAATTTTAAAATAATATTAACTTGGGCAAAAAAAAAAAAAATCTTTGCATTGGTGTTCATAACCAAATCTAATATAATTCTCACAGTTTGTTTAAAAGAGTTTGTAAAAGAAAAGCTCCAAAAAACAAAGTCTTAGATTTGCTTAAGGCAAAAAAAGTTAAAAATAAAAAATAAATATAGCTTCTTTTTTTGATACGACGTAGTTTTTAATCGAAAAATACATAGCTTGTCCTCACATACGTTCAAATTCAATACGAGAATACCACATGAGTGTGCATCTCTTTCCAAAAACTGATAGAATAAAGAATGAAGATATAGAAAAACAAATACTTTCTCAAAACTGATAAAATAAGGAATGAAAAATATAGAAAACAATGTATTTGGACATTATAGAGAATATAGAAATCTCTCGTTTTTGTTATTTACTCAAGTATAGATTGCGTCAACATCTACAATTTTTGATATGAGTGACGCGGTTCATTGACCTTTTCTTTTAATCATTTTACTTTCCAATTTAAGATAATATTTTTTTTTCTGTAAAACAGATTGTGTTTGGGACCATCCATCCACAAGTAACTTAGATTCAAGGTTGTGATTGACGGATACCTCATGGGTCAAGAACACACTATAATATGTTTTAGTAGTTGTATTTGTATACCCTTACTTTTAATTATAGAGTAGAAAAACAAATATGAAAGTAATATTTATTTTCTGTTTATGACCATTTTAATTTCTGTTATAACGCATGTAGAAAAGTAGACGTCAATAACATTGTGATAACGGACGTGTAACCTACTAATTTGTATTAGTTTATTGTCTTACCATTCAAATTCAAATTCGATAAAATAACTATTGAAAAGAAAAAAACTACACCATATTATATAGAGCTATTTATGATAAATATCATATGTAACACAAAAAAGATTTTGTGAACGTTTAATTTAATTTTATTTTCTTAATTACTTTCTAAAAATAGTTGTATATCTAAATGATACTTAATATATATATTCAAATAAAGATATTAAATTACAAAAATAATATTTTGCGTCACATAAAAAATAATATAATAATTTGGGTCAACTTATAAAATATGATTTAAAGAATTTCACATCATATTTCTGTGGAAGGAAGATACACAAAATCATGCAAAGCCCACTAACACGTGTAGGTCCACAGTAAAATAAATCGGCAAAAGTCAAAAAGTCAACAACAACTTTCCTCGTCCCTTCTTCTCCACATATTTGAACGACGTTACGTCGTTCCAACGGAGTTGATCGCTCTATAAATACCCTATCAACGACTTAGTATTAAACCCTCATAACTCTCTTACCGACTTGAATGATCGTTTCAAAACTCCAGAAAACTCTCTTTTCGAAATTTCTTCGACGACGACTTAAAACACATTTTTTTATGACGAGGAAAGCCATGAGAAACATTTGTTGCGTCGCCGCAGGAAAACCGTCGTTGAATCATCAACCTCCGCTTTCGTTAACGCCTCGCCAGAGTTTGGAATCGGCGGCTATCTACGGTGTCATCGAGTCCGCGGCGGACATAATCGAGACATGGAACACGGAGACCTCAACTTTCGCTAAAGTCACTTCTATGTTCTACGAGAACAAGCCAGAAGCTATGGTGTTCATCGATCGAGTCAATGATCTCCAGAAAACGATGGATCTGCTCGTGACTGAGGATCCAAACTCGGAGAGACTCATGAGAGCCCAGAAACTCATGGAGATCGCTATGAAGAGGTTACAAAAGGAGTTTTACCAGATTCTATCTATGAATCGTGCTTATCTAGATCCAGAATCAGTCTCTACTCGATCTTCACTTACCTCAGCGAGATCTAGCTACTCAGATTTCCCCGAATACGACGAATCTAACCACACCGCCGGTGATTCCATCGTCGAAGTTGAAGAGGTCTCAACCAACGTCATGACGGATTTGAGATCAATCGCAGAGTGTATGATCGCTTCTGGTTACGCTAAAGAGTGTTTAAACATATACAAAAGCATCAGAAAATCGATCGTCAACGAAGGGATTTATCGTCTCGAAGTGGAGAAAATCAGTACGGCGAAAGCGAAGAAAATGTCGTGGGAGGTTATGGAGTTGAAGATCAGAAGCTGGTTAAAAGCAATGAAGGTTTCAATGGAGACTCTATTCAAAGGAGAGAAGATTCTTTGTGATCACGTTTTCGAATCTTTCGACGCGATTAGAGAGTCTTGTTTCAGTGACATCTCACGAGACGGAGCCATTCTTCTTTTCGGTTTCCCCGAAATCATCGCTACCAAAATCAGCAAGAAGAAATCTCCACCGGAGAAAATTTTCCGGTTGCTTGATATGTACAGCTCCATCGCCGGAAACTGGCGAGCGATCGAGTCTATCTTCTCTTTCGATTCGAGCTTGATCGTACGATCTCAAGCTCTTAAATCTTTAGTCTCTCTCAGCGAATCGATTCGATCACTACTTGTGGATTTCGAATCCGGAATCCAGAAAGATTCGTCGAAGGTGGTTGTTCCCGGCGGAGGTTTACATCCACTGACGATCTCCGTCATGAGTCATATCTCTCTCCTCGCCGATTACAGCAGCGTACTCGTCGATATCCTCGCCGGATCTCCGCCACCGGATAAATCGTTGCTTCCGGAATCTTACTTCAACGTATCGGATTCCGACGACTCACCGTCGTCGGAGCTAGCGATCCGATTCGCTTGGCTTATCCTCGTCCTCCTCTGCAAGATCGACCATAAAGCGAATCACTACAAGGATTGCTCCGTGCAGTATCTCTTCCTCACCAACAACCTCCACCACGTGGTCTCACGCGCTCGTTCCTCGAACCTGAAGCAGCTCCTCGGCGACGAATGGATCACGAAGCATCTCGCTAAGATTAAGCAATTCGCCGACAGCTACAAGCGACTTGCGTGGGGTCCAGTGCTAGCGACTTTACCTGAGAATCGTACGGTGGAGATGTCGCCGGAGGAAGTGAAGGAGAGGTTTGAAAAATTCAGCGAGAGCTTCGAAAAAACGTTTGGTAAACAAAGCGGCTCCGTCGTACCGGAGCCGAAGCTACGAGATGAGATAAAAGTGTCGATAGCGAGAAAGCTGGTCCCGATTTATCGTGAGTTTTACAACACTAGAAGTAGTGTTATCTTGGCGGGAGCCGGCGGCGGCGCGAGAAACTTGAGATCTGTTGTCCGATTTACCCCTGAAGATGTTGAAAACTATTTGTCTGATTTGTTCACAGAGAAGGGTAGTTCGGAGAATTCATCTGTCTCTTCTCCTTCGTCTTGTCGGTCAAGGCAATCCACACCCTAAAGTAATAGTAAAAAGAGTTGATAATATTTTGCTTTTTGTCTTAAATGTAAAAGGCAAACACTATAATTAGTTGTTAACCCAACGAACTATTTTTTATTATCTCATGAGGAATTATGGACAACGACATAAAGTTGAGAAAGCTTCTTATTATGGTAATAAATCTTCATGTTTCCTCTTTGTACATCACATAACAAATTTGTCTGTTATGTGTCTAATTATGTAAGGATTGATATATTGCATCTTTTTTTTTTTCCTACAGCAATTGTGATATTGAATCATAAAATGTATATATTGTAGCAACAACATTAAAATATCCAGCTTTACGAAAGAACACAATAAAAATGTAATCATCTTTACACATAGAGAAAGAAAAATAGTTAGTTGAAATTTTGAAACATTTCGTATTTCTCATATAAAAACAAAATATTCATGACAATGACACGTGTAAGGCAATGATGAGTCAAAGGCCAACGCTACATTCTTCCTCATATTTCGTTGTCGTTGTTTGTAACCACAACAATAAACTACCAAAATCATTCGTTATCGTTGTGTTACAGATAAAAAAAATATTAGATTTTTATCTGTTCTAACGACGCCTCTCTTAATCTGGATTCAGTGGTAGGTTCTACATAAAGGGAACCCCCCTTTCACCATTTAGTTATCGAATCCACACAAAAGACGAGGCGTTTCGTTATTTAATGTAAAAAAAAAACCAATTTTTTTTCCCCTTACAAAATTCCTGTAACGACAACATTTCAAAAAATGAGAAGCAAGAGCGGTTTTAGTTTCTTCTCTAAGATGACTTCTTCGAGGAAGAAACCTTCTCTTTCAATACCAAATAAGAGTTTCGAGTCGTCGGAGATCGATCGTACGATCGATCACGCAGCGGCGATCATCGAAAAATGGAATACAGAGTATGTTTCCGCAACTAAATTTTATTCTCTGTTTTGCGAGAGCAAGCGAGAAGCGAAGAAGTTTGTAAAACGAGTGAATGATCTTCAAAACGCGATGGATTTGTTGATTAGAGAAGATCCGAATTCGGAGAATCTCCTTAGAGCTCAGAAACTAATGCAGATTGCTATGAAACGGCTTCAGAAAGAGTTTATTCAGATTCTGTCAATGAATCGTGCGCATTTGGATCCCGAATCCGTCTCGACTAGATCGTCTACCTCTGTTGTATCAAACGATGATGACGATGTTTGGCACGAGCCTCGTTCCGGTGGAGAATCCATCTTCGAAGTTGAGGAAGTGTCGAAGAGCTCAATGATGGACCTGAAAGCCATCGCTGAGTGTATGATCGCCGCCGGTTACGCGAAAGAGTGTGTGAGTACCTATAAATCCATCAGAAAATCGATAGTCGACGAAGGGATTTACCGTCTTGGAGTCGAGAAAATAAGTTCGTCCAAGGCGAAGAAAATGCCGTGTGAGGTTGTTGAGTTGAAGATGAAGAGCTGGATTGAAGCGGTTAAGGTCTCGGTGAAGACTCTCTTCAATGGCGAAAAGACTCTATGCGATGAAGTTTTCGAATCCTCTCTTTCTCTAAGAGAGTCTTGTTTTCGAGACATCTCCAAGGAAGGAGCTCTTCTTTTGTTTGGATTCCCGGAAACCGTTTCCGTGAGAGACAAGAAAAATCCACAGCCGGAAAAGATTTTCCCGTTGCTGGATATGTATTGCTCGATCACCGAGAATTTTCCGACGATCGAATCGATTTTCTCGTTCTCATCACTCTCCGTTGTCCGATCTCAAGCTCTCGCTTCGCTTAGCCGACTCAGCGAGTCGATACTTTCGCATCTGGTGGAATTCGAATCCGAAATCCGGAAAGACTCGTCTAAGACGGTGGTTCCTGGCGGAGGAGTGCATCCGATGACTATCTCCGCCATGGATCACATCTCCCGCCTCGCGGAATACAATAATGCACTCATAGAAATCCTCAACGGATCATCATCATCTTCGGCTAAATCGTTGCTTCCGAAATCTTATTTCAACGTCTCGGGATCCTTAGGATCTCCGGCTTCGGAGGTGAGAGTGCGATTCGCGTGGCTGATTCTCGTCCTCCTCTGCAAAATCGACGGCAAAGCTGAGATGTACAAGGAATTCTCGATGCAGTATCTCTTCTTAGCCAATAACCTCCAACACGTAGCGTCACGCGCACGTTCCACGAACTTGAAGCAGCTTCTCGGCGACGATTGGATCGCTCGGCATTTCGAGAAAGTCAGGCAGTTCGCTAGAAGCTACGAGCGGCTCGCGTGGGGTGCACTTGCGTCGCTGTGTCCGGCCATTAGTACTTCAGAGGTGGTGGGAATGTCGCCGGAAGAAGCGAAGATGCAATTCGAAATATTCAACGAGAGCTTCGTGAGCACGCTCGAGTCGCAGAGCGCGTGTGTCGTACCGGATCCGAAATTGCTCGACGAGATAAGAATTTCGATCGGGAGAATGTTGTTGCCGGTTTATCGTGATTTTTACAACGCAAATAGAAATGCCGTTATGTTGGCGGGAACGGAAGGTGGGTGGAATGTCCGATATACCCCTGAAGATATCGGAAACCATTTGTCGGAGTTGTTTAGCGGGAAGGGTGTTTCGGAGAATCCATATGTGTGTTCGACATCTTTCTGTCTTCTTAAACCTTCTCCCACTCCTCGTCCAAAGTCACGATCTTTGTCATGCAGAAGATTTTGAAGGGGAAATAAATGTTTTCTATCATATTATTTTCTCGCAATTTATCACTCCATATAGGTATCAGTTTTTTTCGTTTCTTAAAAAACTTCTTGATTGATATGATTTAAAGGTGTAACGAGTTATGAGTTACGCGTTACGACCAACGCGGCTTATTTATGAGGTATGATATAGTCTTACGACTACCATTTTATCAAATGTCAAATATCATTGCGATCTTTAATTCACTATCATAAGTATAGATTATATGTAGGTATAGAGTCTTTGGTCCATTGATGGTGGGTGAGGACCGTGAGGTAACTAGAAGAATCAAAGTCAAGTCATCTAACACTATTTGTAGAGACCACACATACATTTTATAGAACCAAATAGCCACAAATTTTGTAGACTCATGATAAATAATAAATACTTAAAACCTTAAAACTTGCATAAACGAAAATTTGATTTGAGCTGTTAAAAAAACATCGTAGACTCTTCAATCAACGAATTCAGAAGAAAAAATCGTGTTTAGTTTTTGTTTGATGTTGTAAACAAAAATAAAATAAAAATAGTCTATGGTTATGATGTTTTTGGATTTGAAGCTTCTGTTTTAAAGTCCGGTGGGCATTTATATAATTGTATTAATATCAATTTTTTTGGACCGTCGTTTGTGGCCCAAGTTTTTTTTTTTTTTTTGTAAGAAGTTTTCTGGGTATTAATCCAGTGATGGGAAAATCTGACCTATAAATTTGGTAGACACTTCACGTTTGCATTTCAAGTTTGTAAAAACATTTTATAAAAAATTGTTTTTTACACAAACTACAATAGTTTTCTATTTGAACAATTTGTTTGTTTTGAAATATTCTTTCTCTCATATACATGCAAATGCATACATAAAAATTGATGTTTGGAACAACCAAAATGTAGATTGTCATTTCTTTAGCGTTTTATAAAGTAATGTTCGACCATCCACACTTTAAAAAATTATTGATCTATTAATTTGTCTCTACCAAATCCTTATCACAAATCACATTCTCAAATCCATGTTTGGTCAAATACAATGAAAGATTATTCATTTAAAAAATTCAAAATAAAAATACAAATTCGTTTTGAAAATATATGGACTTTTTCTAATTGTATGATCTTTTATGATCATAAAGATGACCTTTTATGATGATCAAAAGCTTATTCTTTTTTGGATAATATGGCGCATTTAAAAATCTAGGAGCAATATAATTTTTAATAAACAACAACAAATTAGACATTTAAGGGATTTTAAGCTAGCTACTACATATGTTAGTGAATGGCTAGCCGCTTCACATTTGCGTTTCAAGTTTGTAAAACATTTTATAAAAAATTGAATTTTTTTTAACAAACTACAATAGTTTTCTATTTGAAAATTTTGTTTGTTTTGAATTTTTTTCTCTCATATGTTATTTCGGTATGGAGAGAGTGTGAGAGAGATTTTGTTCCCTTAATTTCACCTCGGCGAGTCGAATTAATCAGTTTGGGATTTCTTTCTTTGTATAAAGGTCCTTTTATACATGGAGATACGGTAGCGGAAGTTGAGCAGAAGCGTCAAGAGGTAAAAAAAAAAAAAAAAAAAATCAAGAAGCACTTGAATCATGACATTTCATTGTTGCTATTATTTCATCTTCATCATCTAATCTCTGTGTTCTTTTTTCAGTATGCGAGGGAGATTTATGGGAAGTCTGCGGAAATCGGCGATCTGAGGGAAAAGGATGTGGTCTGTTGGTAAATCCTAATTATCTTGAAGTTATCCGGTCATTGTGGAGTAGTAGTCAGACATAAATTAAGGAATTGCCTTTTGCTTTTGTTCAAAAATATGTTTTGTGATTCGTAAGAAAATCTATGCTATGTGAATGATTATGAAGCTTGGCTTATGGTTAACACTCAACTATGATGATTCATTTCTTTATATATCCAACATAATTAATGATATACATGCATAACAATTTTTAAAAAGTCTCCCAAAGAGGTAACTATATGCTGCAGATAGTATTCAGGACATGTTTAGTTTACTTCTTGTAAGGTGAGAGAGACAAGTCATTGAACAAAAATGTGGATACATAAGTGTGATTCTCAGATCACACTTATGTATTCAGATCTAAAATATCCTAAGATTGATGGATGCATACGGCTAATTAGGCTTATATTAATTAGTTTGAAACTAATGTATCAACTATGATTTGGAAAATTCGACACTCACATCGAATTTGATATACAATTTTGTTTTTTTTGTTTTGTCAACAACAGACAATAAGCAGGTTTGAACTCACAACGACGACACTAACTAATACAAACTACTAAACTATATGAAATTACTAAACTATATAAAATGTTCATGTATATGTTTGTTTGTCCACGGTTAACACTACCATTTCTAATAAATCTGGTATTAAAACAAAGTAATAAAATCAAACTCGGGTGGTACCAGAAATAATCCATATCATTGTAATAAGCAAACAATTACGCCGTGGTCGGAAGTTGGTCGGGTGGAAGCGGAAGGTTCTGCCAGCCGGTCGAGTGTTTCATATAGTTCTTGAGTTTCTCGGTTGGAGATTCCACGGTCCATTCAGAATAGTGTTGGGTCGGAGAGAACACGTGGCGCTCTCCCTCGTGGCTAATACACGACTTGGCACCGTTCAAAAACCAATCCCCTTCTGATCTTATGAAACCAGCTTCAGGTTTCTCCTTATCCCCGGCCTAATCACCAAACAAAGAAACATATAACGTTAATTGTTGTTACATTAGTACCCACACAAAAAAAAAACGAAGTTAGTATATGTGTATTGTTGAGTATAACAAATATGGAGTATTTATTTTGTTCTTTTTTTTTTTTTTTTTTTTTGCTCTTTGTTATAAACGGAAATATATTTAATCAATTTACCTTCTCAGTGATGTACTTAAAAACGGTTTTCTTCTCACCAGCTTCATATATGTTGCACTGAGAATATATCTACCAAAACAACGTAAAAATGTAACGAAACATATAAACCGATGATGGCAAAATCGTAAATATATGCAACTTTTTTGCCGGTGACGGACCTGAGATTCGACGCCGGCTCCGACGGCGTAGATGGACCAGTCACGAGTGTAGTTGTTGAAGAGATGGATTTTTGCGAAGCGAACTCGAGGGTGTCGCTGACGTGTACCGTCGAAGAAACAGCGATGAATCGTAACTCTTATGCATCGGTCCGTCACGTGACTCGGGTCCGCTCCTATCAATATTGTCTTGTTGTGGTTCATGAAATGGCATCTGAAATTTTTATTAAAATAGATTTCTTTTTTTGTTAGAAGGATTTTACTAAAATAGTTAACACATCAGGGATAGAAACAAATAGTATATAAAATGTCTAACCATACTCTTATTTTTCATATTTTTGATTAATTCTGTTTATATATTTTTGGTTCTTTTTCCTAAAAGTATGAAGAAAAAACACAAAAGGTTTAAGAGACAAACCTTGAGACGGTAATGTCAGTGCTTTCTCGTGTGATATCAATCAAACCATCATAGTAATTCTTGAGACTACATCGATCAATCCAAATGTTTTTCGATTTCGGTTTGATCTGAATCGCGTCTGCGTCTGGTCCCACACCGCCTTCGAATTCAAGGTTACAAATTATAACATTTTCACATTGTTTTAACCTTAGCCCTTTCCCCGTTATCTTCACCCTTTGCCCTCTCCCATCTACCGTTTTGTGCGATGATACACTCACAAACGACGATAGATTGATCGTTCCCGACACATCGAACACAATCCATAACGGTTCTGGCCTCCTACAAGCCTCTCGTAAAGATCCTGGACCCTCGTCTGCAAAACACATATAATTCCATTATCTAAAATTTAAACTTCAAGCAACCTAATTCTCTTAAACCGATCATACACCTAGACACCAACATTGTAGATACCAAAATTGTAGATATCAAATCGATATATGGAGTAGCTACTTTAGCGAAATTGAGCAAGAATCTTTTAAAATTATGTCACAAGCTTTGACCCAATGATAATTTCATTTCACATCAATCATTTCAATATAACACATGAAGTACATATCCAATCACCAAACTCAAAGATTTTTTTTTTGTTCCGTATATATGCAAGCAAAAACAATATAAATATAATCAGCCAAGAACTAAAAATTATGATAATTTTTTTGGATTTTTGATTACAGTTATTTTAAGTTTTTATTCCTAAGGAAAAAACATCAATTGAGATATTAATTACTTGATCATCTTATTTTTCTATTTAACGAAGTATCAAGAAACAAAACTACAAATATCCAATAAATCCAAGAATCGAATAAATGAAAGAGAGGACTCTTGAATTTACCAGCTAGAGAAGTGACGCGGCAAATCGGACCATTAAGACCACCAACGGCGGCGCGGCCGAAACCTTCGGCTTTTCCGGCGAGGGAGCGGAGGCTGGAGTCTACGTGGCAATAAGGTTCCACCGTCATGTGGAGACCGGATGGTGACGATGAAGGCGGCGGAGCTGGAGCTGGAGATTCTTGGCCGGCGGCTTTATATGGTGGGAATGGAGCGTTGGAGGTTTCGCCGGGAAAATTAGAGCCGCCGTGATGGGATCTGTGAAGGCCGTGTAAGTTTCCCATATCTATTTATAATATCGAATTTAATTTCGGACAGTTTCAGTTTTTGTATTTTTGGGAGGTTTTGGAATTCGGATATAATTGCTCTTTGTTGCAACTGCAACTCACCATTGATGTTAGAATAATCATATTTTTTCCTCTTTTTTATTTCTTTTTTGTTGTTGCCGACAGTGGGTTTTTAAATTTTTTTTTTTATTTTTTTTATTTTTTGGATCAGATATTTTTAGAGAAGATTCGCCTGATATATTAAAGTTTTTTTTTTTGGGGATAAAGATATATTAAAGTTCGGAGGCCCTGGCTTTCCTCCGAGCTTTACAAACGATTTGGGCAAAAGGTTGGAGACATGTTTGGTTTGAAAGTGAAAGTTCGGAGTTAACTCGGTTGATTAACAAAGGTGGGGCAAAGCACAGAATTGGGTAATATACTCTACGACATACGATGGTGGATTGAAAAGCTTCCACTATGCTCTTTGGATTATGTAAATCGTGAACTGAATCAAGTAGCGGATTTTTTATCCAAAAAAGCTTATGATAGTGATTTCATGTACCATTGCTATTCAATTCCGCCAAAATGGCTCTTGAACATGTTGTATTACCCGTTTATTTGGAGGATTTGTTCCTAGAATCTGTGTGACGCTTCCGTACCAAATCTCATGTGTAATGTGTCATAGTGAGCTCCACTATTGATTTTCCCGTACTTGTACACCCACCCTGAACCGTTTTTTCCCAAACCCAGCTTTGGTTCCACCAGCCGGTTCAGCCCCCATGCTTCCCTTCCCACCACATCTCCCTCGTTCCGCACATATTCTCTCGAGTTAAGTATTTATCATAAACTACTTAAAAGACCAGCCCAATGCGTATTAACACCAACCTATTAGAAACGACTTGTTTATTTAGTTGACCTCCAAATCCCATTGTCCCAACAATGTAGATCTTCAACCCTCGTTAAAACATCAAATATGGCCGATAAGAAAAGATCAAAGCGTATGAATACGAGGATGGTTTCAAAATTATATTTTGCAAGTTTGAGATTTATTATACTTTCAAAATTCCAAGTCTAGATCAATCACAAATCTTATAGTCTCACCCTTAATTCTGGCCACCCTCGTGATCATAGTATTTATAGGGTTCTCTGGAGATTGTACCTCTGCTATATCTCTGTAACCTGAAGATTCGGTCTGCTAATAGTATATTTTCGGAAGGGTGAAGCCGTGAAGGGCGACGCTCGTGCTGGAACCATCAGAGACGTCCATTGTGAACATTGTTGACAGTGACACCTTTGAAAATGAATTAAACAAATACCCAAATAACTTTGCCAAAAGTGAAGATTTGATTGACTCGCATATAAATAAATATAGTGAATTACCTAATGGGTTTAACCTAATACAATTGAAGAAAAATAAGAAAAATGAAAAATAAAAAATAAAAATAGTAAAAAATGAAACATGTGTTTTTTTATTTTAAGGAAAAAATAAAAACTAAAAGAAATTTTCAATTAAAAGCTAATATCTTTTTTATTATATTCTTATTAATATTTATTAGTTAATATAAAGTTCTTGGATCCTTTTTTTTTTACTATGACTACTTTCCCCTAATATATTTTAAAACTTCAAAAATACAAATATACTATATTCTACCCGCACAAAGTGCGGGAACATTATTTGTTTTATACTTAGTTGTCCCTAATACTTATTAAAGGTTTTTGATAAGTTTTTGGGAGCTTAATATTTATTTTATTGTATTTAGAGATTAAAAAAAAATATATATATATATATATATATTAATTAATGACTACTTTCCGAAACAAAGTTGTGTGAGTTAATATTTTAATTTTTCTGAAATATTAATTAATTAATAGTATTTTGTGTAATATATTAGATTTTATCGTTTTGATATATTTTGTAGTTAAAGATACGGTTAGCGTTTTTATATAGTAGAATTTGTAAAAATTGAGATCTTTATTGATGTTATTTAGTCGGTAATTGATTTACAATATTCTAGGATTAAGTAAGATTTGCAAAGATTGCAATTTTTAATAGTAAGATATACTAATATACAAATTATATATGGATTATATATGTTTTTGAATTTAATTATTTATAAAATGATATTCGATTTTATGTTTTTGAATATTATACTAAATTATTGAAATATTTTTAATAATATAGAGATATACGAGTATACAAATTAGAATTGAATTATTTATTAAATGATTGATTTTATAATTTTGCAAATTAATATTCGTTTGTATAATTTTGTTGTTCAACTCTTGTTTGTATATTTTAATAGATAAATGAATTGATTGTGCTTGTTGTCATTTGTCATTATGAATTTCGCTTTTTAATGCATGTTGCTATTAATGAATTATCCTTTTTAACGTTTGTTGTCTTTTTTTTTTTTTTTTTTTTTGGGTGCAACAATGTGTGTTGCCTTTGTGTGTAAAAAAGTAAATTTTTACGGATATTACTGTTTCAATTATGTGTAAAAATGTAATACTGATTTATACTGATATCTTTTTTAAATTTATTGTTTAGATATTTACGTATCTTGATAATTAATGGTTACGAAATTAATGGTAACCAATAATTATTAATAATAGATTTTGTGTGAGTAAATGTTTTTTAAATGAGTCCTCGGTTTTTTAATAGATCGATTAAAAAAAATCCGCTTGTTTGAAATAAATCAGATCAAAAAGATCCGCATATTTTAAATGGGTCATAAAAAATTTCAGATATTTCTATTCTTAATGAATTCTTTTTGTTTGGTCTTTAAATATTTTATTTCTAATAGCATTTTTCGTAATATGCCACATTACTACTGGTTAAAATAAATATCTAAATTTTTTAAAATTAATATTTGTGATTTGTTTCATTGTATTTTATTATATACTTTACTTCGTAACATATGTCCAAATCTTTCAAATCAAAACGAAAATAGAATCGAATCTAACAAATAATTTACCCCCTACTAATATTATAATACCAACCGAAACCCAATTAATTTTCACTTGACTTGTAAAGAACATTGACCTAGGACTGATAAAAGCCCATAAGGCCATAACTAAGCCTGGCCCATTATGTTGCACAGAAACCCTAACCATGTACCGTCTCTTGTCACCTCTGTGGCTCTGAATCCCAGGGCTCTATTTTCCTTCTTAAAATCTTTAAAGTCTATCCCCTTACGTCATCAATTTTTATTTATTACAAAAGCATGTTTGGTTTCTTTTCTGCTCATGGATCTATAAAAACATGATATTATGTTCCACATATCTACCGTTTCTGATATTCATAAGTTTTTTTTTTGGGGAAATGATGTTTATGATCCTTTTTAACTTACCAAAAGTTTTTTTTGTTCATAGCTATGTTTTGATTTTTCAAAGGTTTTTTTTTTCATAGGTATATAGTTAATCGTATGTACCGATGCTCTTGCAAAAAATATTCGAAGAGATAGTAATTTTTTTTTCATGTGAATCAGATCAGATCGATATACCAATCTCACTTTATTCAATATGTGGTATTTTGATGAAAAAATGTAGAAAAAATATGTAGTTAATCTCATGATTATGACTATTTATTTTCGATATTCTTCGAAATATCATTTATATAATAATTTTGAATATATATTCTTATATTCAGTAGATCCCATAGATTTAATGTTTTTGATCCTTTTGTATATAGATCGGAAAGATAATTCTGCTCTAGAGTGAATATTTATTTATTATATGTTTTTGGTTTATCAGTATTTATTTTTTTCCTGGTTATCATTTCTCTGCGTATTGGGCCGGAATAATCTGGTAGCCCATCGTGGTTACCCCGAACCTAAGAGAGATTAAGTACTTTGGGCCCATTTCTCCACAGTGAAGAATACGATATCAATTTTCTTTTTGCAGAGAAAACGATCCGCGAAGAACCCTAATCTCCGAAAATGCAGCCGAAGAACCTGAGAACTCTCGTTGCTCGCGGAAGGGTATCAGATTGTATCTCGCCGCATTTTCTCTTCGACCCCTAATACCACCAGTGGTAACGTTCTCTGATTATTTTATAAAGTTGTTTCGATGTATTCGATTCGTATCAGGCATGACTCGTCGTCTTCTTTCAATGGCAGAGTCCGGAGGAACCGTTATCGCCGCCGCTGTCAATCGTTCCACTGAGACGAAAATGCTGCCGAAGAACCTGAGATCTGCATCGATTATATCTTCTTAGGGGTAGAATCTATAATCGATGCAGATCTCAGGTTCTTCGGCAGCATTTTCGTCTCAATGGAACGATTGACAGCGGCGGCGACAACGGTTCCTCCGGACTCTCCCACTAAAAAAACAATAATTGATTTAAAAAGCAAATGTTGAAAAAGTATTTTACTTTTTTTACCTGGCTCTTCCTCTAACGCCTCTCAATTATTCGAGAGGAACTTGTTGGAGTTTTTGAGATCCCTTCCCCTAATGGTTGGTTTTGAAGGGTTTAGGATCTGTTCTCGTTTACATAGCTAAGCGCATAGCTTTCCATTTCTTAAAACTCTCTGAGGATGTGGAAATGCATTAGATAAGAATTAGCAAACTGGATTGCTAATGGGATTTTAGGAATTATTTTTGCTGCTGTTGGTATTGGCTCCTATTTAGGTATTTCTTTGAAGGGTTCTCTAGGTTAGCTTGATAGTCTTTTGGAACAAAGCATTCGAGAAAAAATCGGTTATCTTGAAAATCTTCAAATAAAAGTATTGGTCTTATGGGGTCTACTTGTCATTAAAAGGAAAAACGGAGCTGGTTATGATTATCAAGACATATTATCTGGTATGTTTGTTTCTTCTTGTGAGTTTTTGAGTTTCTTTTTGTTTATAATTTTCAATTATTGTTAATTTTGTGTGTTTGTCTCTTTAGGCCCTGATTCCCTTGAAGATATTTACGAGACAGTTGGAAAGGGAAAGAAGAAATTGAAGAATTACTAAGTATGCCAATCACGATCGTTTGAAACATATAAACTCCATTGATTTTATCACCCTTCTTTTCGATAATTTGTTTGCCTATGAATTGATCATTGCGAATGCGGTTGTTCTTATCTTGTTCTTTGCTTTTCGTTTTCCCTGGTATTGTAGGCCTCGTTGAAGACGGAGCGTGAGAAGAAGAAGGAGATGTATTTTTCCCAATCAGGAAGTACGCTATCAAAGTTTAAATCCTATCCTTTAAAGAAACTGTTTCAGCTTTGGTTTTTGATGAAAACTTGTTTGTTTTTGTCTCAAACAAGAATCAGATACTTGGATTTTGGTTCTTGATGGTATTTTGCTGTTATCTTCTCAAGTTTTTTGTTTAACACACCAAAAAAAAATAGAACACATCTCTATCTTGTTATTTCAGCTAGAGTCCGACTTGAACTTGAGAGTGAATAATATATGACAGTAATTGGTTTAGTTAATTCGACTTTCATTGCCT
Source organism: Pseudoturritis turrita (assembly GCA_900406555.1). NCBI lineage: Eukaryota > Viridiplantae > Streptophyta > Magnoliopsida > Brassicales > Brassicaceae > Pseudoturritis > Pseudoturritis turrita. Next base: position 4,064,513 of record OVBL01000397.1, read on the forward strand.
AGTTTAGGCGGTTAATTTATATTGAAACAATTTAGTCCATGGTTTTGCTGTGTTTGTCGTTTGATATGCTAAAGCAGATAAGCATATACTTAGACAGCATGGATTTCGAATAATAAGCACAAGACTAATACAAAAAAACTATGGGAAAGGAATCACTTCTGATGTTAATTTCCATCTTTTAGAATACTAATCATAATGAGCGGTTAATCTAAAAAGGAATATTAGTCATAATTGTTGTCTAGAAACAAATAAAAGTAAAATTATGGAACTACACTTTTTTCTTCTTAATTTTCCATTAAGGTGTGAAACTGAAGACGACCTGGAAGTCGGAAGAGTCGGAACCATGATGTAATCGTTTACGTTCATACCATTTTCCTTCGTCCAGGTAAAAAACAAAAATGACCACAGTGGCATTCAAACCAATGACCTTTTGTTCCGAAGTCAAACGCACTAATCCAATGCGCCATGCGGTCTTCCATGCGCAATGAACTATTTTGTTCAAATAAATATCAGTAAGTATGGAAAAACGTAGACGTACCCGAGTAGCAAATTTTAACCGTGTTCTTATAATTTTCAGTAAAGTAACCAAAACTATAGAACAGTAGACCGAAATGCCGTTACTCAATTGATACTAAAATAGTAAGATTTGGCTATTTGGTGTGAATAAGATGGACATTTTTTTTTTTTTTTTTAAAGATTTATGATGCTCTCAAAAAATAATAAGTTCATTTGTTGTTTAAAACTTTTGTTTGTTGAACTTTAGCCCAAGACCGGTTTTCGTGGAAGAGTTTCGGTTCGACATTTCAATTTGAATGGTTATATTTTTTGTTCTTTCCTTACATTTCAATTTCCGGTCGGTTTAGATACCGAAAATATTTTTTAGTCTGTCGATTTTTGACTATTTAAAGTTTCCAATTGTGGTTTAAAATAATATATAATATCATACCCAAAAAGAAGGGAAAAAACCCCACAATTACTCTATCACAAATCAGAGACGAACCCTAATTTTTGCGAAAATGCTGAGATCTGTCGTTGCACCGGTTGCTCGCGGAAGAACATCGGTTGTATCTCGCCGCAATTTCTCTTCGACCCCTAATGCCACCAATGGTAACGTTCTCTGATTACGCATGATTTGTATATTTCGATGTATTCGTATACGGAGGAAAAAAAACAAAAATCTTTTGTCTTTGTGTGATTGTAGAGTCGAAGGAAGCAGGAGATACTGTCGCGGGGTCCGTAGTTCGTGGTCTGTTATTCGGTGTGGGATTTTGCTTTGTAGGTATGGAGAGAGAGAGAAAGAGAGCTTTTATTCCCCTAATTTTTAACCTCGGCGAGTCGAATTAATCAGTTTTGTGATTGTAATAAGGTCCTCTAATACATGGAGATACGGTAGCCCAAGTTGAGCATAGGCGGCAAAAGGTAAAAACAAAATCAAGAAGCCCTTAATGACATTTTCATCATCTAATCTGTGTTTTTTCAGAATGCGAGGTTGCTTTATGGGGAGTCTGCAGAAACCGGCGATCTGAGGGAAAAGATGTGGTCTGATCTTGGGGAAAGGATGTGGTCTGTTGTTGGTAAATCCTAGTCATCTTGAAGCTTTGTATCCGGTCATAGTAAGACATAAATTAAGGAAATGCCTTTTGCTTTTGTTCAAATATATGTTTTGTGATTATTTGAACATATATTTTAGACATTAGTGATCTTAGCTTTAGAAAAAGATCGAACACATAAGGTTAAAGAGAGAGACGGTAATGTCAGTGCTTTCTCGTGTGATATCAATCAACCCATCATAGTAATTCTTGAGACTACACCGATCAATCCATATGTTTTTCGATTTCGGTTTGATCTGAATCGCGTCTGCGTCTGGTCCCACACCGCCTTCGAATTCAAGGTTACAAATTATAACATTTTCACATTGTTTTAACCTTAGCCCTTTCCCCGTTATCTTCACCCTTTGCCCTAGATGATACGCTCACAAACGACGATAGATCGATCGTTCCCGACACATCGAACACAATAGTTCTGGCCTCCTACAAGCCTCTCGTAAAGATCCTGGACCCTCGTCTGCAAAAACACATATAATTCCATTATCTAAAATTTAAACTTGAAGTAACCTAATTCTGCGAAACCGAACCTAGATAACAAAATTGCAGATATCAAATCAATATATCGACTATGTGCTTTAGCGAGAATGAGCAAGAGTCTTTTAAAATTAGGTCACAAGCTTTGATCCAATGATAATTCCATTTCACATCAATCATTTCAATTAGGGATAATATAACACATGAGAATTGAATTTGTATACATGCAAGCAAAACCAATACAAAGATATAATCAACCAAGAACTAAGATTATGATAATTTTTTTGGATATTTGATTACTGTTATTTTAAGTTTTTGTTCCCAAGGGCAAGACATGGACTGAGATATAACCTGATCTTTGTTTATCTATTTAACGAAGTATCAAGAAATAAAAACTACAAAAATATCCAATAAATCCAAGAAACAAGGATTAAATGAAAGAGAGGACTCTTGAATTTACCAGCTAGAGAAGTGACGCGGCAAATCGAAACCTTCGGCTTTTCTGGCGAGGGAGCGGAGGCTGGAGTCTACGTGGCAATAAGGGTCCACCGTCATGTTGGGACCGGACGGTGACGATGAATACGGCGGAGCTGGAGCTGGAGACTCTTCGCCGGGAAAATTAGAGCCGGCGTGATGCGATCTGTGAAGGCCGTGTAAGTTTCCCATATCTATTAGTAATAAATAAATATCGATTTTAATTTCTGACAGTTTCAGTTTTTGTATTTTTGGGGAGTTTTGGGATATTATTGCTCTTTGTTGCAACTGAAACTCACCATTAATGTTTAGCTTTGTTGGATGGAACTGTGGGAGAAGAAACATATTTTGTACCTTTTTTTTCTTTTCTTTTTTTTTAATATTTTTTGGAATTTTTATCAGATCTTTTTACAAAAGATTCGCCTGCTATATTAAAAATTAGTCAATGTTTAAGATAGTGTGAATTCACATTTAACCTTAATTCTTTGGATTATTTACTGTTAAGTTTATGAAAAGGTTTTTAAGAGTTAGGAAAGAATCCTAAATAATTAAATATGATGTTATGGTTTTGAAATCGCTAATTAATTTAATTTTAAAGGGATTACAAATTAAGCTAATCTAATTTTAAAGGGATTACAAATGAAGCTAAAACTACTGCTTCTTTTCACTTTCAAATATACAAAAGTGTAATAAGTGTTGCTAAATGCTCGGGAAAGAATCCAAAATGATTAAAGAAAAATTCCTAAATTTTAATAATTTTTATAAAAAGTTTTATTTTTAATATTTAAATTATGGTATTTTGGGGGAAAATAATAAAAATCATACAATATTGTACAACCAATAGACCAAAAGCTATCCTTAATAATAAAAGAAATACCGATATAGAAAACGAATTTGACTCACAGTAACGAAAGAAAAAGCTCTCTAAATAACCTAGCCGCCGCTACAGTAACACTCAAAGTTTCTAAGAGTTTTGGCCGGCGACCGACGACTCTCATAGCGCCGGTGCCGGTTCCATGGTTCCTTCTACCTTTTGCTTTTTGTAGTTTTGTTTGTCTCGGTTTCAGTCGGGGTTTCTATAGCTTATGGGTTTGGTTTTCGGCTCGAGCATGGTTCGGTGATGGGAAAGATTTCAGATCTGTTTGGGTCTCAAGCGTTGATCCAGGTTGCGGACGGTTCTGGTCGAAGAGCGAGTGGTTCTTATCTCCTTGTCGCTGCATCCGTTTATCTTCAAGGTCAGATCTATTTGCTTATCTCTCCTCGGGTCATTGTTCGTTCTGGCTCTGATCTCCATAGGTTTGGAGCTTGTTCTGTGTAATTTTGTGTGGGTTTCAGCTTTTCCGGTGATTTAGTTGGGACTGTGGCCTTGGTGATTGTGTTTGTTATGTTTGAAAGCGTTCCCGGGTTTGGTTCATGTGAATTTTCATTTTAAGATCGGAGAGTTGGGTTATGGTGGAACATATGGCGTAGGCTCTGTCTTTCGGTGCGTTTTCACCGCTTTCGCACGCGCCTCCTCTTAGCTTTCTTCAGCTCTTGATCTTTCCGTGATCTCTTTTGATTCGGGTCTCCTTGGTATCCTTCCTTGGTGAAGTGTTTCTACTTTATGCTTTTGTTGTTAACGTTCTTTGAAGAGGGGAGTGATTTCTAGACTCAGTTGGGACTATTCGGGTTGATATTGCGCCTTCAAAATCCTTTGCAACATTGGTTTGGGTGGTGGATCTTCCTGTTCGACCTTCGTTTTGGTCCCTTCCAAGTTGCTCTTGCTCTGATATCTAGATATGGTGACATCTTTTCTCTGATCCGGAGGTGTTGTCTTTTGGGCTTTTGACATGTCGGACTTGCTTCTTTTGGCTTGTGATCTTTGTAGTCCGGTTTGGTCTTTGTCTATCCGCCCTATCCGGATGAGCTTTTTTATCTGCCTTGTTCTAGTTGTCATAGTAGTGAATTTCTGGCCTTTGCTTTTTATGTTTAAAATCATGTCTCCCTCGTGTGGGCTTTGTCTCTGGGGATATTTATTTGTCCGCGGGCTTAGTTTCTGGATTCGTTCTGACTTTGTATTCTACCCGGTATTCTACCTTTGTTTAATAAAAATTTCGATGACAAAAAAAAAAAAAAAAAGAAAACGAATTTGAATAATTGAATCAAAATCAAAACATACCAAAGGGACCGAATCTTAGTACCAAATTATTTATTTCCATCCACAATAAAATATATTGGAAGTCTCGAATTCGAACATTAACGATAGGGAAATGATCTAATATCAAAAAAATGTATTGCAATGGTTTGACAAACCAAAAGAAGTTCCCAATTACAATATTTCCTAAACCGTATTGAACATAGCAACATCCTAAACCGTTTGCATACCATATCTTTTGTCTTTTTTTGTGTATATATTTAAATCCGAATGGCCCGCGAAAGATGCTGATGTGGCAAACATCCCTAACTGTAGACGAAGAAGAAGAAACAAGACAACCCAAAATTACACCCAAAAGAAAAAAGCTAAGCTAACGATAATCGGATCTCAAACCCTTGCCGTGACAGTGACGGTACCGGTGGTCCAAGACGACGGCTTGTTCCTTCTTCTTCTCCAATCGGCGGTCTTATCATCTTACAATATCATGATCCCGCTTTGAATTCCCTCTGTTTTCAAATATGGGATCCAGAATCGAAGAAGGTATAACGTTTCTTATTCTCCGTAGATTTTAGGTTCTGACTCGAATTCGTTTCCTCTGTTTTCGAAATTAGGGTCAGGGTTTGATTTTTTGAATCTCTTCGATGGATTGTCATATTTGTATGATGATAGAAAATGTGCAATCAATCTGTCTCTCGCAGAGAAGGAACTAGAACCGGATATGGAGAAGGGTTTGGCGACGGATCCGGTGAGTCCGACAGGGAGTACTTTGGCGGACCTGTCGCCAACCCCAACGCCAAGGAAGACTCTGGTTCTGTCTAATTCGGGTAAGGCTTTAATGGTGTCCAATTCAAGCAAGTCCTTGGGACTTTCCAATTCGGGGAAACGGTTTGATCCAACGGGGAAGAAGAAGTATGTGAAACAGGTCACCGGCCGCCACAACGACACCGAGCTTCACCTAGCTGCTCAACGAGGAGATTTGGCTTCTGTTAAACAGATTCTTAGTGACATTGATTCTCAGATAACTGGTACCATTACAGGAGCTGATTTCGATGACGAGGTACGATGAAGCCCTTCTTCCACCTTTCTCAGATTCTTGAAGTAGCTCCAAGTTGTGCTGATGAAAGTTTGATTTCCATTGTTTGAAAACTGAGAAGGTAGCACAAATAATGACATCGGTGGTGAACGAGGTGAATGAGTTAGGAGAAACACCGCTTTTTACAGCGGCAGAGAAAGGGAATATAGATGTTGTCAAGGAGCTTTTGCGTTATACCACCAAAGAGTCTCTTATGCAGAAGAATCTTTCTGGCTTCGACGCGTTACACATCGCTTGCAGCCAAGGCCATCGATGTAAGAAGCTTCACCAAATCAAAACCTTTTTGGAGCAAAAAGATTGCATCTTTCTTTCTAACCGCGAGCTTCTTTTATTGCAGCTATTGTCCAGTTACTGCTTGAGCATGAACCTCAACTGAGTAAAACAGTAGCTCAATCAAACGCAACACCACTTGTGTCAGCTGCGACGCGAGGGCATTCAGAAGTAGTTGATGAATTGCTTGCTAAAGACTCAAGCTTGCTTGAGATTTCAAGATCCAATGGGAAAAACGCGCTTCACCTCGCTGCACGTCAAGGTCATGTAGATATTGTAAGAACATTGCTTGATAAAGATCCGCAATTAGCGAGACGAACAGACAAGAAGGGCCAAACGTCTTTGCATATGGCTGTGAAAGGAGTTAGCTCAGAAGTTGTGAGGTTACTACTTCGGGCTGATCCGGCTATCGTCATGCTTCCTGATAAATTCGGTAACACCGTGTTACATATCGCTACAAGAAAGAAAAGAGCAGAGGTAAATTACGAAAAATTGATTGATTCTCCCATTGATTGTAATTCGGTTAGATTCTTGATTCTTGTTTTGGTTTGTAGATTGTGAATGAGCTGTTACTACTTCCGGATACAAACGTGAATGCGCTAACACGAGACCATAAAACCGCCTACGACATCGCTGAAGGACTCACACATTCAGAGGAAACCGCAGAGATCAAAGACATATTATCGCGTTGCGGGGCACTCAAAGCCACCGAACTAAACCAGCCAAGAGACGAGCTGAGAAAAACCGTAACCGAGATTAAAAAAGACGTCCACACGCAGCTCGAGCAAACCCGAAAAACCAACAAAAACGTCGACGGGATCGCCAAGGAGCTAAGGAAACTCCATAGAGCAGGAATCAACAATGCGACCAACTCGGTAACCGTCGTGGCTGTTCTTTTCGCCACGGTGGCATTCGCCGCCATTTTCACGGTTCCAGGAGGCGACGACGACCACGGTGTGGCCGTGATGGTCCACGCAGCATCTTTCAAGATATTCTTTATATTCAACGCGATCGCGCTCTTCACTTCGTTAGCAGTAGTTGTCGTGCAAATCACGCTAGTAAGAGGAGAGACTAAAACGGAGAGACGTGTGGTGGAAGTAATCAATAAACTGATGTGGCTCGCCTCTGTCTGCACCACCGTGGCATTCATTTCCTCCTCGTACATTGTGGTCGGTCGGAGAAACAGATACGCGGCGATTGTGGTCACGGTCATAGGAACGGTGACAATGGCCGGAATATTGAGTATAATGACTTATTATGTTGTGAAATCGAAGAGGACGAGGAAAGTAAGAAAGAAGGAGAAGAAGAAGTATGCTAGAAGTGGGACGGGTTCGTTTCATCATGCGAATCCGTCGGAGACTGAATCAGAGGTAAATCCAATTTATGCTATCTGATTGATGATGAGCCATGGAAACTCATGTTTCTTTTGTTGTTTCTTGATCTATGTAAGTGTAGTTTTTTGCCGAGAAAAAGTCGAACTATGTCTTACTTGTGAGTTGTGACTCGAAGAAAATAGAGAACAAGTGTTATGTGAAAATGACCTAACATACCAATAAATTAATATGTTAAAAAATTCTTCTTGCTTTACATTTTTTACATTCAACAACGATTTTAATTAAGGTCTAATGATGTATTATCTGATACCTATAAAGACTTTCTTTTTTCTGTGTATGTAAAAAGAAAAGTATATAAAGATAAGGTCTTGTACAGCAGATTGTCACAACTTATATATAGCATTCTTTCCCTATTGTGTTAACTCCTACCTGAGACATTACAAAGTCAAGACAAGTGTTCCGGCTCTTTTTTGTGTACACAGTCATAGACAAAGCTTACAGAGTCCAATAATGGAGATTCTGCAGCCACCATGTCGGACCCATCTGCAGCTCGTTTTTTGAAACCGGAAAAGTTTCTCCTGTTTGTAACAATGATTTCTTCAATCAACTTCTTCTACTGGTAGTTTCCAGAAGTTCCATGGGTTATAATCTTCCTGTGAATGTGTAAGAAACACATAAAAACATTAATGAATGTACGATTTCATTACATTTCCTAAAGGATTCTAGCTTTAGTTACCTGCTCAACAAGCGAAGTTGGAGGAAACATGTCGTTGACAAGAGTATGAAGTGAAGTGTACGACTTCTTGGCATCTATGCGGTGTCCTGTTGCTACCTCTCCCTAATCCATTTTTAAACACAGAGTCTCTTAGTACATGTGAAGAAACACCAATGCATGTCAGATTCCAAGAGATTGCGTTACCTTTGGGTTGATGATGAATATCTTGCCCTTTGGGATTCCGAGTTTTCTGTAACTCAGCTCATCGGTATCTCTATTTCCAAATCCAGCGTAGAACGGGTTGTAATCCGCTGGGAAGAGTTTCCTGATATCCTGCACATTACATTGTAAAGTTGGTTTTAACCATTCTTTTATTTCCCAGAAAAGAAAGAGAATATTTTACCTCCAAACATGCGATCTTGAATTCGTGAGGTGCTCTTCTTATAACTGTAAAGCAGTAATGAAGTATATGAGCAAAAGAATGAGAGATCACTATTATTGAATTACAAATATGTTAAAATGCTACTAATGAATCTCTAAGGCATTAGTTGAAAAAAAAAAAAACTCCCAAGGCATTAAGATTAACCTTCACGGTACAATGCTGGAAATAGCCCGTCTGGTGAAATGACTACAGGACCGTTTGGTAGAGCTTTTCCGTCCTGCAAGCCGGAAAAAACCCATAAGAAGCAGAGAGATCTCACAACAAGGGGCTATAAATAGCCTCACGCATCATCATTTCAGTTCCTTAGGCTTATCTTCTTATTAAGGATCAGGTATGGATTACATGCCAATTCAAAGGTAAAAAGATCTCGATGTAAAAAAAGAAGGATATATTTACCTGCTTCAGATTAAGTAAGAAACTTCTCGTTAGATATGCCTGAACGATGGCCCGAGCACTCAGAAACAGCAGCTGATATCCATTTTCCTGAAACATTCAAGAAATATGAAGCATAAAGCGATATCCGTAATTGCAAGAACCAATTTTAAGATATCCAAAGTGTTGATCAAGAAAAGAAACAATCAATTGAACGAACGGTATCTTATACAGGCAGCAGTGGATCTCATGCTTTTTCAACATAAAGTACGAGAAGCGAAATTGACTTAAACCTTGAAAATTACCTTTATGGCAGAAAAAAGCTTGGCTACACCGGATTGTGTCCAGTCCTTTCCAACCAAAGGCATGAACTGACCTAACACATCAGATCTACAAAACACACAAAGATCATCACATCAGATAAGTCTAGATATTATAAATCTAACATGAAAACAATTCGGTGGCGATAAGGATCCAAAGCTGTACTTAGTTATAGTTCCATCAACATCTGAAATCACAATCTTGGTGTCCCATCTCCACCGGTAAATATGTGCATCCACCTAATTAAAAAACATAGTCAGAAGAGTTTTCCCCACCGTGCATTCAAATTTGCAACTAATGTAACCATCAACAAACCTGTTGTGTCCCAAAAACTCTCGTGGAGAAACTAAAAGTTATCATATTCTGACCATCTTTCAGATTCAGAGAGGCGATCTGTTCATTGGTAGGGACATTGGTTCTCACAAGTTGTCTACGCGGAGACTCATGGCGACTCTCTGTGGTTGATTGTGGTTCCGGTGAGTTCTGTAAGCCAGGTTCAGAATCAACAAACAGATCTTCTTCGCTCGAGGAGGTACTACTTGTATGCTCAATTGTTTTAACCCTTCTAAAAGGAATGGGCCATAGTCTCCATCTTCTTCCAGAGGAAGGAGTTACTGTAGTTTCATCATCCTTGGGTTTCGCCGATTCGTTTTCCTCCACAGAAATCACATCATCTGGTTGGATATCTAAGTCTAGATCAAACACAGCTTTCCCAAGCACAATCCGAGCAGCTTTCTTCCACGGTATATACGTTTCTCTAATCCTAACAACCAGATTTTCACTTTCAAGAATCGATGTTGCCGAATTTTTATATTCTTCCGCGGAAATCCGATGCGCATCAAAGATTTCAGCAGCTGCGCTAAGTCCCATACCCTCATGAAGCTCATCCTTGCAAAGTGATAGCTCATATCCTGAAAAATGAAGCCACTGTTAAAAACAATTGCAGCTACTAGTCACAGCTCAGACCAAAAATAAATAAATAATGTTACTTACTCAGCTCTGTATGGGATTTCCCTGTGTCCACACTAGAAGCAGCAGCCACTGAATCCATAGTCTTCCCGTCCTCATTATCCTCCTCGGTCGGTTTAGACGGAGTCAGTTGCTCATCGTCCTCCCTCGTTGAATCTATAGAGACTCCCTCAGAAGCCTGATCTTCTGATTCTATAATCCCACCGTCCTTACATTCTGCAGTTTCTGCAGATGTTCTTGCCTGTTCATCCTTACATTCTGACTCAGTATTAGAATCAACGGATATCCTGCATTCCTCAGTTGTTTTCACTTTTTCTGTTGTTATTTGGGTTTTAGAAGATTTAGAGCCATCAACAAAAGTTTCTATTGTTTCAATGGCCACTTCATCTTCACTTCTATCATTGTCTATGATCGTGGTAGGTGGAAGCTCACCTTCTTTTATATTCTGACCCTCAAAAGTAGGAGCTTGTTCTTTAGACTTCGCATTCTCACCAGGTTGGGTCAGCTCTGCCTGTTCCACACAGCTCCCAAGAACATCTGTTTCAGCATCGTGAGAATCTTTCTCCGTATTACCACGAGAATGGGAATCAAGATCATTACGCTCAACACTTACAATGTCTACTTTTTCAGAATCAATATTAACAGCATCAGATGACTCAACTTTGCTGATATATTCAGTATCCCAGGAAGTCTCTGACGAAGCAAACTCGGTATTACCTTCACAAAACTCAGTCCCATCACCAGGGGCCAAATGAAACTGAGGAGTATTTAACCGTAAATTCTCAGCCTCCTGTTCTGCCGCTGACACAGGGGCTGTTAGTATATGTCCATCAATACTCACCAAAACCACTTCAGAATCTGAGCCTTGAGAATCCCCATAATTTTCCACATTTAGATTCTCAAATCGAGCACTTCCATATTCCGAAGTTGGAGAAGGCGGATCATCCTGAAAATCATAAAACCTCCTATTACAATCAGACTCTGTCCTCTCAAGCCGATTCAAAGAGTTGAAACCCTCTCGTAATTGCTCAGCACCAGTATCCGATAAACTATGCTCAAGTCGAAAACCCGTGCCGTTATTCTCATTACCATTGTTACTCTCAGACCCGGAAATTAAACTGTTGGTTTCATGAGTTGCAGGATCAACTTCCCTGATGAAATATGCTTCACCAGAATTATCAAGATACATGTGGAAATCCGCTTCGGTCCCATTTACAGATATCTTCACAAACTTCTCGGCGCCTTTGAGAACACCTTGAAACTTACCAAACCTAACATACCAAGGCGTGCTCCTAAACGAACCATCTTGTTGTTGAACAACGATCACATCAATAGCACCACCAAATGGATGAAATGGTGTAGCAACAGAATAAACGCCTTGAGAAATCAAACTCCCAACTTTTCCAACCAAACTCATTTCTCAAATCTATGAGATAATCTTTTACTTTTACTGTCCTAATCATATACAAAATCTAGAAACTAAGAGAGTTTCTAGACAGATTTAACTCCAGCCTGCAGATGAAACAAAAACAACCCAACAAAAGCCAAAATTAGACAAACCTAATTGATCTGTAAGACTAAAATCGAAAAACCCACAAGGAAAATCAAAATCAAATTTAAAGAAAAAGAAAACCCAGCAAAAACTCCATTCGTAATGTTCCGATTACAAGTTTTCCAACCAGACTTGCCCCGATTTCGGGCATGCAGGGATAACAATTCCAACAAACATCAGTTTCTGAACTAACCCAAACAGATAAAAAATAAAAACAGGGTTTTTAATTGTTGGGAAGATGCAACAAAATACGATAATAGTCCACGAAGAAACCAAGGATCCAACGTTTATAAATCTCAGAGTTTGAAATCGCGATAACGAAACGAAACAAATTTTCAAATTCGACTTACCGATTAGGAACTTTCAGCGGAGAATCCGAGAAACGACGAATCCTCGTTGCTCAGAAGTCGAGATTCTATCGAATTGAAATGGATTTTTGTGAATTTGATCCTATTCCATTAGAAAATATTGGAATCCTGAAAAGATTATCGGAATTTAGTTTTTCTAAGAAAGTCAAAAAAGATTTTATCTTTTGCTTCGTCGATTCTAATTTACCGGTGGGAGAAATTTCCAAGAAAGAGGTTTGTTTTGGATAACCAGAAAATTAAATCCGCCATGACTCAATAGAGACTGTAATTGCTTAAATAGATGAGTCTGTCATGGGAGGGAGAATTACGAGAAGGGTCTAGGGTTTTTGTTGTAATTAATAGATCTTTTCGAGGGCATGATTGGTATTTCATAATTCTACATGTGGAAGAAGATGCTCAAGAACAAAAAAACCAAATGCTTCGATTTTAGACCCCTTTTTTTTAATTCCAGAATAATTTTTTAACTCTTAAATTCAAAAATAAATGAATTCATATTGGAAGATCAATGATTGAAAAAAGGTTTGGTAAAGGAAATAGTGAAATTAATATTAAACAAAGTTCGTCAAATGAAATAGAGGAAAAGAAAATGGATAGTCGTGGGAATATTACAAATCCAATGATCCACACAATAGCATATAAGTGGTATATTCGTTTTCTATACGTAAAGACCATTTTTTTCTTGTCTATATCACGACCCAAAACTGTAACGACAGTTCTCAGAGGCCAAATATAATAATACAGACATGCCAATTTTTTGTTATATATATAAAGACATGCACGTGTGTTCATCCATCAAACTATGTTTTGTTATTTGAAGAAAAAAAAAAACATACGCTTTGTTTTTTTTTTGTTAGCATCAAGTGTTGTTGTGTTTTATTATACTACTGATCAATAAGCGGTGAAAAGCTTTTTTTATTTCTATTAGTTTTCAAAAAGTTTATTTTAGCAATTTGTTTAACCATTATGAAACTTATCGCATTTTGTCCGTCACTCTTTATAGATGTAATAAAGAGTTTTAAGATGTGTTTAACAAGCTTATCGTTCACATGTGTCCTAATGTGACTACGTTCTCACCTAACTCGTTTTCTTCTAAGTCAAAACATTTTCCATTTAAAGAAGGGAGAAACAGATTCATTGTAATTGCTCCGATAGTTTTATACGCAAAGACCCTTTTTTGCAACTACAGTTGTTTTAATTTTTACAACAGGAACTATATTTTTGAATCATGCCAATCACGAAATTAAATGATTAAATAGATTGACGAATATTTAAACGTGTATAAAAAAACATATAATTTTTAATATCTATAAACGTACAAAATGATATATATTGTGCATAAATGTAGTAAACTTAAATACTTTTGATCAAACATATGTTAATGCCATTAGTTTTAATATTTTATGTGTAAAATTGATTTAAAATATGCAAATGTTATTTATTTCAATATTTTTTAAGTATAAAATTGATTTTCATTTTTTCCGTCTAAATTGATCTTCATAATAATAAAAACTTGAATATATCATAAAAAAATTAAAAATAAATATGGGAAGTCTAAAATATTATATTTAATTGTGCTTAAATTTGTAAAACATGTATTAATGAACTTGTGTTATAAAATTAATGATAATATGTAAAGATTTCCACTATGACATATATTTTTAGTTGAAATGTTCTAATTGGTTAAAATAAAATGATGTATCCCTTAAATTACTCATTGAGTGACACATTGGATTTTTTTATCTCTAATGTCTCCTCTATTAATATATATAGGATAGTAATATTATCAATATTTAATAGTTGTATTTGTTTTATGGAAAAATCGCATTAAAAACTTTCAAGTTGGCACGTATTGACACTTTAAACCTCCAAAGTTTATCACTAGCACTTTAAACCTCCAACATGGCAATCTTTACACTTTAAACCACCAAAGTGGCACTTTTATACGCGCCGTCAAATTTTTAAACGGAATAGTAGACGATGTTAACAGAAAAATAACCCCGTTTAAAATCCGTTAACTCCCTTTTACTTTTAAAAAGGGCAAATTGCATAAAAAACTTTTAAAGTGGTGACTACTAACACTTTAAACCTCCAAAGTTTGATACTCACACTTTAGACCTTCAAGGTGACAACTTTAACTAAATAAACCAATAATGTATGTTTTTTATTTGCAACGACATTTTACGGAACGGAATAGTTAATTCCGTCAACATAATTTTAATTTATGATTATTTTATTATATACGTGTAATTTTATCAATTTATATATTATTTTTATATATTATAATTAATAAATTATTAAAACAAAAAATATATAAATAAAATAAAAATAATTATCTTCTTCTTCCTCCTCCGCTTTTCCTCTAATCTTCATCTTCTTATTTAATTTTCATCTTCGTCATCCTCCGCCGCCGCCGTCTCCAATCCGTTCTCCGATTCTCAACCCTAGATCCTCTCCATCCACCATAATCCGGGCCATTATTTTTGAAAAATCAGAGCAATAAATGGTCTTCGATTAAAGGAAAATCTGAGAAAAGAAGAAGAGCTGAGAAGGAAGAAGAAGAATATATATATATATATATATATATATATATATTTATAAATAATTTATTAATTATAATATATAAAAATAATATATAAATTATATTTTAATTGATAAAATGACATGTCTACAATAAAATAATCATAAATTAAAATTATGTTGACGGAGTTAACTATTATATTCCGTAAAATGTACATTATAGGTTTATTTAATTAAAATTGTCACCTTGAAGGTTTAAAATGTGAGTGTCAAATTTTGGAAGATTAAAGTGTTAATAGTCACCACTTTGAAGGTTTTTTTATGTAATTTGCCTTTTTTAAAATTAAAATAGAGTTAACTGATTTTAAACGGGTTACTTTTCAGTTAACAATGTCTATTATTCCATTTAAAAATTTGACGACGCATATAAAAAATACCATGTTAGTGGTTTAAAATGTAAATATTGCCATGTTGAAAATTTAAAATGTTAATGAAAAATTTTAAAGATTTAAAGTGTCAAATGCGTGCCATCTTAACAAAAATTTATGCGATTTTTCCCTTTTTTTTTCTTTCCTTTACCGGAAAATGACCTACAAGACACAGCTGCAACGCACGTGTTACTCATTCTCTTATCCTACCAAGTACCAACCGTTCTCTCTCTCCTTTCTTCAAGAGTTTTACAATAGGCCCAATGGGCTTGGGCTAAAGTCGGGTCAAATCTTCTTCACAGAAGACGGCGTCGTTTTGTTTCTGCAGCTAGAAATCGGGTCAAACGCCATTTTCGTTTCTCCAAAAAAGAGGAAAGCCAAAACCAAAAATCACGAGAAGCATCGTCTCTCAACTCTACTGCTACGGCGTAAAATGACGAGATTAACCCTCTCCGTCGTCCTCCTCCTCTTCGCCGCAAGTTTCATCCCTCGCACGGCGGCGGAGATCAAGTCACTCACCATCTCCGACGACTCTAGGCCGATGATTCTCTTCGAAAAGTTCGGATTCACTCAGAGCGGACACGTCAGCGTCTCTGTTTCCTCCGTATCAGTAACGTCAACTTCGGCTGTTCCGAGCCCAGATCCGTCGAGGCTAGGGTTCTTCCTTATGTCGGAGGAATCGCTTCTCCAGGTACTCCTAGAGATCCAGCAAAACCCTAGCTTCTGTGTACTCGATTCCTCTTACGTCCTCCATCTCTTCACATTCCACGATCTCTCTTCTCCGCCGGGTTCCAAGTACGAGCACTTGTACCCGGTGACTTCTCCGAATGAGTACTCTCTCTTCTTCGTGAATTGCGTACCGGAAACCAGGGTTTCGATGAAGGTCCGGACCGAGATGTACAATCTAGATCCGAACGGGTCGAAGGACTACCTCCCTGCCGGGTCGACCCGATTACCGGGATTGTATCTCTTCTTCTTCCTCGGCTACTTAGCTTTCCTCGGTATCTGGGGCTATGCGTGCTGGCTCAACAAAGGGGTTGTTCATAGGATCCACGTTCTCATGGCGGCTCTTCTCTTGATGAAGGCTCTGAATCTGATCTGCGCCGCCGAGGACAAGCACTACGTGAAAGTCACGGGTACTCCTCACGGCTGGGACGTCTTGTTCTACATTTTCCAGTTTATCCGCGTTGTTCTTCTCTTTACGGTGATCGTTTTGATCGGAACTGGCTGGTCCTTCTTGAAGCCGTTCTTACAGGAGAAAGAGAAGAATGTGTTGATGATCGTTGTCCCACTTCAGGTTCTCGCCAACATAGCTTCCATTGTGATCGGAGAGACAGGACCTTTTATCAAAGACTGGGTAACTTGGAATCAGATATTCTTGCTTGTAGATATAGTATGTTGTTGCGCAATCTTATTCCCCATTGTCTGGTCGATTCGTTCACTGAGAGAGACTTCGAAAACCGATGGAAAAGCGGCTAGGAACTTGGCCAAATTGACTCTGTTTAGACAATTCTACATTGTTGTCATCGGGTACTTGTACTTCACGAGGATCGTAGTGTTTGCGCTGAAGACAATCGCGGCTTATAAGTATCGTTGGGTGAGCAATGCAGCTGAGGAGGTTGCAAGTCTGGCGTTTTACATGTTGATGTTCTATATGTTCAGGCCGGTTGAGAAGAATGAGTATTTCGTTCTAGATGAAGAAGAAGAAGAAGCCGCAGAGCTGGCCTTGAAGGAGGATGATTTCGAACTCTGAAACAGATCAAGGACTTTCATTGACTTTATAAGCTGCGAGGAGGTTTGCTTTTTTTTTGCTTCTTCTTCGGAAGTAGTTTACTTGCAAAGAGAATAACTGTGTAGTGCTCTCTTATATGGTAAAAGCTTTCTTGTCCTAAGACTTATCTGTTAGTAAGAAGAAGATCAAGTGCCTCTGCTGTTTGGTACATGTATTGTCACTTAAGTGAATCTGCTTTACCCGACTCTCTAGTTCGATATTTAAGTTATGTTGGTTATATATTAAGAGTCTATTCGGTCTCTCTGAATATTTTGGTTTGCTCACTGGTTGTAAGTACGTGCGGATACTTCTCTTTGTTGGACTGTTATTGTATAGATACATGCTTCTATCGGATCGAAACTTAGGGAAAAGATCTGAGCTGATGTCTTGCACGGTATTTAAAACCGTGTGGGCACAGAGTCTTCAGATCAAAAACGCCGCACACATCATTAGAGCTAAACTTCTCTGGCGCCACGGTACGTGTCATTGAAGCTGACCCATCGCCTGTGATCACTTTCTTGTTCTTGCTTCTGGTCTAACTCATCTTTTCAAACAAAGAGTGACGATTTGTTTCTACTAGTTGATAAAACCTTTACTGCTCTCCTTAATTTAGTATATAAATGGACCGAAAAATAGGAGCTGAAGAAGTCATAAATTGATTAATGTTCCAATATATGATCTCAAAAGGTACGATATAGGTATAGCTACCCAAAAAAAAAAGAATCTTTAAAATAACAGAGTTCTACTTGATTAGTCCCTTTTCTCGTAGCAAAACCTCCACGGCTCGTCTCCCAGAGACCAAAGCCCCGTCAAACGTAGCAGAAGTCATGTAATCACCGCACAAATAAAGACCCGACCCGATCCGAGGACTCTTAACCAAATCAGTGGGTGGGCATTGGTTCGGTTGAGCGAACGGTATCCGGTATGTTTTCAAATGTCTCCATGACATAACCGAAGACTCACCAAACCAACCCGATAGCTCTCGGATAACCTCTGCTGCTAAATCATCATCGGATCTATCCTCGAACAAACCGATCAATGATACCGAAACCAGAGCCTTTCCCGGCGGCGCGTATGTCCGAGCAACGTTTGTAGCGAAGAACATGTTGTTGATTATACCGGTATTTGACCCGTTGAGAAATAGAACCGGTTCTTGTACAGGTATCTGGTTCGGTTCAGCAGTGAAGTAAAGGCAAATCGTGCTCCGAGACGGTTTAGTCCGAACGGGTTCTCTGATTCCATCGAGAAGCTTATCCACTTCAGGTTGCTCGACGGCGATTATGACACCTAGCTCTGCCTTCACAACGCCGCCGTCCTGGAGTCTCACGGTAGGTGGACCTGAACCCGGACCCAAATCCGACCCGTTTGGATACTCAATCGAAGCGACCCTTGTGTTCAACAAGACGGAACTAGCTGGTAATTTCGCGGCCAACTGGTTAGGGATTTCTCCGATTCCCATGGCGGGAAGCGTGTTTTCTCCGAGAGCAAGACACCGGAAAATGAAATCGAAGAGCTTCGAAGTCGTCTCGAGGTTTCTGTCGAAGAAAATTCCACCGAAGAATGGTCGGAAAAAACGATCAAGGATCTCTTCGGAGAAACCGATCTTATGGAGGAGATCAATGGTCGGAATTTCGTCGGCAGCAGTCAATATGTCTTCGTTTGACTTCATCAGAACTCTAGCTCTCGTCAACGCGATAAGCCCTTTGTCCACGACGGATCCGATAGGATTCGTGAGAGACGCCACCGAATCCCATAAATGTCGGAGAGGATCAGCTACGGTGTGAAATTTTCCGCCGTAGAAAACCTTAGCTCCGGCGTAGAATCTCTGCAAATCAAGCGCTTCGTAATCTAGAAGCTTCTTGGCTTCGGGATACGCAGTGATGAAAATCTGAAATCCTCTGTCGAGAAAGAAGCCGTCGACGATATCTGTACGGACGCGGCCACCAACGCCGTCGGAAGCTTCTAGGAGTAGGAAAGGAATTCGTTCGGAGGTGAGTCGAGTTGCGGCGGCTAAACCAGCGAGTCCGGCGCCGATGATGATGACGCCCGTTTGATTCTTTCGATTGTACGGCTCTTTGGCGGAAGATCGAGTTCCGGAAAAGCGTCGAGATCTGAGATTTGCATGGCCGCGGCGGCGAGGTAAGAAATGAGAAGTGGATGAGGTTGGGAGAGAGATCGCCAGTGGCATTTTAAAAAGGTTGGATAAGGTTTTTCTCATTCGTTAGCTTTTTTTCCCCCGGGAAAACGGTTTGTTTAAAAAAAAAAAATGGAATTTATCCCGGAAAAACGATCATTTAATTTCTCAAATTTTGCAGTATTTTTATTCCTCGACCATTCGAGTTTCAATTTTATTCATCAAATTTACGTTGATTTCGACAATTAGAATTTTAAAAAAATCAACTGTTAAGTAGACTATTGCAAAATTTGAGAAATTAAATGACGGTTTTCATTACTTCTTTTTTATTATTTCTTTTTTTTCCTTTTTATTTGTTAAATAAAAAATCTAAAGTTCAGAAATAAATACAATTATATGTCAAAAACGGTTCAAAAATTATTTGAGATCAACGGTGTACTTAGTCTTAATCAAATGCGGAGCTCACAAGTCACAACCTATTTGAGTTATCTATGTATCATTTAGAAACTACTCTTAGATGTTGAGTGTTAATTTATATTACTCTTACACCATCTTATCGAGACAAAACAAAAATGGGTTAGAAAAAATTAAAGACCTTTTGGGACAAGAAAAAAAAAAACGTATGCAACCTTTAAGAGAAAACTCAAAGGAAAGAGGGCATAAAATTGAAATAGAATTCAAGAAATAGTGGTCGTAGTTGGGATGCATATTTGCAAGAAATCCATACTATTTTTTTTCGTTTAACCGCGAGATTCTCATAAAATTATTTTATTTTTCAGATTTATTAATTGACAAACGATTAATTGAATTAGGATTATATTCTTCACATTATATGTATAGATGGTATAAATAATATAGATGGTAAGACTATTTTTCATGTGTAAAACTTATGTCATAAATCATTTAAAATATTGTCGCGTCGTCACCAAATATACATTTATTTTGTATCGGTGTGTGTTGGTTTTGAGCTTTAATATGGGCTTTGGACTTTATAATTATGTGGGCTTTGGGTTTTATATAACTGTGAGTGTATATATATATATATATATATGTGTTATATAGTTGTTTACCCTAAACCTATTTTCATTTTCTCTTAATCGCCGTTTTTAGTGTGTTCCTCTGAAACTGATTATCGCAAAGTTAGATCTTCGACGGAGCTTTTATCATTAAAGTTTCTTAAAGCTATTCATTGTGAGTATTTCTCTCTTAATTATATGATACACTTTATTATTTAAATTTAGTTTTATTAGCACATTTGAAATATCTTAATTTTTTTTTCGTTGTCGATTCCTGATATGTTCGGTTTCCAGTGAAATTTAAGTTTTTTGTTTAAGATATATGTTATCTACTTAGGGTCCTAAGTTTTAGTATTGTAAAATTTTGTGTTTATGTTAGTTTTTTATGAGATTGTATTATCATATAATATATACTAGATTTTTTTTTGTTGCTATGGATTGTGTTGATGCTTTTAATATATATATTAGTAAGACTCGAAAACGGTTATTTAATTCCTCAAGTTTTGCAATGTGGCGTTTTTATTATTCAACTATTTGGGTTTCAATTTTATTTCTCAAATTTACGTTGACTTCGACAATAAAGACTTAGAAAAGTCAAATGGACATAATGGTTGACTTTGAAAACTCTGATTGTTAAAAAAACGATTCTCAAGAATAATACATTTAACAATCAGAGTTTATTTTTCTTTAATAAACTCTGATTGTTAAGGAAAACAAAAATAATATTCCTAATAATATCAAAGACGATTCTCAAGAATAATACATTTTTAAAATTTAATGATATTTTTGGCATTTTAAGAAATTTTTCAAATATTGTTTTGTGTAAACCCTAATACACTTCTTCCTTCCTCTTCATGAAGTCCCATAAATACTGGATCACAAAGAAACAATATCATAACATAAACCAAAATAGCTGCTTTTACTCTCTTCTATCTCCTACTCTAATGGCTTCTTTGTTGTGATTGTTTCAAATTTAAATCCAATTGTATCTGAAGTCTGAATGGAGAATCAAAGTCAAAACTCTCATAATCTTCAAACACTACACACTAGCAATTGGTGAAACGTTGGAGCTAATATTGGGTCATGAGAAGGTGCTATTATAATAACTTAACTCTCGTTTTAATTTGTTTTCACCACTAAATAAAATATTATTAATGGAAAAGCAGCCTCTCTCATTCATGATTCATTTGATTTTGGTTTCATAATTATCGATTAAACAACTTATCTGTTTAGCTAATCGGCCTCTGTTGCAATTGAATTCTTACAGAGTTCTATGTTTCCATTTTTTTCTCCTAATTTAACATCGTACTTTGTTTTATGAAACTGACTCTCTGTTTATTTTGGACACATTGCTGAGGCCAACCGTTCGCAGTAACAAAATTGTGTGTTCTGGGATCAACTGAGATTGTCTATATCACGAGGTAACACTTATTTTCTTTGGCCAGTTTTGAAAATGTACTGAATGCTTCTCTCAATCCCGTTATTTTGCAAAGATTTGTAAAGAACTTTTACAACTTTACACTTATCCCTTTGAAATACTTGATGATGTTTCTGAAACTCTCACTTAGCATCAATTTATCCAAGATTATAATATTTTCTTAAAAAGTATATTTGCTAGTTTCATCCCACGTACAAACTTATGTCCCACTTGATGTCCCCTTTGGCTATGACAAATATATTTAGCTAAAACAAACTTAAGAGATGATAGAAAACAAGAAAACATTGAGACACAAAATTTAATCTAACTTTTTTTTTTTTTGGTAATATATTAATCTCAATTTGATCACAAGAACATATGCAAATGCATTCGTGTAAGTGTAGATTTTGGCATAAACCAACAGCAGTATTTTCCATAAATATTTAAGGAATGAAGCATTCAAGCGATACAAGTTAGCGAAATAGTGGTTTCAATTAGCAATAATAATGGATAATCTATGTAGCAAAAAGGAAAAAAAAAATGTCGCAAGAAAATTGTACAAGCTTAATGTTATTGAATCAACTAAACCTAATGTTATCGAATCATCATAGTTCTCCAATCATCATACCCGCCTGATTCAATAACATTAAGCTTGTACAATTTTCTTTGGACATATATGATCCATGATTACTACCAACTAGAACCACTATTTTAATTCGTTAACTTTCATTGCTTGCATGTTTCTTTTTTAAAATATTCGTGGGAAATGTTGTCAACCTCTCTTGGTTGATGCATGAATCTAGAATTACTTGGTGCGAATCACCTGTCTATTTTCTTGTAATCACATTGAAATTCATATATCACAAAAATAATTAATGTTCCTTTGGTTATATTATCAAGAAATCGATTTTTTTTTTTTAAATCGACTATCTTCCAAAGCCAAAATATATTAGACTTCTCTATGTGTCTCAATGTTTCCAATTATCTATCGAGTTTGTACCTTCTAAAGAATTGTGTTTTTCTAAAAAATCTGATGCTAAGCGAGTTGTTTCAGAAACATCATAAAAAAAATTCAGAGGATTAAAAAGAAAGTTTAGAAAGTGTAAAGTTATTCTTGCAATTATGCCGAAGTTTCGGGCAATTGGAAGCAAATTCCCGTTTATATTAAAAAAATCTTTAGTGTGGGATCTGTGCCGTTGGTTTGAAACCAAGTAATCTTGACCGTCAGATGTTTACCTTCCTCTTTTATGTGTCTTTCTTGATCGGAGGGAGCTCAGATTCGAGATAAAACACAAAAGTTAGGTTAAAGCTACACCGTGTGCGGCGAACTATCTGATCTGGAGGTATGGCTTTGGTTGGAAAATTTCTATCGAATTAGGTTTCTTCTTACAGTTGTTCTCTTCTCTATTTCTTGATAATTCGATGTTTTTGATGTTTCGATGTAAATCTTGATTCGAATCATGGAAATCCATTGATCATTCGATTCCGATACGAAGTTGGTTCGACAAGATGTTTACTGGGTTTTGTGCGTATTGTGATTTTGATTTAACATTCTCTTAAATCTGAGTAATTTTTCTCTGGTCTGGTGTTGAAGTCTTCTTTCTAGTTTCTGTGTGCGTATTTTAATCGGGTTGGGATTATTCAGCTTTTGTATACGCCAAAAGGTGATACATTTGAATATCAATTTTCTATTGGCATCGTGGTTTCTCCTGTTTCGTAAACTTGGTTCTTTATTGTGTGTGTGTGTGATGGGAGGGTTGATATAGAATGAGAGAGATTTGCAAAGTTTTCCATTATGCAAAAGGTCAAGATTGAAAATATCATATTAGCTATACGATTTGATGTTATTAGAACTGTGTTTCAATCTTCGTTCAAGATTTCAAATATCATTTCTTTGTCTGTAGCTTGAAGATGCCTCGCTACGATGATGGATACAGCAGCACACGTCTCTATGTTGGCCACCTGTCCTCTCGAACAAGGGAACGAGATCTTGAACGGCTCTTCAGCAAATATGGAAGGTAATTTATCGGTTTCAGCTGTTCCATTTTGCAAACATTGCTCTGTTTTGCTCGAATTCTGAACTTAGTCAGTTTTTGTGGTTAAGCAAAACAATGACTTTTAGATATACATCTTTGGTTCAGCTCATATTATGGTTTGTGGCAGCCTTTCTGGACTGAACTTGAACCAGGCCTGAATTACGATTGATATGTGAATTGTTGTGATATTCGTTAAATTATATGGGTGGGAGTGCTGTGGCTCAACGTCTACCATATTTTAACCTGAATGATCTTGTTGAAGGTTTCTTGACCTGGAGGTTTATGGTGAGAGAGAGGGGTCCCCTTGGTGGAAATTCTTACATGGTGTTTAGGGGACTTTGGCGGTTCTGTTTGTAGTGTTATTGCGTGTTTTAATGGTGAAAATGGCAACAATCTCAAATCTGGTGTTTTGTTCGCTGTTGGTGGTGAAGTATCATAACACTAAGCTACACCAGTAGCTGTTCTTAAAAGTAAAATGATGGCCTTACTGTTTCTGGCAAACCATTTTCCGCAGAATTCGAGATTTGGACATGAAGCGAGACTATGCCTTCATCGTAAGTAGTAGTATTGCTCTATAACTAATAGTTTGACTCTTTTTCCATAAATTAATAAGCTGTGTCCTATTGATGGCTCTTCTGTCTGGTATATATGTTCACTGTTTGATCACAGGATTTCAGTGATCCTCGAGATGCTGATGATGCGAGGTACAGGTTGGATGGAAGGGACTTTGATGGAAGCCGTATCATTGTGGAATTTGCAAAAGGGGTATAATGCTATTTTATTAAAAAGCTTCTGCTCTTCCTTGGTTTCAGACTTTTAGGTTTCTTTCGTTTAATCTTTTTGGGTTTCTTTTTGTTGTAGACACCTCGTGGTTCCCGAGAATATTCCTCTAGCCGAGGCCCTCCTCCAGGAACTGGTCGTTGCTTCAACTGCGGTCTTGATGGCCACTGGGCTCGAGATTGCTCCGCTGGTGACTGGAAGAACAAATGCTATCGATGTGGGGATAGGGGTCACATTGAGAGGAACTGTAAGAACAGTCCTAAGAAGCTCAGGTATCATTTGAAAATTCCATTTCTACACTTCTTCTATAGCCTAGAACATTGTCTCTTTTCTATATATTTGAAATTCTGGTTTTAATCATTTTATTTTGATTGTATTTCAGGCGGGACGAAAGTTACTCAAGATCGCCTGTTCGATCTCGGTCTCCTCGTCGAAGGAGAAGAAGCCCCAGCAGAAGCAGAAGCTACAGCCGTGGCCGTAGCTACAGGTAAGTGATTTCCAAATATCACCTATAGTTTCACAACTTCAAACAAAAGTTTTGATTATAATGCAACTCCGTTTTGTTCTGTTTTGGGTCTGGTTTCTCAGTCGCTCAAGATCACCGGTTAGGAAGGAAAAGGATCTGAGTCCTGAACCTGCTGCTAGAAGCAGAAGCCCTGAACCAATGGTGGACAACTCTCCTCCATCCAAAGATAGAAAGAGAAGCCTGAGTCCTGAAGAAGGCAGCCCAATGCTTGAGAAGTACAGCCCCAAAGAGAACGGACTGAGCCCGAAAGGAAACGATGATGACGGTATTGGAACCAATGGACAAGACCGGAGTCCTAGTCCCAGAGAAGACCGTAGCCCTAGAGGCGGACACAGCCCAAGAGACGACCGTAGCCCTGTGGAAGATGATGACCAGTGAAGAGTGGGAAGACGTTGGTGATTGCTCAAGGCCTTAAGGGTGTTTTTTATGACTTGTATGGTTTGACTACTGTAATGGATTTTGTTATTCCTAAGTGTTTGGGAGGCTTGGCTCTCTACTTCGACTGTTAATTTTTTTAAAAAGAAAATACAGAAAATAAAACATCTTCTCGTTTGTTTCATGAGCTAACTACTAAAGTTTATGTGCTCTCGGGCTCTTTTGTTTATTTTCTTAGATTGTTTTGTACTTTTTTTCAACACACACATAAGTAAATCAAGATATATATAATATATTAGCTCAATCAAGCAAGAAGTCAATATGTCCGAGTGGTTAAGGAGACAGACTCGAAATCTGTTGGGCTTTGCCTGCGCAGGTTCGAATCCTGCTGTTGACGTTATTTTTTCCCTTCCGATTGTAAATTCAATTGAATAATGGATCACTGAGTCAATAAACATTTTTAAATTTCCTCACCAACTTTTTCATTTTCTTCTAAAAACTCCGATACTTACATACCTTAACAGTCCAACAACAGAATCTAAAAATACATAGCAGGTTTTTTTTAACAATCCCACCAAAATAAGAACTTAAAAAAAAAAAATCTAAAACCAACAGAATCAGACATAATCAGTTAAAAAAAAAAAAAAGTCGGAAAATGGCAAATCTCTAACTGAACAGAGTAACAAAAACAACCCCTTAGAAACAGAGAAAAACCATGATGAGAGACAATAATTATTACAAAGACGTGGAGATATGTTGTCTTATCCATCACCATGTCTTCTCCTTCTCCTCCTCCTCCTATTTTCCGATCACCCCTCCGCCGCCGGGACCTCCATCCCCGACATAACGAACGTGGCGGCGCGTGTGTTAAACAGAGCGAGGAGAATTAAACAGTCGAGAGAGTTTCTACACGCGCACAACATGGCGCGTGAGTCTTCAGGCGTGCCACCTCTTGAATGGGACAGTGGCCTGGCCCGATTCGCTCATAAATGGGCCAAACAACGTAAGCCCGATTGTAATATGATACATTCAGGTGGGCCTTATGGCGAGAACATTTTCTGGTACCGAAAGACGAAGACGTGGTCGCCGGAGAAAGTGGTGACGAGATGGTTTGAGGAGAGGTTTAACTACGACCCGAGAACAAACAAGTGCGCATCGGGTGAGATGTGCGGTCATTACACGCAGATCGTGTGGCGAGCCACCACAGCCGTTGGATGCGCACGTGTGAAATGCGATAACAATCGTGGGTTTCTCGTGGTGTGTGAATATGATCCACGTGGGAATTACGAAGGCGAAAGCCCTTTCGAGTAAAACAATAAATGAAAAAAAAAATGAGAGAGATTTCTTATATATATTACAGCCATGTATTTATTTCAAGAGGGGATTCAAATTAAATAGTGTCCCTCTTTTCTTCTTGAAATTGTGATGATTATATATGTTTGAAATAATAAAAAAGCAATACTTATTATAATTGAATTAATGTTGTATAATGTAATGTTCTATATTGCTGGGAAATCCAATGTTGCCACATAGATGATATTTAATTAGATAGCGTCCGATCTTTTTCAAATTTTCTCGACAAATTGTTTTCTTTTAAGTATTTAAAAAATATAGAAACGTCGACAGCAGGGTTCGAACCTGCGCGGGCGAAACCCAACAGATTTCAAGTCTGTCTCCTTAACCACTCGGACATATCGACTTTTTGCATGTTTTGCGTTTTATAATTTATTTAAATTAATTATTAGTGGAAAACAGTTATTATAATGATTGAATGAAGACCATTAAAGACATGTTACAAGCACTAATTTTGGGGAGTCGTACGTGGATCCTTGATTTGGTTATGTTTGAGTTTAAAATTTCATTTGGGGTTTTAATTTGGCATTTAGCAATTGGTTTGACTTGAGTCGGGACAAGTCATTTTCTTCCATACCAATTATAGGAAACATAAAAAAATAAATAAAAAAAGCACGACCATACAATTTCATGAAATCGAAGACTGCAAGTCTCCATGTGATTTGGCTTTGAGGCTCTAAATAAAAGTGACCAAAGAATAAAACAATAAAATAAAAACAAAAATATAATAAAATGATTTTTTTTTTTTTAAAGAATAAAAGGTGAAAATGGATGGTCTCAAATCGAAGCGAACCCACTCCACATAATATTACACACACCAAACTTTTTGCCCGCCATGTGGATTTTTTCCCCACTTTCTCTCTCTTCCTTCTTCACTTTCTCTCTCTAAAACCTGTCCCTATCTCAAGAACTAAAAACCGATGAGCTCGTCGTCGCCGTCAAGGAATCCGACGTCCGCCGAAACGCCACCATCTTCATCGACGGATGCGACGACGACGAGTACGGCGGCGGAAGGTTCGTCGAAGAAGGTGAGGAAACCTTATACCATCACCAAGTCTAGGGAGAGCTGGACAGAGGAAGAGCACGATAAGTTTCTAGAAGCACTTCAACTGTAAAATCTCTGATTCTGTTTGCTCTGTTTTCTCTTACAAAGTTTGTTTCTTTGTGTGTTTTAGAGACTCTTGAGCTTTCTGAGTTTAAGTAATTTTGCTGCTGCTGATTTTCTGAGGCCAATTAGTTCTACTGAACAAACAGAGTTATTTGGTAAAATTTCGTATTTGAGCAAATAGAGTTATATCCGATCTTGGCTTTGTTTGTGTAGCAGCTCATGTCGGACTTAGGCTTAAGATTCAGAGGAAGATGTTATATGGGATGTTCTTTGCATGGAAGCATTGATTTGTGTTTTTTGTTTTTGTTGTAAAAGATTTTCATTGTATTTATGTGTGCTCTAATGTTTGCTCAAGCTGCTGAATGATTGACCAGCTCTGTCTTCTTGAAGACTTAATACTTATGGTCTCTGTTCTTTGTTCTTTAAGGTTTGATCGTGACTGGAAGAAGATAGAAGATTTTGTGGGCTCAAAGACTGTGATTCAGGTTTGAGAATAGCTACTCAAGAGTTTCGGTCGGATTTACGTTTTCGACTTACTTTTCCTGTGCTGCCTTCTTGATTGACTACAGATTAGGAGTCATGCCCAAAAATACTTTCTAAAGGTTCAGAAAAATGGAACACTAGCACATGTGCCACCCCCTCGGCCTAAGCGCAAAGCAGCTCATCCGTATCCTCAAAAGGCATCGAAGAACGGTTCGATATGTTTTATTTTTTTATAAATAGTTGCTAGTTTTGGTTAGAGAGATGAGTATTCATTTCGTTTTAAACTCCGTTTTTTGCAGCTCAAATGCCACTGCTTCAAGTTTCCACGTCTTTTACTACTACGCCAAATAGCGACATCCCCGGATATATGTCATGGGATGATGCGTCAATGCTACTAAAAAGAGTTATTTCACCACAGCAGGAACTTGCTACTACTCTTCGTGGAGCAGAAGGCATGCACTTTCGTCTGTGTTTTCTAATTTTTTTATGTTTATCTCTTTTTTTAATTCTATTGGTAGTAGAATAGGCTCCATCCAAGGACGTTTCATGTGCTTATTATGGCATATAACGCCACTGATTCAGCTGATATTGGATCGAAGGGAGTATTAAATGTTAGCAGCCCTTCGACTTCCGGTATGGGAAGCTCAAGCCGAACAGTATCAGGTTCTGAGATTGTAAAACAGGCAAAACACCCTCCGGTGCTTCACGGTAATCATGTTTTGTTCATGATTTTCTACCATATTTGGTGGTGAACACTACTGTACTGAGGTTGCTTTTGCAGGTGTTCCTGATTTTGCTGAAGTTTATAACTTCATCGGGAGTGTCTTTGATCCTGAAACGAGAGGCCACGTGGAAAAGCTCAAGGAAATGGATCCTATAAATTTCGAAACCGTGAGTCAGAGCTTAGAGCTTTCAAGATAAACTGATGTAGAAAGCTTCTAGATTCCTTCACTAATCGGAAGTATGTGTTTGCAGGTTCTGTTATTGATGAGAAACCTCACAGTTAACTTATCAAACCCTGATTTCGAATCCGCTGTAAGTGTTAAATTTACGATATGACCAACTTTGTCGGAGCCTGAACTATTTCACTCTCTAAACCAATTAGTTGGTTTCACTTCTTTCATAATTCTTACATTTGAATGAGGCTTTTACCTTTGCGTGATCAAATGTAATCTAACCTTAGCTAGTCTGACTGTAATGATGCTGCAGAGGAAAGTCCTCTCATCATATGAGGTGAACACCGAGCTCCCAAGCGTTACCACTGGTTCCCTTATCAAGAACTCAACAAGCGACAAATCATCTTAACGAAGATATCAGGCCATCAGTTTATCAAGTAAGTGTTTTTTTTCTTCTTCTCCTCATACATTTGAAATACAGTACAAGAAAACACTTCACCACTATCCGAAATCACATCGAGTCAATAATTAGATCTAGATATCTGCTTAGATGTAAGTCTAGTCGCAGCTCTCTCACTCTTAAGGCTTGCGTAGTAATCATAAGCCTTGTTGCTAATTTTCTCAAGTCTTGCATAAGAGTTATATGTGGTTCTCACGGTATTTGCAGGTTTACTCGTCGGTTTTCCATGTTTAAAAAACTTTGGGTTATACGACACTGGGAATCACAATCTTGTCAATGCGAATGTGGGAATTGTGTATAGGGTGTTTAATACGGTTTGGTTGTTTTGAGGAGAAGAAACATGAGTGAAGTTTTCAAGCTTTAGGGGGCATGTGCAGATTTTAGCCAGGACTGGTTCGGTTAATGGTAGGTATAAGGGGTGTTTCCATTTTCTACTAGTTCTTGGTCTTCAAGCTGCGGTTGGCGGTTAGCGTTTGCAAGGCAGCCTCATCCTCATCCGCAGGTTAACTTTTGTTCAAAACTTTCTTTCTATTTTTGTTTCTTTTGTTATGTATATGTTCATCTGTTGGGTAAATCTTTAGTTGATTTTTGCCCTTCTATCGGATTATATTTTTGCTAAGCGGGTGTCCGAGGAGAAGTCCTGAGACTGATCGCTTCTGGTTCAAGATTAGTCCCAAGTAAATAACGGTATCTCTATTGTTTTTGAAGCTGGCAAAAGAAAAGAAAAAAGTTAGTGAGAAAGGAATTGTAAAACAAAGAGAAATATCAAATTCCAGTTGGTTAAATATTACTTATGCTACTAACAAGTACTTTGAATCAAGTACTTAAAACAGCATTCGAATTCGGCAAACTAATTGATTAGAATCCTTTGAATCACACACCTCATGGTCATAGGACAGACAGAAAAGAGCCTGTATTTCTACAGGCTTGTTCAAGACTTTACGAGCCAAAGTCTCAATTTGGCGTGGAAAAGAGCACAGTTTAACGATCAGGTCGAATAATGCGAGTAATTTGAGGCTCAAAACCCATGTCAAACATACGATCAGCTTCATCCATTACCAGAAATGTCACCCTTCCAAGATTGGTGATTTTCCCACTGTTCGTGTAAAGAATATCAATCATTCTGCTAGGAGTGCACACAACAATCTCAGTACCTCGCTTAAGCTCACTGATTTGCTGAGCAACTCCTGATCCTCCATACACAGGCACACATCTTATACCCAATGCCTTGGCAAACGTTTTGATATCTCTGTGAATCTGCTGAACAAGCTCTCTAGTATGATCTTTGATATGCCTCAACATTGGCAAAACAAAGCCTAAGGTTTTACCTGACCCGGTTTTTGCAACTCCAATGCAGTCTCTACCACTCATGATGATTGGGAGTGCTTGTGCTTGGATAGGCATTGGCTTTTCATAGTTAAGCTTCTTCATTGTATCCAAGATTCTGCTGGTTAGACCAGTCTGGTGCCAAGATTTTACGGGTCTTGGTACGTCTTTTCCATGAACTTCGAGCTCCAATAGACAATTTCTCTGCTTTTGTCTTCTTTACTCTCTTCATGAAGTCCTCGTCGTCTTCGTCCAAACTTGGTTCTGAATAATCAGAATCAGAATCTTCACCTTGAATAAAACCTTTCTTTGGCTGGTCACCACTTTCCTTCAAAATACCATCCTTCACTACTACTGTGGGAGTAGCACTCTTGCTAACCTTGTCAAGCTCAGGTAATACCATAGTACTCATAAAAGCATCTAAAGGATCGATTACCTCTTCAGCTTCAGTTCCATCACCTCCACTCTCGGAGGCCTCGAGACCTTTACTTTCAATTTCGGTTTCCTGTTATTTTGCTATCCAATTTTTTTTGCTATCCCTAACCCTAAACTCAAGAGAGATTGATCTCAATGTGTTTATGTGTTATGGAAGAGAGATACATGAATTATACAGAGTAGAGCACACGGCTTTAACATTATACTAAAGGAAACCGCTAAATTATTATGGGCTTATAGGTTGGGGCCTGAAAGATAAATTAATTTAGTTGGGATAATTGGGCTTTGACAGGCCCATTACTCGGGGATTCCTCACTAACCCTAAACGAAACCCTAGCATATATTTGTTCTTAAACTGAGACTGCGGAAACCCTAGACCTCTCAAAGAGTCGAGAGAGACAGTGAGAGAAGAGAGAAAACACATTGAGAGAAATGGCAGCCGCCGCCGCACGTCCTCTCGTCAGCGTCCAGGGATTGGACGGTGACATGTCCACCGACCAATCCTCCACCGTCGTATTACCTGATGTCATGACGGCGCCTGTTCGTCCTGACATCGTCAGCTTCGTTCACGCCCAAATCTCCAACAACAGCCGTCAGCCTTACGCCGTGTCGAAGAAAGCCGGTCATCAGACCTCCGCCGAGTCCTGGGGAACCGGACGTGCCGTATCTCGTATCCCTCGTGTTCCCGGAGGCGGTACTCACCGTGCTGGTCAGGCTGCGTTCGGTAACATGTGTCGTGGTGGTCGGATGTTCGCTCCGACTAAGATCTGGCGCCGCTGGCACCGTCGTGTCAATGTCAACATGAAGCGTCACGCAATCGTCTCCGCCATCGCCGCAACTGCTGTTCCATCGCTTGTTATGGCTCGTGGTCACAAGATCGAGAACGTTCCTGAGATGCCTCTTGTTGTCAGTGACTCAGCCGAGGCTGTGGAGAAGACCTCAGCTGCGATCAAGGTTTTGAAACAGATCGGTGCTTATGACGACGCAGAAAAGGCCAAGGATAGCATTGGGATCCGTCCTGGTAAAGGTAAAGCGAGGAACCGTCGCTACATTTCTAGGAAAGGTCCTCTCGTGGTTTATGGAACTGAAGGAGCTAAGATAGTGAAGGCCTTTAGGAACCTTCCTGGTGTTGAGCTTTGTCACGTTGAGAGGCTTAACTTGCTGAAGCTAGCCCCTGGTGGTCACCTTGGACGGTTCGTGATCTGGACGAAATCTGCTTTCGAGAAGCTCGAGTCTATCTATGGCTCATTCGAGAAGCCATCTGAGAAGAAGAAAGGATATGTCCTTCCTCGTGCGAAGATGGTGAATGCTGATCTTGCTAGGATTATCAACTCCGATGAGGTCCAGAGTGTGGTGAAGCCGATCAAGAAGGATGCGAAGAGGGCTGTTCTTAAGAAGAATCCATTGAAGAACCTCAACGTGATGCTGAAATTGAATCCTTATGCTAAGACCGCGAAGAGGATGTCGTTGTTGGCGGAAGCACAGAGGGTTAAGGCCAAGAAGGAGAAGCTCGCCAAGAAGAGGAAAACCGTCACCAAGGTAAATTCACTTGTCCATTATTAGATTGTCATTGTTTAGTTTGCTGATTTTCATTGTTCTAATATCTTTGACTAAGTTTGCTTATGATTGGTGGTGAGGTATTTGTTTAATATGATCCGGTGCTCCGCTGGTTTAGGGTGTGTGAATTCAATTCATCGTTCTTCACTAGACCTGCCTATCATGTTCGTAATGTGGCCTAGTAGTATTGCCTTGTAAATGTGTCGTGTAGGATTCTTTGTCGTGCAAGTCTTGTTATTGATTCTGGTTTAGTGCTTTGGTGAGGCGATCATATGGGTCATATCCGATGAAGATTTCTTTTTGCTATGCAATTTAATCTCTTTGCTGAATATGGTTTGAGCGTGTGTGATTAACTCAATTATAATGTGAGTTTGCTAAGCATGGCTTGTCCTTGTTAGAGTTTGTTCTCTTATTTAACATGGTTTTCTTACACATCACAAGTTTTCTCCATATGTATCTTGCAAAGTGTTCTTGTTTTGTTAGATCTTCAAAACATTAGTAAAATTGAAAGTTTTCGTCTTCTTAACTCATTTTTCTTATCTTTTTCAATCTGTTAACCACACAGGAGGAGGCATTGGCAATCAAAGCAGCAGGGAAGTCGTGGTACCAGACTATGATCTCCGACAGTGATTACACCGAGTTTGACAACTTCACCAAGTGGCTCGGTGCTAGTCAGTAATAATATCTCATATGCTTGGAAGCACTTTCATGTTTAGGGAAAGATTTTGGTTTTTTATCTGTTTTGTGTTTTGGAGTCTGAATATTAAGTTGAATTATGAACCAAGTTTCGCTCTTTATACATTCAGTACCTTTGCTTTGATCAGATTCCTTTATATATGTTTTGTTCCTCCGTTTCTTTTGATGTTGTGCTTGTTATGTTATGAATCAAATTAAAGAACAAGCCCTAGTTTTGTTTTTCATCTATTTAAATCCTTTTTATGTTTTTCATCAATTTTGATTGAACAAAGTTTTTGTGATCAATAAGTAAATATGTTAATCCCAATTCAAACAGTGGATTTTGTATAGAAAAATTTATCTTTGTTGATGAGAGTCGTATCAAATAAAAATACTCAATAAGACAATAACACGTTTCTACTCTCTACTGTTTTTCAAACGCAACCAGTCTTAAAAGATTTTGATTTCAAGACAGGATGCTACCACGTGGCGTGAATCTGTTGGATGGATTTGTATCCTTTTCTTTCCCTTTATGGTTTCTGGAAGGCGCGCCAGGAGTCTTGTTCCATCTACAAATCTTGACCGTCCATCTAACGGCATCTCTAAAATATGACTGAAACTAGAAGCTTCGTTTGATCATCAACCAAATAATTCTATAAATTGATTCGATCACTGCGTTTTCGTAGTCTAATATGTTCTTGTGGGTTAAAAAGTCTTTCACGATCTCCAGAGAGAAGCAAATTTGAAAAATGGTGAAGAGTTACCCTGAAGTGAAGGAAGAGTACACGAAAGCTGTTCAGAGATGCAAGAGAAAGCTCCGTGGTCTCATCGCCGAGAAACACTGTGCTCCCATCGTCCTCCGTCTTGCGTAAGATCCTCTCTCTCTCTCTCTCAGTCAGTTTCTTTCCAATCCGTCTGTGAGTTGTTCGATGGATTGCCTCTGAGAGTTTTTTTTTTTTTTTTGTTGGGAAAATTTGCAGATGGCACTCGGCTGGGACATTTGACGTGAAGACGAAGACGGGAGGACCGTTTGGGACGATAAGGCATCCCCAAGAGCTAGCCCATGATGCTAATAATGGTCTTGATATTGCCGTCAGGCTTCTTGAGCCCATCAAGGACTTGTTCCCCATTTTGTCCTATGCTGATTTCTACCAGGTAAAATTTCGAGTTTTTTTTAAAATCTGTAATAGTGAGCAAGGGATGCATCAAACTGTAGTAATTAGGAGAGCTTGAGGTAGACCCATATAATCAAAGGGTTTTTGGATGCCTGATGCATCAATGATCGTGCTTGAAACCTCTAAGTTCTGATCTCAATTGGGTTCTTCTCTAGCCTGAGCCGTCTACCAATGGCTCTCTGGTTTGTTTGCAGTGAACTAGATTCACGCATGGTAGATTGAAGCTGAATCTAAAAGCTAATATTGTAATTGTATTTCCCATGGCTTTAAGGGCTTGATTCATATGTTTCTTGGTTACTGTAGCTGGCTGGAGTTGTTGCTGTTGAGATCACTGGAGGACCTGAGATTCCATTCCATCCTGGTAGACTGGTGAGGAAATATTCAACTTCTATATTTTCCTTATTTGCTTCCACTTTCTTTGTGTTAAAAACGCAACTCACTGTTGATGGTCTGATACAGACACCCCCAAAGTGACATTTTCTCTCTGCTAAGTTCAGTTCATGTGATTAACTGAAACTATCTTTGTCTTTCAGGACAAAGTTGAGCCACCTCCTGAAGGTCGTCTGCCTCAAGCCACCGAAGGTAAAACAGTTATGAGAAAATGTTTATAGTCTGAATTGGTGTATCAGATCATAGATACATATTCATCATCTGTTATTATCTTAATTTCAGGTGT
Organism: Pseudoturritis turrita; assembly: GCA_900406555.1. Classification (NCBI taxonomy): domain Eukaryota; kingdom Viridiplantae; phylum Streptophyta; class Magnoliopsida; order Brassicales; family Brassicaceae; genus Pseudoturritis; species Pseudoturritis turrita. The sequence goes on from OVBL01000397.1 coordinate 4,099,782, forward strand.
GGATCATCTGAGAGACGTGTTTGGTCGGATGGGACTCAATGACAAAGATATTGTTGCATTGTCTGGTGGACACACCTTGGTATGTCTGCTGCATCCAGAAAACAAAAAGACCTATGTCCTCTTCTCAGTCTTGGCTCTTACCATTGTTTTACTTTCAGGGTCGGTGCCACAAGGAGCGCTCAGGATTCGAGGGACCATGGACACAGAACCCTTTGATTTTCGACAACTCCTATTTCAAGTAAGATCAGTTTCTCTCCTTCTTACTTAGGCTTTTTCATGCTTGGATTGGACCGAGGCTGAGTTAGAAGCTCTTGATGGTTGGTTAAACAGAGAGATACTAAGCGGAGAGAAAGAAGGACTTCTTCAACTGCCAACCGACAAGGCTCTTCTCGAGGATCCTCTGTTTCGTCCCCTCGTTGAGAGATATGCAGCAGTAAGTTATATTATAATTCATCTATCTCATGATTCTTATAATCATTGTTTATTTCAATTTTGTCACTGATTCTACTACTACTCTCAGGATGAGGATGCCTTCTTCGAAGACTATACTGAAGCTCATCTGAAGCTGTCAGAACTCGGGTAAATAACACTTGCACAAACTTTTCTTATTGTCCTAATGTAATGTCGTGATCTTTCATTGTTCCTCAGAAAACTCAGAAACTCTTCACTTGCAAACATTTGATTTTTGTCTAAATCCGACCAGAATGGCTGAGATTTCATATCTTTTGTACATTCATGTACTTCGCAGGTTTGCAGACAAGGAGTAAGTAATCTGGAATATGGTGTCCAGTCCTACGCCGTGATGCTTGTTCCTCAAGTTATCATTAAAATTAGTCTCTTAAAATTAAATAGAACACAGCAAATCGAGTTGTATTGTATGTATGCCTTGTGGACGACAAAAAAAAAGAGAAGTTTGTATGGCTTGTGTTGTTTGTGATGAATGAAATAAGATAATTTGGCTGATGAAAAAGGTTATAGATAATTGATGCCTTCATATTTTTGGAGGCTAGTGATCTTGAAACTTATAATTATCATAAATATTTTAAATTTTCCAGCATTGATAAAAAATAATAATAATAATAACTATGGTTTTTTTTTTATCAATTAGTTCTACTACCTTATTAAATACAAAGAGTGGACAAAATATCCGGTCAATGCTGGAAATTTTAAAATATTTATGATTTTCACAGGATTTGGACAGTAGTCATGGATCTATCAAAATTTAATAAAATCATGGGTCTATTAACTTACGGATAGTCGACAGAAAAAAAAAAACCAAGTCACGGGTAAGAAAATGATATGCAAAGCATATTATATAGTAGAGTTTGGTTCTTGGTTTCATGTTTGAGACTGCGTTCCTATTATGTTTTTATTTTAATTGTGTGCTGCAAAATAAATGTTTCCCTTCATAGAACTTAAACCATAGGGATTAAGATGTTTTTTGATAGCCGGTTATGGTTTTGTATTCTACTTTATTTTAATAAAATAAGATGTTAAAAAAGGTATATATAGTAGAGTGATTTTAATTTTTAAAGCCTTAAAAAAGTTAATATTTTTGTAAAAATAAAAGTCTACAACAATTTTCATTTTTCTTCACCAAACTTTAATCTTTTAATCGATCAGTCTAGATGTCAATTTTTTTTAAAAAGATATAAATTTGAAACGATACTTGAATGAAATCTAATACGGCGACGTAGCTTAACTCGTTTCCACCCAAATAATCCATTTGGAGAGTCGCTTCTCTCTATTTCTCTCTCCAATGGACCTAAGATGAACATTCTCCGACCTCCGACTTCATCGTCGTCGTTTCCGCCATACCCAAACTCCGGACCATTTACCCCGTCGGTGACTTTCACTCTTCCTCACAACCCCATATCCCTCTTCTCGACCAACCCACCATTCACCGCCGCAGGTCGACCAACGCGCCGCCCGTTTTTCTTAAGGTCCGCCTCCGGCACTGCTAACAACTCCGCCGGAGACCTCTCGTCGTTCTTGGGCTCTCCCGGAGAGGCTTATTCAACACACAACGACCAAGAGCTTTTGTCTCTCCTCCGCAATAGAAAAACCGATGAAGCTTGGGCTAAGTATGTTCAATCCACTCATCTCCCTGGACCTACTTGCCTTAGCCGTTTAGTTTCTCAATTATCTTATCAATCCAAACCTGAGAGCCTCACCCGTGCTCAATCCATCCTCACGCGCCTCCGCAATGAACGACAGCTCCATCGCCTGGACGCTAACTCTCTCGGCCTTCTCGCCATGGCTGCAGCGAAATCCGGCCAAACCCTTTACGCCGTCTCCGTTATCAAATCCATGCTCCGTTCTGGGTACTTGCCACACGTCAAAGCGTGGACAGCTGCAGTAGCTAATCTCTCCGCCGCCGGAGACGATGGACCGGAAGAGTCTATCAAACTCTTCACCGCTATTACGCGGCGAGTCCGACGCTTCGCCGACCAATCTTTGGTAGCTCAATCTAGGCCTGACACGGCGGCATTTAACGCCGTGCTCAACGCTTGTGCAAACCTTGGTGATACCGAGAAATATTCGAAACTGTTCGACGAAATGTCTGAGTGGGATTGCGAACCTGATGTGTTGACTTTCAATGTTATGATAAAGCTGTGTGCAAGGGTTGGTCGGAAGGAGTTGATTGGGTTTGTCTTGGAAAGGATAATTGAGAAAGGAATTAAGGTTTGTATGACTACAATGCATTCTCTTGTTGCAGCTTATGTTGGGTTTGGTGATTTGAGAACTGCAGAGAGAATTGTTCAAGCGATGAGGGAGAAAAGGAGAGATCTTTGCAAGGTTCTACGTGAATGCAATGGCGAGGATTTGAAGGAGAAAGAAGAGGAAGAGGCAGAAGATGATGAAGATGATGAAGATGCGTTTGAGGATGATGAAGATTTGGGTTATTCGACTCAGGATGAGGTACGCGAAGAGGTGTTTGAGGATGTGTTCAAGAAACTGTTGCCTAACTCGGTTGAACCGAGTGATAAGCCGCCATTGTTGCCTAAAGTTTTTGCACCAGATTCGAGGATCTACACTACGCTAATGAAAGGTTATATGACGAATGGGCGTGTGGCAGACACAGCTAGAATGCTCGAGGCAATGAGGCGTCAAGATGATAGTAATACCCACCCAGATGAAGTTACCTACACCACGGTTGTTTCAGCTTTTGTAAAAGCCGGGTTGATGGATAGAGCACGACAAGTGTTAGCTGAGATGGCTCGGATGGGTGTACCTGCAAATAGGATCACTTATAATGTTCTGCTCAAAGGATATTGTAAGCAGTTGCAGATAGATAGGGCGGAGGATTTGCTAAGAGAGATGGCTGAAGATGTGGGGATAGAGCCAGATGTGGTTTCCTATAACATCATAATAGATGGATGCATTCTTATAGATGATAGCGCAGGAGCTCTATCGTTCTTCAATGAAATGAGAACGAAGGGAATTGCACCAACTAAGATTAGTTATACTACTTTGATGAAGGCTTTTGCAATGTCAGGGCAACCCAAGTTGGCAAATAGGGTGTTTGATGAGATGATGAGGGATCCAAGGGTAAAAGTTGATTTGATCGCGTGGAACATGCTGGTTGAAGGGTATTGCAGGCTAGGTTTGATTGAAGATGCAAAGAGAGTAGTTTCAAGCATGAAAGAAAACGGGTTTTACCCAAATGTGTCAACTTATGGGAGTCTAGCCAACGGGGTTTCTCTGGCGAGGAAACCCGGTGAGGCGCTCTTGCTTTGGAAGGAAGTAAAGGAAAGGTGTGAGGTGAAAAAGAGAGGAGAATCTGAAGGAGATTCTTCAGATCCTTCTCCTCCGATGCTGAAACCGGATGAAGGGTTGTTAGATATGCTAGCGGATATATGTGTGAGGGCTGCATTTTTCAAGAAGGCATTGGAGATAATCGCGTGCATGGAAGAGAATGGGATACCTCCGAATAAAACTAAGTACAAGAAGATCTATGTGGAGATGCACTCGAGGATGTTCACCAGCAAACATGCTTCACAGGCCAGAATAGATAGGCGGGTAGAACGAAAGAGAGCGGCTGAAGCTTTCAAGTTTTGGCTTGGTTTGCCTAATTCTTACTATGGAAGTGAGTGGAAGTTAGGTCCAAGAGAAGACTAGATTATCCTGTTGATCAGGCTAGTCTCACATACACCAACGTATACTAGGTTCTATCGTAGATACTTCGAAAGTCGGTAGGTGTGAATGAACAATGACTAAAACATTCAACCCAAATCCATGTAATAATAATACTCATTGTGTAATATACAATTGACTGATTCGATGAACTTGTTCACATACTTAGATATGAACAATACAATGGCAATGCACATGCTAGATTTACTTTAAAATGTCTGTTCTAAGGAAGGTTTTTAGTCGGAATGCTAATCATCTTGACCTGGATGACTGACTCCGGGAATAAGATGAGGAGAGGACCTGTATATGAAATTAGGACAGTGTGAGAAAATTAAATCAAATCCTTTAGCCATCTTTTGCCTGTTCATGGACCATTCTTGTTGCTGAGTTAGGTGGAGGAATATACCTGGTAAGTCTTTGGTCCCTTCTTGAGCAAATATCCGGCAATATTCAGGTTCTCTAGGAAAGTATCGATGTCTGGAACTCGTAGGCCGATCCTATCAGCTAAACTATACATCTCCTGCAGTTAAATTGCTTTCGAGTAAGAAACTGGTCACAATAAAATGTCAGAAATAGAGAAATTGTCGAGAAGAGAAGTCCATACAGAAATAGAGAAACAATCTTTCTGCTGCAACTCTGATTGCTTATCAAGAGCACTTAAGAAACGTTTGGCCTCTTTTTGTTGACTCATTCCACCACTCCGACCAAAATCCACAACCCCATGTTCATCTACGAACTTATCATACAAAGATTCTTTCATTATTTCTACCACATCCTGTCAAACCAAATCCAAGGACAGAATCACAACAATATAGCTTTGAATTGAAATTTCATGCGAGCTACTTACCTTATTAAACAAAAAAGATCAGAGGAAATAATACTTTTATGCATGTATGGTATGGATGCTAATCGAGTGTATGGTCAAAGAATGCATGTATGATCAGACAGTGTACAAGGCCTTTCATATTCTGGCTTACCATGGCGTCCTGGACTGTTATATCTTCCCTTAAGTCAACCCGAGCTCTAGCTTGCGCAAGCCTGACCAAACTTTCCAGTTGTCTTGCTGTTATTGGTGTGCAATCAGCGGATGTGTTATGGTCTCTCAGTTTCAAGTAAAACTTCTGTATGATCTCTCCAGCTTCCTTTGACATCCTGAATAGATAGAGAGATGTTACCCCATAATGCCTAATTTTGGTTTGCGAGCATCTAGTAATTGCAGCTGGGAGACAGATCAAATTACTTAGGGTTGACAAAAGTCCTGGCATAAGCAATATATTTCCTAAGCAATTGGCCAGGAACGGGAGCAAAGTCTTCGTCTTTCTTAGAGTCAAACCGCAGTCTTGAAAGTAGAGAACCCTCTTTCGCATGTATATTTGCATATCCAGCATTCCGTGATGCTGCATTCGATATCAACCGAGAAGTCAAGAAATCTTCTTTAATATGGTCATGTTTATTCTTCTTATAACAACAAAAAGAAGCTGGACCTGTCTTTAACTTCTTTAATGCAGGTGATGTTTCTCCACTTCCAGAATGAAGCTGCGAGAAACAAATTTCAAGGTAAGATTTTATATTAATGGCTTAGATTCAACCAATGAGTAGAGCCAAAAAAGTATTTCCAGAAACTAAAATATCTCTTCTATCCACCAAGCATTTTATCTAAGGTTTAAAATGCAATGAACGTTCAGATATGTCTAATCCATTGTAGCTGTCACTGATTTTTGTCCATCAACGAGAGATAAAGGCACGCTAATATCTCTTTGAGGCATGTTCCACAACAATAATTTCAGATGGAGAGACTCACCGACATAATATGCTCTGAGACTTGCTTGTCGAGTAGCTCATCAGGTTTGTCAAGTAATATGAAAACTAAATCAAACCGTGAGAGAAGGGCAGCACTCATTTTTAAGTTCTCGTTTACAGTTTTTGCACGGCTGAAATGAGATCATGAAGAAATCGTGAGTATGAAGAGCATATGCAATTTTGGTTTTCTTTTCTCACCCAGTTTCAAACCTTCAAAGATGCAGGGTTATTCTGCACTGAACAGTGTCGCAAATATGATTCAAACACTCCCATAATGATAAAATATCACAGCAAGAAAATTACTTGTAGTGGCCACCAACAGGATTTGCTGCTGCTATAACAGAAGTCCGAGCTGATAGACTAGCTACAAGCCCAGCCTTTGCAACAGAGACACATTGTTGTTCCATTGCTTCTAGCAAAGCCTATGACAATGTCATGCAAGTTAATGAGAAAACAATGTCAGCATCAGAAGTAATGACATTGCTGATAAGACAAAACCTGATGCTCAGTGGTCATTTTATCGAACTCGTCAATACAGCACAACCCGCCATCTGCAAGTACCATGGCACCTGCTCATAGTGTAGCACTAGGTTAACAAAGACGAAGATTTCTCTTCCTACCGACAAATCAGTTGAACATATTTTAAAGTAAAGAGTTCCTATGCATGTACAACTTTTCGCAAGCGTGATCAAACACTGTTTAAGCCTTGAATGTACTAATTTTATCTTCTAGAAAGATTGTAGATTGCTGCTAACTGAGCCCCCATTTTAGCGAAACTATAGACAGCAGTATAACATCCACAGAAAGTGACAGTACTTGAAACCTACAAGGCATGCCTCATCCTCGAGCATCAAATTAGGGGCAAATAATTTTAGCACTTCTGATGCCACTGACTGCCAGTTTAGACTAAGTATTAAGTAAAACTATCCATCAACATCATGACTCAAACCCATATCTGAAACAGTAGAATCATATGCCATATACTGAAGTTTGTACTGGCTAAATAAAGCAGAGGGGAGGAGCTACCAGCCTCAAACGCATAGTCATTTGTCATGGAATCTTTAACTACAGCAACGGTGAGCCCTGCTTTAGTCGTCGCATTACCACATACATAAATGCCACGAGGGGAAATGGCAGCTGCTGCTTGCAAGAGCTGACTTTTTCCCAATCCAGGGTCACCTATGAGCGCATCGAAAATCATCAGTCAAATTTTTGTGAGTTTCAAACTAGTTACGAATTAACCTTCCCTCAGTCCATGTACTCTCTAGACTGGGTTTATGCCATTAAATTAAACTTGGTTCCATAGCTTACCAACAATTATGACATGAATGTCTCCTCTTACTGGAACTTTGTTCCGATCCATCGAATGCTTTCTTACACCTCCAAAAAGGGATAGTGTTATCCCAGCTGTTGAAATGATAAGAAAAAAACAAACGACAGAAGTATCATGATATGCAATGCTTCTAATAGTAATTATCAAGCCTTCAACAACGATTTCCGAGGGAAACTTGTTATGGACAGAAGTATTTTCGACCTTTGACAATTTCATGTCCATAAATAGATGGGCAGACTGAATGAAGTATGCGCCGGAATGTATCAGAACCATATTCTTCTTTGAACTTCACAATAAATTCCAAATCTCTCTGCGAGAATGAATATAAGTCACCAACATCTGCAGACTGAACACCGCTACTGGAATCTTCTGAGTTCTCAAATGCAGACTGTTTTTTGGAATTTTTAACTGAAACTGCTTCTATAAACAAATAGTACAATCCTTGATTCTTGGACTTTGATTTCCCTGGAACATTAACATTTCAAAAGTTTTTAAGACTGATTAGGCTTAGCATGGTATTTATAAATAAAACAAACAACCGAAATAAGTAAAGCAAACAACTGATCTTGTGATAAGGAAAATATGGATGTAAGAGATGTCAAGAACAGGTTTCTAATTTACTTTCCTGCAATGAGACACAAATCTCTAGCTATTATACAGTTAAGGATAGCAGTCATTTGGGCATTGTAATGTTTGGAAACTATGGAGAGAACCATGAAAAGTTATAGAATCAATACCTCCCCCAATATCCATGTAATTATTAATTACTCCTATAATTCCTGTAACAGTCACCACATCACCAGGGATACATGCGTCCACAAGGTCTTCCATCAGCTCACATTCTACAGTTCGGGGTACCCGTCCTTCTTCATGGTCTTCAGGCTTTTGCAATTCCTGTACCCTAAAAAAGCACTTGGACAGCTGATTAACAATGACAAGATGCATAACTAACAAAGATGAAGGACACAAAATAATAAGGCGCTAATAGGAGAACACCTGATTTTCTGAAAGTCAATTGTCTGAGCGGAGGACCGGATTGGAGTAAAGATTCTTGACTTACATCCATGGGAGTCACATTTTTGTGGAGGTGAAAACTTTCCATCAGTAAATTCCCGGGTTATGCTAGTTTTACACTTTGCACAGTCAAAAGCCATCTGTTTGACAAGGGGCTTCACAGTACTAACTTTAACAACAGTCCCATGAACTGTTACAAGCTTTCCTGCACATTCAAAGCACAAAATCGCAAGTCACTTATGCTATGGCTCACTTAAGATTTTCATTTTTATTATTCATTTCGCGAAATGAGACAGAGGTCTACCAATATATGCTGCTTTCAGGTTTTTCAAGGAGATTGAAGATTCCGGATAATTATGCAGACGAATATTGATCTTCGTAACATTATCAAACTCATTAGTCTCCCATTGACCTAAAAGAACCTGTGAAAGATGATTTCAGTCTTCATCTCATGCCAATGAAGAAAACAAAACCCAATGAAATTTTATACCCCTACCTTGTGAACTGCAGCATTCATACACGGGATAACTCCTTTGGGATTATCTTCCAGATTTACGAAAAAGTTCTCGATATCAGATATTTTTTTGAATTGTTGAAGATCAAGCGACAAAGAGAAAGAGCCACCACCTTCTTCATTTACCTGTTTCTCTCCCGTTTTGTGTCAATTGTCTCATGTCATGAAAGAAACTTATGAACTGTTTCTCGTATTCTTAGATACTAAGAAGCACTAATTGACGCATAGAAATGACCTAATCGTTCTCTATCAACCCAGATTCTTCAAAAATCTATAGGGATCCGAAATCTAATTATACCGGAAAATTGCTATTTCAAGTTTTATGCAATTTTCGATTTAAGAAATTTAGCACAAATTTGATGCACTTTTTTCCGTCAAATAAGTCTACAATCACTAACCTGAGAAACTAGGTCTCTACCAGGTGAGGCGGAGAAGATGCGGATGAGCTCCGCCGTGAGCAGCAACTTCTCCTCGTCGGTGACCAAGTTCTCGTTGTCCCTGAAATACACAGCTAATATTTTCGCGATGTCGATAGAATCAATTCCGATTGAACCACGGCTTCTCGACGCCATGCCTTCACCGTCGCTTCCGCCTCCGTCGCCGTCTACGTAGAAACCCATCACCGCGTAAACCACTGGATGGTTTTTTGGCGGGAAGAAAAGGGTTACAATAAGGCTTTTGCCTTATGGGTTTTGTAAGTGGGCCAATATTATTAAACCCAGTGATTTACAAAAGAAGAAGGGATAAAATTTCTTTACGTGTCTGCCACGTGGACCTCTTCCTCATTATGTAAAATTCACGACAAAAAAAAACCCCAAAAAGAGAAACCCGTTTCTGGCTCGATTTGACGTCTTCGTTTACTTGAAGAAACGAGCTCCCGCCGCCGGAAAACCGCCGCTTTCACGACCACCACCGCCGTAGGTTTGTTGCGCTCTCTCTCTCTTGTTTCTGTCTTCACCATAGGTACTGTTATTTGATTTGTTTGGAAATAAAGTGAAGTAATTTCTGATGATTTCTTTACTTCGTTCTCTAGGGTTTTGTTTTTGGTACCGATTATGTCGACGGAACCAGAAGGTGTTGACTCGGGATCCGACGCTGTTGATGGCTCTAATGCGTCGGGGTTTGAGGTCGGAAATGATCAGATGTCTGAAACCTTAGCTGACCCCTTGAGTGGTCAAGCTCAGGAGCTGGTAGCAAAGCGCGATGAAGATGAGAAAGAAGGCTGCGTCACTGTTGAAACAGGAAGCGGAAGCTTAGCTTTAGCTGGTGATCATGGGAGGGAGAAAATAAACGGATATACGGATCTGGAAAAGCAAACGGAATCTGTAAATGGAGGGTTAGATCTAGGCATTGAAACCCAAAACGCAGGTGCAGAGACTAAAGAAAGTGAGAAGAAGGTCCCAGTAGATAGCGAAGAGGTATTGGTGGTAAAGGGTGAAAATATGTTGTGTGAAAAAGATTCTGATGGGACCGAAACGGAGCATCTGGTTGAGAAGGAAGTGGAACCTGACATAGTCTGTTCTCATGGCACTAATCTCAGCGATGTGATGGGTTCTGATGTCACACTGGATAGCGAAGAACTTGGTGAGGATAGAAAACCTGATGGCTCAGGAAAGCAAGGAACAAAAGTTGAGAACTTGGATGTGGAATGTTTTGCGTGTTTAGAGCCGCATGAGAGCAAGGATGAGAGTATATCGGATGATGAGAATGCACCTGTAACTGCAAAGGTGAAGCTCTCTGACTCGGATTTGGTTTGGGCTAAAGTAAGGAGCCATCCGTGGTGGCCTGGACAGGTGTTTGATGCCTCGGCTGCAACAGACAAAGCGAAGAAGTACTCCAAAAAAGGAAGTTTCTTAGTAACATATTTTGGAGATTGCACCTTTGCTTGGAACGATGCATCACGGATAAAGCCTTTTCGACAGCATTTTTCCCAAATGGCAAAGCAGAGTAGTCTACCCGATTTTCTTGATGCTATTGATTTTGCTTTAGAAGAGGTATCAAGAAGGATAGAGTTTGGTTTAGCTTGCTCTTGTATCTCAGAGGAAGTCTATCAGAAGATCAAGACTCAGAACATAATCAATCCTGGAATCCGAGAAGATTCAAGCAGTATACATGGCGGAGACAAGGTCTCAAGTGCAATCTTCTTTGAACCTGCAAACCTTGCTGAATATGTGAAGCGTTTAGCATGCTCTCCTAGCTATGATGCTACTGATGAGCTGCAGTTTGCAAGTCAGAGAGCTAAACTATTGGCTTTTAATCGCTGGAAAGGCTATACTGACCTCCCCGAGTTTGAGACACTTCAGGGGTCAGTAGAGTCTGCACCCAAGATTTCTCCTGCAGAAGAGAAAAGTAGCTTATTTGAAGTGAAAGTCTCTGTTTCTGAACCGAAAAAGACTGAACAAGTTTATACTAAAAGGAGAAAGACAGAAGACCAAGATGACTGTAAACACGATCGAGTGTTTGAATATGAGGATACTACTGTTCCAAAGAGAAAGAACAAGGAGAAAACTTTGGCAGAATTCATTGCTGAGATACGCTTAAGCAGAAGCAATGAGAACAAATCACATGAAAACTCTGCTATCAAGCCAGATTGCGAAAAGAAGCGCAAAGTTGTGCATTCAAAACTTCCCAAGTCCACGAAAAAGATCAAGGCGAACCTGCAGACAGAGGAGGATCCAGGATCTCCAATTTCTCCCAAAAAAGATCGAAAAGATAATTTGTCTGCAGGTGATAAGATTACACCAAAGAAAGCTAGAGCAAGTTTCGGAATTGGGGCAAGCATAATGAAAGTAGCAAACCAGATGAATTGCTCAACACCTACCGGTCTCATAACTTGCAGTAATTCGACCTCCAAAATGGCACCCAAGAACAAGAACAATGGCAGTGGAAAAAGTCTCCAGGAGAGACCTAAAGCCGAAGCATTATCTGAAAGAGAGATTTCTCCTTCTCCTAATGAAACGCTTTCAAGCCCTCACTCTGATTCTGCTACCAAAACCCCAAGTGCGAAACCCAATTCAACCAGCATGGACGACCTACAATCCGAAGAACTTGAACAGGTCATAAAGGAAACACCTAGTACTGACCTTGTGGAAGACTCGATGTTGGAGTCTAAGGACTTGAAAGACTCTTCTAAAGAGCAGATGCTACATGAGGATAGGAAAGAAGCTGCAAATACTGCGGGTGAGATTACTATGAAGGACAGCAATCTAACTGAGGAGAAAATCAATGGCTTGGACTTAGAAGCTGCAAATACTGCGGGTGAGATTACTATGAAGGACAGCAATCTAACTGAGGAGAAAATCACTGGCTCGGACTTGAAAGAGCACCCTGGAAACAAGAACTGCTCTGATGGTTCTGATAGTTGTTGCAAGGAAGATCTTTCCGCAGAGTAGGAAGCCTAACCCACTAATCAGACTCAAGCATGTTGTATTAGAACCAAGCAACATGACCAGTGGAAAATACTCTTTAGTAGACGACTTCTCTTCGCTTTTCAAAGTTTAGGATTGTATGACTATATCAGAGTGAACAAACCGTTCAAGTGAGAAAATGTTACAAAGTTATTTATTTTTGTTTCCAGATTTGAGAAATTTACTGATCAAGATTTCTATTGGAGGTATCAGTTGGATAAGCTGTTAGCAAGTGCTCCCGAGAAGTGTAAAATGGAGAAATTATGAAAACCTAATGTTGGGAGAAAACTTGAGGGTAAATTGAATCCAAAGCAAATAAAACAAACTCAACTCCTCGTACAAAGAAGAAGAAATGATCCTGAATCTTGGAAGCAGAACATAGACATGTCTTCAAATATCAAAATCCATTTAACAAAAAGATTGAGCCTAAGACCTAGGCTTCTCCTTCTTTTCCTTGAAAAGGGCCAAGAGTGAGACACCAGACACCTTCACCACCTTGAACCTAACTCCGGGAATATCTCCGACGGCATGACCTTTACGCCCAAATCCAGCAATCAACACCTCGTCCTGCACACAGCCATCAACGAGTCAAGAGATCGTAAGCATCACTAAGGAAAAAAATTGATTACTCAAAGCTTTCTTCTAACTTACATTTTCTTCAATGTAGTTCAAACAACCATCATTGGGGACGAAAGCAGCAATCTTTTTACCGTTCTTGATCAACTGGACTCTAGCACACTTACGGATAGCAGAGTTAGGCTGCTTAGCCTCAATACCACTGCATGATTAACACACAACTTATCAAAATCAAAACTAAATCAAGAAAGAAAGTGAGACGAATTGGGAATTTCACAACAAAGTAAAATTTTAGAGAGAAGTGTAAGTCTTACATTTTCTCAAGGACGATTCCTTTAGCGTGAGAAGATCCGGCAAAAGGCTTCTTCCATTCATTCCCAAGGTGAGACTTCTTGTACTGCTTGTCCGCCCACCTCTGATTAATCCGAAGCCTTTTCAGCTTGCGCCCAGCTCCCATACCACGTGTCTTACTGAAGAGTGAGAAAACAAGATAGTTTGGGAAAACAAGATAGATTGAGAAAACAGGACAGATGAAATCAAATCGGTTAAAATTCCTAAGGCGTCCAGAAAATCAAATTATATAACATCCAAAACATATTAAGAGCTCACATTTTCAGCTTTAGCAAACCAAGAGGAGAGAGAGTAGACAAGAGGCCTTACAACTTAATTTCCCAGATTACATAAAACTTAAAAGCCAAACATTCATTGAACATATAAAGCCGAATCATTGTGAAAATACTCAAAACAGAGATGCAATGCCATTAGTAAACAAAATGACCAGTTCCATTGATCAGAGACCTCGGAGGTAATGATGAAACAAGTACTGCCACACAATGTTACCATTCAAATCCCATAATCTAACATTCCAACCAAAGACAACCAAAAACCCGACAAAACATATGACAGAATTCACTACTCCTATCGTTTCACCGAAACACAAAAACATCATCGCTCAAACGGAGAGATGAGATTTGAACACGAAGAATCGAAACCGTACCCCATGTTGACGACGGCGAGAGAGACTGAGAGATGGACTGCAACTACGAAAGGCGCGACCTTTTTAGTTCGTGAGAGACTAAACCCTAAAAGCTCTAAAAAGGCTTATATACCCATAACTTTTTATATATCTCCGTCAAATTAAATTAGCCCGATCGGTCCATTAACATATGGGTTTATTTGGGTTGCCTTAAGGCCCATCATAAGCCCAAATATTACTGAGCCTAGTTTGCATTTGTGAATAGTGCATACGAAACGACCGACCGCATACGAATACTACCCAAGGTATACGAATACGCTACGTATATAGAGAAACATTCTTCTCCGAGTCACGTGCACCTACTACGCCCACGACTTATACACTATCCGCCACGTCAGATAAAACCGGCTGTAGCAGGTAAAAGGCACACAAAGCGAAGCAAGAGGAAGCGCACGACACGCACCGGTTCAGCTGGTAACGACATGCACGACCGTCGATTTTTTTTTTTTAAAAGGCGATCTTGATCTAACGGTCCGTATTTGTTTATTCAACCAATTAAATACACAAAAAGACGAAAAAAAAGATGGAGAGAAGAAGCTCGTCAATGGCGGATTTTGGGTAATTTTCTTTTAGAATAAACCAGTCAAAATCAAAGAGAATATTGAAAAAGGAAGAAAGAAAAAGAGTAAAAGTTTGATGGAAGAAGAATAATGTCGTGACCATAATATCAACTTCTAAGCTGTTTCTGAGTCATATATGGTGAGAGAAACTTTTGTCCCTTTCGCTTTCACTACGAAAAAAGAAGAAGAGAAAGATACGATTCGTTATTGAAATTCTCATAAGAGTTTTTTAATAAAAAAATGTAATTTTTATTATATAGTTAGTAAAAAAGAGTGAGCTTGAAGTTCACGCTTGTAAAGGTGTCAGTTTGCAGCTTATTCTCGCCATGTTCTCTCTCTCTCTCTCTCGCGCTCTCTGTGTTTTCTCTCTATATTTTCGGATGTTCATAGAAATCTGAATGTACAGGTCGTCTTCTTGCTCTGAAGAGTTTGTTCGGATTTCGGATTTAGGGATTTGGTTTAGAGAGGAAGAAGAAGATGGAGGAGATGAGAAGAGGAGTGCCTACGTGGCAGGACGAGTTAGCGAGTCTCATGGACTCTGGTTTACAATACGACGGATCTCCGATCGATTTGACGGCGGGTTCTGATTCAAGGTCAAAGATTTCGGGTTTCGGGTCGGTGGATGGATCCGGGTCTGGATCCGAATCTGTGGAGAGTGTGAAAGATCAAGTGACGGGGTTTATCAAGTCATGGGGAGAAATGCTTATGGATCTCGCAATTGGATGTAAAGACGTTGTGCAGCAGAACGTGGTGAGTGAAGACTCGGTCGTCGTGCGTAAGCTCCGAAAACCAGCTGCTAAGGTTTCGAAGAAGCTAAGCTTCCTTAACGAGTTCTTGCCTGAGGATCGTGATCCCATTCATGCCTGGCCTGTGATTTTCTTCGTCTTCCTTCTAGCTCTCGCAGGTATAAGATGCAACAGTTTCGTGACCTTTGGATCACCATTTGTGTTAGTCTCATTCACAGTAGAATTGTTAGCAACTTCGGTACTGGGTTGAATCTTGTGGAAATTTCTGAGAGTATTGTCTGTAGTTAGCTTGCGCTTCTGCTTATGTGTTGGTTTAAATGGCAGTATTGAATAGATTCTATTTAGTGCAAGAGAGGTTTGTATCCTTTCTCTGACATATCCAACTTTGAAGTGCAGCATTAAGTTTTAGTTCTGATCTTGATAGATCCGTCCCCGTGTTAAAGAAAATCCGTCTGCATCTTCCCGGTGCAAACCGTGTACACCTTCCTGATGGTAGATATTTAGCTTACCAGGAGCTTGGTGTTTCAGCTGACAGAGCGAGATACTCTCTAATTGTGCCTCATTCTTTTCTTTCCTCTCGACTTGCAGGTATGATCAAACAAGTTTTCTTTTTCAATTGCAGCTACTTTTAATGATGCGATACATCTGATTTGCCTCTAATGTTTCGATATTATTTAATCAAGGTATACCTGGAGTGAAAGATTCATTGCTGGAGGAGTATGGTGTCCGTTTAGTGTCATATGATCTTCCAGGGTTTGGAGAAAGTGATCCTCATCGCGCTCGGAACCTTAGCTCATCTGCCTCGGATATGATTGACCTAGCTGCTGCTCTCGGGATTGTTGAGAAGTTCTGGTTACTCGGCTATTCCAGTGGTAGCATGCATGCCTGGGCTGCAATGAGATACTTTCCTGACAGAATAGCTGGTACCTTTCATTTTTTTAATTGAATTTGAACACATATCAATTCATGGTTTTTCATATTGTGATAGTTTCAAAGAATGACACAATGAATTGGCAAAGACTATTGATCACTGCATTGCGTTTTTTTTATCAATCTACAGGAGCTGCCATGTTAGCTCCTATGATCAATCCATATGAGCCAAGCATGACCAAGGAAGAGATGGCGAGAACGTGGGAGCAGTGGCTACGAAAGAGGAAATTCATGTACTTTTTAGCACGTCGGTGGCCAAGTCTTCTTCCTTTCTTCTACCGTAGGTCCTTTCTCTCCGGTAATCTGGAGCCGCTGGATCAGTGGATGTCAATATCATTAGGAGAAAAGGTAAGTATGTATTCATCAAGGGTCTCTTCCCGAGGTTATGGGTCTTTTAGTATCACCAAATAGAGTAGCTTCCTATGGAGTTCTATGGGAGCTATGACTCACAAGCTAAACCTACATATGCCGCTTTTTACTTCAGGACAATCATCTATTCACAGATCCAGTTTTTGAGGATCTTTACCAAAGGAACGTGGAGGAGTCCGTACGCCAAGGAACCGCAAAACCATTTGTCGAAGAAGCCATGTTACAAATATCAAATTGGGGATTTAATCTTCCCGAGTTCCGCATGCAGAAGAAGTGTAAAACCAACGGCGTCCTCTCTTGGCTAATGTCAATGTACAGCGAATCGGAATGTGAACTTATCGGGTTTCAAAAACCCATACACGTATGGCAGGTTTGTTGGCAATCACTCTAAAAGTCTCCATCTTTCTGATAATTTTTTTCGGACTTGTGAGTTCTTCATTTTGCTTGTGGTCACATAGGGTATGGATGACCGAGTCGCACCACCTTCGGTGACTGATTACATTAGCCGGGTAATACCAGAAGCAACGGTACATAGACTCCCGGACGAAGGCCACTTCTCTTACTTCTTTTTCTGTGATGAGTGCCACAAGCAGATCTTCTCGGCCATATTTGGAGAACCGAGGGGCCCGGTAGAGCTATCGGAACAAAGAATGGAAACCCATAAACCGGAGACCGGTTTATCCGACACTAGCACTACCAATGAGTAAGCAAACAGGTTATGAAAGAACTATAGAAACACGTTGTTCCGCCATGGAGAAGTGTGTAAATAACACCAAGAGGATGCTTTTTTTTTTTTGGCTGAAAATTTTCAGATTTTATATAGGTTTATATAACGAAGAAGACTTCATTTTGAGATCACATTTAGCACTACAAAGAGTGCAAGTGGAACAACTTTTTATTGAAGCAGCTACTTACTAAATTGAATTGCTTGTCGAGTTTTGTTCATCTTATCTTCTTTGGTGAAAGGCTAGATCTCCATTGAAACCGCACCCTTAAATTTTGTTAAAAGTTTTTTCAAATTGAAAATACATTGCGTCCAAAAACAGGAATCTAAAACAAAAACAAAATCGAACTAGATTCACTTCCAATTGGTTTCTATATTTCTCAGGCTGAAATCTCACCCACATGGCTAAGTTGATTGGATCGATCAATCAATCTCATGGCTATTGCTTAAAGAGAATGATCTAGACCAATAACTCGAAACAACATATGGCTATGAAGATGAGATCAATCAATCTCACCAAAGGGTTTCAAAACGCAGAACCAGAGCTCTTGGTTTTGCCAAGCATCATGTCTTTGGCTTCGTTGATCTTAGACGCAAGGTAATGGCTTCCTCCTGCGTCAGGATGATTAGCCACCATCACTCTCCGGTGAGCTTCCTTCACCTTCTCTGCCACTACACTCTCCCTGTTCAAACACCATAAGTGGCAAACTTGTCAAGCCACAATGACATCGCAAAAATGACAAGAAAAACAATATGCAAACATAACAGGAAACCATGAGTAAGCATGCAAGAACGAGTTGAATTCGAATAACTTCTTAAGAACTAATGTGGCAGACCTAATGCCTATTGTTGATCAATTAACCATCGGAAATTAACAGTTCCTTCCCATTCTGTGAAAAAATGAAGAAGCAGAACCGATCTTCTTCACCAGGACTACCCAAAGATCAATCTACTTGAGAAAAATAGTCCTTAGAACACTAGAGTGCAATACCATAATGCCTATATATGATCATTTAACCACTAATGATTTCTTAGTATCATCATCATCAACTCTATGAATCTCAAGTCCGTTCTTTAATTACCAGTCTAATAGCGAGGGTAAGGAGACAAGAAACGGTACCTAACACCGAGAATTAGAGCGGCTTCTCTACGTGTCATTGTAGATTGGAAACCACCTTCGTAGAATTTGCGCATTCGAGGCCTTGGTGGTCTTAACTTGAAAGCCTGCCATGCCTCTATTCCATATTTACCAGCATAAGCAGCAGCTGCAAGAGCAGCACCTGCAATTATCGGTGCAACCTGGAGAATGGATCGAATAGAGAAGCCTCTTAGTCAACAACTGAGAGAAGATCAACCACAGAGATCCTGACAAGAAACTTTTTTGATACTGACACAACAGAGCAAAACATGGAAGCAGAAGCCCTAACTAAAACTATCACCGCAAGAAGAACAAAAAGGGATTTTTTTAGACACCCTAACCTAATCAAAGAGGATGGATGCTTTCAATATCATCAAATGATTCTCCAGAAACCCAAAAGAAGAACAGAAGCACCCAAATTTACCATTGTTGTGGAGGATTTGAGCAGGAAAATGAAACTCGGTCTGATTAGAAAGGAAAACGATTCTTTCAATGGTGGATTTTGTCGATCGATTTGGGGATTAGGGTTTTGGCTACTTCTTGATTAGCCTTGTATAGGTCGGTTGCGTGGATACAAGTCGAAACCTTCTAACTCTTTAAGTGGGTTTTACTTTTTAGATAAACTCAAGTCTTCCGATAAACTTGCAGTTTTGTTTTGGTTCGGTTTTTAGATTTTTTTTCTTTTCATGAAACACAGAAATGGCATATAATCCGGTTTGTCTTCGATTATTTCACAGGATAATTTGATTTCAATTTCTTTCTTTTACATTGAGGTTTTTAGTCAGTTTATTTTCTCTTGGATTCGGTTTTGATGAAATCAGGTTTCTGGTATGGTTTTAATTCGGATAAGATCGATTGGATTGGAGATTACTGGAGTAGATTCCGAGTATATTATAATCTTAACTGGAAATCTTGATTGAGAAGCAAGGAAGAAGTTATAAGTTATTTTGGTAATGTAAGAAACAAAAAAATTGCGTTTAGTTTCTAACAACACTGCTTAAACAAGATCATAATCCATTCACGGTATTTACACTGGTTGACTCTTGAAGTGTGGGTAGTATTTATGGAGCCCGATCAAAACTAATAAAGTATTCGATTTTGTAGCTTCTGTAAATCACAAATAATAGAAATGTATGATTTGACAGAGACTATTACACTGCACAAAGGAATCACTGTGACACATTTCTTGTAACCAACATTGCATATTGTTGATACAAATCTCAGAACACCATACTTCTTGGCGCAAAAAAAATATATAAAAAAAAGACCTCTGGTTAGTCACGGTGTTCTCTCTGCCTTGAGAAGGCCGTTGTCCACCTTCGGTGGAGCTGAGGATCGTCTGGGTTTGGGTGCAGGAGAAGCCGAGTAAGAGAGCCGTTTCTTTGCTGGTGCTTTGTCTGCTACAACTACTACACCATTTTCTTCTCTTGTGGTTGTGGTCAATGAGCTCTGGGCCTTGAGTTTGCCTCGTGCTGATCCTGTTGGAACCTTGTTGATACGTCGGGTCGTTGAGCTAGCCAGGCTTTCGTCATCACTAACCGATGACCTTGCAATGTTGTGCCTATGGTTCCTCTCCGAGCTTTTGGCGTCATCTGTGGTCTTTGATTTTATGGACGATGGGTTTGGCCTGTTCTTTCTCGGGTTTCTGGTGGTTGTGGTGGATGATGATGATGATGATGGGATATTAGGTTGAGTTGAGCTATTGAGTTTGTTGCGGTTTGAAGATTTTGCGGTTTCTCCTCCATGGGAATTAGGCTTACTTGAGGTCTTAACCGAGGAGGTTTCATTGTTGTTGTTTTGTTCTTTCTCTGAACTCTCCCATGGCCGGCCAGCCATCCATCTCTCAAAGCAGCTCCAACCCCATGTCGGGTTGCTATGATCCATGAACATCGGGTCTGCAGATTTTGAGTTGCTCTTCAAGTTTTGCTGCAAATATGATGCGGAAACCGAATCCAATGTTATTACTAATTAGCAGCATTTAAGGGATGTTTTGTCAAGAAGCATATAAAGACTACTTTGTCAACAAATTTGACTTTCATGTTCTTGCAAGTTTCAAGGAGATCAGGTAGAGTCGTTGGACAGAAGAGAATTTGGGTACAGATAGAAGTACCTGATGTGTGAATGCATAAGCCAATCCCCTTTCCCTTCTCATTGTTGCCTCGTACTTGTTCAACAAACTCGCTTCGACTTGTTCCTTCGACTGATTGCTGTAGTTCCAATTACCCCCATTCTACAGAAGAAAGAGCAAGTCGCAAAAAAGATGATAACAAGCTACAATATTCTCAAGATACCAACTCAGGCAAGAAACTTTTGAGCAGTGAATGAGAATTGCATTTTAGATATACAAGAGAGAACAAAAGTGAGACCTTTAAGCCTCCTAGCTCTTTGGCATGCTTCTGAAGGAGTTGCTTATGTCGAGCCTGATTCTCTTCGGACATTGTGATTCTTCTAGATCGGATTTCTGACTGTAAACGAGAGAGAGTCTGCATACATTTGAGGGTATTTGCAGCTTGTCGTTTTACAACCGGTCCTTCCATAAATAACTTGAGTCTAGCCAACCCTCTCATCCCCCGCAATTCTCTTCTTGCCTGCCATTGGAGAAATCATACAAGTTGCATGAGGTTACACTTGAGAAAACTACCCTTTTCTCACATTGAAACTCAAAGATAACAACTTTAACCAGATTATTGCATGATTTAACTAAGCCAGGCAAGTTATGATCAAGCTAAACCCGGAGTACGAATTAACAAGTCATACCAAATATCCTCTAAATGTAGTCTGGATTAAGATGGAAGCTGCTTCTTCCTCTGACTTCCCTGGAAACCTATCAACTATTATAGCTCGATGAACAGACTCAGGGGAAGATGGAGGTGAATCAACAGGCACATCTGCATCTGTAACAGTCTCGGAATCTGGCGAAACAGGACACAGATTCTTCTTCTGTTCATAGTTGTTGACCTCATCAACTCTTACTTCAAACTGTGGAGGAGAGCTTCTTGATGTCGATATCAAGACAGGGTAAGATATCACACTATTTTGACACTCAACCGATTGGTGTTTCAACTTCTGTTAACAAAAAAACAAAATCAAACAATAGGATTTGATAAGGCACAAAAGAAGATGAAATTTTACATCACTATATAGACTAGAACACAATCACAAAGTTTATACCTTTAAATCTGGGCTAAAAGCCTTCTTTACGTTCTTCAACCATTTCGCTTTTTTGACCATTTTCACGCCGTTTTTCTCTGTCTGATCCTACTAAGATGAAACTGATTTCAGATTATATCAATTAAAAGACTTTCCAAAATAAGAAAATCACAAATTGAAACAGATCTCCAAATCTAGTAGCTAAAATCTTTTGATTTAAACCCAAAAGTCAAACACTTCAATTGTATATAAAGGACCAACTCTCTATAGCCTGGAAACAGGAATCGAACCTGTGAGAGACAGTAGAAACAGATCTGTAGGAAGAGAAGCTCGAAATTCAATCAAAACACATCTCCGAGAGTTTCCTTCAATGACTATATGCGACTTTCTCGGAATTGAAAAATGCTAAGAATTTGAATCGGTCGAGTTTTGAGCTTTGCTGACTTGAGAAGAAAACCTCTTCACGTTGTGAGAGAGAGAGACAGAGATGAAATGAAGCTGAGAGTAATGTGTGAGCCCACTAATTGGGCCACTCTTGTGGGGCCCATTTTGATTTCCTCTTTAACAGCTTGCCGCTCTTTTTTTTTTTTGTATTTTTTAACGACTTTTTAATTTAGCTTGGAGCAAATATAATGAATACGAAACAAAATTAAAAAACATAGAGGGGACATGACGCAGCTAATGAAATTAACTCATTTCAATAATGTAATATCCATTCATGTGGTCGTTGTGCTATGCTTCAATATATATTTTCTTGAATAATCCAGTTTTTTCATAAAGATTACTCATATATGTGCACTATAAGCTTCTGTAGTTATAAATATAAATTTATAATTATGTAATATATTACGGGAACAAGCCGTTGTTGAGCTATGATATCTAACATTTTTCGTTAGTATTATTTATAAATCAGGAACGCCAAACTGATATTTATAACGAGAAAAGACATTTACCTAATGCACAAGTCTTGCTATCGAGAGAGACCACTCTCTCTCTCTCTCTCCGTCGGTCCAATTTGATATAAAAAAAAAAATTGTTATGAAGAAATGATATTATATTGTTTAATAGGTATTGTTCCGACTTTTTCTCGTAAAAATAGAAAAGATGGATTCGAACTTATTTTGTTTTTCTCGTGCTAAAATGATAAAATCTTATGCTATCCAAAACTAAATTTTTTTTACAACTTTTGTATATTGAATCATTAAAAACAAAATCCATTGGATTGGATACTCTTGACTAATTTTTTGAAAAAAAAATTCACCATTTAACACCAAAAAATCTTAGAATTCATACATCTTATCAAAATGTTAAATCTTAAAAAGTATTATACAATACAAAAATTGACTCTTTTTTTAAAGCCATTCGTCAATGTAGCAACCAAGAAAAAGAAAAGACAACATTTGAAGTTTACTCTTCTTGATCCATTTTATCGGCTTTGGGTCGAGTAGATATAGAATCACGTTTCGGCCTATGCTTCTTCCATTTCTTCTTCTTCAACGACATGATCCACGACGGAACCTCACAGCCCGATGATGTCATCGTGTTGGCTATGTTCCTTAGGAAAGGCACATCTTCTTCCGTGTAAAACGTTATTGCTTCTCCGCTCCTTCCCGCTCTACCCGACCGCCCTATAACATTTTAAAAGAGCTTACTTCCCAACTGCATCCACTCACAATCACAAACGACTTCGCGTAGAACAGAGAATATAAGATTCTGATACAAAGAGTGAAGAAATGTATGTACCAATCCTGTGGATGTATGCAGAAGCAGAATCTGGGAAATCATAATTTATCACGCAGTTGATGCCTTTGAAATCCATACCCCTAGCGATCACATCAGTGGCAATCAGAACCCATGTTTCGCCAGCTCTGAAATAATCAACCGCATTTTCCCGCTGCAGCATCCATTATTGGCAAATGGTTTCCAATCACCTCACACATCTATAATTTCCATAAAGAAGCACACTTTATTTGATGATTTTACCTCTCCTGGAGGGAGATCGGAATGGATGACCCCGACTCTGATGTTTTCACCTTTCAGCTCATCGTAGAGTTCCTTTGCTCGCTCTTTGCTTTGCACAAAGATCAGTACCGGTGGATTCAGACTCTACTGCCAAGTACAAAAGAAATTACAAAAGGTAACGGAATTACTTGATAATACTGTTTAGATAAGTGAACTTACCTCTGTAAAGCTTTGGCGAAGAGCGAGGAGTTTCCCTTCTTCAGTTCCAGCAAAAACCAGCTTTTGCTTGACGGTTTCAGACGCTGTGTTCCTATATAAATTATAAAAAGTAAAATCCTTTTGCTGCAAGAAATGTTGCGAAGCATCTATAATAAAGCTTTAGTATCATTTTTCTCTATACTCACTTTCGGCCAATGATCACACGAACAGCATCGTGCATTATGGAACGTGCAAGTTCCTCAACAAAATCGGGCAAAGTAGCACTGAACAATGAGCGTACGATTGAAGGGTTTGAACAAGCCTTAACCACACAATCTATCTGCTTTAACAAGCTCTGCTCAAACAGCTTGTCAGATTCATCAAGGACAAGATACTCGACCCTGCATTTAACAGAGAATAAGGGTGAAAATGGGCATAACACAAATAAACACTTTAATTCTAATGTATGCTATTGACTTACTTGCTTAAGTCAATCTTTTTAGCCTTGATAGCTCTTTTCAGCCGCATCGGCGTTGATATGAGAACATCACAACGCAGCTTTGAGAAATCAGCTGTTTTGACAAGGGCTTTAGTCATTAATCTGATGTGGAACTTGCTTCCTTTAATAAGTTTTTTTCCTTCTCTAGCTGTCTGGGCAGCCAGTTCTCTTGCAGGAGAGAGGATAACTGCTCTTATTCCATCGGTTGAAGGGCGCTGAAAAACAACGACAAAAATCATAAGCATGATTCAAGAATCAGGATCTGCGAAATCCGGAGGGTCTTAGGAAACACAGTTTCTTACCTTGAGTTTTATAAGCATGGGACAAATAAAAGCAATGGTTTTTCCTGACCCAGTTGGAGCACAGGCAAAGCATTCACGACCCTGGGATTAAACAAAAAGACTACTCAAAACTAGAACGGATACCTCATGAAAGGATTCACAAAATAATCTGGACGAAGAAGTACTTTCCCTTTTTTCCCTCAAGTCTAAGTGTCGCTGCTGTAAGAATAGAAAACGAGTGAATAAGACCATACCGATAGAAGAACTGGAATAGCCTGCCTTTGGATTGGAGTAGGCTCTTTAAATCCTAGTTCAGCCAAATTGCGTAATATGTATCCCTTACAACCATACCTGTAAATTGATTAAGCATGAAGATCAAAACCCAGAGGAGAGGAAAGATTTAAACACTTAAACAAGTATTATATCAATAGACGAAAGGTCCAGGGAAAATTCATTCCACCAATGATTTCATATAGATGAAAAACTTGGAGTTTACATACACAAACTTCAAAACCACTAATCCTATGAGCATAATAAGTCAGACTACTGTAAAAATAAAATCCTATTCCACGCACCTTGATGACAACTCTGCGAAGCTTTTAAGTGGGGGTGGAATATTGTTACCGGAAACATGAATGTTGTACTGTTTCCTCGACAAAGAATCTTGCTGCCATTATGAAGAAGCAAACAAAGCCATGCATCTATCACTCTTTGCCTTTGTTGAAACAGAGACAAAATATTAAACAACTCCATACCTCCATCCGCCGATTAAGTTCCTTCTTGGAATTCTCTAAAATCTCATTCTTTGTGTTTTCTTCTTCTTCCTTACCTTCAGCAAGTGCCTTCTTTGAGCTCTTGAACACATCAAATCCTTCAACGGGCTCTGTTTCGACATAACGAAAATTGGATCAGACACAGTTAGCACAAACCTAAGTGAACGGTTCTTATTTTTTTCAGACTTACCAGATTTAGCAGATCTTCGTTTTCTCTTCTTAGATGACACAACTTTCTTCTCTTCTTCAGGGTCCTCCTCTTCCTCCTCAAAGAAGTTCACTTTCTTGTTGGAATCATCATCCTCCGCAGAATTCTAACACAGCAATGAGGATTTTAAAATAAGAACAACGAGGGAGCGAGTGCTGCTGATTTAAACAACACTAACACGAGAAAAACTCACCTTAAACTTAGCAAAATCTGGAGCAAACTTCTTCTTGTTGAAGTTTGTTCCACCAAACAGAAAATAGGCGCTTTTCTCCATCTGCCAAGTACCATAAAACTCTCAATAGAAGGCAAAAGCTATTATTATCAACATAGATTGAGAAATCCAAAGAGAAAAATTGCAAAGTAGGAGAAATTTTAGCCTAGCACAAACAAAGATAATTCGATTCGAGCAGACACAAGTGAGACAAATCCAAAGAGAAGATCAAAGCAAAAATACCCAGGGAAGATATATTACTCATTAACTCTTTCTCAGAGAGAAAAATCCCCGACTTACCTAGAGACTCGGAAAACAGTAGAGAACGAGCTAGAGCGTTCTGGAGAATTGGAGAAGGTAGCATTAGTGGTAACACTGGAAACGGTGAAAACGCCGGTGCTGATTATGACGACGGCGGAGACGGCGGCGAATAAGTGCCGAGAAGAAGCGAAGAATCAGGTCTCTCTCTCTGGTTATGGGTTTTACACTTAGGGTTTGGTTTTTCGGTCGTTTTCGAATAATTGTAAGGGCAATTTGGTCATTTAGGGAGAAAACGCAAGTATAGCGTCTCAAAATTCCAGTCACTGGACGCTTGAACGCTGATAATAAGGCCGACGAAGAACCATTATTACTAAAGATATGGTCCCTGAAAAAGCCCAATTACTACAAAAAGCCCTAATTAAATGTAAGTTTGGTAAGAAACAATAAATTTTGGAAATTGTTTTCAAAAGCGGGAAACATGTGAAGGTGTGACCCACCACCGCTGAAAAACAAAAGAAATCTCTCTTCTTCTCTGTCTCTTGCCTCGGGACTTTCTCCGACTCTGTTCGTCGTTTTAAACACTTCAGACTCACTTCTCTGCTTCTTCTTCTTCTTCTCCTCTTATTCTCTCGCTGTTTGCTTCTCTATTTCACTTTTGATTTACCGTTTTTTTGGGTTTTACGAATTGTTCGTTAGAGAGATGTGGCAAGTTATTCTGGGAGCAGCCATTGCTGGATCCACTGGTTTTGTAGCCAAACGCTTCTTAAACCCTTTCTCTCGAGATTCTCGTCTTCTCGAGGATCACGCTGAAGAGCATGAGCCTGTCACTCCACCTGTCGGTATCGGATTTCTCGATTCACCTGGCGACAAAACCAATGGCGTTTTCCGGTTTTCTAGTTCCGGGTCTACCGTAAACTCAGGTTCCGGATCCGGGTCGTCTCCCGGGTTTAGGAAGAGCTCGGGGGTGAAATGTAAGGTTAGGGTTCGTGGATTGATGAAGAAGAAGAAAAGGAATGGTGGGGGATGTGAGATCGAGAAGCGATCTGGAAATGTTGGTGCTGTTAAAACGAGGAGTGGGGTTTGCTTGAAAAAGCCGAGAACTTTGGGTGCTGCTTCTTCTTCTTCAAAACGTGGGTCATGTCATGATAATCAAGGTTTTGCTTCTACTCTTTCGAAACTCTGATAATTTCTTATGTAAATTGAAGCAGAATGAAATCTGGGTTGACGAAGACGCATGAAGCATCAAAAACATCTGTTCATGCTGTGGTGGGATTATTGTTCACTTGCATGATGGAAAATTTGAATCTTTGTTAGTATTTCTGAGTGTTCCGAGTTTGGACCTTTTGGTATAGAATGATGTATAGTGGCGTTAATCTTGGGGAAAATGTTTCTGGATTTTGTTAGCTTTTGCTTCCTAATACTCTTTGATTGGTAAATCTTCAGGCCTCTAGATGTTGTAGGAGTGTAAGAGACTTTGTGATTATATGAACAGTAGATTAAAAAAGCTGGGCAATCACTTACTGCCTTGGCTTCCATAGAGTGGAATAAGCCTGTGTTTATGTGTGTTTCCAAGTGCTAATTCGCTTATTGTTAAGTGCCCGTAAATACTTGAGTTTAACTGCTTTGAGGTTTGATTGTACCTCATTGGAATCTTTTCCTTGCAGTAACCGTGTGCTTGTCAATAGAACAATGACTCAGCACATTCCTGTTTGCATTGTCCATTATTGACAGTGAAGTCTTCTGTGTTTCAGATCATTCCTCTTTCAGCTCGGCACTTGGTGTTTGCATGATGTATATGATGTCAGCAGAGAAAAGTGAAATCAGTAATCTGCATGCAGCAACAGAAGAAACTGCCAAGGTCATCCAGGAGCTAAAAGATGAACTTTCTAGGATAAAATCTTTACAAGGTTTCAAAACTCGTGGTTGTGCAGCCAGTTCCGAGAAGTTCAGCGGGAAATCTGGTCAGATAGATCTGAACAGATCAGAGATGGCGAGTAGAGAATCTCTTGACATTAAGTCGCGCAATGATGGAGAATATGCTAGCAGTGTCCTAACTGAGGAGCCAGAACAAGAGGCGGTAGAAATGGAACAGTTAGAGATGGAACTTGAGTCTGAGCTGCAGAAACTGAATTTAGCTGAGGTGAGTGCATTTCTATCGATTTCTCATAGTCAATGTACCAATTTCATCGAATTGTATTCTTAGAATCTCCCCAACCCGTGCACTAATATTACTAACTTGGATATTCTTCTCAAATCTTATTCTTGGTTAATCTTATTAGCGGTTAGATTCTTAGTTAACTAAGAGAACGAGCATGGTCGTGGAGCGTCTGGATTGTTTTTCCAACATTATGAACTTTTTTTTTCCATTAGACAAGTGAGGTTATGGAGGAATGTAAGGATCTGATGAATGGATCTGAGTCATACCAATGTGGTGGAATATCGGCATCCGAGCTGGACAAGAAACTAAGCCGCCTTCTCATCGAACAACAAGAAGGCCAGATCAATGAGCTTGAAGCTGAACTGCAAAGTACACAGTCCAAACTCCAGGAGAAGGAAGCCGAGCTCCAAGCTCTTAAGGTCTGCGTTAGACGCCTGACTGAGTTTCCTCTCCTGGACCGTTCAGGTACATTTGGTTGTTATCTACATCTCATCATTAATTTTCTCACTGACAGAAACTGAATTAAAACAAACCTTCCAATATTCGGTTGCTTGAATTCCTTTACGCGGGTGGTCAAACTCACAGCGTAAAACATTTCTTGTTGTTTCCTCAGATGATGAACATGAACAAGACATGAACCAGGATCTCTCAGTTTCATGGAGTCAACATAACCCAACTGATAACGAGGCAAGAAAGCCGATCATTGGGATGAAAAGACCTATGGAGTCATCTATCCATGTTTAATAAAGGTAATAACTTTACATGATAGCCATCCCAAAACCTGCACAGTAAGTTCTTGTATAGACTCCATAATGCAACACCAAAATGATCCACATCTCCGAAGGTTTCGTATCATCAAATCATGCCAAGGTGGTGCTGCACGCAAACAAACTAGACTTAACCGAGTCGAATAATCTTTGTATATTCACCAGAAGAATCAGAAATCTTCATAGTCCTGACTTGTCGAGATATTTAGATTGCTAGGTTTAGTAGAAGAGCTAATGACAATGGATTTGTGAACTTCTAAATTTCTTTTGTATTCTCAAGCTGTTAGTGTGTGTCACTGTTGACTTTTCTGATTAGTTGCAAAAGATAATTTCTTTAGTTGCTCTTCCATTCACACTAATGCAAACCCTTTTTCACGATAACATAGTTTGATACTGGTTAGAAATTTTTGAAATTTATCAAAATCTTGAACTTTGTTATCGTCAAAAA
The DNA here is from genome assembly GCA_900406555.1 of Pseudoturritis turrita. NCBI lineage: Eukaryota > Viridiplantae > Streptophyta > Magnoliopsida > Brassicales > Brassicaceae > Pseudoturritis > Pseudoturritis turrita. The sequence continues at coordinate 4,128,982 of OVBL01000397.1, forward strand.
CAAGTATTTTGTTGCCATTTTAGCTTTAAACTGTTTGACCAACATTAGTTTTCTCATTGATATACCGTCAACAAAGAAAAACATCAAAACGCTATTTCAAATTCGGCATGACATTATCTCGGCAAAGCTTATAGAGTTGAGGATACATTGTCAATTCAAGAAAATATCGAAACATACTAAAGAGTCGTATCATTTCTAGTCCTGCAAAGTGATTTATCATCAAAGGATCATCCCAACTAAATATAACAAAAACTACTCGCCAGGAACTTGAACGCCTTGCTTCAGCTTCTCTTTCTTCATCTTCTTCTTAGAAACCGGCTTCTTCTTCCTCGCAGGCAAATTCTTCTGCGCGTATGTGTAAAGGACAAAGTTTCCTACAAGGAACGTCACTAGCAACCCTCCAATTACAAGAAGGACGATCAGTCCCGGGTTGAGCCCTTTGCTTTCGATTTTTCCCTGTTTCATTGTTTTTTTTTTTAGCAACACAGAAATGAAATCCAGATGCAAGAAACAAGAAGATAGAGCGAGAGGACAGAACACAAACAGATGCTGTTCTTGATACGTTATTCGGGTTTCATGGCGTAAAAAAAAAAAGAGAAAAGTTGAGACTTTGAAAGACAGATGGAAAAAAAGAGTAATGTCGACGAATTAGCTAGTCTTATACTATCAATGGCCATTACTGCAAGAGTTTGGTAAAATAAAAGATCTCTGCAAATTAACATTGACAAGCATGAAACTGATTGAAGTCATGAAACCAATACAAGTTTAAATGCAAGATCCATATGAGAGAAGTGATCAAGTTCATGGTCATTAACCAAAATCCTCAACAAAAACAGAACTCAAAGGCATGAAATTCTCAGAAACAAAAACTTCACCGATCCGATTCCGCTAGATCATAAACAATGCTAAATGTCATGGAATTTGATCATCGTTAAGCAGCGTTACAATCATGTATATAGACCAAAATGCTCGAAACACAACAAACGGTCGCAATCTCAAATCTTAGAACCGGCACATCGTGCATCAAACTCATAAGATCAGAGACCCAAAGCAACACAGAAGATTACGAGACACGCGTGAGAGAGTATCATAAGATTATAGGAAAGCGGAATTTCGACAGAGTCAAACGCAGATCTAGCGATTCATCATCGTGAGTAACGACAGATTTGATCTCAGTGTTCGAAGGGAACGAACGAGAAAATACAAGAAGACAAAAAAAGTTTAGAGAGTGGATAGATCTTACAGAGAATTCTTCGGCCATGTCGTCGCTTCTGAGCTCCGAGAGATCAGCACCAGTCGCCGGAGAATATATCGGAGACAATTGGAAGACAAATTTTTTTTTTTTTTTTTTGAGAAGTTTCAGTGATAAATAATAGCACCGCTGGTCCACGGGTTTAGTTTGCAATATACTATAAATTAGAGGCAAATTTTATTTTATCTTCGATTTTGGCACGCATTTTACTTTTTGTACCAATCACCACCCTGTTTGACAAACAAATATTCTTAAAAAAATAAAAAATAAAATTCCAACTTCCTTTTACTCGGTACAGAAATTTTTATATTGTCCATTCAAACTTTAATGGGTCTTGTCTAGCAATCTAGCATGCATAACGAAAATCAAAAAGTGTTATTGTCAAGCATAAGCATATGATATACTAAGATTTAGAAGGATGATAAGATGACGAAATAATAAATACAACATAAATATTTTAGTTTAACGAATTTCTGTTAAATAATCACAAAATGGTAAAATACTAGTAACTGTAAATTAATAATTATTATTTTTGATCATAGTTTTAAGTTTAACTTATGCATCATATAACGAAATGACATCTTAATGTGATTAAAAAAATTATTAATATTGTGAGTGATAAAACGTGTATAAGTCGAAAATACTCAATAGAAATCTTTTGGCTCCCGGACAAATTTTGGGATCAATGTAAAAAGAAACAAAAGTAGGGGTGGTGATGCATAAATTATCTTCCAGGCTGTAATGTTCTTTGGAGGCTCTTTCGTCGCCGAACCACTTCCAGCATTCGGGCACGAACAGAAAGAGATTCAAATTTCACAAATTTAAAGTCTTCTTCTTCCTCTTCGAATCAGAGATTTCAGATCCGGGAGCTTCTGGTAATAGATTTGGAAGAAGATGACTGTGATCGATCTTCTGACTAGAGTTGACTCGATCTGTAAGAAGTACGACAAGTACGATGTCGACAAACAACGGGAAGCCAATGTCTCCGGTGATGATGCCTTTGCTCGCCTCTATGGAGCTTTTGAGACCCAAATCGAGACCGCTCTCGAGGTGTGATTATTTCTCTTTTCTATTTGCATCTTGAAGATTTTGCTTGATTTGATTCGGTTCCGATAAACCTCGGTTGATTTTCAAAGGGGTGTGCTTGACATTTTTGATATTTTTCCGGTCCAATTCAGTGAAAATCTTGAAATTAGGTCCCGATTTGAACATAGATTTTGATATTTGAGAATGATTTGCAAGTGCTTTAAAGGTTATTCTTTGAAATTTCGAGAGAGCGTTGTCAATGTAATTTTCGATTTGCAGAAAGCTGAAATTGTTTCGAAGGAGAAGAATAGGGCTTCTGCTGTTGCAATGAACGCTGAGATCCGCAGGACCAAGGCTCGATTGTCCGAGGAAGTTCCCAAGTTGCAGAGACTTGCTGTCAAGCGGGTTAGCTTCCTTTATCATGTTTTACACTTTGTCTCATGGATCAACTACATTGCTTCTACTTATATTATTAGCTTGTTTGAGGGTATATGATTCTTGTTTTAGGTATAAAGTGTTTAAGTGGATTTCAAAGAAGCTTGTAAATGGTTGTATTTCTGCTTACGTTAGCTGAGAAATAGAGAATTGTAGTCATTCTTGTGGTTTTTAGATTTGCCAATCTAAGTATATTTTGTGGTAGTAACCACATTAGAATGGTAGGGTATTTGGTTGAGATGGTTACTAAATTATGTTTGAAGGAATAACTTGTTCAAACTCGGTGACAATCTATACATTGTTCAGGTTAAGGGCCTTACGACCGAAGAGCTTGCTGCGAGAAATGATTTGGTGCTTGCGCTTCCGGCCAGGATTGAAGCCATACCTGATGGGTCAGCCGGTGGTCCTAAAAACACTAGTGCTTGGACTCCCTCAACAGCATCTCGTCCTGACATCAAATTTGATTCAGGTGATTCAACTGAAGTAGCTTTGTTTATCTCTTGTAGATCGCATTTATGCGTTCAACTATCGTATGAGCTTGTTCCTTATTGTATAGCTCATCTGTTTATCTCAGAATAATATGAACTCTTTATCTTATTTGATGTCGTATGAGCAACCTGAGTTTCAAGATCTCTAAGTCACCTCTATTGTGGATGTTAGATGGGCGTTTTGATGATGATTACTTTCAAGAATCACATGAATCCAGCCAATTCAGACAGGAGTATGAGATGCGGAAAATGAAGCAGGCAAGTGATGTTCTATCTCGTTGCACTCTAGTCTTTTCTTCACTTATGTTGGCTCTTGTGGTTATATGACTTGTCTACTTGAGTATATATCAGGAACAAGGTCTGGACATGATCTCCGAAGGTTTAGATGCTTTGAAGAACATGGCGTCTGATATGAACGAGGTGAGTTTGTTCAAGTACAGCTGAAACACACTTCCCTTATTCAATACATGAGCTGATGATCCATGTCACGACACTGATTCATGCAGGAACTGGATAGGCAAGTTCCTCTGATGGATGAAATCGACACAAAGGTATAAAACACCGCCCATTTCGTTTTCTTTTCTCTAAATTCATCAGGAGTGATCTTAACTTTCTGAACTCGCTCACAGGTGGACAGAGCAACCTCGGATCTTAAGAACACCAATGTTAGACTTAAGGATACTGTGAACCAGGTGATTTGAGTTTGGAACCTTTTTTCTCAAACTCTCAGCCAGATTGGTATGTTCTTGATTCCTAACATAAAAGCATGGCCTTTTTGTTGCAGCTGAGATCAAGCCGGAACTTCTGTATCGATATTGTTTTGTTGTGTATTGTTCTGGGTATCGCTGCGTACTTATACAAGTAAGTTTATCTCATCATATACAGTTAATGATGAATGCACTCTGAAAATAAAGCTTCTTTGACGAGACAAACCTTTGTCTTCTGCAGTGTACTGAAGTAACGAGATGAACACAAAAGGACCCATCAGTACTATTACCGCGGTTTACCCGAGTCAGTGTGTGTGCCCTTCTTTTCTGATCTTTCTATGAGAGTTTCTTCGTAATGTCAAGAATGTTGAAGTTATTTCTTCCTGCTTCGAATTCTTCCCCATGTTGTTTGTGTGCATACATGATGAATATATATTATTAAATCTACCAAATTTATGTATTCTATGAATGCATTGTCCATGTCGATGTGGGCGTCAAGCTAATCGTTTGCTGAGTCTGCCTTGTGTAATGAGAAAGTGAAAAAGGAAGCACAATGAGAAAATCAACTTGAAAAGTGGTAGTGGGCCTCCACGGAGGCGCTATCCTACGTGGCAGAGCTGGTCGGGTCGTGAAACAGTAAGTCCTACGTGTTCTGTTTTGGTGGGAAACATAATCCCACAATCCACGTGGAGAAAAGTGATTTGCCTAATCAACGTGTTGTTAGTTACTGACTTCCTTAAGTTACACTTAAAAGCATGAAAACCAATAATCGAATGATTCGAATACATAAATTTAGCGTAAGAAACTGATGTCGAAGAAGATTCACCTTTTTCTACATTCGTCTCTCTGAATCTGATTTTGAAAATCATCAAAATTTGAGAGTGTACACACACATTCGTTGTCGTGTATGTATAATAATTGTTGAATTAAGAGAATGGATCTGTTCGGAATCGGGTCGGGCATGGATTTATTGGCTTGGAGAGGAATGGCTTACACGCTTCTTCTCCTCAACTTCGTTTTCGCTTGCCAGCTACTTCTTCTTCAACCTCTCGTGTCCGCTTTAGGTCTAATTATTTTTCTTCTCCATACGTTTTTTGTTATTGTTTCGTTTTCCGTGATTATCATTGCCCTCGACCCAGTTTGGTATCTGTTACAGTTTCTTAGCTGATTTCGGATTGATCAAATTAAGAAAAACCATAAATGTTTGGTTCCTACATTAGGCAACATTCACTGTTCTTGGTTGTTGAGTTTATTATGTCTTGCTTGTTTCATGCTCATGGACAAGGGATGGAGTTTAAAAGCTGTTATTTGTTTTCGATACGAGACACACTCACTCTTCTCATCAATTTTGGTTTTTTTTTTTTTGCACCAGATGATCAATCGGTAGATGCTGCAGAGCTATTTGAGAGAGCTTCACAAAGCATCAAAGTTAAGAGTTATACCGATGCGCTTGATGATCTTAATGCAGCCATAGAGGCTGACCCTTCACTTTCTGAAGCTTACTTTAAACGTGCATCCATTCTTCGACGCTTTTGCAGGTATGCAAAATTGCAAAAGAGATCCTCTTTGTCTCGGTTACATTTCAATGTTGAAAGTTGATTTAGTGCCTTTTCCCCTTTGCTCGTGTCATAATTAGATACGAAGACTCTGAAAAGAGTTACCAAAGATATCTCCAACTAAAACCAGGAGATTCGAATGCCGAGAAAGAGCTCTCTCAGCTACATCAAGCTAAAACCGCTTTAGAATCTGCGGTAACTCTCTTCGAGTCAGAAGACATTGGGAAAGCTCTTGAACACGTTGATAAAGTTGTTCTTGTCTTCTCCCCAGCTTGCTCTAAGGTTATCTCTTTTCTTTTCTTTCTATCATTTTTATGGCTATTTTCATATTCAAATACCATTGCCTTCTTACATATATTCATAAGTCCTTTTTCGTTTTTCGTTTGTTTTGCTTTAGGCAAAGCTTCTCAAAGTGAAGCTGCTTTTGGCGTCTAAAGACTACGCAGCTACAATTTCTGAGACTGGTTATATTCTCAAGGAAGATGAAAATAATCTTGAGGCCTTACTCCTTCGTGGTCGTGCTTACTATTATTTAGCAGATCATGATATTGCCCAAAGGTTTGCTCTAGTTTTGAGTATATGTCTCAACTGGTTTAAGTTATATCACACTAATTAAGTTAACTTGCTAATTTAGGCATTACCAAAAAGGACTTCGTCTGGACCCTGAGCACAGTGATTTGAAGAAAGCATACTTTGGATTGAAAAATCTTCTCAAGAAAGCAAAAAGCGTGAGTCTCATGAACACCTTTCTCTCTTGTAACATCGAGATTTACTCGCCATTCTTGTATGTTTTAGAAATTCATGTAGCTTTCATTGATACAGGCAGAGGAAAATGCGAGCAAGGGAAAGTTGCGAGTTGCAGCAGAAGATTACAAAGCAGCTATTGCTTTGGATCCTAATCACACGGCACATAACGTGCATCTCTATCTTGGACTATGTAAGGTCTCTGTCAGGCTTGGCCGGGGAAAAGATGCCTTAAACAGCTGCAACGAAGCACTTAACATCGATCCAGAACTGATGGAAGCATTCCATCAGGTTCCAATGTTTGCATATGGCACTTTCTAGTGATACTTTACATCAAACTTATTGAAGAAAAAAACTGGAGTTTTGATTATGCAATGTGGTATGTTCATTTTCAGAGGGGTGAAGCTAAACTCTTGCTTGAAGATTGGGAAGGAGCGGTGGAGGACTTGAAGCAAGCTGGCGAAAGGTCTCAGGTTGGTTTAATGGTTATTTCATGTAACTAATTCTTCTGAAGCACCTTTAGTCCAATGTTTAGATTTGACAAAACTGATATATTAGGACGATGATATCCACGAAGCTCTCCATAGAGCTGAGAGACTTCTAAAGATGAGCAAACGAAAGGATTGGTATAAGATTCTTGGAATTTCAAGAACTGCAGCAGTGTCTGAAATCAAACGAGCTTACAAGAAGCTTGCTTTGCAATGGCATCCTGATAAGAATGTCAACAATAGAGAAGAAGCAGAGAACAAATTCCGAGAAATCGCCGCAGCATATGAGGTTCGAAAATCCACAATTGCATATCAATCAACACACACACACACACACACACAAACGTTACCATCTCATGTCTTTGTATATTCTTGTACATTCAAGCGCGAAACATTGATGAACTCCCATGATTGACAGGTTCTTGGAGATGAAGAGAAACGCACAAGATATGACACAGGAGATGATCTTGAAGACATGGGTATGGGTGGTGGTGGAGGAGGAGGATTCAATCCTTTTGGTGGCGGTGGACAGCAATACACCTTCCATTTCGAGGATGGTTTTCCCGGTGGTGGTTTCGGTTTCTGATTTTTTTTTTCCGGCATCCTAATTCTGACGTGACCTACACTGATAGGCGAATGCATGTAATTTAGAAAATCCTTCCAGAGATATATCATTCATTCGCCATTTTTGAGAGATTTTTCAGATCAGATTCTGAGCAATAGAGTTAACATTGTTGTCTGGTTTAGGCTCAAAACATTCTAGACACTGAAGTAAACATCTCATCGCAAGGTCTCGAGTCATATCCACAGTTATTAAGAGCAACCATGGCCACTGCGGCGATCCACAGCCGGAATAACCAGATAAGTTGAGTGTCATTTCACCTTTAACTTCCAATTTCAGCATCAAAAAAATATTGTAATTTACAAAAGTACAGAACCTTTTTCTTTTGTTTTTCTTTTAGAACACACCAGATGATATACACTCACATTCACACTCAAAAGAGACCCTCCAAAAAAAAAAACTTAAATCTCTTCCAGGTATCACTATTTAATCAACATGACCAATCTGTTCTCACATCTCTAAATAGATGGATCTCCAACCAGATGTCCTGAAAACTCGATCCAAAATGGTTTGATTTGATACCATACACGCCTACTGGAACATATGATCAGCATTCAGGACCTCTAGCTTCAGTTTCTTGATCCAGACATGTTCTGATCTGTTGTCTGAACTGGTGGTTGATCCACCTGACTACTGCTTGGAGGTTCAGCTGTCCTGTGGCTTCTCCTCCATTTAGAAAACTCAACTAGACCCGTTGTGCCGCTCATGGTGATTCCGAACCCAACCAATGTGGCTAAGAGAATGGACACAACCGGCTGCATGTGGACCTACAGAAGTAAAACCGACATAGATCGAGAGTTAGAGCAAGAAGCAGAGTGTCCTGTTCTGTTCTAGAGATAAAAACTCTCACCAAAGAGAAGAAAACGTGAGAGAAAAAAACAACAAGACCGAACTGAATTGTGGCGTAAATCCAGACATATTGCTTCTTCACTGCACAATGATGGCCACGGGATCAATTAAACTCATAATTTGAGTACCAAAATGAACTGTTGGGAAGCAAGATTTTGATGTCAAACTGTTTACTGTAAGGAACTCTTACCCATTGTTGTTGACGTCATAGAGGCAAAAAGACCAAGAACGCAAGAGAATGGTAAAGATATTGCAATGGCGCCGGATTTCATTTTTGTAAGCTGTAAATGATATTAGGACAAGAAGATGTGACAAAAGCTTGGTACAGAGAAGAAGTGTAAGAATCAGAAATTCACTAAATCTTACCAGAAGCTGCTCGAGGAAACAGAAGTATGCAAGCATGCTTACAATGACAAGAATTGGAACATCCTGCCATACACTAAGAGGACGAGAGTACCGGTCAATAATATTCATAGAAATTGAACTTTTTCGGGGAGTATTGTTCGGATTTTGACTTGCCTGTAATTAGAAGCCTGGGTATCCGGAGCTCCAAGATTACCCTGAGAATTCTGCATACGAAGAAGGGTCACAGGGAGATTCTGAACCTCTTGCTTGCACACGTCACATGTTCGGTTTCCTTTAATGGTGAACCATTTGATTGTACATTCCTTGTGGGCAAGAGCTAGTTCGCCTCTACACATACATTCCATCTTGAAGGCTTCTGAATCTTCTCCCAATTCGACCAGGCAGATTCTGCACACAGCTTCTTCTTCAGGAACATCTTCTCCGCCATCAACATTCGCGTCTGAAACATTTCACTAATATAAGGCACCGGGTTTGTTACACGGATAGAACCAAAAATATCAAACTTTCATGTCTGTTGGTTTTAAACATCAAATGTAAAAGACAAATTTCTAACCGGTAAGTTTAATAGTATTTCTGGTTGGAGTCATGTTTGGAGTAGGAATCACCCGGAAAACACCTGATTGCCTTAGACTTCCATCTTTGTTGAATGCCGGGACAGAGCGTGAACGGTGAATAGGCAATGGAGGACCTTTTTTCTGTTGAGACAACATTTTAATAAAAAACCAGTCAAACCAACAATGAAGTAAAGCAGAAGATAACTCGGTTAGCTAAACTTATCTTACAAGCAAAATGCATCACTTAAACAAGATAATGTCTCTTGCCAATGAGATGACAGCACAAAGCACATAGCATTCACATGGGAACCTACATGAATCGATCAATAAAAGTTACTCACCATGGAAGTAACTGGATCAACCATATATCTCCCATGCGTGGACTCAGGATTTGAATGAGCTATAGGGGTTACCGGCAAGGACTCGGTTTTCCTCAATCTTGGAGTTAAAATATTAGTGAGAGTCCATGTCGACCTGTCCCTGCCATTTCCTGAACAAGGAGAGGACGCAAAGGCCAAATCCGCAGCTTTCTCGATATCCACATTATTGTTATTGCTGTTCCGGTTTTTGAAGCTCAGCTTTGGGATTAGATTCTTCAGGCTATTAGGTCTGTTTCTTGAAGAGGGTGAGGAAGGACTCAGGGATGCACCACGTTGCCCGATTCTAGGGCTCGACATTGGAGAAAAGTTGACTCTTTTGGCAACAGGACTCGATGTTAAGGATGCGTTTCGTCTCGATAGATCCTCTCCCGTATCTTCAGGTGTTCTTGATGGTAAATCTAACACAAGGCCTCGCCTCCATAGGTTTCGGCCCGGTGATAGCTCTTCTGCTGCTATCTCAGCAGAATCTCCCTCCTGCAACACCAAGATCATTTCAAATCCAATATCATTTTCTCGATTCGATGTAAACCTCCGTTTCAATCCTTAAAAGCCTAATCTTTCATAAAACAGAGTCAAACTCTCTATTCTTGAAGTATGAAATCCTAAACTTTCCAGAGATTTGTAGCTATTTCGTGAGGAAAAATCCAGAAAACAGGATCAAAGCATTTCCATGGCCTAAGATTCAACGATTTACAGAAGAACGAAACAATCCACTAAACCCTAAACCCTAAAATCAGGGGAGATTGATGAAATTCTCAACGTACCCATCAAATCAAAACCACCAAGAAAACAAAAATGAAATTGAACAGTAAAGACTCAAGACAGATTAAAAAGAAAATTGGAATGGAATCAAAGAGAGTGATAAAAATCGACCCTTTGCGATGGAGAATTATGATCTTGGAGAGAACCATGTTCTTCTTCGCGAGCTTTATCTCTACCATCCATCACCGAGCTTGAAAACAAAAACCCAGAAAAATATAGAAAAACAGAGAAGAATCTAAAAGAGAATCAAAATCAGAAATTTAATTTTCCAAAGGAGAAAATTGTAGCCAAGAATCATCAGGAACCCTTTAGAGGTAAAAGAAGAGTCCTCTTTTCTGGGTTCCTGAAAATTGAAATATGTAATCAGACATTCATTTTCAGATATATATCACTGTCCCATTTCTCAGCTCAAAAGGTTAATTTTGGTCCGGCTGTTTTATTTCTATGTCCTTATTATTTATATTTAAATAATTAATTTTAAAGCTCACATTGGTAAGTTTGTAATTTCTACGGTGAGTAATTTAACAGACTACTTTATCTAATGGATAAAAAAGTTTCGTTATCTGTATTTAATGCGATTTACTTTCTAAAAATCATACTGTGTGTTTGTTTTTGGATTGATATTTGGATATTTTGGTTGGATATTGAAAGTATCTAAAGTGTACTAAAACCAGATATGTTTATATATTCAACTATTTAAGCTTGTTAATTTAGGTATATTATTTTTTTTAATATATTTTTATCCAATAATTAGATAAATAATTTAATCATATACTGATTTTTGTTTTCAGCATTTATCTGCAAATAATACTCCATAAATCTTTATTTTTAGATAGAAGAAAAGCATGTATAATTTCTAATTTTGCCTATAAAAAGTAGGAATATGATTAAAAAAAGCAAAGACCAATAGGTATTTGCCTAAAACGAAAAAAGTTGACATGTAGAACTACTATGTCTTCAATAACCGAATTTCGTCTTCACCCATGTGATTGGATCAGTTTCGGTTGTTGTTAGAAGATTTGAAAGTCATGGCATTCTCATGGTCAGTATAATCCTCGATATTTTTGGACTAAAAGAGTTGGATAAATCCATATTTTAATTCAACTTTTCACACGTTTATTGTCAGGTTTTGCTGTTCGCCGATGTTATTCTTGTTTCGGAGGATATCTTTTTTTATCTACGTGTTTTTTCGGGTTAAACTGTTTGCGGTCTCCTTTATTTTTTTGTATTGTAATTTTTGTTTGTTTCTCATCTTTTTCAAAATAGTATTCTTCTTTTGGGTTTATGGCTCTGGAAAATTAGATTTTGCCGACTTTGTTTTCCGTAAAATTCTCGGACTAAGCTTCCTATTTATTCGACATTGTAATATGTATGTTTGAATTTTATAATATAATTTTCAGATGATAAAAAAAAAAACCTACTATAGCATCTTCTAAAAGTTTTGCGGTGAATAACTTTTTCTCTAATTTTAAAATTTGAAAATTCTCTTTGTTTTCGTTTTGATGAGTTTAGTGTGAAATGACAGATCAAAATGGTTGATGGAAAAGTTGTTGGTAATCCAATTAATTTGACAAATGACAACCGAGTATCTTTAATATGAATTAGATAATTGAAGTACACAATAACGAAAAGGGAAATTACCATTAAAAATTTTCAATTTTTCAATTTTTTTTTAACTTAAACATCCAATTTTGTTCGTTTTTAAAATAAATTTCTAACTCAATTATTTTTCTAAAATAAAATTTTAAGTGACTAAAAGTGTGCACGATCGAAATTGACCAACGGTCAACAACAACTCTATTAAACACTTTTAACATCCGTTAAAAGAAAATTAACAATAGTCACTTTTTAATTAAGTTACGAATTGTGGATATTATGATTATAATATATTTTCTATTATAATATACAAACAGAGCAATAAAATATAACAAATCAAGATCATAAACTTTACAAAAAATAATCAAGAGTTTTAACGGGTGTTATTGGTGTTTAACAGAGTTGTCGTTGACCGTTGGTCAACCTTCGAACGCATACATTTTTGATCACTTAGAGGTTTATTTCAACAAAATAATTGAGTTGAAGGTTTGTTCTGGAAACACAAAAAATTTGAGGTTTAAATTGGAAAAAATTAAAAAATTGGAGGTTTATTATGGAAAAACAAAAAAATAAATATTTAAATTGGAAAAAAATGAAAAGTTAAAAGTTTATACTAACGAAAAACATGGTCAAGTTTGTTGTATTACTTGAGGATATTGCTTAAACAAGTAAGAAAATACTCGTTTTCCTGCATAAATGTCATTCATTTCCTATCTATCACTTATACAGTCATTCATAAAATTGAAAACAATTTTAACTAATAATATTTCTAAAAATACTTTATTTATACATCAACTTATGGTCATGGGACACCATGTCTATATTTTCCCCCTTACAGTATCTTTTGAGCACATGGTCGTTTCATATTTTGATCCGATCTATTATTCCTTTATTAAGAGCAAATTTGTTTATTTACATCATGTCAACTGTATGTCTATATCAATTTATCAAATAGTTATACTTTGTAGAGCTGGGCAAATTATCCGTTAGATTTGCTCCGATTCGGTATTCGCTCGGATTCGATCCGAAAAATTCGGATATCCGTTATGAATCAAAGCGGAGTAAATAGTAAAATCTAGTATCCGTCTAAAGCGGAGCAAATCACAAATACTAATTTTAAAAATCCGAATATCCGCTCCGATCCGTATATTACTTATATATACATATAATATGATAGGTTTATAACGTATATTTGCATTTTTAGACTTTTTAAATACATTTGGCGAAATATTTATAGTAAAAATAGGTAGATAGGTACTAGCTTTTAATTGAAAATAATTTTTTTTTCTTAAATAAAAAACACATGTTTCATTTTTCACCATCTTAATCTTCCACTTTTCATTTTTATTTAATTATATCAGATAAAATTATGTAATTTAATATATTTATTTACTAGTTGGTTTAAATATTATATTAAAACAACAAATTTATTTAAAAAATATGGTGTTTTGATTATTTTTTTGGGTCTAAAACGGATATCCGTGAATATCCGGATATCCGCAAATATCCGAAAAAAATCCGGATATCCGCAATTTCGGATATCCGAAATTTTTCGGAGCAAAGCAAATCGGAAAACTAGATATCCGACAAAAACAAATCGGATCACAAATACTGTATTTTTTCCGGATATCCGCTCCGTGCCCAGCCCTAATACTTTGTATCTTGAGACAATGGAAAAATACGAATATTTAACCAAATAAATAAATTTGATGGAAAATCTTTAGTTTCTATAAAAAAAAAAAGAGAGAGGATTTAGTAATTTTACACCTGTTAATCTAATGAATGTATCTTAGGATAATAAAGTTTTATACTAATCCGTTTACGTATGACATAAACTTAAATTAATCCACTTGACACGTGGCAATATTTATGGCGGTAGAAGTTAGAACCTTCCCATCACATGCAGAAAAAACCTTAAACTTGGACTTCACTCTCCATCTCTAAAATCAAAAGCTTCTCTCTTTCCCAATTTCACTCTCGTCTCCATCTTCAACCACAGAACACAAAGAAAACCCTAGTTCGAATCCCAGAGATATTCCCGAAATTCGGGTCTTGTTGTTTTTTCTTCTCCAAGAGCATGTAATCACACCAGGAAGCTTTTGCATGTCGGATCGATCTGTTGGAATGGTGATGGAGGTGAAATCGATTAGGGTTCCGAGAAGGGTCTGGTTAGGGTTTCAGAAATCTATTGTGCTCCTCGTGGGTGGAAACCATACCTCCTCCAGGTTTTGCACTCGCTAGATTTTGTTTTCGATTTCGCTTTCGCGTTTGTTTGTTTCTTCTTCTAGGTGATCTTTGAATCTGTTTAGCAATCGTTCTAGACAAAATCTCCTAAAGGAAAAATTAGGGATTTGCCTCGATTTCACTGAAAGTTGAAAAATTTGAAGAAATCAATGGGTGTTAAGTTATTGAGATTCGGTATCTTCCGTGGATCTACAAAGAGGCATGCTTTGGTCCGTGCCCTCGTTATCGCCTTGGTTCTATCTGTTGTCCCTTTGATGGAGATTATGTCGGAGACAGATCCAGAGCGGACGAATCATGTAATGGATCTTTCTGATCTCGGCCAATTTCTTTTTGATAAGCTCATTGAACCATTCTGGAGAAATTACAAGCCGGAAAACTTCCCGGAAGGGGTTATTTCCGGTATTGCTGCAGAGCTGATGGGCTTAAAACTGTTGGATCATGATTCTAAGGTTCTGTGCATTGGTCAAGGATCTGATTTGGCTGTTTCGGTGTTTAAAGAGAAGGGTTTCTCAGACGCTCACAGGGTTCTTGGTCACCCTTTGTTTGCCCTTTTGGGTAGGAAGCATGTCTACGAGCTTGCGTTTCCTGAAAACTCTTTCGATTTTGTGTACTACGGGGATGTCGATCAGGTAATAATAGTCCCGGCTCTTCTTGTGCTTGAGATGGAGCGTGTTCTGAAACCGGGTGGAATCGGGGCAGTCCTTGTGAGTACCATCGGCGAGTTGTATAACTCGAACAGCCTTGTTAAATCTGCCACTTCAGTTTCATCCTTGCTTAAGCTGTCTGAGATAGTTCATGTAAATTCCATGGATGGGTTCACACTTGTTGTGTTCAAGAAGAACGTGATGGAGAATGCTTCTGCTTACGTTGGAAAAAATGAGCTACCAAGTGATTGCCAATCTGTTGTGAACACAAAACCTTGCATAGGTTTCTTGGAACCTCTACTCGAAACAAAACCTGTTGATTTTCCAAAATCAGTGGCTTACTTGCCCAAGTTTCTCGATGTGTCCCCTAAGAAGAGGCTGGTCTACATCGACATTGGAGCAACTGAATATCTGAATGATAATTTATCATCATCATCAAGCTGGTTTTTGCCGTCATACCCAATTGACAGCAAGGCTTTCAACATTTACATAGTCGACCACAATACTTCGGTATTGCTAATGGAAGTAAAGAAACCTGGTGCCACATTTGTTTACCATCCGGGTTTGACTGGGGACAACAATGCTACAGCCAAAAACATCACTCTAATTGAAGATCTAGAACCATTTCCTGATGACGAAGAGAGCTTCGATTTTCTTGCTTGGTTTGAGGAAACTGCAAAGTACGCAGACTTTGTGGTGCTGAAGATGAACACAAGCGAGGAAGAAATCAAGTTCCTCTCGGGTTTAATCGAAACAGGAGCCATATGTTACGTGGACGAGCTTTTCCTCCGCTGCACCAACAAGCCAGACTGCATGAACATACTCCAAAGTCTAAGAAGCAGAGGTGTCTTTGTCCACCAATGGTGGTGAGGAGATTAAAACTCAGCGTTTTGGAATTCGGTAGTGTCAGTCTTTGTCTATCATTATCGTAATGTTGTCGCCATTGTTTTAGTATCTGTCACTGTCGCCATTGTAATGGCTCCAAATGTATGTGTTTGCTGCTGTTGTTCCTTCGCCGCCACAGCTTCCGGCTGAGCAACTAGCTAAATAAGAAACTGCCTGTTTGTTGTTGTGTTTAATGAAAGTATACTGAAGGGTTGTGATTGTGAATCCAAATGACTTCGATATTTCTATATTACGAATTGGCAATCATATATTGTTAATACATATGGATCAAATATGCATATACTAGTATATCGATGGCAGTTGGTCCGCTCGATCCATACTCGGCCGTATTTGGTTATTCGTGTTCAGCTGTTCCGGGTTGTCCGTTATTGTTCCCGGATCCGCTGTTACCGTGTACTTTTATCTCCAAAAGCCTTTCGACGGGTTGCCTGCAAATCGGGCATCGATTTGTCTGAAACCTCAATACCTTAGCGCATCCGCTGCACATACACTGCACCACAAAAGCAAACATTTTTCACATCGGTACAGTCCATTACACAAGAGGAATCATCAGCGTTCAAAAAAACAACATGAACTTACCATATGTCTACAGGGAAGAACAGTCGTGTCTCGTGGTTCAGACAAACATATAACGCATTCTTTTCCCGGGTCATTAGCATCGTCAGCTGAATCATCATCGCCTTCAACCGTATTCCCGATCCCATAAATCTCCTGCAACTCATATCTCATTCCATTAACCCATAGTATTTGCTTCACCACTCTTATCTTAATCTCTCCTTTATCCTTCTCAAAAACCGCTTGAGTAATCTGCGCATTCTTCGACCCCAACCTTTCTTCTTCATCCTCACCTGATGGAGCTGCTTCTGCCTTAACCGCCAACGGATAGATATCTGTGTCTGCCGCCTTGAACAGCTCAGCGTCTTCAAAGACCGAAAAGTCTATACCCGAACCAGAGGGTTGTTTAAACTTCTGACAAAGTCCTTTCTCGAAATCCATGGTGATTGGTGGCAGAATATCTTCCTTTGTCGCTGTGATATTGCATTCTTCGGATTCTTTAGCAAAGAAAATCACAGTAATCCTGTTTTTCCACAAGCCCAACAAGACAAAAGCTTAGTCACTCAATACACATGGAGATTTGATCCAAAGGTTGAATTTTTTTTCAATGGCAAAATCGGCTTTAGATTAAAAAAAAAAAAAATCGAAACTTAGTCAAATTTCAGCTATGGTCACGAGGAAGATGATAATGGTTTCACGTGTTTCGGCTCTGTTTTTTTTTTCAAATCAATCACGAAATCAACGAAAGGGAGAAGAAATTGAAATCTACCTTCCGGAGACAGTTGCATCAAACGTGAAGGAGACGAGAAACCGACCCGGATTGTCCGGGTCGGTTTCAAGCTTCAAAGTCTCCTTCTTGAGATTAACGGCGTTACGAATCGTGACGGCTTTCTGGTGTTCGACGTAAGGAGGCGGTGGAGGCATCATGGGACCACCGTAAGTGTATCTCCCGCCGGCGGTCCAAGGGTGAGTAGGGTGATAAGGATGCGGAGGAGGAGGAGGAGGAGGATAGTGATGATGATGATGATGGTGGTTTTCGTACGGCACCGGCATGGTTCCCGGCTGAGGATGGTAGTAACCAGGGTACTGGTAAAGCTGATTAGGGTTATGGTTTGGATACGGTGAAGCGGCGGCGAATACTAGATTAGCTGGGATTTCTGTAGCCGAAGGTGGAGGAGGAGGAGGAGGATGAGGCGGTGGTGGTGGAGCCGCCGTTGGAAGCGTATGGTTTCGCCGTCTGCTATTACGGCGTCTTCCATTGCCTCCGCTGCTGCTGATGTTTCCCATAAAGATCAAAAAGACGCGATGTTTTCGTGACCCAAATGATCAAATCTCGGGATTTTTTTGGATCGGAGATCCAGGGATTATAAAGTGAAATGTAAGGAATTAAAAGAAAGAAAAAAAGAGGAGATTTGATTATGAATTAAGAATAAAAAAGAGGAAAGAGAGAGATAAGAGAGAATATAATTTGGGGGAAAGTGGGTAATGAGATGATGATGATGGGGTCGGTTGGCCAAAGCCAAGAACACCCTTCGATGGTGCTGTTATGTTACCAAGGATTTTTTGTTTTTGTTTTTCTAATTAATTTGTTTGTTAATGATTACGTTGATTATAGGAAGACTTCATGTGTTATCTTTTTAAAATTAGAAAACACTACCATCAATCATATAGGTTCTTGGTGTCATTTTTTTTTTTTTTTAATTATATAGGTTCTTTTGTTGCGTGACAAAATATATACATTTTTTTTTCAAAAATACCATAAATTTCTAAATTCTTTTTTATTCTACCATAAATTTCTAAATTCTCTCTTTCTCTCCTCCACAACCATCGTCTCTCTCTTTTTATTTTTCTCGTTTTTGTTAATGACTACAAAAAAGTGGTGGATGATGGTAGACGAAAATGAAAACGGTAAACAAAGACGTAGACGAAAATGGTGATGAAAACAGAGACGGTAGTTATAGACAGAGACAGACAGTGGTGGACAAAAATAGAAATAGAGACGATGGTTGAATGGTAGACAAAAACGGATACAGAAACAGTGGTGGTGGACGGAGATGGTGATGGAAAAAAATAGAGACGGTGATAGTTGTGGACGGAGACGAAAACAGTGACAGTGGTTGGATGGTGGACAGAGACGGAGACGGTGGATGGAGACAGAGACGATAGATGGTGGACAGAAACGACTACGGAGACGGTTGTAGTGGACAGAGACGGTGGTGGACAGAGAGCGAGACGGTAGTTATGGACAGAAACATATTGTGGTGGACGGTAAATAAAAGTGGTGAATGGCGGTGGACGAAATACTAAATAGTGGTGGACAAAATATTTAATGGTGTGGACAAAAACACTGATTACACCATAAGTTATAGCTAGGGTAAAAAAGTTTTTTTCATATCTGAACAATGACTTTGTGGTAGATTGGAAAAGTCATTACAGAATATGGTAGATTGAAAAAATTTTGAAAGTCATTATAGTAATTCTCAAATATAAATATAAATAATAAAATAATATATATATATATATATATATATTACATTCTTTCGTTGTATTTAATTACGTATAAATTAGGATTAATATGTTCATGGTTTTAAAAATTATTAATTTTTTAAAGATTTTTTTCCTTCAGGTTCAAATTTTTTTTCTTTTTCCACCTAAACTTTTTATATTAAAAATTAGGCGGAATACATTGTATGATACAAAGTTTGACTGTCAACGTTTTCGACATTGAAAGCAATTTTTTTTTTTGTCAATTATACATAATTTTTTTAAAAATGTTTGTTCAAACTTCAAATGTGAGAATTAGATCACATCACTTTTTTGTCAATTATACATAATTTTTTTTAATATGTAAAAAGTTTATGTTCATGGTTTTAAAAATGATATAATTTTTTAAGAAATTTTTTTTCTTCAACTTTTAGGTTCAAACTTCAAATGTGAGAATTAGATCACATCGTTTTTTTGTCAATTATACATAAATTTTTTTAATATGTGAAAAGTTTATGTTCATGGTTTTAAAAATGATTAATTTTTTAAAGATTTTTTTCTTTCAATCTTTAGGTTCAAATTTCAAATGTGAGAATTAGATCACATCATTTTTTTTTGTCAATTATACATATTTTTAATATGTGAAAAGTTTCGGACCAAAATTTGTAGTAATTCTTTTAAACAAAAAAATCAGAACATGTTAAAATGGATATTTCGATTTTTTTCCGTCATCAATGTTTGAATTCATGGGCATGAAGAGGTTACATTTTGGATGATTAGCTAATTCACCGGTTCAACTACCAAAGTCGGATGAATCTTAACATACTACCAAAAAAAAATATTGATGAATCTTTCTGTTCACAACATACCATCCAAGTCCAACCAACACCACAATTATATATATATAATATTTTTTTTTTTTTTGCAAAACTGTAAATATTCATATAAATGAAAATTGAGTTTTACAAATGAGCTTAACTCATATACTTGTTACCACGGTGAAAAAGAAAGGTAAAAAACATGATAACAATGAAGAAGCTTTCAAATGTGTGTAGAATTCACAAGCTTTTTTTTATGTATGTGTTTAGGAATATGTAAAGCTATGAGGAGATAATAAAAAACAAATATCTTACGAGTGAAGAAGTTATCATTGCATAATTGCATGATTAAAGTCCTTTGCGCGTTGTCCATCATGTGTAGTAGACATTGTCTACTTTCCCCCATTGCCTAAATTTCTAGCAATTAACGAATTGGATATTCTTAACAAAGTAGACTATAGTTTATTATTTGTTAAGTTATAATAATGTTACTTTTTTGCCAACATAATATTCTTATTTAGTCCGAAGATGAACTAATGTTTTGGAATTCATTATCAAAAGTGGTGATTATTGTCTTTCAATAATTGTGTATAGTAGTACTACTTTAACCTCCAAAAAAAACCAAACAAATTAAAGTATACTTTGATTTCCTAAAAACTATAAGTTTTCTAGAAAAGCATAAACCTTGTTGACAGAAAAAAAGTTGACAAAAAAAGCATAACCCTAAAAAAGATTCTATAGTTTCTAGAACCAAAAGCTAAAATTAGAACATGAATTTAAAGTCGAGATCACCATTAGCTAAAAACCTCACACGAAAACAAAGAATACAATAAAATAATGTTGAAACAAAAAAAAACTAACTATGGGATGTTTGATAATTGTGTGAAATTGCATTTTGATTTAAAATATAACGAATGTTCTTCAATTATAATTGTGATCATTTACAGATAGATATATATATATATATATATATCATTTTTAAACATTTCCATATAAAGATAGTGCGATTCGAAATTAAAAATAAAGAAAGAGATATAGAATCACATACCTAACCACTCGCACACACTTTCATTAACCAAATCCCAACGATGAATATATATCATAATAAATGATGGTACAAGGCAAACTATGTATCATTATAAAATATATAGTGGGACTGTGGGACACCGGAATTGCATCAACTTGTGCATGTAAATCTTTTCTTTTTGAACTAGTTGTGAATGTAAATCTCTAAAAATAAATTTTATTAATTTATAATTAAACCTATGATTTTGTCATAAATATATAAAAACTAAACTTTGTCTATATGTGAGGTCGAACATAACATCTTCTGGAACACCAATGTAGACTACATATGTCAAAGATCAATATTCTTAGGTTAAAAAAAAACCCGTAAGAGTTAGCATAAACAGTATCTAAGATTGAAGATCGAGGTGGTTACTCTTAATTAGCAGATACTTAGAAAGTGAAATGAATAAATTAGTATGCTTAGGCCTATGCATTGTCTTATTTAAAAAAAAAAAATCGGATTGAAGTGTATACATGGCCTTTGCCGATAGTTTTGGTCTCGCAAGGTGTCACGTGCTATCCATGAATCCATCTGAAGCCAAATGCTATTCATTTATCTCATTTTGTCGTTTTCTCAGACATGATTTTTTACCCTAACTAACAATATTAGTATTTTTGGAATATAGTATATATTAGATCAAAAAAATCTTTGCGTGGTTCGAAATGAGGAATGTAAAATTGATTGATAGATCAATGGAGCTGTGTACTTTGCGTAAGAGCCCATAAAGAGATATGGTTTTCAATTACGTAGACAAAGTTTTACGAGGAACAAAAAGCTGGTTTATAAAGCTTTACTAGTAGGTTTTTAATCTTTGGTTTGTAAGATTGTGCATGAACTAATTAGCTAAATTTTTGTTAAAAAATGGTTAAATACAAAACACTACTAAAAAGATGTGCATAAAACACTACATGGTAGACAAATTGTGTGCATGAACTAATTAGCTAACTGTTTGTTCAAAAAATGGTTGAAAAGAATCACTACATAAAAAGAAGATGATCATATAACACTACATATATAGTAGATAGATAGTGTGCATTTGTTGAAAAATTGTTAAATACAAACACTACATAAAAAGAAGATTTTCATAAACTAATGTTCTCCTTTACTCCCTATAATTAAACAGCTAATAAATCGAAACTGGTCTTCGATATTAAACACAATCGAACTACAGCCTCTTTAGTTTCAGAGATTCAAAAAGCCACAATTTAAATATATGTTTTTTTTGTTGCTCATCCTATAATAAAACCTTTATGTTAATTACTTTAATTATCACTTCCAAGCAGTAGATCCAAGTTCAACGATATAATTTGTGCAAAAAATACCTTTTCTGGATAATGATTTTCTCTTGTTAAAAAAAAAAATCCACAAATTTTGTATACAGCTCTTATTAAACCATTTCACAAAAAAATTAAAATAAAAGAATAATAACACTCATAAAATAAATAAAAATCTCGGAACCAACAAAAAAAGCTACAAGATTAATCCATCTCGTACGACCTGTTCCAACCAGTTCACAAGTTCCGACATCATTGGTCGTTGATTTGGATCTTCCCGTACACACAACTCCGCCACGTCAGCAAGTTTCAATAACGGCTCAACGTTTCTCGGCAACGCAATATACTTATCCATAATCTCCGCCGTTTTACCTTCTCTGATCACCGGAACCGTCCATTCAACAATCTCCGGCGGATCATAGTCTCTATCATAACGCTTCCTTCCAGTTAAAATCTCTAACAACACAACACCAAAGTCATAAACATCTCTTTTCATGTCCAAACTCTTCTCGTTCGACGATGCCACGAGCCCGAAATCCGCAACTCTCGCGACCCAATCCGAGTCCAAAAGTATATTCGAAGACTTGACATCGCCGTGAACAATCCTCGGGTCAGCTTCAATGTGAAGATACTCAAGACCCTTTGCAGTTTGCATAGCGATTTTGATCCTTAAGCTCCAATTTAAAGGCGAAAATCCGCCGTGTAGATGATCGTGAAGCGTACCGTGAGGCATGTACTCATAAACAAGAAGCCTCTCTCCCATTTCAGTTGAGTAACCGAGGAGATTGACAATGTTGCAATGCCTAATGTTGCAGAGAATCTCTAGTTCCGTCTCGAATTCTCTTGTGTTTGTGTGGATTATGGTTGCTGCGTTTGCTCTCTTAACCGCTACTTGCCTCCCATCCGCTAACAGGGCTTTGTAGACAAACCCGTAGCTTCCCCTGCCTAACTCGTTAAACTCTTTAAACCCGTTGGTCGCGTCTTTAAGCTCAGAGAGTCTAAACACTTGAGCAAAAGGCGTTACCGATGGCGCAGGGGAGACGTTTTCAGGTTGCTCAGTGTCTAAATCGGGCTTTCCTATGCAAGATTTGAGTTGATTCGTTGTACCATCTTCTTTGTTAGGACTAGTGACAATCCGTGGCACGACGCAGCAACCTATTGTGATGATCAATAGAGCCGATGCGCAAGATCCGATGACGAGGACAAGTCTCTGTAGTTGATGCCAATGTCTGTCTGCAGAATTGTGGTTGTGAAGCTTACATATGTCAGAACAAGAACTGTTTTGACAGAGCGAACAAGGCGTGCAGATCCGATCAGAGTTCTCGGTGCACGAACTAGACAAGAAGAATCCGTGAGAGCAATCCGAGCCGCAAGGTGAACATACCATCAACTCTTTTCTTACACACAAACTCGTTAGGTCAGGTTCGTTGAGGATACTTGCGTTGAAAGCAAACTCTCTTTCGTTACACGGGCCAGCTCGACACATCCCTGGACTGCACAGCTCTAATGGAGGATCGTAAGCTAACGTCGATGACCCGTTAACCAACCAACAATCAAGAACAAGATCCTCTTCTCTAATACCACAAACGATGAAATCAGATGAAGCAATTGCCTTAAATCCAGAACCTTTTGGAATCAATGAGAAATTAGAGTTTCCCCAACATTCAACCTCGTGATTATCCTCACGGATTCCGCAGAAATGGCGAGGTCCTGCGGTCAACGCAACGAATCGAGAATCATCTGTCGGAGAATTGACGAAAGATTCATCGTCTCCCCAACATTCTACCTCCCGAGATGAGTTTAGAATCGCGCAGAGTGAGTTTTGTCCGGCGGCTAAGACTTCGAAGTTATCGGAAGTTGTGTTAACACCTAAATTAGAAGAATTGGGGCCAAAACAGAGCATCCCACCTTCTCTGATTCCACCACAGCTAAACCCATCACCAGAAACGATTTTGTTGAAGACGAGATTACTGACAATCTGATCATAGAATTTCGGATTCTCTTTCGCGATTAAGCTGTTATTCGTAGCTTTTGTTATCTCCCAACAATCGACAGTCCCGGAATCGTGATCGGAATAGTAAGCTCCTCTAACTGCACAGACATGGCTGTTTCCAGCAGCAATCTGAGAGTAAGCAGTAGTCCGGTAAGCTAGAGGGACAAGATCCATACCTGAAGAAGACCCTAAGGAACTGAAACAGAATGCCTGAGAGGTGTTCGATAAAATGCCGCAGAGAAACCCGTCTCCACCAGAGAGAACCGCCATGGACGGAATATTGTAACTTTGGGAAGTGGAAGAAGCAAGGGATAAAGAAGAAGAAGAAGAAGACGGAGAAGAAGGAGATGAATAGTTTTTTCCCCAGCAGATAACATCTTGACGACCACTAGCATCAATGGCGCAGAAGAAAGCAGAGCCACCGAACGCCGCCGCAATTGGGCCGGAGGATCCAAATCCTGATCCGGGTTTGGGCAAAAACGGGAGAAACAGTGAGAGGAAGAGGAGAAAGTAATGGGTTTCCATCGGAGGTGAAGTTGAAGAACTGAAGGAGAAGATTTGCCATAAGCTGCCATTTGACAGTGATGGCTGACGAACAGAGAACGTGGGTGGCGTCCTAATAGAAAAGCAATACAAAAGTATATATAATAATTTTTATTGTATTCGTTGGATCTCTATAATATTTGTATGCTTACAGTGACGACACATTCATGCATGTAAAACTTTACATATCCATAATTTTCCCCAAAAAATACTCTATTTGTAAGTTATTTTAATAAAATTTAGAATATTGTTCATGATTTTGTATCAGCAATTTCCATGACCATTATTAACTTGTTTCGTTTTAATATTCAAACTTATTTGTGTACTTCGAAATATAGAAAGACTAGGAGGGAAAATAAAATATTTCTGACGTAATTTATTGGTAGAAGAGGCTATACAGTTGATATAATTATGAAAAATAAAAATTATATCCAAAAAGAGAGAATGAAAATCTAATGGGTTGTGCCTCAAAGGGGACAGCAAGATCTAATCCCGGCGATTCTTTTTTTGGAGCTTTAAAACAAAAGAAATACTTTTTTCGGAGCTCCACCGTCATTATCGTTTAGGTTACAAAATGAAATAGAAATAAAATTAAATTATTGAGCAAATGATGTGGTGGGGTTACAAGTTCGGCGTTTTTGGTGCATATAATTCCAAAAATATTGCCTCGGAGTTATAAACGCAATGAAAGATACTTTTCCAATCCTATATGTCTTCTATTTCTAGTCTATTTCACCCCCTTGCCTTTTTATTTATTGATTGTTTTCGCCTTTGACCCCTTTATCTTGAAAAAAGACAAAGGTCCCCATGGCCGACGTGTTAAAGCTTTAGTATATTATCAACTCATCCAAGAGTTTGAAACACCCCAAATTTATATTAGAACATAAAGTAAATGCCCGATTAAAGTCGCAATGAAATAAACTAATCCTCGTTTATTCGGTAATAGCATGTGCATTATCAGGATTTCAGAAGCCCGAAGTTAATGTAATCGTAATTCAGACTTGGATTATAGAACAACGAAATGAGTCAAAGGAAAAACAAGAGAAAATAAAACAAAGAAACAGATAATTTTTATTGGCAAAACTTTGAAGTCTGAATGGTAAAAGCCCAATCACGAGCCCATCAAAACTTCAACATAACATGAAAAAAAAAAAAAAAAAAAAACCAAAGCACTAAAAAATCAAACCACTATCGACCGCCATAATTTGTTGCTCAGAAGCTTCCACCACGGAGACGGAGAACAAGGTGAAGAGTTGACTCTTTCTGAATATTGTAATCCGCTAAAGTCCGACCATCTTCTAGCTGCTTCCCGGCAAAGATTAGCCTCTGTTGGTCCGGTTGGATCCCTTCTTTGTCATGTATCTTCGTCTTAATATTGTCAACCGTATCAGAGCTCTCGACCTCAAGAGTGATGGTCTTTCCCGTCAAAGTCTTGACAAAGATTTGCATTCCACCACGAAGACGCAGCACAAGGTGAAGAGTTGACTCCTTCTGGATGTTGTAGTCTGCAAGGGTGCGACCATCCTCAAGCTGCTTGCCGGCAAAGATGAGTCTCTGTTGGTCTGCTTGGATCCCTTCCTTGTCTTGGATCTTTGCCTTTACATTGTCGATTGTGTCGGAGCTCTCTACTTCCAAAGTTATGGTTTTTCCGGTAAGGGTCTTGACGAAAATCTGCATACCACCTCTCAGACGTAGCACCAAGTGCAGGGTTGATTCCTTTTGGATGTTGTAGTCTGCAAGCGTCCGACCATCCTCGAGCTGTTTACCAGAGAAGATGAGTCTCTGTTGGTCTGGTGTGATCCCTTCCTTGTCTTGAATCTTGGCCTTGACGTTTTCAACAGTGTCTGAGCTCTCAACTTCTAAGGTAATGGTTTTGCCAGTGAGGGTTTTCACAAATATTTGCATGCCACCGCGAAGACGAAGGACAAGGTGAAGGGTTGACTCTTTTTGGATGTTGTAATCCGCAAGAGTACGGCCATCCTCGAGCTGTTTACCGGCAAAGATCAGCCTCTGTTGGTCCGGAGTGATTCCTTCTTTATCTTGGATCTTGACCTTGACGTTGTCGATGGTGTCTGAGCTTTCGACCTCAAGGGTTATGGTCTTGCCCGTAAGAGTCTTAACAAAGATCTGCATACCTCCTCTCAACCTAAGAACCAAGTGGAGGGTTGATTCCTTTTGGATGTTGTAATCAGCCAAAGTATGGCCATCCTCGAGCTGTTTACCGGCAAATACCAGTCTTTGCTGGTCTGAAGGGACTCCTGCTTTCTCCTGGATCTTCAACTTGATGTTATCGACTGTATCGGAGCTTTCAACCTCAAGAGCTATGGTCCTCCCTGTAAGAGTCTTTACGAAGATTTGCATCGGCATCTGCAAACAAAAGAAGTAAGTACTATTTCGTTAGCACACACAAGATTACAGAACGATAATCCAAGTTAATAGAAAACGGAGAACAACGGAGGATTCAGGCGAAGTTATATCACACAGCTAGAATCAGATTTCAAGACGGTAGTACCAAAAGATCATATATACGAAAAAGCTGAAGAGAAGAAAGAAATCGGAGAAAAACATATACACTTGAGAGTCACGATAGAGGAAACTTTTGCAGAGCGATTAGGGTTGTGAGAGAGGGAGAATTGAATTACAACGAGGGGAAAAGGTCTCCTTATATAGCCGATTACAGACTTTGATTAAAAGAAAACTAAACAAATCTAATTTATAATTGGAAAAGGAAAAGTGACAAAAAGGAAATATCTGCAGTTGATTAAAAAGAAAAAAATCTGTTATTAGTGAAAAGCGGCATAAAACCAAAAGGTCCAAAACTTTAGATTGAACTAACAATAAATTTAATTATACTTAAAAACAAATATATCCTAATTATATTTAATTATGTATCTGTTATATATTTTTAATTATTTTACGAAACCAACCAATTTCGGCTCTAATTAGGTATACTCTTAGACTTTAATAACCCCCCCCCCCACAAACTTTAGAGTATGCAGAAATGTCGCAAGCCAAAGTATTTTGAAATTATTAGGACACTCGAACATTACAAAACCGGAAGACAAATCTCATAAAAGTTGCTCATCTTAGAAATTGAAGTCCATTCTATTATGTGTGGGCATGAGGAAACTCATGTAAGCAGACTTCTTGCTAGATGCTCCCGAGCTGTTGCCAGTGCTTGAGTTAACGTCTGCAATTCCAAAATGTAAAAACAATGGGTCCAAAATTAGGAATCCCCGTTTCGGTTTAGCCAAACCACAACAAAACTATATACCAAACCTAATTCAAAGACTACTGTATATTGCTTTCTTCAAATGAAGATGTAATAGAGTCATCACCTGTTCAGATAGTGAACCACTAGCTTCTGTGCTCTGCATTGCTACTTTCCCCGCAATGACGTTCGGGTCCGTTTCAAGAACCACCCTGAACACATTTTCCATTAGCCATGAATATGCTACGATACATAGGATGAGCTCAAAAAAAGCTCAGCAAATCTTTAACAAGCTTAACACTTTCATTATAGCAGTCATGTAGGGCTAAGATATTAGACTTGCATACCCCTGGTCGACCATTTCATCGAGGCAAAGAAAGATGAGATCCAAGTTCTCAAGGGCTTCCATCTTTTCCACATTGTTCCTGGTAAGGAAAAGGGGATGCATCAAACATTAGTTGTGGAGATCGTTGATCAATAATAAAGAAGGGAATATTCGGTTGTCAAGTCGAGCAAATACCTCAGAAGAAGTGCAATAGCATCGAAAAAGCCTTGAAGAACAGAAGATAAGATGAGCTCGTTTTCATTTTCACCTCCAGTAACAAAGAAGTGAAGGTCCTGGGCGAACTTATAGACAATAATATTATTGTCCAACAGTGTGATCTCAGCTGCACATAGTAACATTAAAACCAAACTTTATTCACATCTATAAGCGATCTGGAACAGACAGTATGTATATACACAACCCATGAACGAAATTGTGTAGATGAATAATGTGTGTGGTCTTACCTTCTGTGCGAGCATTGGTCTTAGATGTCTTCGAGAATACATATTTTTCAAAACTTAACTTGGCAGCATTAGTTGACCAGTCATCTGAGTAATACTTGACAGCGACACGCTTTCCTTCAGAGTCTAGAAGAAGAATGTTCTTTACCAAAGGACATGAATCCTATTAAAGGTAAACCAAGGAGTTTATCATTAACAAGCCTTCTCAACTCACACCAATTTATAGTAAATGTATACTGGCAAGTTAGCAGATAGTAGAATATAAATGTATAGAGCCAAAAGTTCCCTAACATCACACTCCAAAGCATTACATGGGTTTCATTAAGCACTACATTATTATGGATTCTATAACGGATATCGATTAGAATGACCGTGGCGACAAGGGAACACATACACATAAAAGATATAAATCCTTACAGAATACGATATTCAATCAGATATAATGCATATGTACTTACATGAGTGCCGTGAATGCCTGACATTGTTGTTAGACCAAGATATACCTGAAATAGTGACAAACTAGCAGTCATGGCCATTACAAACACAAAAGCAAATATTTTGATTTTTGAGCAATTAACCAATCAAATTTTCGATCTTGAAAACATATTAAAAGCTTCAACTAAATCACCCACATTCATATAAACAGTCATTCTTCTGGTAAGAGATCATACACGAGAAGAAAAAGCGACATCTATAACCAAACATCCTAATATCTAAAACCAGTTATTTCAACCACGTGTGTGTATGTATAATAAGCTCAAACTCAGACACCGAAACCTTGATTTTGCCTAATTAGGATACACAACAAAAAGCAATACGACAATCTGTGTATAATCTGATCTTCAGGACAAAATAGCTACAGAAAGACACCCATTTCAACCAGAGATCACACGCGCACACAGAGGAAAATCGAGAGTAAAAGGATGGAATAAACCAACAAAAGAATCACGAAACTTCGGATGGATACATACGTCCATAAGCAAAGTTCCATACAAAAGAAGAAAGACCCTTAATTTCATCAAATAATCACACAACCAAGCACGAAACTGCACAGATCTCCACAATGTACTACTACCCAACAGCGAAAACGCAAGGAATTACACCAACTAAGCTGATCCCTATAACAAAAGATTGAGCTACGATTGAAGATCTCAAAAAGCAATGGAGCGATAATCGAAATCCAAGATCGGAGAAGAAGCAAATGGAAGATTCAGGATCGGAATCAGATTCAAATATCAATACCGCAGGATCGAAAGATGATAAACAGAAGAAATTGGAATACCTTGAGAGAGCAAAATCTCTTTCGAAATCGGATAATTTGTTATATCTACACTCGACCTTTCGGATCTTAGATCTGATTTGGGTTTTTGATCTGACCGGTTATGAAAATTACGATAACCGGATCGGTTCGATCCAGTTTTTAGAACACTGCTCGGCGTTTGGATGATTACTACGTGCCGTTTGGACAAACTACAAGGCGTTTTTGGAGAAAAGGAAATGGACAACATGTTCTACTACTCTGTTCTTGCAGAAGAACTACATAACTTTTGACCCAAGGCACCAAAAAGTCTCCTTTCTCTCTCTTTCTTGACTGCATCCTTCTGAGACTATGGCATCATTACTCGTGAGACGGATGATCGGTAACCGGTCGAGCAAGATCCTCGAGATTGCATATTTTAGTACCAGTACGCTCGTTTCTAGGGCTTTTTCCTCCTCCTCCCTCATTCCGATCACAACAACTCTGTTACCTGGCGATGGTATCGGTCCCGAAATCGCTGAATCTCTCAAACAGGTCCGTTTCTTGTAATTTGGTTTCCTTTCTCGAACATTAGGCTGGTCACTGAAAATGTTTGCCTTTACGCTGATCCAGGTGTTTAGTGTCGCTAGTGCTCCCATTGAATGGGAAGAACACTATATTGGTACAGAAACAGATCCTAGAACCCAGACCATCTTCACTTTTGAATGTCTCGAATCTCTGCGCAGGAACAAGGTTGGCTTGAAAGGGCCAACGGAAATGCCATTGCCAAGTGGAAAAGGTCTTCTTAGGAAAGAGATAAAATTTTATTCCAAAGTTAGGCCTTACTTTAGTTTTCCTGGCTACAAAACCCGTTACGATGATGTCAATCTCATCATCATTCGAGAAAACACACAAGGACGGTACAGTGGGATTGAACATGAGGTTTAGTTTCTCTATAAATCTGTATATATTGAGAAGAACTTTCAACGGTGATGAATGACTTGTTAAGTTTGTTGACTGCTAATTAGGTTGTTAAAGGTGTGGTGCAAAGTCTCAAGATCATTACCCGTGAAGCGAGTTTGAGAATCGCAGAGTATGCATTTCACTATGCTAAGACTCAAGGGAGAAAGAAAGTTTCTGCGATTCACAAAGCTAACATTATGCAAAAAAACTGATGGTCTTTTTCTCGAGGTACTAATTAAAGATCAAAACGGTTTCTTGTGAGACAAGTTTTTTTTTTCTGATTTGATTCCTGTTTTCTTTTTGCAGTGTTGTCGAGAGGTTGCTATTAAGTATCCTGAGATTATATATGAGGAGGTTGTGATTGACAATTGTTGTCTGATGGTAAGCTACAGTCAACACCTTACTATATCCTTTATCTGATAGTTAATAAAGTTAGGAGTTGGGATTAATTAGCTTGCAGATTCTTGTATTGTGAACTGATAAATTTGTGCAGCTTGTGAAAAACCCATCAGTTTTTGATGTCTTGGTGATGCCAAATCTCTATGGAGACATTATAAGTAATCTATGTGCTGGATTGGTTGGTGGAATTGGATTAACTCCAGGGTAATTAATTAAATTGGCTCATTCATCTACTTTATTATGCCAATGAAGCAATTAAGTTATCTTCAATGCCTTATTAATGTTGTTTGATGCAGTTGTAACATCGGAGAAGATGGTATTGCTCTTGCTGAAGTTGTTCATGATTCTGCACCTGATATTGCAGGAAAGGTTAGTCCTATAAAAAAAAACACTTTTATTCATTCTAACATTGTTGAATAGGAATATTCAGATGATATATGGCTTAGAATTGCATTATTCAAATGTTTGGGTGGTGTTTGTAGAACCTGGCGAATCCTACAGCTATGCTTCTGAGTGGTGTTATGTTGTTGCGTCACCTGAAGTTCAATGAAAAAGCAGAGCAAATCCAATATGCCATAATCAAAACAATAGCAGAAGGCAAGCATCGAACTGTTGACCTCGGAGGTACCTCAACCACAACTGAGTTCACAGAAGCCATCTGTGATCATCTCATAAATCCATAAAAACTCTCATTCATCTACCACAATTATGAATATTTCATAGACATAGATGATTATGTATTAATCTACTAATTTGTAAAAATTTATGTATCCTATCACTTATATACGTAGACACAATACTTTACAATCACTGTATTTTGTTCTGCCAAGTTTACAAAGCATATAGAACCCCAAGAAGAACAAATTTCTTCAGAAGAACAAATTTCTTCAGAAGAAGAAATAAAAAATTTCAAATATTTACAGTAAAAATGTACAGTAGACTGAATGCCGTTTCTTATTTTTAGATACTGACTTTGTGCCGTTTTTTAGGTCAGTGGAATATCTCAGAAACTACAAGGCGTTAAAGGAAATGTTCTCTTCTCTCCGAAGAATAAGTATAAATTTAACTTTTCTGGTCCAACGCAGCAAAAAGTCTCCTCCTCTGTCTCCCATTGCGCGTCCTTTTGAGCCTCAAAGCGATGACCATGGCAGCATTTCTCGCAAGACGGCTTATCGGTAACCGATCGAGCCAGGTTCTCGGGACTTCGAATTCTACCTCCGGTGCGCTCATTTCCGTTTCTAGGGCATTCTCCTCCTCCACCACTCCGATCAAAGCAACTCTCTTCCCTGGCGATGGGATCGGTCCCGAGATCGCTGAATCTGTCAAACAGGTCACTAATTTTAATCTTCTCTTCTCGTTCATGTGTCTGGTGGGAACAAGAGATGCCTTCGTTGCTTGTTATAGGATTTACGAGTTTGATCGCCTTTCGATTACTTAGCTACGCACATTGATGCTTAATACTTCTGGTGTGATGATTTTAATTTCTGGGCTTCTGAAATTCGGGATTTTGTTTTTGTAGTTGATGTCGCTGAAAATGTTTGCCCTTGATGGTAATTCAGGTGTTTACCGCCGCTGATGTGGCCATTGATTGGGACGAACACTATGTTAGCACTGAAATAGATCCTAGAACCAATAGTTTCTTGACATGGGGAAGTCTTCAATCTGTGCTTGATAACAAGGTTGGCTTGAAAGGACCAATGGCAACGCCGATTGGAAAAGGTCACCGTTCTTTGAACCTTACTCTTAGGAAAGAGTTGAATTTGTATGCCAATGTTAGGCCTTGCTACAGTCTTCCTGGGTATAAAACCCGTTATGACGATGTTGACCTCGTTACCATCCGTGAAAACACGGAAGGAGAGTACAGTGGGCTTGAACACCAGGTTAGTCTGTTGTTCTGTCATTTGAGTAAATCTATATTTAGTATCCTTTTAAGAACCATGTTGATAATTTGTCACTTTGTTTTGGTAGGTTGTTAAGGGTGTGGTGGAAAGTATTAAAATTATTACCCGTAAGGCGAGTATGAGAGTTGCAGAATATGCCTTTCTCTATGCCAAGACTCACGGAAGGAAGAAAGTTTCTGCAATTCACAAAGCCAACATTATGCAGAAAACTGATGGTCTTTTCCTGCAGGTCTGCTCATTTTTTTTCTCTTGTTGGCTTTTTTAACCCTTTGTTCTGAGACAAGGTTTCATTTGCTTCCTGTTTTTCAGTGTTGTGATGAGGTTGCTGATAAGTATCCTGAGATAGAATACGAGAAGGTTGTTATTGACAATTGCTGTATGATGGTAAGCTACAACATGAAATCCACCTTACCCTTTGTTCTGAATTGTGTAAAGGTCAATTTTATAGTTAATTAAGTTAGTGATTGGGATAATCTTGCTGACTTAAGAGTTTAGGTTTCCAAGCAACTCGTACTTGAGTTTGTTTTTCCACTATTCGTACTTAGGGAACAAAAGTGTATTGTGGAATATGTGATTGATAATCTTGATTCTGGCAGCTTGTGAAAAATCCAGCACTTTTTGATGTCTTGGTGATGCCAAATCTCTATGGAGATATTATCAGTGATCTGTGTGCTGGATTGGTTGGGGGGCTAGGATTGACTCCAAGGTAACATTTGTTCCTCCATCTCTCAAAATATAGTTTATTATACCAATGAAGCAATTATCTTAAGGCCTTATTATGATTTTGATGCAGTTGTAACATCGGGGAGGATGGTATTGCCCTTGCTGAAGCTGTTCACGGTTCTGCACCTGACATCGCTGGAAAGGTTAGCCCTCGACTCGCTTGATCATCCTTCTCAGATGCTCTTGTTGTCATTCTATTGTATGATACATTTAATTGTTGGCATCGTCATGACGGTTTAGGCAATGTATTACGACTTTTGACCAATTTAAGTTAACTCAATCTGACTGATACCTTAAAATCAAGTATCATCTAGGCTGGCTCATGAGAGAAGATTATTTAGAATTTTGACAGAAACGTGTCTGGCTTTGTTTTTGGGTCTAGTTTCATTGGATCATCGTGCTTGTAATGCTTGAATGATGTTAATAACTGGCCAACCTAGCATTAAGGGTTAACAAGTCTAATCTATACACAACGGGTTTAGATATTACCAGCCCAATGTTCGAAATCAGAGCTTGATTTAACTATTAGCTTATGATCCAAATGTTTGTTCTTGTTTGGCGGTGTTGTATAGAACCTGGCAAACCCAACAGCTTTGCTTCTGAGTGGAGTGATGATGTTGCGGCACCTGAAGCTCAACAAACAAGCAGAGCAAATCCACAGCGCCATCATCAACACAATAGGCGAGGGAAAGTATAGAACGGCTGATCTCGGAGGTACCTCAACCACAACAGACTTCACAAAAGCCATCTGCGATCACCTCTGAAACACCGTAAAACACTAATTCTTTCTCTACTTACTCATACGCCATTGGAACTTCCTCGGGGCCTTTACCCTGCAGAAAATTCTTCTTGTTTCTCACACGTTTTTTTTTCTCTCTCTTTTTGATCATCTTCTTCCTATGAGAAGGAGAAACAAAGCCGCCATTGGCTTTTCTCATGATTTTTGTTTTTCTTTACATTTCGAGTTCTTACACAGCTATTTACTTCTTGCCTTAATGGGTAAAGATTCATAACACATGAAGGATATAGATGTTTGAAGAATCCATCAAAAGGTTTTGTTTACACATTCACATTTTGTTTCTTGCCATTGTGTACTCTTATTCTCTGTGAATCTTCAACAATAATAATATCGTCCTTTCTTTCAACTGTATCATGGAAGAATCCAATTGGAGGGTTTTTTCATTAGAAATTTGGGAACTAAATTTTTAAAAATCTTTACCTCAAACTCAATACACCTTTTTCATAAAGTTGAATAAAATTTTGGGGGGTTGGTGATCAAACCACACAGGTTGGAACCGAAACAAAAACACAGACCAAAATTTAGCACTCTCAAAACCTGAAAAGTGAAAACTTGAATGTTGAAACTACCCAACGTGGATGATTTAGGACTTATCAATGCTTATGCCACCGACAAATTATTTTTATCTTTTCCTCTTCATTTGCATGTTATGACTCATTTGTTTTAAAACAAAACTTGTTTGAATAATAGTAATGTTCTTCAGCGATCCAATAGACTTTTCAACGTGTGTTGACAATTTTCTCAAGTGGGTTGGTGGGATTGGGATCTATAGACTATAGTATACACCAAAACTACATTAATCAATTCTTTTGTTACTTAGATATTGTAATTTTTGAAAGAATTGTTAACTTAAGAGTTGCTCAACCTGTTATTTTTAGTATGGTTCCAGTTTGAAGTTTTTCAGATTTTAAATTTAAGCTTAGATCGAATCAAATGAAAACCAATTTTTTTTTTTTTTAGTTTATTGTTTTAAAATGTTTCAAACCCACATATTGTATTATTGAAAAAAAACTATATGCATTAACTATAAAATAATGAGTAAAAAGATAAATTAATATATATAGTCTTTGGAAACACACTCCACTGTGACCAAAACACTTCCATTACCAGATCTGAATCTCTTTCCCTCTTGTCGAAACTCTTCACATCATCATCCATGGCTTCCTCTGATTTCGATGGAATCCTATTGGGAATGGGTAACCCACTCCTCGACGTCTCTGCCGTCGTCGACCAAGAGTTTCTCAACAAGTAAGCTCAGATCCATCTCTTCCGGATTCGGATCTGGATTGTTTGTGTAAATATATATGCTTCTGGGTTTCTCTGATTTGTAATGTTTTCTTCTGGAAATCGTTGACAGATACGACATCAAGTTGAACAATGCTATTCTCGCAGAGGACAAACATTTACCCATGTAAGGATCGGATCACACTTTTTCTTAATCCAATTAAATTTTCAGCCTTTGATTTATAAGCCTCACTCAAACACTCCGAAATAGCTTTCCTTTTGAAATCAAACGGTGGAAAGGAGGAGTCTTTGATTAGTATTTACTCTTCAAGTTGTTCTGTAATCGATTTGGATGTGTATCGAATTTGGATTTGATGTGACAAGTTATATGGGTTAAAAGGCCTAAGGGTTAATCGTGTATCTCGAACACTATACAAGTTTATAATGCTGTCACAAGTCTGGTGATTTCTTCCTTAGCATTGAATGATTCAGACAAAGAAACGAGCTTCTCTTTTCTAGATGTGATTTGATATGACTGTGACTATTTTTTCACCAACTCATCGTTAGATATGTTGTTATACTGGGAATTTTACATGAAAACGGATATTTTTCTTAGGTACGATGAAATGAGCAAGAAGTTCAATGTCGAATACATTGCTGGAGGTAATTCATCTTTTGCGCTAATCGACATTTTCTGTTTATGTGCATTAGCTGGATTTGTGATATCTTCTTGATTCTTTCGGTTTTCAGGTGCTACACAAAATTCAATCAAAGTGGCCCAGGTAAAGGATAATTGCTCCTTATTATTTATCATATATACTTGTTTTAAAGTTAGTACTTTTTTTGCTAAACGAATGGTATCTTTGATTACTGCAGTGGATGCTTCAAATTCCTGGGGCAACCAGTTACATGGGATCCATTGGAAAGGACAAATACGGAGAGGCAATGAAGAAGGATGCTACAGCAGCTGGTGTCAATGTGAGTCTGCTTTAAATTTTTTTAAATGTTGGTTTTTGGTTCTGCTTAAAGTTCTAAACTCCTTATCATCATGAAATAGACTGTTCAAATCTGCCGGTGTTTAATATCAGGTCCACTATTATGAAGATGAGTCAACACCTACTGGAACTTGCGGTGTCTGTGTTATGGGTGGAGAAAGGTCAGTCTAGAATCAGTCTCTATTTTTCCTTATGATTAACTTTAAAAAAAATCCTTATGCTGAGTTGTATTGAGGCATGTTTCCCTTTTTGCAGGTCGCTTATCGCGAATCTTTCTGCTGCAAATTGCTACAAGGTTGAACACCTAAAGAAGCCTGAGAACTGGGCTCTGGGTAAAAAAACTCATCTTCCGACCTGATATTGGATAGTTTCTTATGTCAGAATTATCTGAGATTTTGTGAAACATGTTTTTTTTTGTTTTGGCAGTTGAGAAGGCCAAGTTCTACTACATTGCTGGATTCTTCCTCACGGTATCACCAGAATCCATTCAGTTGGTACGTGAACATGCCGCTGCAAACAACAAGGTAAACAAGATACGATCCTTCGCAAGAACCAGGCACAATGATCTTTCTCCCTGACCAGTGTGTTTTTAATATGAATGATTCTAACATGCTCACATATCTGGCAGGTTTTCACGATGAACCTTTCTGCTCCATTCATCTGTGAATTCTTCAAAGACGTTCAGGAGAAGTGCCTGCCGTAAGCAAATCCTAATATTTTTATCCATATATACCATCTTATAATTGCCTAAATGAATCATTGGCGATACGCTCAAAAGCAAGAAGCCTGCATCTAATGTCTTGCTTGGACCAGGTACATGGACTATGTTTTTGGGAATGAGACCGAGGCAAGAACCTTCTCCAGGGTTCACGGCTGGGAGGTAACTGCCGTAGTTTCATCTTTTTTTTTGGTTTGAACAAAGACAGTTTATTAATCTGCTTGGTGGTATTCTATACAGACCGATGATGTTGAGCAAATAGCCATCAAGATCTCCCAGTTGCCCAAAGCCACCGGAACATACAAGAGGACTACTGTGATCACACAAGGCGCAGATCCCGTGGTTGTTGCCGAGGATGGAAAGGTGAAGAAGTACCCAGTCATCCCTCTCCCCAAGGAGAAGCTCGTTGACACCAACGGTGCAGGTATTTGATAAGAACCCAGATCTCACTAACTGCTCTCTAACTAACTCACAAGAGCTCTAATCTGTTACATTCAGTCCTAGGCTAGATACAGTAGACTTATTTATAGCGAAGAGTTGAGCCCCTGAACTTCTCTTCAAAAGCTTATTAATGTTTGGTGATATTAACCACTCATCCAGTAAGCTGAAACACCACGGTCACAGACTCTTATCCAAATCCGGGTTTTACCTAACTGTTTACTTTGCCAATTGCCAGATTGTAATAACAAGATCATCATACCCTGAGAAACTGCCTTTTTCTTTGCTCATAGGTGATGCGTTTGTTGGAGGGTTCCTTTCGCAGCTGGTGCACGGAAAGGCGATTGAGGAGTGCGTGAGGGCGGGATGCTACGCTTCAAACGTAGTGATCCAAAGGTCTGGCTGCACTTACCCTGAGAAACCAGACTTCAACTAAAACTAAATGTCTCCCAAATCATCCTTTTAGTTTTTATCTCCGATTGAGATTTTGGGGATATATATATACGTCCCAAATAAACATCATTGTGGTTTGCTTGTATCACTTTTTGAGGCTTTTGAGCGATTGAGTGTTCTTATTGGCTTGTTTTTGTTATTACCATATTTTTTATCAAAATTTTATTAATTAATAAATATTATTACTATACTAGGCCGAGTATGATATAACAAAATGTTCATGGCTTGTACTTGCTCCTTGTTAGAAAACTCGAGAGAAAGAAAGGCTTTGAGGGACCAGAAATTAAACTTGAAATAATCAACATTCAAGTTGAAAGTAGATTTTTGTTTGCACACAAGAAAGATGATGGTTTTTTTTTTTTTTTTTTTTTCTTTCAACAAAACGACGTTGTTTTGATTTTAATTTATTTTAACCGGTTCCAACATGGATCGAATCCTGGTGGAAGGTATATATATGTGGGGAGACTCTACCACTTTGGACGGTTCGAATTGTTAGTGAAGAAATGTTGGTTAGATTTTTGCTCTATTGTTTTTTCTTTTTTTGAAACTTTTAAAAAATTTGGACTAATTCTCGATTAATGCGTGTCATCCTTGTACAGGGACCATGATAATCTTCTATGTATAGTTCCAAGTTTAAGGTGACTCTTTTACTCTATTGTTTAGTAAAATGTTTGTTTTAGCTAGGTACTTTAATTGCATTTTGTGTTTTTTTGTTTAACTTCGATTGATTGTCTTAATTGAATATAAGTAGTAGCTGTTTTTATATTAGTAACTTAATTGGTATCAAATTATTATGTTTTGATATCTGAAGCTAGTCGAGAAAGCTAAGCAATCTTAATTCTCTGCATAAAAAAAGATATACTAATTCATTGTTCAACATAACCTAAATGATCTCCAATATGTTAATTAAGAAAAGAATATGTGAATTCTGAAACATTCGAAACAAAGTTATCCTCTTAAAAAGTGACACCGAAAGGGAAGGTAAAACAATGAAGAAAGGAATAGGATATCATATCTACTTCGTTTGTTAACCTTCCTTTTTTCCTTGATTTTGTAAGCTGCATTATGAAAAGTATATTCCTATTTTTTTTGTTATCTGTCTTGAAGAAAAAAAAAAAAAAAAAAAAAAAAAATATATATATATATATATATATACATATTACTACATTTTGTCATTCTTCAAATTATTTTAAAACAACAATCTCTTTTGTAAAAGTCATGTATTCTCCTCACCATGATTCTCCATTTCTCGTATGCCCTAGCGTACGAGACAAAAACTTTCTAGACATTCACAGGATCAACGTTGACAAGGCATATCTCATGATCAAAAATTCATATTGTTCTTATGAGCCAAATGATCATCATATGCGTCTTCTACATGGGTGCAATAATAAAGAAGGAGAACCAAACGGTTTCACATGCAGAGCTTGCTGGGTTACAACAATTGGCACTACCTATTATTTTTGTGATCGATGCGATACAAGTTACCACAAAGAATGTGTCGAGTCTCCACCTGAGATCAATGTCTCAGCTTATCACCCCAAGCATCCTCTCCAACTTTCACTATATTATTATTATACATTTATATGCCGTATGGTATCCCAGTGTTGTGGAAACCTTAATGAAGGTTTGTTTTATTATTGTTCTATATGTGATTTTAGTATGCATCCAGTTTGTCCTATGAACCCCACACTCCTTTCTATAGACCACCCAAAATGCCATGAGCATACGCTCATGTATTTTCACAGGAAAGCGTCTTTGACTTGCAACCTTTGTGGATCCGACGATGAGAGGTATTTTATCTACATATGTCTCCAATGCGATTTTATTGTCCATAAAATGTGCATCTACTTACCACGAGTCATAATGGTATCTCGTCACAATCACCGTCTATCTCTTACTTCCGCTCTTTCTTCTGGGGAATGGTTATGCGGAGTTTGCCACAAAAATATAAACGAAAATTACGGAGAATATCTTTGTGTGAAGGGATGTAAATTTGCAATTCACTCAAAATGTGCCACACGAAGCGATGTATGGGATGGAAGAGAACTTGAGGACGAGCCAGAA
Source organism: Pseudoturritis turrita (assembly GCA_900406555.1). NCBI lineage: Eukaryota > Viridiplantae > Streptophyta > Magnoliopsida > Brassicales > Brassicaceae > Pseudoturritis > Pseudoturritis turrita. The sequence continues at coordinate 4,169,251 of OVBL01000397.1, forward strand.
GATGAATACGAAAATACTATGGCGTTCGAGGAGCTCGGTGATGGTACTATACGACATTTCAGTCATCGACATCATCCCTTGAGGCTTTTTGAGAAGATCGCTGGAGTGTATAACGAGAACACGTATTGCCAAGCATGCATGCTTCCTCTTAATGACGAAAAGATTTACAAATGTGAGCATTGCGATTTTAATCTTCATCAAACATGTGCACACTTTCCTCTTAGGAAACGACATCTATCGCATAGACATCCACTCATTCTACAAGAGGATTGTGGAGACTTCTACAAATGCAACACTTGTCATCGCATCTTCTCTGGTTTCGTGTATGTGTGTTCCGAAGGTTGTGATTTCAATATAGACATAAGGTGTAGTATGGTTTCTGAGCCATTCAATCATCCATGTCATCCACATCCTATGTTCCTAGGACCATCAGGAACTTACATAAGTTGTTCGACCTGTTCAGGATATGCCGAATCCCTAGGCCTATATTGCATTGTTTGTGACTTTACTGCATGTTTTCATTGCGCCACTTTACCATATAAAGTGAGGTACAAGCATGACGACGACCATTTTCTCATGCTTTCACGTGTGGAACATCGAGATGGAAAATATTGGTGTGAAGTATGCGAAAAATATATATATACAGAGGGGATCTATGCGTGCAACAGTTGTAGCATCACACTCCATATTGATTGTGCAATTGGAGATATATATCAGAAACCGGGTCAAAGTTTCCAACGCTACGAAACTAAGGTTGTGGTTCTTCCCAATAGTAATCTTACCCGACCCACCTGTTATAATTGCTGGCATCGTTGTGAGCACAAAATATATTTCAAGCTCATTTCTAAAGCAGATGATGTATTTATAACTTGTTCTATGTCATGCTTGATGTATATGAACATACGTACAGTGTAAAATGTAAAGAATACAAAAAAACAAAAAAAGAAGTTAAAACACAAGTAAGCTATGTTGCATAGAATCAGAAGCGGGTACGCGGAAGCGGAAGTGTATGGAAGTGCAGAAGCAATTTAAAAAAAAAAAATTAGGTAGCGGGTACGTGTTGGAAGCGTTTATATATATATAAATAATATGTATATATATATAATAAAATTCAAAATATCAAATTATATTGAAATAAATTGTTTTAAACAACATCAAATAAAGTAAAATAACAATTAAAAAGAAAATCATAACATTCAAAATCAAACATTTAGATCATCGTTTTCATCAGCTCTATCAAACAGAACCGCCTCCAACTCTGATTCATCAAGAGAAAGATCCTCAAACTTAAGGTTTCCAAGGTTAATATCATCCAACGAGTCAAATTGGTCGCCTCCAACATCCCACGTTTTATTAGGACATTCTTTGTAAGCAGAACTTCTTCTAGATAAAAGACGAAGGTTAATGTGCACAAACACCAAATCTTCTGCTCTTTGAGGCGCAATTTTATTTCTTGTTGCAGAATGTATGAACTTATAAGTGCTCCAATTCCTCTCGCAACACGATGATGAAGAAGGTTGTCCAAGCAACTTAATTGTTAAAGCTTGAAGCTTTGGTGCTGAAGATCCGTGGACTGCCCACCATCTTAGAGGTTCTAGAATAAACCTATCATGCATTGCATCAACACTACCAAAATCTTCCAAGCACAAAGAGAAATTGGAATACTCAATGTTAACCTCTCTCCTTTCATCTTGATTTAGAAAATACTTATGTTATTTTTTTACGCTTCCAAAATTAAAAAAAAAAGTTTTCAAAACGGAATCGAAGCTTCCAAAATACTTCCAAATTTGATTTTTTTGGAATCGCGCTTCCGCCGCGCTTCCGCCGCGCTTCCGAAAACTTCCGATTCCGATTCCGATTTCAAAGCGAGAATCGGTCATTCGACGAAACTTCGGTGCAACATAGCAAGTAAGATTATTTTTAAGTTTTAAGCCCTTCCAACCATATGTCATACTATTGATACTAATAGTTTCTATAATAAAGTTTTATAGATCGTGAAAACTCAAACTAGATTTTTTGTCTTGTTTTTAAAGTTTACAGGTTACAATGATCATTATACAGTAAAACATCTATAAATTAATAATTTTAGGATTTTGAAAATTTATTAAATTATAGAGATATTAATTTATTAATTTATAGAGAAATTTTTTTGTAATCAATAATCTTTTAAATGATGTTATATTAATAAATATAAGTGAATCTATTGGCAAAAATGACATTTATAAACTTGAAATTATAGTTCATAATTTCGACTATCGTAATAAATTGGATGTTAATAACATACTAGATTATCCAGATAGAAACGATACATGTTCATGTATTAGAAGAAATCGTGGTTATTATCCTTAATGTTGATGATAAAATTAAAGACGACATATATTACAATACATTTGGAAAGAGTTGCGTCTCTAAAACTCTTTAGAAATTTTGGATGCATATCGAAAAAACAATACTAATAGTTTTTGATGCAATAACTAAAATTATAGATAAACTCCAACGAGATTTCAATTTTAAATTAAAACAAAAAATATTGAAACTATATTTTAGTACATTATCTTAATTATATATACATAAATTTATATCAATATTAATTTATGATATTATTGGGACTATATATTTACATAGAGGTTTCAAAAAAATTATTATTTTATAATCTTATTGAATTTTGTTAATTTTTTTACTGGTCCAATTCAAAATGAATAAAATATTATTTTATCGTATTTATTAATTTATACATGTTTTACTGTATGCTAAATGGACCAAATGGCTAGTGAACTAATGTTTAGTCTCGACCCCAAAAACAAAAAGGCTTAATAGTTAATTTGGAATTTTGGACTAATGTTAAGAAACTCCGCCTGGTTCGCTTAACCAAACCGAGTCACGTGCCATAGTTCTTTGTTCAAATTTAGAGGTTGATTGGTTCATCCGCTACCATCCGTTAATACTATGTTTGCGGTTGGTAGTCTTTGATAACAATCACAAAAACTGCTCCATATCACTCCGTACCGCTTTATATCGTTTGGAACTGCTCTAAATCAAAAACTCTTTCCCACGAACGTTTACGGTTACGGATTATTGCGGATGGTTGAAAAATATAATTTTAAAAAAATATTATCTTAAATAATAAACTAAAATTTACAAAAAAACAGTTATTTTAAAAACTTTACTTTTTATATCGAATATTATCATATAAAATTATATACATTTGATATATATTTTAATTAAACTAAAATAAACTTGTAGTTATAAAAAAAATTATTGTAAAAATACTATTTAATTATTCTATGATTTATTTAAAATATATAATCTTAATTTTTTATAATAATATATTTTTGATTTCAATTTTAAATTTTAATAATTAAAAAATGTTATTGTATATATAAAAAATGTTCCAAACATTTTTAAATTTTTTTATTTAATTATTCTATGATTTATTTAAAATATATAATTTTAATTTTTTATAATAATATATTTTTGGTTTTTATATAAATTATATATTATGTATATTTTGAAATTTTTATGTAAATTCACTATCACACCCACCCACTGTAAACCACTCATAAATGTTATGCAAATATATTCGTTTTTATCCGCTTTATCAATCGTATAAATTTTTCAATAACACTAGAAACCGCTACCATCCATTTTCACGAACTCCCACAGCCATATTCGTACACATTGCGTTCGTCCAGTTCCGTCAAACGAAACTATGCAATACAAAGTTCGTAGAATCTTTTGTGTCGGTACATATAACAATTTCTATCGAATGATGGATATAATTGGACATGACAACTTTTGTCTCATTTGAGATGTTTTTGATAATGTAGGGTAGGACCAATATGACTCGTTAAAATCTGTTGACTTTGACCCATAAGAATCCAACAACTTTGACTTTTACTTCTCTTCTACATTCTTGTTTTTTTGTTGGTATACAATTAAGCTAGAAAATTTGTATCCGATTCAAAAAGAAACTTTCAGAAATTAGTAAAGCCTATATATAATTTTTGTTTGTATTAAATTCCTAAAAAAATTAAAATTCTTTGAATTTAAAACATAGATCAAAAACGGATATTAAATTTTAAAATCATGATATATATAAAAAAAGGACACAATTTTTAATTTTATTTAAGAACCTAGACACTACCCCTATCGAATAATGAAAACTTAATTTTGGAAGGATCACGAGTCAAATATGATCCGGCCCACTTTAATATGATTCTTTAGTTGTAATATTTAATGGTGGATCGACGATTTATTTCCACACGAAAAATATAATATCATCATATATGCTGCCCAAACCATATCATATGTTTATATGTCCATGAAAATAAAGTTTTAAATATATATGTCCACCAATTGAAAGTTCAAAACCTATATACCCACCAAATGAAATTTGGATCGGTTTCAGTGTTAATCCAATACGAAACCGACAAACTGATAGTAAACCGAATCAGAAAACCCAAATTAAATAAGAACCCGATCCATTTAAACCCTCTACCCGACCCGACTTAACCCGACAATTCAACGCTAATAAACCTCCAATTTGAAAATCTATAGAACCCTAAATCCAAAATTTCGTTCAATCCATTCAAAATAATGACTGAAATCAACTATAAGACATGAGTAATGTCTCTGGATCTTTGTCTTCTTCATCATGAGGCTGTCCAAGAGGAAGAGAAAGAGTAGCCGGAGTACTTAAGAGATGTTGGTGTGGGAGCTCGATTTTGGCATTAATCTCAAAATCAGAGCACAACCCTTATCGCTGTTACTATAGATGTGGTTATACTGCGTCTCAGAAGGTATGTCGAACACTTTACTGTATTTGATGTTTTGGTTTGGCGTTAATCTCAAAATCATGTGGGTTTCTCTCTGATTATGGTTTTTGTTCGATTTGTAGTTTATGAACGATGACCACACCTTCAAGTGGGTTGATGAGGCTCTACTAGATGAGATTGAGGCTCTGCAATTGACAAATGGTAGACTTGAGAAACAGTTGAAGGAGATTACAGCCGATAGAAACGAATATGAGCAAATGGTGTTTGAGAAGGTTCAAATGAAGGTTGAGAAGGAGATATTTGAGAGGGTAAAAGTTGTGTTGGTTGAGTCATCAGCTATAGTGGAGAAGATGATGATTCTTATTGTGATTGGGTGTATGGTTATGCTTGGGTGTAGTAAACTAGTTGGTTGACAAGAAAAGGGTCATGGATTGATAGGATCATGGCTTGTGGTGGGTCATGGACTGGTTATTGTGTACTGCTTGTTTGTGATTGTGTACTGCTATGATTGTTTAGTGTTTGGTATGTAGTGATTGTTATGTTGTGTTTTTTATAAGAGAATGCTTCTTAAGTCTTACCAAATTGGAAGAAGACATATTCATAATCAGAATGACACAAAAACATTATTATAATCAATAACATCAGGTACATTGTCATAAACAATAACATCATATTTCTACACCGAGAAAATTGTCACAACCAAAATAACCCATAACATCAGGTTCCTACACCATCAAAAGAAGAACCTGAAACCATCTTTATTATATACTAAAGTGATCAATACTCATTAGTTCCTAAACACTCCATCCATTAGTTCATAAGCTTGAGTGAGACTGCCTTGAGAATCCTGAGTGAGACTGACTTGAGAAGCTTGATCAGCTTGAGTGCCAGAAGCATGCAAGATTAACAAATATCAGATAAACATTTTGAGCAACAAAACAAGACAAACATAAGAAGCAAACCACCAAAAACAAATCTGCTTCTGATGAAATCTCAAATTGTGACCAGTTTCACCACAAATACCACAATGCATTATCATTTTCTTCTGTTTTGGCTGCTTTTTGGTTGGAGATTCATTCACACCTTTTTTCCTTTTTTGTCAGTTTTAGTTATCTTGTTCCTACCTAGTTGTGGGGGTTTAAGAGGTACATCAACATTAGGTTCCTCTGTGGCTGGCCAGAATGGTGCACCTCTGACTGGAACAGCCCCTCTGTGTAGTTCCTCCTCCACATAGTAGTCCGGAACCACTGACAGACATAGTCCTCAGGGACAAGGTTCTTCATCAGAATCACTCCATATGTATGCTCACATGGAATCCCAGTAATTTTCCACTTTCTGCATGTACAAGTCATCCTCTCCAAGTTCACACGGTAAGCACACCCACTGAGCTTTGCTTCATACATTCTGTTTGTGCTCCGAGTCACCTTACACGCAAAAGCTTTTTCATATTCTTTGGCAAAGAATGCAAAAACATATGGTGTACATATACCTGATACAAAATAACCACACAATTAAAAGGTAAACAGAAACACACAATTACAAGATAAACAGAAACACACAATTACAAGAAGGCTTCAGAAGCTTTCTTACCATTGTAACTATGGGATATAGCAGATCTTCTAGCAATCTGAGCCATAGCAAGCCTGCTTATCATATTTAGCATAGTAACAAAAAGCATCTCTCTGGCCTTCTTGACTGAGCTGTTGAATGACTCCGTTGAATTATTTTTAATATCTTCACAGTAATTCCCAAGCTTGTAGAAGGCTCTGCACCAAGACTTTGGCTTTGCCTTCAGAACATCATTGTACACTCCAACATCATAACAGTTAATCATGTCAAAGTTTGCAACATACTCTGCTTCATTATAGCTCCATGCCAATGATAATGCTCAAATTAATTCCCTAGAGCTACTCTATCAAATTAAGAGATCGATGCAGTACTTAGGGGTCGAATCCACAAGGACTCAAGAACCTCACGATAGACTTTTTCGTTTCGAATTCAGCTAAGCGAGTATGTAATAAATTAAATAACAATGCAAATAATAATTAAAATGGTTTATTTATCAGATGGGGAAATCGTCAGGTCCAGGGAATTTTTCAGAAAATCAAGTAATGAAGATCAATTAATTGGTTAAAATCGAATTACGAACAAGTTCCAGAACTCAAATCACTAATGTAAAATAAACCAACTTTCGTTGCGAGAATCAACTATGTTTAAAACTTAAGAAACCAAATTCCTTTGTGAATCATAAATTCTAAACAAGCATTAAGCGCATGTTCGATTTGTTCACAAATTATCTAATCCAAATTCCGTTACAATTATTTAATTTGCTCACTCTAGGTTTTAATCAGATTATAAATCACACTGTCGTGCCAATTTAACAACCTAAAATCGAGATTCTAGGTGATCAATCCAGAACTAGCGTTAAGTGCAACATAGGTGAAGAACTATTGAGTTTGAATCCTAACCAATAAATTAATATATCATTCCATAAAATCCCTAATAAGAATCCCTAAACCTAACAAGAGATCTACTCACACATATCAATTGAAATCAAAGACATGAATAAGATAGATATCATAGAAATCAGAAAAGAGAGATAGAAACATGGGTTCGAAATCTTCTCTCAAAGTAGTCCAAAGTATCAGATAAGCCCCAAGCTCTAAAAATCTCCAAGTTCTTCCTCAAAGCCAAAAGAAAAATTCCCCAAGTAAAAGTCTGAGTAATCCTGCCTCCCCAAAACTTAAAAACCCTAAAATATAGTCTAAACACGAGGTGAGCTCTTTTGTAAATACATGAAACTTCAGGGCAAAGTTGCAAATCTCCAAAAAGTATTGGTCTTCACGCGGATGTATAAAAATTAAACTGTCGACCGACACACATGGTTGTGTTGGTCGACACGGTTGAATTTGAAATACACCAACTTCGACTTCTCAGCTACAATGCTCCATAATTGCTCCATAATGTCCAAATGATCTCAAATGTGTGTAGACCTGTAAAAGACTCGAAAAGGACTTGAAAGATGCATAAAAGACTCAATTATATACATATATCATGGCTTTAAAATCCATAAAAACCATGATATATCAGCCAAGCTCCATATGAGTGGCTTTATCTATTTTTCCAGCATGATTCTTCTTGAGATTCTCATATATGTGTTTAACACACATTCGATGCTCAATCTTAGGTAACTCTAGCTCCACAGCTTTGATTAGTCCCTGAACACACAATAAAGTGAGAATGAAGAAGTGTTTGAAAGGTTAAAAATAGCAAACCAGAGAAGCAGTCCTCATCTTTTGACGATCAGATACCATGATATAGCCATCACCATCATATAGTCCCAAGTCAAACTTCAGCTTCTGCACAAACCATAACCAATTGTCTTTGTTCTCCACTTGTACAACAGCTCATGCTATTGGATAGATAACATTATCTGCATCTCTACCTAAATCTACCAATAGTTGTCTCTTGATTTTATGTTTCATGAAGGTACCATCCACTCATATTAGTGGCCTACATGTCTGTTTCCATGTTATTCTTAGGGCATCAAAACAGGCATAGAATCTGTTGAATATATCTTCACCTGCATCATTCTTCACAGTATCTATCTCAACAGTTGAACCCTCATTTGACACTAGGATCTCAGCAGCATAATCTTTAATCGTGCAAACTGCTGATCGTACTCACTTTCGATCCACTTCAATGCCTTGACATTAAGGCCTAGACACAGTGATTTCCCACTTTTCCTTAATCATTTCTTCGATCTTTATAGGCATATAGTACTCTGGTTCTCCCCTAATCTTATCAAGAAACAACCTACTTATCACATGAACTCTTAATAATTCACACGATCCATTAGGGACACAACTATGCTTATCTACAAACACTAACTTTCCACAATGCATTTTTAGGAAGAAGCGATGCATAGACTTGCCATTCACACCATTTGCCCTCCTCATCATTCCCACCAGCACATTTAAACCCAATCTTGTCCTTATCATACCTGTTTTGGCAGAGGTTTCGGCCTGATCTTAATGCGTAGTTCGCGACAGTCTCTTTGAAGGCTACTCCGTTGATAAAAGTCTGATTTTTATACAAACTCCCATCACCACGTCTGATCTCTGAATGAGCTATCTCTCTAACCTCTTCGTCTTCATCGCTGTCACTCTCCGCACAACATCGTGTCGAATCGGCGGTTCATCCTCAAACTCTTGTAACAGTTGCTCGATGTGAAAATCATCTCGTTCCACTGGTTCTTCATCGAATCCTCTGTCCTCGTCTTGCCCATCTCGACGGACTAAAGCCGTCGAAGCCATGAAAGCCTTCGATCTTTTTAATTTCGATTTCAGAGAGAGATGTCGATTTGGGAATTTTTTTTCTAGGGTTCTTAGTTTGGGAATTTTCGATTTTGGGTTTATTAGAGATGATTTTTGGTATTTCGGATCGTAATCAGGTCGTAATCCGGTATTAATCCGGTTTAGTGTCAACTCAATTGGTTATGATTTAATTTTAAAACAGTAAACCATCGTTAACCGATATCTGCGGGTTCTGAGGTTTCGAACTTTTATTTGGTGGGTATATAGGTTTCGAACTTTCAATTGGTGGACATATAGGTTTGAAATTTTATTTTCAGGGACCTATAGACAGATGGTATAGTTTGGGCAGCATATATGATGATATCATACTTTTCGTGGGAAATAGATCGTCGATTTTCTATTGGTAGGTGAAGTTACGAGATTTGAAGTGAAGGTGTATAATTTGTTTTTTTTCCAATAAAACTATAATTAATCAAACAACGGTTCTGTGGTTGGTTATCCACTCATGAAGACAAACATTTATAAAATTAAAAACAAGGTTTATAAATTATAATAGCATTTTTCATATTATTTTTGTAGAAAGTATAAAACCGGGATCAAACCGAGCTTAAATCTTAATGTGTAGAGTAAGCAACACGACAGAGTTGCATCGGTATAATTGTATAAATAGGGAAATAGGTTTAAGGTTAGCCCAACAAGTAGTACAATTTACCAAACCAATTTTAAGAAACCGATAGATCAATCGGAAACCAAAACCGATGATATCTTATTGATTTTATTTTTGTGAAAATGCTAAACTTTGTCGTTAAATTTATGTAATCAAGGTTCCAGGAAGATTTGGGAAATCTCCTAGGTGACACAAGTTAACTGTCCCTTTCACTAATTTCCCCATTGCAAATCTCATGAAAGATTATGATAAGGGAGAAAAGACGTAGGAAACCATTTTGGCATCTTCGGCCGATTCACGTTAAAAATTGAATTTCTTATTTGTTTATATATTTCCGATCATTTTTATTTATAAATGGTAGATGTTAGTAAAGAGTAACATTAAATATTAGCATTATTTTTATCAAAAACATAAAATAAAAAACCACATAGATGATACTTAAATAATATAACTAAATAATCTAAAAAATTAAAATGAATTATTATTAATAACTCAAATAAATATGGGTTAATTTAGTTATTGAATGTTCTTCTTCTTATTTTTTCTTTTAATTTTATCAAACAATATTCTTTTTTTATTATTATTTTTGTCTAACAGTTTTGTAATTAAAATATTTTATAAGTTTTAAAACATAATTAAAATATTTTATATGTTTTTTATTATATAAAGTTTGATATGTCAAACTTCGTAATTAACACGAATGTAACATGTGTCAGCCAGTTCAGATTTTGACATGTGTTAAATTTTATTTCTAATTAGATTTTGCTACATGTCAAACAAATCTTATTTTAAAAAAACTTATATGTTTGAGTTTATTAATTAGAATATTAAATACACGTGTAAATTTTTTTTTAGTTTGAATAGACTTATATTTACATACCCAAATCTTCAAGAATTATAATATTTCACTTTATTTAAACAATTTTGTGCTCTCATCTCCTCACCAATTTTTTTAAAACTTCAATAAGCTCTTCCTGAAATTTTGTTTCAACTTTTTCATTAGGAAAATATCGATTATTATCTTATTCGATAGGTGTGATACAATACGAATAAGATTAATAATCTATTTTATGTTTGTGAGATTAATAAGATTTTTTTTTAATTCAACTTTTTGTTTTATTGTTTACAGCATAGATATCATCACAAAAACAATGATAACCCAAACCCAAAAAAACAATATCAATTATGTATCAAAAGAGTTTTATTTATTTAAAAAATCTTTTATCATTTTATTTTTGAATTAGATTAAAAAAACAACTTAAAAATTTAATATAATTATATTTATGTGCAATATAGTGCATATTATGAGTTTTTTAATTTATTTTAGCCTTACGGATGTGGAAAAGTATGTAAAATTGATGTATGAGGAAAAAAAATTATATAAAAAAATTATCATGTTGTGAAAATTATATAAAATAAAAAATAAAAAATACTTATAATTTATTTCTCATTAGAACGATAATAGTTGATTCAGAAAGAAAATGTCAAATATGATTTTAGAAGATCAGTAAAGCTAATTCAAATAGAAATATAAAATCTAATCGTCAAGTTAAAAAAAAAAGATATATGAGTAACTACATAATTTAAAAAAAAAAAATTAATTCAAATAGGTAGAAAAAACTAATTATTTGAAAACATGTGACAAATTTGATTGAAACTATAATAAAAACAAGAGATTCTAAATAACTAAATAATGGTTAGGTTTATCTATCAGTAGTTTTATATCGACGTTCTGAAACTTATTTTATTTATTTTGAAAGATGATCTGATTTTATTTTACATTTTTTTGCATTTTTTTTTTCACGGGTTATATAATATTACAATTTTTAAAAAATTAAAATATAAATATGAGAATCAATTCAACTAGATTTTGAATTTTTTTAATAAGATGAGTAGATCTAATTGAACTATAAATATATGATATCCAATTCGTCAAGATTTAAAAAAAAATAGATGCATAAGTAGTTACATAATAAAAAATAAATCTAATTCAAATAGGAATAGAAAAAACTAATTATTTGAAAAGATGTGATAAAGAAAAAAAAAAGATGCATGAGTAGTTACAAAATAGATGCATGAATAGTTACATAATAAAAAATAAACTTAATTCAAATTAGGACAAAAAGTCTTATCACACTTAAAAAGATTAGTTTTCAAAAACAAAAAGAAAGGTGTATTTTTAAAAATTTGAAACATAAATAGGGTATTTTTCAAATTCTCCCTAAAATTTAATTGAAAAAAAATAAAAAGTAAATGTTAGGCTTTTTGATTAGTGTTTTCACATTAACATTCTCAATCTTATTTATTTATTTTCATAAGTAATATTGTTTTGTTTTCTATTTTTTGGTATTTTTTATTTTTCACCAGTAATATAATAAAAGGTGCTAAATCTAGTATTAAGATAAACTTTTAGATTATATCATATTTTTTTTTTGGTTACAAATCATGATTACATTTAGAATCTTCGAAATTTTGTTCCAATCATGATAAAAATCTCAAAAATATAATAAATAATGTTGAAAGATAAGATAAAGAAACGGTAATTCATATAATCAATGTTACTCTATATCGTAACAACTACCAAACCAATTTCTTACTACTACAAAATCGATCGGATACACACTGATCTATTGGCTACTTTTTCAAGCACCTTACCGTTGAACAAGTCACAAAAAGAAAAAGAGAAACGTTTTTTCTTTTTCACCGTTTTTTTGCTAATAAAAAATATCTTTTTTTTGGAAGCATGAGACAACCAATTTCTTTTCGTTCGTCCAATTTAAACTCTCAGTTCCTTGTTCTTTTGCTGACTTTAGCTCTCTGTAAAGACTCGTTTTTTTTTTGTTTTGCCGTGTGACGACTTCTTCATCTTCCTCTTCCAAGCTTTGCTTCTTAAGAATCCATTTCATAAAACCCCAATTAAAATCTCCTTCATATCTTTTCTCAAAATCCACGATCTCTTTGTATCATGAACCATTTCTTAATAATCATAATCATCCTTCTCTTCTGGCGATTGAATTACATCTTCTTCTGATAAAATTTTGGTTTTTTCTTTCTTCTGTATACAACATAAACTCAAAGGTGAGTTGTAACCATCTTTTTCTTCTTATACCTGTTCAATAAGTCACAATTTATGGGTTTTAGAGTAAAGGGAATCAACTTAATTTCGTTGAAATTCGATTTCTTGTAGCTTTGATCCTTCCTCTTACCCTCTCGAAATTAGGGTTAGTCTTACTTAGAAAATAATTTGGGTCTTTTGGGTCAAAAGACATTCCTCCTGACTCGGTGTAAAACGAGCTTCGTACGAGTAAAGTCTGATCCTTTGAATCTAAAGATCGAAATTTGAATAAGATCAAACCAAGGGAAACACTGAAATTGATTTCTTTCATTTTCTAAGAACAATTACTCTGCTAAGTGTTAAGTACTCGGGAAAAGCTTTAACTTTGCAGATTAGTTGTTTGATAAAATGCTCCAACGAACTCAAATGGTATTTTGATGTTCTGGTTGCGTATATGTTAGATGATCAGTGTTTTCTCTATGTCCTGCAGTGGAGAAGCCTCGGTGTTTTAGTCTCTTCTCGAAAATGAAGTGTTTCATGTTCTCTGGTGGGGACAAGAAAGATGAACAGAAGACCCCTAAGTCGGTTTCATTGACCTCTAACTTCTCTGACCGCGACATAAACCGAAGCGGGTCAGAGTTTAACTCTCGAGATGTCTCTGGGACAAGCACGGAATCATCCATGGGGAGGAAGAGCTCGTACCCTAATATGTCTACTAGAGCAAGTAATCTCAGAGAGTTTAGCATTACTGATCTCAAGTCTGCAACAAAGAACTTTAGCCGATCTGTTATGATTGGAGAAGGCGGTTTCGGTTGTGTCTACAGGGGAACAGTGAGGAACTTAGAAGACCCATCAACTAAAATCGAAGTCGCAGTTAAGCAGCTTGGTAAAAGAGGGTTGCAGGTAAGTCTTTTTTCCAGTCTTGTTCTCAAGATTTGTCGGTTATCCATGGGGCTAACTCGATTACCTCATTTTCGTGGATTTTGCAGGGGCATAAGGAGTGGGTTACGGAAGTGAACTTTCTCGGGGTGGTAGAGCATTCAAACTTGGTGAAATTGCTTGGTTATTGTGCAGAAGATGATGAACGTGGGATCCAACGGCTTTTGGTTTACGAATACATGCCTAACCGAAGCGTTGAATTCCACTTATCCCCTCGGTCACTCACAGTCCTTACTTGGGACCTCAGATTGAGAATCGCCCAAGATGCAGCTCGTGGCTTAACATACCTGCACGAAGAAATGGATTTTCAGGTAATGTCATGACTCTGCTACGCTTTGACTTGAATTGACCTCATTTCTCTCTCTTTAGTGACTTTGATCTATTGCTTTCCAGATAATATTCCGTGATTTCAAGTCCTCAAACATTCTTTTGGATGAGGACTGGAAAGCAAAGCTCTCGGATTTCGGTTTGGCTCGTTTAGGTCCATCTGAAGGACTAACCCATGTTTCTACTGATGTAAGTTCTGCATTTCACTTATGTTCGGTTGCAAGATTTGAGAAAAACAACGCATTACAACGGGTTTTGTTTGGCTTTATTAGGTTGTAGGTACAATGGGTTATGCAGCACCTGAATACATTCAAACTGGCCGTCTCACATCGAAAAGCGATGTGTGGGGTTATGGAGTGTTCATTTATGAGCTCATCACAGGGAGGCGACCGGTAGACAGAAACAAACCCAAGGGAGAGCAGAAGCTTCTAGACTGGGTGAGACCTTATCTATCCGACACAAGGAAGTTCAAGCTCATAGTAGACCCGAGGCTTGAAGGGAAGTATCCGATCAAATCGGTTCAAAAGCTAGCAGTTGTGGCCAACAGATGTTTGGTTAGGAACTCAAAGGCACGTCCCAAGATGAGTGAAGTGTTAGAAATGGTGACCAAGATTGTGGAAGCTCCTTCAGGGAGCGGTACTAGCCCACAGCTAATTCCACAGAAGAGTCTACAAGCTTCTAGAGACGCGGGAGGGAAGAACAAGAGGGTTTTAGAGACGAGGAACAATGGTAGCGGTGGCGAAGGAGGTTGGTTTGGAAAGTTATGGAACCCAAAGACAATAAGAGCTTGTTGATTGCTCAAAATTCAACCTCTTACACAAAAAAAGACTCGAGAAATGTTTCATGGAGATTGGAAAGCTTGAAGATTTTGGCAAGATAAAGATCAAGATCAAGCTCAAGCTCATATACATACATATACATATCTATATATGATGATTGTGAAAGATTCTAAATGATATAGTTTGATGTTTTGTATGATAGTAACCACAGCTGAATTACGAAGATATGTATATAGGCAAAATGGCTTATGAGAGTTTTTGTTCCAAAGCTGATCAGTCTTTGGCACAAAAATATTCTTGATTACGTGTGTTTTTGTGCTAAGTATATATAATTAACATAAGTAAATCTTAACGCAAACAGAAATAAAAAGAAACCAATAATGGTTTTTTTAAAGGTGGGGAGACTAACAAAGACGAGGACTACTGAAATTTGGGAGTTGTTGGAAATAGAATATTAGCCCATAGGTAGGAAAATGCTCTTTTATTGTTTGTGTTGTTACTTGTTAGGTATTTTTCTGTAGGAAAAAAAAATGTATTATAAAACACAAGTATTAGGTATTGTTCCATGTATTTTCCAAAGTTTTCACCTTCTAAAAATGTTTTATAGATTCAATTTAAAAATATGAATATACATTTTTGATTCAATTCACTTTTTATTAACAATCACAAAGAGTTTGACATTTGTGGCATTGATTATCTTTTTTTTTGGGGAAAGAGGAAGCCAATGAAGAAAAAAGGAAAAAGAAATGAACACAAAATCAAGAGAGGAGAAATAAATAAATTTTGGATTGGTTGCCCAAAAAACAAAAAATCTTTTAATTGGAGTTTTTCTCACAGAACACAAGTAGGGGTATAGGTTTGGGGAAAGTATAAACAGTAGGGGTCGTTTTGATATTACTAGAAGATTGGAAAAAAAGAAAAACAAAAAAAAGAGGAAAATAAAGTCGAGCTCTCTTTTCCAACAAGAAACATAGAGATATAATTTGCGAAAATCTCTACTCTTCTCAGATCCCATTATCGCATTCGATCTCTCAGGGAAAACGAAAAGCTCTCAACTTTCTTCGATTTTTCTGAGGGAAACTCTCTCGTCAATCTCAATTCCATCATGTCAAACCCAGCCGAATCTTCAGACTCGTAAGTACTCAGATCTCCGACTTTTGGTTTTCCGATCGGGAAATTTTGGATCTTTTAAAGTCTGGGTTTTCGATTTCGGGATTAGGGTTTTTCTTTGATCTCGTGTTTTATAGTTGAAGCTTAATCTTGTTTGCTGGGTGTTCTTTGTTTTGTTACAGGAAATCGAAGAAAGATTTCAGTACTGCTATTCTGGAGAGGAAGAAGTCTCCGAACCGACTTGTCGTCGATGAAGCCATTAACGATGATAACTCCGTCGTGTCTCTCCACCCTGCAACCATGGAAAAGCTCCAGCTTTTCCGTGGTGATACCATTCTAATCAAGGTTGGGTTTGCTTTTGTTCGTTTGGTTTCTCTTTTGATTGGGATATTGAATGGTTGGTTCCTGTGTTTATGGAAGGGATATAAATTAGGTTTTTTCCCCCATGATTGACTGATGGATTCTTCTGTGGTTTTACATAAATTAGGGTTTTGTAGACTTTTGAAACCGGTGATTTTTGATCTTAGGTATTATGAATATAGAGAGAGACTTGCTTTTTTGAGTATCGAATGATAGTATTGTGCTGATCCTGTATTGATAACTGTTTTTTTGTTTGTGGTATTTGTGAGTTCTTATTTGGTTTGGCTTTTGGGTTTCAGGGTAAGAAAAGGAAGGACACTGTCTGCATTGCTCTTGCTGATGAATCATGTGAGGAGCCTAAGATCAGAATGAACAAAGTAGTCAGATCTAACTTGAGGGTTAGACTGGGAGATGTTATTTCTGTTCACCAATGCCCGGATGTCAAGTACGGAAAGCGTGTTCACATCTTGCCAGTTGATGATACCGTCGAAGGGGTGACTGGAAACCTCTTTGATGCTTACCTGAAACGTAAGTTGGCTTCTGTTTTTAGATCCTATTTCAGCTATGCAAGTTTTGATTTTTCTTTTTGGGGTTCTTGTTTGCTTTGAGATATTGTTTATAGTGATTTCTGAACAAAAATTGAATTTGTTTCAACAGCTTATTTCCTGGAGGCATACCGCCCAGTGAGGAAGGGTGATCTCTTCCTAGTCAGAGGAGGAATGAGGAGTGTGGAGTTCAAAGTTATCGAGACAGATCCTGCTGAGTACTGTGTGGTTGCTCCAGACACAGAGATCTTCTGTGAGGGTGAGCCAGTGAAGAGAGAGGATGAAGAAAGGCTAGATGATGTAGGTTATGATGATGTTGGTGGTGTCAGGAAGCAGATGGCTCAGATTAGGGAACTTGTTGAGCTTCCCTTGAGGCATCCGCAACTATTCAAGTCAATTGGTGTTAAGCCACCAAAGGGAATTCTGCTTTATGGACCTCCTGGGTCTGGAAAGACTTTGATTGCTCGTGCTGTGGCTAATGAGACTGGTGCCTTCTTCTTCTGTATCAATGGACCTGAGATCATGTCCAAACTGGCTGGTGAGAGTGAGAGCAACCTCAGGAAAGCATTTGAGGAGGCTGAGAAAAATGCGCCTTCGATTATATTCATTGATGAGATTGACTCTATTGCACCGAAAAGAGAGAAGACGAATGGAGAGGTTGAGAGGAGGATTGTGTCTCAGCTCCTTACGCTAATGGATGGACTGAAATCGCGTGCTCATGTTATTGTCATGGGAGCAACCAATCGTCCCAACAGTATCGACCCAGCATTGAGAAGGTTTGGAAGATTTGATAGGGAGATTGATATTGGGGTCCCTGACGAAATTGGACGTCTTGAAGTGCTCAGGATCCACACAAAGAACATGAAGCTTGCTGAAGATGTAATTTCTAGTTCTAGCTTTGCCTGTGTTTGTTGTGTAATGCTTATTGAAGCTAAATTCTTCTTGTGGTTTTTGTTTCCAGGTGGATCTCGAAAGGATCTCAAAGGACACACACGGTTATGTTGGTGCTGATCTTGCAGCTCTGTGCACAGAAGCTGCCCTGCAATGCATCAGGGAGAAGATGGATGTGATTGATTTGGAAGATGACTCCATAGATGCTGAAATCCTCAATTCCATGGCAGTGACTAATGAACACTTCCACACTGCTCTCGGGAACAGCAACCCATCTGCACTTCGTGAAACCGTGAGTATTGACAGTGTTGCGCTTAGAACGAGATCAAAACCTGTGATTTCACGCATAACTCATTGCAAAATTTATTCGCTTTGCAGGTTGTGGAGGTTCCCAATGTCTCTTGGAATGACATTGGAGGTCTTGAGAATGTCAAGAGGGAGCTCCAGGAGGTAAAATGCTATTTCCAGTCTTGCTTGGATCTGTTCATTAATTGTAGTAGCTAAGCTAAGCTGTGTGATTGTTTAAATGCAGACTGTTCAATACCCAGTCGAGCACCCAGAGAAGTTTGAGAAATTCGGGATGTCTCCATCAAAGGGAGTCCTTTTCTACGGTCCTCCTGGATGTGGTAAAACCCTTTTGGCCAAAGCTATAGCCAACGAGTGCCAAGCAAACTTCATCAGTGTCAAAGGTCCTGAGCTTCTCACTATGTGGTTTGGAGAGAGTGAAGCGAATGTCCGTGAGATCTTCGACAAGGCCCGTCAATCCGCTCCATGTGTTCTCTTCTTTGATGAGCTCGACTCCATTGCGACTCAGAGAGGGAGCGGAGGCGGAGGTGATGGAGGCGGTGCAGCCGATAGAGTCCTGAACCAGCTTTTGACCGAGATGGATGGAATGAACGCCAAGAAAACCGTCTTCATCATTGGAGCAACCAACAGACCCGACATTATCGATTCGGCTCTTCTCCGTCCAGGAAGGCTCGACCAGCTCATTTACATTCCACTACCAGATGAGGACTCCCGTCTCAATATCTTCAAGGCCTGCTTGAGGAAATCTCCTGTTGCTAAAGACGTAGACCTCAATGCTCTCGCTAAGTATACACAGGGATTCAGTGGTGCTGATATCACTGAGATTTGCCAGAGGGCTTGCAAGTACGCCATCAGAGAAAACATCGAGAAGGTCAGAAGAGATCAATAAGGCTTCTAAAACCTCTAATCGTAAATGCAAGAGTCTCGAATCTCTAAATTTAGCTACTTTGGTTTTTGTTTTCAGGACATTGAAAAGGAGAAGAGGAGGAGCGAGAACCCAGAGGCGATGGAGGAAGATGGAGTGGATGAAGTATCAGAGATCAAAGCTGCACACTTTGAGGAGTCGATGAAGTATGCGCGTAGGAGTGTGAGTGATGCAGACATCAGGAAATACCAAGCCTTTGCTCAGACGCTGCAGCAGTCTCGAGGGTTCGGTTCTGAGTTCAGGTTCGAGACCTCTGCTGGTTCAGGTGCAACCACTGGAGTTGCCGATCCTTTTGCCACGTCTGCTGCTGCTGCTGCGGACGATGATGATCTCTACAATTAATGATCGGATTTGTTATCCCTTTTTATTCAGTTTTATAATTCGAATTCCCAGACTTTTGGATGATTTGTGTTTTTAAGTTATCGGAATCTCCTTTGTTTGGTGTTTTCATCAATGCTCTTGATGAGTTGCTTTCCAAAGCAATATGTCATTTTTAATTTAGTTTTAGATATTGTCTTCTTAATATTTCATCCACTAAACTCGCCCAAAAAAGAAGAAAAAGCATGTGAACCTAATTATATCTACGTAAATTGATTTTGAATCATTCAAAATATATTGATTCTCAATAATTTGATAAGATAATAAAATTAATTTTTAGAAAACTACAAATGATATACATTTTCATTAATTTCGTAAATTAATAATTATTATATAAAAAATTATACAAATACAACTAAGATAATTTACTAAAATATGTGATATTTTAAAATATGATTGCAATTAAAAAAAAAGCATGGTTCCGATTTAACAAAAAATCTAATATCCTAGTAAACACAAAAAGAGACGAAGTTTAATCAATTAAAAAGAGAACGTAAAACAAAGCAATTTCTATATACATAGCTCCTAATCAAAACAATAATAAAATCAAAAGAAAAAACGAGTCATGAAATAATATGGAATAACCTGACAATTTGTAAACAATAAAACAATATAAATTTTAAATAAAATATTATTTTTTGAAAATATATGAGATGTAAAAGAAAAAAATTTATTTTAAATAAAGAAATTAGAAGATTATGGATTTTGAAAAAAATTTCTCTGTAAATTAATATTTGATTTTTTTATCTTTAAATTAATATTTCAAAAAATTAATAAAATTTCATAACTTCAAAATTATTAAATTGTAAAAGCTTTATGTAGTTTCTTTGCTTATTCTTGTATGTATGTTAACTTTTCTTTATTTTTACCATCCCATCCTCTTCTTTGTACCTTTCACAATTCTCTTGATCTCATTTTTCTTAAGCATAATTAAATAAAAAGTACTTACAGTATATACATAGTGAGAAGTTGTATTAGCAAAATACCAATGAAACTATTTATACAAATGTTCCAGAAAAATAATGCCTACGGTTTATATCCCTTACACATAGAGGAAAATGGTTTATCAACATGAAAAAATCTCAACCAATATACTAGTGCATATACTTTTCTCTCTTTCATCCTTTTTTTTGTTCACGACCAAAACAAACATGATTGAGTTTTTCAAAATTGAAAAGAGCTCCAATTATCCTTCACCAAAAAATTAGTCAAACCAGATCAAAATGAAATTAGTATAATGGCCAAGCTCTTTAAAAAAATTTAAATAGCTTCATCTAAAATTTATTTTGTGTTTTTTTTGTACAAATGTTTTTAAACCTATTTCGCGATACAACATCTTGAATTGAGAATTTGAGATTATTTGATGGGATAACCACTAGATATCCAATCTCAAAGTGAAAATAAGAATATTTTGATGATCTTTGGATTGCCGACACCATAAAACTCTGACAATTTTGGAGTTGTCAGTACATTTCCTCCTACTCAAGACTCGAGGATTCGTCTACCTCACCTCTGTCATTATCGACTAAGACTTGTTAATCACATAACCAAACTTCTTTGGAAGGCCTCTCGAGAATCCGCAAACCAAAACACTTTTAACATATACATTCTTTGTAATTTTTTTTTCTTTCCCTACAATTCTCTGTAATTTATATAATGAAAATAATAGTAAAGAGAAAGTGGGTACTTGTTTTTTTTTAAATTATAATTTCTTTCGATGTTCACATTGAAATTGAAAAGTTCTACATTTGCAGAGTTCTATTGAACTTGTCCCCCATGACATACCTTTAGCGATTTTTCACCATGCCGCAATGATTCGAGAGACGCCGGAGCGGTTCTTCCCACTTGTGGCTCGAGGATACGCGAGTCCCACCAGGGTGCTAATGGACCATCGACTTGCAGACTTCCCTGAACTACATCACGGAAGTGTTTTTTATATTAATAATTATTGTCACCCTTATTCTTATTTGGTTAATTTCTGTATACTCTTGATTTATAGACGACGAGCAGAGCTAGAAACCAGTTGTCTACTTGATCAGGGACGAGGACCTGACGAGGCTAGCGGATGAGTTCTCGAGGCTTCATCACTTGGACCTCCTCGGTTGTGACTTAGTCATCGAAGCTGGTCTTACCTACTTGGTACAACATTTTCCGAGTCTAGTCTATCTACGTCTACAAGTAAAAAAATTTCTCAAACAATAAAGTAAATTATTTTGCTATAAAAGTAAAACAACTCATTTTCTATACTCCAAAATAAGTCAAACCAAATTAAATGAAACTAGTGTAACTGCAAAACTCCTTAAAAGAATCTAAATAACTTCATTTAAAATTAATATGTGTTTCTTCTGTACAAATGTTTTTCACTTATTTCGTAAAACAACTTCTTGAATTGAGATTATTGGATGGGACAACCACTAGATTTCCAAGCTCATGGTGGAAATAAGAAATTCAAATACAACATAAGTACTTTGGATTCCTAAAAATTTACTTTATTAAGGCAACGACATAAGTACTTTAAATCTGGTTATATGCTCATCATGCTTATTGGTCTTTGCACAAAAAGGTGTATTGGTCATTTGATATAATAATATTAATTGATTCAATGTTTTTTGTTCATAAATGCGCATATGAGTTATCTTACACGTATGGGAGCAAAAGGAAGGAGCTAATAGACTCGCCGTCATTTTGATAGCCGTCATTAAGTCTACCAGCCTTGAGCACCTCATGATTGTGTTTTGTGAGATGACTGTAGTCGGGATCCACAAAGAAGTGTCTGAATCCCGGCTAAAATATATACAAACCAAATAATTAAGTTGTGTACCCAATATAGTTTAAATTGATAGCATTATGAGCGGGTAATGCGGTTTCCGTTTCGGTATTTCCAGTCTTAGGTTTACGCATTTGATTCGAATCAACTTTGACAGAAATTAATAGTCATTATGAAGACAAAAGAAACAAAAATAACGGCTGAAATATTCCACTAAAGAATGACATAATATTTCAGCCGTATTTATTTTTGAAATTACGGCTGAAATATTATGTCATTCTTTAGTGAGCATTTGTACACTGAGTAGTTCTTGAAGTGTGGTTGATGTCATTGTTTCTAGTCTTGTAGTTGGGCTCAGCCACTCAAGAGGTTATTTTTGTTTCTTTTGTCTTCATAATGACTATTAATTTCTGTCAAAGATTTCAGAATTTATGTTTTGCCTTCAATTGAGTTTTTGGGTTTCTTTGTAACGTCATTTTTTAGAGACTACATACAATAACAAAGAGGAAGGGAAAGCCAAAGGAGGACATATTGGTGCTGGAATAAACTACAAGTAAAAGCATCGGTTACATTGGATGACTAAGAAACTAATGCTATTTCGTGAAGGAACTTTATTATTTATTGGATTTGGGACCCATATTAATGCTGATGTGGGCATTTTAGAGAGAGAGAAAACTATGATTTCCACTTAAACTCAAATAAGTAGTTTACTTTTGCATCAACGAAAGGATTTGTTTATTAATCAACAACATTGATGTTAAGATAACAACAAAGTTGCACCCCAAGTCTTAAACCATAATTGAAAGTATTAGCCACATTACTGAAAAGATTGAAGATGGACATAAAACGATCTATTAGTGTTTTTGTTCAAACCTTTGACCGTTAAATCTTTAGCCTTCGGCGCCTAATCCACGTGCCCTAGGACGTCTGACAGCGACCAGCGGATTGACTATGCCTTGTGACGCTCTTCCCAGACCCGAGCCTTCCACAAAACCCATTCTCGCCATCATCTTCGAACCGAAACCTGTTGTGTGCTGCTCAAAGGCTCCCAATCTTTTGTCTCTAATTCTTGCTGAATCAGAGCTACCACCACTGCCATGGGAGATACGCTTCACATGTTTCCCAGAGGAAGAAGGTATGTTCCTTCTAGCGTTATTGCTCGATGAACTCGGGTCTTCAGTGTCAATGGAGAAATCCAGACCTAACCCGAGTGATTTCGGACGTTGAACAGCTTCTATTGGTTGTGCAATCCCCTTACCATCCTTTCCTAGACCGCCTCCTTCTATGAATCCCATCTTTGCCATCATTTTGGATCCAAAGCCTCTGGTGTGGACCTCGAATGCTCCAATATCTGCTCCATTAGAGGCTCCCGGAGTAGTTTCAGCCACCTGCTTTGCGTCTTTGTCATCAGAAGAGGTCTTTGCAACAGCGATCTCAGAATCGATTACACCACTCGACACAAATGATACAGGTTGCTCAGCATATGAACCCTTCTTCCCGTTGCTTTTGTTTCTCTCCCGTTCTTCTCTAGTAATTCGCTTTTTGGCCGAGTCTTTTACTTTCTTCCTATCTTTTACCCCTCCGCTGACAGCAAAATCATAATCCTCATCTCCTGCTCCTATTAGCTTCTCAATGCGAAGTTTATCGCTTGCAGATGGTAAACATGTCTGATATGTGCGGGTCACCGTCACAAAGCTCTTCTTTCCAGAACCAGTGCAGCTACTTGATAAGCGGTATACATCTGCTAATCTTCTTACCTGAGAACAATCTCGATTATGCATACGCTGGAAACAGTGCATGTCCACGTTTTCCAGAACAATCCGCTCTAATTTAGAGTTTATATCAGCAAGATCAACACCACGCAGCAACATTCTCTCACGACGCTTCACAGCAATATATTCTTTGCGGTGCTTCTTCTTCTCACCAGGATAATTACGGGAATTCTTGCTCTTTTGTGCCCCTGAAGGCAAGGACTGGGGAAGAAACTTAGCCACCTGTTTCTTCTTATTCTTCTTCCCTGAAAGACTTCTAGGATCCTTCACAAACATAAGATCATCCATTGTCAATGGATGAATAGCCTTACCATGGCCTGAGGAACTACTTCTTGTCAACTTCTTCTTACCATATTCCATTGATGCTTTTTGTAGAGCGAAACCAGTCAACTTTCCTGTCTTTCGATCAGAAGAATCACTTGAAGAACTGTCATCACTTGACAAATCCAATTTATCCAATGACTGTTCTGCCAGCCAATGACCATCCAACATAATCTCACTGCCACCAATACCTTCCAAGTAATCCTTTGCAACATCATCATCAATCTCAGAGTCACTTCCAAACATGTCTAATGAGCTTTCACTCTCAGATGATTCAGTACTGCCTTCATCTCCAGATTCATCAACATCATTTCTTCCTTCTTCTCCAACACTCTCTTCATCAGATATATCTTCAGTGTATAGTTTCATACCTCCGATAGAAATGAAACCTGAATTCCTCTTGGATGGTTTCACAACATCAGGCATCATTTCATCTTCACTCACAGCACCCTCTTCACCAGTTTCATCTTCAGCATCAACCTCTTCGGTGATAAATCCTTCTTCTCCCAATGTCTTTGAAATGGAAAGGCTACCGCTTGGTGCAGCATCAGAATCATCACAAAATCCCAATCCTTTATGAGAAGAATCATCATCACCCAAAACAAAACTTGGTTCGTATTCGTAATCATAACTTACCTTAATCCCTTTCGATGACGAAGGCGTTTGATCCAGATATGCAACAATTTGGGTCGACTCTGATTTCCCCAACAACATCGAATTTGATCCATCCATTTGATCACCATCCATGGAAGGATACTGATACACATAAGTGTTACCATTGCATTTCCTTGGATCAATCGTGGAAGCAGAAGCTTTTACACGATCTGAGCTTCTGGGTTTCGATCCCTTTCCAGAAGAGCTTCCTCCTCGAGACGGCGTCGAAAAAGTAGGATCTCGCCGGAAATCGGAGAGAATACCTCCTTCTACAAACAGAGTATTATTAGTACGTCGGCGACGACCACCGGACGAAGACCCCGCCGCAGAATTGAGGTTGGTTCTCGTGCTCTGTCCCGGAGAGCTAAACTTGCTTTTCCCAGAACCACCACCACCGTTTGATCTCCTCTTCCCACCGCCTCTCATAATTTAATACCAGAAAACCCTAAATCGAAGAAGACGATGAAAAAATCAGACCTTTCTTATTAGTGCCCCTCCCTCTCTCTGCTTCTTCCCAAAACGACAGCTTTTCGTGTCGTTTCGCTTCCTTTCTTGGAGGATATTCGAAAGATGTGTGGCCCCGAAAGCGAAGAAGGAGCATTTTCTAAATTGACCCCTACATTTCTTTTTTATTTGCAAATACAGTCCTCCAATCCCAGGATATTACAATCTCTGTTACCAATCAGAAGGTTAGTAGAAAGGAAGGTTTTTTATTATCCAGAAATCGCCGGAGAAGAAGAAGAAGATAAAGAGAGTGAGAAGAAATGGAGAAGTACTTTGGGAATGCATACAGGGGAGATCCAGGAGTGCCACATGCAGATGCAGATCGGTTTGTGAACATATGGATTGGTTCTGCTGCTTTCTCCGTTCTCACTTGGTTTAATCCTTACATGTGGCAGCTCTCCAACCAGTTCAAGTAATGAATAATCGAGTTCTGAGTTTGGGAATGATGGGTTTTTTGTGTGTGTGTGTGTGTTTGATTTCTCTCTGATTGCGATTGTCTGGGTTTCCCAATTGGTTTTGTAGTTTCATGTGGTTAGTTAGGTATAGCTCTTGATTCTTTGATTTGGTTCGTGAAGTTGTTACCATAGGATAGATAAATCCCATGTTTCATATCATTTGATTGTTGAGGGAGCTTTTCGTCCTGTAGAGACTGTAACTTCATAGCCTCTCTCTCCCCTTCATTTCTTTACTTCTATGATAATATTTGATTGGATTGGGTTTGATTCACGAGAGTTAGATATAGAAGCATGTTATCTCCACTTTGAGTTTCATCTCGATAAGTATCAAGGGCTAATCCAAAGTCAAGATTTTTGTGCTCTCTGATATGGCAGTTTGGTGGCTGATCCAAAGTCTGGTTTTTTGTTTGGTTCTCTCTAATATGGCAGTTATCATGATAAGTGGATGCTCTTTGAGCAGTACCATTGGAAAAAAGCAAGGGCAAAGAAGCAGCCTTACGAATTCAAGGTTCCGACTTTAGCCCAACAACTGACTCTTTTTTTCCATAACATAAATTTGACAGCATTGCTCACAAGTTTATTTGGTTCTTATGTTTGCTCTTCAGTGGAATAAGATACCGAAAGAAGTCAGGGACTCGTATTATTACAACTGGCCTGTCTACTTCCCATAGAAGCCTCTGCGTTGCGCTGCCTTGTGAACCAGAAGAGGGGAACTTCTGTGGAATCTAGCTCGACTGCTTTTTGCTTCTGTTCCTTGTAGTACTGTTGGATTTTGAGTTTTTCTTTGTATCGTTGAATCACTCGACTATTCTCTGTTTCATCTCCTCTGGTTGAATCTCTTATGGCATTATTGAAACTCTCTTTTTAAGTGCAGAACCAGAATCTCTCTTTGAACAGGAAATATATTGAATTGAAGCTCTCTCTTTTTAAGTGCAGAGCCAGAATCTCTCGTAGTTTCAGGGAGAGAGTAGGCAATGTTTTGTCAGATTTTTTGGTGTTTAATCTAGGGAGAAAGTGGTGAATCTATTGAAAGCTAAAATGAACTATCACCAGCATAATACAGATATAGATGTGTGTTCATGGTAACATGTTTCTGTAATAAGAGAAAGAATGGTAAGTTCTTGTAAGAAAATAATCTCAACTAACACAATGTGTATCTCTACAATTAAAAATCAAGAACTCTCCTTTTACTTCCTTGTAGAATCTTTTGTGCTTCTTCCGGCTGGCATGGAATGGTCAGAGGTCCTCTGGGTTGAAACCCGAACTCCTCTTTAGCCTGTTCGAGCAGCCTCATGAACTCAGGTTAGTTCAACTCTTTAAGCTCCAAAACAAACCTCTTAGCTCTCTCTCCTTTTAACTGCAATCACTGCCACATGCCCTTCCTTAACATCACTGGGAATCATTGTTGCAGCATTACCCTCTTCCTCAAACTCACCACAATTCTCAACCCTTTTGGAGAATCCAGTGAAGAAGCAGCAAGTTTGTAGCTTTCTCACGAAAAGCTTCAACTTTTTTGCACATTCTCAAAACCTGTAAAGAGGAAGCAACAGCAGAAGGTAAAAGCTCTGGTTGGTCTTCTTTGCTTCTTCTTCGGTGGAGTTGTTGCATTGTTTTGGATTAAAGAGAGTCCGGATTTTATATACGAGCTGCGACGTCAACTAGGAAGTTTCCGAGAGATTTCTTGATTACATTTAATGCAATTCCTCATTTGTGTTGTTTTAGCTGTTTTCTTTCTTTGATCTATTCAGAAACAGTAGGGCCTCTTAAGAACACGTTTCTGCAGCCCAAAAAGAAGCTCTCTTTCTCTGTAACTTCTCTTCTTTATTGACCCCACTGCACCACCTCTTTCAATTAAGATATTTGATCTCTGCTTCAATCTTTTTTCTTTGTTAAGACTCTGTGTACTCATTTTTCAAAGAATAGACAATGTGTACTGCACAAACAAAGTTACCAATGCAAAAAGGCTTTGGAGAGAATGTTTGGGATGATAAGGACTTTGATCTCAAGTGGAGACTCAACACATTCTTTGTTGTAGGCTCGGCAACATTTTTCACACCAATAATCGTTTGTAGTGTCTTTTGCGTTGCAGTAGAAGTTTTTTTTTCTCGTAGACTTTGGTTTTAGACCTATTTAAGGGGATAGATAAGATGGTGAGGGTTTAAATGCGAATTATTTTGATCTAAGAATCAAATGTCAGGGTATAAGAAAATAGTATCAACTACCTTATCAACGACCTTAGGGATTTCTTACAATTAATAAAATGTAATTTATTAATTTTATTTTTTTATGGATCATGTTATCCCAATTATATACTATTTTATTTCATGAACATATAAGATAACCTAAACTCGTTTAGTCTTCGAATAAGCGTTTTATGCTATGACATTGTTTTTTTTTTTTGAGTAAGGGTATCCTATTAATTTTATGCTATGACTTAATGCATACTTTGTATTGAATAGTTTAAATTTGACGGTTAGTGTACTACAAACTATGGTTATATTTTTAATTTATTTTAGTCACTTGGTACAATTTAATATTCACTAAGAAAACAAATTACTGACCATTTACATGTGGCATAATGGTCGTTGTGGATACTAAAATTTTCTTTTATTTAGCGTTTTCTTTAAAATCTTTGGGAGGAGAACGCGAGAACAACCGCCAAGTCACAGACGAAGAGAATCCATACAAATCCCTAAATCTTCGGTGTCGAAAAAGAAAATGCGGGAGAAGACAGTTTTCGTCGCGAGCTAGAGAGAACCATCAACGAATTTTCTTCGACTTCTCGAATCGTTCGACTAAACCCTAACCCTTTCCACTTCCTCGCGTAGAATAATCTGACTCCGTAGCTCTAGGTGGCGTCGGAACCGGAATCTTTGACGGCGGCCGACACAGATCAGAATCAGGCGAATACGGTGATTCACTTCTCTCTATCGAGACTGATTTCCGGCGTTCTGTTCGATGAATTTTACTTGAAACGACGCTCTTTGTTGACAGATCTCCACCGTAGAGATCGTTAACTGCGCGAAACCCTAACTCGTCAATGGCAGATCCAAGCTCCGATCCGAAACGATGCACTTCCCCTAATCAAACGTAACTCTTCTTCCATCTATCCTTCCTCTCATTCTGCTAATTTCGAGTGATTTTTCGTCTGCTGGTTTCGCTAATTCGTCTCCGATCTTTCGTTTTCATGTTTCCTTCTCTGCCTCACAGGAAATTGTCTGGGAATCGGAGGTCAGGAGGTATGTTGTCTCTCTTTCTCTCTCAGTCTTCTTTGCTTGAGTCGTCCTTTCTTGCTTCTTACTGGAGAAACGAATCAAGTAGGGGTTCGCATTTTTCTGTATCAGAGAGGATCGGGGAATTGAAGTAATCTGATTGTAGATACACTAGTCGATTTGCATTTGAATCCGTAACCATGTGGTTGGTAACCTCAAGAATCTTTCTTAGAAACTGAAACTGAAATTTAGGGTTTCGCCTGAAATTCAGATCTTACTGTTCTTTATTAGCAAATCCGATGGTTTATTCGTTTCTTCATTTGTGTATTGGTCCTTTTTTTTCTTTGCTTGTTTTCTTGGGAAAAGAACATCGTTCAAGCTTTGACAGTACAACAAGCTATATCAGGTTTTGCGGGTTTTGATATTGTTCATGGCTAAGTAAAAGTGTAAATTGCAGATCAAACAAGTAGCCAGGAGAACAACGATGGTGAGATTAGTCAGCCTCTGGATACTGGTTTTCAGCTGGTAAAGTCTTCTCAATGTCTGATAAGTCCAACAGAGGTGTGGTGTGACCGTTGTTATAATATTCCCGGAAGAGCCCCCTTCGATGACGCATTGTAAGTGTTTGATTATCTACTGTTTTGTATCTTATCTTGGCGTTTTTAAAGGTTCAGTTTCTGTTGGATTTGTGGTCCTAAATTGTGAATTTCGCATATTTTCTTCTTTTTGCAGGGCATGTAACTTGTGTGGGACGATATTGGAGAATTTCGACTTGTCTGCTGAAGTTACATTCGTTAAGAATGCGGCGGGACAGGTATACGCGGCTTAGGCTCACTTACCTCTCTTGAAGCAAGCTCCTCTGCTTTAGAGCTCAAAATTTGAGTCAGCCTCTGGATACTGGTTTTCTGAAGGAAAACGCCTCTCAAAGGATAACTCCAACGATGGTGTGGTGCAGACACTGCTCTTACGTTCCCCGTAGAGGCCCTTATGATGGTGCATTGTAAGTGTTCAGTTGTTCTGATTTTGGACCTTATCATTGCTTTTCTAAGAGTTCAGTTTTGTGGTTTCTAACTCGTGAATCGTGAATTTCACATGTGTTTTGCAGGGCGTGTAACATGTGTGGGATGATACTGGAGAATATCACTTTGTCTACCGAAGTTACATTAGTTAAGAATCCGGCGGGACAGGTATACGCGACTTAGGCTCACTTACGTCTCTTGAAGCTCCTCTGCTTAAGAGCTCAAAAAATTTCAATGTATGGAGAGTCAGCCTCTGGTTATTGGTTTTCAGATGAAAATCTCTTCAACAAGGATAACAACTCCAAAGAACTGCTCTAGGAGTGAAGCTTATCAGCTTTTGAGCGAATGTATGTATCTGAATTAACTCATTTGACATTCGTTATGATATTCTTATTGGCTAAGTAATGAGTGAAATGCAGCAGATCGAACTAGTAGCAAGGAGAACAATGACGATGAGATAAGCCAGCCTCTGGATACTGGTTTTCAGCTGGTAGATACTTCCCAAAGTACAATGACTCTAAAGAACTGCTCTAGGAGTGATGAAGCTTATCAGCTTTTGAGCGAACGTATGAATCTGAATTAACTCTTTAAATGTTTACGTTGTACAATCTTTGTTATGGTATTGTTCATGGCTAAGTAAAGCGTAAACTGCAGATCGAACAAGTAGCCAGCAAAACAAGGATGGTGAGATTAGTCAGCCTCTGGATGTTGGCTTGCAGCTGGAAAACTCTTCCCGATGGAAAATAACTCCAACTAATTGCTCTAGGAGTGAAGCTTGTCAGCTTTTGAGCGAAAGTATGAATCTGAATTAACTCTTTTAACATTTTATGTGGTATATATCTTTGTTCCATGTGTCTGTCTGATCTGTCTGATCGTTCTCCCATCATCTGATGAGTCAGTGTATTTAAGAGATGAGGTGAATTAAAGTCACTGTGTATGCACTCAGTTTATGTGCTTGTCTTATTTAATTCGTTTTGATTTTGTCAAATGAACAGGCTGCGCAGCTGCAGTGAAACAATACAACGATCCAACCGCGGATTTATCTGGTGAGTTTAAGGGACTCCAAGTTTTCGTATTTCTCTCCTGTCTGTTAGATTTCTCCTGCTCAAGTTGTTCGGAATGGAATCAAATATACCTGTACACCCACCTTGATCTCTGCATTCGAGTTAATCAAGTAGAAATGGTTTTCAAGTTAATCTGCCGTTTTTCTATTTCACAGAGCGAGCAGTCATGGACTATGGAGGGAATGTTAAGGGAAACCTACCTCACCAGGTGGTACCAACTTCTAATTCTGGAGGACTTGCTGGTTTGAGTGCAGCGAAAGTGGGTATTTTGTTTTTTTTATTCGGTCAATTTGGTTACTTGTGTTTCTTAAAATTATAATTATTTCGTGTTCACATTATAATTGAAAACGTTTACATTTTGTAGACTTCTATTGAAGATCTCCCCTATGATCTTCTTACGAAGATTTTTGACCGAGCTGCGATGAAGAGCACGAAGAACGAGCGGTCTCTTGTTTGCCGTACTTGGCATTCTTTGGATCGCTACCGGCAGAAGAGCCTGACGATCCGTGAGATGCCGAAGCCGTTCTTGCCCCTTCAGGCTCGGGGATACGCGAGTCTCATCTCGGTCGTTATCGACCATCGACTCGCGGACTCGCCTCAGCTACATCAGGTAAGTATTTTTTAATTATTTTTAATTATTATTATTAGTATTTGATTAATTTTCGTATTATTTTGAATTATAGTCGACGAGCAGAGCTGGAGGAGAGGTTGTCTACTTGGTCAGGGACGAGGACCTGACGCAGCTCGCGGATGAGTTCCCGAGGCTGCAACACTTGGAGCTCCTGGGGTGTGACTTGGTCACCGAGGCTGGCCTCACCTACTTGGTCCAGCATTGTCGGAGTCTAGCGTATCTTCATCTACAGGTAAACAAATTTGTTAAACAAAAAGTAAATGCTATAAAAGTAAAACAGCTCATGTTCTATACTAACGTTATTGTGCTTGTGTTTGCAGTCTTGCTGTCGTTTCGATGATGATGCCGTGTTAGCGGTCGTTAGAGCCTGCGTTAGCCTCCAGCATTTTAGGGTTACATTTTGCGAGGTTACGTCCGCCTGTATCCATACTTTGGGCACATTCACGACTGTGTCTGCCGAGGGGTGTCCGCTTTCCGAGGCACTTCGTGCTTTTCCATCTCCCGTCTAGTTTTTTCCTTTTTATCTAGTTCTTACGATTTATAGTGTTTTGTAAATTTTGCAAAATATTTTCCGCTTTTCAAATGTAAAAAAAAAACAAAAACAAAAACATTAGAACTACATGTAATAAAAATCGGATATAATAAAAAAAAAGTGTTTAGAAAACTCGTTGTTTTAAATGCACATTGTCACGTTATATTTTATATTAACAACTACATAAGTAGATTTCAACAATTTTTCAAGTCCAATCGTTGCCCGCATTTCCTTTTGGTTCATCCTAACCACCCATCGTAAAAAAAATCGGTGCTACGAGAAGGGTTTTTTCGTTGTTTTTTTTGTTTATCTCTGTTTTGTCGGATATAAATTTTCATCTCTTGTTTCGGAGGATTTCAGGTGGGTTTGATAGTTAAGTCCATGGTTCATACGAAAACACATTTTTCTGACAAAAAAAAAAAAAAAAAATCTCATCAAATTTGCGGAATCACATTTTTCTGTCAAAATCACATAATTATGGTTTCATGCCAAAAAACAAAATAACGTTCTTCGGTTAAAAGTGCATAGTTATGTTTTATCGCAAAAACGCGGAATAGTATTTTTCACACGTTAAAAAGAAAGGAATCATATTTTATGGTAAGAATTGCAAACACGGGGTTTTTGTCTAGAACGCAAAATCTTGTTTTTCCACCAAAAGACAGAATTTTTTATTATGTAATTTTTTCCTTTTTTTTTGGCAGAATTTTTTTACAATCATGTAGTTTTGGCAAAAAAACGGTGGAATCACATTTTTTGCGGAAAAATTATGGAATCGAAGTTTTTGCGAAAAAATTGCGAAAATAATTTTTTTGCAGGAAACGGAATCGATGTTTTGGCGAGAAAACTATGTAATTACGTTTTAATGAAAAAAATTGTGAAATCATATTTTTTAGTTTTAAAAAAGATTGATGGGTCAATCCATTTCAATTCAACCCAACTCATTTGACTTATCAATTGACCCATTAATCCATAAAAGTCAAAATATTCAACCCAAGATGGATGGGTCGGGTTGGGTTAGATCGACCCATGAATTTTGACCCATTTTGACATCCTACACACACCTACACGTGTTTTTCCACCACAAATGCAATGCGGTGTCGTATATTTCCATCATAGTAATCATGTATTATGTTAATATTTCACTTTAAACTATTTCTCATCAGAAAATTTATTTTTCAAATTTTAAATTTATCGAAATAAACTAAATTCATTATTAGAAAATATTGTCAAGACATGTCATTTTTAGTCATTTTAGCATCAAGATTATATTACAAATGAATAAAATTGTTATCTATATGTAATATCTGAATGTAGAAACTAAAATTAAAAAAAAAAAGCATTTGGACGCTGATGCTTGTTACATTTGGATGATGGTAACAAAAAGAAACATGACCTAAATTTATTAGTGTGAAAAAACATATACCAACATACATAATAAAATTAGAATGTTAATGCGAACATGTTGATATGGTCCGGACTCCTACAGGTCCATTAAACTTAAAAAGGAAATTCTATCGCTAAAGTCGGTATTATTTGTTTTCTATTATTAATAAATTAGCAAAAAAGGAAAACGATCGAAAACTATCAAGGAAATACAAAAAACAGCAATTATGTATTTCCTTTTCTCCTTGTTTTCTTTCTCTTTCTCTTTTAGGATGATACATTGTGTATAAATAGGTACAAGAGCACTACAAATCATGAATAATACAAGCAGTAACATTCAATTGTGCACATCTCTTTACGGAGATTAAAGCCGAGGAGCGAGAGATAGAATCCAGACGGAGATTAATGGCGGCGAACACTGGCCGTGGAGCAATGTGTTACGACAAGTTGGTCTTCGAGACGAGCGAAGGGGTCGAGCCCATCGCGAGTTTCAATGATATGGGGTTTAGCGAGAAAGTTGTTCGCGGTGTCTACGAGTACGGTTACGAGAAGCCCTCGGCAATTCAGCAGAGAGCGATTATACCGATTCTCCAAGGGCGCGATGTTATTGCTCAAGCTCAGTCCGGTACCGGAAAGACCTCTACGATTGCTCTCTCCGTCTGCCAAGTCGTTGACACTTGGTCTAGAGAGTATGTTATGTGTTCCTTTTCCCTAATTCCAGCTTTAACTTTACTGCTTTGTTCGTATGTTTGATATCCTTATGCTATGATTTACATCATTAGCCTCTTTGTTTGTTGGCTGCAAGATCTTTTTTAAGGGTTCACTAATGTATTTCGTATTTCTGATTGCAGAGTTCAGGCCTTGATATTGTCCCCAACAAGAGAGCTGGCTTCACAGACAGAGAAGACGATACAAGCTATTGGATTACACGCCAATATTCAGGCACATGCATGCATCGGTGGGAAGAGCGTCGGAGAAGACATCCGGAAGCTGGAGCATGGTGTCCATGTTGTGTCTGGGACACCTGGTCGTGTCTGTGACATGATAAAGAGGAGAATTCTATGCACCAGAGCTATTAAACTTCTGATTCTTGATGAATCAGATGAAATGCTGAGCAGAGGATTCAAGGACCAAATCTATCATGTCTACAGATATCTTCCACCCGATCTTCAGGTCCAATTTCTCTCCTCAAATATCAGTTTGTTGTTTCTTGGCTGTTATTGCATTTGTTTTCTTATTTGATGATGGATTGACTACTTTAACTCTGCGGGGATGGGTAGTACTTCAATCTGTTTAAGGACCCTTTCATCCCATTTGTAGCTATTAATTGCTGTATGAATAGCTAAATTCCTTTCTATGATATTTCTAACCTAACACACCTATGTTTATAGGTTTGCTTGGTTTCCGCAACTCTTCCTCACGAGATTTTGGAGATGACAACCAAGTTTATGGTGGAACCAGTGAAGATACTTGTGAAGCGTGATGAGTTGACACTCCAAGTACGTTTTTTCTTCTGCATCTATGTGCTCGTTTTTATTTTCCCAGTAGGGTAACACTCGTATATTTCACTGGTTAACTTTTGTGTAAAACTTTTTCAGGGAATTAAACAATTTTTTTGTTGCTGTTGAAAAGGAGGAGTGGAAATTTGACACACTCTGTGATCTTTATGACACACTTACTATCACTCAAGCTGTTATCTTCTGCAATACAAAACGAAAGGTACTATCCCCTTTTTATAAAATGTTTTAGGTGATCCGGTTTCTCATTTTGTTAAATTTATAAGCTTCTAGCACTAACATCTTAACTTGATTTGGAATCTTGTAAACGTTCTCGAAAATTTGTACTCTTTTGAGAATGTTTGCAGTTGTTTACTCCTAGAAGGTTTTAACAATAAAACTCTACTGCCTTAGATTACTTACATGATCCACCTGCAGATTTCTAGTAGATTGTATTGGCTTCTTGATTTATCCTGTGATGCTCTATATATTTACCATCTTGATGCTTTATAAACTTGGTTTTCAATTATTGTTTGGTAATAACCCTTTGCATTTGTTATAGGTGGACTGGATAAGTGAGAAAATGAGGAGTAACAACTTCACCGTCGCATCAATGCACGGGGACATGCCTCAGAAGGAGAGAGATGAGATCATGAATCAGTTCCGGTCAGGTGACAGTCGCGTCTTGATTACAACAGATGTATGGGCACGTGGGATTGATGTGCAGCAAGTAAGTCATTACTTATCCGCTATACCTTGTGTAGATAGCAAAAATGTTTAGTTTCCTCTGTTATTTAGGAGGTCTCAGATTATTTATGTGCCATGTATAAGATTATGGTAGATGTTGAATTGACATGATAAACTTTCTTTGACAGGTTTCTCTTGTCATCAATTATGATCTACCCAACAACCGTGAGCTCTACATCCATCGTATTGGACGGTCCGGTCGTTTCGGGCGTAAGGTAATCAACTTATTATAATTTCTACCTAGATTTATCGTTGGTCAACGTGTTAAAGTTGTGAATTTTCTTACTAAAAATGGATATCTTTTTAACCAACTTTACGGTTATCGTTATAGGGTGTTGCAATCAACTTTGTGAAAAGCGACGATGTCAAGATTCTCCGGGACATTGAGCAGTACTACAGTACCCAGATTGACGAGATGCCAATGAATGTGGCTGATCTTATCTAAAAGACTCTCAGGTTTGAGACTTTGAGTGGCAAGTGTCTGAACGAGAAAAGTATTGTTTAGAGCTTACTCAATGCCTTACCTCCTTTGATGTTTCTTTGGAGTTTGTGTGGGCTCTTTTTATTTTACACTTGGCTCACTTCTTGTAAATGTTTAACGACTTAAAGAAGCGTTTTGGTTTTGTTATTTATGGGTCAAATTTCACAGCTATCATTACTTGTAAGAATTTTAATAGCTGTGTATTCAAAATCGGTGACTAAACTCATTCATCGGGATAGCTTTACTTGTTTAGCCAATCATCTTTTAATAGACATGAAGTTTAGGTTTAGTAATCATTAACGGTCAGGATCCGAATCCGTCTGATCAGAATCCGTTAGCAATAACTTCTGACCGGTTTGCAATAAGACCAATAAACGGTTAACACCGAACCAAATGCATCAACTTATTAAAACGACGGTCGTTTTAGTCGTCGTAGTCAGCTGGATCGCCGATGGATAACACGGGCGTCTTGTTGATTTCCGCCTCTGATTTCTTCAAATACATTCCAATGTACGATCTCTGTGTGTGTGTTTCTCTCTCTCTCTCTATCTCTCCGTCTCAGATTTGTTATAATTTTTTGGGTGATTTTCTAGAAAAGTGAAGCAGGTTTTCTGATGATCTCAAGCTCTAGATCTTATTCACTGCAGTTCCGTAGTTTATCATTGTTGTAACTTCAATCTTGATAGCAAAATTAAAAAACTATTGAAACCTTATTTTACTGGAATGATTTATCTATCGAGCGTAGAGATATCATGGATAATGCGTGGTTGAGAGTGTTTTTTTTTGTGGTTTACATTAATTCTTCCTTGAGCTTTGATATAACATGTCCTCTGTGGTTTTTGAGCTCAAATATCCTACTACTGCTCAGGAGTTCTTTTTCCAAGATTGAGGCTGCTTTCAGGGCTAGTTGTTCTGAGGAGGATTTTGATAGTGCGGGAGATGTGCGAGTCAGTATCCTTCTCTTTCTGTATGGATTGTTTGTATCCATCTCTGCGCCTCGATCATTGCTCCTTTGTATACACAAGGCCTAGAGAAGTATGTCATGACTAAGCTATTTACTCGGATGTTATATCTGATGAGCAACTCTTTCAGAATATGTCACTGGTTCAACAATTCATTTCGATACAACGAACCGTCTTTTCAAAATGAAACATCATGGCTGGTAAGCGAATCTAGCTCTCTTTTTTTGTTAATGTTCTTAATTGTGATAGTTCTCTCCGACTCAGAAAGAGCTCCAGAAGATAAACATGTACAAAGCTCCTCGTGATATGGTTGTGTGTATCCTTAAATTACCACAAAGGTTGGAGAAAGTATGTGTGAACGATTTGTGCATGCAGGTTTCTGATGTCTTATTTCAACGTCTAGGCCCATGTTTCTAAAATTCTATTATTTGTGGTTAGTTAAATGAGACTAATAAAAGATGGGTTTTTAAATTTTCTCAATAAATTAGATGCTGTATGCCAATGTTTCTTTTACTCTAACTGATGCACGCCCCTGCATATCCTTAGCATCTCCTCTTTTGCTAATCTTCCTCGTCTATGGTGTTACTCAGAACCTTGAAACGACCGTTAATAAGGTTCTCGATCTTAATTCTTTTTCTTCTCCATCTCGTCAATTGGCGTATCAAAGTTCATTTTTTAAACTCCGTTGTTTGTTTTCCCAAAAAAAAATCAGCAAGGAACAGAGGGAACTACAAGTTTTATATTTCTGATGGATGTTAAACTTTCATTACCTTCTTTTTGTGGTTAAATTATAATGTCATTATGGATCGATGGATCTTGAGAGGAGTAAAAGACTTTGAGAGAGGATCCGTAAGTTTGTTGTCTGAGTCACAAAAGTTTCTTAGTTCTGAGGATTACATATCGTTTTGTTTCTTGTTTTGGTGGTGTTATTTGAGCTGTTTGATATCTTTTGTGGCTTCGCAACAATCTCTCTACTCTAGGGATATTGTACGTGTCCTTCATGTTTTTCTCCATGGTTGCTTCTTTGGTTGTCTGGTTAATGGGATCAAAGAATGCTCTGGTTTTAGGAACTAAATGGTATTGGCTCTTAGTCGCTGCAAATCTAAAGCCATCATGGTAGTCTCATATGGTCCCTTGTCTTCGTGACTAACTGTTGCTTCATGGAGATTCTTTTGGCTTTAGAATGTCTCCCTCTATTTGAGTCTTTCAGACAATTTCAACACTTTTTCTTGACATATGGTTATTGATTCTAGGTTTACTATGGTACCATCCTCTTTATACCTTGGATTTGCAGCTTCAATAATATGGGTTGGCCAGGTGCAACTACATGCTCCCGTCTTCTTAATGTTAATCATGCGGATATGTAGTGGATTCATATTAGAATGTCTTCACTGCATTAGGGAACCTACCTTACATCAATTGCAAGAAGACATGCTAAAGATCATGACGTGCATGAAGGTTCGGTAATTGCTGTCTTCAATGGGGAGCTTTGGGCAATGTTTGCCTGCCACCAAGTGCTTGCTTGTTTGATTATACTTGCTTAATGCTCTTCCTTCTTCCTTACCTCTGAATCTTGTATGCACTTACTCTAAACTTTTTTATTCTGACACGTTTTACATCAATCTTTTTGTAGCTGTTTGGGAATCTCATCGCACTAGCATTGCTGAAAGATGGAAAGGTTTAGCTTTTTTTTTTTAAAGTCAGCATGTATTAGAGTTTTAGTGTCATATTCATGATGGCTTCCCTTTTTGGTTGCTATAGTTTAATTATAACTCGACTAGTGATTCTCATCAATTGACAAAGTAATTATTCCTAAGGTTAAAGTATTGATAGCAGACCATGGTACCACATCCTCAGTGATGATTATATATCTCCCCTTCTAGTTTTCGCAGCTCCACCATTGTTTTCTGCTTGTTGACATGGCTGTAGGAAGGAAGCAGCAGTGGCACTACCTTATTGTTGCTGGTGTTTCTCCTCAGGATGACATTAGGAACAAATACTAAATGTTCTTCATTCGGAAAATTGTTGGAGAAGAAGGAAAAGAACCTGCGGGCTCTTCTATGGGCTTAGTAGATTCCTTGGTTTCTCTTCCAAGGATGATAATCACTCCTTTGTTCGACATACGGATGCTACTGATTGTCCCAATCCTTGCATAGTCAGGATTGCAACAAGCCAACAAGCATTTGTTTAGTATGTCGCTCAACAAACTGTGTATGCATTCCTCGTTTTCCACGTGTTGTCATTAGAAGAGCATTAATGAAGTACTGTCCCGGTGCGATGCTCACCTAGTTTTTCAGGCTCCACTCAGTTGTTAGGATTTGTTTTATCCTTGTGAGGGTTGGAGTCTCGCATTGAATTGTTATTTCCACTTTTATATAACTTAACATTTCTTGTCGTGAAATTAGCCAAATTTTTGTTAATTTTTTCATATGTTGTACATCTTCATTATTTTTCCAAGTTGCGTCTTCCTGTTTCTACGGTTGAGTTTACAAAGGAAGTTGTTACACCCAAAAGCTTTTCTTGGAAGGCTTTCAGGTCATGAGTGATCTTGTCCCAGGGAAACCCAAGTGTTGGTTGCACTCCAGATAGGTGTTTGAGGTCATCACAAACATAGAGACAAAGATCAGATATCTTTGACAAAGAACCAAAAAGCCTGTTGTAACTAACCGCGTTGAGTGGGCCGTGGAACGTATTAGGCTCTGTTAAGGCTTCTGCTGCAAACCTCTCTAAAGCTTCAACATGGGATATGAGCTCTGCCTGCTTTTTTCTCAAATCTGTAACCACTGACATTTGCTGGTTCTTTTGCTCAGGACAAAGAACCAGTGACTGGGATGCAATCTAAGAGGGCATCAAGACAGTGTGAAAGTTCGGTTCTTGCAAGAGCTGCTGATCTCGCAGGGGTGACCAGAATCTCCCCAAAGACAAGAGAGAGCAACCCGATTGAAGCTTCCACAATGCGAGTGATCGAAAATTCAGTCGGAGCTCTATAATTTCTCTTTCCAAGTATCAACAGTGCTGCAATGGCAGCTGTAACTCCTCCTGGTTGGCCATTGACTTTGCTGTGCCTCATGAAGAGGCAAGATCCTGAACTCTTCTAGTCTTTGGAAAACAGAACGACACGATAGAACGTAGACTGATCCCATCGCTGTCTCTTGTTGACGAGAATTTGCTACTGTCAATGTGTCTTGTGTACCCGGTACAAGGCTAATGGACACGGTTAGACCCGACCAATGTACATCATACCAAACAGCACGACAAGGCCTAGAGAAATCGAGCCCTTGAATGCCATAAAAAAAAAAAAAACATTTCTCACGCCATCCAAACTCATAGAATCTCCAAAATCCTTTTGGCCATGGACAATCCTTTGTTTTCTGCGCGAGTTTCTTCCTCGGATGTACTTCTATGTATGCAGTTACCGTCTTGTCGCCAGATAAGATATCACCTCTGAAGAGTTCTATGCAGTACCGGAAGAAGCAAACCGGTACAGAGAACCAACCTCAAGATGCCACCGTAGACTCTCCTGAGACTTGAGAGTTAGATTCTGACTCACGAGCAATCTGTGTTCTGGGACCTTTTAAAAGAAAAATCCGCATTTTTTCTATTGAAAATTTTGTAGCTCATTATTTATCCTTCTCTCTTATTCAATTGTATTACCTTTTGTTCATCACAACAAAGATATTAGTTTCCATCTTTTAATTACTTTTCTAAAATACTGAAAAATAACAGTGTGAATTATGACATCCATAAAGTTAACAGATAAGAGTATCTCTATCCATCGTCTCTCGTAGAATTTCTCAAATCTATTAATAATAGTAATCTTAGAAAATAAATATTTTTGGGTTGTGTTCTTTCGAAAATAATAGTTTTATGGTTATTTTCAAAGATTATGTCTTTTCGATATAACCGTTTTTTCAAGGGTTGCGTTTTCCGATATGATTGTTTTATGGTTATTTTCAAGGGTGGCATCTTTTCGATATAACCGTTTTATGGTTGTGCTTTATGGTTGTGTCCTTTCGAAAAAACCGTTTTATGGTTATTCTCAAAAGATTGTGTCTTTTTTATATAATCGTTTTATAGTTATTTTCAAGATTGCGTATTTTCAATATAATCGCTTTATGGTTATTTTCAAGGATTGCGTCTTTTCGAAAATAAACCGTTAGACCTATATATTTGTGTTTTTAACTTTATATTTTTTTTTTCGTTGAACATTTTGTTTATTTATGGCTATTAATTTTAAAATTCACTCAAAGCATAACAATGATAAAAACGTCATTCTATTATTTTAAAATTATTCAAAAGTACTGATCATTTTACTATTGTAGAAGTTCCAAAAATTCTTGATTTGTGTAAAGAATTTTGGAATTCTTTAGACAATGCAGATTTTATGGTTGGGGTTGCGTCTTTTAAAAAAACCGTTTTATGGTTGTTAATGCTAGGGTCGCGTCTTTTCGAAAAACCGTTTTATGGTTATTAGTGTCTCTTAGGGTTGCGCCTTTTCGGAAAAAGCATTTTATGATTATTAGTCTCTAAGGTTGTCTTTTTTTAAAAACGATTTTATTGTTATTAATGTCTCTTAGGGTTGCGTCTTTTCAAAAAACTCGTGTAATGTTATTAGTCTCTAAGGGTTGCGTCTTTTCGTAAAAACTATTTTATGGTTAATAATGTCTCTTAGAATTGCGTCTTTTTGAAAAAACCGTTTTATGGTTATTAATACATCATATGGTTGCGTCTTCTTAGCAAAAATCTTTTGTGGTTATTAATGCATCTTAGGGTTACGTCTTTTCGAGAAATTTTATTTTATGGTTATTAATACATCATAGGGTTGCGTCTTTTCAGAAAAATTGGTATATGTAAAAATGCATCTTTTCGAAAAACTTTTTTATAGTTTACATTCTAGAGTTGCGCCTTTAAAAAAAAACTGTTTTATGGTTATTAGTATCTCTTAGGTTTGCGTCTTTTCGAAAAAACCGTTTTATGGTTATTAATACATTTTAGGGTTGTATTTCTGAGTAAAAATCGTTTTGTGATTATTAATACATTTTAAGGTTGCGTCTTTTCGATAAATTTCATTTTATGGTTATCAATGCATCTTAGGATTGCGCCTTTTCAAAAAATTGGTCTAAGTAAAAATGCATCTTTTCAAACAATCTGTTTTATAGTTATTATGTTTCATATGGTTGCATATTTTCAAAGAAACTGTTTTATTATTAATGCATCATAGAGTTGCGTCTTATAAAAAAAATATTGTATAGTTATAATACATCATAGGGTTGTGTCTTTTCAGGAAAAAAATCGTTTATGGATATTAATGCATGTTAGGGTTGCGTCTTTTCGGGAAAATTCTGTTTTATGGTTACTAATGAATCGTAGGATTGCGTCTTTTCGAAAAAATGGTTTTATAGTTATTAATGAATCATATAGTTGCGTCTTCTTTGAAAATCTCATTTTATGGTTATTAATGTATTATAGGGTTGCATCACGTTCTCATAATTCTTTGGTGCCTTTTCATTTATAACCAATTTTTCATAATTCTAAAAAATAGTTTGCAATGTTGTGTCTTTTCACACATATATATATTATTTTTATCTTTTTACTTCTACCGTAAAAATATTAAAAAAATGTTTAAGATGTTAATATCTTTATATTGTTACATTTTCACTGTATAATTTTATTTATTATCGTTAAATAATTTTCTATTTAAAATTTAACAAATAACATTTTTTCATACAATTTCGCGGGATCTGAGTCCTAGTAATAATAATAAAGAACTATATAAATAATAATAAAACAATGTGGGTTTCTCAAATATGACTACAAAAATTAATTAAAAAAAAAAAAAAAAAAAACCAAACAAAGTCATATTCCTTGCATCGGAGAATGATTCAATGTTCACGATCAATGACTCGTATCCATCAAATGGTGGTAGCAAGAGCATGCGCTAAACGATATGACTCATTGGTTGTAAACACAACGTCAAACCACTCTGGTATCCCCCAAATCTCTCCATTTTGGCGTTTTTCAATCGCAATTTCTGCACACCAAATTAGTTTCTCATTGAGGATCTCAACAGACCCATACTCTTCCCACAAAATCACCATTTTTCCACCATAATCCGTCAATTTAACATGAGCACTACGAGATAACCCAGGCAATATTTCCAGACCCTTCAAAGTTGTCCATAATCTTTCTTTAGAATTATACCAATCGATCGTCGATCTACTATAACGATAGAACACGTTCTCTATCACACAATAAGATGATGAGTGACCCCATCCATGATTCATCGCTAAGTCTGCCGCTCTCCATCTACCTTTATTCAACTTGTAAGTCACATCCTTTTCCTCAGACCTCACATAGAGAGTTCCCTCATACCCAATGCTTTTGTATTCAGAGCCTTTGCATATCTCCTCGCTAGGGATCTTCAAGAACTCCCAAGTCTGAGTCTTTGTATCAAAAACCTCTATCCAATTCGTTGAGTCGAGATTTTTGCAGCCTCCTGTTACATATAATTTCCCATCAACGACGCAAGCAGATTGGAACGCACGGGGCACACGCATGCTTGGGGCCTCGCGCCATTCGTGTGAATAACAGTCCATAACCATGACGCTAGACGAAGCACTAGCATTATTATCCTTGATATTTATCAATCCCCCAACAGCGTAAATATTTGGACCAACCACTGCAACATCTGACCATAATGCAGATGGGAAATTAGGAGATGAAATTGGGACCAATACTTTTTTGGAGCTATAAGGTCTCCGACCGAGAGTGAAACAACGCAGTGGGCTAGAGTCGGTGCGGAGCCAAAAGCACACATACAGACAAGTCTCGGTGCGGCCAAAGAGGGTTCGGGTCTGGTAAAGCTCCGTTGAAGCAAGGAGTGAGCGGAATCTCTTGGAGACTAAGGAGAGAGTTGGGTAATACAATCTTGAGACTCGGGCTAAACAGTTTAATAACAAATCATCTGGAAGCATCAGAATTGTCATTTGTCTTCTTCTTATGAAAGGTGTCTCTCCTCCATTCATGGTAACCAAAACAAAATCGAAAGCCTAGGCTTATAAATCCTAAATTTCCCGACCGGAAAACCAAAATCGGAGATCTGAGTACTTACAAGTCTGAAGAATCAGCTGGGACGAGAGGATTCCCTCAGAAATCGAAGAAAGTTGAGAGCTTTCTCGTTTTCCCTGAGAGATCGATTGCGAATAATCGGATCCGGAAGAGCAGAGATTTTGCAAATTATATGAGAGAGGGAGAGAGAGAAAGCAACTTTTTTTTTCCTTTTTTTTCCTTATCTCTCTAGAAATAGGATTATTGCAATTATCCATGTATCATATTAACTTTTTTCCTTTTTTATTTAAACGCATGTAGACTGATTTTCGTAAATATTGTAAATGCATCATATAAAAAAATAAAAAAATATAAACATAAGACACATCATTTTTTTTCTACTAAAAATGTAAATATCATTAATGAAAATGAAAATTCAGAGATTACAAGTTGTTACTGGAAACAAAATACAATCGGTACATGTTCAGAACTTTTTGCTGTGAAAAATCTAGTCCCGAGAAAGTAGCGATAAAGATCATGCAATCACCGAGCGAAAAAACA
This sequence comes from Pseudoturritis turrita, assembly GCA_900406555.1. Classification (NCBI taxonomy): domain Eukaryota; kingdom Viridiplantae; phylum Streptophyta; class Magnoliopsida; order Brassicales; family Brassicaceae; genus Pseudoturritis; species Pseudoturritis turrita. Next base: position 4,214,232 of record OVBL01000397.1, read on the forward strand.
ATTTGAAAGCTAAAATAGGAAAAGCAACTTGAGTGGTCGAAGCGAAGCCCACTCTATAGAAAGCATTTTCATCCGGCAGCACGAACTAGAACTTAACAAAAGCCAAAAGAGCCAACAAAAAACAAGCGGAGGACCACCACCATCCCAACCCTAATGTGTGATATCAACTTAACTTTACAAATAATAGACCTTAGCCTTACTATGTCCTCCAAAATGAAGCTGAACTAAAACCAGTCTTGAACCCAAACCAAATCCAGCCACACAAAACTCAATCCCTCAAGCACTTGAAACCAGGTAACACTGCCTAACCCACACACAAGACAGCCAAAAGAAGATGCTTAAGCAGAAGCCAGATCTTAGGAAATTCACCGGAGGCAGCGACGGAGCTCACGCAGCCACCACGCATAGGGTTTCTCCGAACCCAGAGAGCCACCTAAATCAATCACACTTAATCGTTGAATGAGACAAAATGGGATTCATGGCTCTATCATCGAGCCCACCCAAAACCTGATGCATTCATATTTTAGCATCTTTAGCATACATTTTCCTTAGCTTTTATAGTCATTAGACTTGCATTTTGCATATTTCTCTTCATTTTGAGTCTCATATAGAATAAGTTAAGTCCTAGAGTCTTAGGCTTCATATTATGCATTTTCATTGCATTTTTAGTCTTTTTCAGGTGCAATGAAGGCTAAGGAGTTGGAGGAACCAAATGAAGTTGGAAGAGCATGAAGGAGAGTGAAGAAAACACAAGAATGCAAAGACATGCAGATGCAGTCCGAATCGGCTCAAAGATCATGTCTGTTTAAGGCCTTTCCGTGACCGGATTAATCTAAAATTTGGTGGAGAGATAGGAAATTGAGTTAGGTTCACGTGGGCATTAGATTCAACACATTCCGAGTTGTGGTTCAAAAGTTATGGGCAATTCAGTGAAGACACATTTTGCTGGAAACTCACATCGGTCACTTATTATCAGACAAAACAGACCGATGTCAGAAACCAGATTTCAAAACCCAGAATTCTCATATGCTGAAATTCGCTGGAACCTGGCATCGGTCACTCATTATCAGGCAAAACAAACTGATGCCAGAAACCAGATTTTGTATTTTGCATGCAGTTTTTCAGACCCGACCCGGTTTGTCTCGGGTCGACCCGGTTCCGTTTTAGACCTCTATAAAGTATAAATACAACTTTTCAGACATTGTAACCTAAGTTTTTTATCAGATTTTTTCCTTTTTTATGCTCCAAACTCTTCCCCTATGATCTTGGCTTGGATTTTGTCATCTTACCATTTCTAGTGAAGTTTTCTTAATCTTTACCTCATTTTTATGCTTATGTATTTATCCATGTTTATCTTTGTGTTTTGCATCATGATTAGTGAGTAGTTTCTCAATGGGTTTTTGGGCTTAGTAGATTAGGGATATTTGATGGATGATTAGTTATGTCTAGGCTTAGATTCTTATGATTTCTAAAGTTTAGGGTGTTCTTAATGCAAGATTAGATATGATCAATCAAAATCTTGATCATGGACATTTTATCGTAAGGTGTTCGATAAAATATCTAGGAGAATCCTAACCTTGCTTTTCATTTTTACCAATGAAAATTGATGCTTAAGGTGATTAGTGGCTTTATGAACTCATGCTTAATGATTATTGATCATTTGATTGCAATTAGAAAATTAGCTTAATTGAATGGTTAATAAATGGATTAGTATCATGGAAGTGGATTAGTCTATTTGTGTGATTCATGTCATAGAATTGATTTTTCAATTGTTAGTCCTAGCATCATTAGTTAGTTATTGATCATCTCAAGTCAAATGCTTTGCCCAAAACCCATATTTTCCAAATTTGATCAAATTCTTGTTGTTGACTTTTTTATCAACTTTTGCATTGTGAATTTGTTTAAAGTTGATTATGGTTTGCTTTCATCTTGTTTAGTGTTTGTTTACTCGTTTAGTCTTGTCATTTGCATTATCTTTTGCTCATTTTCACTTAGTTTTGTTTCGTAATTAGGATTCAAAAAACCAAAAATACAACCTTTGAATCACTTAGCTTAGTTAATTACTTGTATTCCTAGTGTAGTTATTCTTAACTTCTTGTGTTCGACCCTATACTATGCTACAACAACTACGGTGTGTTGTTAGCTGTGTTGTTAGCTAAGTATAGGTACAAATACAATTTGACACACATCAAAACCCTAAGGAAGAACATCGAGACCACAGCGGCGGCAGAGAGATTTGTCCTTGGGAATCCCTACTCAACCGAACGAGAAGGAACCAAGGTCGTCCCAGGCACCTGAGAAAGCCTCCGAGCCGATCTAGGTAGCAGGCGATAACCGGAATCGCCTCCAACTCCGAGACCAGCCGGGATCGAGAGAAACCGAGATCCCAGCCGAGGAAGAGGTGGATTCGTCAGTCTTGGCCGGAACGAGACACCTCACCGGCACAACGAAAGCCGAAACCAACTTCACACCTCGAGCCCCATCGCAGGAGAAGAATCCTCTTGAAACTTGGTGGCAGCAGCGAAAGATCGATGCAGAAATTGAAAAGGGGCCTCTCACGGTGCCAGCGAAGAGCGCCGGCCACCGGAGAGGCGACGGCGGAGACGGTGAAAGCTTGGCTTGGTGGCGGCGCTTGGGAACTAGGGCAGATTTAAAGACATGTATTTGTGTCGTGTAAAAAAAAACAAAGAATGGCTGAAAGTTGTCATGTATTCCTAACCAAACATAGCCAATTCTTCCACATGTCACATGCCAACACCATTATTGATCTATGCACCTACGCAAAACTTTACAAAGCTCGATTTAAGGTAGAAGCAGTGATCATTTTTGTTTCTTAAGAGTCCTCATAATTCTTTTGGCTAATCGGGTGTAATGAAATCTTTTCTTTGCTGCATAATTTTGTTCAGGTTAATGAAGGATAGTGGCACCAAGGAGTCATGCAAAAAAGAAGCTTCGGGTATAAAATTTCAGACTTCTTATTATTTTCAATTGAAAAAGAAATGTTTCTCTCTATAAGGCTAATCGGGTGTAATGAAATCTTTTCTTTGCTGCATAATTTTGTTCAGGTTAATGAAGGATAGTGGCACCAAGGAGTCATGCAAAAAAGAAGCTTCGGGTATAAAATTTCAGACTTCTTATTATTTTCAATTGAAAAAGAAATGTTTCTCTCTATAAGGTTACTTTTCGGGTAATTTAATCTCTCTCTGTATTATATTGACGATATTTCTACTTCTTGTGGCCAGATGAGCGAGCAAGTTTATGTTTTTCTTCCTCTAATTTGAACCTCTACATAAATTGGTCCTACCATAGCATCAGTAGGTGCAATAAAAACAAGGCATAACTTTGAATCTTTGTTACATCATAAAAAAGGTAATAACTTTGAAATTTTGAGTTCCATGGTTGGATCCTAAAGCTTTTCATTCAAAGCCCTTATTCCCAATTGCTCAAAGAATGAGTGATCCTGTTTCTTGCGACTCAAGAATGAGTGGTTCTGTTTCTTCAAGGAAAGAGTGTTGAAAGATCACAAAAGGAATTCAATTTCTTCCTGGGAGACTAGTATGAACTCAAACTTAAAACTATCTAGTAGAAAAAAAAACCCAATACACTTGTGATCAGTTTTCTAACATTATTTTGGTTTGTTTGGTAACAATCACATCACGACCATATATAGTTTATGTAACCGGCAACACAACTTTGTCTTTTACATCAATATACACACTAGATTAAAGAAATTGCAATAACATGTTTCTGTAATAAGAGAAAGAATGGTAAATTCTTGTAAGAAAAGAATCTCAACTAACACAATGTGTATCTCTACAATTAAAAATCAAGAACTCTCCTTTCTACTTCCCTGTAGAATCTTCTGTACTTCTTCCGGCTGACACGGAATGGTCAGAGGTCCTCTTGGTTGAAACCCGAACTCCTCTTTCGCCTGTTCGAGCAGCCTCATGAACTCAGGTTTGTTCAACTCTTTAAGCTCCAAAACAAACCTCTTAACTCTCTCTCCTTTAACCACAATCACTGCCACATGCCCTTTCTTCACATCGCTGGGAATCATTGTTGCAGCATTACCCTCTTCCTCAAACTCAACACAGTTCTCATGAACCTTTTTGGAAAATCCAGTGAACAAGCAGCAAGTCCGTAGCTTTTGTAAAAGGTGTTTCTCACTATATTGAATCAATGATAGTTACAGAGTATTTATACAGAGAAGATAGAGTAAGTGGGATCCTACAAATAAGGGAAGTGAACGTTACAGGGGAGATATGCAATCCCTAGAGTGTAGGAACTGTTATTGACTTATTCATACTCTAATACACCCCCCTCAAGAAGGACCGAGGGAGGAGAGGCCTATCTTGACACAGAGAGGCTGAAATTGAGCTCGATTCAGTGGCTTTGTTAGGGCATCAGCAAGCTGGTTTTTCCCAGAGATATGAAAAACTCATAGCTTGCCACTTTGAACCAAGTCACGGATGAAGTGAAAATCAACGGCTACATACTTCATTCTTGAATGAAAAACATGGTTGGCACTTAAGTAAGTGGCGCCAATGTTGTCGCAAAATATGGTGGGTGAAGTGCGAAGCGGAACACCAAGCTCACAGAGAAGAGAAACTACCCATTGAACTTCAGATGCAGTGGAAGCTACAGATTTATACTCGGCTTCAGTTGATGACCGAGCTACTGTTTTCTGTTTCTGAGAAGACCAAGAGACGAGGTGATTACCAACATAGACGAGATGAGCGCCTGTGGACGTATAATCATCCTTATTACCGGCCCAGTCCGCATCAGAATAAGCGTGGACATAATCTGCATTAGAAGAAGAGGAGAGAAACAGTCCCAGAGTTCGAGTACCACATAAGTATCGCAAGATACGTTTTGCAGTAGCCCAGTGAGCAGTTGTGGGCTTGTGCATGAACTGAGAGAGACGATTTACAGCGAATGCGAGGTCAGGCCTGGTGAAAAGAAGATATTGTAGAGAGCCGATGATCATGCGATATTCTGAAGGATCAGAAAGAGAGACACCATCGCTGATGGAGAGAGAGCTTGTCGAACACATTGGAGTCTGGATTGGGTTGGCAGTCAACATGTCAGTCCGATGGAGAAGATCAATGATGTATTTTGTCTGCGTGAGCAACAGACCTCGTGAAGTGCGATGGACCTCAATACCCAAGAAATAACTCAGAGCACCTAAGTCTTTAAGAGAGAATCGCGAGGCAAGGAGGTCAATAAACTGTTGAACACGAGGAGCAGAGTTACCGGTGATAACTATGTCATCGACGTAGACGAAAAGGTAGATGATGACGGATGCCGCATTGAAGATGAACAGAGAGGTGTCAGCAACAGAGTTTTTGAATCCAGAGGCCAACAGAAATTGGCGCAGTGCGGTGTACCAGGCGCGAGGAGCTTGTTTGAGTCCGTAAATTGCCTTGTGCAATTTGCAGACATGATTTGGTTTATCGGGATCAATGAAACCAGGCGGTTGTGCCATGTACACTTCTTCAGACAACTTGCCTTGCAAAAAGGCATTATTAATGTCCAATTGTCGCAGAGGCCAGTTTCGAGCTACGGCTTGACCAAGAGCAAGTCTGATTGTAGCTGGTTTTACCACAGGACTGAACATTTCGAAGTAATCGATGCCTGGCCGTTGGTGAAAGCCTTTGGCAACAAGCCGTGCTTTAAATCTGTCCACCGTACCATCCGGATTGCGTTTCAGACGATAGACCCAACGATTGCCAACGACGTTGAATTTGAGATTTGGTGGAGTGAGAGTCCATGTCTGATTGCGAATTTGGGCATCCATTTCTTCACCCATAGCCCCTCGCCAACGAGAGTCCTTAAGAGCTTGTACATGAGATTTTGGTTCAACTTCCCGGAGAAGAACAGATGATGTGGAAACCAAACAATATTTGGGATTTCGTTTGACAATGCTGTTCTTCAACCGAGTTACCATACGGTGAGTATTTTGATGAGTTGCCGTGACAGGTGGAGTTGTACTTGTAGCTCTTGACGCGTGTTGTTCAAACTGTTCAACAAGTGACGAAACAGACGGAAGTGGAGAGGCAGAGACAGAAGTGGAATCTGAAGGCAGAGATTGTGCTGGTTGCTAATCAGGTGATGACAAAGCTGATGAGGGATCGTTGCTAGGAGCGACGGTATCTGGGACACTTGTATGAGTTGGCATCAGGGGCAGAAAAGTAACTGTAGGAAAAGTGTCAGTGGAAGAATCAAGTGTAGAAGGTGAAACAGGGGGACTGATTTTAGCAAAGGGAAAAGAAGACTCGAGAAATTGAACATGACGCGATGTATAGATCCTAGAAGATGTAGGATCTAAACAAAGATATGCACTTTGAGTCAATGAGTAACCCAGAAAGACGCAAGGCACGTAGCGTGGATCAAGTTTATGGGATGAGTAAGGACGTAGCCAAGGGTAACAAAAGCACCCAAAGACTCGTAATTTCCCATAGTTTGGGAATTCATGGAAGAGACGTTGAAAGGGGATTTGAAAGTTGATGGCTGAGTTTGGCATACGATTAATTAAATAAACAGCAGCTGCAAAGGCAAATGACCAATACTTGATTGGCATATGGGCTTGCGAAAGTAGTGCAAGACCCGTTTCAACAACATGGCGGTGCCGCCGTTCTGAAATTCCATTGTGTTGTGGAGTATGCGGAGGAGAGGTGAGATGGGAGATCCCAGTGGAGGAGAGAAAAGAAGCAAGAGCAATGAACTCACCGCCGTTATCCGAAAAGAAAGAGACGATTTTAGTGTTGAATTTGTTTTCAACTAGAGATTTGAAACGTTGGAAGGTGTCTGCAACTTGCGATTTTTGTTTTAGAGGATAGTACCAAATATATCTTGTAAAATGATCAACAATGACAAGGTAATATTTGAAACCATCAAAGGAAGGAATTGGGGAGGTCCAAACATCAGAGAAAAGTATTTCTAATGGTCGAGAAGAGCAAATGGAAGTCAAACCAAAAGGCTTTTTGTGACTTTTATTAACTGAACATGAGTTGCATAGCAAGGAACTGGACTTATCCGATAAAGGTAAAGAAAGAGAGGAGAGAATGCGTTTTAAAACATCAAAAGAGGGATGGCCCAAGCGTGAGTGCCAGTCGGACAGATTCGTTTTGACAGTGGTAAAAGCTCGAATTTTATTGATAGAGGAAGCATCACCCAGCCACTCATACAAGCCGTCCTTAGTTTTTCCAGTTTTGAGAAGCGCTCCCGTGCTTAGATCCCTCACCTGATAAGACCAAGGATCAAACATCACAGAGATTTTGTTATCAGCACAAAACTATCTAACAGAGATTAAATTCTTCTCTATTTGAGGAACCAACAAAACATTTTGTAAGGACAAAGGTCGAGAGTGGGAAGGAAGAGTAAGTGAACCCGTGTGTGTGATTTCGAGGCCTGAACCATCACCGAGAGTCACTTCATCAGCACCATGAAAAGGAGAGTGTAAAGCCAAGTTTCCCAAATCAGATGTGACATGGTGTGATGCACCAGTGTCAAGCAGCCATGATGGAGTTTCTGGTTGAGAGAGAGTTGTAGTGTAGGCGCGTGGTTGCCAGTTTGAGGACATTTGTTGAGTAGGTGAGGAAGAAGTGGCGGAAACAATGCAAAACATGGGGCAATTTTTGGCATTGTGCCCTTGTGTGCCACAAGCCTGACATTTTCCCAGATATGGACGATTACCTCTTTGATTAGAAGAGTATCGTGGTCCGGAGAACTGCTGGTTGGAGAATTGCTGATTAGTGCGAGGAGGTCCTTTGTTACGCTGGTGAATGTGATTTGCTGTAGCTGGAAAGGGGGCTGCCGCTGGTTGGGAGCAGATGATAGCAGCCTCTCGATTTACTAGCTTGTCACGAAGTTCCTCAAAGGTAGGAGGAACATCACGGCCATTGATTTGATCAATGACAGCGCGGTAATCTTCATCTAAACCATCCAATATATACTCCACTATATCTCCGTGATCAAGAGGCTTGCCAAGTAAGGCGAGCTGATCAACTTTTGTTTTCATGCTCTGCATATATTCATCAATGGTGCGCTGTCCTTTGACATTTTTCTTGAGCTGCTCCTTAATCTGCTTCATGTGTCCTCGAGACGGTCTACCAAAAGTGGAAGCAAGTGTTGTCCATGCTTCAAGTGTTGTGGTGGCGCGTGAGATGAGTGGTTGCAATGGTGTGGTGATGGAACCGAGTAAAGCCATGAAGATAAGTTTATCTTGTCGCTGCCACGCGACAAATTTTGGATTAGGTCTGAGAACACCAGCTTCTGCAATTGTCGGTGATGAAATTGCAGCAGCACCGTCAACAAATTTTTGAAGGTCGTGGCCTTCTAGGAACAAGGAGACTTGAAGGCTCCAAGTGATGTAATTGTTTGAATTCAGCTTTGTGACGTTGTTCATGTTGATCGAGAGAATGGGATTTTGTGGATATGTAGGATTCACAATTGATGCGGATTCTCCAAAATCAGAAGTTGTTGTTTGGGCCATGTGAGAGGAATGGCGGAAACAAGGATTGAGAAAAGAAAGTGCAAAGACAAAGAGGAGAGAAGGAAGAATTAAAAATTGATTATGGTGAGGAACGAATCCTGCTCTGATACCATGTAAAAGGTGTTTCTCACTATATTGAATCAATGATAGTTACAGAGTATTTATACAGAGAAGATAGAGTAAGTGGGATCCTACAAATAAGGGAAGTGAACGTTACAGGGGAGATATGCAATCCCTAGAGTGTAGGAACTGTTATTGACTTATTCATACTCTAATAGCTTTCTCATGAAAAGCTTCAACTTTTTGCACATTCTTAAAACCTGTAAAGAGGAAGCAACAGTAGAATTAAAAGCTCTGGTTGGTCTTCTTCTTCTTCTTCTTCGGTGGGAGTTGTTGGATTGTTTTGGATTAGAGAGAGTCTGGATTTTATATACGAAACGCAAGGTCAATGAGGAAAATGCTCATGGTTAGGAAGTTTCCGAGAAATTTCTTGATTGCATTTAATGTAGTTCCTCATTTGTGTTGTTTTAGCTGTTTTTCTTTCTTTGCTCTCTTGAGAAATAGTGGGGTCTCCTAAGAACACGCTTCTGCAGCCCAAAAAAAAGCTCTCTTTCTCTGTAACTTCTCTGTTCTTCATCGACCCCACTGCACCACCTCTTTCCTTTTATACACTCTCTTTCAATTTAAGATAATTGATCTATGAGATTTCTATTGAGAGTCTCCCCAACGAAATTCTTATGGAGATTTTTGATTTAGTGAAAACGAAGAACGTTCTTTCTCTTATTTGCCGCAACTGGCGGCATGTGGATCGTTCGTTCCAGAAGAGGGTGATGATTCGAAACACAGCAAAGCATGTCTTCCCACTTAAGGCTCAGGGTTACGCAAGTTTGACTACAGTCATTATTGACAACAAATTTCCGGATTCACCTGAGGCATTGGTTAGGGACGAGTATTAACACAAGAGAAATAAAAACTTCGACTGTGACAAAAGAAGGAGAAGTCTTTGTCTCACAAAGAAGATTTGGATCAGACAAAAAAAGAGTTAGTCAAACCTCACTGTTCATTAATAATGCTCATGACGTTGCTGGCCCACACAAAGACAAGCTCAAGATGTTGCAGGAAACATCTCTGCAATCCCTGCAAAAAAAGAGTTAGTCAAACCTCACCTAATTGGCAACAACTCTGGCAATAAAGAAGGTCTGCTTTTGACTAATTAATGATATCATAGTTTATAGGTTCATGTTGTTGTTGGGTATAAAACCCTCTACGATGTAATCAGAAACCTATGAGAAAAACATAAAAACAAAAGAAAGTTTATTTTCTCCATTGTCTCTGAGTTCAAGCTCATCGTTCATGGTATCAGAGCCATGGAGACCATGGAACCTTATTCTTATCCTTCTTTGAGCATCTCTAATTGCGTCACCATTAAACTTACGGATCGCAACTATATTCTATGGAAATCTCAATTTGAGTCATTTTTATCAAGTCAAACGCTTTTAGGGTTTGTCACTGGATCTGCAAAACAACCGTCTCAAACCATTCCAATCAAGAACCGTGAAGGACTCATTGAAGAAGTGGAAAATCCAGATTTCAAAGCTTGGTTTCGTTCAGATCAAGTTGTTCGTGCTTGTCTCCTTGGATCGCTCTCTGAAGATATTCTGGGCTTGGTCGTTGGCTCATGCACTTCTCAAGAGGTGTGGCTCACTCTGGCAAATTATTTCAATCGAGTCTCCTCTTCTAGATTGTTTGAGTTACAACGTCGTCTCCAAACAGTCACAAAACTTGGTAAAACTATGGCTGAATATCTCAGAGAAGTCAAAAATATATGCGATCAATTAGCTTCAATCGGTCATCAGTAGGTGAAAAGATGAAGATATTTGCTACTATTCATGGTCTTGGTAGAGAATATGAATATATTATCACTGTTCTTGAGGGTTCAATGGATACATATCCAGGACCAACTTATGAAGGTATTGTCTCACGATTGACTGGGTATGAAGAAAGGCTCCAAAGCTATACCTCTACCACAACTGTTACACCCCATCTGGCGTTTAACACAAACCGAAGCTCTCAATCCTCAAGATATTACAATAGAGGAAGAGGACGTTCTTATGGTCGATCCGGTAACTTTCGTGGTCGAGGTCCCTTTTCCACCAGAGGCCGTGGGTTTCATCAACAAATATCATCTCCACATACTTCTCCTTCTGTAGATAATGATGACAGACCAACTTGTCAGATATGTGGTAAGGTTGGACATCATGCTCTCCGATGTTGGTATAGGTTTGATAACAGTTATCAGGCAGAAGATCTTCCCACAGCCCTTGCTGCAATGAGAATTACTGATGTATCAGAACACTCTGGTCAAGAATGGTACCCTGACACCGGTGCTTCTGCTCATGTTACAAACTCACATCATCATTTACATCAGTCTCGTCCTTACACTGGATCAGACACGGTCATGGTTGGAGATGGTACCTTCCTTCCTATCACACACACTGGATTAGCTTCTCTTCCTTACACTTCTGGTACACTTCCTCTTAATGATGTGTTAGTATGTCCTGATATTGCAAAATCCCTTTTATCTGTTTCAAAGATTACAAAAGATTATCCTTGTTCTTTTACCTTTGATTGTGATGTGGTGGTTGTAAAGGACAAGGAAACACGGAAGAAACCATGAAGGTCTCTATGTGCTAAAGGATCCACCTCCACTTCAGGCGTTCTATTCTCCTAGACAACACTCTGCAACAGCTGAGATTTGGCATAGGAGACTGGGACATCCACATCTACAGATTCTTCAGCACTTGGCATCTACTAAAGCTATCCTAATGAATAAAAGTCCTAGCTTCATGTGTGAAGCATGTTGTCTTGGCAAGAGCACTAGACTTCCTTTCACTGCTTCTACGTTTATTTCTTCTAGATGTCTTGAGAGAGTTCATTGCGACCTCTGGGGACCATCACATGTGACTTCAGTCCAAGGGTTTAAGTATTATGTAATTTTTGTTGATACATGGTCCAGATTCTGTTGGTTTTTCCCTTTGAAGCTTAAATCAGACTTCTTCTCTACCTTTACAACGTTTCAGAATTTGGTGGAAAATCAGTTTAATTGTAAAATTGGTTCGTTCCAATGTGATGGTGGAGGAGAATTCACAAGTCACAAATTTCAAACTCACTTACAACAATGTGGGATTCAACAACACATCTCTTGTCCACACACACCCCAACAAAATGGACTTGCGGAACAAAAGCATCGATACTTGACTGAGCTGGGACTGTCTATGTTGTTTCAGAGTAAAGTTCCACAAAAATTTTGGGTTGAAACCTTCTTTACCGCATGCTTTCTCAGCAACTTACTCCCAACTTCTTCTCTGGACACAAACGTGTCTCCATATGAAAAAACTACATGGTCAGTCTCTTAACTATTCTTCTTTAAGGTCTTTTGGTTGTGCATGTTATCCAACTCTCAGAGATTATGTTAGACATAAGTTTGATCCTAAGTCTCTAAAGTGTGTGTTTTTGGGATACAACATCAAGTACAAAGGTTATAGATGCCTTTATCCACCCACTGGTAGGGTCTATATTAGCCGTCATGTTATATTTGATGAAAACAATTTCCCATTTGCAAACATTTACAGCCATCTGCAGTCATCTTCTAAGACTCCTTTAACTACAGCCTGGCAGAAAAGTTTTTGCCTGCTACAGCTCCTGCTACCACTTCTTCTAGTTTATTACCTGTCTCAGAATCACCGCATGATACTTCCTCTAAGGTATTAGCTGAGATTCCTGCACCTACAACCGACCATTCACCGTCTTTGTTCACAGAATCTGATTTTCCTCCTTTGACTCCAACATTACAAGTGGAACCTACAACTACAACAGAATTAGATTTGTCTACTACAGTGAGTTTGGAGTGTCCTGAGCGTAAGACAGGCATTGTCCTGACTCTATAGGCGACAACACTCCTCTCTCACAAAGTAGGACAGACTTTTCGTCTTCACCAACATCTTCCAGTTCAGATTCCACTGTTACTAGACATCAAATGGTAACGAGGTCTAAGGCAGGTGTCTTCAAGCCTAATCAGAGGTATGTTCTGCTCACTCACAAGATGGCTTATCCTGAACCTAAAACAGTCACAACAGCTTTATAGGATGATGGATGGACAGGTGCAATGCAAACTGAAATGGATAATTGTTCTAAGACAAATACTTGGACTTTGGTCCCTTTTTCTCCTGATATGTCAGTTCTTGGATGCAAATGGGTATTCCGGACCAAGCTGAATGCTGATGGCTCCCTAAACAAACTCAAAGCCAGAATAGTTGCAAAAGGTTTTGACCAAGAAGAGGGCATTGACTATCTCGAAACATATAGTCCTGTTGTCAGAACAGCTACAGTGAGGATTGTTCTGCATTTAGCCACTATCATGCAATGGGACATCAAACAACTCGATGTACAAAATGCTTTCTTACATGGTGATCTTACAGAGACAATGTATATGACACAACCTGCAGGTTTTATTGACTAGACAAAACCTGATCATGTTTGTCTATTGCACAAATCTCTGTATGGCCTGAAACAATCTCCTCGTGCGTGGTTTGACAAATTCAGCACATTTCTTCTTGAATTTGGCTTCGTGTGTGGAAAGCCTGATCCTTCTCTATTTGTCTATATCCGTAACAAGAATGTTGTTCTTTTGTTGCTATATGTCGACGATATGGTAATCACAGGAAACAATCCTGCATTCTTATCTACCCTCCTTGCTGAATTAAACAAGCAGTTTCGAATGAAGGATCTTGGACAACTTCACTATTTTTTAGGTGTTCAAGCTCACTCCCATTCAGAGGGGCTCTTTCTTTCTCAACAAAAATATGCGGAGGATCTCCTTGCAGTTGCAGGTATGTCTGCTTGTACTCCAATGCCGACACTACTCCCATTGCAGTTGAATAAGATCCCAGATCAGGAAGAGGCTTTCTCTGATCCTACCTATTTTCGTAGCCTAGCAGGTAAGCTTCAATATCTTACCTTAACTAGACCTGACATCCAATTCGCTGTTAATTTTGTGTGCCAAAAGATGCATGCCCCTTCGGTCTCAGACTACACTCTCCTTAAACGCATTCTCCGGTACATTAAGGGAACAATTACTATGGGGATTTCATTGAATAGAGACACGGATTGTACATTGCGGGTTTATAGTGACAGCGATTGGACAGGATGCCCGACCATAAGACGTTCCACTGGAGGTTTTTGCACCTTCTTAGGCAACAACATTGTCTCATGGTCTTCTAAGAAACAAGACACCGTTGCTAAAAGCTCCACTGAAACTGAATATCTTTCTCTGTCTGAAACCGCATCAGAGTTGACTTGGATTGGAAATGTCTTACGAGAACTTGGTATCTCTCTTCCTCTTACTCCTGAACTCTACTGTGATAACTTGTCTGCTGTCTACCTTACAGCTAACCCAGCATATCATTCTCGCACTAAACACTTTGGAGTTCATTATCATTATGTGCGTGAACGGGTGGCTCTCAAGTCTCTGATCGTCAATCATATCCCTGGTTACCTAAACCTTGCAGATATTTTTACCAAATCTCTTCCAATTGCTCCTTTTCAATCGTTACGATTCAAACTCGGTTTGACGTGCCTCCCACACCGAGTTTGAGATGGGCTATTAACACAAGAGAAACAAAGACTTCGACTGTGACAAAAGAAGGAGAAGTCTCTGTCTCACAAAGAAGATTTGGATCAGACAAAGAAAGAGTTAGTCAAACCTCACTGTTCATTAATAATGCTCATGACGTTGCTGGCCCACACAAAGACAAGCTCAAGATGTTGCAGGAAACATCTCCGCAATCCCTGCAAAGAAAGAGTTAGTCAAACCTCACCTAATTGGCAACAACTCTGGCAATAAAGAAGGTCTGCTTTTGACTAATTAATGATATCATAGTTTATAGGTTCATGTTGTTGTTGGGTATAAAACCCTCTACGATGTAATCAGAAACCTATGAAAAAAACATAAAAACAAAAGAAATTTTATTTTCTCCATTGTCTCTGAGTTCAAGCTCATCGTTCAACGAGGACCTGTCGGTTCTGGCGAAGGAGTTCCCGAATCTACAGCAGTTGGAGCTCATGGGGTGTAGTTTAGTCACCGCTTGTGGCCTGACTGACTTAGTGAGGCGTTGTTCGAGGCTCGTCTACCTGCATCTACGGGTAAACAAAAATTCTCAAATAAGTGCATTATTTACCGTTCTATACTTAACGTCATTGTGCTTGTGTTCGCAGTGTTGCTGTCACTTTGATGACGATGCTGTGTTGGAGGTCGTTAGAGCCAGCAAGAGCCTCCAGCACCTCAGGCTTTCATATTGTGAAGTGACCTCTGACGGGATCCAGACTCTCCGCGCATTCACGATCGTGTCTGCCGAGGGCTGTCCGCTTTCCGAGGCAGTTCGTTCTTTTCTATCTTCCATCTAGTTTCTTTCCTTTTTTGGGGGTTTTTACGATATTATAGTGTGTTGTAAATTTTGCGAAATATTTTACACGTATCAAATGTAAAAAAAAGTACAAAAACATTAGAACTGCATGTAATAGAAATCGGTATATAATAAAGAAAAATTGTTTAGAAAACTCTCGCCACGCTATATTTTATGTTATTAGCAAGTACATAAGTAGATTTCAACAAAAAATACAGAATCACGTTTTTCCGCTTAAAAGGCAGCAGAAACATGTTAATATGTCAAAAACTCAAAAACGCATTTTCACACTAAAATTGCCAAATCGTAAATTTTGCAGAAATTAGAAAATTATATTTTTCCATCCAGAATAACGTTTTTTTTTTTCCCTAAAATAAGATATTTCATTTTCTCGAGAATCATATTCTCCCACCAAAATGGAATGTCCTTTACAATAAAAATTGAAAAACGTGTCTCAAGTAAAAAACATGCTTCCCGACAAAAAACATGTCCGCTTTCCAATGCACTTCGTTCTTTTCCATCTTCCGTCTAGTCAAGATGCCACCTTTAGACTCTCCTGGGACATGAGAGTAGATTTTAACTTACGAGCAATCTGTGTTCTGGGACCTTCTAAAAGAAAAATCCGCATTTTTTTACCGAAAACTCTGTAGCTCATTATTTATCCTTCTCTCCCTTTTTTTTAATAAAATTTTTGCTATTAAAACGAATGACAGTCACATGCTATGACATTAAAGTCATACAGTCTTAAAAGAGTTTTGGGTAGCAATAACAGATAATGGGAGAGTAAGAAGTATTCAACAGGATAATAGGTAAGAAAAACCTCTGAGAGGTAGCACTTTAGCCTAGATCACCGCGTCCACCGCGTTTCCGACCACGGCTTTCACGTCCTCTTGATGTGTTAGCAGAAGACATCATTTCCTGGGTCTTTTTGGTAAGTTTAACCGGTCTTTCACGGAGGAATCGTTGAGATGATGGTATCGTTAGATCCTTCATTGCAGAAAAATCATCTAACTCCTCATCTGAATCCCATGATTCCAATGCTTCAAACTGATTATTACCATGCTTCTCTCTTATTCAACTGTATTAGATTTCGTTCATCACGAGTCACGACAAAGATACGAGTTTCCATCTTTTAATTATTTTTCTAAAATACTGAAAAATAACAAGTATTGAATTATAACACCCATGAAGTCCACAGATAATACGACTACAAAAACTAATAAATAAATTAAAAGAAAAAAGCCAAAACAAATTCATATTTCTTGCATCGAAGAATGATTCAATGTTCACATGATCATGACTCCAATTCATCAAATGGTAGTAGCAAGAGCACGCGCTAAATAATATGGCTCATTGGTCGTAAACACAACGTCCAACCACTCTAGCATCCCCCAAATCTCTCCTTTTTGGCGTTTTTCAATCGCAATTTCTGCACACCAAATTTTTTTCTTGTCAACAGACCCAATCTCTTCCCACAAAATCATTATTTTTCCACCATAATCCGTCAAGTTACCATGAGCACTACGAGATAACAAAGGCGATAATATTTCCAGACCCTTCAAAGTTGCCCATAATCTTTTCTTGGAGTCATACCAATCGATCGTCCTTGTAATATAACGAAAGAACACGTTCTCTACTACACAGTGAGATGATGAGAGACGCCATCCACTATTCATGGCTATGTCTGCCGCTCTCCATCTACCTTTATTCAACTTGTAAGTCGCATCCTTTTCCTCGGACCTCACATAGACAGTTCCCTCGTACCCGGCGCTTTTGTACTCAGAGCCTTTGCATATCTCCTCGCTAGGGATGTTCAAAAACTCCCAAGTTTGGGTCTTGGTATCAAAAACCTCCATCCAATTCCTTGAGTCTAGATTTATGCAGCCTCCTGTTACATATATTTTCCCATCAAGGACGCAAGCAGATTGGAACGCACGGGGCACAAGCATGCTTGGGGCCTCGCGCCATTCGTGTGAACGACAGTCCATAGCCATGACGCTAGACGAAGCAGCAGAATTATTATCCCCAATATGTATTAATCCCCCAATAGCGTAGATATTTGGACCAACCACTGCAACATCCGACCATGATGCAGATGGAAAATTAGGAGATGAAATCGGGACCAAAACTTGTTTGGAGCTATAAGGTATCCGACCGAGAGTGAACAAACGTAGTGGGTTAGAGTCGGTAGGGAGCGAAAAGCACACATACAGACAAGTCTCGGTGCGGCCTAAGAGGGTTCGGGTCTGGTAAAGCTCCGTTGAAGCAAGGAGAGAGCGGAATCTCTTGGAAACTAAGGAGAGAGTTGGGTAATACAATCTTGAGACTCGGGCTAAACAGTTTAATACCAAATCATCTGGAAGCATGAGAATTGTCATTTGTCTTCTTCTTCTTCTTATGAAAGGTGCCTCTTCTCCATTCATGGCTTAAAAAAAGATCCAAAATTTCCTTAGAAATCGAAGAACGTTGAGAGCTTTTTCGTTTTCCCTGAGAGATCGATTGCGAATAATGAGATCCGGAAGAGCAGAGATTTTGCAAATTATATATATCTCTCTGTTCCTTGCCGGACAAGAGAGAGAGAGAGACGAACTTTATTTTCCTTTTTTTTCCTTATCTTTCTAGAAATAGGATTATTCCACAAGGACCAACTAAGACATTTTTTTTTTCCTATTATCATATTAACCTTTTTCCTTTTTCCTTTTTCCTTTCTTTCTAAAACCGCATGTAGACACATTTTCGTAAATATTGTAAATGCATCATATAAAAAAATATAAACATAAGACGCATGATTTAAGACATGTATTTGTGTCCGGTAAAAACAAAGAATGGCTGAAAGTTGTTATGTATTCACAACCAAACATAGCCAACTCTTCCACATTGTCACATGCCAACACCATTATTGATCTTTTGCATCTACGCAAAACTTTACAAAACTCGATTTAAGGTAGAAGCAGTTGTTGTTGTGATCATTTTTTTATTTTTCTTAAAGAGTCCTCATAATTCTTTTGGCTAATCGGGTGTAATGAAATCTTTTCTTTGCTGCATAATTTTGTTCAGGTTGATGAAGATAGTGGCATTAAGGAGTCATGCAAAAGAGGCTTCGGGTATAAAATTTTCAGACTTCTTATTATTTTCAATTGAAAAAGAAATGTTTCTCTCTATAAGATTACTTCTCAGAATCAACCTCTTCTTCGTCCTCTCCTGATTCCCCTGAATCAGTATCCAGTTTCTGGCGCTTGGCAAGGAGTTGCCTGAGTTTCTGAGTGATGTCCCCGAGGCCGATGGATGTGAAGAAGTTGATGGAGAAACTTGTGTTCTTAGGATGGTCCTTTGGGAAGATCGACTCGAAGGTCTCCTCCATGGTTGGATCCTGAAGCTTTACATTCAAAGCCCTTATTCCCAATTGCTCAAAGAATGAGTGATTCTGTTTCTTGCGACTCAAGAATGAGTGGTTCTGTTTCTTCAAGAAAAGAGTGTTAAAAGATGACTATATTCTTCTTAGTGGATGATGAAGGTTCGAAACCCACCCTGTGTATTGATTTTTTTTCTTTTTATGTATTGATTTTTGTGGCTTCTTTTTTTTTTTGCTTGCAAAATGTCAGGACCGACTCTGCACATAGAGCAAAATTGGTTAGTTGTTTAATTAATAATTTTTTTGGGTTATAGGGGCAATTAATCCTATAGTTTATGTCACCCGGCAACGCAACTTTGTTTTTTACATCAATAACTAAAGAAATTGTAATAACATGTTTCTGTAATAAGAGAAAGAATGGTAAATTCTCGTAAGAAAAGAATATTCTCAACTAACACAATGTGCATCTCTAAAAATCAAGAACTCTCCTTTCTACTTCCCTGTAGAATCTTCTGTACTTCTTCCGGCTGACACGGAATGGTCAGAGGTCCTCTTGGTTGAAACCCGAACTCCTCTTTCGCCTGTTCGAGCAGCCTCATGAACTCAGGTTTGTTCAACTCTTTAAGCTCCACAACAAACCTCTTAACTCTCTCTCCTTTAACCGCAATCACTGCCACATGCCCTTTCTTCACATCGCTGGGAATCATTGTTGCAGCATTACCCTCTTCCTCAAACTCAACACAGTTCTCAACCCTTTTGGAAAATCCAGTGAACAAGCAGCAAGTCCGTAGCTTTCTCATGAAAAGCTTCAACTTTTTGCACATTCTTAAAACCTGTAAAGAGGAAGCAACAGTAGAATTAAAAGCTCTGGTTGGTCTTCTTCTTCTTCTTCTTCTTCGGTGGGAGTTGTTGGATTGTTTTGGATTAGAGAGAGTCTGGATTTTATATGCGAAACGCGAGGTCAATGAGGAAAATGCTCATGGTTAGGAAGTTTCCGAGAAATTTCTTGATTGCATTTAATGCAGTTCCTCATTTGTGTTGTTTTAGCTGTTTTTCTTTCTTTGCTCTCTTGAGAAATAGTGGGGCCTCCTAAGAACACGCTTCTGCAGCCCAAAAAGAAGCTCTCTTTCTCTGTAACTTCTCTCTTCTTCATCGACCCCACTGCACCACCTCTTTCCTTTTATACACTCTCTTTCAATTTAAGATAATTGATCTATGCTTCAATCTTTTTTCTTTGTTAAGTCTCTACTATACTCTTGTTATTCTCATCAGAGAGATCACACATGTGTAGTGTGCACAAGCAAAGTTACCAATACAAAAGGCTTTGATTATCTAGGTTTTGGATGCACCTTTTTTTATCTTTTTGATTTCACTTAAATTAAGATATCTTGAAGTACTACATGATATTGCACTTTGTAACAACTACATGAAGATCCCTAACACAAATTCGCTTTCTAGTGCCTTATCGGTTTGTTCTTTTGGTTGATTGATTAAAGTCTTCGGATATGGTTCTACTTTTTATATTTACCACCTGCGTGTGTTAGTCTTTGAAATGCAGTTACTTATGTTGCACTTTGTAAGGATCGAATGGAAGACTAATTAAATAATTTTAAAAAAAAAAAAATCTTGAAGTACATGCTGGGTTTGTATTACGGTGGTCAAAGATAATACTTGTATATATATTGAGACGTACCGTACGTACCGACATATAAAACAAAGTGAAGATATCGCTGTCGACTAGAGTTTTGTACTACTGTCAACTACCTCGTGGTCTGGTCTGTATAACTGTACGGAATCATTAAATGTTTGTTCAAACTTTTTAACACTGTTCCGTACCACTTTCATAAAGCAAATGTTAATTACGCTCTGACCAAATTTCTGCTATAAGTTTTGTTAAACGATATCGTAAAGTGAACTAATCAAATTAAAGTGAACTTGGGCAATATTTCTTTTTGTTAATTGTTGGACATATTTTGTTTCATTTTTTAGCACTTAGTATTAAATTCGAAGCGAATTAATCAAATAATGTTTAATCTAATAAAGTATTTTTATTGGTTGAAATTAGATATAAATTTACACACGAAAATTTTTTAGCTACGTACAAAGTTTTTGTATGATGGTAAACTATTGGATTAGAACGACAAAGACATTGCTAATCTCCTGACGTGGCTCAAGTTTGTATTATAGGAAAAGTCATAATGTTAGAGTCGGTGAACGGAAAGATAGTTGGATCAGATCCAACCTTAAAGTCAACTCACTTTGACCAGACTTGATAATGATACCCCCCTCACAATTAGCTCTAGCATTGTCACCAAATCATCTATCTTGGATTTTATCCAGATACTTGGATCCATAATTTTCAAAAAGATTGTTTTCTACTATTTATTATAAATGAAAATGTAAAATTGAATACTTAAAAATAAAAATTGTGTAGTTTTAAATCGTCTTATTCGATTTGGGCACCCCATATTCACACTACGTACCCGGAAAAAATATAGCACGTGTTTTTAAATTTAGAATTTATTTCGATAACGAGATCTTGAAAGCTATAGCCTAGAGACTCTTATTTTACGTCTCAAGAAAGAGTGATCCTGTTTCTTGCGTTTCAAGAAAAAAGTGTAATAGATTATAGGGAAAATTCAATTTATTTCTGACCAATAGGCATCCAATGATCCAAACTTAAAACTATCTATAGTAGAAAGAAAAACCCAATATACTTCTGATAAACTTTCTTACACTCCTTGTTTTATTTGGTAATAATCACATCACATGCTACCATATAGTTTATGCCACCGGCAACACAACTTTGTTCTTAATTTACATATCAATATACACACTAAATCAAAGGCATATTGTATCGATCATGTCAGGATTGGCCATTATAAGTCGAAAAAATCTCTCTTTTTCCTATATGAAACTCATCGACACGGCCAATGCCATACTCTCCGGTTAGAGTTCGTTCCCATTCTCAGTCTTGCTCAGTGGGTCTTTACCACTCCTCCACTGTCGATCCAATTCAAACAATCTGTTCCAGTCGTGAAGCAAATATATATAACTACTTAGGTTCGCGTTGCTATAGTGTGTATATATATATAAGATTAGTTACCATTAAAAAAATGCATTGCATACCTTTCCTCTCCAAAATAATATATACACCCCGTGGAACAAAATAGCATTCCAAACAATGTTATAAAAGCTATTCTGTAAGGGGAATGTCTTTCACAATTCCTGCAAATTGGTCGAGTGAGACGATCGTTGGGAATTATAAGAAGCGTTACTTGGTTAATTATGATACTTTCACCATGCTTCATAAATGGATTTTCCCCTAACAGACATTCAATATGAAGTGTGACGCTACACACATTGCACTTATAAAACCCTTCTGATAATGTTTCTTTTTCACATATCTCACAATATATGTAGACTATTGCACCCTCGTCGTAGAAGCGTGTGAGTAAATGTTCATCATATCTGTACTTCACCTTATTTGGGAAAGTGGTCAAACAAAACATAAATCGAAGGAACATTCGCTACAAGTCAAATGTTGCCTTCTTATTCCACAGATGTAACATCATCCCTCGAATCTGCCTTCTTCAGATGCTAAGAATAAAGGATGTGGATGCAGTTCATGAACGAATGGCTCGGAAAACAAAGCGCATCGTACATCTAAGGTGAAATAACAACCAGGTTCACAGCACGTATATGCGAAACCACAGCAAAAGTTTGGACAAGCATCGCATCCGAACATACCACCTTCGTGTTCCACTTGTAGAGTAAGTGGATGGGCATGCAGTTGATGCCATTTTCTGCGAGGTAGATATGCACATGTTTCGTGGAGAATAAAATCACATTTCATGCAATTATAAACGTTACCTTCGTATATAGGAAATATGCAAGCTTGACACCTTTTTTCGTCATCCACTATATCGTTCTCCTTCTTTTCAAGTCTCATGTAATGATTTGGATAACTGAAATGTTCTATGATTCCATCACCTATCTCTTGGAAGGGCTTAATATTTTCGTACTCAATTTCTGGTTCTCCTTCAAGTTGTTTCCCGTCCCACCAATCTCTCCGTGTTGCACATTTAGAATGAACAACATAATTGCAATCCTTCACACAAGAGTATTGCCCAAAGTTTACGTCAACTCTTTCACGACAAACTCCACAAGACCAATCATTAATTATTAGGAATAGAAAGACACCAAGTAAAAGAGAGACAGTGGTCGTGACGGGATATTCTGATTGTGGTTGGCAAGTAGATACACGACTTATGGACGACGAAAGCGCATTAGCAACAAATGTAAGTGAAACACTAGCTAGTGTTTTCTAGGAAGTACTTGTCATCACCCAATGCACAAACATCACAAGTTACAAAGTTTTTTCTAGGAAAATAAGTGAGGGTATGGTCATGTCTTTTTGAGTTGTTTATGGAGAGGATGTTCTGTTTTATCTCACAAAGAGTATGCAAATTAAAATCACATATAGAACAAGAGTAATAGAAACCTTTAGTGTCTTCTCCACAGCAACTACGTACTTGTTGTCATGGTTGCTTTCTAGTAATGTACGCATAGATGGCAAACGAAGTTGGAGAGGGTGTTTGGGATGATAAGGGATTTTGATCATATCTGAAGTGGAGACTCAACACATTCTTTATGGTAGGTTACACGAGATTTGTCGCACCTAAAATCGGTGGCAGTGACTGTTTTTATGTTCGCAAGCGCCGCAAAACATGTCTGCTTTTTCGTCGATTTTGATTTTAGACCAATCTAAGCGAACAAGATGATGAGATTCTTCTAAAGACCGATCATCAAGAAACAAGGAATAATAGGTGTTGGCGTCAGGTTCCATTAGATCTAAGAATCGCCTCTTAGGGCATAAGAAAATAGAGATTAGAATAACTATTTTCATGTGTGTAATCATTATTCCAATTGCAAAGTACTAAAATAACTATTGTAGTCTTATACATGTTTAAATTCCTCACGCAAAGTACTAAAATAATATACCTCTTTTGTAGAAAAGGATTGCGACGAGACTCTTGTTAAGAGCTTTTTTTTTGTTATTCCTAAGGAATCTAAGAAAGCTAATATTTCTTTATTTATTTTATTGTATAAACCAGTTTTTGGTACGTTTTCGATTTTAGTATTCAATTTCGTTAAACTTGTATTCACCAAAGAATACATGTTTGTTAATCCTCAAGAATACGGCATTGCGATTGAAAAATATCCATTTAGGTTGATTCTTGCCAAAAAAAACAACAAGGTATATACAGCCAAATTCGATTCCACAAAGTTTGGTTAAATCATAACCGAGTAAACCGGTTATCAATGTGACGCTATACGAATCGAGTTCAATGAGAAACCAATAGTAACAGTCATTACTCATCACAAGAAGATAAGATAAGCTAAATTAATCTGAGTCCAGCCACAGGTCGTTGCCTCTTCTTCCTCTTCTTACCACTGTTACTAAACTAGCGGTCAGCTTAGGCACATAAACAATGTCATGCATAACAGCATAAGCAGAGAGACACAAGGTGTTGGATTCACGTCAGTCTTCAGACAACAAGAATTGGTAACCAATACAGCATTAAGAAGCACATCACTTACAATTGGCAAGATTTCATAGAAATATTTTATCATTATCTTCAATCAGAGAATGCAATCAATGGGAAACCAGATTCAAATCACAACTAAAAAACCCTAAATGTTGAGTTTTAAACTCACAACACAAAAAGAAAAATACATCTATTTTACAACCCTACAGTTGAGTTCTGTCACTGCTTGAGAAATCCAGAAACTCTAATGCAAATTGTGGGTTTGTGCGAAGAGGAGAACGTGTTTTTAAAAAGTGGAGAAAAAAATTTAAAATATGCGGTGAGCGTGGATCGAACACGCGACCTTCAGATCTTCAGTCTGACGCTCTCCCAACTGAGCTATCCCCGCTTGATGAATGTTGTCTTATTGTGTAACATATATGATTATGTTATTTAAACCTTTTTTGGTCACATGTGTAATTTAAACGTCAAAATATTAAATTATACTAACGCCACATGCAACTTTAGTAATTTAGTTTGGATCTATCCAATCCAATAGGCTTAGATCATTACTGTATCAAAAGTGGGTTTTGGGGACTATCTTTTCTTATCATACAATGGTGTAGGAAAAATCCACTTCTTTTAAGCTGTGTTTAGTTGATTATGACATTGGTGGTTTCTCAAGTAGCCTATCTTCGAAGGAGCAAACTTGTTCGTCTACAATCCAATAGCAAAATTGCATGAATATGTTAACGACCTAAATCGAGTTCTCGGTGTCTGTTCAAAGATCATATGAAGTTTGAAGGTGTTAGCATGGACTTAGAGAAGTAAGAGATCAAAGGGTATATTTTTCTATACCTAAACTAAAACAAAGGTCAGAGCTCTTTTTTTTCTAACACAGTCAAAATCCTTTGTTTTCCTCACAAATAATATGAAGGAGATAAAAGATGTAAATAAAATAATACTAACAAAATATAATATGAAGAACCCATGTTGACCAAAATATATATATATATATAAAGCGATTTTTTTTTTTGAGGCTGTACGTACGTAAGAGCATCAACCATGATATGAAGAAACGATTTATTTCTCTCTTTTGCTTTTTTTAATTTTTATTAGTTTTTTAATCTAACAACCCCATTGAGACAAGAGGTTTGAAGAGCGGGTAAATTTGTGTTTTGGGCCACGACTAAACATCTTAAATATATATATATGTGTGTAATCATTATTCCAATTACAAAACCAGAGATTAGAATAACAAAACATTCGACGCAAAGTATTGTAGTCTTATACATGTTGATATCTTACAAATCGTTCTCTCCTTGTAATGGGTAGCGAATGGGCTTCAAAGGAAATTGTATTGGGCTTAGGCTTTAGATTTCACTTGTACTGGCCTTTAGGCCTTTTATCAAATGGATCAGAGTTGACAAAAACAAAATATATACATGTATAAATTCCTCACGCAAAATACTAAATAATATACCTCTTTTTGTAGAAAAGGATTACGACGAGATTCTTGTTAAGATTTTATTTTTTTATGTTATTGCTAATGAATTTTTTTTTTTTTGTTCATCTGGAAAAAGATATATTAGAGTCTGAAATAAAACAAGTGTTACACAATAGCCAAAAACACTAGAGACAAAGCATGTAGTTTCTGACTAATTTAGTCTGAAAATTCCGGAGCTAAGAAATGATAACACCGAAAACAAAAGATATTAACTACGACTAAAACTAATGCACTAAGTTGAATTTAACATAACCATAACATTTAATTCATTTAACCATTCTAACCCAAGAGCAAAAAATGATGGCATCGCCGGAAGTTCGTCAATATCAAACAGCGGTTTTAGCTCTTTATGTCCTTTTTTGATGTGTAGATATTTCAGAAATTTGAGCACTTGCGTTTTAAAAAAAAAAATATATATATATATATATAAAAGAAAGTTAATAATTTTTTTTTATTTTATTGTATAAACCAGTTTTTGGTACGGTTTCGATTTTAGTATTTAATTCGTTAAACTTGTATTCACCAATGAATACTAATTGTTTCTTGTTCCTCAAGAACATGGTTTCATCGTGATTGAAAAAGGTCCATTTAGGTTGATTCTTGCCAAAAAGAAAAAGGTACAGCCAAAATTCGATTCGATGAAGTTTGGTTCAATCATAACCGAGTAAACCGGTTATCAATGTGAAACAAATAGTAACAATAACAAGTTATAAAGACCTTTCAAGCTAAATTGACAACCCTCTCTACCACTCTTATTTGGTCCAGCCACAGGGGCGGGACCCACGTACGTTATAAATAGTGGGGTACGTGCCTTATGCTATATAATCAATATTTGTTTACAATGGTTATATATACGATTTAGCTTAGTGGTTCCTGGAGTTTAGATCGCCCTTTATGTCTGAGTTCAAGGCTCTCCTTGGCCCTTTCCTTCTAAACAATTTTTTTTTTGTTTAAACAAATACTTTTATTGATCTGAAGCAATGTGATCAGCATGTAGGATCGGTACAAGATAATATGGTACATAAAAACATGATACAAAGGAACTGATTTGACTTTAGTTATTAGATCCGCAGCTTGATTGTTGTATCGAGGAGTCCAAATAACCTCTAACTTCGAAATTTTATTTTATTTCTCTTTAGTTGTGACTAAAAATAATTAATTTCTTTCTTTCTTTTATTTGTCTCCTAAATTATTTGTTTCCGCACGTTTTACTCTCATGATTTTATTTTAATTAAGTTTCTTATTTTCTCAATATTTATATACATACAAATAAAAATTAAAACAAATGTATTTTTTATAAAGATTAAATTTTTATGTTTGCAATATATAGTTTTATGTTAAATACCAATAAATATTAATATTTAGTATTTAAAAATATATTTCTCTTTATAGTTTGGTTCAATTTAATTATTATTTTTTAAATAAGACTAAAATTTGAATAATTTATGTGATATTTTCTATAATTTAAATATAGGTGCCACGCGTTGGCTCTTCTTACCGCTGTTAATAAACTAGCGGTCAGATTAGGCACAAACAATGGGCATGCATAAACAAAGAGACACAACATGTTTTACAACCCTAGGTCAACAAAAAACCGTCATAAAAATTTAAGAAATTCCCAACAATTAAAAGAAGATTAAAACATACTCAGAAACTCCTTATGTGTTGTCTATATCCAGATTGTTAAGGCGAATAAAAGTTTTGTCGTTGCTTGAGAAATCCAGAAACGCTAATGCAAGAATTGTGGATTTGTGCGAAGAGGAGAACGAGTTTAAAAAACGGGGAAAATTAAAATATGCGGTGAGCGTTGATGACCTTCGAATCTTATTGTGTTATATATTATTATCACATGTAGACCTTTTTATGTCACATATGTTAGACGTTAAAATATTAAATTATACTAACTCCACAACTTTAGTAATTTTAGGCTGAATCTATCCAATCCAATCCAATAGGTTTTGATTTTCACTGTATCAAAACTGGATTTAGACTAGCTCAATTACAATATATATGGGGTATTTTACAACGAATACCATAATGGCATATCCTTAAAATTACAATATCCCTTAAAATTAATATGCTCATCTGATGTCCCTTGATATTCTTTCAATAGACAAAAATAAAGAAAGAAAAAAAGTACCATAGTATATTCTCTTGTAATCCATTTCACGCCAAGTACCAGTTTAACTATGAACAAAAAAATGATGATGTTTTTCATATTATGTCTTTTTTTTTGGTCAACATGTTGTTTTTTCATATTATATCTTCTTTTTTTACACATTTCATACTATATCTTACTAGTATTATTTTATTTACATCTTTTATTTCTTTTCTTTTCACTTGAGAACCGTTTAGTCAAATGTTACATATTTTTCTCTCCTGAATCCAAACTATTACGGTCACGTAGCAGAGTATCAGAGAATATTAACTAAGGGGTCTTGGAAAAAGTTGAGTTCTTTTAGGATGTTTCTTTATGGCACCATTTTAGGTGGATAACCTTTTTTCTTTTAATTCAAACATCAAAAACGATAGGAACATTTTTAATAATAACCTCTTTATGAATAAATAATGACTCCATGTTCTTTATGCAACAACAACTGTGTGACAAATGCCATTGTATTTGACATAATTACATTACATCTCGCGGTTATACTTTTTCGTGTCTTTAACATGAAATCAAATTATACTTTTTGTATTTGACCAGTTCAGATTTTTAAATCGAATATGCATGTTCTACGAAGACAATTTAAAATCCATAAATAAATTTATCTATTATCTGCGTGCCATGTGTTATGTCATCTAGCGTGAGGAAATATATATAAATGCAATATTATTTTTCCCTATGCATCAAATGCCTTAACATTCCTACATATAAAAAGTATGCAAAATGTCTACACTTTTTTTTTTTTTTTTGCATTTCTACCTTCCTTCGAATTACTTTCGATTTTTCATTTGTATTTTATATTACTGTTCTTTCCTTCCTATTTTGATTATTATTTATCAATATGTTGGCAAAAAACAAATGTCACAAATCTTACCTTTTTGTTTGAATTATATATTTGTTTTTTTTTTGTCTTCATATCACTATCTAATTTACTTATTTTCATATTTAACCCCTTTTCTTTAACCAATGCATCGTTACTTTATGTCTATCTCAAACTATTAAATTTGTTTGTAATAAGTATACTGACATAATATATATATATATATACCAATTTAAAGACAAAAGTCTTTTAAGACAAAATAAATATACTGACATTAGTATCAGTCCCACCTGGCATAGTTTTTCAAAATACTATTATATACTAAAAGTTTTACAAAATTCCAAAGAACTGAACGGTTCCGATAAAGTGATACACTGTTGACGACAAAAAAAAAAGTGATACACTGTCATATCGCTTAAAACATAAAACTGAAAAGGGTTTAATTTTGTTTAATCGATAAAATAATCTAATTGTTATATTTTATGGTTTTTTAAAAATAAAAGTCGAAGAAATGCATCTTAAAACTATTAAAGCCAGAGATTCAATCTATGTTTTTGAAACTAGGAAAGTAACCCATTTTAGAAAATTTCCCTTGATAAAAGTAATAGAAATCGATGAAAGAAATGAGAATTTTATCAGTAACCAACACCAAATTAAATCTGATTAATAATATCCATTTGTATAGAATAATTGAGAAAGACAGAAAAACAAAAACAAAAACAAATTGAAGTGAATTACCAAAAGAAAAGGAATTTGGTTTTCTATGGTTTTGACTTTAGAGAGGTAAGAGAAAAACATAAAGGATCGGCACCGAGGTCGAGGTTTTTGCGATATCAAAAAGAAGAATTTACCAAATCATTACACACACATTATCACGTGACCTGTCCCTTTCCTTACTTTCTACTTCTAGAGCTCCACTACGCAAAGATTACATGGGCCCCTACTTTCTCTTACTTTTCATTAATACCGACTACGAAAAAACATACATATAGACAGTTTTTTTTTATGATAAACATATAAACATATATACTAGTAAACGAGTGATGATATATGTATAGACAGTTTTATGTGCAACAGAAATTATGAACGAGTGATAATTGTGATTTGGCCTTTCTAACAAAGAAACACTCTGATTCTATACTAGAGTTATGAAGTCGTAATCTTAGGTTAAATAATTTTGATATGGTATTTTGTTTATGGTTTCACCGTTAAGCCAAAAGAAAAAAAAACTTAATTCTTCTACTTCCTCCGTATAATGTTGTTCATGGCCTCCCGTTAGTAAATATGCCAAGTAGGACTGACACTACTGTCAGTATATTTATTTGACTTTTAAGTCTTTTTTTTCTTTTAGTTGGTATAATTTTTTTTTTGTAATGTCAGTATATTTATTACAATAAACTAATTAGTTTGAGATAGTCAGATAGACATAAAGCAAACTATCGACTGGTTCAAAAAAATGTGAAAATATGAAAATAAGTAAACAAAATAGTGATTTAGTAATGTAATAAACATGCCGTAAATTTTTGTTTTATAAGTTTAATTATAGTTCACTATTTATGGCATAAAAAGTATATGTTTATTGTGGCACGGTTAACTATACTATAGACATGCCATAAACTATTTATGGCATGTTTATTAAAAAATAGCATTTGTTTATAACTTGCCATAAACATGCGTTAAAAAGAAATAGCTAGTATTTGTTCTTAAGGTATGTTTATAGTAAACTAAATAGTGAAAATAAGTATTACAATATACAGTATTTTTTTTCGTTATTACTCCATATAATAAACATGCCATCAAAAGTTATCGAATCTAGAGAATTGAATCAAATATTTAGTAATGGCTTGTAAATAGTTAATTAAAAAGAATAACTATGTAAGTACTCGTAACTAAATAATGAATCACACATGGCATTGTATATAGTATGTATTGCCTGTATCTATAGATTGTAGTCGCTGTCGTGAAATGTTAATGAACGAAGGTCTTAATGAAAATAATTATCAAGAAAAGGGGAAAAAACGAAGTAAAGGGAAAATAATATATATAATGTAGTAGAAAGGAGAGAAAGGGATAGGTCACGTGATCATTTGTGTGTAACGCATCTAGAATAAATTTATTCTTTTTGAGATCAGAAGAACCTCTTTATGAAAGATTTATATATATATATAGATAATAAATAGATTTATTTATTGGATCTTAAACTGTCTTCATAGAACCTGTCAAATATCCAGTTAACTTCCAATATAATTTGATTCATGTTTGGTTCATGTTAAAGACACGAAAGAGTATAACCTTGAGATATAATGTAATTATGTCAAAAACAATGGCAACTGTCACACTTGTATAAAGAACATGGATTCATTATTTATTCATACATATGTTATTATCAAAAATGTTCCTGTTGTTTTTGATATTTGAATTATAAAAAAAAAAGCCTATCCATCTAAAATAATAGTGCCATAAAGAAACATCTGTTGTAAATGGATAAATGATATAATTATCCATATACAAATATTTTAACGATTTCTTAATTGCTAAGGCAATATTTCGCCCACTTAGAACTATATAAATAGGAGGATGTAGAAAGTGATTAAGCATTAGTCATTCTTCTCTCCTTCTTTGTTTCTTCGTATATTAATATAATATAACATGTGATAATTAATATATTCACAACAACATCCTAAAAGAAAGCTTTTTCCAAGACACTAGTTAATGTTCTCTTCTCTGATAGTTCTCTGATTCTCTCTCTGATACGTGATCTGCTGATGTAATGGTTTGGATTCAGTAGATAGAATTATGTAATTATTGACTAAAATGTTTTTTTTTTTTAAAGGAGATAAAAGATGCAGATAAAACAATACCAACATATAATATGAAAAAACCATGTTGACCAACAAAAAAAAACATGATATGAAAAATCATCATTCTTTTTTGTTCGTAATTAAACTGGTACTTGGCGTGGTCTGGTACTTTTTTGTGCATATTAATTTTAAGGGATTCAAATTTTTTTACAAAAACTGTTCACATAAAACACCCTTAAGTTCTATAGAATACCTCATATCAAATCATACCAGAGCTAAATTTTATTTATTATCCTCGAAATCGTTCCACGATTATACAAGAAACAATGAAGACCTAAGTCAGTGTATTGTTTTTTTTGTTGTTGTTGATAAAAGTTATTGTATTGTTGGTGTTTGTTTATTAATGAAACGTTATATATGTTTAAAAATGTTGTCATAACCATTCATTTGTTGAAACTATAAATATTTAATACTAACACTTGTAGGAAAGTTAATGCGTTGCTCCTGCATGGCTATACCTCGAGCCATCATTTACTATTTGCGTATAGTCATCATTACATATACGCTTTAATTTTTAGTTATAATTTTTTTTTGTCGATCTTTATAAGAATGAATATAGGGAGAGCAAAATCCCAACAAACCATTCCTAATCAAGCAATTGCGCTTGAAGTGTCACCATTTTCCAAATATGGCAATGGTAGTGGTGACATTTCTTTATTTAAGTGAGTTGAACGTTATTCAAACTCTTCATCCTTCTAGAAAACACATATCCTATAAACACTAAACTAATGTGGAAAAAAGCTTTGGGTTTGAGGAAAACTTCCCGTCTCTCGGCTAATGTCGGTCGCATGTCGTTGGCCACCACCACTCACGGCTCCGACAACGAAGGCGAAAACACTCCACCATCGTCACCTCCTTCTCCACCACAGCCTCAACCCGAGTCCTTGCCGCCTGTCCCTGACCTTTCTCCGCCGCCGCCACAGCCAGAGACTCCACAAAAGCCGCCATTTCCAACCGAGGAAGATATTGTAAGAGGCTACCCTTTGATCTTCACTACCAAGGACGAATTCCTCGGCCCGTGGGAGAAGAGAGCTTTGACGGAAGCACAATACTACTCGGACGATGATGATGATTTTGACGAGTTTGAGATGATCAATGAATCCTCCGACGGTGGTGGTGACTCGCCTCCGCCGGGATGGATTCCCTCGGACGAAGACCCAGATCGCTTTTGGGATGGCGTGGATCCATGGGATCCATTCAACGAGCTAGAGATCGACGAGGAGATCTATGTGGACACTGACTCGGAGAGTGACTCGGATGATGAAAAAAAAAGTGGCTAGAGCTGCAACGAGCCGATGGTTTAAGTCGAGGGTTTTATGTAATTTTTTTTTTTAGGATTTTCTTTTAGTATCTAGTTTTTTAATCCCCCTAGAGCTTCTTTAGAAGCTAATGCATGGCTTTGTGTGTGTTAATGTTGTTTTTAAATTCCTCAAAAAGCTTTCTTAAGCTAGCTACTGATGTATTACGTACATGAACCTCGACAAACTTTTTTATAAATATATATTTATGTTAATCGTCTATATAATTAACTACAAATATAACATAATACTGCATTTTTATTAAAAATAAACCATATAAATATCTTAATATAATAGTAAACAAGTAGATGAACTGCATGTCCAATAAGATGAACTGCATGTCCGATTTAATAAATGTGCTATAAATATTTTTACTAACACGAAAAGCTGGTTATTAAACGGATAAAGCAGTAGATGAAGCGGCGAACTAAACGTCCCATAAATATTATTGTATAGATTTAGTTTTACACTTTTACTAAAAGAAAAGTTGGTTATTCTCCATTAAATATATAAAATTTAAAAAAAAAAAAAAACTAGCAGATGGATTGATGAACTACGAGTGTCATCCCAGTGTAGTCCACAGCTT
This sequence comes from Pseudoturritis turrita, assembly GCA_900406555.1. Lineage (NCBI taxonomy): Eukaryota > Viridiplantae > Streptophyta > Magnoliopsida > Brassicales > Brassicaceae > Pseudoturritis > Pseudoturritis turrita. The sequence continues at coordinate 4,247,306 of OVBL01000397.1, forward strand.
AGCTTACGAAGTCACCGGTTTAATTACAGCTCATAGTACACTTTCTAGATTTTCAATTTGGACCACCCAAATGGAACCAATCAGTTCCGGCGATTTGCATGCTAGGACTGGGCAATTTATTCGTTACATTCACTCCGATTCGGTATTCGCTTTGATTCGATTCAAAAAATTCGGATATCTGTTATGAATCAAAGCGGAACAAATAGTAAAATCTAATATCCGTCAAAAACGGAGTAAATCACAAATACTAATTTTAAAAATTTGAATATCCGCTCCGATCCGTATATTACTTATATATACATATAACCTGATAGATTTATAACATATATTTGCATTTTTAGACATTTTAAATACATTTAGCGAAATATTTATAGTAATAATAGGTAGATACTAGATTTTTAATTAAAAATAATTTTTTTTTCCTAAATAAAAAACACATGTTTCATTTTTCATCATCTTAATCTTTCATTTTTTATTTTTATTTAATTATATCCAATAAAATTAAGTAATTTAATATATTTATTCACTAGTTAGTTTAAATATTATATTAAAACAATTTTGTTTAAAAAAATTGTGTTTTGATTATTTATTGGTTTAAAACGAATATCCGCAAATATCAGAAAAAATTCGGATTTTCGCAATTTCGGATATCCGAAAATTTTCCGAGCAAAACAAATCAGAAAATTAGATATCTGACAAAAATAAAATAGATCATAATTACTGCATTTTTCGGGATATCCACTCCGTACCAACTCTATTGCATGGGAGTTTTCGTGGTGAAAGTACAAGTATCAGATTTTTTAAAAGGTGTACATAAATATGGGGGTGTTTCTGAGTTTTCTTCAAAGACTTTTTTGTTGTTTGAATTTTGTTTCTCTCTGTCTCTCTCTACTGAATAGAGTACACACATTCATATTGTACATTGTCCACGTGTATATAGTTCTTATGTGTATAATGTGTATATGGCTTAGGTGAGAGTCAGATAATTGATACTTGTATATAAGGCTAATGTATTCAACACTTTACATTTAATGAAGAAATATTCAGATATTATATACTAATATCATTTTTACATTACAATATCATCCACATCCACATCCACATCATAAAATATAAAATGACATAACAATTGGAAAAAGGAAAAGAATATAACAATCGAAAGGAGAGCAACGGCTAGTAGTAGTTTTAGTGAAGAAGACATTAAATTTGATGGATTATGGGGAGGACAAGAGCAATTAAATGAATACAAAGTATAGAATTATGGATTTTACAAAAGAATCCTAGTTTAATCTATACAAGTATACTCGTAACAACATGCGAAATATGTATTAAACCAAAAAAAAAAAAGCGAAATATGTAGAAAAATACAAGTCACTACATATTTCAAATATATAACATTGTAATAGTATCTTTATTACACGAGGCTTCCCATTCAGAAATATTTTACTTTTTAACAAGATAAAACTTACATATCCAATGACGAAAGAGAAAAGTTACATATCCAATGTCCCTCGTTAGCTATTTACTAAAGGTCCATAAATAGTTTTGTAGTATAAAAGAGATTTAACCGAAAAAAAAATCAAATATATTTTTACTGAAGGGAAGGTTGGGTACCCGAGAACCCATCAGTCACTACAAAACTTGGAACCAATCAGTTCCCCTTTAATTTGGCGATTTGCATGGGAGTTTTCGTGGTGAAAATACAAGTATTGGATATTTTTTAAAAGGTGTACATAAATATGGGGGTGTTTCTGAGTTTTCTTCAAAGACTTTTTTGATGTTTGGATTTTGTTTCTCCGTCGCTCTCCACTAGTATCATTTTTACACTACAAATATCATCCACATCCACATCATAAAACATAAAATGACATAACAATTGGAAAAAAAAGAAAAGAATATAAGAATATAAAAGAGAGCAACGGCGAGTTTTTACTGAATACAAAGTATAGAATCATGGATTTCTACAAAAGAACTCTAGTTCAATCTATACAAGTATATTCGTAACAACATGCGAAATATGTATTAAACCAAAAACAAAAAAACATGCGAAATATGTAGAAAACTACGTAGTATAAGTGTATATAACATAGTAATAATAGTATCTTGATTACATGAGGCTTCCCATTTAGAAATATTTTCATTTTTAAGAAGATAAAACTTACATATCCAATGTGCCTCGTTAACTATTTTACTAAATGTCGATAAATAGTTTTGTATAAAAGAGATTTTTACATGAAAAAAAAATTAAATAAGTAAATATTTTTACTGAAGGGAAGGTTGGGCACCCGAGAAACCATCAATCACTAAGTCACTTCCGTAGTTCCGTGTGTTATACAGCTCATAGCCACTAGACGTCCATAACCATAAAAAGGAAGAATTTATATACCGACTATTTAGTTTCTTTAAAAACTCCCCAAGACTTTCTAGAATTGAAATTTAAACCACCCGAAGAGAACCAATCAACCCAATCAGTTGCCTTCAATTGGCAATTTTCGTGGGGCGTTTTTTTGACAAAAGTACAAGTAGTGGGATAGTTTTAAAAAATGTACAGAAAGATAGGGGTGTTTCTGAGAATTCGTCGAAGTTTTTTTCCACAGAAAGAAAGAAACTTGACATATTGTTCTTATTGAATATACAAATAAATGGGAAGAAATGATTTCCGAGGAAGGAGATGCTATTTAGAGCAGGTTTTGGAATTAAGAATATCACGCCTCTTTGTTTCTCTCCACAAGAAAATCTAGGGTTTCTAAAATGTCTCATCTTTTCGGCCGAATCTCCAAGCTTTCATCTCCCCTGAACCGGAAGCTCTGTTCCAGACGCTCGGAATTCTCGACGACGACGACTCCTTACCTTCTCCTCGGGAGAGATGTGGTCGGAAAATCTCCTTGCGGCGGAAAAATTGTCAACTTTAACTTGTACGACCCGAGGAAAGAAGAGCATGTGAAGATGGAGAATCAGACTCTGTCGACGAATCTCTGTGGATCCTCGAAGATAGGATCGTCGAGAGGATGGTTAGCTATGATGAGCAAACGCGATTCTACAGTGCGTCTCACCAACATCTTCAACAACCCTTCAAAGACAATCTCTCTACCTCCTTTAATCAAAGACGAAACCGAACGCCTCCTAAATGTCTCTGTCTCCTCCTCTTCAAACGATGATTGTGTTGTCGCCGCCAGGTTTTACGGGTCTAGGCTCAGTCTGTGTCGACTTGGTGACTCGGAGTGGACTCGTGTCGACGTACCTTGCCCAGCCTTCCGTTTATCTCCGGTCATGTACTCAGACAGAGACCAGAAGTTCTACTTGAACAGTTGCAGCTCTGACTACACCGGTCCGACAGATTTCACCTCTACATCCGGTCTAGTCTCTCCGGTCAGTGGCTACGTGAGATACCCATTGTGTAACTTTCCCGAGTTTGAGAACCACTTGCGTCTCCAGCGTCTCAATGTCTACCAGATGCTTGTCCAGTCACCTTCCGGCGAGTCTTTCATCGTTCTTTGGTAAATTTATCCCAATTCCTCTGTTTTTGTATACCGAAAATACTCTGTTTATTATGAATAGCTAAATGAGTATATTTATGTGCGCAGGTCTGTGGATTGCTTTAATGACAAAGGAGAAGCTGTGGCATGGGGAGACAAAATGTATAACCAGGACGATCTTCTTATAAAGACCCACAAAATCATGGTCTTTAGGCAAGACAACGAGAAAGAGATTGGTCTTTACACTGAAGACATTGGTGATCTCTGCATTTTCGTGGGAGAGAACGAACCATTTTGTCTCTCTGCTAGCAACTATCCTGGTCTCAAGCCTAACTCCGTCTACTTTGCTGGTCACTGCTCGGGTTTTGGTGTCTGTGATCTCGCTTCTCGCACTATCCGCTATCTCTCTGACTCGCCTCGCCATCGCCTCTTTTGGCTTCCTCCAACAACACCCCAGTAGTAGCAGATGGATTAGGGGATTGTTCTCCCCTTTTCATTCTCATGTCGCGTTTTAGATTATGTCTTTCTATCATCTTGCATTTAAAGTATTATGTGTTTTTTTAGATTATGTCCTTTTTATTATCTTTCATGAGCTCTATCTATGTTCTTAGCTCTACGTTTTCGCTGTGTTTGAACATCTTTTAACTTATGGGTATTGGATCTTGGTATTAGTGATGGTCTTTTAAGTATATACCCTTTTCTTGCTTTTCAAGAAAGAGTCTCTTTTACTTTACAAGACAAAAACCAGGCCTAAGAAATATCCTCTTAAGAAAAGTGTCGTCGTACAGAATTTACTTAATCATGCAATTCTCTTAATCATGCAATTTACTTGAAGACAAAGGTCATATGAAACATGAATTTTGGTATTAATGATGGTAAGTCTAGACCCTTTTCTTGCTTTTCAAGAAAGATTCTCTTTTACTTTACAGACAAATCCTCTTATGAAAAGATTTTAGGTCGTTGTACAGAATTTAATCATGCAATTTTGCTATCGGAGTGTAGACGAAGAAGTTTGCTCTTTCGAAGATAGCCTACTTGAAGCCACAAATGTCATTTAAAGCGGATTTTTCCTACAACATTGTATTCATAAGAAAAGATAGTTCCACTTTTGATACAGTAAACCATGTAGCAAAAAGCTAGAACTAGAATACTAGATAATGTAATTGAACCAGTCTAAATCCACTTTTGATCCAGTAAAGATCCAAACCTATTGGATAGATCCAAACTAGAATTACTAAAGTTGTCTTGATTAAACTCTAATTTCTCTACAACTATAGATATTTTATATGAGATTAAAGTTTCACGAACACATAAACACTATACAAATTAAAATCTGTACTAAAATACTAATTAATATTCAAGTAAACTTAATCTCGAACATTCATCATCACCAGAATATTGTCCGTGAAAAATTGATGCAATCGAAAGTTAAGTTTTTGAATTCTTTTTGTATGATATTTGAAAATAGTTTTATTGAGTAATTTAGTAGTTTACATGTAACTTCATAATTTAGGTTATATGTATTTTTATTATATTTATATGTAACCTTACATTATATTTGTTTTATTTATAATTATGAAAGTGTTATCACCATAATATTGTTAATGTTAAAAAATATAATGCAATATTCAAAACCTCATTTTGAGGATACCCTAACATCTTCAAGAAATGATTTTTGAACCGACACTCAGACACGAATTCAGATCGTCATACATATTCAAATCATGCAATTTTTCTATTGAATTGTATTATGCAACACGAATTTTTTTGTATCGACTTGTAGTTCGAAGATCGGCCAAGTGGACGAGACTGATCAAGCTTGTGACCGGTCTTGTCCGAACAAAAAAAAAAGTTTTTTTCGGCTCCTAAATAGATTTTGACGATCCCTCTACCTATATATACTAGCTTTTAACAAATTAGAAAATTTGTTATTTTATTTTTTGTAACATAAAATAAGAAAATAATATCTATTGTACCTCAATAAAAATATTAAAAAATGCAAAATTGGATTACGTATAACCTATTTCTCTCCTTTCCTAAACATTACAAGTTACAAGACACAATATCCTCAATTTTTTCTTCGTTATTCCACAAGTTCATTCAATAAATTTAATTTTTTTCCATCAAATGTTGAACAAATCTATAAAGTAGCAGTGACCAATTAATGGACAAAAAAATCCAGATTCAACGATTCAATTACTTAAATCGGTTTATACCAAATGTATCGAATTCGAAAATATGTTTTACAGCTATAATTGGAGCATATTGATGTATGAGTTTGCTGATACTGAATTTGAAAACAATTTAAAAATATATATTTAATAAATAAAAATCTATCGACACTGAAATTGTAATATTTTAATTTTAGTCCCTGAAGAACTACTTTTTTACTTTGGCCCTCTATCTCCTCTTTCTATCTATCTCCCTTTCTCTCGCTCTCTTTCTGATTTGATCGCCGGAAATCATAGCCGTCCGTCCGATCACCCAGCTATACGCCGACAAGATCTCTTCGATCAGTCTAATGGTCTGATTTTCGCCACCTCAGATCTCCGGCAACAATCCGGTATTATTTCTCGCTTTTTCCGAATCTTTATTCGCGGGTTTTCGAAAATGAGGAGCTTCATCGAAGAGAAAGCATAGTGGAAGCTATCTGTGAAATCTGAGGATTTGAATTTGAATACTCAGGGTTTCGATTCGTCCTTCGTTGCATGCTGATCCAATTTGAGCTCCTCTGCCAGTGAATCTACTCGGAAACCTAGGGTTTCTAGTTAGGGGAAAAAGTGTGTTTCTTTCGAGTCTCTGCTTCCAGTTGCGTAGCCATGTTCAAGAAAATCATGAAAGGTGGGCATCGAAAGCCCTCTAAATCCGAGGCTAATGAACCCTCTAGTTATGGGATTGGTCCTCCGGGTAGGTCAGGTCCTGGTTCCAATGTGGTAGTTAGCCACGCGTCTCGTGGTGCACTGGTTTCTTCTTCTCCGTCGCCAGTGACGGCCACTCCACCGCCTGCGCCTATGGGCTCGGTCGAGCCACTCCCTTTGTTCAGGGATGTGCCGGTTTCAGAGAGGCAAACCTTGTTCTTGAGGAAACTCCAGAACTGCTGTTTCCAATTCGATTTCACGGATACGATTAAGAACGCGAGAGAGAAGGAGATTAAGAGGCAAACGCTGTTGGAGCTGGTGGATTTTATACAGTCCGGAGCTAGTAAGATCTCAGAGTCATGTCAGGAAGAAATGATTAAGATGATTTCTGTCAATATATTCCGGTGTCTACCTCCAGCATCACACGAGAATACAGGTCAAGAGCCTGCTGATCCTGAGGAAGAGGAACCTTATTTGGAACCTTCTTGGCCTCATTTACAGCTAGTTTACGAGTTGCTGCTGAGATATGTCGTTTCGACTGACACGGATACAAAGGTGGCCAAACGGTATATCGACCATTCTTTTGTGTTGAAGTTGCTCGACTTGTTTGATTCAGAGGACCCGCGAGAGAGGGAGTATCTGAAAACGATTCTTCATAGGATCTATGGGAAGTTTATGGTTCACAGGCCCTTTATTAGGAAAGCAATTAACAACATATTCTATAGGTTTATCTATGAGACAGAGAGACATAGTGGGATAGGGGAACTCTTGGAGATTCTAGGCAGTATTATAAACGGGTTTGCGTTACCTATGAAGGAGGAGCACAAGCTATTTTTAATCAGGGTGTTGATACCATTGCATAAGCCAAAACCAATCGCTATATATCATCAGCAGTTATCTTATTGCATAGTTCAGTTTGTGGAAAAAGATTATAAGCTTGCGGATACAGTAATCAGGGGGTTGTTAAAGTATTGGCCTGTGACAAACTGCACGAAGGAGAATCTCTTCCTTGGAGAACTAGAAGAAGTTCTTGAGGCAACACAGCCTGTCGAGTTCCAGCGTTGCATGGTTCCTTTATTCCAACAGATTGGTCGCTGCCTCAATAGCTCTCACTTTCAGGTTAGTAAATCGTGTGTGGGTTGGTTTGTCTTTTTAATCTCCTCGTTGAATGTACATCTATGCATATCAACCTCGAATTTGGAGATTTGTTCTCTAGCTTCTTATGCCCAAGAAGTCACGACATATATTAAGCATATTGAGGCAATGTATATTCCGTGTTGCGTGCTAGTGCCTTCTATGCCTTTCACCTTCAAGGCAAGTTCATGTGACTCCAGTCTGATTCATCCACCTGAAAAAAGAATGCAACTTTAGTACTTCATCAAGTTTATGGTGCAAATTGTTATTTTCTATTTGCCTGCTTCTTTGTCCATTTTTGCCACACTGTTGAATTTCATTTCGCAAAATGATTATGATCATGTGATTGGCATTACACTCATTCGGTTGATGGGGTTATCTCCTGCAGTTGATAGAAACTACTCTGAAAAATGAGTCCTTGGATTTTTAGATCATCTTCATTTTCCCTGATTCAGTCATTTCCAACTTCTTGGAGTGAACCGACTCTACTGTTGCTTTTGCTTTATCTACGAGTCATGGAATTCATTGTACAATGCTTTTAATCGGAGAATAGCCTGGAAAAATGAAACATGAGCATATTTCTCTATGTGGTATCCATTTGTGTGTTTAGACTGGAGCTGGTTTGATCTCATTGGTTCTAATCACAAGTGTGTAATTAAGTCTCACTGATTGCTAGCAATAACACATGTTTCCTGTTATGTTTTTATGCAATCGCTCAATTTTTTTTACATATTTCTTTGTGGGTTTTGCCTTATGCTTACATACATATCTCATAAATTTGATACAGGTTGCAGAACGAGCACTGTTCTTGTGGAACAACGAGCACATCGTGGGTCTAATCGCGCAGAACCGAAGCGTGATCCTTCCAATCATATACCCTGCACTGGAGAAGAACATCCAGTCTCACTGGAACCAAGCAGTTCATGGTCTAACCGCAAATATCAAGAAAATGTTCATGGAGATGGATCCTGAGCTGTTTGAAGAATGCCAGAGACAGTATGAAGAGAAACAAGCGAAATCCAAAGAAGTGGAAGAACATCGCCAATTTACATGGAAGAGATTAGCCCAAGCAGCGGCGGAGCGAGACGGAGTTGGAGGAGGAGGAGAAGATGATCATATGATAACTTCCTAGATCGATCAAAAATGGTATTATTCTTTCACTTTTTTTGGTCTTGATTTTAATCAAATCGTTTACTATTTGATTTTTTTAATTCATAAACTTGGATTTGTTTTTTTGTTGTTTCTGAAAAATCATCGGTTCTGATTCTGATTGCTCAGAGAATAGTGGAGAGAAAGTGAGCTATCACTATCAGAGAATATGTCTTTTGTCTGTACGGAATCGGGCTTTAGTTACTAAGAATGTGTTTGTTGTGATCGTCTGTCTAATTTTCTCTCTTTTTTCGTGGGAGGTGGTAAATCAATTTTTTTGTGGAAAATTTATATTATATGTATACTGGATGTTTGTAGCTCTTGTTATTCGCCATCTTAAAAAATCCAATTTTACTTTTCTTTTCTTCAAATTTATTATTACTACATCAAAACTGACTCTTCAACTTGATCCAAAGGATAATGCGATAGCCGAAATCTCACTCCTAATTACATCTCTCCGTATATGATTAAATCAAATGTCAGCAATTTGTTATCATGTAATTGTCTTCACTCTTCATATGATGATTAATCAAAAAAATGCTTCTTGTCAAGAAATTTCTTATGTATTAAAGAGCAGCAACTAATCTCAGTTTATACGACTTTACATGCAATTTCAAGATTTTAGAGAAATTTAATAGATTTGAGTTGTGCGTACTAATACAAAACGAGAAAACCTAAAATTTATGTTATTGTAAGATTATTGCGCGGCGGCGATTAGTTATATATAAAGAAAAAGTTATTGCGCGGCGGAAGAGAAAAAGGAGAGAGTGAGAGAGAGACAAAGAGAGAGGTTGACTCTACGACAATGGCGGTTCCGAGAGGAGGCAATGGTTTGATGGAAGAAGACGATGTTGATGAAGATAACGCTCTTTTTGAGGAAAACGGTGTTGGCTACGACAGCGATTCCGAGCTTCCCTCGCACCTCCGTGACTTAGCCGCCGCAGCTCAGTCCGGTGACGTCGTCGCCTTGCGCACCGCCATTGGTACTTCCTTACTTCTTCTGTTTCCCATAACGAATTTTCTTTATCGTATTTCTTAAATTTCTGGTGGGTCGTCGTTTAGGGTTTTTGTTAAAAATTCAATTTCGATTTCAACTTCAATTGCGTATTGCTCGATTAGCTGGCGAGGATGTAAAGCCTCAAACTTGTAATGGAACCAATTAGATTTGCCATCTTCAAAACCAGAGCTCTAAAAGAGTAGTCTTTGACATAATTTAACCCAAAATTAAGACATAATCTTCCCACACCATTACAGAAGATACCTCTACTTTGATCTTTGTCTCATCTTTCTTCTCTTCCTCTTAAGCCTCCTCAAGGGATTCTTCTTCAATTTGACTCTCAGCTTAGTAACCTCACTTGTCAGTTTCACTTACGAAGGAGAAGAAAACTGTAGCTTTTGCCTGATCCTGATGTGAATACTGTCTATATATGTTTTGTTTGAGTTATCTGTTGCTTGTTTTGTTTGAATTTTAGATTAATTGAGGTTGTCTTTCTACTGCTAGAGAAGTTATGTTATCAGATTTGCATTGTATGTCCTAATGTGCCCCACTGTCTGCGGTTTTTGAGAGGACTCTGCTGATGAAGACAATATGCTTCTTTTTTTGATGATTTCCTTATCCGCCTTTGAATTTGATAGACAATTTGAATGGGAGAGTTGATGAGCCACTTGAGGATAATGACTCGGCACTTCACCTGGCGTGTCTATATGGTCACCTCCCTTGTGTTCAGGTTGCTTTTGCTGCTTGCTGTTTTGTCATTTCTATCGACTTTTGATAGCTAATGTATTTGTAAACGCATTAATCGCCTATTGATTTTCACTGCAGCTTCTCTTAGAAAGAGGAGCTAATATGGAGGTCAAAGATGAAGACGAAGCAATTCCTCTACATGATGCTTGTGCTGGAGGTAAAGTTGGTCATGGCCCCTACCATTTTTTCTGTTATTCTATCTCACGGCATGGTCAAAGTCTATGGCTTATTGTTCTTTTTTTGGTTGAAATTGAGCTTGCAGGATACTTAGAAATAGTAGAGCTTCTTTTTAGCCGAGCTAGTGGTCCCGAATGTGTGAAGAGAATGATCGATACAATCGATATAGAAGGTGACACTGTAAGTATTCTCCACATCCTCAAATGACTCATTCTCTCTCTCTCTCTATACTGTTATTAATCACACAGTGTTTCTTGTCGCAGCCTCTGCATCACGCAGCGAGAGGTGAACATGTTGATGTGATTAGGTTTTTGCTGGGTTCCGGAGCTTCACCAACGACAAAAAACTCCTATGGGAAGGTAACATTTTGTAAAAACACTTTCATCTTTGGCTTTTGAAGTATCGATTAGCGATAACAAAGGTTGTGATTATGCAGACACCGAGCGAATTAGCTGATATAAACACTGATGCTAGGAGGATCCTCGAAGATGCAGTAGGCGGCTCAATGATTTCCTAGTAAATCTGCAGATTTCTTAGGCCAGTTTTGGCCGAGTCAGTGAAGTAGGGAAGGATTTAAATGTCAACTTTTTTTCAATCTTATTTTTGGTGGTTTTTATACAAATGTGATACCTATAAGAACGTCGTGTCTGTTTTAATTACGAAATTATTATCAGATTAATAGATTTTAATGGGTTTTCGAACAAAATCTCTGAGTTTGTTGTGTATTACAATGTGATTGTGAATAAAAAACCTCTGTCGCGGTTTGGATACTTTGCTCCAAGGTACAAAGTATATAAAGCAAGGCAATGGTTTTTAGCCAACAACTGTTTGACACCTAAGCAAGACCTCTTTAAGTTGTTTTTTCGTAAGGATACACCAACCCTTACTAGATCGTGGCCAAAAATGGGCCAAGTCTATAAACGGTTTAAATTACGGAGCCCAATTTTGATCTAAATTAAAGCTCATTAACCCAATCCAACTATTCAAGAGAAGATAAAGATTTAGCTAAAACATCCGTGTCAAAAGATTGACCGGAAAAGCTCCACCGCTTGGATTCGTCACCGAACCACCGCGACTGCAACTCCGGAGGTAATTTCCGAACAGATCCACATACTTGAAAAGCCGTTTTCCACCGAAAATCACCAAACTCCATAACAAACCACCGTAGAAATCCTCTAAACAGTCCAAATCAAACCGGCCTTGACGAGATCCGCTTCCTATCTTTTGCGAAAAACCTCATCTCCGATCTTCTTCACCATCGGACACTTCACTCCACTACCTATCTCAAGAGGTCCATGACCAACGCATGGAGGGACGAAGGCATCATTACTCCTAGATGCAAAAAGACCCGAGCAAAATCGAAAGAGAAGAAGCATCGCCACCGGATTGAAGATTTCAACAGAGATTTCATGACTGCAAGAGGAGAAAAGAAACCAAACAACAAGAACAACGGAAGATCTAACAAGATCGGAGGATTCCAGACATCACCGGAAACTAAATCCGATAAACGGAAAGATACTTTCGACAAACGGAAAACAAAATCGGACAAGCCGGAAACCGAGAAGCTATTTACAAAGAGAGATTCCGATGCCGGCGTTAGGACACGCCTGACGCCGATAACAAAATCAAGATTGGTTTTTGCAAGTTTCTAGAGAGGTTTTTATAGAGAGAAAATTATGAAAGAGAGTTTTCTTATCATCTGATATTATATCTCTTTCTAAAATCATCCACTAAGTTTTCTCTGTAATTCGTTAATTGCGAAATTTTATTTTATAAAAATCGCAGTCAATATTAGATGTCTCAAACGAGTTATTTTTAAAAGTCTTTAGTAGTAAGATTTTTTTTTTTTTGTCAACCAAAGTCTTTAGTAAGATTAAATTGTACAAGTGTTTACGAAATGTTTTTTTCAACATAAATAGAAAACTAGTCGATGTTGAAAAATATATATACTCAAATTGTTTAATTTATTTGGAGTTTGTTCATTTGGGTTTTACTACAAATGTTTTTGTCTTTTGTAG